>CM057453.1:932892500-934142500 GCA_016271365.2 Neoceratodus forsteri
ACAGCAGATAAGGATCGTGTGGTCCACCTAGTCTGTCTCTTTTCTCTGCCTAATGCATTACCATAGACCCTAGTTGATCTGTGGCTTACCCTCTCTTCCCAATTGTGAGAGTACCCTTATGTCTATCCCATGCATTCTTGAATTCCCCTACCATTTTTGTCCTCACCACCTTTGCAGGGAGGCTGTTCCAAGCATCCACTACTCTTTCTGTGAAAAAGTACTTCCTCATGTTGCCCCTGAGCCTATTCCCCCTCTAGCCTCATATCATTGTTCTTGTATACCTTCTTTTCTGAAAGATGCTGCCATCTTGCTGCCATTGTTTGTACCCCTGAAGTTCTATAGAATTATGTATGGAGGAATTATGAATGGATGGGAGTGCAGTGTCCAGAAGTCCCTGCGTTCCCACAGCAAGCTAAGGATATGATTAAATTATCTCAAAAAGTAAGGAAATAAATTGCAAAAAACTTCATTAATGCACTAGTTAGGGTCAAAGTGACAAAAGCTGAGAAATGTGGCATTAATGTTTCCAACTCTAACACCCCAACCCCCCTCAACCAGGCAGTAGAGTAGGTGTGGGGTATGGTGTGCCTTGGGGTTCTCAATTATAACGCTCACCCATTCTCATAAAGTCTACACATCTGACCTTATTTACAAATGGAATGGGATAAGAGTTAGGCTTGAGAACGCCAAGGCACACCCCATACCTGCTATACTGCCTAGTTGGGGGGGGGTGAGGTGTTAGGGTTGGAAACTCTAACACCACATTTCCCAACTTTTGTCACTTTGATCCTCACTAGTGCATTATGTTTTCTGAAGTTTATATATATTCCACACCCCTATATTTAGGGATCAGTAGACTGTTTAATATTAATACCCAATGTTTGCACCTTAATAACGTTGGCATCCTTTGATGAAATAGCACAACATTTGGTATGCACAGTCAGGCTGTCAGAGTCTCAAGACTTGAAAAGTTTCCTAACAGCGTCTTGTTCAGTTTTTGAGATACGGAGCAGCAAAAAAATGGGGAAAAACTATAGTTAACACTGGGTATTTTTTGCTCTCACCTACAACCCGGACAGAGTGGGATATTTTTATGAAAGTTTCAGGGTTAAAGCGGCCTGTGCCAAGGGTGTGCCTTTTGAAGGTTTGTGAAAAAATATTGTATGGTGTCAGAGTTATATGGGTTTTTGAGTTACCTGACAAATGTGAACAGTGAAAAAAAAATTATATCAAGTGCTTTTTTTCAGAATTTACTTGTGATGAGGAAAAAGATTATGATAGCTACAAATGTTTGCCTTCTTTTAGTAAGCTCACAAACAATGAAAATAGTAATACATCAAAATAGCAGGCTTTTAAAAAAAACACCTATACCACACTAAACAGGGCCCATTTAGCTAGATTCTGGTGCTTGTTTTTAAAAGAATGCTAGAAATGCATTTTCTGGGCACCCCAAAATCCAGATGAAGAAGAATGACTCGGCCTTCACCAACAACATGGACTGACTTACTCTAATTTCTACTACATAACAGCACCATCTGGCATATATGCTTCCAGAACTGTACATCAAACCAGTCAAGTAAATATGAAGACATCACATAAAAAAGCTTCAGGACAGATCTTCAGCTAGGCTGACAACACGGACAATGGCTACATCACCATGATGTCACACTGAAGCTTGAGAATGGGATGTGTCGCAGTCAAAACAGCACTGCACAAAAGACAAAAACACAGCACAGGTGCCTCTAGCTGCTGCTGGCACCTACTTCTACATGATGTTCATACATATTATTTTATTTTTCTTTTATTAGAAGATGACCCCTGACTGCAGAATTATTCATCACATCAAAACAGGCTTGACAACTGGCTAGAAGAATGAAGACCAGGTAAGTCATTGTTGTCTACCGATACACGGTGCAGCAATGCCAGCCAGGATGCAATGCAGTGTCCTGAGTTACTACATGACAAAAGGGATTGACTGACATTAAAATTGCCTTGTTTACTGTAATAACTCTACTGCAGTATGCTGCAGTTCTGCTTTGCATCCTTGCTGGCACCACTGTAAGTGTAATTTATATCATTGATCATGACTCAATCCATTGATTTCTAGAATACCAGGAATACAGTTTTAGAACAGCAGTGTTTTGTAAGTCTTAACAAGTAAATGTTGATTTGGATAATAAGATACAATACAAGTGAAACAGATATTTATATTTTTTTGTATATTATATTTATATAAGATTAAGGGAGAAAGGGAGGTATAGGAAGTTCTCCATATGTTTTGTTTCCAGTGGTGAGAAAAGAATTCCACCAGTTGCTATTCTCTAAGTTCTCAAGGTTGGTTTTTCTCACATCTATAGCTGTGGTATAGCCTGATTACCTGACAACATCAGGGTCATATTTGTGATATTTGAATCATACACTGTCGCCGTATCTCATACTGTACAATTCATAACAAGTGATATTAAGTAAGCTTCTCTCCAGCCACTACAGTTTTTTATAGGATGTGGTTCAGGGGTGAGGCATTCAGTTGTGGGGACTGTGGGGCACTCTTCTCCTGGGATGTGCTCTGGAGGAGGAGGAGGAAGCACTGCCCCTTCTGCAGGAACATAGCAGAGCTCCATACTCAGCTAGTAGCAGCAAAGATAGAGATATCTCAGCTGCGCACTCAGCTCTGCAAGAGCTCTCCCCCTATACCCCCACAGACCCACTGGTCCAGAGGGCTGGAGGGCAGCAGGGTGCGGGAATTGGGGGGCAGCCATAAGGAGGTTGTCTGGCACAGTACTATCCAGACAGTGAATCACTTCACACCCCTGGAGGAGGTTCAGGCTCCTGACTCCACTGGGTGGACTCCAGGTCAGTTGAGGGGAGAGGGCAAGACATCATGTTGGCACTAAGGGGGAGCAAAGCTAACAGACAGGTCCAAGTGGTCTGGGATTCAATGATCAGGGTGAGAGATAGGGTGATAGGGGAGGGATCAGATGGAAGGGGGTTAATCTGATGCCTACCTGAAGTATCAGCCAACTGGGATTTAGACAGAATAGGAAGGATGTTCGGAGGTGAGCTGGGGGTGCTGTTACACCTGGGTACTAATGATCTGGCCAACCAGTTGGTAGAGACAGTGAAGTGGAACTTCCAGAGATTGGGGCATAGACTGATGGCATACTCAGCCTCACTGGCCTTTTCTGAGGTCCTCTCTCTGTGGGGAAGGGAGGGGAGGCAAGACAGAATTAGGAGTAATGAAATAGATGATAAACAGTTGGCTTAAAGGGTTGGTGACAGGGCATAGGGTACCACTTTGTTGGGGACTGGGGGGATTTCTGGGACAGGAGACCCTTAAAGGGTGATGGACTTCACCTGACAAGAGAGGGGACTAGCGCACTAGGGCAGAAGTTTGATGTCTACATCAGGGCCACATTCATAAAAAATCACAAAGGCAATGTGAAATTTGGCACTGCACATTGCAATTGCTCAGGGGTGAAAAAATGCTAGTCACAGATGGATAGTGTACCACATTATCTGACTGTGAACTAGGTAGAGGCAGCAGTAACCCAGTTACCGTTACCTTTAACCCCAATAGCGCCACCTCAACCTGCATCACAGGGAATGGCCCTGCAATGAATAGCGCAGGTGCGCAATTTGGTATTCACAAAGCAGCCATGCAAATGAGCCCATTGGGCATGCAAGGCACTAGGTGGCCATTTGCATGCCCATTATGGGCCCATTTATATGGGCTACGGGGGAGGTTAGTACTCTCCCCAGGTCCCTGCCCCAGAGGCAGCCCTGTGTCCATGTAGTCTTGGTGTGCCCCCCATTGTTGATCACCATTCCATTGTGTTTAAAGCATATTTCCCTGGTAGTCCAGTGGTCCCTTCCCCCTCCCATTCTCAATTGCCATTCCATTGATAAAAAGCACCTTCCCAGGTAGTCTAGTGATCCTCACCCCTCCCTGTTCTCTGATCGCCTTCCCGTTGCTGACAACATATTTTATTGGTAGTCTAGTTGTCCCTTCCCCCACCCAAGTTCCAGCTCAGTCAGTGGCCAGCCGTGGTGGAGAGATGAGGGCTGTGCTGGTCACCAGCTTGGGTTCGGGATGGGGGTTACTGAGGTGGTGGGGTGGTGGCTGCACTAGACCACCAAGGAATTTTTGCTACAGACCATACAGAGGATCGGGATGGAGGGAGGGACTGCTAGCCACCAGGGACTTGTATGACTATTACAGGCAGGGCGTCAGGTGGGGGGGAACCACTGGACACCAGGTACATCATTTTGTTACGATATTGGACTGGTGATTGCTGAAGGTGGGTCCACTAGACCACCAGGATGTACATTTAGGTACAGCAGGCTGGCCATTGGCAAGGGGGGAGGACACTGGACACCAGGGAATAGTGTTCTGAAAGTTGAGAGAGGGATCGGGTAGGGGAAGGACCACTACACTACCAGGGAAATATTTTGACAACAATGGTCTGGCGATCGATGAACGGGGGCCACAAGACTACCAGTGAAATACATTGTCAACAATGGGACAGCAATCATAAAACAGGGGAAGGAGGGAGAAGGGACCACTAGACTACCAGGGAAATATTTTGACAACAGCAGGATGGCAATCTGAGAACAGCGGAGGGACCACTAGACTACCAGGCAAATATTTTGACAACAATGGGACAGCGTTAGGGTCACACTGTTTGGGGTGGGAGGCTGCTGCAGTACCTAAGCTAGCCAGTAGGGTTGCGCAGAGTTGTGAGGAGGTTTTCCAAGTGTGCATCCTGTGGGGGGAGACACACTACAAGTCTAGAAGGGTGAGAGGGATCTGGGAGTGGTGGTGGATGTCAAAATGAACAACTCTGAGATTTGTAGGAGGGCAGCAGCCAAGGCCAATTGGATGCCCCACTGCATCGCTAGGAGGATTACCTCCAGGAGGAGGGAAGTGATCCTCCCTCTGTATAACTGCCTGGTTAGGCTGCACCTCGAGTACTATGTGCAGCTCAGGAAGCCGCACCTAAAAAGTGACATTGCACTCATGGAGAGGGTCCAGAGGAGGGCAACCAAGATGATCTGGGGCATGGGGAAAGGACCTATGGGGAGAGGCTTGAGGAGCTCAACATGTACATCTTGGAGGAGAGGAGGGGCAGGGGGGACATGATAGAGGTCTTTAAGTACATAAAGGGGATTAATAAGGGAGGCTCAGATGGGGTATTCCAAATGAAAAAGGGGGTGGCAACCAGAGGACACGGGTGGAAGCTGGAGGGGGGAGACTCGGGGGGGGGAGGAGGAGGTGTTACTTCACTGAGATGGTGGTGGAACCATGGAATGCACTTCCCAAGGGACTGGTGGAGGCAGATACTGTGGAGGGGTTCAAGAGGGGCTGGGACAGGTACAGGGGGAAGGGTGAACCTGAGGAAGTTGAATACCGGGGAAATACCCTGGAAAGGGGGTGGGAAAACACAAGGGAGTGGGGGGACAGCATTGTAGGAGCCCAGTATGGGTGCTGACTATCGAGCAGACACGAAAGATCATAAGGCTTATTCTGCTGGCATTTTAGTATGTTAGTATTTGCTCCTCACAAGGGGACCCCGCAAAAGGCCCTTGCATGGAGCAAATGCTTAGTGAAAGGACAGTGCCGATATGTGGGTCCCTCCCTTCATTTGCACTGTGGCCCTTCCACATTTTGCCCCAGCAACTCTGGTTTGTGCCAGGGCAAAGATTTATGAATCTTGCCCCATGTGTTTAAACTTACTTTAGGGGAGTCCAGGTCAAGGGATCCATGGTGGATGGTGAGCAGAAGGGGATCCTAGACAGAACTCCCCCACATCCAGGAGATGGTAACTTCAAAGAGGGTACAGTGAACAAAGTAGGATTTACAGGACCTAGGGGAGAAATACCAGTGAGGAGGAAAGTAAAAGGTATAAGCACAACAAGGAGGGAAGAAAACATGAAAAGCAAAAGGACAGTAGCAGAGTTAGAGCAGGGGTCAAATGGAGGGGAGGGGGTATGCCTGAACATCAGGAGCCTAGGCAATAAATTCAGTAATCTCCAGGAGCTGATGGCAGACACTGAAGTGGACCTGGTGGACATGACAGAAATGTGGGCCACAGATAATAATGACTGGGAGATGATGGTCCCTGGGTATTCGCTGTTCAGAATGGATAGAAGAACTGGTGGGGGGGGGAGTTGCCCTTTTTGTCAAGGAAGGCATTGAAGTGGCAGAAGGTGGAAGTATTAGGGGTAGCAGTGGGGAGGCTGAGTCAGTAATGGTACAACTCATGGCAGCGTCAGGCAGGAAAGTGCACTTAGGGGTGATCTATAGGCCTCCAAGGCGAGAGGAGGAAAGGCACAGAGAACTTGAGGAGGAACTTAAAAGAGGGTCAGCAAAGGGGGAAGTAGTGTGTTGGGTGACCTGAACCTGCCTGACATTGACTGGGAGGTCCCAGTGGCCAAAAGTGCAGGGATTCTGACAGTACTGGATGCCTTCCAAGACTGTCTACTGGTGCAGCTGGTTAAGGAACCTACCAGGCAGAAAGCAATCTTTGATGTGGTGCTCACTGATTCAGAGATGGTGGGTGCTGTGGGAGTAGGGGAGCTGCTATGGAACAGCAACCACAACTCCATGTGGTTTAAATTATTCCTTGGGGCTGGGAACCCACAATCAAGAACCAAAGTCCTTGACTTTAGAAGAGAAAGCTTTGAAAGGTTGAGGGAACTAGTCATTGATAAGTTAGTAGAGGTGGAGCACATAAGGGGGTGGAGGAGAGATGGAGGGCAATAAAGGGAACCATCATCAAGGCATCAAAGGCAAGCATAAGAACAGTATCTTAAAAAAACAGGTTTAAGAGACCACTGTGGTTCTCAGCTTGGGTCAGGGAAGCAGTTACGATAAAAAGAAGGCATTCTATAAATACATGGAAAAGCAGGGGAGGCAGAATTGGAGTATAATGTATGGGGAGCCCTTATTACTGTCTGAATTCAAACAGTTTACCACATTGTTATGATATCGATGTGATGTCAAGAGGTTGTTAACCCCTCTTGACTACGTCACGTCAATAACGTAACAATGGGAGCGCATCTGCGAATGTGCGACTTTAAATCTGCTGCTCCGGATGACCAGCCATGGTGGTGAGAGATCGCCCTAATGGACAGCGGCGCTATGGGGGAATCCAGTAGCTTTTATTGTGTATTTTGCCCCATACACTATAAAAGCTAATGGATGGGCAACAGACAATAACCATGCTGAAATCACATCTGGTGATTTCCATGACAACTGTAAACCTCTTGAGCTGCACTCTTGAGGTTTACCTAGTTGTCATGGGAATAGGTCAATGCGATTACAGTGTGGTTATTGTCTGTTGCCCATCAGTTATCCTCTATATCATCTACAGAAAAATAAGGAGGCAAAGAGGGCCGTCAGGGAGGCAAAAGCAGACATGGAGCTGTGTATCGTGGAAGGGGTCAAGAATGGCAAAACACATTTTTTTAGATATATCAGTGAACAAAGGGGGAAAAAAAGGCTAGTTGAGGATGTAGGGTGATAGAGGAGGATAAGCAAAATGCTGCCATCCTGAATGACTACATTTGCACAGTATTCACTAAGGGGGACTGTGGGTCCATGCCAGAAAGTGGCATTGAAGCAGCCGCTAAAGGAGTCCCAGAAATGAGGCAGTCAATACTTACTAGCAAGAGGGTCCTGAAAGAGCTGGCAGCCCTTAAGATAGATAAGGCCCTGGGACCAGATGGGTTGCATCTGAGGATACTTAGGGAATTAGCAGCAGAACTGGTTGAACCACTGGCTGGGCTATTGAAAAGCTCATTTTGGTCTGCAGAAGTTTCAAGGGATTAGAGAATAGCAAACACTGTAGCCCTTCAGACAAGAGTGGAAAGGGAGCAACCAGGGAACTAACAGGCCTGTCATTCTGACCTCCATCTTGGGAATCTGATGGAAATCACTAATCAAAGAGGACCTCATGGGCTACCTAGAGAGCAACAGGCTCCAGGATAGTAAACAACATGGCTTTGTGGTGGGAAGGTCTTGTCAGACTAACCTGATTTTTTTTCGTTGGCTGGGTAACCAAGGAAGTAGACAGGCACCACACTGTGGATCTGCTGTGCTTTTACTTAAGCTAGGCTTTTGATTTGGTACCACACAAAAAGTTGCACAAACTGGTGAAAAACCTGGGTACAGCTAAAACTGTAGTGAACTGGGTTAATAGTTGGCTAAAAGGGAGACAGCAGAGGGTGGTGGTCAATGGGATTAAGTCAGAGGAGACTGAGATTATGAGTGGGGTTCCACAGGGATCTGTCCTGGGTCCATTCCTCTCCAACATGTTCATTAGTGACATTGGTGAGGGAATTCAGGAGAGGCTGTGTCTCTTCACAAATGATACAAAACTATGTGGGAGGGTGGATAGGGATGGGGGAACAAGGGATATGCAGAGGGACCTACAAAAACTAGATGGGTGGTCAAAGGTCTGGCAGTTAAAATTCAATGCTAAAAAGTGTAAGGTAATGCACCTAGGGAAGAGGAGCCCCAGAACAGAGTACTGGAGGGGTGGGATGAGACGCAGTACTCCCGAAGAGGAACGGGATCTAGGAGTTATCATCAGTAACTCCCTTAAACAAACAAGCTAGTGCAACAAGGCCTATAGCAAGGCTAACAAGATGTTGGGATGTATTGTGAGGGGTATTGATAGCAGAAGAAAAGAAGTAATACTTCCTCTATACAGATCCCTGGTGAGGCCTCACCTAGTGTACTGTGTCCAGTTCTGGAGCCCTCATCTCAGAAAGGACAGGGATAAGGTGGAAACAGTGCAGCATAGGGTAACAAAAATTATTCTGGGCAAGCAGGGCAGATCCAATGAGGAGCACCTCAAGGCAATAAATATGTACTCACTGGAAACCAGAAGGGAGAGGGGAGATATGATAGAGACTTTCAAGTTCCTTAAAGGAATTAACAAGGTAAACTGGGGGGAATTATTTACCCTGAATACTGACTCGTGGTCACCAGTGGAAATTAACAGGAAGGAAGTGCAGGAGCGACGTGAGGAGATACTACTTTATGGAAATGGTAGTGGAACCTTGGAACAGTCTGTCGGTTGAGGTGGTAGGTACAAACGCAGTCAGAGGATTCAAGCAAGTATGGGATCGAATGAAAGGAATAGTGGTCATCAGGGGCAAGAAGACTGGGGATAGGACGAGCAGGGTTAGTACCCTGGAGGAACAATAGGTTCCAGGGAAGGTTCAAGGGATTATACGGAGTATAGACAGACTGGATGGACCTCTGGTCTTTTTTTGCCATCAGGGTCCATGTTTTTATGTTTCTATGTGTAATACCGTATACTACGGTAACTGGATATTGCACAGTTAACCCTTGGATTGTTTTGCTATAAACTTGATTTTGTTGTTTTTGTTTTTTCTGGTTGTTTGGTTATTTTATCTGTTTATGGGGTTAAGATAAGGATTTCAGATCTCAGAATTGGATTCTGATTCCAATCCTGCATCGTATTCTGAATGGAATCAGCTACAGAATTAGAATAGTGCGAAATCCTAACCAACCATGTTGGACTGAATTTTGGTTGTTGCAAACATCCATAATTTACACCTCATCTGCTCTTTAGAAACTTTACATTTAGTAGTGTGCACCTCAACTGCACCCTAAGAATTTACCGGTAAGCAGTATATACCTTTCTGCAGCTCACAGATTTAACCTTTACTAGTACACATCTTAACCACACCTTGATAACTGCCTTGCATTACTGTGTGGAAAGCTATCCTTTTTGGCCTTCCAAGGATACCATTGACAGGCCTGATTTTTTTAGCTTCCTTGTAGTATTTCCTGGTTTCTGGCAGTTTTATCTCAGGCAGCAGTAAGAGCTCTGTATATATAGAAACACAGAAACATCGAATTTGATGACAGATAAGGACCACTTGGCCCACCCAGTCTGCCCATTTTCCCCACCTACTGTAATACCGTAGACCTTACTGAGCACAATAGCTGGGCACCGATTACAAAATAACTAGCCATTTACAGAGTAAGACAGTCCTTTTTTTATATTAAGTTTGTTCATGTTGTAGAAAACGTCATGATCTTACTGGGATCTATAAGTCTTTTCATATGTGTGTCTCTTCTGTATATTTTGTGAGGAGCAGTTGGAGGTCTGTAACTCCACTGTCTTTTTCCTGTTCGTTTTGTGATATAACTCCAGTGATATATGTATAAAATATATCTTTTGAATGCTGTTCCTGCAGACACTGCTCCATTCATCTGTTTAATGTGGGAATTTCTAGGAGTTTTGTGTGTGTGTGTGTGATTCCTGTAACCAGAATGGGGTGTGGACAAGGGATAAGGGAACTGCCCCCTTGCAATACATTTTAAAGTTCAGCTTAAAACTAGCTAATTAAGCATATAGGGGCATATGCACGAATGGCCAGAGTGACTATGTGCCACATAGCCACCTTGTGTACCCACTCCGCACCCATTGCACCCCATTTGTGGGATGCACGAACAGGGATGCACAGCACATATGCACCTGATCCCCCAGCGATGTGGACAGCAATGTGCTGGAGGTGGGTGAGGGGGCATGTCAGGGGCATGCCAGCATGATGCACCATGCACTAAGGTGAGTAGTGCTGCACACCGGGCATGTAGGAGGGCACCCATTATGCCAGGGATAACTCTGCTGTAAGTCCCCTACACACCCTGCCCCCATGCACACTGGACTCCAGAACATCCCCGTGGCAGGTGTTCATCCCCCACAGCGTGGTCCAGCCCCAACACCATACCCCAGCGGCAGACCCCACACACACACAGTGCAGCCCTGTCCCTCCAATGCAGCACCCCCCACACTAGGGCTGCACTGCTGTGCCCATGCTGCCAACTTCCAGACACAGTGCTGGCAAGGCACCTAGAGCAGTACAGCACACACACATCCTCCTGGCAGCACCCGTCCCAGGTCCACAAAGCCCCCCCATGAGGCACCCTGACCTGGGCAGTGCAAGCCCCAACCACACACAGATGTGCCCTGTTACCCCATTCCTGAACCACACCCCAGTCACCTGTGGTCCTCTGCCCACACACCCATGGCACCAACAACCCCAGTGCCGTGGCTCGGGCCGGCCGGTGGTACTGCCCTCCACACAATTCCACAGCCCCCGGCCATCCAACATATGTAGGGGTGCACAGCTGATGCGTGCACAGCCATGTAATGGATCCACTATGGGGCCCAGGATGGACATCCAATTGGATGCCTGCCTTATTCCGCAGCTCTGGCCCTGTCCACCCCATGTGAACCTGCACACCGGGAGGAGGCACAGACAGGTGGCAGGCAGTCGTGAATGCCACCAGGTGAGCACCTGTCTGCAAGTGCGGAGCTCCATGGGTGGAGTACGCACCTGTGGCATGTGCCTTGTACTGCTTTGTGCATTGGGGCCATAGGATTTAGTTTTTCTTTAGACAAGCTCTCTGCCCTGTATTTAGAGTTTATTTTCCACACTTACACTAGCCATATTGATGTGTGCACCTCAGTTACAGCTCAAGACAATCTGAGGTGTACCTAATAAGCAATTTTAGATGTACATCAACTACACCTCCAAACTACACCTCATGTTGAGGTGTACACCTCACTAAGAGGTACCTTATTAGAATTTTTTACACACACATCAACTACACCTCCAACCTACCCCTTAAGTGAGGTGCACCTAATTAGCATTTTTTAGATGCACATTAGCTACACCTTAAGTATGTTTTAAATGTCTTGCTGTTAAACTTGAAGTATACCTCTCAGACAGTGCAGTGGGTGTGCACACCTTGAGGTGCGCCAAGGTACACACCTAATTTTTAACCTTGGCACTGCACCAAATACATCTCTGTTGAGTTAGGGATTACAGATCTCAAGGTAAGCCTGGACAAATTTCTGCTTATCAAGGGAGTCACTGGATACCCTGGGTAGTAGGATGGGAATGTATCTCTATAATTCAGTATATGTTTAAAGAGCATACTTGTCAGGCCTTGCTTATGAAGTGGGAGTGGACATAATGGACCTAGAGTCCCTTCTGACCAGGCACTATCATATTGCAGTGCGTTACGTTACTGTTATATGACAGTCTAAATGAATTGTTTTACTGATTATTGGAATACAAGTCTCAGGAGCCGCCATTTGAAATAGGGATATGTGTACCAATATTATGCTAAAAGGCCCTGCAGCATTTACAAAACTATTCATATGAGTCTTTTTAAACATGATTCACTGTAGTTGTAAATATAGAACTACATGTAGACTTTACACTAGCCTTGTAAAGCCACCTGCTACTACATGCTGTTTATTTTAGTTTAGTGTTGGTTTGTTTTCTCTAGTCATGATTTCTGTGATATACTGTACATGTAGTACATCTGCAGTAGTAACAGCAAAATCCCAGGAACCTCAGGCTATAACTTAGCTGAATGGGACTGAGTGGGAAACAAACTGCTGGGCGATATTGAAGAAAGATGATACTTGCTGTCCTGAAATTAGGAAAGAAAAAAGTTAGATAGGGTTTTAAGTAGTAAGGTGACCAGATGTTAAACAGTTCAAGTTTTTAATCAGACTGCTCCGGTCATTCTTTTTTTTTTTTTTTATTTACTCTGACATTGCAGTTCTTTTTGTCCGATGTACTCGTAGTGTAACCTCTCAGGTTGTACCCGAAAATAGGCATAAAGGTCTCTACTATACTTACCTGGTTAATGAAAGTGAATAAATAAATAAACGGTGCCTTTGTCCTGGTTTATAAGTGTTGGCTTGTTAAATAGGCAGTAGCAGGTCATCTAGCAAGCCAGTTCTAGTGAATGGAATTTTCTTGGGTTTTTGTCTTAAAAAAAATCTGTCCACCTTATATATTGGTATAGTATCTGGACTCCTTGCATTATAAAACCTCATCACCTCTGGGCTAATTGTATGTAGTGGGGCTGGTGTGATTTCTTAATGGACATCTGCTGTTTTCTGAGCCACTGAGGGATGACTGACCCTGAATTCCTCACAGACTTCCATTCCACACTGCTTGCAACATTCTTGGCACACTGTGAAGTACTGACCTCCTGCAAATGGGTTGATTGCCTAATGTATGCCTAAGGTTCGCCAGTTAACTTGGATGTTTTTATGGGCAATCTGGTTACCTCAGTCTTCCTTGGCCAAATCAGGGAAAACATGATGAGAGTTCATTCCTTTAAAGAAAAAAAAAACCCTTTCATCAAGTGAGTCCATCACTGGTTTATCCTTTATGTCTGTGTTTGTCTCTGCTGGCTTGGAACCACTTTTTTGTCTTGGTGTCTGGCTTAGGGACACAAAACCAAGGCCAGGCCTCTGATATGACTTCTTACTGTTCCCTCCAATGCTAGATACTGGAACTGCAGACACAAGGTATTGCAGCCATATCAGATTGCTCCGTGTTTTTTTTTTGTCAAAATAATAAAAATTCATGCAAATGGAAAGTGCAGAAACTGTTTTGAAGTCAGCCTTTTCTGATACTACAGTATAATTGTGTTTGATTCAAAAATAGCAGCAGCAGCAGTACTTGAATGTTTCACTCTAAACATGGTTCTATTCAACTTAGTCACCATCAGCAGTGCCAGCTATGGACTTCAGCTGTCAGTTCAACTGATTTATGCCCTATTTTCTTTCCTACTCCCATGTAAACAATATTTCTTTGGGGAACGGCAAACGAGCCTGGGTTTTATGCAAAATTGTGTGAAAAAAATTCATAAAATAATGTTTTGTTGCAGAAGAAACAAGCATTTGTCAATGCTGAATGTTGTTGCACTGGCATTGGCAGTGCCGGAGCTAGAGATGCATAAGAGGAATGGCAGTGAAGTATTGAAGTGATGCCAATCCCACCCCCACCCTGTAGAGAGTGACAGGCATTGGGGTGTGCCTTTGGGTCATCAGCTATAATGCTCATGCCATTGTACCTCACCCTACCCTGTAGACACTGGCAAGTGTTGTGGTGTGCTTTGGGGTCTTTGGGCATTATACTTACTCCATTCCATAAGGAAATATGCTGACATGGGTGCAGTATAGGAGCGTGGGGTGAAGTTTGTGGCCAAACAGTGCAAGACACACCACGATGCCTGTCAGTGGCTGCAGGGTGGGCGTGGGGGGTGGAATGGCATGAGCATTACATCCGATGATCCTAAGTCACAGCCCTGACGCCTGTCAATTCATATCGGGTGGGGTGCTACAGTTGGAAACCCTAACACCGTAGGCGTGTAGTGGTTGTTTCACTCCACATTTTCAACATAGGCTGCTTGTCAGGCCACCTCATGAAAAGCGGCACAATAACTTTGTTAGCTGAAATGTAGTTTTGCACAGTGGCTGTGCCATTTAGCGACAAAGAGACGAAAACACAGTTTTGGGCAGGATGTGGAGAATGACAATTGTATTGTTCATGAGGAGGCATAAAAAATGGCAACATTGAAAATCTGGAATGGCAATACGAAATATTGGTGAAGCAATGAACATGCATACAAACTGCGCAACAGACATCTGCAACCCAATTATTTGTGGGAGTTTTTTAAGCACATTTTCAACATAGGTATTTTGGGATCTTCCCTTATGAACAGTGGCACTGTGATTTTGTTAATGTGTTCCAAAAGGTGATTTCCCACAGCAAGCATGCCATTGTGTGCCACAGTTGCAGAAACGTGTTTTGGGCAGGCTGTGAAAAATGGGAGCTGTACTGTTGATAAGGAGGTGTGCACAAATGCCAGAGGTGAAAATCTGACATGAAAATATCGCAAATTTACGAAGTTACAAGGCTGCGTGAAAACTGGGCAACACGCGCTCACAGCACAGTCATGTTATGGACTTTCGGCTCCAAATTTTCAGCATAGGCATTTTAGGACCTCTGCTCATGAACAGTGTCATCGTCATTTCCTCAAACTGTCCCGAAAACTGATTTTGCACAGCAACCGTGCAATTCTGCGCAGGATATGTGAAAACACATTTCTGCCAGGATGTGTAAAATGACAGCTGTACTGTTCATAAGGAGGTGTGGAAAAATGCCAATTTTGAACATCTGGAGTGAAAATATTACAAATGCACAAAAGTCAGCATGCTGATACAAACTAGCTAACTCACGCTTGTAAAACACTATGCTTTTGGACTTCATTTCCAAATTTTCAACATAGGCATTTTAGAACCTCTGCTAATGAACAGAGTCACTGTCATTTTCATAATGTGTCTCGAACATGGACTTTCCATAGCAGCTGTGCTATTCTGCGTCAGAACTGCGAAAACAATTTTGGTCAGGATGTGAAAAATGATAACTGTACTGTTCATAAGGAGGTGCAGAACAATGGCAATGTTGAAAATCTGGAGTGAAAATATTATAAATTTGTGAACTTATGAGCGTGCATGCAAACTGCGCAACGCATGCTCGCAACAGTCATGTTATGTAGTATCATCACCAAATTTTCAGCATAGGCATTTTAGGACTTCTGCTCATGAACAGTGTAACTGTCATTTTTGTAAATTTGTCCAGAACACTGATTTCCCACATTGACCGTGCTACTCTGCGCCTGAAGTGCGAAAACACATTTCAGGCAGGATGTGAAAAATGACGGCTGTATGGGTCACAAGAAGGTGTGGAAAAATGCCAATGCAGAACATGTGGCATGAAATATTGCAAATTCAGCTAAATTCTGAGCGTGCATAGCAACAATACAGCACTTGCGCTCGTAAAACAGTAATTTTTTGGATTTTTCCCACCAAATTTGCAACATAGGCTTTTGAGAGTCCCCCTCATGAACACTGGCACTGTCATTTCGTTCCTCACTCCTGAAAGGTGATTCCGCACAGTGAATGTGAAATCACCTTTCAGAACCAAATAACGCCATGACAATGCAAGAATTCATGAGGAGGGGGTCCCAAAAACCCCATGTTGAAAATTTGGTGCCAAAATTCCAAAAAATGCCTGAGATATGCATCAAAGTTGAAAACACCCTATTTATTCAATTATACAGCTTACCAGCATTTCCTCAGTTTGTGGTAGGCTTTGAAGAGTGCAGACGTGTTCCCGGTCCACCAAAGATCGTTGCGCCAGACTCCACAGGTAAGTATGGGGTGAGGGGGGATGTGGGGAGGCAGGGTGCACAGAGGGTGGGTATAGGTTGTGGGAGGAAGACTACGAAGAACCATTTTTGTGTTACAGGGTTAAAAAAAAAACATTGAGGACTTTTTTTCCTCAGGGGATTTGGCATGCCTGGGTGGGCTTCCAGCGTGCCACCTAACTGTTTGGGGGGGGTTGCTGCAGTCAACAGGGGATTGAGCACCTTGTCAGCACACAACAAAAGGGGGTTAATTTATGCAGATGAGGATTGGGCACCCTGTCGGCACACAAGGAAAGTGGGGGCAAGAGCTGAGGGTTTGGGCACCCCGGCATATAACAAATGGGGGATGTTTTATGCTGACGGTGTAGGCTCCCTGTCAGCACATACATTAGAGACTCAGTGGCCCGGCAGAAGTTGGGCACCACGAAGTCGGCAGTTGGGCGGCTGCCATGTTTACAATGTGGCCGAGCACGTTGGGAGGTCCGCTGCATCTGACAAGCTTTGCTCAGATTGCAGTGGACCTTTACTTAGATGTGCTCGCAACATTATGTATGCATGGTGTGGCGCCGGCATGCAGGCTGATTGGGGAATGAGGGACACACCTACTGATGCGTGCCCTGCATTCGCCCAACAGAGACCACGCCTCCAAATCTGCACTACCGCAAGATGTTGACTGTGCAAGTGTGCCAACATAAAAATGACTAATTTTCTGAATTTTTTTGTACCATGCACAGGAATGAAATTCTGTAATATTATCTTTTTTATGGTACAGTGTGAGGCGCACAGATACAGAGAGCAATTTGCCAGTTTATTGTTTTTGATCAATATTGGTTTGCAATACTTTTGAAGTAGCACCATTATGCCCTAATATGTGCTAATACATCATGGGACTGTGTGTTTCTTTGAAAGACCAGAGCAGGCTGCTCTAAGACAAAACAAAGACCTGTGGGAAAATACTGTAATAACCATAAATATTTTGAAAAAGACAGGTGATAGTTGTTCTGTTTCTAAGGAAAGCACCAGTGTGATTAAAACCGAAATTCTGCACTCTTGGCACAGCTGAATGAGAGTGTCCATTCAGTGTCAACAGGAACCAGAAGAAGCACCACAAATGGGGGGTACACTACCTGTAGCAAGAGTGGAGATTAGGCAACTCAGCAGGGAACCCACAAGTGGCAGAGGAGGATCAGGAAACAGAATCAGGTCCAGCACAATGGCCAATCCCAGTGCAATGGGCAGTTAAACAAATAATCAATCCTCAGGAATCACTCCATCACTGTACAATTATAAACACATTCTCGTGTAGTACCGGCATTTCCCTATTCTTTTTTTAACTATCAAACTGGTATCAGAGTACTACTTTCTTCTTCTGCAGGTTAACCCTGGCAATTGTTGGTCACTTCATGGACTATTTTTTGATCCTGATGTAATGAAACAGTTGTGCAACAGTCACCTAATTCTGCCTGATTGACTTATATTAGTATACCATAGTGTCCCTTTAGCTGTGCAGCATATTTTGCTTTTTATGTACAGCAGCAATTGGAGATGTTATGAAACAAAATTTCGCTGGCAAAATTGCCTCGAAATCGGCAATTTCGCCGGGTGAAATATTTCATGAAATTGTGAAATTTAGCCTACAATTTCGCCCACAAATGAGCATCATTAATTATGATCATATCCCTGGTGTCTATTGGTACCCCCCCCCAGCTGAACACTAGCCCAAATTTAAGAAAAAGAATCCCCCATGTATCTATTGCCCCCGGCTAATCACCAGCCCAAGTTGAAAAGCCCCTCCCCAACCGAGATTTACTGTCATTATTGCCCCATCTGCCCTGACCACCAATCTGCAAAAAAAAAAATCAATTCCCCACTCCCTGGTGCCTAGTGGACCCCCCACCCTATCATCAGATGGCACCCACCCTGCTCCTCCCGCGCGAGCTCATTCATTGAAGCACTCAATCAGGTTGCCAGCTGTGGAGGTGAGTGGAGGGCTGTGCCAGTGGCCGGATCGGGGTACTGGGGGTGGGAACAGGGGTGGGTGCTATCTGATGCCAGGGTGGGGTCCACTAGACACCAGGGTGGGATTGGAATTTTTTTTTCACAGATTAGGGATGGGGAAATAATGAGGGTTAATCTCAGTGGGGGGGCTTTCTTCAATTTGGGCTGGTGATCGGCCAGGTGGGGGGAACTACTAAACATCTTTATCTTGAATTTGGGCTGGTGATGGGCTGGGGGGGACCACTAGCCACCAGGGATGATTTAATTGATGCTTAAAATGGAGAAATTTCACCCATGAGCGGTGAATGTTGCCATTTTGCAACTGTGAAATATTTTGCAAAATGCGCAAATTTCACAAAATATTCCACGTAACAAAATGTGTTAATTTCACATGACACTAGCAGTAATATAAACTTTTTTTTTTTTTTTATAGTATATGGACCCAGACTTGCGCTGATAAACTGCACCATCTCATTTCCATGGTGGTCCTGCTTCTATACTTTTCCATTGCTGGGTGGACTGGTGTACTAAAAGATAACTTTACTTGCTTGAGGACACACAGTGAGTATTTGGCTCTAGTGGAGTTTAAATCAGAGGTTTTCTGGTTCCCAATCTGGTGTTCCAACTATGAGATCACACTGCTATGTCAGTTTTTATTACTTATTTATTTCTAAAGCTTTGCCACAAAAGGCATACTGAGCTGGGAGCAGCTCATTTCCAGATGCATCCTGGAGGAGGGAAGGGGGATAAGAAACAATGACAAGACAAGAAACGATGAGATACAGATGTGCATGCAATGCAATACAGTAATACATATAAGGTAAATAGCAAGAAAACCGATAATAAACAGTTGTGTGAGATTATGTGTAAGGAGCAAGCTACAACAAAATAAAGTGATGAGTGAGAAGTAGATACTGAAGTAGAAAGTAGGAAGAACCCGAGGGGTGTGGAATCCTCCAGGGTGAAATTTATCAAAAGGAGCAGGATGGTAGAAATGATGGGGGATGGGAACAAGAGCATTAAAAAGTGAAGGGGGAAGAAGAGTGGGCAAAAGGGAAAGAGAGGAAGTAACAAGCAGAGTGGTGACAGAATCTGGAAAGCCATGTGTGCAAATGCCAGAAGTTTAGGAAATAAGATTCTGGATCTAGAGGCCACAATGGCAGAGGCTGACCTGGATATTGTTGCCATTACCGTGTCATAGTGCACTGAAAACTATAACTCGAACATGTCCATACCAGGCTATATTCTGTTCAGCGGGGACAAGGTGGGATGGAAAAGGAGGGGTGTGGTGCTTTATGTAAGGGAAGGCATAAAGGCAACAGAGATACAGAAAATACGGGGGGGGGGGTGGCAGAGGAACTGTGCATCACCCTAGAGATGGGGAATGGAGCCTCTATTTACACAGGCATGATCTACAGACCACTGGCACAGGGGGAGGAGTTAGATAAGGTACTGGTGGAAGCTACTGGCAAGATGGCAGAAAAGGGGAAGGTGCTGCTGGTGGGTGACTTCGGTCTACCAGATGTAGATTGCTACCTACCAGCTGCAGCTTCAGCTAGAAGCAGAGGCAAGGTCTCCCTGCAGAGGGTGTTCCTCAGGCAACTAGTCAGTGAACCCACTCATGATGGGGCAATACTAAATCTAGTACTCACTAACAGGGACAGTGTTGCAGATGTTTAAGTTGGGAGGTAACCTGGGGAACAGTGATCATCGTGCAGTGTAGTTCAGTATAAGGACAGCTGCAGAACTGAACCACACATGGATAAGAGTCCTGGACTTCAGGAGGGTAGAGTTTAAAAATGGGTGAATGTTTCAGGGATGACCTGGTGAGGGGATGACCTTGGTGAAGTGGAGGAACAGTGGGTGAAGCTAGTGTAACCCCCACCCATGGGTAGGGATACCTGGATCACCTCCCCAGGCACTGCTCTGCCTCCCGTCAGGTCCCTGATCTGTTCCTGGATCCCTTGATTTGCTCTTGTCATGTGTCAGAATACTGTAGGGGGACCAGAGGAATGAGTAAAGTTGAGTTGCCTGCTTGGTGGTTTGGTGAACGCCATACAATGCAGTGTGTGAGCATTTGAGTAGGAAGCCTGCTCGAATGTGCGAGCTGGCTGCTGCTCATATGTTGCAAGTGCTGTGATGCTCAAATGGGTAAAGCCACTAGGGTGGCTCTGGCTGCAGTTCCCCTTTGTGTGCCCCGGGGACATTGAAAAACAGAAAAGGGGCTCAGAGATGTGCCACAGGGGAAAAATTAAAATGTTATAAAAGTACTCCTAAGTGCTAATAGTTTAAGGAGGTGCACTGTTTCTTTAAGAGCAGCTGAGGCTGCTTTATGAATGCAGCCCTGCCTGCCACATGGGGGGACAGTGCTATGGCACTAGCAACAGGCAGGGGGAGACTCTCACAAGCTCCACTCTGCCACCGGGCAGTAGGGCAGAGGGACAACATGTAGGCACTGGGGAAGTCATTATTTAAAATTACTTGGTTTGCCTGCAAGAGACTGCTAAGGTGGGACCATGTTTAAAACTGAACAACAGCAACCATATTTGTTGCCTCAGACCCCTGTAGCAGCCAATCAGCAATCAAGGAGCCCATAGGACTGCAGCTGTGGCTCCTGAGAAGGGGGGAAGAGGAAATGCCCTTGGCCCCCAAACAGGCAAGCAACCAAGCATCAAAGGGACTTAATGCTTATTAATTTTGCAAACAGACAGCTGTGTTCCACCAGTGGGAAGCTGCCATTGTCTCCTCACACACCAAGAACAAATTCAGCTTGGGGCAGTTCACCAGAAGCCCTCAGCCAGTGAGAAAGATGTATAGTCTGTGTCGAGGAAAAGTTTGGAAGTTGGCCCAAGGCTTCCCAGCCAAACTCCAAGGGACATGCCAAACAGCTTCCTACTAACTGAGAAGCCAGAGAGTGTGTCTGTGGAGCTGTTTGCAATGCAACCTTTGCAGCTTCTGAGAGCAGCCCTCTGCTTGTGAGTAGGGTGGACTGTATCCTGCCAAATGCCTGAAGGTTGTCTGGGTAAAGCAAGAAGATCCCAGAGGCTACTGCAGAAGATTCCCATAGTCTGGGAAATCCAGATCAAAGTGAGAAATCTGCTTTGTGGTTGCACCCTGCAGTTTGGCATGAATCTGAGAGACTATTTATTACCCCTAGCCTGAATGGTGATCAGATTTCCATCCAGAGGCCTAAGAGTCTATCAGCTGCAACAGAGAGAGACTGGGTGATTCCTGAGCTCCAGAAGAGGAAATCACCACTGGCCTGGACAGTCTGGGGAGTGGGTCACATAGTGCTACACCTAGGCATTACCCAGCATTTGCCACGAGAAATGGCTGCCTGGATGTGAGAGGTGAGCGTATGGCTCTGGTCCTCAGTACTGGCCTGAACCCAGTCTCCCTAAGAAGGCATCTCAGAAGGTGACAAGCTGCCAGACTCTGTGAGCAAGTCAGAAGGTGACAAGCTGCCAGACCATCCTGCCTTAGCCAGCAAGCCTGCTGCCAACCTGTTTCATGCTCAAGGCCTCAGCTCTCCTGTCTGCCTGCTGTTACTGCACAGACACTGCCGTCTGTCTACAGAACCGTGAGAAACACAGGGCCTATCCTGACCTGGGGAGTTTCACACAACACCATTCCGAAAGTTTATATTCTAATTTAAAACAAGCAATTGTCAATGCCGAATGTTGTCTTGCTGGCGTCGACACTGGTAGTGTAGGAGTTAGAGAGATGCATAATAGGAATGGCAGTGAAGTATTGAACTGATGTCAAACCCACCCCACCCCGCACAGAGTGACAGGCATTAAGGTATGCCTTTGGGTTGTTGGCCATAACGTTCATGCCATTTCACCTCACCCTACTCTGCAGACTCTGAGAAGTGTTGCGTTGTGCCTTGGGGTCATCGGGCCTTACACTCACCCCATTCCATAAGGAAGTACATTGAGATGGGTGCAGTATAGGAGAATGGGGTGAACTTTGGGGCTGAAGAGTCCAAGGCACACCTTGATGCCTGTCAGTGACTGCAGGATGGGGTTGGGGGTGCAATGGCATGAGCATTACAGCTGACAATCTAAAGACACTCCTCTGATGCCTGTTAGTCTTGTACAGGGTAGGACGTTATGATTAGAAACCCTAACGCCCTGGGCATTTGTTGGTATTTGTACTCCATGTTTTCAACTTGGCCTTTTTGTGACCTCTGATCATGAACAGTGGCCCTGTGAGTTTGTTAATCTGTCTGGAATGTTGATTTCCCATAGTGACCACACCATTCTGTGCCAAGTGTGAAAACACAGTTCGGGCAGGACGTGAAAAATGACAGCTATACCATTCATAAGGAGGTGTGAAGAGATGGCAATTTTTAAAATCTGGAGTGTAAATATTAAAAATTCTTGAGATTACAAGCGTGTGTGAAAACTGCGCAACACACACTCGTATCACAGTCATTTTTTGGAATTCTTTCACCAAATTTCACCAAATTTTTAACATAGGTATTTTGAGACCTCTGCTCATGAACAGTGGCACTATGATTTTCTTAATCTGTCCCGAACATTGATTTCCCACTGCAACAGCACCAGATGTGCGAAACCACATTTCGGGCAGGATGGAAAAAATGACAGCTGTACTGTTCATAAGGAGGTGTGCAAAAATGGCAATGTTGAAAATCTGAAGTAAAAATATTAAAAATTCTCGAAGCTACGACTATGCGTGGAAACTGCGCAAGGCACGCTCATAAGATAGTAATTTTGTCGAATTTTGTCACCAGATTTTTAACATAGGCATTTTGGGACCTCTGCTCATGAACAGAGTTACTGTGATTTTCTTATTCTGTCCTGAACAATGTTTTCCTACAGTGACTGCACCATTGTGTGCTGGATGTATGAAAACACATTTCAGGCAAGATGTGGAAAATGACAGCTGTACTGTTCAGAAGGAGGTGTGAAAAAATGGCAATGTTGAAAATCTGGAGTAAAAATATTTAAAATTCTCGAAGTTACGAGCATGCATGGAAACTGCACAATGCACGCTCATAACACAGTCATTTCTGGGAATTTTTTCAACAAATTGGCATCATAGGCTTTTTGGGAGCCCACCTCATGAACAGTGACACTGTTGTTTCGTTAATCGGTCCTGAAAGGTGATTCCATGCAGTGACCACAAAATCACCTTTTGGGACTGAATAACAAGATGACAGTGACTGAATTCATAAGGTGGGGTCCCAAGAACCCATATTGAAAATTTGGTGCCAAAATTCACAAAAATGGTTGAGATATGCACCAAAGTTGAAAAAAAAAACATTTATGCCATTATACAGCTTACCGGCATTTCTTCAGTTAGCAGTTGGCTTTGAAGAGTGCAGACGTGATCCCAGTACACCAAAGACCGTCGCGCCAGGCTCCGGAAGTAAGTATGGGGTGAGGGGTGTGTGGGGAGGTGGGGTATGCAGAGGGAGGGTGCAGGTTGGGGGAGGGGCACCGGTCACTTCAAGGGACCGTTTTCTTATTTTTCAGGTAAAAGCAAACAAAAAAAATATGAAGACAATGCGGGTCAGTTTTCTTATTTTGCAGGTGAGTTTTGGCACACTGGGGTGGGCTCCCAGTGTGCCACCTGTATTTTGGGGGAGGAGAACCGAAGCCGATGGGGATCAGGCCCCCTGTCAGCACAGAAATGTGTCTGGGGGGGCTCATGATGCCATGGGGGATTGGTCACCCCATCAGTACACAAATTAAATGATAAGGGGGGCCATTATGCCTATGGGGATTGGGCTCCCCCATTGGCAAACTGAATTGGGAAGGAGGCATGCTGACAGGGGGATTGTGCACCCCTGACATTGGCTTGATTGGGACTGTGAGGCGAACGGCAACAGTTTTGCCATCTTTTATTGAAATGTTACATCAAGCAAGGCATGTCCTGCAATGAGGGTGAGCTCCCTCACTGCAGCGGCTAAATTGTTTCAAGTTGGTGGCATGCTTTTGCACTGCTGTCATAGACAGTGTGAAATCTAATTCATGCCACGGAGCCCAGCTTGAAAAAGCAGTGGCACCACTGGCCACGACATGACCGCGCCTCCAAAACCTGCTATTCCAAGCTACCCCAATATGATGTTTGCGCATGCGCAAGATAACAATAAAAAAGTACCCCAATGCCAGCCACTCCATGGTACTACACAGGCCTGCACCGACCTTTATTGGGTACCCATATAGACATTGGGAGGACACTGGTACCAGTGAGGAGGGGGGTTTGTTTCTGTTTATTGTTGTTGGGGGAGGGAACTGTTGTTGGTGTTACATAGCTGTGTTTTGCTTTATCAAGTTGCCATTTATCTTTGCATCCTCATTCCATTTTCCCCATTAAATAAATCTCTTATTGTTGTTGTTTAAACATGTCTGTGAGCATATTATTAACTATAGTCATTAAATGCATGCGTTGTAAGATACTTCAGCTGTTTGTGGCATTCCGTGTGTGAGGTGACTGTGAGAGATGATGGGTAGGTACAGCATCCCAGGGGGTTGTACCCTACAAAAAAATGACCCACTGTAATTTACTCTAGGTGGAGAAACCAAGGATTGCTGAAAATAACTTATCCTCTTCATCTTCCCCTACCTATTTGGAAACCCTACTGAAGCTTAGGAACGAATATGCGGATTTGCTAAGAGAAAAGGCAGAATACGCCATCCTTAAAACCAAAGACCATTATTTTGATCAAGGCGAGAAACCAGGTAGAATGCTAGCCCTTTGACTATGGGAAGTAGAAAGCTCAAGACTGATCCCTGCACTGTATTCCCCAGATGGCTCTATTAAAACTTCCCCTCAAGATATTTCCCAGGTCTTCGAATCCTTTTACAGGGACCTATATAGTAAGGGTTCTTCTCAAGCCTCCCATTCCCGTATTAAACATTTTCTGGATGGCCTTAACCTCCCCTCCCTGAAGGCCCATCAGTGCACGATCCTGGTCTCTCCTATTACTCTGGTTGAAGTAGAGGAGGCAATAAATGGGTTATCACTGGCTAAATCCCCAGGTCCAGATGGTTTTCCCTCCAACTTCTATAAAGCCTTTTGTAAAGAGATAGCTCCCCTCCTCCTGAAACTATTTGACTATATGTTCACCTCAGACCACCTAGACCCCACCTTGCTGGAAGCCACGATAGTCCTGATTCTGAAACCAGACAAACCCCATAGTGAGCCCGCCAGTTACCGTCCAATTTCATTACTAAACTATGATATTAAAATTTTAACTAAAATCCTATCTTTTAGAATTAAACAGATTTGGTCTCATCTGCTGAGTCCCGAACAGGTGGGGTTTGTGCAAGGCAGATCTTCTGCTGACCACTTGCGAACCCTTTCACATATTCTTCAGGTTGCTCAAGACTCCCAGACCCCCATGGCTTTAGTCTCATTAGACGCAGAAAAAGCTTTCGATAGAGTAAACTGGGGTTTTCTTTGGGCTACTCTTAAGAAAATGGGTTTTCTGAAAACCTTCATTCAATGGATTTGGACGGTATACAAGGCACCCACTGCTAGAATTTATTGTAATGGGGTTTCCTCTTCTCGGTTTCCCCTGTTTACTGGCACTCGGCAAGGTTGACCCCTGTCTCCCTTTTTGTTTAATTTATATTTGGAACCCCTTTTACTTAGTATTAAGAACTTGCCTCAGGTCATAGGTTGTTCAGTATATCAGCAATCTCTGACCCTCTCAGTTTATGCAGATGATATTCTTTTACATTCGCCCTATCTGGAAACCTCACTAACACACACACTACAAATTGTTGAGCAGTTTGGTCAAGTAGCTAACTATAAGCTAAACTTATCCAAATCAGTTATATTCCCATTAAACGCTCTCACTCACCAAGTCAACTTCATTCATTTCAGTATGAGATGGTCCCCTTTCTCAATCAAATATTTAGGTATACATCTCACTAGAGACCCAGACGCTCTCAGGAGACTCAATCTGGATGATTTGGTGCTGAATATCCAGCAGGATCTCCAAAGATGGGTCAAACTCCCATTGTCGTTATGGGGTTGTATCAGTATTATAAAAATGAATGTTCTGCCCCGTCTTTTCTACCCTTTAAACTTACTGAATATCTGGCTCCCAATGTCTTATTTTCAGCAGCTCCACTCTACCCTCTCTAAATTCATTTGGCAGGGCAAACATCCTAGATGGGCCTTCTTAAAACTCAGTCTACCCAAGGAGAGAGGTGGACTCTGCCTCCCCAGTTTTATTTTTTATTACTGGGCGAGTCATCTGTCCAAAATAGGGAGATGGTTTGAGGCCATACCCGATGAACATTCTCCTATCTGGCTACAGTTGGAGAAAAGGCTTCTGGATATGTATAATCTTAACTCATCCAGAGTTTTTTATTATACTATCTCTGCATTACCTACTCTCATACAAAATTCGGTTGTAGGGGTCTCTATAAAAGTTTTGACCCAGTATTGGAACTTCTTTAACATTTCATGCAAAAAGGATACGGCTCAACCCCTCACTTTAAACCCTAGCATCAAAATAGGAGGATCACCGCTTTCCCAAGACTGACTTCCTCAGTTACAGGATATTCTAGTGGAAAGACTGTTTTCCCAGGATTCTCTCCTCTCCTCTCCTCAACCGACATAATAGCTAAACTGAATATTCCTCAGAAACATATATTTAAGGTTTTTTCAGTTGAGACATCTTATGGTCTTTATTTTTGGGACCACATCCAAGCAGTCCCAAGTCAGGCCCTTTTTAGATCAGATACAGGACTATGCAAACAAGCCCCATGGAATCTCAAGGATCTATTCCTTTCTTCTGGGTATCAAATACCCTAATGCCCTCACAGGTTCTAAAACTTGGACTTCTCTTCTGCCAGATTCCTCCTTGATTTGGAGTCAGATTTGGGAGGACATGCATAGATATCTTACTCAAGATAGGCACAGACTTATACATTATCACATCTTAAATAACCAGTACTATACACCGGTTAAGTTGGCCAAATTAGGCAGAGCTACCTTTGGCTTCTGTACAGTAATGGCGCAACTGAAGGAACCTGATACATTTTTGGCATTGTGACAAGGTGGCTCCATTATGGAACACAATTCAATCCAATCTAGACCCCCTTGGGATTGGATGAATTGTTTACCATAGAAATATGTATCCTAGGGATGTTTTCCAATATTAGAGTTCAGGAGCGCAGATTTCACATGGCTCTAATTTCCATTGCAGTCAAAAGACTGGTTCTCAAGCACTGGATGGACCAACTGGCCATATCATATGCTGAATGGCTGAAGGAAATGTCACTTTGTTTTAACACTGAAAGGCTAATAGCAAGCTCCCGGAACCGTATAGCCTCTTTTAATCATAAATGGGGTAAACTATATGCTTTATGTTTGAACTAAGATCCATGTAATGTATGCCTCTGACTGCCTCAGTTTGTTTTATCTTTTCTTGATGCCTGTTATTGCTGGAATTTTATTTTCTTTTTTGTATCTCTTTATTATGTTATTTTAATAAAGCACACTCCAGGGAAGGGGAGTGGGGAGGGTAATGGTAAGGGGGGGGTGGAAGGGTGGTTGGGTATAACAGTATAGTATTATTTGGTTATATTTGATCCAGTGGCATTCTGGCGTCATGTTACCATTAATCTACTTTTGTTGTTTTTGGTGTGTGGCTCATTTGCTTTTTTGTTAAATTATTTGTGTCATGACATAAACTAATAAAGATGTTGAATTTCAAAACAAAAAAGAAACTGGTTAGGGGATAGGCAACATAGGGTGGTGGTAAATGGAGTTCAATCATAGGAAGAGAGAGTGACCAGTGGGGTGCCTCAGGGATCAGTGCTGAGACCGGTCATCTTTAATGTCTTTACAGTATAAGTGACATTGCAGAGGAGCTGAATGGGAAGGTCTGCCTCTTTGTGGATGACACCAAAAGCTGCAGTAGGGTTGACACTCCAGGGGGGTGGAAAGGATTAGCAGAGACCTGAGAAAGCTTGAGGAGTGATCAAGGGTATAGCAGCTGGGTTTCAACACAAAAAACTGCAAAGTAATGCATTTGGGGCATGGAAACCTAGGGGCAGAGTACAAACTGGGAGGAGTGGTACTGACAATTACCAAGTAGGAAACAGACCTGGCAGTGATCATATCAGATGTCCTAAAGGTGGTCAGGCAGTGTGTCAAGGTAGCTGGGAGGGTGAGTAGGATACTGGAGTGCATAGGGAGGACTATTACCAGCAGAAAGAGGGAAGTGGTATTGTATCTGTATAGATTGCTAGTAAGACCCCACTTAGAGTACTATGTCCAGTTCTGGAGATCACGGGCTCGATTCTCAAAAGCCAAAGTAGGATGCAAGGTGCCTGCACCAAACATGTATGGTGCAAGGTGCATCTTGCATCAAAAAAATGCCCTCGAGCTATTCACAAAGGCAGCCTGCATCAACCACAGGCTGCCTGCCCCAAACAGGGCTTGCACCACCCCTGCACCCAGAAATGGGCTGCAACAAGGTGCTGGGGGCATGTGGCAGATGCAAGCTGCCACAGCCCCAGAAATGCAATTCAGAGACATCTCCCAGAGAGAGAAATTCTAAGTACCCTTAGACTAGCCAGGACTGGTTTAAGGGAACTAAGACAATTCACCTCTCGGAGAGATGCCTGGTTGTGGCAACATGCCCTGGGATCCCCAATGGTGCCAAAGCAATAAATATGGACTAGATATATACATAAATAACAGTAAACCAATGCCCTCTCCCACATCTCCAATGCCATGTATGTAACTATTGCTCATGGCCCACTCCCAGATGCTGGCATTGGTAAATAATGAAAAGTACATTCCACGATCCCCAATGCTGCCATTTGTACAAATCATTAATTTACATTCCCTAATCCCTGATACTGTCATTTAGAAATAGGGTAATCATGCACCCTCTCCAGATCCCAGACGTTGCCAGAGCTCAATCAATCAATCAATCAAAATCTTTATTAATCCAGGTGAACACCATTGAGCATAGCTCATTTACTAGATGGACCTGGTTAGCTCAGGAACATAGAATATATCATTTATGAACAGTCACAACATAACATCCCATTGCTATACAATACAGTGATACAATAGTTTAAGGGAGACACAAATGGAGAACAGTTGGAGAACAGTGGTTCAGTCCCTTCATGGTGTAGTAATGTGTCTAACAACAGTAGCTGGGTAAACTATATGAGGACAACAGTTAGGTAATGGTATATTGCATACAGTGCCTTGTGAATAAGACAGTCGCTGTATTCATAGTCAGTGTAAACAGAGTAGAAGGGGGGTAGAAGGCAGAGGGGAAGTAGAGTACAAGCAGGGTGGTTGAAGGGTGAGATACAAAAGCCACAGAGAGGACACAGAACAGGATGATGGAGAGCACAATTAGATACTAGAAGAAATATGAAGTTTGATCCCGAATTTTTTAGGGGTTGGGGAGGCCTGACCCAATTGAAGGTCACAATTCCTCCCATGGGGCCCTCTCCTGAACTTAGGTCTGGGCCCTTTTTTCCTAGAGGGGTAGCTCCTACGCCCTCCTTTCCTGGAAGTGCGATTGTAAATAAGTTATCCAAGTTTCTGATTGTTAAAATTTATTATATATTTTATTTTCTTAATGTGCACATGATTTTTGCTGCCGGGGTTGGTCATATTAAAAGACTAATCTTTGATCGCAGATTGACTATTCATTATGATGCTAGGTGGTGGGTGCTGATAACGAAAGACCCTGCACCTGAGTCACTTATCTTTGGAATTCTGAGTTTTTCTACAACCCTTTCAGCAGTTGTTATTCATTCAGCACAGGCCCTGGTAACTTTGTGATGGATTGTGTTCCTACAGTTAAGATTTGTTCTCACAATGTTAATGGACTAAATAACCCCATCAAGAGGTACAGGGTGTTCTCCTCTCTCAAAAAACTAAAGCCTTCCTTTCTCCTATTACAGGAGACCCATTTAAATAAACAGGAACACCAAAAGTTAGCCAAATTTGGCTTCTCTACAATTGTGGCCTCAATATATGGTAGGGGAAAGAGAAGAGGAACTGCTGTTTTGATCCCTAAAGGCATTCCCTTCTGTCTGACAAATTCATATTCGGACCCAGATGGTCACCTTACAATTGCAGTGGGCCGTCTGGAGGAACAGGAGCTCACCCATGTCTCTTTATATGTACCTCCGGAGATGGGGCCCACGGGGAGAAAAATGCTGTTTCAGAAGATTATGGAAAGAAGCAGGGGAGTTTTGATAATGGGGGGGGACCACAATCTGACTACCTCTTATCTGGACACTTCTAGCAAGAGGCACTTTAAGAGATCCCCTGTGCACCAAGCTGTGCAGGCGTATCTATCTGAGGTGCACTGGACAGACGTTTGGCGTAATCTGCATCCCAATAAAAGGGAGTATACACATTACTCCGCCCCCCCATAAGGTGTATACCCGTATAGATTACCTACACGTATCTAAAGAACACCTATATAAAATACAGAGCTGCATGCAGTCCCCAACCGTGTTATCTGACCACTCGATCCTTACTTTAAATATGACATGGAGCATGGAGAAAATCAATACCCTATGGAGGTTTAACAACTTCCTGCTGAACAATAAGGATTTCAGGGAGATGGTGCAACACAAAATAAAACAGATCTTAGATGATAACAATAGACAGGAAACTAAGAAAGGAGTCCTGTGAGATATCCTCAAAGTTGTCCTTAGGGAGGAATAATTAAATATGCTGCGTATTACAAGAAAAAGCAGCAACAGCGCCTTGATAGCCTGCAGCAGCAACTTAGCAGTTTACAAACCCTACATGCTGCTGGTGATGCTGGGGCATATCTTCTCATGCTAGCCACCAAACAACAGATTCAGGCGATTCTAGATATACGTACAGAGCAAGCACTGCAGCTTCTCAAACAAAAATATTATGAGGGAGGTCCCAGAGCCACTTGATTGTTGGCTCATAGACTTAGGCAGCACAAATCTAGAACTAACATAACCCAAATTAGAGATCCCGGCTCCAAGAGGATAATTACTCTTCCCCGAGAAATTGAGCAGGCCTTCCAGAGGCACTACAGAGGCCTGTATGGCACTGAATGCTCTGGAGAGCTGCAAGCAATGGAGGCCTTCCTGAGACAGCTCAATCTAACGAAGTTATCTCAGAAGCAGCAGCAATTTCTGGAGAGCCCAGTCTCTCTATTAGAACTAAAGCAGACACTGACAGCCCTCAAAACCAATAAAAGCCCCGGCCCAGATGGCTACACTGGGGACTTTTATAAAACCTTTCGAACAGATCTTTCTCCTACCCTGCTGGAAACCTGCAGAGCTGTACAACTTGGTGAGCCCATCCCTGACTCCTGGCGATACGCATACATATCCAGTATTTTGAAACCAGGCAAAGACACAACATCCTGCTCTTCATATAGACCCATTTCGGTCCTTAACACTGATTATAAAGTATTTGCTTCTATAATGGCCAGAAGGTTCGAAACGTTCCTACCTGAAATAATAAATCTTGACCAAACGGGTTTTGTTCCAGGGCGTCAGACACAGGATAACATTAAGAGAACTTTGCACTTATTGCAGAAAGTAAAGGACTCCGAGTCCCGGTTCCTCCTTCTCTCCCTAGATGCAGAAAAGGTGTTTGACCATGTCGAATGGCCTTTTCTGTGGGAGGTATTGGGGTGCTTTGGAGTCCCACAGACGATTGTCAAATTAATAAAAGCAATGTACTCCCGTCCCAAAGCTTATATCCAGATAAATGGCTCCTTTGCCAGTCCTATTACCCTCTCCCGTGGTACCAGACAGGGGTGCCCCCTCTCTCCTTTGTTATTTGCAATATATCTGGAGCCTTTGGCTCAGGCCTTGAGACAGGAGGACGGCCTGTCGGGGATAGAAGTCCAAGCAATAAAACATAAATTAGCATTGCATGCTGATGACCTCCTAATATATGTGACCGACCCTGAAGTTGCTCTCCCCCTTCTTTGGGACATTTTGAAAAGATTTTGGGCAATATCTGGATACAAAATTAATGAAAGTAAGACTGAGGTCTTGGCTTGGAATTTTACCCCGCAGACCGATCTGAAGCAAGTTTACAGTTTCAAATGGCACTTGAAAAGTATTAAATACCTTGGAGTTCATATTGGCTCCCCGGATTGCGATCTGTTCGCATTAAATTATATCCCCTTTCTGTCCAAGACCTCGTCTGACCTGGAGAGATGGAGGGCTCTCCCCTTGTCCCTCTACCAATGGGTAGAATCAATTAGGATGGTGGTTCTGCCTTGCTTTCTCTACCTTGCTCAGACCCTTCCAATTCTAATCCCAGATGCGTTCTTTCGGACCCTGCAGAAAAAAAATCTCTTCATTTATCTGGGCAAACCATAAACCCAGGATTAACCTTGCAGCACTACAGCTCCCAAGACACCTAGGGGGCCTGTCCCTACCAAACTTTAGATTATATTACCAAGCCTGTCAAATAAGAATTCCTTTATTTTGGCTAGACCAGACATATATCTCCAGATGGAAATATGTGGAAATGCAGGGAAAGGAATTCACTGACATCTATAGTACCTTACTCTCCTCCCCCCCCAACAGCTAGGGTAGACACGATAATGAACCCGTTCACACAGTCAACGATCAAATGCTGGCAACGAACCTTATCATCAAGGGAGTTTAAACCCTGGAGATCAGCTATATACTCCCTTCCCTACCTGGATGCCTTCCCCCGGGCAAGATGGACAATGGGTATGTTATTTGGCTGAAGAAGGGCCTACATTTGGTGTATCATTTTATGCCCAAAGGCATTGTCCTCTCCTTAACAGAACTGACCCAAAAATATAATATTTCCTATACTGACAGATTTAGGTATTTCCAGACCAGGAATTATCTTAACTCATTGGGAAGACTACAATGGGCGGACTCCCCTCCTACTGACCTCCTGCTTATATTCTTAACTGCCATAGAAGGGAGACCAATCCAATCACATCTGATTTCCATGTTATATGGAAGCCTGTGCAAGCTACAGAATAAGCCTCTTGATAAAATTAGGATAGCCTGGGGAAAGGATTTGGGGACTGAGATATCCTTACCCTCCTGGGAGGGTCACCTGAAGAATATGTATAAAGGGGTCAGTTCAGGCAATTGGAAAGATTTCTCCTGGAAGCTCATGGTTAGGTACTTCAGAGGCCCTGTAGTGGTTCAGAAATACATGCCTTATGCTGAGGCAGACTGCTGGAGGCAATGCGGGTTCTCCCCTGCTACCTTGGGTCATGTCTTCTGGTCATGTGCGGCCCTTCAGCAGTTCTTCTCTCAACTCAGTGAGGCTCTCCATCAGTTAATATCCCCTGACCTGGTCCTGAATTTTCATTTTTTCCTGTCTGGTGAATACCTCCAGGAACTTACTGATGTTCCCTCCAAAAAATTTCTAAATTTGGCTCTTTTAGCTGCCAAAAAAGCCATTACCAAGAGATGGAACTCTCACTCTCCCCCTACCCTAGATCTCTGGCAGCAAATAATGATAGATCTTTATAAGATGGAGAGACTCACTGCCACAATTAATAAATCACAAAAGGCTTTCGAAAATGAATGGAGAAAATGGGTTCTATATATTATGCCTATACGCTCAGAATTCGTCCCATAAATTAATCTTAAGGGTCCTTTTTAATGTCTATTGTAGAGAACTTTATGGATTACACCCTTTACCACTTCAAGCTGATATTGTATGAAAATTTTGGTTATTCATGATAATTGTGCACATTTTATGTATTTTTCTTATTTATTTATGTATGTAATTTAGAATTTCGCAACATTTATTTTTCTTGTGAAAGTTTTTGTAAAGTTTTCTTTTGTCAAAAATATAATAAAGATTGAAAGTTAAAAAAAAAAGAAGAAGAAATATGAAGGAGAGGCCATAAGGCCAGGCATAGTGAAGAAGACAGACGCCATCATGGTGCACCGTAGGTGCAGGGAAAATTTAGGATCGGGGGAAGCAGTTGCAAATTTCCTTGACCGAATGGGCATATAGTGTCTTGAAGAAGGATAGACTGACCGAAGTACTAAGCTTTAGAGATTTTCGTATTTTGTTCCATAGAGATAGCAGCGCAAAGCTTATAGCCATTCTCCCAAAGCATGTTTTAAGCTTAGGTACCTGTAAAGAAATAAGGGAGTACCTTCTCAGTGCATAATTCCCTAACTCGCACAGCGGAAGACAATCAGAGATATATACAGTAGAGGTAGTTTTGTAGATAATAGCTCTGAATGTCCAGAGTACAGATTTCTGTTTCTCCAATACTGAAGGGAAGGCCACCCCACGGCAGCATAAAGGGCACAATGATGAGTGGAAAAAGGTAGGCCGGTAATAAATCTCAGAGCCCTGTGATACAATGTATCCAGTTTAGCAAGATGAGAGGCAGGGCAGTGACTATAAAGAAAGTCAGCATAGTCAATCAAGGAGAGAAACGTTGTTTGTACCAGCTGCAGCTTGGCATCTCTAGTAAGGGAGTTATTAATCCTGAAAAAGAGTCCAAGCCTCTGCCTCAGTTTTTTTAGCAGATCCTCGATATGGTCCGTAAAGGACAGTCTATGGTCAAGCCACACTCCCAAATACTTGAATTTATTGACAAATTCTAGGTTTTCTCACAGGATTGTGGTGATCTGTGGAATAGAGCCAGCACAGGCCAGGTTTGCTGCATAAAGAAGTGGAGAAAACAGTAGGGCTCCAAAGGCAGCTTTTGGCGACGGGCGACTTAGATAAAGTACCGTGTCATCAGCAAACAGATGAATATTGGCTTTAGTCATGTTGGTGTCGATGTTGCTTATGTAAATTGCAAACAGTAGGGGACCAAGAATTGATCCCTGAGGGACTCCTCTTTGCACGGGTTTAAGGGGAGAAAGTTCACCTTCTGCCTTAACTTCCTGCCACCAGTCAGAGAGGTAGTCAGCAAACCAATGCAAGGATAGTGGGTCCAGGCCTATCGCCCTCAGGGAGGAGAGGAGCAGGCCATGGCTGACAGTGTTGAAGGTCTTGCTTAAGTCTAAGAACACTGCACAGACGAAGTTTCTATTCTCCAGGTCTCGCTGCCAATCGTTGGTCACTTTGGCTAGGGCTGTAATGGTGCTATGCTGTGCTCTAAAGCCAGATTGCATTGGGTTTAGAAGGTTCACAGTTTCTACATAGTTTAGTTTAGTTTATTGTTCTAGGAATTATTACCTTTCAGCCAATGGCTCTTTTACAAAGGTTCCACGTCATCAATGTACAAACAAACAAGACATGTTACATAGAATGGTCAGAAAATTATAAAGGTTTCAATAAGCCAGTATAATACAGTACATCACAGGAAAAAACAAAACATTGGAGGAATGGTCAAGGTGGGAAGGGTAGGAGGAGATATGGGAAGGGGAGCAGACTTAGAGTAGTTAGAGGTACTCAGATGCCTTTGTCAAGAAAGGAGCAGAGGAGGAGGATGAAAAACAGTAAAAACAGCCATGAGGGAAGAATTATTAGTCAAGGCAGTCACAGGAGCTAGAGGCTGAGAGGTGAGAGTAAAGCATAGATTTGAAAGCTCCTAGTGACATGGAGGATGTAATGAACGAGCGCAGGGCATTGTACCAGCTGGGAGCACGATAGGCAAAAGATCTTTGGCCCTGTGTGGTCCGGCATCTGGGGACCTGGAGAGGCTGGTGTTCCGCCAACTGCTTGCTTACAATTTTTTCCAGCAATTTGGACAGTATAGGGAGCAGAGAAATCGGCCTGTAGTTGTTAAAATCACAGGGGTCCCCTGATTTAAATAGAGGGATAACATAGGCTGTTTTCCATAAAGGTGGGAGGATTCCATGGGACAGTGAAAGATTGAATAGATGGGTGATTGGTACAGCTAAAACATTGTAGGCGACCTTTAGAAAGTATGGGTCAAGAGAGTCAGCACCCCCGCTTTTTTTGATATCCAGCTGTAATAGGAGTTCTTCGACCTCTTTCAATGAAGCAGGCTGGAGGGAAAAGACTGAGTTGGTAAGAAGAGATTCAGTATTTTGTGCACCCAACTGAGAATGTAAGGAATATGTGGGGGAGTTGTCAAATGCTAGCCCTGCAGTGGCAAAGTGGTTGTTAAATGCATCCAGGATCTCTATTTTGTAGCAGAGTTAATAAGCAGTACCCCCATGCCCTCCTCCCTGACTCAAGGGTGCCAGCACTGATAATAATAATCAGAGCCAGTGACCAACAAAGCCCACCACACACCACTGCGGATGGCCACTGACTGAACTGAGGCTCATTGACAGTTCAGTCGCAGCCAGCCATGGAGGTGTGAGGTGGGCTGTGCTGGTCGCTGGCTCTGATTATTACTATCAGTGTGGCACCCTTGGGTCAGGAAGGGGGGCATGGGGGCTACTACTTATTAACGCTAGCAATGTCAGGGATCTGGGGGGAGGGAGCATGATTACCCTATTTCTAAATTACAGCATCAGGGATTGGGAAATGTAAATTACATTGTACAGATGACTGCATCAGGGATTGTGGCAAGTAAATTACAATTTGTACAGATGACAACATCGGGGATTGGGGCATGTAATTTACAATTGTCATTACTGCCAACATTGGGGATTGGAACGGGGGAGCACTAGACCACCAGGAAGGGACGATTCTTCATTGCATTCCTGGGCAGGAGCAGGGATGGGGGGTGAGGGGCAGGATCGCTTTCCTTTGCAGCAGCAGCTTGTGGCACAACCCTTCCCCCAGGTGTTTGTCACACTGGAGAGGTTGCCGCAGGTGTGGGGACGAAGGGGCTGGTACCCATCCAGTACCAGAATCAGGTGCAGGGTCCCAAGTGCACGGGGCTTTGGCACAAGCTGCTGTTTGCTGCAGCTTGCACTGAATGCAGCCCTCTTTGAGAATTGGGCCACACATTTCCAGAAGAACATAGACAGAGTGACGGTGATCCCAAGAAGGACAACTAAAATGTTGCTGTGTCTGCATCAGAAGCCCTATGTGAAGAGACTTAAGGACCTAAATATGTACACCCTGGATGAGAGGAGAGAGGAGGGGATATGATGGAGACATTTAAATACCTCACAGGAGTAAATAAAGTACAAGAGGGAAATATTTTTTTCAGAAAAAAGGTGCTCAGGGACAAGGGGGCACAATATTTCTCACAGAAAGAGTGGTAGATTCTTCTAACAGTCTTCCAGCAGAGGTTGTGGGAGTGAAAACAGTGGTGAAATTCAAGAATGCATGAGATAGGCATAAGGGAATTTTAGGGAAAGTGAAGTGGGGGATTCACAAATGAGTCAGAGATCAGGTATGATCTGCTGTGATACTATAGGCAGGGAAAAATGGGCAGACTAGTTGGGCCAAGTGGTCCTTATCAGCCAGCAAATTCCATGTTTCTATGAATACTTGACGTACTGCAACACAAAGTATAGGATTTAAGAGGAAAGTAAGGAATGCAATTAAGGAGAGTAGAAGAAGGAGTAAAACACTAATGAAGGTATAGAGCAAAGGGGAACAATTGAAGGGAGGGTTGCAGGCAGCAGACTGGGTTCCAGTATCAAGGGCAACTGCAGGAGTGAGTGTCCAGAAGGAATTTGAGAGAGTGAAGGGAGGCAGCAGAGTGAATGGTAAAGGGGAGGGAGTACCCCCCCATTGTTTAGGAAAGTAGAAGTGGAACGCAGCTTGAGCAGCAGAGGATTTCATTTGGTAGTGGGAAAGAGTGTAAAAGCACAAGTTATAAGGGAATAGGAGGTGGTGGGGAGGTGAGGAGGGAAGTAAAGTAGGATGGGACAGGGTCAAACCAGAATATAGAGACAAATGAGGCACAATGAGAGAGAGAGAGAGGCAAATGGCCTCAAAGGAGGGGAAGGACAGGAAAGAGTACAGTGAATAGTAAGTAGTAGGTGTTGGGAGTACTGTGCTGGGCAAAGCTAAAAAGGGAATAAAAAAGTGATCCAGTCTGGCCAGAGAACATTTTGCAGCAGCATTGTAAACAATGTCACCATACTTACAGATGGAGGGCATCCTCTTCAATACTTTCTCTTGTTGGACAGCAAACGAGATATGCCCTTTATTCCTGTAAATCATACACAATTTCAGCTGAAGCTTCTGGTGGAGGGCATCCACATGGATGGAGAAATCATAGTGATAATCCAGCCATACCCCGAGATACTTTAATGAGGGGACATCCTCATCACAGAACCATTAAGGGTGAAGAAGAATGGGAGAGGGGAGATCCTAGCGAACCTCTGCTTAGTTCCAGAGTCATAGAGACCACTTTCTTGGCACTGAGGGATAGCTGATTAGCCTGGAACAATTGCTGGATGTTTGTAAAGTCCAGCTGGAGCTTGGCTGTGAGTTCAAAGGAAACAAATGTAAGGAGAACAGTATAGTCTGCATACATATGGATGGATGCAAAGGAGCAGGCAGTGGGGAGGTCATTTAAGAAAGTGTAGAAATGTAGCCTGCCAAAGATGGACCTGTTGGGCATGCTTGAGCAGATAGGCAGTGTAGGGGGTGGGGAATCAACAATATGGACAGCTTGTGACCTGCCCTTGTGGTAGGAGCACAAACAGCTGGCTGAAGAGTCAGAGTGCCTTGCTACCTTAAGCTTATTCAGAAGGAAGAGATGGGTAACTGTGTTGAAGGCTTTGGCCAGGTTTTTGAAGATGGTGGAAGTGACCAAGCCCTGATCTATGCCAGACAGAATGGAGTCAGTGAGTCAAAGGATGGAGGTGGATGTGGTGTGGTGCGGGACTTCCAGAAGCCAGACTGGAAGGGAATGGAGGAGGGCGAGTCAAGGAAGTGGGAGAGCAGGGAGAAAACAAGATGATCCTGGAGCTTAGCCAGGTAGGGGGCAAGGAGATTTGTTGGTAATTTCCAAGAGAGATGAAATCACCCCCTTTGGGAAGTAGGGTGGCTGCATCCTGCTTCCAAGTATCAGGGACGGAAGTGAAGGAGAATGAAAGAGTCAGAAGATTGCTGGTAGGGAAAGCAATGTCATGGGTGGAGAAATGCAGGAGTTTGGGGTTGAGACCATCCTGGTTCATGCCTTTGTGAGGTCTCAGAGACAAGAGAGCCTTAAGGGATGCAGAAAGAGTGGTAGGAGAGAAGGGAAAGGGGTTGGAGGAGTAGGGGAGGAGGAGGAGAAGGATAGGAGAGAATGGGCACAGGAGATGAAGAAGGAGTTGAAGTCAGGGGCACCAGCAGAAGGGTCTGAGATAGGAGTGTCGTCCACCTTAAGGAATGGGGAAGGGGCTGGGTAAGAGGGGAGTAGATGGCATGGATAAACTTCCAGAACTTGAAGGAGTGGTTTAAGGTTGTTTTGGAGTGTAGATGAAAAGTATTCAGACTTGGCAAACCTGGTTGCTCTGGTACAGGCATTATGAAGGGTCCAAAATCTAACTAGGTCAGCAGGGAAACCAGTGAATTTGTGAGCCCTTCAAACAAGGTCCCACACATGGAGGCAGGTCAGCAACTCTGCCGAGATCCATGGGAGGTTGGAACCCAGACCCTGTTTTTTTTTAAGGAGGAAATGTTGATCTCAGGCAGCTAAGAATTTGGAGTTAAAAAATTAGAGGGTAGAATTTATGTTGGTGGCTGAGGACTTAGGAGACCAGTCAGTAGCTAACAGGTCAGTGTGGAGGAAGATTAAGTCCAGTGACCTGAAGGATTGGATCTGGATGAATTTTGGAGGCATGTTGGGATAATCGATCTTTTGCACATAGTACTGAATGTGGTGGTCACTGAGGGTGTCAGGGAGGGTACGACCATCCACAATGTGGTGTTGGGCAGGAGGAGAAGGAGAATATCCAGTCCAGGAAGGTGTGGTTGATGGATTTATGATTGTGCTGTGTGGGGGCAGTGATCATCTGAGAAAAGTAGAGGGACTTTATGTTTTGCATAATTTCTTTAGGAAGGAAGAGAGAGAAAGAAAGAAAGAGAGAGAGAGAGAGACAACTGGGATGAAAGCCATGTAGGATGAGTAGCTCACCAGATGAAGCATGGGAAGAAATGTTGGTGAGAAGCTTAGTGACTTAAGGTGGAGACATGCCATGACAGCAGTAGATTCCAGCTACAAATATAGGGGCAGAGAAAGGAAGGGAGAGTTTAAGGATGAGTGGCTCATAGGAAGAGGGGGAGGAGGAGAGCAAAGGCTCAGAACAGGATGTTAGAGGAGAGGTAGACTGCAACTACTCCACCCCTCTTAGCACAATCCTGCCAGATGATTTGTACCCAGGGATGGCAATGGAGGAATCAGGAACTTTAGGGGGAAGTCAAGACTCCAAGATCACCATCACATCAGGCTTGAGATTAAAGATCAACTGCAATTTTTTTAAAAATGCTTTTAACATGCTGACCTATAATGCTCTACATGGACAGGGTCCAGACTACCTGCAAGATCTTCTGTGTACCTACTGCCCCCTCTGACCACTCTGCTCGGCTGGTGAGGGATTGCTAGAGGTTCCCAGGGTTTGGCTGAAGACATCTGTGTCGCGGGCATTTATGTTTGCAGCCCCTACCCTGTGGAACTCTCTACCGCATCAGATAAGAGAGTGCCTGACAGTGGAGAGCTTCAAAACTGCTTTCAAAACACATTTATTTGAGCTTGACTTTGGCAATGATGTATGAACTGTTTATAATGTGATGACTGCTGGTTTTATATGTGTTTTTATTCATTTATTGTAATGGATGCTATGATCTTTGGAATAGCACCTTTTTAGAAATAAAGTCTATTTGATTTGAACATATTTTATTTGCTCACCATGAGAACAACCAGTACATATATATTACAAGTAAAGTGCAGGAACTGTCATTTCTCAAGTCCAGATGCTGTTTTACTCCCTGTCTTAGTTGATGGTTTCACAGAAAATCTCTCAGACATTTTCCGACCTGCTGGTGGAATCTTGGGTAATTGCTGACATCATTCAAGCAACAATGACATAGTTTTCCTTAAGGTCATGACAGCTCAGCACATACAGAGTACATCAAACTATGACATTCAAAAATCAGTCTTTGCTTCCAGTTTTCTGATGGTGGCCTTTATTAATCAAATTATACTAGTAAAACACAATTAGTAAATAAATATTGGACGATTTCCTTAAGCTGATCACCAACACTATTTGCTCAGGGTCATCCCCCCTCCCTCCCCCAAAAAAACTACCTGACAGGCTCTTAACATGAACATATTTTGTTTCCCTTGTTCTCTTCCAGCCCTGAATGAAGCTCCACCAGCTTCCTCCTTATTTCAAATAAATTACTGTCCCTTAAAATGACTCATTAATCTGTGAAAGTAACTAAATAGTTACCTGTAATGCTGTATTGAACAAATACAATAGGCAAAGGTCCTCAGGCAATTGGAAGTAAACATAAGTTGGTGCCATTTTACAATCAGATGTACAGTAGAATGTGTGTGTGTGTGTGTGTGTGTGTGTGTGTGTGTGTGTGTGTGTGTGTGCACGCGTGCATTTGGAGCTGCCAGGACCTTCACGAAAATGATGTAATTGTTGCCTTAATGATATCAGCACTCATCCAAGATTCCGCCAGCTAGTCTAAATATGTCTGAGGGATTTTCTGTGCAACCATCAGTTAGGAGAACATTTAAATAGTATCTGTACATGACAGAAAAAAATTACTCACCTGTAGTAATCTTGTTTCTTCCAATGGGATCCACTAATATGTTTACTTTTCGCAGTGCCCTTTTAAGACAGGACTGCCCCAGAGCCAAATAGAATGTATGCTAATAATGGACTCTTTAGGTCATGCATGCAATTCAAAAGCTGCCCAGTTCAACTGCCTATATTCTAACCCTCAGATTTCTTTGGAGCCTGCAAAGAGGCCCTACTAATATGTAATTAAAACTAATATGAAAAAATGGCCCCAACTGGGGCAACTGACAATCATTAAACCACAGGGAAACCCCCTTTTTCAATGTCAGATTCACATGAGAAAGGGAAACATGCCTACAGGGCTATAAAAACATTTAACATCAAGAAGATGCCAACAGCTGGCAAACCCCTACAGCTGATTAATCAGTCAGTGCTGAAGAGGCCTTTTCCAATTCTAGCAGGGAAGTAAGGGTGGGAAAGTAATAATATTAGTGGAACCCCATTGGAAGAAACAAGATTACTACAGGTGAGTAATTTTTTTCTAGGGCTGTGCAAAATATATTTGTATTTGTGTCACTGATATTTGTATTTGTATTTGTTCACATATCGATGTTTGAAAAATATTTTAGTTTACATTTTTGACTTGTTTCTGTTGTTAATGATGACATAAGACCAAGGAGTTGAGAGGTTTCAATACAATTTTCAGATTCATCAGGAAAATATGCATACATGTATTGAACAGTAGCAGTCATAGGTGTTTCATGCCAGCCTAAGTGAAGGTCTAAAACTACTTTATGTGGTCACACACAAATACAAATACTTAAGAGTGACATTTGTATTTGTAAAGTTTTTGTAAAAAGTGCCGTATTTGTGTGTAGTTATCACAAATAATATTTGTTTTGCATGGCCCTAATTTTTTCTTCTAACCCCAGGAATCCACTAATATTATTACTTCTTGCAGACTATGAAACAGTACCTTTGGAGGTGGGCACAGAATCTATTTAGGAAAAAGATTCTGCAGAACTGCTGTGCCAAACCTGGCATCACTTCTGGACTGGGTGTCCAGGCTGTAATGCTTTGTAAAGGTGTGAACTGACCTCCAGGTAGCTGCTTTACAGATTTACTGCAATGGAACCTCCCTGGCAGCTGCAGTTGGCGCAGCTGTGCCCCTTGTGGAATGAGCTCTGAGCTCAGCTGGGTCTTCCTTGCCCCCTTTTGAGTAGCAAAACTGGATATACTGAACTATCCATCAAGAGATAGTTTATTTGGGGCAGATTTCCCTTTACCTGCCTCTCCATAGGTGAGGAAAAGCTATTGCATATCCTGTCTATGGCCTCTGGTGTGAGTCATGCAATAACTCAAAGCTCTTTTTACATCCAGACTATGGAATCTACGTTCCTCTGAACTAGAATGTTTAGTGAAAAAGACTGGCTAGGTAATAGACTGGTTCAGATGGAAGTCTGAGACCACTTTGGGAAGAAACTTCCTATTTGTTCTCAGCACTACCTTGTCCTTATGAAAAGAGATGTAATCCTTTCCAACACACACAGGGCCTGAAGTTCACTTATCCTCCTGGCAGAAGTGATGGCCACCAGGAAAACTGCTTTCTAAGTAACAAACTTGAAGTCTGCAGAGACCATGGGCTCAAAAGGGGGAGGCATAAACTGAGCAATGCAAATATATAGATCCCAAGCTGATACTGGCTCCCTGTGAGGGGGGGTACAGGTGAGACAACCCCTTGAAAAATCTCTTGAAGATGGAATTTGATGCCAAGGAGGCATCCTTCCCAGCCGAAATGTATGCTGATACTAAAGCCAAATGCACTTTCAGGGTTGAATGTTGCAAAACCTAGGAATGCAGGTGTGTTAAATAGTATGCCAGCCTGAGCTGGGACCACACCGTTACCCTTACACCATATGGAAAACCTTCTCCACTTTGAGGCATAGGTTTTCTTGGTGGCAGGTTTTCTATACCTCTAAGAACCTCTAGGATGCCCTGAGAGAGTTACAAGCCTGCATGCTCTAAGTTCTCAAGAGCCATGCCTTGAGTCTGAGGGACCTGAGGCTGGGGTACATGACCCTTCCTTGGAAGAAGGTAAGCAAGTTGTACCTCTGGGGCAGGTGAATCGGTTTGGCCACAAACAGACAGCAGGAGAGAGTACCAAGGCTGTCTGGCCCAGTCTGGAGCAATCAAGATCATTGAGGCTGGCTGCAATCTGAGCTTGATTAGCACCCTGAGTAGCAGGGGAAATGGGGAAAAGCATAAAGATGCCTCCCTGTCCGATCCAGAGTTAGGGCATCCAGGGAAACTGTTCCCTTGGCAGAGCTCCTACTGCAGTACAGAGGTAGGTGGTGGTTCTGGTGGGATGCAAACAGATCTACCTCTGGGGTGCCCCACCACCTGAACAGGATGCCTACCACCTGCTTGTTCAGTGTCCATTCATGATGGGCCTGGTTTATTCTACTCAAGGCATCTGCCAACGTGTTGTCCTTGCCAGGCAGATGGATTGCTTGTAAGGAGGCATTGAGAGAGTAAGCTAGACTGCAGTTTCTCATTGCCTCTGTGCAGAGAGGAGCAGACCTTGTCCCTCCTTGCTTGTTGAAGTAGTACATTGTTGTGGTATTGTCTTTTCTGACTTGTACCACCCTTCCTTAGAGCAAGTGTAAGAAAGCTAGAAGGGCCAGATAAACTGCTCTCAGCTCCAGTAGATTTATATGCTGGAGGGATTCTGCACTTGATCATGTGCTGTGGGTGGTATGCTCCCCTAAGTGAGCACTCCACCCCAGCAGGGAAGCATCTGTTGTGAGAACTAGTGATGGAGATTTCTGCAGGAAGGGAACCCCTTCCCTTAGGTTGTCCGGTTCCATCCACCACTGCAGTGCCTGCAGTAACTCCTTTGTTACTGGGATGGGTTTGGAGAGAGGATCCCGCCTTTGGCACCAGTGTGCCCTGAGGTGGAATTGAACATGTCTCCCCCAGGACTGTGCCTGTTGCTGAGGCCATGTGGCCTAGCAATTGCAGAAACTGTCTTGCTGGATTTGTTTTGTTCAGGATGAATGAGCTTGCCAGGTGTAGAATGCTGGCTACTCTCTACTGAGGGAGGTAAGCTCTTCCCACAATGGTGTTCAGTTCCATATCTATGAACTGTAGTACCTGTACAGGAGTTAGAACTGACTTTTTGACACTGATGAGGAACCCTAAGGGCTGCAACAGGTCCTGTGTTACCAGTAGGTGCTCTCTCACCTGCTGGTGAGACTTTCCCACAATTAGTCAATCATCCAGGTAGGGAAAAACTGAAACACCTACTCTTCTTAGGTGTGCCACTACCACTGCCAGGCAGTTGGTAAACACTCTTGGTGCTGAAGTGAGACCAAAGGGAAGTGTTGAGAACTGGTAGTAACCTGAAGGGAGTCTGAACCTTAGGTATTTTCTGTGTGACTTTCTTTTAGGAATATGGAAGTATGCATTCTTTCAGTCTAAGGAGGCTAGCCAGTCTCCTTTCTGTAGTGTTGGCCGAATAATGACCAGTGTGACCATTTTGAACCTGGGCTTTTGCAGGTATTTGTTTAGTAGTCTGAGGTCTAGGATAGGCCACCACTCCCCATTTTTATGTGCGCTCACACGTGCGCAGCCAACATCTTGCGTTAGTAGCAGATTTGAGGTGTGGTCTCTGTTGGTGAATGGAGGGCACGCATCAGTAGGTGCATCCCTCATTCCCCAATAAGCCAGCAGCAAGTGCTGACATCATGCATAGTTAATGTGGCCACCAGATCTAAGAAAAGGTCTGCTGCAATGAGGTCGAAGCTCTCATGCAGTGGGACCACAACACGCCTCCCAACGTGCAAGCAACATGGCGGCAGTGACTGCCACCACCTGTCACAATGCCGACAGGGTAGCCCACTCCCTGTTGGCATAATGTCCCCCCTCCCATTTCCACTGTGTGCCAAGAGGGTGCCCAATCCCCTTCGGCATCATGTGCCACCCCCAAAAAAGTCTTTCTTTGCCGACAGGGGGCCCAATCCCCATTGGCATAATGTCCCTCCCCAATTTTTTGTGTGCCAAGGGGGGGTGCCCAGTCCCCCTCAGCTCTCCCACCCCCACTGGTATTTGCCGATGGGGTGCCCAATCCCCCATCGTCTACAGCCCCCCAAAAAAACAACTCAGGTGGCACGCTGGGAGCCCACCCCAGAGTGCCAAATTACTCTGTTAAAAAGTCCCACAATGTTTTTTCTTTTACTGTAAAACAGAAAACAGTCCCTCACGGTCTCCCTTCCCTCCCCAACCCATGCCCAACCTCTGTGCGCCCTGCCTCCCCACACCCCCCTCACCTCATACTTACCTCTGGAGCCCGGCGCGATGATCTTCGGTAGACCGGGAACACATCTGCACTCTTCAAAGCCGACTGCGAACTGAAGAAATTCTGGTAAGCTGTATAATGGCATAAATAGGTTTTTTTTTCAACTTTGGTGCATATCTCAGGCATTCTGAGGAATTTTGACACCAAATTATCAACATGGGATTATTGGGACCCCTCCTCATGAATTCAGTCACTGTAATGGCATTATTCTGTCCCAAAAGGTGATTTCACGGTCACTGCACGGAATCACCTTTCGGGACCGATTAATGAAATGACAATGCCACTGTTCATGGGGGGGGGCTCTCAAAAAGCCTATGTTGCAAATCTGGTGGAAAATCAAAATGGTTGTTTTGCAAGCGATAGTTATGTAGTTTCCATGCACACTCAGAACTTTGAATTTGTAATATTTTTACTACAGATTTTCAAAATTGGCATTTTTCTACACCTCCTTATGAACAGTACAGCTGTCATTTTACATAACCTGGCCAAAATGTGGTTTTGCACGTCCAGCGCAGAATAGCACGGTCACTGTGCGAAATCAGTTTTTGGGACAGTTTGAGGAAATGATGAGCAGAGGTCCTAAAATGCCTACTTTGAAAATTTGGTGATGAAATTCCATAAAATTACTGTGTTACAAGTGTGCATTGAGCAGTTTCCACGCACCCTTGTAACTTCACAAATTTACAATATTTTCATGCCAGATTTTCAACACTGGCATTTCTTCACACCTCCTTATGAACAGTATAGCTGTAATTTTTCACATCCTGCCCTAAATGTGTTTTGCACCTGTGTCGGCACAATGGCATGGTCACTGTGGGAAATCAATGTTTGGGACAAATTAACAAAATCACAGCGCCACTGTTCATGACGGAAGGTCCCAAAATGTCTATGTTAAAAATGTGGTTAAAAAAATCCCAAAAATAATTGGGTTATGGACGTGTGTTGCACAGTTTCTATGCACGTTCATGACTTCACCAATTTTTCATATTTTCACTCCAGATTTTCAACATTGCCATTTTTTTACATCTCCTCATGAACAATACAGTTGTCATTTTCCACGTACTGCCCAAAATGTGTTTTCACCCCTGTGTTGCCAAATGGCATAGCTGCTGTGCAAAACCACCTTTCAGCTAACAAACTGATAGTGCCACTCTTCATGAGGTGGGCTCACAAAAAGCCCATGTTGAAAATTTGGAGTGAAAATACCAACACACGCCTATGGTGTTAGGGTTTCCAACTGTAACACCCCACCCTGTAGAGACTGACAGGCATCAGGGGTGTGAATTGGGATCATCGGATGTAATGCTCATGCCATTCCACCCCCACCCGCACTCTGCAGCCAGTGACAGGCATTGTGGTGTGCCTCAGAGCGTTCGGCCACAAAGTTCACCCCATTCTCCTATACTGCACCCACCTCAACATATTTCCTTATGGAATGGGGTAAGTATAATGCCCAAAGACCCCAAAGCACACCACAACACTTGTCTGTGTCTACTGGGTAGGATGAGGTAAAATGGCATGAGCGTTATAGCCGACTACCCAAAGGCACACCCCAATGCCTGTTGGTCTCTGCAGGGTGGGAATGGGGTTGGCATCACTTCAGTACTTCACTGCCATTCCTATTATGCATCTCTAACTCATGCACTACCAATGCCAATGCCAGCGAGACAACATTCGGCATTGACAAATGTTTGTTCTTTGTTGTCAGAAAGTACCTTGAATAGAATCCTTGGCCTTTTTGTCTCAAGGGGACAGGTTCTATTGCTCTTGATAAAAGCAGAGCCTAAACCTCCTGTTTCAGCAGCTTTCTTTTTGTGGAAGGAACTGCCCTGAACAATCTTGTTCTTAAAGGAGGAAGGGATATAAAACTTCCGGACAAACCCTGACTCACCACTTCCAGGACCCACTTGTCTGTGGTGATCTTTAGCCATTCCTGGAAGTAGTGAGTCAGTATGCCCCCTACAGGTACTGAGGAGGCTGCTTGAAGGGATAAGTCAGGGATTTTGTTTGGGCTGTTGTGGAGATTGGGCAGACTGGGAGCCATGCCTGGAGTCCCTTCTACCTCTAGTTCTAAAGAAACCAACTTGCTGGGGCTGGTACTGCTGCAGTGTCACAGCCTGTACCTGGTAAAAAGGACTTCTATAAAAACCCCTACCCTTGCCACCCCTTCCAAATGTCGAAGTGGAAGGTGAAGGTTTCTCCTTGGCAGAGTTACTGCGATAGGTGGATTTATGTTCATCCATCTTTTTCATGTAGGCCTCAGTCTGAACTCTAGAAAGTGAGTTATTTTCGATTGGAAAGTTCATGGCTTTGCTCTGGGTATCCTGGGTGTTGTTAGTAGCTATAAGCCAGGCAAACCTCCTTATGGCCACAGTACCTGCCATGCCATCCACCTTGCAGTTGTATCATTTGTGTCAGCTGCCATCTGAAACTGATACTTGGAAGCCTCCAAGCCTAACTTACAGTAGCAGTATCCACTAGCTCTAAGACTGGTGTGGAAGGGCTAGTCTCAGCAGCATCCAGTAGGAACTGCCACAGAGCCTTCTGATAGAGGGCGGCATATGCCTGATAGCTGGCCTGTCTGACTGCAAGAGAGGCAGATAGGTACCCTTTCTTCACCATGCTATCAATTTTCCTAGACCTTCTCAGGATGATGAGAGGACAGGGGTACTTTAGCCCTTTCACAGGCAGCCTGCTGCACAATTCCCTGATGGTCAGGGTAGGTAAATAAAAATTCTGCCCCTGACCTCTCCAATTGGTACTTATTATCACACTTCTTATCAATAGGTGTGATAGTGTTAGGTGTTTTAAGAATTTCTAGTATGTCTTTTTTGAAAAACTTGTAAATAGGAAGAAGGAGCTTTTAAGTGGGTGTTAACCCCATGAACTCCATGTACTGAGCTTCCTCCTCCTCATCTTGGACCTCTTCTGCAGTGGCAAGGTCTAGAGTTTTTAAAACTGGGAGGTCCTGTTTTCTTCTTGGGTTTATCTGACATTCTTGGTTGAAAAAAAAGAAAACAGGAACCGATAAAAAAATTTAAGTTATCGGTTTGCGATCAGTTCAGGAACCGAGAAAAAAGTTTAATTTTATCGGTTCCGATCGTTTCCGGAACCGAGGACCAGCTTCGGGAACTGAGAAACCCTGGTTCAAAAGTAAGCAATTTAAAATAAAAATACTGTGAAAGTGATCAGAACCAGTTTAAAAGCTCCGATCTAAAGTAAAAAACAGTCAGTTACCCCCTGGTTCCCAGAAACTGAGAGGAACCAGAAATATACACAAAACTAAGCTGAAATTTGTAATACTGAGGAAAAACATAAACTAAATACTAAAACTAGGCAGTTATGAATACAATCAAAAAATACTTGTTTTTTTGATCAAATGTCACTTCAGGAACGACTCGTGAGAGAAAATCTCCAGGGCGTCTAGTCTTTGCAGCGGAGAGAAGAAATCTAAGGGTTAGAACATAGGCAGTTGAACTGGGCAGCTTTTGAACTGAGTGCAGGAGCTAAAGATTCCATCATTAGCATACATTCCATTTGGCTCTGGGGCAGTGCTGTCTTAAAGGAGCACTGCAAGAAGTAATAATATTAGTGGATTCCTGGGGTTAGAAATGACAATTTTTTCATTTCATATGTAATAAATATGGGTGAGTGCTGATGTCCTCCTGGCAGTACCTCCTTCCCACTGACATCCTTGTCTCGGTCACCTGGCTGTCTCCTTCAAATCTGTTCACTGGCTGTTCTCCTCCACTGACCTTTCATTTCCTTTTTTGCTTTACTGTCTCGTCTGTTGCTTCTCTCCTGCTCCATTTCCTTAGGGGTTCTATTCCCACAATTCCACTTCTGCTAAGGACTCCTCATCACAACTCAGGTAGGCACCCTCTGTTGCACCTCTACCTGCAAATCCACTGTGCCCAAGCAAAGTCAAGCTGCACACCTGCTGGAGGCTCATATCTTACTTTTACTATGTTGGGGCTCTAATCTTGTTATTAATCTCTACAAATCACTGCTCTGTCTCACAGGTAGGCCCCCTTTTCCTCCTCTTAACTACCCCTGCAACAATCAATCTCTTTTCCTGTCCTTTGTGGTCGCCTCTCTGACAGGTTCCTCCATGATAGTCGACCTCTGAGTTTGTGCTGTCACTTGACCAGGCTTACCTCCTCTACTTCACTTCAGGCAGCTACTTTCCTAGCCCCTCCCCACCCATTTTTCTCATTGGGAGTTGACCCCTCTCGGCTCCCTCACTCTCAGCTTCCTCACCAACATGGAATGCCATCAACTTGGTTCCTTCCTTCTTAATCCACCCTCTCCTTCACTTTTCTCTGGTCACTGTGCCCCTATAGCCTTCTTCTTCTCTCCCTGCTCCTACTGGCAGGAGACTTTGAAGTCAACCCTGGTCCTGTACAATCCACCCTCACATCTGCAGACACCTCCTGGTTAAATATGCATGGGCTAAAAATTGCCCATATGAATGTCTGCAGTCTCCTTGCAAAATGCCCCAACATCGAAGCCTGGGTTTCCCTATACAAACCCCACATCCTCTGCCTCACAGAGACCTGACTGAAACCACAGCACAATGACACCATGTTTCAACTGGCTGGGTACTCCCTCTTGTGCAAAGATCATCCAGGCAAAAGGAAAGGTGGGGGTGCTGCCATTTTCATCAGGGAACCTCTGTCGGCCTCCTCCATTCTCTGTTCGGACAATGCCTCCCCAGTGATTGGCTCTTCTTCAAAGCTACCCTGGGCTACACAAAAAAACTTTTCCTGGGATGCTGCTATAACCCTCCTAACAGGGGTGCAGATGGCCTCTGCAGTTTCCTAGCTGGGACTGGATTACTCTCCCCTACCAGAGAATCTGTCCTCCTTGGCGACTTCTACCTCAACTGGCTCAGCACCCATGAACCTGATTATGCCAATCCTCTAAATCAGTACAACCTGATGCAACTACTCACTCTCCCTACCCATCTCAACACCCACACCTCTAACTATACACTCCACGACTGGGTGATAACCAGCTGTAGAGACAGAGTCACACTTACTGGTACTCTATCCGACTCCATAACTGATCACTCTCCCACCTATCTCATTTGGTCCTCCAAGGCCTCCCATCCTCCCCCTAAGTACCTCTCCTTCCACAACTTCAATTGCCCCGACACTTCCTGCCTCTTTGAGGACATCAGGGTTATCAACTGGCAGGACCTCTACATGCACACTGACGTGTCCCTGGCTGCAACATACCTGACCAAAGCCCTTCTGGCCTTCTAGGACTGTCACTTCCCCATTACCACTTGACGTGTCAGAGGCAGGTGCACACGTTGGCTAACGAAAGACCTGCTGTCACTTATGAAGTCAAGAGACAGCGTGTGGGCTGCCTACAAACTGGCCTCTTCCCCTATCCTGTGTAACGAGTACAGGAACCTGCGTGACAGATGTAAGCACATGACCAGATCCTTAAAATGGGCTTACTGCCACAGGCTTCAGAGATAGAACCTGGGTAACCCTGCAAAATTCTGGGACTCATTCAACTCTCTGTTAAACCCCCACAGACACAACCCATCCATTCATTAACCTAAGGTCCCCTAATGGCCCATTAACTGATCCCTCGGCAGTTTCCAAAGCATTCAACATAAAGTTCTCCAACCTGTCAGCTCTCCTTCGTAATCTCCCTCCCTTGGGACAATGCTCTACCTGCTGGCCTCCAAATCAACTCCCTACCATCACCCTCACTTACCCCCTTTCTACTTTTTGACCATCTCTACTAAGGTTACAGCCACATTGCTAAAGAGGCTACCAAACCGGGGAAGCTCTGGCTCTGATAGCCTCTCCTGTCTTTCTGAAGCTTATCTCCCCTCTCATTTGCAAGCCTCTCACCTTTATCTTTAATCTTGCCCTGTCAACCTCCACCATGTCCAACTCATGGAAATCTGCTGGAGTAGTTCCTATCTTTAAATCCAGCGACCCCAACACTTTTGATAACTACAGGCCTATACCCATCCTCCCTCACCTCAGCACATTACTGGAGAGGATAGTTCACCAACAACTATCTGAGTACATAGCTAAACACAACCTCTTATGCGACCAACAACATGGCTTCCACAAGCTTCACAGTACCTACATAGAAACACAGAAACATAGACGTTGATGGCAGAAGGAAACCGCTAGGTCCATCTAGTCTGCCCATTTGTTTTAGAGCTATTTTGACACTCTAGTTGCCCTTTGTAGTCAGGGCTCCCTTGTGTCTGTCCCATGCATTCTTGAATCCCCCCACAGTGTTGACCCTCACAACCTCTTGGGGCAGGCTGTCCCAAGCATCCACCACTCTTTCTGTGAAGAAAAACTTCCTGTTGTTGGTAGAGAACCTCCCTCCTTGCAGCCTGAAGTCATGTCCCCTGGTCCTGGAGCTCTTCTTGAAGGGAAAAAGTTCCTGTGCCTGTATCTTGTTAATGCCTTTTATGCACTTGAATGTTTCAATCATGTCCCCTCTCTCTCCTCTCTACTCCAGGGAGTACATATTCAGTTCCCTAAGTCTTTTGTCGTAGGACATGTACTGCAGACCCTGAATCATTTTTGTCACCTTTTTCTGTACTGTTTCCACCCGATCAATGTCATTCCTGAGATGAGGCCTCCAGAATTGGACTCCGTATTCCAGGTGAGGCCAGACCAGTGATCTATACAGTGGTAGTACCACCTCTTTCTTCCTGCTCGTGATTCCCATCCCAATGCAGCCCAGCATTCTGTTGGCCTTTGCTGTTGCCTTTTCACACTGCTTACTAACCTTCAAGTCATCTGAGATTATGATTTCCAGATCTCGTTTCTGGTTTGAGGCTGCCAGTCTTTGACCTCCTAGTTAATACTCCTTTCTTGGATTTTTCTTTCTGACCTTGCACTTTTTAGCATTAAATCTCAGCTGCCACACTCAGGACCATTCTTCTAGTTCGTTAAGGTCAGCTTCCATCTTGCTCACTTCTTCCGGGGTGTCCACCCTGCTACATACCTTAGTGTCATCTGTGAACAGACACACCTTCTCTTCCCTTCCAGTCTGTCAGTGATGTCTGCTATAAAAACATTGAAGAGCACAGGCCCTAGCACTGAGCCCTGGGGCACCCAGCAGGTCACCCTGCCTTCCGTTGATTGTGCTCCATTAATGTGTACCCTCTGGGTTCTGCCTTGTAACCAGTTTTGTACCCATCTAACTACTTCTGAACCAACCCCTGTGAGGTCAAGCTTCCTTACCAGCCTTCTGTGTGGAACCGAGACAAAGGCCTTACTAAAGTCTAGGTAGACCACATCCACTGCCCCACCATCGTCCACTGTTTCTGTAGCATAGTCAAAAAACTCAAGCAGATTTGTCTGGCATGACCTACCTGCTGTGAAACTGTGCTGTTAAGGATCTTGTCAGACACTAGTTTTGAGGAATGCTATGATCTGCTGTTTGAGTAGTGTCTCCATTAGTTTCCCTACTATAGACGTGAGGCTCACCGGTATGTAATTACTAGCCTCTTCGCAACTGTCTGATTTGTGAAGTGGAACCACTATTACTTTTTTCCAGTCTTCGGGTACCACATCACTCTTCAAGAATTTTAATGAATAGAAGTGCCAGAGGGGCTGCTAATTCTGCCCCCAGTTCCTTAAGGATTCTGGGGTGCATCTCATCTGGTCCTATGGCATTGTCTGCTTTTAGTTTATTTAGTGCCTTCCATACTTCAGCTCCTGTAAAGGGACTTGTGTCTATACCTGGTCCTGGGGTGTTGTGTTTTTTCATTGCTGGGCCATCCTCTGGGTCCTTTTTGGTAAACACCGAGCAGAAGTATTTGTTGAGGCTTTCAGCTTTCTCTGGGTCATGTTTGGTGCATTTCCCTTCTTCGGTAGCAATCTTTACTATCCCTTTTGTCTTTCTACGTTCCCTAATGTATGTAAAAAATGATTTGTCTCTTCTCTTTGCCCCCTTCTGCTATCTTTCCTCTGTCTGGGCTTTTGTCTTTCTAATTTGTTTGTTTGACTCTCTCATTTTTTCCTTGTACGACTCCCAGTCTTTCTCAGTTTTGGTTTCCTGGTATATGCTGTACACCTTCTTTTTTTCTTTGACTGTGGTAATCACTTCCTTGGAAAACCATAGAGTATTTCTTTTTCTTTTTGCTTTGTTGACCCATCTGTCACATTGATCTGTGGCAGTCTATTGCTCACTTGAGTCTCCCCCACATGACCTCCACCTCCTCAATCTCTATTTCCATTAACTGGCTACGTATGTTGTTCCTCATTTTTTGGAAATCAACCTTTCTGAAATCTAGCACATTTATATTTGAGTGGCTGGTGTCCTGTGTTATGTTTATGTTAAAGTTTAACATGGGATGGTCGCTGTTACCCATATGACATCCCACTTCAACGTCCTTGATCCTTTCCCAGTTTGTGAGGAAAAGATCAAGAATGGTATCTCCCCTTGTTGGGTTTTTAACAAGTTGGCACAGTCCCGTGCCTTGTAGTGAAAATAAGAAGTCCCTACCTCTTGTTGTTGCTGCTGTTAGTGTGCTTCAGTTAATATCTGGTAGGTTGAAATCCCATACCAGTATTACTTCACCTTTATCAGACATTTTTTTGATTTCCTCTTTTAGGTCTTTGTCTCCTTTATCTCCTTGATTTAGGGGCCTGTACACGACGTCAGTTCTGAAAGGTTTTCCCTTGCCCATGTCTATGGTTAGCCATAGTGACTCAAAGCCCCAGGTTGCCCTTTTACTTCTGTGACTTTTATTTCCTCCCGAATATAAATGGCTACACACACACACCCTCTTTTTTTTGCCCTTCCTATCTTTCCTGAACAGATTGTAACCAGGAATGGCCGTATCCCATCCGTGGTTTTCCATGAACCAAGTTGCTGTTACAGCCACCTGCCCAACCTTTCTGTTTCCAAGATGGCTGTTAGTTTGGGAAGTTTGTTGGTTAGACTCTTAGTATTTCCAACCATTGCCTTCCAGGAATGTACATGCTCTTTGGTGCAAGATTGTACCCTCTTTCTGGACTGCTAAAGTTTCCTCTTTCCAGCCAAGAGATTATGGAGGTTGCTGGTTCAGGTGGATGATGGCTCTGATTTTTTTTCTGAGGATGTATGCACATATTTGGCATTTTGGGGAGTGATGACCAGCCCACGGATGGCAGGGGTGTGAGCTGCATCATACTTCCCTTTATTTAGTTTCAACTACCTGTATAGACATCAAATTTTTGTCTGAGTGCTCGCACACCTTCTCTGTTTAGGTGCAATCTGTCATATTTAAAAAATGCTCTTCTCCAAAAGTTGTGCCAGTTCCTTATATAGTGATATCCCTTGTCTTGGCACCAATCATGCAGCCATGAGTTGAATTTGCCTACTTCAGTCTTTCTGACTCGCTTGGTGCTTTTTCCTTTTCCCACACTGGCAGCACTTCAGAGAAGGCTAATTTGGACAGGAGGGAAGAAAGTTTGTCGGCCAGGTCCGCAAAGTGTTTCTTGGCCTCTGGAACTGTGTGATTTGCCAAGTCATCGGTACCAAGGTGTATTGTTATATATGTAACATCCCCTGATTCCTGCACAATTGTTTTTATGTGGTTAGTGTCCCTGCTTGCAGAGGTTCCTGATACACACTTTGCCACAATGTCACTTTTAACATTTTGTGTTAGGTGGTGTTCCACTCCTCGGATCATGGAATCCCTGATTATGAGAATTTTGCTTTTGTTTATATTTGTGTCATTTTTATTTTGAGTTTTAGTATTTTTGTTGTTATTGCATTTGGTTTTGGTATTGTTGTTGATATATTTTGAGTATTAGCATTTTTGTTTTTATCATAGTTTGTATTGGTTTTAATTGGCATGTTAGCCTTTTTTGGTGGTTTCATTTCTTTACCTTGTATTACTTTGTCTGTGGTTGGTAGCAGTGGAGAGAACCTGTTTTTTGTTTGGATGGCTGGGAAATGCTCTTGGTTTTTGGCTTCTTTCCTGGGCCTCCTATAAAGCTTCTTTTTTCTTAGCACCTGCCAATCTCTGGGCCCTGCCTTGAGTCCTGTCCCCTGGCTGACATGCTGGTACTGGTGGTAGTGGGGTTGAAGAGGTGTGCTATTGAGTTCCCTGTATTGGAGGCCATATATTATAGTCCAAGCATCCTGTAGTTGGACTGCAAGATCTGCTATGGTGCAGCATGCATGGCAGGGTCCTGGCTGCCATTAGGAGATCCTATTGTATGGTGCACTGCAGTTTTCGCAACTGACAAGGTCCATGTTTTGTTTGGTTTTGGTGGAGAGATAATGCCAATTCCTGTTTCTTGTCAGGAAGTATGGATGAAAAATAAAACAGAACAGTGACCTTTTTTTTGGGGGGGGGGTTGTACCTTACCTCCTATCAGGGGTTGCGGGTGGTGCTACATGGGTATAAAGCAAGAGCACTCTTTGTTACTCCTTCCTGCTGAAAAAACAATCAGTTTGTTAAGGTCTGCCACATAGTAGCACAACTAGACACTGGAGACTGGAGGAGAGAAGGTTTCCTTCCCAATCGGTGAAGATCAGTGAACCTCAGCAGACAATAAGGCTAAGGGCTGAACCACACTCAGCGTATGCCTCTTAGGGTTGTCCATTGTGTCTGAGCTGTTGCTTCTGTTAGTTTCTGGCTGAGAGCTTTATATTAACTGATCACTATTTCAGTGGTGGGTACAGCAGATAGTAAGGCTTGGAGTTGGACCGCTCTTGGGGTATGCCTCCTAGGGATGCCCTATGCATCTCAGCTGTTGCTTCCAGCTGAGAGCTTTCTATTAGTTGACAACTATTTCAGTAGTGGTACAGCAGTACAAATGATGATTTCCATACAGCAGCTAGGAATTCTAGGTAAGTGTTCCAACTGCTTCTTATGCTGAGAGAGCAGTCACTGGCTGGGTCTGAGCAAAGCGATCGAGGAGAGAAGTTGCCTCAGCAGAGATAGGAGCCCAGACTGTGCATGCCAAGGAAGATTCAGCCAAGTAGAACTGCTGTCAAGGAATTCCTGCTTCTGCACTTGTCAGAGTCTGTCTCCAAGTTGGTAAAGATCAGTGAAGCTCAGCAGACAGTAAGGCTAAGGGCTGGACCACACTTAGTGTATGCTTCCTAGGGTTGCTTTTTGTGTCTGAGTTGTTATTTCTGGCTGAGAGCTTTATATTAGTTGACCACTATTTCAGTGATGGATACAGCAGACAGTAAGGCTTGGAGTTGGACTGCTCTTGGGGTATGCCTCCTAGGGGTGCCCTATGTGTCTCAGCTGTTGCTTCCAGCTGAGAGCTTTCTATTAGTTCACCGCTATTTCAGTAGTGGTACAGCAGCACAAATGCTGATTTACATACAGCAGCTAGGAATTCTGTGTAAGTGTTCCAACTGGTTCTTATGCTTAGAGAGCAGTCGCTGGCTGGGTCTGAGCAGAGCGATCTAGGAGAAAAGTCATCTCAGCAGAGATAGGAGCCCGGACTGTGAACTCCAAGGGGGATTCAGCAAGGTAGAACTGCTGTCAAGAAATCCCTACTTCTGCAGCAGGTAGAACTGCTGTCAAGGAATCCCTGCTTCTGCACCTGTCAGACTCTGCCTTCCCTTCATGATTGGTCTCTCTCTCCCAGTCGGAAAAGATCAGTGAAGCTCAGCTGGAGACTGGAAATGGCACCGCAATCTACACTGGGGTTGTATACAGAGCCCTGTCTCTGGGGAGGAAATGGACAAGGAAATGATAGAAGGCATCCTCAGGATGGCAGAGAAAGGGGAGAGAGTGTTGATGGGAGACGTGAATATGCCAGATGTTAACTGGAGCATCTTTGCTGCAGCCACATCCAAGAGCAGGGCCATTCTCGATGCCCTACAGGGGGAATGCCTCAGACAGCTAGTGTTGGAACCCACTCGGGAGGGAGAAAACCTAGACCTGGTACTCTCAAATGGGGATGGAGAGAGGATCTGAGATCTAGAAGTGGGTAGCAATCTGGGGACAAGTGACCACTAAACAGTTTGGTTCACAATAAACTCAGCTGCAGAGTCAAGCCATACAAAAATGAGGGTACTGGACTTCAGGAGAGCTAACTTTGTCAAAATGGGACAGTACCTCAGAAAAGCACTAGCAAACAGGCTAGAAGGAGGGGTGGAGCAACAATTGGGAAACACCAAAACTGCCATCGCAGAGGCAACAAGCTTTTGTGTGAAGCAAATAAACAAATCAAAATGATAGAAAAAAACACTACGGTTCTCAAAAGAGGTGGCGGGAAAGGTTAGAGAGAAAATGATAGCATTTAGGAAGTACAAGGAAACACAGAATGAGCTGGACAGAGAACTGTACCAGTTAAAGCAGAAGGAAGTGGGGAAAGAAGTCAGGATAGCAAACACCCAAACCAAGGAAAAGATAGCAAACTTGGTTAAGAAGGGGGATAAAACCTTTTATAGGTGCATTAGGGAGCGAAGAAAGACAAAGGGAGGCACAGTGAGGCTGAATAAAGGGGACAGTAGGTGGGGAGAGAAGGACAGTGAAAAAACAGGGATACTGATTGAATATTTCTGCTCAGTATTCACAAAAGAAGAGGAGGGGGAGGTACCTAATCCAATCAATAGAAGCACACTGGATAGGGGGGTTGATCCCAGTCCTTTCACAGAAGAAAATGTTCTGAAAGAACTCCTAAAACTGAAGGTGGACTAAGCAATGGGGCCTGATGGGATTCACCTCAGAATTCTAAAAGAACTAAGGAGAGAACTAGTGACACCACTGACTACCCTTTTTAACAAATCATGGGAGAATGGTGTGGTACCTGAGGACTGGAAGAGGGTGGATATGATTCCTCTTCATAAAAGTGGGAGCAAGACAGAGGCAAGAAATTACAAACTTGTCAGTTTGACCTCAGTGGTGGGGAAAATGATGGAATCACTTCTGAAAGAAAGAAATGTTGAGCACCTAGAGGCCAGTGGGGCACGGGACCCAAGGCAACATGGATTCACAGCAGGAAGGTCATGTCAAATGAATCTAATAGATTTCTTTGACTGAGAGAAAAAAATAGAAGATAAGTTGGGGCTGAGGACATGGCCTATATAGTCTTTAGCAAGGCATTTGAACACAGGGCCACACAAAAGATTAATAAACAAATTAGCCAGCCTGGGAGTGGGTCCCAGGGTGGTAGCCTTGGTAAAACATTGGCTGGACAACAGGACACAGAAGGTAATAGTAAATGGAGTCCACTATGAAGAAAGGGGGCTTACTAGTGGGGTATCGCAGGGTTCAGTACTGGGTCCAGTCCTTTTTTAATGTCTTTATAAGTGACATTTCAGAGAGACTGGAAGGAAAAGTATGCCTCTTTGCAGACGACACAAAGATTTGCAATAGGGTTGACAGACAAGGGGGGGTGGAAAGGATGAGAAGGGACTTGGCAAGGTTGGAGGAATAATCAGAAGTATGGCAGCTTGGATTTAATGTAAAGTGAAAAGTAATGCACCTGGGAAACAAAAACCCAGGGGAAGAGTACACAATGGGGGGGAGGTAGTAACAACAAGAAAAATGGAGAGGGACCTGTGGATAATCATATCAGATGACCTAAAGGTTAGCATGCAATGTGAGAAGGCATTAGGGATGGCTGAGGCGATAATGGGATGTATAGGGAGAGACATGCCCAGTAGAAAACAGGAAGTTGTTAGCTCTCTGTACAGACAGTTGGTGAGACCCCATCTGGAGTACTGCATCCAATTCTGGCGACCCCATCTCAGCAAGGACATAGAAAGGATGGATGTAGTCCAGAGGAGGGCAAGTAAAATGGTGCAGGGTCTGCAACAGAAGCCATATGAGGATAGACTATAGGAGCTTAATATGTATACCCTTGAGGAAAGGAGGGAGAGGGGGGACATGATAGAAACTTTTAAGTACCTCAAGGGAATCAACAAACTCCAAGAGGGTAGCACCTTTCAGAAAAAGAGATGTGCAAGAACAAGAGGACACAATTTGAAGATAGAGGGAGGACGGCTCAGTGGCAATGTGAGGAAGAGAGGGTGGTGGATGCATGGAACGGCCTTCCTGGGGAGGTTGAGGGGTCAAAAACAGTGGTGGGACAGACATAAGGCAATTCTTGTAGGGGATAGGAAGAAATAGGCTGTTGGTTAACTAGGATCTGCAGCTAATCAGGTAGGTAGGGGAAATGGCAGACTAGGTGGGTCAAGCAATCCTTATCTGGCATCAAAGTCTATGTTTCTCCGTTTCTGTTGGAGTCTGTCTTCCCTCCGTGATTGGTCTCTCTCTCAGTTGGTGAGGATCGGTGAAGCTCAGCAGAAGACAGCAGCTGCTGGCTGGGTCTGAGCAGAGCGATTGAGGAGAGAAGTCACCTTGGCAGTGATAGGAGCCTGGACTATGCACTCCAAGGGGGATTCAGCCAGGTAGAACTGCTGTCAAGGAATCCCTGCTTCTGCACCTGTCGGAGTCTGCCTTCCCTCCATGATTGGTCTCTCTCCCAGTTGGTGAAGATCAGTTAAGCTCAGCAGACAGTAAGTTTATGGCCTGGACCGCACTTGACGTATGCTTCCTAGGGTTGCTTTTGTGTCTGAGCTGATGTTTCTGGTTGTCTCTGGTTGACAGCTTTATATTAACCAACCACTATTTCAGTAGTGGGTACAGCAGACAGTAAGAATAGAGGCTGAATCACTCTTGGGGTATGCCTTCTAGGGGTGCCCTTTGTGTCTGAGCTGTTGCTTCTGGTTGTTTCTGGCTGACAGCTTCATATTAGCCAACCACTATTTCAGTGGTGGGTACAGCAGACCGTAAGGCTCGGGGCTGGACCACTCTTGGGGTATGCCTCCTAGGGGTGTCCTTTGTGTCTAAGCTGTTGCTTCCAGCTGAAAGCATTCTATTAGTTGACCTCTATTAGGTGTGGGCAGGACAGTAGTGTGGTGGGTAGGTAACTGGCTGGGTGGCAGGACACAGTGGGTGGTGGTAAATGGCTGTCACTCCACAGAGGGAAGAGTGACCAGTGGGGTACCACAGGGATCAGTGCTGGGACTGGTCCTATTCAACATCTTCATCAGTGACATTGCGCAGGACCTAGAAGGCAGAATTTCACTGTTCGCTGATGAAACAAAGCTCTGTAACAGAGTAGACACACCAGAGGGTGTGGACAGAATGAGAAGGGACTTGCAGAAACTTGAAGTATGGTCAGGGGTTGTTCAGTTGAAATTCAATGCAAAGAAGTGTAGGATAATGCATATGGGGCACAAAAACCCTGGCACAATATATCAGTTGGGGTTGAGGATATAGCATGCACCAAGCAGGAAAGGGATCTTGGGGTTATCATCTCTGATTACCTCAAGGTAGGGAAACAGTGTGACAAGGCAGCAGGTAAAGCAAATAGGATGCTGGGATGCATAGGCAGGGGCATCACCAGCAGGAAAAGGGAGGTCATAATTCCACTATACGAGACACTAGAGAGGCCCCACCTGGAGTACAGTGTACAGTTCTGGAGACCTTACCTATGTAAGGACATAGACAGGGTAGAGAAGGTTCAGAGGAGGGCAACAAAGATGGTACATGGATTGCATCACAAGTCCTATGAGAACAGGTTGAAGGAACTGAATATGTACTCCCTGGAGGAGAGGAGGGAGAGAGGGGATATGATAGAGACATACAAGTATCTTACAGGGAGGAACAGGGTGCAGGAATACACTATTTTTAAGCAAAAAAGATGTTTCAGGACTAGAGAGCATGAGATGAAGTTGGAAGGAGGACGATTCAGAGGCAACGTGATGAAGAATTTCTTCGCAGAACGGGTGGTGGACAAGTGGAACACCCTGCCAGAGGAGGTGGTGTGAGCTGAAACAATCACGGGATTTAAGAATGCATGGGATAGACATAAAGGAATTTTGGAGGTCAGGGATAAGGGGCAACAGACTTCTAGGAAAACATAAACTGAACTTACAAGCTGAAATGGGCAGACTGGGTGGACCATAGGACCTTATCTGCTGACACTGTCTATGTATCTATGTATTTCAGTAGTGGTACTCCAGTACAAATGCTGATTTTTATACAGCAGTTAGGAATTCTAGGTAAGTCCCAATTGCTATTTATGCTGAGACAGCAGCCATTGGCTGGGTCGGAGCAATGTGATCGAGGAGAGAAGTCACTTCAGAGGAGATAGGATCATGGACTGTGCACTCCAAGGGGGATTCATCCAGGTAGAACTGCTGTCAAGGAATCTCCACTTCTGCACCTGTTGGAATCTGCCTTCCCTCCATGGTTGGTCTCTCTCCCAGTGGGTGAAGATCAGTTAAGCTCAGCAGAAGAGAGCAGAAGCTGGCTGGGTCTGAGCAGAGCAATCAAGAAGAGAAGTCTCCTCAGTGGAGATAGGTGCCTGGACTGTGCACTCCAAGGTAGATTCATCCAGGTTGGACTGCTGTCAAGGAATCCCTGCTTCTGTACCTGTTGGAGTCTGCCTTCCCTCCATGACTGGTTTCTCTCCCAGTCGGTGAAGATCAGTGAAGCTCAACAGACAGTAAGACTAGGAGCTGGACCGCACTTGACGTATGCCTTCTAGGGTTGCATTTTGTGTTTGTGCTATTGCTTCCAGCTGAGAGCTTTCTATTACTCGACCACTATTTCAGTAGTGGTATAGCAGTACAATGGCTGATTTACATACAGCAGGTAGGAATTATTGGTAAGTGTTCCAACTGCTTCTTATGCTGATAGAGCAGCCACTGGCTGGGTCTGAGAGGAGTGATTGAGGAGAGAAGTCACCTCAGCAGAGAAAGGAGCCCGGACTGTGAACTCCAAGGGGATTCAGCCAGATAGAACTGTTGTGAAGGAATCCCTGCTTCTGCACCTATCGGTGTCTTCCTTCCCTCCATGATTGGTCTCTCTGCCAGTCGGTAAAGATCAGCGAAGCCCAGCAGACAGTAAGGTTAGGGGATGGACCACACTTTTCATATGCCTCCTAGGGCTGCCCTTTGTGTCTGAGCTGTTGTTTCTGGCTGAGAGCTTTATATGAGCCAACTGCTCTTGGGATATGCCTCCTAGTTGTGCCCCTTTGGTCTGAGTTGTTGCTTCCAGATAAGAGCTTTTTATTAGTCTACCACTATTTCAGTAGTGGTACAGCAGTACAAATGCTGATTTACATACAGCAGCTAGGAATTCTGGGTAAGGGTTCAACTGCTTCTTATGATCATCATCAACTGGGAAAGATACCAGATCATAGAAGCTCATCACACATATTAAAGCAAAGGGCTGGACAGCACCTGGCATATGCCGCCTAAGGTTGCTCTTTGTGTCTGAGCTGTTGCTTCTGATTGTTTCTCTCTGAGAGCTTTATATTAGCCAACCACTATGTCAGTGGTGGATACAGCAGACAATAAGGCTAGGAGCTGGATCGCTCTTGGCATATTCCTCCTGGGGTGCCCCATGTGTCTAAGCTGCTGCTTTTAGCTGAGAGCTTTCTATTAGTCGATCACTTTTTCAGAAGTGGTACAAGAGTACAAATAGTGATTTTCATACAGCAGCTAGAAATTCTGGGTAAGTGTTCCAGTTGTTTCTTATGCTGAGAGAGCATCTGCAGCCTGTGTGTGAACAGAGCGATTGAGGAGTAAAGTTGCCAGATAGGAGCCCGGACTGTACACTCTAAGGTGGATTCAGGCAGGTAGAAGTCCTGTCAAGGAATCCCTTCTTTCGCACCTGTCAGAGTCTGCCTTTCCTCCATAATTAATCTCTCTGACGGTGAAGTTCAGTAGACAGTAAGACTAAACCGCATTTAGCATATACCTCCTATGGTTGCCATTTCTTTCTCAATTGTTGCTTCCTGTGGTTTTTGGTGGAGAGCTTTATATTAGCTGGCCACTATTTCAGTGGTGGGTACAACAGACAGTAAGGCTAAGGGCCGGACAGCTCTTGGGGCATGCATCCTAGGGGTGCCCTTTTGTGTCTGAGCTGTTGCTTCTAGCTGAGAGGTTTCTATTAGTCATCCACTATTTCAGTAGTGGTAGAGCAGAACAAATGCTGATTTACATACATCAGCTAGGAATTCCAGGTGAGTGTTCCAACTGCTTCATATGTTTAGAGAGCATCCGCTGGCTGGGTCTGAGCAGAGTGATCGATGAGAGAAGTCACCTCAGTGGAGATAGGAACCCGGACAGTGTACTCTAAATAGGATTCAGCCAAGTACAACTGATGTCAAGAAGACCCTGCTTCTGCACCTATCAGAGTCTGCCTTCCCTATGTAACTGGTCTCTGTCTCTCCCTAAAGATAATTGAAGGTCAGCAGACAGCACGCCTAGATCTTTACCACACTTGGCATATTCCTCCCAGGGTTGAACTTTGTGTCCAAGCTGTTGTTTCTGGCTGAGAGCTTTATATTAGCTGACCAATATTTCAGTGGTGGGTACAGCAGACAGTATAGCTAGGGGCTAGACAGCTCTTGGAGTATGCCTTCTAGGGGTGCCTTTTGTGTCTTAGCTGTTGCTTACAGCTGAGAGCTTACAATAAGTAGACCATTATTTCAGTAATGGTACCGCAGTCCAGTTACTGATTTACATACATCAGCTAGGAATTCTGGGAAAGTGTTCCAACTTCTTCTTATGCTGAGAGAGCAGCTGCTGGCTGGGTCTCAGTAGAACAATCAAGAAGAGAAGTCACCTCTGCAAAGATAAGAGCCCGGACTGTGTACTCCAAGTGGGATTCAGACAGGTAGAACTGCTGTCAAGAAATCTCTGCTTCTGCACATGTCAGAGTCTGCCTTCCCTCCATGGCTGTTCTTACTCCCAGTCAGTGAAGATCGATGAAACTCAGTGACCAGTAAGCCTAGGTGCTAGAACACACTTGGCATATGCCTCCTAGGCTGCCTTTTATGTCTGAGCTGTTGTTTCTGGCTGAAAGCTTTATATTAGCCGACCACTATTTCAGTGGTGGGTGCAGCAGATGGTAAGACTAGGTGCTGAACCATAGTTGGGGTATGCCTCCTAGAGGTGCCTTTTGTGTCTGAGTTGTTGCTTCCAGCTGAGAGCTTTCTACTAGTTGATCACTATTTCAGTGGTGGTATAGCAGTACAGATGCTGATTTATATACAGCAGCTAGCAATTCTGGGTAAGTTTTCCAACAGTTTCTAATGCTGAGAGAGCAGCCGCTGAGAAGAGAAATCGATTAGAGAAATCTTCTCTGCAGAGATAGATGCCCAGACTGTGCACTCCAATGGGGATTCAGCCAAGCTGAACTGCTGTCAAGGAATCAATGCTTCTGCACCTGTCAGAGTCTGCCTTCCCTCCGTGATTGGTCTCTCCCGAAGTCGGTGAAGATCAGTGAAGCTCAGCAGAAGAGACCAGCTGCTGGATGGGTCTGAGCAGAGAGATCGAGTAGAGAAGTTATCTCAGAAGAGATAGCAGTATGGAATGTGCACTCCAAGGGGTATTCAGCCAGGTACAACTGCTGTTAAGGAATCCCTGCTTCTCCGCCTGTCAGTCTCTCTCATCAGTGAAGATCAGTGGAGCTCTTCAGACAGCAAGGCTAGGGGCTGGAACTCATGTGGTATATGCCTCCTAGGATTACCCTTTCAGTCTGAGCAGTTGTTTCTGGCTGAGAGCTTTATATTAGATTACCACTATTTCAGTGGTGGGTACAACAGGAAGTAAGGCTAGTGGTTGTACCACTCTTGGGATATGCCTCTTAGGGGTGATGTTTGTGTCTGAGCTGTTGATTACAGCTGAGACATTTCTTTTAGTCGACCACTGTTTCAGTAGTGGTACAGCAGTACTGATGCTGATTTAAATACAGCAGCTAGGATTTCTGAGTAGGTGTTCCAACTGCTTCTTATGCTGAGATGGCAGCTGCTGGCTGGATTTGAGAAGAGCGATCAAGGAGAGAGGTCACCACAGAAGACACAGGATTACAGGCTGTGCACTCCATGGCTAATTCAGCCTTGTAGAACTGCTGTCAAGGAATCCCTGCTTCTGCTCCTGTCGGAGTCTGCCTTCTCTTCATGACTGATTTCTCTGCCAATTGATGAAGACCAGTGAAGCTCAACAGAAAACAGCAGCCGCTGGCTGGGTCTATGCAAAGTGATCGAGGAGAGAAGTTGCCTCAGCAGAGATAGGAGCCCAGACTGTGCACTCCCAGGGGGATTCAGCCAGGTAGAACCACATCAAGGAATCTCTGCTTTTATCAGAGTCAGTCTTCCCTCTGTGCTTGATCTTTCTCCCAATTGGTGGAGATCAATGAAGCTCAACAGACAGTAAGACTAAGAGCTGGACAGCACTTGGCACATGTCTCTTAGAAGTACCTTTTGTGTCTGAGCTGTTTCTTCTGGTTGTGTCTGGCTGAGAGCTTCATATTTGCTGACTACTATTTCAGTGGTAGGTACAGCAGACAGTAAGGCTAGGGGCTGGACCACTCATGGGGAATGCCTCCTAGGAGTTCCCTTTGTGTCTTAGCTGTTGCTTCCACCTGAGAGCTTTCGATTAGTCGACCACTATTTCACTAGTGGTACAACAGTACAAATGCTAATTACTCTACAGCAGCTATTAATTCTGGGTAAGTGTTACAACTGCCTCTAATGCTGAGAGCAACCGCTGCCTGGGTATGAGCAGAGTGATTGGGTAAAGAAGCCTTCTCAGATTGGAGCCTAGATTGTGCACTCCAAGGGGGATTCAGCCAGGTAGAAATGTTGCCAAGTAATCCCTGCTTCTGCACCTGTTGGAGACTGCCTTCCCTCTCAGGCAATGAAGTGAAGCTCAGCAGAAGAAAGCAGCCACTGGCAGGGTCTAAGCAGAGCGATCAATGAGAGAAGTTTCCTCAGCAGAGATAGGACACTGGACTGTGCACTCCAAGGGGAATTCAGCCACCATGAACTGCTGTCAAGGAATCCCTGCTTCTGCACTTGTCGGAGTCTGCTTTCCCTCTGTGACTGGTTTCTCTCCCAGTTGGTGAAGATCAGTGAAGCTCACCAGAAGAGAGCTGCCACTGGCTGGGTCTGAGCAGAGCGATCAAGGAAAGAAGTCACCTCAGTGGAGACAGAAGGCAGTACCGTGTGCTCCAAGGGGGAGTCTGCCAGGAAGAACTGCTGTCAAGGAATCACTGCTTCTGCACCTGTCAGAGTCTCTCTCCCAGTTGCTGAAGATAAGTAAAGCTCAGAAGAAGAGAGCAGCTGCTGGCTATGTCTGAGCAAAGTGATGGAGAAGAGAAGTCTTCTCAGCAGAGATAGGAGCCCAGATTGTGTACTTGAAGGGAATTCAGCCAAGTAGAATTCCTGTCAAGGAATCCCTGCATCAGTACCTATCAGGGTCTGCCTTATCTCTGTGATCAGTCAGTCAAATCACACTTTGCACATACCTCTTAGGGTTGCTATTTCTGTCTGAGCTGTTGTTTCTGGCTCAGAGCTTTATATTAGCCATCCACTATTTCAGTGATTGGTACAGCAGACTATAAGGCCAGGGGCTGGACCGCTGTTGGGGTATGCCTCCTAGAGATGCCCTTTGTGTCTGAGCAGTTGATTCTAGCTGAGAGCTTTCTATTAGTCGATCACTTTTTTAGTAATGGTACAGCAGTACAAATGCAGATTTAGATAGAGCAGCTAGGAATCCTGGGGAAGTCTTTCAACTGCTTCTTATGCTGAGAGAGTAGCTGCTGGCTGGGTCTGAACAAAGCAATTGAGGAGAGAAGTTGCCTTAGTGGAGAAAGGAGCCCAGACTGTGCACTCAAAAGGGGATTCAGCAAGTTACAACTGCTGTCAAGGAATCCCTACTTCTGCACCTGTCAGAGTCTGCCTTCTCTCTATGATTTTTCTCTCTTAATGTCAGTGATGATCAGTTAAACTCAGCAGAAGAGAGCAGCTGCTGGCTTGGTCTGAGTAGCACAGTCAAGGAGAAAACTTGCCTCAGCAGAGATAGGATCCCAGACTGTGTACACCACAGGGGATCCAGGCAAGTAGAACCACTGTCAGCAAATCCCTGCCTCTATGCTTGTTGGAGTCTCTATCCTAGATGATGAATATCAATGAAGCTCACCAGAAAGAAGAATTTGTGACTACCTGATCTCTAGCATATACCTCATATGTGTTCTCCTTCATGTCTGAACTACTGCTTCAGGTTGTTTCTGGCTGAGAGCTTTATATTAGATGACCACTATTTCAGTGGCAGGTACAGCAGACAGTAAGTCTAGGGACTGGACCACTCTTGGGGTATGCCTCTTTGGGATGACACTTGTGTTTGAGCTGTTGCTTCCAGCTGAGAGCTTTCTATTAGTCATTCACTATTTCAGTAGTGGTACAGCAGAACAAATGCTGATTTACATACAGTAGCTAGGTATTGTGGGTAAGTGTTCGAACTGCTTCATATGCTAAGACAGCAGTCGCTGGCTGGGTCTGAGCAGAGCGATCGAGGAGAGACATTGCCTCTGTGGAGATAGGAGCATGGACTGGGCACTCCAAGGGGGATTAATCCAGGTAGAACTGCTGTTTAGGAATCCCAGCTTCTGCACCTGTCGGAGTCTGCCTTCCCTTCATGATTGGCGACTGGGGTTCCACCTGGAGGGACACCAGCCTATACTGGCAGGATGGTCTGCATCTGTCCAGGAAGGGAACAAGTCTTTTGAGCAATCAGTTTAAATGCTTCATTGGCAAGCTTTTAAACTAGTCGGGGGGAGGCACTGATAAGCAGCAGGAAAATCCCAGCCTCTCCCTACAAAACAGGGTACTAAATGAGAAAAAGACCAAGGTAGAAAGGTCAGTGGGGGATGCTGCAACTGAAGGTAAAGTCATCAAAAAATGGAAAGCAATGAGTACCAATGCCTGTAATCTGAGTAACAAGCTTCCTGAATTAGTGGCCTTGATGGAGGAGGAACATCTGGATATCGTGGCAGTCACAGAAACATGGTTCACACAAAACCATGACCGGGACGTAAACATACCAGGATACACTATCTACAGGAGAGACAGAGAGGGTAATAGAGGAGGAGGAGTAGCGCTTTACATAAGGGAAGGAATCAAAGCAGCAGAACAAAAGGGAAAACAGGGAGGAGAAGAAGCACTGTTGGTAAATTTGGAGACCGGCAATGGCACCACAATCTGCAAAGGGGTTGTATACAGACCCCCTTCTCAGGGGGAGGAAATGGACAAGGAAATGATAGAAAGTATACTTAGTAAGGCAGAAAAAGGGGAGATATTGCTGATGGGCGATCTGAATATGCCAGATGTTAACTGGAGTGCAGTTGCAGCAGCCACTTCGAAGAGTGGGGTTATTCTAGATGCCCTACAGGGGGCATGCCTTAGACAACTAGTATTGGAGCCCACTCGAGAGGGAGCAATCTTAGACCTGGTTCTCTCAAATGGAGATGAAGAGAGATCACAGATGTAGAAGTGGGTAGCCACCTGGGAACTAGCGACCATCGAACAGTATGGTTCACAATAAACACAGCAATGGAGTCAAGCCATACAAGGCAAAGGTACTGGACTTTAGGAGGGCTGACTTTGCAAATGGTGAGTGCCTAAGGAATGCACTAGCAAATGGGCAGGAAGGAGGGTGGAAGAACAATGGGGAATAATAAAACTGCCATCACAGAGGTAACTAGCCTTTGTGTGAAGCAAATAAACAAAACTAAACGATGTAAGAAACCACTATGGTTCTCAAAGGAAGTGGCAGTGAAGGTTCAAGAGAAAAGAAAGCTTTCAGGAAGTACAAGGAATCACAGAAGGAGCAGGACAGAGAACTGTATGAGTTAAAGCAAAGAAGCTGGGAAGGCAGTCAGAACAGCAAAGGCCCAAACTGAGGAAAAGATAGCCAACTCAGTTAAGAAGGGGATAAAACCTTTATAGGTACATCAGGGAGTGAAGGAAGACCAAGGGAGGGATAGTGAGGCTTAATAAAGAGGGGAGGTGGGCAGAGGTGACTGTGAAAAGGCAGAGATACTAAACAAATATTTTGCTCTGTATTTACAAAGGAAGAGGGAGGTACCTAAAACAAACAGTAGAAACACTCTGGATACAGAAGTTGATACCAGCCCATTTACAGAAGAAAGGGTTCTGAAAGAACTCTTAAAACTGAAGGTGGACAAAGCAATGGGGCCTGATGGGATTCATCCCAGAATTCTAAAAGAACTAAGAGTGGAATTAGTGACGCCACTGACTACCCTGTTTAACAAATCATGGGAGGATGGGGTGGTATCCAAGGACTGGAAGAGGGCAGGTGTGATTCCCCTTCACAAAAGTGGGAGCAAGGCAGAAGCAGGAAACTACAGACCTGTTAGTCTAACCTCAGTGGTAGGGAAAATGATGGAATTACTTCTGAAGGAAAGAATTGTCGAGTATCTAGAGGCCAGAGGGGCACAGGACCCAAGGCAGCATGGATTCACAGTGGGAAGGTCATGCCAGACAAATCTGATAGATTTCTTTGACTGGGTGACCAAAGTAGTAGATCAGGGAGGGGCTGTGGACATGGCCTACCTAGACTTTAGCAAGGCATTTGACACAGTCCCACACAAAGATTAATATACAAGTTAGCTAGCCGGGAGTGGGTCCCAAGATGACAGCCTGGGTAAAAATTGGCTGGAGAATAGGACACAGAGAGTAATAGTAAATGGAGTCCACTCTGAAGAAAGGGGTTACTGGGGTACCACAGGGTTCAGTATTAGGACCGGTCCTCTTCAATGTCTTTATAAGCAACATTGCAGAGGGACTGGAAGGAAAAGTATGTCTCTTTGCAGATGACACAAAGATCTGCAACAGAGTTGATGCACAAGGTGGGGGTGGAAAGGATGAAAAGGGACTTGGCAAGGTTAGAGGAATGGTCAAATGTATGGCAGCTTAGATTCAATGCTAAGAAGTGCAAGGTAATGCACCTGGGAAACAAAACCCAGGGAAGAGTACAATGGGGTGAGATACTAACAACAAAAATGGAAAGGGACCTGGGGTAGTCATATCAGATGACCTAAAGGTGGGCAAGCAATGTGAGAGGGCAGCAAGGAGGGCTGGGGGGATACTGGGATGCATAGGGAGAGGCATCACCAGTAGAAAACAGGAAGTTATTATCCCTCTGTACAGACAGCTGGTCAGACCCCATCTGGAGTACTGTGTGCAGTTCTGGAGACCCAGTCTTCGCAAAGACATAGACAGGATGGAAGCTGTCCAGAGGAGGGCAACTAAAAGTGGTGCAGGGTCTGCACTGGAAGACATATGAAGAGAGACTTAAGGAGCTTAATATGTATAGCCTCGAGGAAAGGAGGAGGGGGGGACATGATAGAAACTTTCAAGTACCTCAAGGGAATCAACAAAGTCCAAGAGGGTAGCATCTTTCAAAAAAGAGGAGTGCAAGAACAAGGGGCACAATTTGAAGATAGAGGGGGCAGCTCAGAGGTAATTGAAGGAAGTATTTTTCACAGAGGTTGTGGATGCATGGAGCGGCCTTCCGGAGGAGGTCGTGGAGTCAAAAACAGTGGTGGAATTCAAGCATGCATGGGACAGTCATGAGGCAATTCTAGGGGGTGGGAGTAGAAAGAAGTAGGCTGCTGGTTAACTAGGATCTGCAGCTTATCCAGTAGGCAGGGAAATGGGCAGACTGGGTGGGCCAAGCGGTCCTTATCTGCCATCAAATTCTATGTTTCTATGATTGGTCTCTGTCCCAGTTGGTGAAGATCAGTGAACCTCAGCAGAAGAGAGCAGCCGCTGAATGGGTCTGAGCAGAGCGATCAAGGAGAGAAGTCACATCTGCAGAGATAGGAGCCCAGACTGTGAACTCCAAGGGGGATTCTGCAAGGTAGAATAGCTTTCAAGGAATCCCTGCTTCTGCACCTGTCAGAGACTGCCTTCCCACCATGAGTCGTCTCTCTGCCACTCGGTGAAGATCAGTGAAGTTCAAAAGACAGTAATTCTTGAGCCTGGACAGCACTTCGTCTGTGCCTCCTAGTGTGGCCTTTGCATCTGAGCTGTTGCTTCTGGTTGTTTCTGTCTGAAAGCATTATATTAGCCGAGCACTATTTCAGTGGTTGCTACGGCAGGCATTAAGGCTAGGGGCTGAAATACTTTTGGAGTATGCCTCCTAGGGGTGCCATTTGTGTCTGAGCTGTTGTGTTGAGCTGAGAGCTTTCTATTAGTCGACCACTATTTTAGTAGTGGTACAACAGTAGAAATGCTGATTTATAAAAAGCAGCTACGAATTCTATGTAACTGTTCCAGCAACTACTTATGCTGAGAAAGCAGCTGCTGGCTGGGCCTGAGTAGAATGATTGAGGAGATAAGTCACCTCAGGGGAAATAGGAGCCCAGACTATGTACTCCAAGGAGGATTCAGGCAGGGAGAACTGCTGTCAAGGAATCCTTTGTTCTGCACCTGTCAGAGTCTGCCTTTCCACCATGATTTATTTTTCAACCACTCAGTGAAGCTCAGCACACAGTAAGTTTAGAGGAAAGGGGAAACCAAAATACACTTGAAGTATCTCTCCTTGGTCTGTCATTTGTTTCTGAGCTGTTGCTTTTTGTGGTTTCTGGCAGAGAGCTTTATATTAGCTGATCACTATTACAGTGGTGGGTACAGCCAACAGTAAGGCTTTGGGTTGGACAGCTCTTGGGGTATGCCTTTCATGGGTGCATCTTGTGTCTGAGCTGTTGCTTCCACCTGAGAGCTTTCTATTAGTCGTCCACTATTTCAGTAGTGGTACAGCAGAACAAATGCTGATTTATATACAGCAGCTAGGAATTCTGGATAAGTGTTCCAACTGCTTCATATGCTAAGAAAGCAGATGCTGGCTTGGTCTGAGCAGAGCGATCGAAGAGAGAAGTTGCCTCAGCGGATATAGGAACCAGGACTGTGCACTCCAAGGGGGATTGATGCAGGTAGAACTGCTGTTAAGGAATCCCTGCTTCTGCACCTGTTGGAGTCTACTGTCTGTCCATGACTGGTCTCTCTTCCAATCGGTGAAGATCAGCAGCAGCGAGCAGCCACAGACTGGGTCAAAGCAGAGCAATCCAGGAAAGAAGTTATCTCAGGGTAGAAAGGAGGCCTGGACTATACATTCTGAGGGGATTGAGTCAGGTAAAACTGCTGTCAAGAAGACCCTGCTTTTATACCTGTTGCAGTCTCTCTCAACAAATATCAGTGAAACTCAGCAGACAATAAAACTAAGAGTTTGCCACACTCAACATATTCCTTCTCAGGTTTCCCTTTGCATCTGTGTTGTTGTGTCTGGATTACAGCTTTATATTACCCGACCACTATTTCAGTGGTGGGTACAGCAGAAAGTAAGGCTAGGGACTGGACGACTATTGTAGAATGCCTCTGAGGGGTGCCCTTTGTGTCTGAGTTGTTACTTCCTGCTGAGAGCTTTCAGTTAGTCAACCATTATTTCAGCAGTGGTACAGCAGCACAATTTCTGATTTACATACAGTGGCTGGGAATTCTGGGAAAGTTTTCCACCTGCTTCTAATAGAAACATAGAAGTTGACGGCAGATAAGGACTGCAGGGCCCATCCAGTCTGTCCATTTCTTGTTCTACCTTATGAATGTGTCATCGGCCTTTGCTCTGTCAATGGCCTATCTATTCATACTCAGTTGTATTCCTCCCTTATGCCTATCCCATGCCTGTTTGAAGCCCTGCACTGTATTCATATACCACTTCCTGAGGTAGGCCGTTCCATGCATCCACCACCCTTTCTGTGAAAAAGAACTTCCTCACATTACCCCGTAATCGGCCTCCCTCTAATCTCATGCTGTGTCCTCTTGTCCTGCTATTTTTCTTATATTGAAACATGTTAGACTTGCACCTTGTTAATGCCCTTAAGGTGTTTGAATGTTTCGATCATATCACCTCTCTCCCTCCTTTGCTCTAGGGTATACATATTAAGCTCCGTTAATCTGTACTCATATGTTTTCTGATGCAGTCCCTGCACCATTTTGGTTGCCCTTCTCTGGACTGCCTCAATTTGGTTAATGTCCTTGTGAAGGTGTGGCCTCCAGTACTGCACGCAGCACCGATGGGCCTAACTAGTGTCTTGTAAAGAGGGATTATTACCTCCCTCTTCCAACTTGTGATATCCCTACTAATACACCCCAACATCCCCCTAGCCTCACCTACTGCTTTAGTGGTCTGCTTGGATGATTTCAGGTCATCGGTGATGATGATGCTCAAGTCTCTTTCTTCCCTTGTGACTGCCAGCAACTCCCCTCCCAGTCTATAGGTGGCTTCAGGGTTTCTCTTCCCTATGTGCATGAACTTGCACTTCTTTGCATTAAACACCAATTGCCACTCTTCTGACCATTTTGCTAGTTTATCCAGATCTCTTCTCATTTTGCCAACCCCTTCTGGATCATCTACTCTGTTGCAGATCTTGGTGTCATCTGCGAACAGACAAACCTTACCCTCCAGTCCATCTGCAATATCACTGATGAAGATATTGAAGAGAACTGGCCCCAGGACTGATCCCTGAGGTACCCCACTTGTGACTTGCATCTCTTCTGACTATATACCATTTACCACCACTCTCTGTTTTCTGCCATCAACCAATTTGCCACCAGTTGACCAACTTCTGACCCACCCCGAGCCTACCCAGCTTATTAATAAATCTTCTATGTGGAACAGTATCGAAAGCTTTACTGAAGTCAAGGTAGGCGACATCAGCTGCTCCCCCTTGGTCCACCACTCTGGTTACTCAGTCAAAGAAATCTATGAGATTAGTTTGACAGGACCTTCCTTTTGTAAACCCATGCTGTCTTGGATCCTGTGCTCTTATGGATTCCAGGTGTTGCACTATCCTTTCCTTAAGGAGTGTCTCCATAATCCTAACCACTACTAAGGTAAGACTGACTGGTCTGTAGTTCCCTGCCTCCTCTCTCCTACCACTCTTGTGGAGAGGGATCACATAAGCCCTTCTCCAGTCTTTTGGGACCTCTCCTGTGCTCAGAGACTTACTAAACAGTTCCGATAATGGCACTGCTAATTCCACCCTTAGCTCCTTAAGTACCCTGGGATGTATGCCATCAGGTCCCATTGCCTTGTCTACCCTGAGCTTATCAAGCTCTTGTAGGACTCTTTCTTTTGTGAAGGGACTAGTGCATACCTCCCCCCCCCGTGTCCATGGTGCTGAGCTGTGGGCCCTGCCCTACCCTCTCTTCAGTAAATACTGAGCAGAAGTATCTATTTAGAACAGGTGCTTTTACATGGTCTTCCTCCTCACATGCCCCCTTATCCCCTTTGATCTTAGCAATACCACCTCTGGACTTTCTGCTTTCACTAATGTATCTATAGAATGTCTTGTCACCTTCTTTTTACTGTTTGTGCTATGATGAAAGAGCAGCCACTGGCTGGGTTTCAGCAGAGTGATTAAGGAGAGAAGTCATCTCTGTGGAGATAGGAGCCCAGACAGTGCACTCCAAGGATGATTTAACCAGGTAGAACTGCTGTCAAGGAATCCCTGATTCTGCACCTGAAGGAATTCCTGTTTCTACATCTGTCAGAATCTCTCTCCCAGTCAGTGAAGCTCAGTAGACATTAAGTCAAGAGGCTGTCAAGCATCTGGCATATACCTCATAGGGCTGCCCTTTGTGAGGATAGCATCTATCAGAAAAAGAGATGTGCAAGAACAAGGGGACACAATTTGAAGATAGAGGGGGGACGGCTCAGGAGCAATGTGAAGAATTATTTTTTCACAGAGAGAGTGGTGAACACTTGTAACAGCCTTCCTGAGGAGGTTGTGTGGTCTAAAACTGTGGGAGAATCCAAGAGGCAGACATAAGGCAATTTTTGTAGGGAGTAAGGAAAAATAAGCTGTCAGTTAAATAGGATCTGTTATCTTCTAGGTAGGAGAAATGAGCAGGCTAGATGGGCCAAGCAGTCCTTATCTGCCATCAAGGTCTAGATTTCTATATGGTTGAGCTATTGTTGCTGGCTGAGAGCTTTATATTAGCCGGCCACTATTTCAGTGGTGGGTACAGCAGACAGAAAGGCTAGAGGCTGGACCACTTATTTGGTTTGCCTCGTAGAGGTGCCCTTTGTGTCAGAGCAGTTGTTTTGAGCGGAGAACTTTCTTTTAGTCAACCACTATTTCAGTAGTGGTACAACAGTACAAATGCTGATTTACATACAGCAACTAGGAATTCTGGGTAGAGGTTCCAACTGCTTCTTATGCTGAGTGAGGAGCTGCTGGCTGGGTCTGAGCAGAGGGATCAAGGAGAGAATTTGCCTCAGTGGAGTTGGAGCCAGGACTGTGCACTCCAAGAGGGATTCAGAAAGGCAGAACTGCTGTCAAGGAATGCCTACTTCTGCACCTGTCTGAGTCTGCTTTTCCTCTGCGATTGGTCTCTCTCCCAGTCGGTGAAGATCAGTGAAGCTGAGCAGAAGAGAGCAGCCACTGGCTGGCTCTGAGCAGCGCGATCAAGGAGAGACTTAGCCTCAGCAGAGATAGGAGCACGGACTGGCACTCTAAGGGCGATTCAGCCAGATAGAACTGCTGTCAATTAATCGCTGTTTCTGCACCTGTCAGAGTCTGCCTTCCCTTCGTAACTAGTCTCTATTCCTGGTAGTTAAGATCAGTGAAGCTCAGCAGTAAAGATCAGCCACTGGCTTGGTCTGAGCAGAGGAACTGATAAGAGATATCGCCTCAGCCGAAAAAGGAGTTTAGACTGTGTGCTCTAAGGGGGATTCAGCCAGGTGGAACTGCTGTCCAAGAATCCCTGCTACTGCACTTGTTGGGGTTTCCCTCCCAGTCAGTGAAGCTCAGCAACTGTAAGACAAAGGACTGGACCACATTTATCATATGATTCCTAGGTTTCCATTTTGTGTCTGAACTGTTGTTTCTGGCCAAGAGCATTATATTAGTAGACAAATATTTCACTGGTGGGTACAGTAGACAGTAAGGCTAGGGGCTGTACCACTTTTGGGGTATGCCTCCTAGGGCGTGCCCTTTTGTCGGAGTTGTTGCTTCCAGCTGACAGCTCTCTATTAGTCAACCACTATTTCAGTAGCAGTACAGCAGTACGAATGCTGATTTACATACTGCAGCTAGGAATTCAGGGTAAGTGTTCCAAATGCTTCTTATGCAGAGAGCAGCAGCTGGCTGGGTCTGAGTAGAGTGATCAATGAGAGAAATCACCTCAGCGTAGGTATAGGAGATGGGACTGTGCACTACAAGGGAGTTTCAGCCAGGTAGAACTGCTGTCAAGGAATCCCTACTTCTGCATATGTCAGAATCTCCCTTCCCTCCATGATTGGTCTCTCTCCCAGTCGTTGAAGGTCAGTGAAGCTCAGCAGAAGTGAGCAGCCACTGACTGGGTCTGAGCAGAGCAATCGAGGAGAGAAGTCGCCTCAGCGGAGATAGGAGCCTGGACTGTGCACTGCAGAGGATACTCAGCCAGATAGAATGGCTGTCAAGGAATCACTGCCTCTGTACCTGTCAGAGTCTGCCTTCCCGCTGTGATTGGTCTCTCTCTGAGTCAGTGAAGATCAGCAGTAGAGAACAGCTGCTAGCTGGCTCTGAACAGACCGATCGAGGAGAGATCTCATCTCAGCGGAGATAGGAGCCTGGACGGTGCACTCCAAGGGGGATTCAGCCATGAACAACTGCTGTCAAGGAAACCTTGTCTCTGCACCTGTCAAATTCTGCTTTCCATTCATGATTGGTCTCTCTCCCAGTCATTGAAGATCAGTGAAGTTCAGCAGAAGACAGCATCCACTGGCTGGGTCGGAGAAGAGCGATCGAGGACAGAAGTAACCTCAGCTGAGATAGAAGCCCAGTCTGTGCACTCCAAGGGAGATTCAGCTAGGTAAAACTGCTATCAAGGAAACCCTGCTTCTATACCTGTCAGAGTCTGCCTTGCCTCCATGATTGGTGTCTCTCCCAGTTGGTGAAAATCAGTAAAGCTCTGCAGACAGTAAGGCTAGCTGCTGGACTGCATTTGGTGTATGCCCCATAAGGTTGTCTGAGCTGTTGCTTCTTGTTGTTTCTTTCTGAGAGCTTTATATTAGCTGATCACTATTTCAGTGTTGGGTACAGCAGTAAGGCTAGGGGATGGGCCGCTTATTTGGTTTGCCTCATAGAGGTGCCCTTTGTGTCTGAGCAGTTGTTTCGAGCTGAGAGCTTTCTATTAGTCAACCGCTATTTCAGTAGTGGTACAGCAGTACAAATACTGATTTACATACAGCATCTAGGAAATCTTGGAAAGTGTTCCAACTGCTTCTTATCCTGTGAGTGCAGCTGCTGGCTGAGTCTGAGCAGAGCGATCATGGGGCGAAGTCGCCTCAGCACAAATAGGAGCCCAGACTGTGCAATCCAAGGGGGATTCATCTAGGTAGAACTGCTGTCAAGGAAATCCTGCTTCTACACCTGTCAGAGTCTGCCTTCTCTCTGTGATTGGTCTCTCTCTCCAGTTCGGTGAAGATCAATGAAGCTCAGCAGAAATGAGCAGCCACTGGCTGGGTCTGAGCAGAGCAATCGAGGAGAGAAGTCACCTCAGTGGAGATAAGAGCCCAGACAGTGCACTACCAGGGGGATTCAGCCAGACAGAATGGCTGTCAAGGAATCCCAGCCTCTGTACCTGTCGGAGTCTGCCATCCCTCCATGACTGGTCTGTCTCTGAGTTGGTGAAGATCAGTGAAGATCAGCAGTAGGGAACAGCTGCTGGCTGGCTCTGAACAGACCGACTGAGGAGAGATGTTGCTTCAGCGGAGATTGGAGCCTAGACAGTGCACTCCAAGAGGGATTCAGCCATGAAGAACCGCTGTCAAGGAATCCCTGTCTCTGCACCTGTCGGATTCTGCTTTCCATTCATGACTGGTCTTTCTCCCAGTCAGTGAAGTTGAGCAGAAGACAGCATCCACTGGCTGGGTCTGAGAAGAGCGATCAAGGAGAGAAGTCACTTCAGCTGAGCTAGGAGCCTGGTCTGTGCACTCCAAGGGGGATTCAGCCAGGTAGAACTGCTGTCAAGAAAACCCTGTTTCTCCACCTGTCAGAGTCTGCCTTGCCTCCATGATTGGTCTCTCTCCCAGTCGGTGAAGATCAGTGAAGCTCAGCAGACAGTAAGGCTAGCTGCTGGACTGCACTTGGTGTATGCATTCTAAGGTTACCCTTTGTGTCTGAGCTGTTGTTTCTGGATGGGAGCTTTACAATAGCTGGTCACTATTTTAGTGCTGGATACAGCAGACAGTAAGACTAGGTGCTGAACTGCTATTGGGGTATGCCTCCTAGGTGTGCCCTTTGTGTCTGAGCTGATGCTTCCATCTGAGAGCTTTCTATTTCTCAACCAATATTTCAGAAGTGGTACAGCAGTAAAATGCTGATGTACACATAGCAGCTAGGAATTCTTGGAAAGTGTTCCAACTGCTTCTTATCCTGAGAGTGCAGCTGCTGACTGGGTCTGAGCAGAGCGATTGTGGAGCGAAGTCGCCTCAGCACAGATAGGAACCCAGACTGTGCAATCCAAGGGTGAGTCATCCAGGTAGAACTGCGGTCAAGGAATCTTTGTTTCTGCACCTGTTGGAGTGTGCCTTCCCTCTGTGATTGGTCTCTCTCCAGGTCGGTGAAGATCAGTGAAGCTCAGCAGAAGTGAGCAGTCACTGGCTGGGTCTTAGCAGAGCGATCAAGGAGAGAAGTCACCTCAGCACAGATAGGAGCCTGGACTGTGAACTCCAAGGGGATTCAGCCAGGTAGAACTGTGGTCAAGGAATCTTTGTTTCTGCACCTGTTGGAGTGTGCCGTCCCTCCGTGCTTGGTCTCTCTCCCAGTTGGGGAAGATCAGTGAAGCTCATCAGAAATGAGAAGCTGCTAGCTGGGTCTGATCAGAGTGATCGAGGACAGAAGTTGCCTCAGCGGAGATAGGAGCCCGGACTGTGCACTCCAAGGCGGATTCAGCCAATTAGAACTGCTGTCAAGGAATCCCTGCTTCTGTACCTGTTGGAGTCTGCCTTTGCTCCATGACTGGTCTCTTTCCCAGTCGATGAAGATCAGTAAAGTTCAGCAGTAGAGATCAGCAGCTGGCTGCATCTGAGCAGAGCGATCGAGGAGATAAGTCACCTCAGCTGAGATAGTAGCCTGGTCTGTGCACTCCAAGGCAGATTCAGCCAGGTTGAACAGCTGTCAAGGAATCTCTGTTTCTGCAACTGTCGGAGTCTACCTTCTCTCCATGATCGGACTCTCTGCCAGTCGACGAAGATCATTGAAGCTCAGCAAACAGTAAGGCTAGGGTCTGGAACACACTTGACATATGGCTCCTAGGTTTGCTCTTTGTGTCTGAGATGTTGCTTCTGGTTGCTTCTGGATGAGAGCTTTATATTAGCTGACCACTATTTCAGTAGTGCTACAGCAGTACACATGCTTATTTACATACAGTAGCTAGGGATTCTGGGTAAGGGTTCCAACTGCTTCTTCTGCTGAGAGAGGAGCTGCTCTCTGGGACTGAGCAGAGCAATCAAGGAGAGAATTTGCCTCAGTGGAGATAGGAGCCAGGACTGTGCACTCCAAGGAGGATTCAGCAAGGCAGAACTGCTGTCAAGGAATCCCTGCTTCTGCACCTGTCTGAGTCTGCTTTCCCTCCATGATTGGTCTCTCTCCCAGTTGTTGAAGATCAGTGAAGCTCAGCAGACAGTAAGGTTAGGGGTTGGACCGCACTTGGCCTATGCCTCCTAGAGTTGCCCTTTGTGTCTGAGCTGTTGTTTCAGGCTGAGACCTTTATATTAGCCGACCACTATTTCAGTGGTGGGTATAGCAGACAGTAAGGCTATGGTCCAGACTGCAGTTGGGGTATGCCTCAAAGTGGGGGGCCTTTGTCTCTGAGTGGTTTCTTCCAGCTGAGAGCTTTCTCTTTGTCGACCACTATTTCAGTAGTAGTACGGCAGAACAAATACTGATTTACACACAGCAGCTAGAAATTCTGTGTAAGTGTTCCAACTGCATCTTATGCTGAAAGTGCAGTCAGTGGCTGGGTCTGAGCAGAGAAGTCACTTTAGCGGAGATAGGAACCCGGACTGTGCACTCCAGGGGGGGAAATTAAGTCAGGTAGAACTGCGGTCAAGAAATCTTTGTTTCTGCACCTTACAGAATCTGCCTTCTCTCTGTGATTGGTTTCTCTCCTAGTCAATGAAGATCAACAGACAGCAAGACCAAAGGCTGGACCACACTTGGCATATGCTTTTTAGGGTTTCCTTTTCTATCTGACCTGTTCCTTCTGGTTGATTGTGGCTGAGAGCTTTATATTAGCTTACCACTATTTCAGTGATGGGTATAGCAGATGTTAAGGCTAGGGGCTAGACAACTCTCGGGGTATGCCTCCTGGGGTGCCCTTGGTGTCTGGGCTGTTGTTTCCAGCTGAGAGCTTTCTATTAGTCCACTTCCACTATTTTAGGTGGTACAGCAGTACAAATGCTGATTTACATACAGCATCAAGGAATTCTGTGTAAGTGTTTCAACTGTTTCTTATGCTGAGAGAGCACCCGCTGGCTGGGTCTAGCAGAGCAATTGAGAAGAGAATTTATCTCAGCAGAGATAGAAACCAAGGGTGTGCACTGTAAGGGGAATTCAGCCAAGTAGAACTGCTTTCAGGGAATCCCTCCTTCTGCACCTGTCAAAGTCTCCCTCCCAGTCAGTAAAGCTCAGCAGAAATTAAAAGCCACTAGCTGGGTCTGAGTAGAGAAGTTACCACAGTGGAGACAGGAGCCCAGACTATGCAATCCAAGGGAGAATTCAAGCAGTTAGAATTACTGTCATGAATACCTGCTTCTGCACATTTCAGACTCTGCCTTCTTTCCGTAAATCAATAAAGCTCAGCAGACAGTACTGCAAGGAGCTAACACACACTTGTTGTATGCCTCCTACAGTTGTCCTTTGGGTCTGAGCTGTTGCTTTTGGCTGAGAGCTTTATATCAGCCAACCACTATTTCAGTGGTGGGTACAGCAGACAAGGAGGCTATGGGCTGCACTATTCATTTGCTATTCCTCCTCATTGTGCCCTTTGTGTCTGACCTGTTGTTTTGAGCTTAGAACTTTCTATTAGTTGACCACTATTTCAGTAGTTGCACAGCAGTACAAATGCTGATTTACATACAGCAGCTAGGAATTCTGGGTAAGTGTTCCAACTGCTTCTTATGCTTAGAAAGCAGCTACTGGTTGAGTCTGAGCAGTAAGATCGAGCAGAGAAGTCACCTCAGTGGAAATAGGAGCCAGGACTGTGCACTGCAAGGGAGATTCAGCCAAGTAGAACTGCTGTCAAGGAATCCCTGCTTCTGCACCTGTCAAAGTCTGCCTTCCCTCCATAATTAGTTTCTCTGTCAGTCAATGAAGATCAGTGAAGCTCAGCAGTAGAGTTCAGCCCCTGGGTGGGTCTGAGCACAGTGATTGAGGAAAGAAGTCACCTCAGCTGAGATATGAGCCCTGACTGTGCACTCCAAGGGGGACTCAGCCAGGTAGAACTGCTGTTGAGCAATCCTTGCTTCTGCAATTGTTGGAGGCTGCCTTCTCTCCATGATTGGTCTCTCACTCAGTCAGTGAAGCTCAGCAGACAGTAAAGCTAATGCCTGGACTGCACTTGTCATATGCCTTCTAGTGTTGCCCTTTGTGTCTGAGCTGTTGCTTCTGGTTGTTTTGTCTCTAAGAGCTTTATATTAGCCAACCACTATTTCACTGGTGGGTGCAGCAGAGAGCATGGCTAGGTGCTGGACTGCTCTTGGGGTGCCCCTTTTTGTCTGTGCTGTTGTTCCAGCTGAGTGCTTTCCATTAGACAACCACTATTTCAGTGGTGTACAACAGTACAAATGCTGATTGATATACAGCAGCTATGAATTCTTGGTAAGTGTTCCAACTGCTTCTTATGCTGAGAGAGTAGTCGCTGGCTGGGTCTGAGCAAGGAGAGAAGTTGCATCAGTTGATACAGGAGCCTGGACAGTGCATTCCAAGAGGAATTCAGCCAAGCAGAACTGCTCTCAAAGAATCCTTACTTTTGCATTTGTCAGAGTCTGTTTTCCCTTTATGACTGGTCTCTCTGCTACTCGGTGAAGATTAGTGAAGTTCAGCCGACCACTATTTCAGTGGTGGGTACAGCAGACAGTGAGGCTAGGGGCTGGACTGCTCATTTGTTATGTCTTCTCATTGTGCCATTTGTGTCTCACCTGTTGTTTTGAGCTGAGAGCTTTCTATTAGTTGACCACTATTTCAGTAGTGGTACAGCAGTACAAATACTGATTTACATACAGCTGCTAGGAATTCTGGGTAAGTGTTCCAATTGCTTCTTATGCTGAGACAGCAGCCACTAGCTTGGTCTTAGCAGAGCGATCGAGGAGAGAAGTCGCTTCAGCGGAGAAAGGAGCCTGGACTGTGCACTCCAAGAGGAATTCAGCCAAGTAGAACTGCTCTCAAGGAATCCTTACTTTTGCACTTATCAGAATCTGTTTTCCCTTTATGACTAGTCTCTCTGCTACTCGGTGAAGATTAGTGAAGTTCAGCTGACCAGTATTTCAGTGGTGGGTACAGCAGACAGTGAGGCTAGGGGCTGGACTGCTCATTTGTTATGTCTTCTCATTGTGCCATTTGTGTCTCACCTGTTGATTTGAGCTGAGAGCTTTCTATTAGTCGACCACTATTTCAGTAGTGGTACAGCAGTACAAATACTGATTTACATACAGCTGCTAGGAATTCTGGGTAAGTGTTCCAATTGCTTCTTATGCTGAGACAGCAGCCACTAGCTTGGTCTTAGCAGAGCGATCGAGGAGAGAAGTTGCTTCAGCGGAGAAAGGAGCCCGGACTGTGCACTCCAAGGAGGATTCAGGTAGAACTGCTGTTAAGGAATCCTTGCTTCTGCACCTGTCAAATTCTGCCTTCCCTCCATGATTGGTCTCTCTCCCAGTTAGGGAAGATCAGTGAAGCTCAGTAGAAGAGAGCAGCCAATGTCTGGGTCTGAGCAGAGCAATCTATGAGACTGCCCTGGTTCTCTTCTCAGACCACATCCTCTCCAACATGGACCATGGATGTGCCACGGGTGCTGTCTTTGTTGACCTATCAAAATCATTTGGCATGGTCAACCACTCCCTACTCCTAGCAAAATTATCCAGTCTCGGCTGCTCTGCTGAGACCATTGGCTGGTATCAAAGCTACCTGTCAGAATGCTCCCAATCCGTTTGCATTGGTACTACCACCTCTCCTTTCTTGACAGTTACCACAGGTGTTTCTCTGGGCTCCATCTTGGGAACCCTGCTTTTCTCTCTGATTTTTAGCACACTCACCACTGACAGCTTTACCTGCAACTTCCTATTGTACGTGGATGACCTTGTCATTTAACATAGTGACAAATCTCTCTAGTGCATTTCCTCCTTTCTCTTTCAGAACTACTGTGCTGCCTACAAGTGGTTCTCTTCCAATCTGTTGCTGATAAAATCCAAGAAGACCAAGGCTAAGCTGTTTGGGTTGAAACCTTTCATTACTAAATCCATCAACACCAACTCTTCTCTCCTCATTTGCTACCCTGATGGCACCACCTTCGACAACATCTCATCTTTTAAATACCTTGGGGTAGCACTAGACCCCTCTCTCACTTTTACAGATCATGTAAACAACTTAGTCCATAGAGTTAACATGAAGTTGGGAGCAGCCTATTGTATTAAGCCCTGCTTCACCAAGGAGGCTCGCTTGGCTATCATCACTGGTACTCTCCTCCCTATCTTTGATTACTGCTCTCTGATCTACTCCCGAGTCCCAACCACCCTCCTGACTAGGCTATTGGTAGCCTACAACAGTGCTCGCTGCTTTGCCCTATCAGCCCCCTACTCCACATGCTACTGTGACCTTTATAGCTCACTTTGCTGGCTATCTTTACAGGGTCACTTCGACTACTCACTCACCTGTTTCCTGGATGCCACCCTTAGATGCGGCAGCTCTTCTCCTCTCATTACCCTCTTCAGTACCAGGACTACAACTAAGCACCTTCGCTCCACTGATGCTCCCACTCTTGTGATCCCCAGAACCTCCACCAATATTGGTGGTAAAGCCCTCTCCATTGCCTCCCCCTCACTGTGGAACAGGCTACCTGCATCCATGCAAATTTCTAGTACTCACCATACTTTTAAACTAAACCTCAAATCCTAGCTTTTGAGCAGAGGCCAGTACAATTGCATTGCCCCCTAATTATCTTCTCCCTTTCTGCCTGCCATTTTTCCCATCACCTACTCTGCTATTTCTCTACCTCCCTGCTTGTTGGGCATGCTGGGCTGAGGCATGGTATCCCTGTACCTACTTACCCGACATTGTTGCAATGTACATATTCTCTGTTTCTTTTTATCAGCCAACTATAGCTCTTATTATTGTACCTTGTACCCCACTAATGTTGACCTGCCATGTCGCTATTTCAAATATTACCATGTTATTTGTATTATATAGTGCAATTTCTTTCTCTAGTGCCTTGTCCCCTGGTCGTGCCTGTAAACTATCCTTTGGACCAGTGCACCTACCCAGTTATCAAACACATAAATAAATAAATAAAGCTTGGATGCCCTTATGTTATGGGAAAAGGAGTACATTTTTTTTTTTTTGGCAAATAACTTTATTTTTTATTTTCCATACAACACACAAAAAAACATTCCTTAAATACAAAATTATTCCTTCCAAACCCCCACAAGAAAAAAAAGATTGGATAATCCCCCTACCCCCCCGCCTCCCAGATCCACCCCCATGGCAGCACATAAATGCTTAATAAAAGTAAATAATAATAATCCACCCCTCCAACACATAGATCAACTTTACCTATAGTATCCTAGACATAACAATAGCGGAGGAACAGAACAGTTATCAAGCTAAATCCTCTTGAGGAGGGGGAGAGACAAGAAAAAAAAAAAACAGCCTACCCAGGCAAAAACCCAAGAGCCTTGAGGAAGGTCGCAAACCGGCGAATTCGAGGAAGGGAATATACTACCTCCTAGGGACCCCGAATGTGCCCTAAGAAAATTAGAACTACTACCTAATATTGGCTGAATCTATTTTTAAATTTGATAGAAGCCCTCCTCAGCACTTCTGAAATTTCACAGAAGAGCCGAAAAGGTTCGCCACCAGCCTTTCGGCATTAATAGCACTTAAAAATTCATCCCACCACTTTTTAAATGAGGGTTCCCAACCTCCCTGCCAATGCCTGAGAATAATTTGTTTAGTGACAAGAGCTACCAAAGCCATTTGCCACTTTAAAACCCAGGTCGGAATTTGAGCATACATACCCAATAAACAGACATCTAAGCTGAAAAAGGCTGAAATCTTACAGTACGGGCCTGTCCACTTCTTAACAGAATCCCAAAATTTAGCTATCTTAGGACAAGTCCAAAACTTATGGTAAGTCGTGGCCAGGGGGTCCCCACAATCGACACACACCGGTGAAAAGGACTTATGTATCCTGGAGAGGTTGGCTGGAGAAAAATACAGGTCATGCAATATATTAAACTGGATATTCCTAAATCTGTCTTGTTTACTGTATGTGTAAATTTCTCCCCAAACCTTTTCCCAAACTACTACAGGCCATCTTTTAGCTAAATTAAATTCCCAATAATGGGCCGAAGGAGAAACATTACCCATAATTTCCGACATTATAAATTTGTACGTCTTAGAAACAGCATTACGGGTGTCTGCTGGTTCCCTCAGCCTTTCCAGAAAGGTCCCTGCTCTATCATTCCAAGGGCCCCTTCCCATAAATAAAATTACACATCGTTGAATCTGATACAGCCAGAATAAATCCTTTTGCACAACCCCCAATTTAGATACCAAATCCCTAAATGGGCTTACTGAGTTACCTGTCACAAAATCCGCCAAACAGAGTTTGGTAGCATGGCTGCCTATGGACCTCCCAATAGGCTTGCCCCCTACCAGAAAATTAGAGTTTTTTAACAGAGGTTGCGCCAGATCTTTCTTGAAGGGGATATGCAACAACGAGTAGAGTTGGTGAAGGGCTTTAATATCCCACCCTAACGGGGTGTTCCTGAGTTTGTGAGGGCATTTGGACCAAGGAGTATACAGAAGAGATTCCAAATCCACGTAAAACTTTTGACAGCCAGGCGATCCAAAATGAGTCCTTGGGATGGACCCGAAGTTTCTTCTGTCACTGCCGCCCACTGCGAACATCTTATGCCATGAATAGCCAGATAATAGGCATAAAAGTTAGGCAATTGCAACCCCCCAACCTTTTTACAACTGGTCAATTTAGCATATGCCCGACGAGGTGGTTTACCCCTCCATAAAAAATCCGAGCAAATTCTATATAACGGTTTAAAGAAGGATTTTGGTAAATATATGTTCAGGTTTAATAAAGGATAGAGAATTCTGGGAGGAACCATCATTTTTATAGCGTTGGCTCTGCCCCAGAATGTCAAGGGTAATTTTGTCCACCTCTCTAAGTCATCCTTAATATTCTTTAAAATGGGCCTAAAGTTAAGATTGACAACTAGAAAAATCATTCGATATTTTAATGCCCAGATATACCAGTGAACCCTTCTGCCACTGAAGGCCCAGAGAGGTGCACCACTCCTTCTGCAAGAGGGGAGATAACGGATACACCTTAGTTTTGCTTTTGTTTAGTTTGTACCCTGAGAAGACACTAAATTGAGAAATAACTTGGAGTAGTTGAGGGAGTGAGTTCTTAGCATCCTTAATATGAATGAGCAAATCATCGGCAAAGGCTGACAATTTATATTCGAGATCCCCAAAACTAATACCCTGAATTCGATTGTCCATCTTTAAGGCCCTTATCAGAGATTCAATATATAAATTAAATAAAAACGGAGAGAGTGGGCAACCCTGTCGGGTACCTCGGGTGAGAGGGAACACTTTCGAAATGAGGTTGTTACATTGAATCCTCGCTGAAGGACAAGCGTACAGAACTCGAATATAATCAATGAATTGTTGGGGAATACCAAATTTACCCAATACCTCAAACATAAATCGCCATTCTACTCTATCAAATGCTTTTTCCGCGTCTAAAGACACGAGAGCTGCTTCCAGGTCCGGGTCTTCAGACGCGGAGATTAGATAAAACAACTTCCTAAAGTGATCTGCAGATAAGCGTCCCGCCACAAACCCAGCCTGTTCTGGGCTGAGGAGCCTCTCCCATGTACTTTTCAATCTGTTAGCCAAAATTTTGGCATATAGTTTAACATCAATATTTAAAAGGGAGATGGGCCTGTAATTGCCCACTTCCTCCGGCGATTTTCCCGGCTTAGGCAAAAGAATGATCCGAGCCTCGAACAGAGAGTGCTCCTCAACTCCATGGGCATGCCAGTATTCATACACTTGTTGTAGCAAAGGAATTAACCACTTTTTGAAGGTTTTATAGAATGAGGCCGTGAATCCATCAGGACCAGGCGCTTGTCCAGCTTTTAGAGAGTCAATAGTTACAGATAGCTCCTCTCTCGCAATAGGAGCCTCAAGCATTGACTTGAACTCATCTGGCAATTTCAGAAAGGGAATCCTATCTAGGAATTCCTTCATGTTGGAATCTATCTCTGGAGTGGTGGACTCACTGGAATACAATTTCACATAATAATCATGAAATAGGCCCAAAATACCTTCTGGGTCAACAATTGGGGCATTAGTTTGCGGATGTCTTAAGGATGCCACCCATTTTTCTGCAGCCCGCTGTTTCAGCTGCCACACTAAAGCTTACCTGCTTTGCTACCTTGTCCAATATCTGAGCTTTCAAAATTGAGCCGACCTCTCAACCGATTCTCTAAGGGCATTAGTATATAGGGCTCTAAGTGTGGAAAGTTCCTGCTCTTGTGAGCTAGAAAGAGTCCCATCACCTTTACTATCCAGCTCCCTAATTTTGTCTAAACAGTTTGCTAAAAAGCAGTTCCTTTTCTTTTTACGTACGGACGCTATACAGATAAGCTCCCCTCTCCAAGTGGCTTTTAACGCAGCCCATGCCCGATCCATTGCTACAACTGAACCCCAATTAATAGTAATTGAACTAGACAAAAATTTTTGAAAATGCCCCACAATTTGGACGTCAGACAAAAGTTTGTTGTTCAACGCCCAGGAATAAGATCTTAAGGGAGTAGTTGACAACAGACATTTCAGAATTATGGGGGAATGGTCTGATATTACCCGTGCCAATATGTCTACATCCATCACCTCTGGTAGAATCTGCTGGCCAACCAAAAAATAATCCAGCCGGGAATAACTCCTATGGACTGGTGAAAAAAATGTATATTCCTTACTCGAGGGATTAAGAATTCTCCAAGGATCTACCAGGCCTAACGACAACATAAATTCAGATAAAGCTTTCTGAGCTGGGGAGCCTTGAGTACCTTTACGGTGAGTACGATCTAACCGGTTTAATTGAACTAGATTCCAGTCCCCTCCCAAGATTATAGGTAAGGTTGAAAAGGGAGCTAAAATCATAGCCAAATTTATAAAAAAGGATGGCGTTTCTAAATTAGGACCATAGATAGAACCCACTACTAATTTTAGACTACCAATTACGGCAACAACCAAAATAAACCTGCCTTCTGGGTCTGAAATAACTTCCGTCGGAAAAAATGGAAGCCCTTTGGCCACCAAGATGGCTACCCCACGTTTACTAGATGAAAACCCCGAACCAAACACCTGCCCAACCCACCTTTTCTGGAGATGATACAGTTGTCCAGGAAGCAGATGGGTCTCTTGGAGAAATACAATCGAAGGATTGAATCTCGCCAGGTGGTTTAATAAAATGTATTTCTTTTTATTGTCTCTCCCTCCCTTAATATTCCAAGATGAAATGTTCAAACAATTAGCCATATATAACTCTTCTTAGAACACAGAAACCCCACGCCAAGTAGCTGCCCCCACCCCATCCCAAAGAAAACCCAACACAAAATCTCAGACGCCTTTCCACCCCCCTAAATACTAACCATCAACCCTCCCCCCCATAAAACCATACACCTGTACACCCGGCTCCAAGCTGACTCCTCTCTAACTGGCCCATGACATGGGCTGGAGTGGTCTTACCCTCCCCCCCTTCTAAATGACCTTACTCATTCCTACTAGCCAAGCTTATAAATGATTAAACATACCTACAACTTTGCCAACAGTCAAGCCCTTAATATAGCAACAAATGTCCCCCCTTAACTAACATTCAGTCTACTCCCTGCCACTGAGTTACAAAGACAAAAAACAACTCCCAACAAACCCACCTACTTGCATATGCCCAGTAATGTGAAAAACCCACATAAATTAGTAGGTAAACAGATTAAAATACAGGCAAAACGAGGACCCTGCCCTTCTTAGAAATGTAATCCTAATGCCACGCCCCCATAGGCATCAATCCCTCTTTTGGAGGCTGAAGGGAGTCTACCTGGCCTGACAACAAATGATAGAAGAAAAGTTCTAAATACCCTCAACCCCATACATTCATAGCTTGTAATTACAGAACTCAGAGAAAAACCTAGGCCCCCAAATTATCACCTTATATAGAGCAGAACTACCAGATATAGGTTTATACATACAGACCCTGACCTCAGGGAGACCTTCCCTGCAATAAAATAAGAAATCCCCCCAAGTCCCCAGGACAAAATGTTCATCTTAACCCAGTATAAAACATGCAAAATAGGCAGTCAAAACCTTATTAACAGCAATTAATGATCATTTTTAAAGACGATGCTCCCTCTAGTGGCCTTTGTCAGTGTGACCTCTCAACTTATGCGTAAAAACCAGGGAAACATGGCAAAGAGAGGAAAACCACGCCAAAAAGTGCCCCCTAAAACCCTTCGCACATCAGAGCAGGATCAATAGTCGCCCAAACCGCAAACCTCAGAGTCATATAAATTCTTTATAAAGGCAGCTTTGGTAGAGTCCACATCTTAACTTTAGCGCAATACCATCAAGACTTCTCTCGAAACTAAAACTGTTTAAGCAGTCCCACACTCACAGGACCAGACAGGCTGCCAGAAGGAATCCAGTTCAGGTCTTGGGAAACAAATCCGGGTAGAGACTCTGTAGAGTTTTCAATGCCTCTTCAGGCAATTCAAAACGTTTGGCGCCATCTCTCAGAACGATCTCGAGTCTCGCCGGATACAACATTCGGTGCTTGATTCCTGCGGCCCAAAGTTTTGAAGTAATAGGGTGAAAACTCGCCCGCTGCAAGTGAGTTTTTAAAGTTAAATCTGGCACCAATCTAAGTTTCTTCCCCTCCCATAAGATCGCCGACAACTTCCTTGCCTCTTTGAATATAAAGTCGCGATCTAGGTAGTTTAACAGTTTAAAAATAATCGGTCTTGGAGGGTCGGTATCAGGCGGTTTGGCTCGTAATGAGTGATGGCCCCTTTCAATGATATACTCCGGACCATTCGGGGAGGATCCCACAGTTGCTTTCAGGAATTTCTGCAGAAACATAATGGTATTAGAGCCTTCGTCCCCCTCAGGGAGACCCAGCAGCACCAAATTGTTTCACCTGTTCCTCCCTTCTAAATCCTCCAGGCGATTTTCCAGCTTAGCGATCGCTTTCTTGCACTCCCCTAAGGCAGGGCCATCTTTTTCCAACTTTCTCTCGACCGAAGAGATCCTCGCTTCCGCATCGGTGATTCTTCTCGCCAACTGAGTTAGAGCCGGTTTAAAATCTGCCACTTCTTCGATCAACTTAAAAAGAGCATCCTTAATCGTCGATAACTCGGAGTAAACCCAGCTAGGTGTCAGACTCTCATCAGGGCCTGGTGGTGAAGAGCTACGCCAGGGCAACTTGGCCTCCAACTCCTGGGCTGGCTCTTCCATTCTTCGCCAAATGACCCAAAAAACTAGACAGTCGGTAAAACAACAGCGTCTTTGTACTGTAAATACTTAAGTTGTCCTGGTTGCTGATGATTAGCATTTTAACTATAGGCTTGAACACTCGGGAAGGAGAGAGCCCACACTCGAGCAGCTACTCTCTCGCTCGCATCACGTCGAGTACATTTTATAATATGTTAATAGTAGATCTGCAGTTGATCTTCATCTATGAATGGGTGTAGCTGGTCATGCTTAGGGAGGAGACTTTGGACATTAGCATAAGTCACTCTCAGTCCTTTTGGTGACTGAACAGAGCCGAGATTGACTATTAGTAGCAAGTAAACAATGAGCTTGAGAGAGCCTATGAGTCATTTGTGGGCGGAAGAGGAGAGAGCAGGGGATTGTAAGGAGGATGAGATAGGTAAGAGAAAAATAAGTACCTGAGGGTTTGGGAATGAAGCCAAGGGGAGAGGAGGAGATTACACCCAGGATACCAGGGGAAGGGGATAGGGAGGGGAGACTAGGGTAAGAAAGGTGGGAGAGGAGGTGGAGGAGGTGGAGGGGATAGATAAGGATGGGGAAGGCTGGTGAGAGGGAGGAAAGGGTAAATAGGTGGGGGAGTAGTGAAATGGTTAGGAGAAGCATAGTTGAGGAATTAGCAAGCAGCTGTTCCCCTTAACTTAGCCAAATTTATAGGGTGTGAGTGTAAGCTACACCCTGAAAGGGAGGAAGTCAAAGTTAAAAATTGAAGTGGTGGAGGCTTACCCAGAAGAGGAAGAGACCTAAACTAGTCAATTGGTGGGGGGTGAGCTTCAGCCAGATAAGGAGGACGCCTCACTGAAAAATTAGGGGGGATATGGGCTACACCCTGATAAGGAGGAAGCCTATAAATAATAAATAAGTAGGATGCAGGCTTCACCCAGATAGGGAGGAAGTCAAACTAAGCAATTTGGGGGAATGCAGGCTACACCCTGACAGGGAGGAAGCCTATGAATAAACAATAGGGTGATGTGGTCTTCACCCAGATATGGAGAACACCTGTCTAAGCAATTAGGGAAGATACAGGCTACACCCTGCTAGGGAGGAGTCTATAAATAAGCGGGATGCAGGCTTCACCCAGCTAGAGACAAAGCCTAACTAAGTAGTAAGGGGGGATGCGGGCTATACCCTGGTAAGAAGGAAGCCTATAAATAATCAAGTAAGGGGGATGTTGGCTTCAGCCAGATAGAGGGAATGCTAAATTGCCTAGTTAGGAGGGAAAGTGAGCTAGCTAACCACTAAACTAGGGAGGACCACTAATAAGTATAACAACAGATGGGTGGTATGCAGCACATGCCTGATGAGACCACACAATAATTAGACAGTGCAATACAACAGAGTTGTTAGCAGCTAGAATGAGAAATACTCCGGTACTATGAGTTGTTTATAATGAGCAACCAAACAGCAGCTAAATTAGAAATATTAATGAGCAATAGGCCCTTACTATGGGCAGTAACTTAACAGTTACAGAGTTACAGTACCCTACTATGAGCATTAAGCACAGGTAAGTACAGATCACAATGTGCCCCACCTGGTTGCAGGTAGGAAGCTGGGAAGAGTCCCCTGGCATCTCCCTCTGGTGACCACCCTTGAGAGCTCCCATTGTTGCTGTGTCACGCATACTGGGGCCACTCACACGGGACCACTGGGAAGGCCAGAAATTATGAAGTGAGTCATCACACCACATTACAGCTGTCCAAGTGCTAACTGGCAGTCAGGCAGTCTGGCAGAAGAGTTAGTGAAAAGCAGACCCTGCTGCTTTTAGGCTGAAGGGGGAGTCTTATTAGGCAGCTGCCTCAAGATCAATCCTGGAGATGATATCCTGCTGGTGCCTGATCCACGTGTCTCTCAATGGGAACAATGGGCATTTAGGTCCCCTCCATGTGTGGTCCAGACACATTAAAGCACTTTGAGTGCCAATTATTGATCAGGCAGTCTGGGAGAAAAGTTAGTGAAAAGCAGCATCTCCTGCTTTTAGGCTGAAGGCAGAAAATGAGTGGCAGAAACTGGGGAGCCTAATTAGACTATTGGCCCATGACCCCACTGGAGATGGTGTCCTGCTAGTGTCTGGGCCTCATGACTCTCAGGGAGAACAACAATGATGTGATTAATATTATCTCCTTTGTCTACCATTCCATACCAAAATAGAGAACGGTTCAAGAAAGGAGGAGTGGTAACTGGTATGGGGATCAGCTACTACAATTATACAGTATTTGGCTGTTAGTGCTGCAAAGTCAGACAGACAGACATGTCAGACAGGGTACCAGCAGTACCATTAGTGAGCAACAGATGACTAAAGAGTTCTGTGCCTAGACAAAGCAGAAGCTGCAGCATAAAATGAATCTGTACATCCTGAAGGAAGGCAACAGTTTCGTGGCTTTCACCACCTCTATATCCAGGGAGACACTGAGACCTCTGCAGCAACGTTGTCTGGCGAATTAAGTCAAGTCCCAAGATAGGGGAGACAGCAAGTTTCTATGAGTAAAATTGGGAGATGAAAAGAAAGATGGAATAAACTTACAAGATGTGAGATGAAGGAATATAGTTTTAGTAGACAGATCAACACTGTTGTATGAGACTGAAGAAGTGGTGAAAGCCACAAAACTGTTGTCCCATTTATAAGTGTGTTTAATACAATAAAAGCAGCTATTGTTTGTTAATTATCATGTGACTTGCAGTGGAGCTCATCCTTGTTTTCAGTTATCTCAGCAATGCTCGCATGCCTTCACAGTATAACCAATAAAAATGAAATTAAATGAAAAATGAAATGAGTGGCTGCTTGCCAGGATGATGTCACCAAAAACAAAACAAAAAAAAATGCTGAAAATGGTAAGATGTCAAAACTTACATTAGAAGAAAAATCTTGTGGAGCAGAGACTGGATACAATCTTTGATGTTCTCAATAGTGGGCCAGAGAGGGTCATTAGTTACAAGAAACATGACTCTGGAGGGAAGCTGTAGAATTTCAGTCGTCCCTCTTTATAAGGAACACATCTGGAGCCATCCAGTTTGTTCACTATAGCTATTGTTCACTACAGCAATGTGTTAATTTACCTAATTAGTTAGTTAGTTAAAGTTTATTTATTTGACTATAGGTCATTACAAAATTCCAGTACACATACAGCATATAATACCATGTTAAACACAGTTATAAAATATTGTGCAACAGCCAGCCTTCAATATTGTTACAAATCCTGCATTTTCCCCAGGTTGAGCAGAGAAACAGATATCATAAAAACAGAACAAACTCTTTAAAGATTTTCCTGTGCAATTAATAACTGACCCTATCATAAGAAGAATAAATCCCACCAGAGATGGAGTGAAGGCTCCATCAGTACAGGAGTCCCCTAGATTACTTTCTAATATCCACCTCCCTCATGAATAAGGTCCTCATGGCAGGTATTGAGCCCATAGTAATTTCAGATCATGCACTTGTCTGGTTTAAATTCTCTCCTCAATCTATGACTTCCCGTGATACGGTCTGGAAACTCAATACCCAGCTACTAAAAGAAGAACACTCTCTCATTCAGATTAAATCCCTTATTAAAACTATCTAGAAATCAACCGTGGCTCAGTGACCAGAATGGATATCCTCTGGTGTTCCTTAAAATGCTTTTTGAGAGGGGAACTGATCAAGATTTCCTCCAGGAGAAAGAGAACCAGATCTCAGAATCTTGTCCGCCTCTCAAATCAAATTAAGGCAGCAGAGAATTTATTGGCCACTTCTAGTTCGCTGAATAGCTTAGAACACCTCCACAAACTTAAAAATGAATATGAAGGCTTGATCCGAGAGAAACGGAGTTTGCTTTATTGAAAACTAAGGCTAGATATCTGGATCAGGAGAAAACTGAGCAGACTTCTAGCACTAAAACTGAAAGAAGTGGAGAACTCTAGGCTGATCCCCGCTCTAGAAGACAAGAGGAACCATTAAAACAGAGCCCAGAGACATAGCAACAATCTTTAAAGACTACTACCAAAACCTATACAACCGAATGCACCCTTCCCTTCACTCAGGACTAGAGGATATTTTCAGTCACTAACACTCCCTCGTCTCTGAGGATCAGGTGGCCTTTTCTCTCCTCACCTCTTTCCCAAGAGGAGGTAGAACAGGCTATTCAAAGTTTACCGTCAGATAAAGCTCCTGGCCGGATGGGTTTCAGCCAATTTTACAAGGCCTTCCGTCAGGATTTGGTTCCCCTCCTTCTGAACCTATACAACTACCTGCTGACTGCAGACACCCTGGATCCTTCCCTACTGGAGGCCATTATTGTATTGATTCCTAAAGCGGCTGAACCCTCCGAAACCCGCTAATTACAGGCCAATCTCACTTCTTAATTGCGATGTTAAAATCCTGTCCAAGATTCTTGTCTCTCGCATCAAACAAGTAGGGCCTCATTACTAATTACTGAACAGGTAGGATTTGTACAAGGGAGATCAGTGATGGATCACATTAGATCGCTCTCCCACGTGCTCAGGGCTGCTCAAACTTCCCAGGTTCCTATGGCATTGGTGGCACTGGACGCGGAGAAAGCGTTTGACCGTGTTAATTGGGAATTCCTATGGTATACCATGTCTAGGTTCGGCTTTCCGAGTGAGTTCATAAGGTGGATCAGAGTTTTATATAGGGCTCCCACGGCAAAAATTGATTGCAATGGGATCCTCTCATCCCCCATACTGCTCCACTCTGGAACCCGACAGGGCTGCCCCATCCCGGTTTTTATTTAACCTCTATCTGGAACCACTATTGGTCAGTCTTAAAACGGCTCCAGGGATTCAGGGATGCCCTGTCCTCAAGCAAACCATCAAGATTTCAGTATATGCGGATGATATTCTGCTACAATTAGCTAACCCGGTTGAATCCCTACGAGTTGTAATGAGGATAATTTCACAATTTGGAGAACTATCCAATTATAAACTTAATCTAGCAAAGACTGAGATTTTCCCACTTAATGTACACCTCACCCCGATTTCCGTTTCCCATCTGGGCATGAAGTGGACCCCATCTCACTTGAAATACCTCGGTATTTACTTGGCTCGAGACCCTTCCCTAATCAAGAAGCTAAACCTAGAAGACTTATTAGTAAGAATTAAGTCGGACCTGCAAGATGGGAAACTACCATTACCAGTGGGGCCGGATCAGCATTATCAAAATGAACATTCTTCCCCGCCTTTTTTATCCCCTGAACCTCCTAGACATCTGGTTACCAAGGTCCTTTTTTCAAGAAAATTCATTCGACCGTAACCGAATTTATTTGGAATCATAAATCTCCAAGGAGGGCCTTCACTAAACTGTGTCTCCCCAAAGAAATGGGGGGCCTCAGATTACCGAATTTCGAGCTCTACTACTGGTCTAGTCACCTTACCAAAGCAGGGAAATGGCTGGGAGATATGAAAGATGTTTACCTCCCTACATGGCTAGACCTGGATCTGGATCTCATCACCCGCCATAACATAAACCCCTCCAGCCTTTTCTATAGTGGCTTTATGCCTCTCCCGACAATCCAAGACTCCCCAGTAGGTGTCACAGTCAAGGTGCTTAACCAATTTTCTCCTCCACCAGAATCTGCTATACTAAGGACCCTGGCCAACCACTGATGGGTAACCTTAATATTAAGATCGGAACAAAACGCTAGTCCCTAATTGGCTACATTCAATTCAGGAGCTCTCAGTGGAGGACCTTTATGTTCAAGGTAAACAGGGCCTATTAACGGACCTACTACTTGCCCTAAATATTCCCACTAAGGCCCTGTTTAAAATATATCAACTAAAACACCTAGTAGACAAAGAGTTTGGTGTAACAATATCCCCTTCAGTTATCAAACCACTACTAGAGGAGGTTAAGGACAGCGAGGTTAAATCCCACGGGGTGTCTAGGCTGTATACCTATCTCCTGAAACTTGCTCACCCTACCCCTCTAACTGGTTCCAAGGCCTGGGCAGTATCTTCCTCAGGCTCCCCGTATCCATGGGGACAGATCTGGAAAGACCTGTATATCTACAATACTCTAGATAGGAATAGGATGACTCAATACTTCATAATCAATAACATGTATTTCACACCAGTTCGGAAATCAAAATTTGGCCCTTCTGCTCCTTTGAAATGTTTCAGATGCGGGGAAGAACAGAGAGACCTTCCTCACATCTTCTGGCACTGTCCTAAAGTGGCTCCTCTCTGGAAGACTATTGCAGACAAATTGGATCCCATGTTAGGTCTAGGAAACCTTCTCACATTAGAGACCTGTATCATAGGGGACTACACAGGTATCAGGATCAAAGAAAGGAAGTACCATATAGCACTTATCGCCATGGCAGTTAAGAGACTGATCCTCCGACACTGGACAGACAGTCTCGATCTCATATCTAGACTGGGTGGAAGAAATGTCCCAGTGTTTCAAAGTTGAGAAACTGATTGCTAACTTCAGATCCTCCCCAATGGCCTTTCAGAAGAAATGGGGCAAACTATAGTTCTGTATCTTCACTGACCGAGACTCCTAGATATTTAAGGAACCTAAATGCGGGATCAGTCCCAAGATCTGGACCTCCAGTACTCCTAGTTCTTCCTCTGTAGAAATCTCACAACCCCTCACCCTGGGACTCTGATGCTACTAGACTCCCGAGTGCTGGTTTAGATTAAGTATCCTAGGACACCTAGCTCACTAGAGATAGCTTAATATATTTCTTCCTTAGTGGTGACGCCTCACTGGGGTTGGGGAGGGGAGGGGTAGTTGTTTTGGTTATCCAGTTACAGTCTTTCTGATTCTTTTTGGTACCTTTATCTATATTCTTCTTTTGTCCAGTAACATTATATATCCAACTATGGAATTTATTAAGTGTATGTACGATGTTTAGATGTCACTGTTTAAACTGATGTATGTACAATTGAAAATGAATAAAAAGAGAATTTCAAAAAAAAAAAAAAACAGTACAGAAGTCCGTTACTTAAACATTATAAAAATTATAAACCTGCATCTTAAAATTCTACTATGACATCATGACTATTCATTTAATTTCAAAGTCACAGGAGACAAAGTGAAAGCTAAATAATACACTAACTAGATAAAATGCATAGCGGCAACAACTGCAATTTTCAGTGCTAAACCTTAGAACCTGAAAGTATCTGAACCATTTTGCTTTATAGCTGGAGCTACAGCATGTCAATTGGACTACATCTCAGTTACCCCATATTTATTTTTCCTTTTCTAAATATGCTAGAGATATAAGGGACATTAGAAGCAGTATATTTATATAAAGAGACTCTCAAAAAAAAAAAAGGAAAAAAAAAGATGTTCACCTCTAGGTACACCACAGTGTTCCATAGTACAAATCCATAATTAAAGCCATCATTTTCTTCTGAGCAAGAAGTCTTTTCCAATATGCCTATTAATCATCCTGTTAAATTCCAATATGCAAACTCTCATCATAAAGTGGTTCCGACTTGTAGTTTATACAGATAAGACACAATAAATAGACAGAGGAACACAAGGATTAACATTTTCAAATTAAGGCCCATTAAGTGACCCGGCCCATTTTAGGTTGGAACACAACGGGTCTTAATAGTGTAATATCTATTTAAGACCTGTTCATTTGTGAAAACAGTTAATTAATGTGTACTAGATGCACCATCCAAGCTTAACAGATAAAGGCAAATAAAATGTTTAACCTATATCCACAACAGTGGCTTGATAGCTAGAAGTTCCATTTTATATTGTCACAGACATATCTGAAAAGTCCAAAAACACAAAAGGTGAAACACTAATCAGCAGGATAGCAACAGCTCTTCTTCTACTCAGAAGAGCCTAGCTGTCCAGAAAACAGACAGCACGCTGCAAAAACAATCATCCCAATTTGATTCCTTAATGTACCATAAATCAGAAAACAGTGATCCTTGGTAAGGAGTCCTGCCATTTGAGGTGCATCAAAACATGCCCACTGAATAAATGTCCCAACATCTCAATTAGAATAAATGAAGAGTCTTACACAGGGCCTCTGTTTTAAACAATGAACTTGAAAGTTCCATAGATTCCATTATACTCAGTTAGGGAGCTTCTGGGTTGAAAGTTTTTCCTATACTGAGTTTTGCAGCACCATAAATTCAGATTTATATGAAACAATGAATACAAGCATATATTTATACTTCCCAGGACAAATGTATAAGTTCACTGAGAAAGTTTAAAAATTCGATTGCCAATTGCCATTGATGGGAGAAAAAGTGTTAAAAATGTCATGTTCCAGGGAATTTTATCCTACAAACAGCTTCCACTACTCACCATAACAGTATTCTTGTGAAAGTTAATAAGGAAAAGCCAGACTTAGCTCCTGTCTGCTGTTCGGAGATCCATGATATCAGCCTGTTTTTTACAAATTCGCTGATGATCAAAACTTATGTGTGCTGCTAACCCCTTGAAGATCTCTGTAAACAACCACCGTCATTTTTCATGGCTGTGGTATCCTCCTGAATTCTGTTCAGCATATCAAAGTCACCTGGGGAAAGAACAAAAATAATGCTCCACTGAGTGCAGTAAATTCAGTACAACTAACGTGGTACAATAACCCCCTTCACCCCTTAGGCAATGGTGTAATACTTTATTTTAAAATACAAACACTCCTAGACAGAGGATAAGACCTCTGACAAAAACACTCTCAGTCCATGAAAATATCTTCCAAAGACTGTGGAATTCTCTCTTTCTCTCTCCACTTCAGGAGTTATGTGATAGGACACCAACAACTTGTGGGTGGCCATCATGACCATTCAGAGGCAGAACTCAGTTTGTGACATTTTGGACAGAAAGTAAACTTTTATTCCCAAGGCTATAGGATAAAATAATATAAGATTCATTCATAAAAAGTTAATTAAAGAACCTTCATCAACTTTTTTAACCAGCCAAGCACTATATGGCATAGAATGGATCTGAACTCTGGCAAACCACTCCAAACTATTCTGGCTGTTCAGTCTTGCAGGCTCCTACCAACTAGCTTACGTGCAATGCTCCATTTGCTCCAATATCTCAGTGAGCACTTTTACATAAAACCAAACCAGCAATAAAACATCAGGTTACTAAAAACACTGGTTTAGCTAAAAAGTATTTGCTCACCATGGAGCAAAACAGTGTAAGCAAGCTCGGGGCAGCTCTGCGAAGTGGAGCAGCAGCACAGCTATCTTGCTGCTGCACCCTACATATGCCTAATTAGGTAACAATGGGAGCCATCACAGGTGTTCATTATAACAGAAATTCCTTATAGTGGGGTTCATTATAATGAGGGAGCATTGTATTTCTTCCAGGTGTCACAGTGCCATTTCTGTCTCACAAACTACAGGGGATTTTCCTTCCTTTTTAGGGCTGCAGTGGGTGGAGTTCTGCAGTCCTTTTGCTTTCAGAAAAAGGACTCTGCATTCGTTGCATTCTTTCCTATGGAACAACAGTTTGAGACAATGAAAATTTAGAGTTGCATCACAGTTCCTTACACATTTTCTGAAACCCTCCACTGTGTCAATGCAGTCTTTTTATACGTACAATTTGTTATTATGTGGGACAGGGGGGATTGGGGTGTAGCTTGATATTATACTGCCTCACATTACTAAGATGTGTGGCTTTCTTTCATGTTAGATGTCTGCATCAGTGGGGGTGCTTGGGCTGCTTTAGTGCGACATTACTCACCTTACAGACAGAGTGGGGGGATGTGCCCCCCCCCGCACCACCATCCCTAAATAACCACCTCCAAGTCAGAGTTGTTTCGGGGTGGGGGCACAACTCTGAGAATCACTGCACCAGCAGACAGCGGACCACCACAGCAACCAGTCTAAACTTGGTGAGATTTGTCACTGTGGTGGTGTTCACTGTCAGAATGTCAATGTGGTGGGGTGATACCATTTTGAACATGGAAAATGAGCGAGTCTAGTAAAAGGTGATGTTTTTTGTTAAAGAAAAATGCTAAAAAAAGAAAAGAAAAACACTCTGTTAACATTCAGTAACAGTCTGTACACTGTTTCATTTGGAATAAACCCCTATTAAAGCTGCTGGGCATGTTATGGTGAAAAAACAACCTATTGTTTTTATTAGATTATCCCATTACCTCCTGTTGTACACAGTGTCCTTGTTTTCCCATTCCAAGGCTGCTTTAATCTTTACCACTTTAATTTTACATTTGAAATAATGAAAGGACTGCTCCTGTAATATGGCTTGGGCCAGGGTTTTAGTTACTAGTCCATGCTGTTTCTGCATATCTGTTGTTCCTTAAGGTCAGCAAGCCCTGTCCACTGCATGCTGCTTCATTTTTTAGTCATAAGAAAAGTTATGTAATGCTGATCCAAAGTCTTTGACTGCTAACACCGTCTGAGCCATACTGTATTAAGAGGAGTGCTGAACTCATTTTATTATTTCAAATCTAAAACATGTGCTATGAATCAATATGGGAGAATGGGTATTGTACAAGCCAGGAGAAGAGGAGTATCTAAAATGGAATAAAAAAGTATTGATCAAAATGTTTGACCACTGCCTCAAATAGTGTCAATGTTCTTACAGAACTAAGTGCCTCTGAGTATTTTCTGCATCCTATATCTAACAACCAGACCTGTTGCTTAAAGTTGTTTTTATGTAAATCCATTGTATGCACTGTATGTTATCATTCACTTATGCACTGTAAGTAATTAGTATCTGTAGGTATACGGTCTATATATTCCATGTAATTAATTCTGGGTTGCTCCTCAAAAAGTGACAGTGTGGGTGGGATATTCAAACAGGTTGTGCCATGCAGAACCCACTGATGTGCCCCAGCACGATATTCAATGGGGGAATATGCACAGCACAAATCCCCATGCGCCGGGGCGCATCGGTAATATATGCAGTGCAGGTAAGGGAGGGCATGCCCATGCATATTCTGCACATCCCGATATTCAGCCTGGGATGTGCTGTGAATATTCAGGTGCAACCCCTACATGTGCCGCACCGAGTTAAGCCAAATAATTATGGAACAACAGCTGGCCACCCACAGGTTAGCTGCCATAATGCAGGGCACAACATGGCAGCTGCCAGCTGTGGGTGGCCACCTGAGCTCTGGTGGCACTGTCCGGTGGTGTAGCACCCCCCCATGCCCGATCACGGGCTGTAAAACTGACGAACCTCCCTGGTGGTCCAGTGGACCTCTCTTCTTGCCCAATTGCAGACTGTAACATGAAAGAACCTCCCTGGTGGTCCAGTGGAAACATCCTCCTGCCCAATCATGGGCTGTAATATTAAGAACACTCCCTGGTGGTCTAGCAGTACCTGTACCCCCCAACCCACCCACTCATTCCCGCCACCCCGCTCCCCTCCTGGTCAGCGGCGGGCGGCAGCACCCCACCCGCAAGCCACCCGGCCGTCTGCCAACTGACGATGTACAGTATGGCTGCACACCCATTGGTTCACAGCATGGGCCAATGGGCATGCAGACCGTACCATACTACACAGTCCCGATATGTATAGGCAGGGGTTCCCAGCATCACAGAGCCACTCCATACTACCTTCAGGTTTACATAATGGTAGAGATGTGTACTCACCCTCAAGGCTGTGTTTCCTCTCAGTCACCTATTCTCAGTGTGGGCTGGATTGGGAGCATTTCTGGCTCAGGGCATGCAAATCAGGTATGGGACTGTGGTAATGAGATGCTAAACAGTTGAGATGCCCCTGCATGTGAAATGAGGTTGATTTGGGTGCATTGTTTGTGAATTGCATAACTGCCCTCAACTCTTCTCCATCAGCATGGTGCATCTGCTGAATTGAACTCATCTGTACACAGCGCATGTCCTGCACATGCATGTCATGTTTGGGGCATGTACCTGAATCGGGTGCATCAGCCGCAGTGCACACTCCACGCATGCGCTTCCCATTGTGCCCATGGCGCAGTCCCACATGTGTGTGGCTATCCTGTTGTTTGCATTGCGGCTGTGCAGCTGGTGCCTGTCATGCGGTGCAGCCTGTCCGCCCATTGCATGCCCACCTGTGTGGTGCCCAATATGCTGGTTGCCGGTGTTGGTCCTGGATCACGCATTCCTGATGTGCGCACGATAGTATGCTGATGCGCATCACGGATGCTCTGTGTAGTCACGCTTGCCACATGTAAGATGGCGGCCACATGCGCATCAAGCATGCATGACCCAGACGTGACCCCTGCCACACCTTGGTGGTGCATATCGCACATGCTTCACTGTGCGCTGCCGGACCAATCGTGCTTCATGACACTGTGCGCAATGCACTGCATGTGGACTGCCAATGCACGTGGAGCCATCTGTGTTCCATGGCGTGCATCCCATGCATGTTCCACTGTGCAGTCTTGCTTTGCAATGCCTAGGGCGGAGAGGATTGAGCCTAGGGCCATGCACTGGGCACAGCTGGAGCTGCTTCACCTGGTGGCACTGGTGATGTCTGTGGAGGGGCAGTTGTTTAGACATGAGGACCTGCAGGTGCCCAGGTTACATGTGTAGGCCGCCATTGCCTGGTGGCTGGTGAGGCACACGGGGATGACCCACAATGGGGAACAGTGCAGGCACAGCTACAGTGACCTTCAATGGAGGGACAGGGACTGACTGCTGCATCTGCATCACCATGCATGCAGGGGTGCACTGCCATGGCCAGGTTGGTGATACACATTCATGGCCATCGCTGGTGCATGCAGATTGGGTCTGGCCCACAACACATGGCCATGCCCACATGGGTCCTACACACCATGCACACATAGCTGTGGCTGTACCCACCCTGCCGTGACCTGTCCTGTATGCTGCAAGGGGCGGGCACTATGCAGTGCTGTGCATGGGCCTTGTACACTGTGTATCACATGAGGAGGTACCAACGTGCATGGTGCATGCACACAGGATAGCACACTGGAGTGTCAGGCACAGCAGCTGTGCACCTGTGGGGTCAGCATGGGCAGCCACCGCTGTGGCACTTGCTGGGTACTCCTGCACTGCATGTGCACACTGGTGTTGGGGTGTGGTCTGGGCAATGCTGTGTCTCCTCATTGTGGTCTCTGTCTGTTGTGTCTTGCAGGGCTGGCGGCCAGGCAGCGGATCATGGAGGTCACTGAGGAATGATGCTAGGGTGTGACGAGGGCTAGTCATGGTGTCCATCCTGGAGCAGGTAGGTGCCGCCCTCTGTGGGCTTTATCTCACTGGTGGGATGGACTACTGCTTGGTGGGGGTGGTGTGTCCACCATGGTCCTTAGTCTATGTTCTCTCTGTCATTGCTGTAGATCCCTGGGATCATCATGCTGCAGCCAGCGGTGGAGGAGCCATGGACCGCGTGGGGGACCTGGACCAGCAGATTACCCAGGCCATCTAGGTTGTGCTACGGCCCATGCAACACACTGTAGGGTGGCTCAGTGTGGCCTTTGAGGGCCTCTGAAGGCTCCTGCCTGCTCACAGCTGTATGGGGTTGTGGAACAGAGGTGCATGGCCACGCTAGTTGCCCCCAGCCATGTTGGGGACTGCCCTGCTGTACATAGTCCACTGTTACCCACCCCCTTCATTCCTCAGTTGCTGTTCCCACACACTCCCCTCCTTCTGTATCCCTGTTTTACATGCCCTTTGTACATAGTTTTACTGTTTGGTTTTGCTGCTTTTGTTTGTTATGTTTCTGTTTCATTCATAAATGTTTATACACTTTGCCATGGTGTCCATGGTCATTCACTCTTCCACCTTTCTGGGTGTGTGTACTGTTGGGGGGGGGTCCACTGTGCCCTTCCTGCCATGGCTGTGTGTGGCTGCAGCGTTGTCTGGTCTCCCCCCCAGCCAGGCCCCCTCTCCATGCAGCACTACTATTGCCTCTGCCATGTGCATGGGCCTCTGTCCCACTGTACCTGTCCCTGCCCCTGGTCTCTGTGTCTGTGCTGCATGTGGTCTGCTTACACTGCATTGATGCATGTTTGCTGTGTGTGGTTTCCTGTGCTTGGGGTTGTGGCCTAGCTGTGTGGCACTGTGGTGCCATGGTGTGTTGACTGCTGTTTGGCACAGTGCTGCCCTGTTTGCCCCCCACCCACATGGTGCTGGCCATCGGTGGGGTTGGCCCTGCCCAATGCCCTCCACCTTGCTGTTTGCACCTGCGCCCTGTTGTGTGCAGCCCTGTCGCTGCAGTGTGCCCATTCTGTGTGTCTGCCCTGGACCTCTGTGGGTCATGACCTTGGGCTCAGTGTGCTATTCTTGGGTCTCTGTCACAGTTATGCACCTGTTGTGGCCACTGTTGTGCCCTTTGCCACTCTGGTGTATGTGTGTGTGTGTCCCATTGAACCTGCATTCCTCACACCTGTGTCCCAACACTTTGTCCCCTGTTGCTCCTTCCTGCCTTGCTGGTTTGCTCCGTATTCACTATGTTGCTCATCTGGGTGGCTCTGCACATCCTGCTTGTGCCCTGCCCTCTTTGTATGATTGACAGTGGGGTTGTGTATGGCGCTTCCTGTGGCGCATGCCTTTGTGGGTCGCTTGACTTCTGGTCAGCGCATCCTGTTTGCACCAGTGCATCTTATTTGTGCCCTGTGCATTTCTTTTGTGAATCCTGCCCTTAAAGTAAACAATATATACCCTCAGAACTCACTTCCATTCTCACGTCCTTATGTTTGCTTACTTTAATAGAAAACCCAATTGTTGAAATGAAAGGAAAAGTGTGCTCATACTGGGATTTGAACTCAGGACCCTTGCAAAATGTGCCTTGCTCTTCCCTTTCACGTCTCAATACATATCTGTAGAGGTTCTATTCCCTCTCATACCATAAGATGTGCCTGCCATGTTTGCTAAACCAGTAAAATAATGGTCCCCATATTTTATTTAGTTTTTTGTTAACCGGGTAGGTGCACTAGCCATGAAATGACTATTTTCATGCATGACCCAGGAGAGTACAACAATCAAAGACAAGTACAATAACATTGGTACAGGAGGATTACATATAGTGCAGGTCAGTACAGTCAAAGCAGTCAGTACTAGAAATACATACAGGCAAGAAACATAATACTCTAACAAATTACATGTAGGATCAGGGTAAAATTACATGCAGAGTTCAAGAGAAAATAAAAAATATAAGATAATTTAATTCAGCAACTAAGAAAATATTGGTTAGATTGGTCAACAACCTTGAAAATTATGAGGCAGTTAAGCAAGACAAGGGCAAGGGGTGAGTAGCACTGGGGGGCGGGGGTGGAAGGTGCACGATGAACAGCTGGAGGATAGAAGGGATTAGGGAGGATTAAAGCACGTGCATGGATCAGCAAGAGATAGGTAAATTAGTCATGTTCTAATATAACTATTCATAATAATATAAATGACTCAGTTAGTAACTAGCTCACCATTATTATTTTGTCACTGTATGACATCTTTAATATTGGTGGTTCAGTGTTGCTAGTACACTTCCCCTAAAGTAAAAATCAGATATCCTTATTAGCCTGTATCAGCATCACATCTGTAAGACTGCTGCACTCAAAGCACTAAAGATTCTAAAAATACACCTTTATAGTGTGGCAAGGCTATTCAGCTACACAGGGTCACCATTAGCTATGGGTGATACTACATGTGTTCCATGCCATCCTCACTGAATACTTGTTAATGGTGGTATCCACCCCTACCATGCCAAGTGAACAAATGAAGCACCAGGCATCACTGCATCACTTGGTGTGCCATGCCATTACACAGAATGTGATGACATCATGCACTACTGATGACATAGCTGGCCACCCAGTTGCCTGCAAAACCCCTCCCAGGCCAACACATTCAGCCCCACACACAAAAAAATAAATAAATAAAAACAGGGTGGTGGGTCCTGGTAGGATGAGAGGCTGATTTCATTAAGGTCATCAGCTTGGACCTAAAAAACGAATAGCAGGACCAGCTAGGATGCAACACAGTAAAGCTGTGGTATGTCATAAAATGCTACAGTACACTGCAGGGAACAGTGCAGTTCAATGGCAATTAAAGCCCTTTCTACTGCAGTATTTATAAATGTCCTTTTTAGCTCATAATGCTGATAACTATGGCAGTAAAAAAAAAAAAAACGTAGCAAACTTGAGAACTAAACAAGATACTGATAAGCTGAGTATTTTAAAGAGGTGCAGATGTGCGGAGGGGAAAATGGGGTGGGGTCCATAACAATATCCAGTCATGGCCTTTACCCAGTATATTCAACAGACCATGGCTAGCCATGGCTTGCTGTAACTCTGAATATCACTATGAATTTTAGTAACTAGCACAGTAGCATTGATTTGTGTAATAATTCAAGGGACAAGTATTTCCAAGGCAGTTGCTTGCAGTACTCCTATTTTCAGAAGTGACATTTGTACTGAGAGGAGACATGAGAGAAACATAGCTAAGAAGAAATATTTGAAACTCAGTGCTTCAGAAAAACACTGCTACAAATGCGGTCCTGAGAGCAGACAGTGCGCATCTGATACCTTTGAAAAATTATATCCCTTATAGTCAATTTTTAAGATTAAAAAGAAACTGTAGTTCATCCGAACCATATGACTGCCAGGTTAATGAACTGGAGATGAGATTTCTCAATAGAGGTTATAACAAAACGGTACTGAGAAAGGCTAGAGATAAAGCTGAGGCTCTGAATAGAGACGATTTACTGAAAAAAAGAACAATGAAAAGCCACAAGAAAATTAAAATTTATGAACATGGTTCTGTTACTTTTGTCAGTAAATTCAATAATCTGGAGGGTAAAATTGCCAATATCATTTATTGTAACTGCCCCATCCTACTTGATGACAATGATGTGACTTCAGCAGTGGATGATACCCCATGCATTACTTTCAATAGAGCAAACAGTCTGAGTGACAAGTTAGTCCACAGTCAATTTGAGACAAATCAGGCAGCTATCATTAATAACCAATGGTTACCATACAAACCAAAAGGTTTCTTCAAATGCCACAATTGTAATGTGTGCACATATGTGCAGTCTGGTAAAGAGTTTGTACACCCCCTGCATGAAGATTTAAAGTTGGAGACGTGAATTTAATAATTGCAGTGCTGACTTTGTCGCATATATTCTATGGTATAACTGCAATAAAATATATGTGTGGAGAACAGTGCCGGGCTTGAAAACTAGCACACAAGACCATTGAGCAGTATTATTAATAGGAGACTTGACACCCCACTTGGTAGTCATTTGTTTGATTGCCATAATTTACATTGTAGAGAATTAACTTTCATAGGCATTGAGAGAGTGGGTCCTTTGGGGGCAGTGAATAAACTACTGTGGAAAAAAATCAACTTGGATTTATAAATTATAAAGCATTACACCTGCTGGTTTAAACAAGCTATGAGATTTAAAATATTTTTTTAAAGATTTACTAGCCACGCTCCCTGAGGAAGACTCTTCGAGAGTCGAAGCGCTTGGGTTTCCTACAACCATAGAGACTTTTTTACCTGTAGTCATACCTTTGCATTTAGCATTTACTGCGTTTGTCAGCTTTCTTGTTTGTATTGGATTATGTTTGTACTTATCGTGGTTTGTGAAATTACTGCCATTAGAGAATTTTCAACACTGTGCTGTGCCTGGCTACTAGTTTCCTTTGTGAATGCTCAGGACTTTTGGATTCTTTACTTCTGCATTTGAGAGCTGGCAGCCCTACTTCCCTGAGCACCAACCCTGCACCGTGTATCATGCCCCCCCTTTGGAACCAGAAACATAGAGATTACTTGCAGATAAGGACTGTTTGCCACCCCCCCCAGTCTGCCCATTTTTCCCTGCCTTCTGTAACACCGCAGATCCAACAAGAGCTTCGGTCAGTTCTCCTTCCCCCTTTCCACTGTGATTCCCTTGTGCCTATCCCATGCATTCCTGAACCACACCACTGTTTTTGCATCTACCACCTCAAATGAAATGCTGTTCCAGGAATCCACCACTCTCTCTGTGAAGAAGTACTTCCTTACATCTCTCCTGAATTTACCCCCTCCAGCTTCATATCAGGTCCCCTTGTTCCCGAGTACCTTTTTTTTAAAAAATACTTCCCTCCTGTACCTTATTTTGTATCTTTTTATAACAAGGCTATGTTGAAATTTGGTGTAAAAATATTACAAAAGAACACATTTATGAGCTTATGTTACATTTTGCAAATGCAGGTTCCTATCTTTGAAACATTTCAATGTTTGTATCCCACATTCTTCACCTGCAGCCCTATTGGCTCTGGCCAGAGTTTGTTTATATAAGGGAAGAGAATACAACTGAGAAAGCAGGAGCACACAACAGAGTATGGGGTTGTGCAGAAGTTATGAACTCACTGGGTGCATTTTGAGGTATGAGGCCAAAGATTGAGTAGTAGTTAAAAAAACATGAAAAAGAAAGTAAAATCTGAATTGTGCAGTAATGTAAAATTACTCCATTCTCCACTGTCATGTGACTATGACCAGTTTTAACCAATCAAAATGCTTGTTTGTTCAAAGTAACTGTATGTTTTGATTTGGTTATGGCAGCAGCATGAGGCTGAGATTATGTATAGCTGTAATTTTTCTTGAGTGTGTTTATATACTGGAGGAATTTGGCTTGATTTTTCATTCAAATATTTGTCTAAATTTGAAATACATTCATTGGGCTTGATTCTCAAACCACAAATGTAATGCAAGGTGCCTGCATCAAACAGCATTGATGCAAGGAGCACCTTGCATCAAAAGCTGCTCATTTCCTGATTCTCAGATGCTGGCTGCAGCAAACCTGGGACTCTGTGCACCATACCGTCAGTGCGCCAGGCATGTGTCAAGGATAGGGATGCACCAGGGTGGTAGGGGTCTTGTAGCTGATGCAAACTGCACTATCCCTGTCTTTGGGATTCTGGAAGAAAGCTGGACCTGCCAGGGCTTAGACCAGCCAAATGCTGGTCTAAAACCCCTTGCACTGCTCCCACAGACAGTACTGGGTGGGAGCATGGGCTTGCCTGGTGCCTGGATTGGTGAGTATCCATGAGAAGCACAAAGGCAGTGGACCATAGATGTGCAGCCAGATATGGACCACACCATCTGTATGCTGGCACCATCCCTTGTCATGTGCAGTTACTACTGCATGCCCAGACTGTGCAGTGGATGACATACTGCTGTAAGTCCTATCAAGTCAGGCATCAACTTGTGTAGGGTACAAACTGTGGCAGACTCCTCATGGTTGCAAGATGTCCCCTAGCTCTGCCCCTCATGTGTTCATGGTCCCGCCATCTCATTGCAGCAGCTGCCCATGACTGGACCCATCTCTTATGCCACCTGCAAAATGTGCCTGTGATCTGCCAGTGCAGGGGCTGTCAGGACAGGACCTGCACCAGGCAAATGCCCATCAGTATCTCTGCAGGTGTTCTGAGTCTCGGCATTGTTCACCCTCTCCATTTGCTGTCCTGTTGCTTGTCCCCGCTCAGACATGGCAGCCCATGCCAGCTGCCTGTGACTCCAACCTGCCCCTGTACCATGTGATAAAATCATCAATCTATCCCTGCATGCAGCACCTTCAGACAAACTTCTCTCATGCACCACTTGTGTAGAACATGGGAGCAGCTGCCTCAAAGTCTGAGTGTTTGGGTCCAGGATCCCTTCTGTATGGGAATCGAGTGCACAGTCCCTGGCACACCCACGATCGGTGAAAGCTGCCATTTGTCAGTGCTTGCTTCAATCTTAGGGCCATTTTGAGAATCAAGCCCATTGTCTCTGCAATTACTCCTTTGATACACAACAATTTCTTGGGGGGGGGTACTGTGTCCCACATTTTTGGGACATGAGGAAGGTTGAAGGGCATCTCAGAATTAATTAACTGTGCCCAGGTAGTGTCAGTGCATCCACATTTTCTCAGCATCTTTTCAATTGCAGTGTGCTCTTCTGAGAGAGGCTGTGCTTAAGATTGTCTTTTTAGACTGCAAAAGAAATAATGAGCTTTGTAATAAACATAGAATTTGACGGCAGATAAGGACCGCTTGGCCCACCCAGTCTGCCCATTTCCCTACCTACTGGATAAGATGCAGATCCTAGTTAACCAGCAGCCTACTTCTTCTTACCCCCACCCCCCAGAATTGCCTTATGACTGTCCCGTGCATTCTTGAATTCCACCACTGATTTTGACTCCACAACCTCCTCCAGAAGGCTGTTCCATGCATCCACAACCCTCTCTGAAAAATACTTCCTTAAATTACCTCTGAGCCACCCCCATCTTCAAATTGTGCCCTCTTGTTCTTGCACACCTTTTTTTGAAAGATGCTACCCTCTTGGACTTTGTTGATTCCCTTGAGGTACTTTAAAGTTTCTATCATGTCCCCTCTCCCTCCTTTCCTCGAGGCTATACATATTAAGCTCCTAAGTCTCTCTTCATATGTCTTCCAGTGCAGACCCTGCACCATTTTAGTTGCCCTCCTCTGGACAGCTTCCATGCTGTCTATGTCTTTGCGGAGATTGGGTCTCCAGAACTGCACACAGTACTCCAGATGGGGTCTTACCAGCTGTCTGTACAGAGGGATAATAACTTCCTGTTTTCTACTGGTGATGCCTCTCCCTATGCATCCCAGTATCCTCCCAGCCCTCCTTGCTGCCCTTTCACATTGCTTGCCCACCTTTAGGTCATCTGATATGACTACCCTCAGGTCCCTTTCCATTTTTGTTGTTGTTAGTATCTCACCCCCCATTGTGTACTCTTCCCCTGGGTTTTTGTTTCCCAGGTGCATTACCTTGCACTTCTTAGCACTGAATCTAAGCTGCCATACATTTGACCATTCCTCTAACCTTGCCAAGTCCCTCTCATCCTTTCCACCCCACCCTGTGCATCAACTCTGTTGCAGATCTTAGTGTCATCTGCAAAGAGACATACTTTTCCTTCCAGTCCTTCCGCAATGTTGCTTATAAAGACATTGAAGAGGACCGGTCCTAATACTGAACCCTGCGGTACCCCACTAGTAACCCTCCTTTCTTCTGAGTGGACTCCATTTACTATTACTCTCTGTGTTCTATTCTCCAGCCAATTCTTTACCCAGGCTGTCATCTTGGGACCCACTCCCAGGCTGGCTAACTTGTATATTAATCTTTTGTGTGGGACTGTGTCAAATGCCTTGCTAAAGTCTAGGTAGGCCATGTCCACAGCCCCTCTCTGATCTACTACTTTGGTCACCCAGTCAAAGAAATCTATCAGATTTGTCTGGCATGACCTTCCCACTGTGAATCCATGCTGTCTAGGGTCCTGTGTCCCTCTGGCCTCTAGATACTCGACAATTCTTTCCTTCAGAAGTGATTCCATCATTTTCCCTATCACTGAGGTTAAACTAACAGGTCTGTAGTTTCCTTCTTCTGCCTTGCTCCCACTTTTGTGAAGGGGAATCACATCTGCCCTCCTCCAGTCCTTGGGTACCACCCCATCCTCCCATGATTTGATAAAAAGGGTAGTCAGTGGTGTCACTAGTTCTACCCTTAGCTCTTTTAGAATTCTGGGATGAATCCCATCAGGCCCCATTGCTTTGTCCACTTTCAGTTTTAAGAGTTCTTTCAGAACCCTTTCTTCTGTAAATGGGCTGGTATCAACTTCTGTATCCAGAGTGTTACTACTGTTTGTTTTATGTACCTCCCCCTCTTCATTTGTAAATACTGAGCAAAAATATTTGGTTAGTATCTCTGCCTTTTCGCAGTCTCCCTCTGCCCACCCTCCTTCCCCTTTATTAAGCCTCACTATCCCTCCCTTGAACCCCCTGAAAACTTGGGATGTGACAATTTAGAAGAGATTAGATCTCTTTTTGGTTATTACTATATGTTACAGCTCCAAACCTACAATTGAAGCTGCTGCTGGGAAGCACCACACTGCATGATGAGTGTTGGTCCTTACATTTGAGAATGGTACTGTCTCCCTGGAAATCTCATTTAGGAAGGGGTGGGGGTGACACTTTGGGGGGTGGATAATGTGTGCCAGGAAAAACAAACAGCTAACAAGGGCTTTTATAAAACTACACCATTCAAAAAACTGAAAGTGTGAGCAGCTTAAATTCTGATGGGGATGGTGAACTGTTGGCTAATCCTCACAATATTAAAGATAGCTCCGAGAAAAGGGTTTGTTTCATGCACTCCACTGACAGCAGGGTAAACAGAGAAATATATATACAAAAATCTCAAGAAGATGTAGCTATAACATTGCACAAACTACATACAGTAGTGTTGTATTATTTTTCTTGATTCATTAATTTCTTTTGGAAATAGTCTGAGCAAAAAATGATAGTAACAAATTGCAAAGTTAGCAATTCATTACACAAAAAAACAAGTAGCTGAGTCATGCAAATTACCTGTATCTTAGTGGTCAGATCACTGGAATGGTATTGTGGGAGCTTTGGTTCAATTCCCAGTAGGGAATCACTACAATTTGTGATTTAAATTGCTAAGCAGTGGTTGACATTGCACCAAAAAAAAAGTCTAATTGTCATCTTGATTATTCCTAGTTGAAGGATATGCAATACCAGAGGAAGGAAGTGTGTCTGGGAACCCCAGGTCCAACCATGTGAGCCAGTAGCTCAGTGTGTAGAGAACTGGGATGGTATTCTGGGTGCTTGGGTTCAAATCCTGCTTGGTCACATTATCTCTTTCTCAGTAAAATTTGTGATTTAAATTGCTTAGTGGTGGCTAATACTGCACCACAAAACGTCTAATAGTCATCTTGATTGTAATCTTGTGATTCTGCCTGTGTGGCTGCACTTTGCCCTCCCCAGTTCCATTTACTGTAAAAAGTATGAAAAAAAATCCAAAAGACAGAGTTTTTCTTGTGTGGGTTTTTAAGTGAAGTTGTAATGGATCCTTTATTTCATTTTGTTTTTCACTTTATCTGCAACATGATTAAGTTTGTGGCAATATTTTCTGTACTGTTCTTGCTCTAGGCAGATGAGAAACAAATGATTTTTGCACAGCACTGGTAAGGACTCCCAGTGGCTAGCTGTTTCCCTTTATCATCGTAAAAAATAATTCACACACTTGGATGCTGCAACATTTTTTTTTTCAGTAGTAATTTGCAAACAATTTGTTGGCAGTGAAAATAAGCTTGTCCCTTCTGCCCACATGGCAAGGGGCCAACAGACAAGAACAAGAAAAACTGTGCAAGACAGTTTTGCAACAGTGTGTTTTCATGGTAATACAAGCAACAGATTGGACTGACTACTCATACTGTGCCGATATTGGAAACAATTGCACATTTATGAGTGGGCGTAGCTAGGCAAAAGGGAAAAAGACCTAATGTAAAGATAAAAGGATTACATACCATGTATACTGGCATGGCAAAATAAAAACTGTAATATTGGGAAAGTGTCCCCCTTGTTATAGATGAACAATGAGTTACTGTAGTTATTTATTTATTTATTTAAATTTTGATGACTAGGAAGGCCCACTGACATCACTGATCCTTTTTTCAGGGGCAGCCCGGAGTTGGTTACACATATAATATTCAATACAGTAATATAATATATTAGGTGAAACATAAGAACAGCATTCCAGTGCACAGATGTACAATTAAATTCAGATAATGTAAGAAGATATACACTGTACACAGAGTCCATGTTAACTTCGGTGTTAGTTACAGCCAGTGACTGAGCAAATATTGCAAACAGTAAATGTACACTTCAGATTACAGGCAGATTCAGTACACACATCAAATGTCGAATAAAACAGGCTCTGGAAGAGACGGGTGTAGAGGAGACAGAATAGGACAGGATAAACAAGAGATACTATAGACTCTAGGACCACAATACAATGCTAACATGCACAAGGGGGTGTGAGCCAGAGAAGGGATTTTAGCCGTTTCTTCAAGAGTGCATAACTGGGGCTTTCAGGCACCTCAGAAGGGTAAGGTGTTCCACAAGTATGGGGCAGCACAGGCAAAAAGGCCGTTTCCCAGAAGCATACTGTACTTTGGGTATAACAAGCAATGGAAGGGCTGCGGATCTTAGGGGACAAATAAACTGCCTTCTCCATCTTTTCTGTAATGAGGTATAATCAGAACTATTCAAACAGCAGGGATCCAATGCATGTTTTTTGAATAACTATATTACATTTTAAAAATGTTTTTAGTTTTCAGTCTGTTCAACCAGAATAGCTTAGTTGAAGTACACCACCCCATGTTTGGGGAGGTCTGGTTTCTACCTAGTTTCACAGTAAGGAGAACTGAAACACAGGGAAGTCGAGGTGCTATTGCTCAAAGGTGAGTGACTGAGTCAGTGGCTGTGGCAGAATTCATACCCGAGACATCCTGTTTCACAGTCCAGTGCTCCAACCACTAAACCACCCTGTCACCCTCAGTGTCCCTGATCTCAGTCTTTCACATCCTCAAGGGTATGGACAAAACTGAACAGCTGGAAATGTCTGGTCTGGTGTGTTGCAGCAGGATGCGGGGATGGGCCCTGAAATTCAGGAGTGTTAAATTCAGGCCTGGCTTTAGGAGGCACTTTTGTTCCACAGGGTGGTGAACCTATGGAACAGGCTGCCAGCCAGGAGATTGGACAATGAGATAGTACCTGCCATTATGGTAAGTCTGGACAGATTTCAGCTTATCAAGGGAATCACAAGGTACCATGGGAAGCAGGGTGGTAAGAAGTCCCAGTAGTTGGTATATAGTGTATACTGAGGGCTTGTCTGTATGGATTTCCATGTCGGTTGAAGCCTTGCGGAACCACAGTTCAAAGGTCGTGGAATGCAGTTGTACCTTTCAGTGGTACAGCAACATTCCAGCTGATCAGAAATCATCGAGGCAGCTGGTGTTTTTCACAGTGCTGCTGCACGCACAGCAATCATTTCTAGTTCTGATCTTAAACCACTGGCATGTTCACTGCTGCTGCAGAGTGTGCTGTTAAAACATTTTTGTTTTATAAAATCTAAAACAGAAAACTATACATTATAAAAAAATACTAGTTGGGCAACCACATGCCCAACCCTCCTGTGCTGCCACCTCAGGGTTCTGATTACATCGGAAATCTCAAGCTTCGCTCTTGAGACTGATGCAATCAGTGCCCCTCTGTGGCAGCACAGGTGGGCTGTGCCTGATTGCCCAACCAGTATTCTCTGTATCATTGCACCATACAGCATTCTGTACTTATTTCATCCTTGTTTATGTAGTAGGGGCAGACCTGATGGACCTAGAGTCGCTTCACGTTACGAGAGTTGGAAGGATGAGATGTGAGGCAACAAATCCAACAAAGTGAAGCTAAGGCAGTATACCACTTCAACTGCACACACCCTACTGAGCTTTATGTAAACACACTGAGACATAACAGGGTACTGGTTACTATTCCTGAACTGCACGCACCCTGCTGAGCTTTATGTAAACACACCGAGACACAACAGGGTACTGGTTACTATTCCTGAACTGCACACACCCTGCTGAGCTTTATGTAAACAAACTGAGACACAACAGGGTACTGGTTACTATTCCTGAACTGCACACACCCTGCTGAGCTTTATGTAAACACACCGAGACACAACAGGGTACTGGTTACTATTCCTGAACTGCACACACCCTGCTGAGCTTTATGTAAACAAACCGAGACACAACAGGGTGCTGGATCTAGTCCTGAACTGCACACACCCTGCTGAGCTTTATGTAAACAAACTGAGACACAACGGGGTACTGGTTACTATTCCTGAACTGCACACTCCCTGCTAAGCTTTATGTAAACACACCGAGACAATACAGGGTACTGATTACTATTCCTGAACTGTACACACCCTGCTGAGCTTTATGTAAACACACTGAGACACAACAGGGTACTGATTACTATTTTTGAACTGCACACACCCTGCTGAGCTTTATGTAAACAAACTGAGACACAACAGGGTGCTGGATCTATTCCTGAATTGCACACTCCCTGCTGAGCTTTATGTAAACACATTGAGACATAACAGGGTGCTGGTTTTGGTGGCCCCCTTTTGCCTGACACCCCGATGGCGAAACACGGAAAAAGACCACTGTGCGGGAGGTCGGCCATTTTACTGTCTACCTAACTTGGTGCTTCCACTGGTTCTATTCCTGAACTGCACACTTCCTGCTGAGCTTTATGTAAACACACTGAGATGCAATAAGGTACCATTTTTTTGGTACATTGAGACACAACAGCTTTATGGAAACACACCAAGACACAACTGGGTACTGGTTACTATTCCTGGACTGCACACACCCTGCTGAGCTTTATGTAAACACACCAAGACACAACGGGGTACTGGTTACTATTCCTGAACTGCACACACCCTGCTGAACTTTATGTAAACACACTGTGACACAACAGGGTACTGGTTACTATTCCTGAACTGCACACACCCTGCTGAGCTTTATATAAACTGAGACACAACTGGGTACTAGTTACTATTCCTGAGATGCACACTCCCTGCTGAGCTTTATGTAAACACACTGAGACACAACAGGGTGTAAGAGGGTTGGGAATAGTTGGAGGCAGACACCAGGGTTCCAACTCAAAATAGCTTTTATTCAGCAACAAAAAGAAATAAAAATAGCGAACTGTATGTGACCAAAGAAATAAAAAGTGGGTTTAGGTCACATAATTCAAAAATAAGTCTATCAATAGCTTATCCACTAGAAGGCACTAGGGTCAGAGTTGGGGTCAGCTCCTTGATGAGCCCTGTAGTCAACTCTCATGAAGGATCTAGTGAGCCAAACTCCACTGAGCCCTAATCTGATTTAAGCTCTGAAAAGGCCTTCTTTATATAGCAATGAGATCATGTGGTGAAGCTAGGCTCTGCCCCTTACCCAGTGTAGAAATAACATTTTAGCAAACAATGGTTATTTTTAATATTTGAGCATATCTTGTGCTAAGTTCATTCATAAATAACATCTTTCAGTTGTCAGCATAGAAACATAGAAGCACAGAATTTGATGGCAGATAAGGACTGCTTGGCCCACCTAGTCTGCCCATTTCCCTACCTAACGGATAAGCTGCAGATCCTAGTGTAACCCCACTATAAATGGGGGTTCCCAAAAAGTCTTCCTTGAGCTTGCCTAAATGCTCACTGTCAGGCTGGTGTCCTGCGTTTTAGCAGTTTAAATGTGATTGCCAGAGAGTGCCTGTATAGCCTCTGTGTACTGTCTCTTTAAGAGCTGCCTGGATTGCAGTCATAAGTAATCTGAGAGGGAGCTCTGTTGAAAGATGTAACTATTTGCTGAAAATCATTTAGAGTGATAATGATAATGTAGTTTGTCTAACCTGCCTCCTTTGCAGCAAGGACTGTTTTGTTTATCTCCACTGTCTTGGTCCTGGACTGCGAATTGGACCAATCAGTACTGGTGGGACCTAAAGTGGAGCCAGACTACAGGAGCTGTCTGGAGTCAAAACCTGTAGGAATCGTAGTTTTGGGATTTTTGCACCTTTTTGCACCTGAAGGGGAGCCTTTGTTGTGACTGACAGGAGAATCAGCCAACCAAACCTTTTGGATCTTGGGGAATTTCCCAGGCTGCTGCAGCTAGTTTCAGTTTTGAGCTGAGAAGTGAAGAAGTAACAGCTCAAGTGATTTTGAGCAGCAGTTCTGTGTAGTTTTGCATGGGAGAACTGTGAAAGGGCTGAGTTTTGGCCTACCTGTCTGCCTGTTGTCCCTGAGAGGGAAACAGAGTTTATTTGGACTGAATCCGAGTTGTGAGGACTATTTAAGCCACTGGACTGTGTCCAGGCATTACGCTGAAGAAGACTGAAGATTTGCTAAATGCGGTCGGCCTGTGAGGATTTCCAGCTGCTTTTGAATCCCTAGTTTGTGCAAAGACTTTGCGATCGTGACTGGAGAGCGGTTTGCCTGGTACAGTAGAATTTCCTTACATGTAAATGTGCTGTGTATTGAAAGTGGGTCATGATTTGGTTCCCCACTGTGTGAACTGTGTTCTTCTTGCTGGAAGCTTTATCCAGCCTAATCGGACTGAATCCACGTTCATCTCCATTCGGCCTGGGCCATGCCACGCTGGCCCTGCCAGACTACCCCACTGCACAGAGAAAGCCACTGAAGAGAGACCTGCCTAGGGATCAGCCCCCTGCTCCACGCTTGAAAAGAAATGATGCTCGGTGAATTGTGCGGGCCCTGCTTCTCAAGGCACTCCAGATTAACCACCTGCTGTCTCGATTTTTGTCCAGCCTGTGTCCAGTCTTGGGTATCGTGAGTAATCATCAGGGTAGCTCCCTGCAACAACAGCCTAATCTAAAAGTGTGTCATCTGATTGTCTTGTTGTTTTCTTTTCATGAACTGAGCCCTTCGGCTCCGGATTACAAATAGTGTGTGTTGTGCATGTTGTTTTCTTCCATCACAGGGCCCCAACCAGCTGCAACGTTCCTGGCTAGCCCACCATTCTCCATCTGGGTACCCAGAGTGTGTGACTGTTTATGGACCCTGAAGTGCATGCATAACTGTTTGATTGATTGATAGAGCCTTTAAGCAAATTAACCTGATTACGCCCTTCCCTTGTTCAAGCCCCTTAAATAAATCAGATCTAACTCTGTTTTGCATTTACCTTGACTGTGGTTCCAGTTTGTGCAAGAGTACTGTACTGCTGTTATTTGCTGTGTATAACCTTGTGAGGTGAGCTATGTGGTACTCTGCTCTAAAGGTGGTGAAAAGAGATGAGTGAGACACCAATGTCCAAATTATTGTGGATAAGATAACCGTTACCCAGACAAGGAGAGGCAAGAGTCGTCCTAGAGATTCAGTGCCTGCAGGGCATTTATTTTGTACCAGAGGGTAGAGAGACACAGTCACAAGAGGAAGAGAAGTCACCAAAACAATAGGGTGGTAAACAAGACAGATACTTTATCTATGACTGCTAAAATGATTTCAACAAGAATAGACTAGATGCTGAGGCCTACTGCCACTCTTATTCTATAATTATTCTACAATTCTTGTTCCTATCAATAAGCTTAGGCGAGGATCAGATGACATACAGTACTCAGAGCAGTATTTGGTTAAGCTATCACTACACACTTCTACCAAAGTCCAGATGTTACAGGAGTCCAGAGGTCTGGCGTCTTCGTGTACACCGTCGGTCTATGATGGTAGCTAGGAAGAGGAAGCAAACGGAACAATAGATGCTAATGCAGTTCCCAGCAGGGACCTTGTCAAGGCCACTGGGTGGTGAGAGGTTTGTTAAACAGACCATGTGTTTCTTCGCCAAAAGCCTACTCTCTGCAAGGCTGCCAGAATAAAAAAACAGAGCAACTGGTTCCTGAAATAACCCACTGATGGGCTGTCAGATTCCCAACTGAAAACAAAGAGTTCCTCGGCCAAAACCCACTTCCAGGGTTGCCAAGGACGAAGAGAAATCAGGACCTGCGTGGCGAAGAATCCAATCGAGGACTACCATGAGCTGAATGATGCTGCAGCACTCCAAGGGCCAGCTAAACTTTAAAGGATCTCCGATAGGACCAGGAACCAGAAGAATCTGTAGAGATGATGGTTGATTCTGCAATCTTGTCACCAGAAATTAGAACAAAAACAAAGAAATGGCAGACGCGTCCCGTACTGGGCTCAACGGACACGACTTTCGGCGAATGACCAGGGACGCAGACCAGGTTCTTCAGGATGAGCACACTCTTCTGTGGAGGGCGACCAACTTTGGGACATCTGAAACAGGAACCATGCGAAAAGACACTGGCACGGCTGTCGTGATGCGCTTTGGCGGACGTACCTTCGAGCTGTGAAAACAAGAAACGGCGGGTACGACTTGTACGACTGGCGATGGACTCGACTTTGGCAGATGACACAGAAGGAAGAGGTGAGCTGATGGACGATCCCACTTGAGTGAAGAATGCTGAGAAGATGTCCTCTTCTGAGTAGAGACTGATTCTGAGTATGAAGCATTACAGACCACACTATGGGACTGCAGTGTGGTAGAAGATTGAGACTGTCCCCATACACTGGTAACAATATAGCTGAAAGATGCCAAGAGAACTGCGGAATGATCCGATAATTTGCTGGAGAAAGGCAAATTATAAATTTAGGGGTAATTGTTACAGGTGGGGCAATTGTTCAGGTGCTTGGAGCAATAGATCGGATACTTAGGGCAACAGTTCAGATGCTTAGAGCAATAGTTCAGGATGATCTTAGCGCAATAGTTCAGATAACATGGGGCAATAGTTCAGATAACCAGGGGCAAATAACCACAATCCATATACAATACAGTCTTGGTGCTTCTTAGCAAGTTCACAATCTTTCGAGTACTTCAGCAAACACAGTTGTATTAACAGTACAGTTGTTACAGTAGCTTCACAGTATTTGTGAACTGAGCACCCTTGGATGGACCCCTTTTCCTAAATGAAGTGTCTTCCTGTATAGGATCTGGCTACCCCTGAACTTTTTGCTAAGTATGACCTAATCCCTATACTGAGGGTACCACTCGCCCTAGGTTGATTGCCGGGAACACCAAAGGCCTAAATGCCTTATTTACTATGGGGCCTATACGCCTCACTTATTATCGTGAGGCTGGATTGCCCTAATCCGCTAGGCCAGGGCTGCCCTCACTACCACTAGGCTGACTTGCCCTAATCCACTAGGCCGGGGCTTCCCTGACTACCACTAGGCTGGTTTGCCCTAATCCACTAGGCCGGGGCTGCCCTTAGTACCACTAAGCTGGGTTGCCCTAATCCACTAGGCCGGGGCTGCCCTCACTGCCACTAGGCTGGCTTGCCCTACTCACCTAGGCCGGGGCTGCCCTTACTACCACTAGGCTGGCTTGCCCTAATCCGCTAGGCCGCGGCTGCCCTCACTACCATTAGGCTGGCTTGCCCAACTCACCTGGGCCAGGGCCTCCCTGGAACCCTGCTTTACCTAAGGCCTAATGCCCTACATTTACCTCGGGTCTGATGCCGTACACTTGGCTGTGGGCCTGCTAGCCCTTTAATACAGTGGGCCTGGTGCCCTTCGAAATGGGCCTGGTGCCCTATTTACTGTGGGCCTAATAGCCCTTCTAGCTGTGGGCCTGATGCCCTAAATACAGAAGGCCTGGTGCCCTTCGAATGCAGACCCTGGTGCCCTGCTTTAAACTTATGGGCCTGGTGCTCTCTCTATTCTGGGCTTAGAACCCACTTTATGTTGGGCCTGGTAGCCCTCCCTTCAAACTGGGCCTGCTGCCCCCTTTAAGCTGTGGGCCTAATGCCCTCTTGAACCTTGGGCCTGAATTGCCCCCTTTTAATTTATAATTGGCCAGAAATGGCAGGGCCCCTTTAAATCTATACAGCTCTCTGAGAGCTGCTGTCACTCAGTCCTAGGTCGCCGCCCTTAATCACGCCCCCTTCATGAATATTTAAGAGGCCGCTATACTGGCCTTGCCCTCCTGGCCCCTCCTTTGGGAGTCGCTACCCCGCCTCCCTAGTGAATATTAATTCAGGGTCCTTCTGACCTGACTGTCTTTCGGCTTTAGCCGCTTTTTCCCAGCGCCTTCTGCATTCTTCAAATTAAATAAAACAAACAGTCTCTCCTTTACAGGTGGTCAGCACACTTCATGTGCTGCCGCCGATTCACCGCTCCGTCGTCTGCTGGAGGGCTGCTGCGATCTCGGGAGGCGGGAGGTATGCTGGCAGTGGGAGGGAATTCAGCAGGCAATGCGGCGGGCGACAGGGGGGCTTCAGACGGCCAACAAACAAGGCGGCGATGTGGCTGGTAATGCTACCGATGTAGGACCGAGTTTAAACTTATAAACTACTTGGGGGGGGGGCTAAAACAATAAAACGACAGGGTTAACAAGCCCAAACCGGGGTAAACGGTCATTTACTACTTTGTGGTGCCCCGATGGCACCACCGACCACAGAACAAGGCAGAGCTAGGAGTCTTCAAACAGGGGAGGCAGCACAGGACCACAGCAAGCCCAGAGGGACGGCTTCAACGCAAGGTAAGCCCTAAACTGTCCCTTGACTTCTGTGTCCTGTCTCCTCAACCACTGCCCAAGATCAACTGACCAACTGAACAAATATTTTTTAAACTTGAACCCACCAGGGTTCTAGAGTGGCTGGAGTGGAATGCTGTGCATGAGCAGCTCAGCACATCATTCCATCCAGGCCATTGTTGTTGAAGCTACCTGAATTCTATTTTTTTACCAGGTTTGAGTGCACAGGGCACTTTCTTTATCAATTACAGTGTTTCATACTGTACAGGAAGGGGAAACAACTACTGAGGGGCCCCTTTTTACCTAAATATCCTGCAGTCTATACCTAAGGCAGGCACCCTGGCACCTGTAAACCCCTAATCTTTTTACTTAATTTACATTTCTGGGATGCCCCAACTTTGGGGCATTACACTTGTTTTACAGGGGGTCCCTAGGACCAGGCCAGAGAAAAGCCCTGGTGGTAAGTGCAAACAGTGTGGGTACTTGTGTGGTGAATCAGGGTTATTGTGAAAGTGATTATTGTGTATTATTCCAGCCACTAGTAAGGAAAGGAGGTGGGTTACATTGTCCCGAAGGGCTGTGCCCAGGTTAGCTTGACCACTACCAACCCTGACCTCCGGGTGGAGGCACCTGTTTCAGAAATCAGGCCCCTTAACCTGCTACTAGCCAAACAGGCAGGGGTGGTAGCCCTTGGGATAGTGCCACCTAGGGGTTACATTTTGGAGGCTCACTTCTGGGATTTTGTGCCTTCTAGTGGTCAAAAATTACGAATTATTGTTAAAGATTAATGGCTACCCCAGTAAAAATGGCTGTACACCAGTTGGTGGGGTGGTGTACTGGGCAGGAGATCGACCCCCCAAATGCTCTACTTATACTGGATATTCCCCTGGGTACCAGTAAAGACACTGTAGAGGCAGCACTCTCCAAAGTTGAATGTTTAAAAAACCCTGTGGTGGTGGGTCGACAGGCTGATTTGATTGCCTAAACTTTCATAGCCTTGGTAGAGTGTAGTGACCTCATGGCCAGCTCTAAAAAGTGCCACAAACTATTGCTCCTGAAGAGGTTCCAGCTGCCTGGAGAGTGATAACAAAAGACAGTAAAGACCCCAGGGAGGATGAGCTCCCTCCATTATCTGAGACTTTTGAGGAGAAATTTGCTAAGTTGTTGCTGCAGAAAGTGAAAACCGTAGAGGACTTTAAGAAACTATTCCTGCCACCTGGGGGTGTTCCTTCCCCAACACCCCCTCCCACTCCAGCACCTGTTACTGCCCCACCTTCTGTGCCCATGCCAATGCTGGCCCCTATATCTGTACCTGCCATTAGTCACAACTCCTACCGAAGGCTGAGAATCTTCTTGGGCACTCTCCCCATCCCCCAGGGGGAGGATGACTGGGAGATCTGGATAGACTATGTTGCCCCTCTAGTACTTGAATGGCAATGCTCAGAAGCAGAGAAACAAAAGAGTTTGAGTGAGAGCCTCTGAGGTCCTGCCCTGGTTACTATCCGTGCCAAGTGGGCCAATAACCCCGAAGCAACTGCACAGGACTATCTTGATGCATTGGAAAATGTGTGTGGGAGCCCGGATTCAGATGAGGATCTGTAGTGGAGAGTAAGAAACGCTCATCAGTACCCAGGGAAGCCATTGTCCATGTATGTACCGCAGCTTGAAAAGCTGCTACAGGAGTGCCTCAGAAAGGGTAGTTTGCTATCAAATGAATTAGATCGAACTAGGCTGGACAGGATCCTTAAGTCCGCTCCATTTTCAGGATTGTTACTGCTTCAGTTGCGCCTTGCCACCCGACTGGAATCGCCCCCCTCCTATGACGAGCTAATGAAAGAAATTCGGGGGGGTTGAGCAAAGGCAACCCCTGGGGGAATTGCACCCATATCTACTGCTGCTGCGCAAGTGACCAAGAGTGATCAGCCAAGTGAGGCTCAGGGCCAAAAGTCGGCACTTAATGAGTACTCTGAGAATGCAAAGGACTTCCCGCCCTGGGCCCAGCATTGGAAAGATGAGCTACTAAAGGAAGTCCGAGAGTTGAAGACGGGTGCCTCTGCAAGGGTTTCCCCCATGGAACAAGATTCTGGTCCCTCTCAGGATGTGACTGCCATGGGGTTGGGGGTGCACCCTCAGGCATCCACTACTGAGGGTGGCTCCAAGGCTGAGATCACCGGATTGACTATCACTCTAAAGGAACTGCTAAGACACGTTGCACCACTCTCACCGCTGCAAGCAGATACTAGACCCCAATCTCTTACTACTGCTTCAGTTCCTCATACGATGTTCTCTCCCAGGATGACCCAGGAGTCTATCATTTGTCACAACTGTGGAAAGGATGGCCATATGAAAAGAGAATGCTGGTCTCAGAAGGACTTAGAAAGAGTAGTAAACAGACTCCAAGGGGAGTTCTGAAAAGCAAATCAGTGGCCAAGGGGTGCCCAAAATGACTGCAGTGAGGGTTCGAGAAACCCTAACTCAAATTTCTTTGTGGCTAAATCGTCTGTCCAGGCCTCTGCTACTGCCTGTTCAGACTGGTCCAAAATAGTGGGCCCTTCAGTGGAGACTACGGTGACTGTGAATGGTATTCATACTCGAGCAGTGCTTGACAGTGGGTCACAAGTGACCATTGTATTCCAGGACTGGTATGACAAACACTTATCTGATGTGCCTTTGCAATCCCTGGAAGGCCTACATGTGTGGGGCCTGAGCAACAAGTCTTATCCCTACCTAGGGTATGTCTGCCTCTGGTTGTCTTTTCCTGCAACTGTAACAGGTGTACAGGAGCGAGTAGAGACATTGGCCCTAATGTGTCCCCCTACTGGACTGCATGATGGGGTCCCCCTGTTAATTGGGACAAATGCCCATATGTTTGGGAGACTGGCACAACTCTGTCATGAGAAACAATGGCAATGGACTGGAAGGGCCCTGAGAATTCTGGCTCTGATCAAGAGGGCCTATGATTTGCAACAGAAACTCGAGGAGGTAGACCAGGATGAACCGGTGGGGATCATGTGGAAGAAGGATCCTGATTCAACGGTACTGGCCCCTAATGCCCAGTGTACCATTCAAGGGGAGTTCCACCTCCAGAAAGATGTCAAGAACAAAATACTGATGTTGGATGCACCAGGCGATAGAAAATTGCCAGAAGGATTATTGGTCAAGCCCAGCATCATGCCTGCTCATGCCCATGCCTATGCACGACGAGTGATGATCCAGATTTACAATGTCTCAGATTGGGAGATCTGGGTGAACAGAGGGTGCACCCTAGCTACAGTACACTGTGCAGACACTGCAGTATTGCCCAGCAACAAGCACCCCGGTGAGAAGGAGAGAGTGACCCCAGACTTGTTTGACTTTGGTGACTCCCTGTTGCCAGCTGAATGGAAGGCTAGAATTAGCAAGAGACTTGCCAAAAGAGACCAAGTGTTTTCATTGAAGGAATGGGATGTGGGATGTGTCCAGGGTGCGGAGCATCACATACGCCTGCATGATGAACGGCCATTTCGAGAGAGGTCCCAACGCCTAGCCCCAGCAGACATAGATGATGTGAGAAGACACCTGCAGGAAATGCTCGCTGCTGGCGTGATACAAGAATCCAGGAGCCCATACACCTCTCCCATTGTGGTTGTGCTTAAGAAGAATGGGTCTGTGAGGATATGTGTTGATTATCGAACCCTGAACCGGCAGACCATCCCAGACCAATACTCTATGTCTCGTATACAAGATTCCCTGGACTGCTTGAATGGGAGCAAATGGTTCTCGGTGTTGGATCTTCACAGCGGATACTACCAGATCCCAGTGGCCCCAGAAGACCATGAGAAAACAGCCTTCATCTGTCCATTGTGGTTCTATGAGTTTCTGAGGATGCCACAAGGGATATTGGGCACCCCGGCCACCTTTCAGCGACTGATGGAATGTGCGGTGGGAGATATGAATTTGCTGGAATGCCTGGTGTACTTGGACGATGTCATTGTGTTTGGGAGCACCTTAGAAGAGCATGAGAACTGGCTGTTTAAAGTCCTGGACCAACTGGAAGACTTCGGCCTCAAGCTGTCCATTGACAAGTGTCAGTTTTTCCAAACCTCTGTGAAGTATGTGGGGCACATAGTATCCACAAAAGGGATACAGACTGATCCCAGTAAGGCTGAAGCACTGACTACTTGGCCCCAGCCCCATAATCTGAAAGAATGACAACGTTTTCTGGAGTTCTGTGGCTACTACCGAAGGTTCATAAAAGACTATTCCAAGATGATTCACCCAATCTTGAACCTTACCCAGGGTTACCCTCCTACCAATCATAAATACAAAAAAGGGTCCGTTAAAGAACCAGAAAAAGTATTCTTCTGCCCAGGTGAACTCTTCGGGCCCCACTGGATGCCCAACTGTGAAGCAGCCTTCCATGAGATCATGTACCAGCTCACCCACGCCCCCATCCTCACCTATGCTGACCCCACAAAACCCTATGTGCTGCATACGGATGCTAGTCTGTAGGGTCTAGGAGCGGTGCTGTATCAAGACCATGATGATGGCCTGAGACCAGTAGCTTTCACCAGTAGGAGCTTGACCCCATCCAAACAAAACTACACTGTGCATAAGTTGGAGTTCCTTGTGCTAAAATGGGCCATCGTTGACCAGTTTCATGAATACCTCTATGGGGCAAAGATATTGGTGAAGACTAACAATAATCCGTTGACCTATGTACAGACTTCAGCTAAGTTAGACGCCACTGGGCACCGGTGGCTTTCTGCATTATCAACCTATGATTACGCTGTCGAATACAGACTGGGCCTGAACCATATTGATGCTGATGCCCTATCACGAAGGCCCACTTCCAAGAGTGATTGGGTCAGGCTGTCTGAACCTGATATTCGAGCATTGTGCCAAAAGTTTGATAGCGATGAACAGATGTCTATGGACACAGTGGACTGTTTAGTAGATTGCTTGGGCCCTTCTGACACCTGCATATCAGCTGCTTATTGCCACTTCTCTGCTCTAGATATTAATGCTGTACCTCAATTTGACAATGACAGCATTCAGTGGGCTCAATCCCAAGATCCTGTGATTCAGCCAGCACTTGATGCCCTGCGTGCAGGGAAAGATGTATCTAAGTTACGTTCCACTGACTTGCGAACTGCTTTATTGTTTAAAGAAGACTCCAGATTGAAGTTGCTCAATCAGTTGTTGTATAGAGAGACAGTAGATCGTAGTGGCAAAGTAGACAAGCAACAATTGGTCCTGCCCGCGGCCTTGAAAGATCTGGTACTGAGGTCCCTCCACAATCACATGGGCACCTTGGTATTGACAGAACCCTTGACCTGGTATGATCTCACTTCTACTGGCCCAAAATGGGGGCCAATGTTGAGCACCATGTAAAGACTTGTAGTCGCTGCCTGCAAAGAAAAGCCCTACCTCAGAGGGCTGCCCACCTTGTTAATATTACTACCAGTGCCCCCATGGAACTAGTCTGCATAGACTTCTTGTGTTTAGAACCTGATCAGTGGAACATTGGCAATGTGTTAGTGGTTACGGATAATTTTGCACAGTATGCTCAAGCTTTTCCCACCAAAGATCAAAAGCCATCTACCGTGGCCAAGGTGTTAGTGGAAAATTTCTTCGTCCACTATGGTGCCCCCAAGCGGATTAATTCTGATCAAGGCAGAGACTTTGAGAGTCAGCTAATCAAAGAAATACTCTCTATGGGGGATGCGAAAGTCAAGAACCACCCCCTATCACCCGCAGGGAGATCCTCAACCAGAATGCTTTAATCGCACCCTTCTAGACATGCTGGGCACCCTCCACCCAAAAGACAAGCATAAATGGAGCCAGCAGATTAGCATCTTGGCACATGCATACAATTGCACGAAATATGATGCTACTGAGTTCTCCCCCTAGTGCCTCATGTTCGGGAGAGAGGCCTGGCTGCCAGTTGATCTCTGTTTTGGGGTCTCTCCAGATGGAGTCCAAGCCAAAAACTACTTGCAATATGTACAAAAACTGAAAGCTCAATTGAACCGTACCTATCAACTGGCCCAGACAATGGCCTCCAAGAGACATCTAGCCAACAAAGAGAGGCATGATAAAAAAGTAAAGGCTCAAGAGCTTTGACCTGGAGACCGTGTGTTGTTACGCAATTTGGGACTGCATGGTAAACATAAAATTGCTGATCGGTGGTACCATCTTCCCCATGTAGTAGTTGGAAAGTTGGATGATTTACCTGTGTGCAAGGTGCACCCAGAGAACAACTCCAAAGCTCTCAAGACCATGCACCGTAACCACTTGCTACCTATCGGCCAAGTCATGATTGAGGCTGAACCCCCAGAAATTGAGGACCCTGGGCCTGTGACTCATGCTGCTGCAAGAAAGAGACGGAGTCAACCTACCCCAGTGGTCACAGATTTAAGGTTTCCTCTGCAGCAGGCCCAGAATGATAGTGACTGTCAGTCCACTTCTGATGAAAGTGAATAGGACCATGCCTATTACCCATCTTATGAACCGAGTCAGCTGTTTCGAGGTAACCCCCTGATAAATTGTGGGGATGAAGCTGGGCCTTCTGGACTGCCTAACCCCCTCCCAGCTTCATCCTTGGAGCCAATTCTCCCAGAAAGTGAAGTGCAAAGTATCACGTCTGAAGATTTTGAGTCTCTGTGTATTGTGGAACTGTATGATTTGCCTGAAGAAGGGGCTGAGGGTTTGAGTCTTTCTGGTGACATACCAGAACTTGAAGAACTCTATGAGAGTGCTGACCACCCCCCTTTAGTGCCTCAAAGCTTTATTGTGCCTGAGCCTTCGCAAAATGAGTAAAGTGTTGTAGAAACAGAGCCTGCAGAGCAAGGAGCTGACAGTGCCCCAAGTTTGGATGTTCCCACCCAGGCAGAGGCACCCCTCACAAGTGACGAGAGTCCCCAGATCAGTGCTGAGAGTACAGAGACTGTAGTTGTCCTCCTCAGAAAGACTGGCCGAGTTGTCAAGCCAGTATTACACCTCAGCTATATTTCTCCTAGGAGGCCATTGGATTTGCCTCTCAATGTGGTGCACAAAGGTGTTTATGTCTCACCAAGCTCACTGCCCAAATTGAGTTTGACAGCCAATTCCAGGTTACTTGTCTTTCCCTCTCACTATGGTGCCCCTACCCCCTCTAGCCACAAGTTAGCTAATAGGGAAGGGCCCCCTCTTGCATTGTTTAAGGTACAAGAAGTTATTACCTGATTCAGTATAGTAATGTTCAATTTACCTGTGTGAAATATGCACAACGTGTTGTCAGAATGGATATAGTATCATGAAGTGTAGTGAATATGTATAGAAAAGTAATAACTTTATGTTAACTGATGCATGATGGTACAGACTTGACGCGGACGCCAAGTTTTCTCCAGGCAGAGAAGGGTGTAACCCCCCCCCACACATATGGGGTTCACAAAAAGTCTTCCTTGAGCTTGCCTAAATGCCCACTGTCAGGCTGGTGTCCTGCATTTTAGCAGTTTAAATGTGATTGCCAGAAAGTGCCTGTATAGCCTCTGTGTACTGTCTCTTTAAGAGCTGCCTGGATTGCAGTCATAAGTAAACTGAGAGGGAGCTCTGTTGAAAGATGTAACTATTTGCTGAAAATCATTTAGAGTGATAATGATAATGTAGTTTGTCTAACCTACCTTCTTTGCAGCAAGGACTGTTTTGTTTTTCTCCACTATCTTGGTCCTGGACTGCGAATTGGACCAATCAGTACTGGTGGGACCTAAAATGGAGCCGAACTACAGGAGCTGTCTGGAGTCAAAATCTGTAGGAATTGGGCTTTTTTTGCCTTTTTGTACCTGAAGGGGAGCCTTGTTGTGACTGACAGGAGGATCAGCCAACCGAACCTTTTGGATCTTGGGGAATTTCCCAGGCTGCTGCAGTTAATTTCAGTTTTGAGCTGAGAAGTGAAGAAGTAGCAGCTCAAGTGATTTTGAGCAGCAGTTCTGTGTAGTTTTGCATGGGAGAACTGTGAAAGGGCTGAGTTTTGGCCTGCCTGTCTGCCTGTTGTCCCTGAGGGGGAAAATAGAGTTTATTCGGACTGAATCCAAGTTGTGAGGACTATTTAAGCCACTGGACTGTGACCAGGCTTTAACCTGAAGAAGACCAAAGATTTGCTGAATGTGATCGGCCTGTCAGGATTTCCAGCTGCTTTTGAATCCCCAGTTTGTGCAGAGACTTTGTGATCGTGACCGAAGAGCGGTTTGTCTGGTACAGTAGAATTTCCTTACATGTAAATGTGCTGTGTATTGAAAGTTGGTTGTGATTTGGTTTCCCACTGTGTGAACTGTGTTCTGCTTTCTGGTACCATAGAATCCTTTACAAGCAAATGTGCTGTGTATTGAAAGTGGGTCGTGATTTGGTTCCCCACTGTGTGAACTGTGTTCTGCTTGCTGGAAGCTTTATCCAGCCTAATCGGACTGAATCTGCATTCATCTCCATTCAGCCTGGGCCATGCCATGCTGGCCCTGCCAGAGTACCCCACTACACAGAGAAAGCCACTGATGAGACACCTGCCTGGGGATCAGCCCCCTGCTCCATGCTTGAACAGGAATGATGCCTCGGTGAATCGTGTGGGCCCTGCTTCTCATGGCACTCCAGATAACCACCTGCTGTCTCGATTTTCATCCAGCCTGTGTCCAGTCTTGGGTATCGTTAGTAATCATTAGGGTAGCTCCCTGCAACAACAGCCTAATCTAAAAGTGTGTCATCTGATTGTCTTGTTGTTTTCATTTCATCAACTGAGCCCTCTGGCTCTGGATTACAAATAGTGTGTGTTGTGCATGTTGTTTTCTTCCATCACAGGGCCCCAACCAGCTGCAACGTTCCTGGCTAGCCCACCATTTTCCATCTGGGTACCCAGAGTGTATGACTGTTTATGGACCCTGAAGTGCATGCATAACTGTTTGATTGATAGAGCCTTTAAGCAAATTAACCTGATTACGCCCTTCCCTTGTTCAAGCCCCTTAAATCTGATCTAACTCTTTTTTGCATTTACCCTGACTGTGGTTCCAGTTTGTGCAAGAGTACTGTACTGCTGTTATTTGCTGTGTATTACCTTGTTTTACAGGGAGTCCCCAGGGCCGGGCCAGAGGAAAGCCCTGGTGGTAAGGGCAAACAGTGTGGGTACTTGTGTGGTGTATCAGGGGTACTGTGAAAGTGATTATTGTGTATTGTTCCAGCCACTAGTAAGGAAAGAGGGGGGTTACAGTGTCCAGGAGGGCTGTGCCCAGGTTAGTTTGACCACTACCAACCCTGACCTCCCGGTGGAGGCATCTGTTTCAGAACTCAGGCCCCTTAACCTGCTACTAGCCAAGCAGGCAGGGGTGCTAGTCCTTGGGATAGTGCCACCTAGGGGTTACACTAGTTAACCAACAGCTTACTTCCTCCTACCCCCCACTAGAATTGCCTTATGTCTGTCCCATGCGTACTTGAATTCCCCGGTTTTTGACTCTACAACCTCCTCAGGAAGGCTGTTCCATCCATCTACAACCCTCTCCGTGAAGAAATACTTCCTCACATTACCTCTGAGCCGTCCCCCCCCATCTTCAAATTGTGCCCCTTGTTCTTGCACATCTCTTTTTCTGAAAGATGCTACCCTCTTGGACTTTGTTGATTCCCTTGAGGTATTTGAAAGTATCTATCATGTCCTCCCTCTCCCTCCTTTCCTAGAAGCTATATATCTTAAGCTCCTTTAGTCTTTCTTCATATGTCTTCTGGTGCAGACCCTGTACCATTTTGGTTGCTCTCCTCTGGACGTCCTCCACCCTGTCTATGTCTTTGCGGAGATGGGGTCTCCAGAACTGTACACAGTACTCCAGATGTGGTCTTACCAACTGTCTGTACAGAGGGCCAACAACTTCCTGTTTTCTACTGGTGATGTCTCACCCTACGCATCCCAGTATCCCCCAGCCCTCCTTACTGCCTTCTCACATTGATGGCCCACCTTTAGGTCATCTGATATGTCTACCCCCAGGTCCCTTTCCATTTTTGTTGTTGTCAGTATCTCACCCCCATTGTATACTCTTCCCCTGGGTTTTTGTTTCCCAGGTGCATTACTTTGCACTTCTTTGAGTTGAATCTAAGCTGCCATACATTTGAACATTACTCCAACCTTGCCAAGTCCCTTTTCATCCTTTCCACCCCACCTTGCATATCAACCCTGTTGCAGATCTTTGTGTCATCTGCAAAGAGACATACTTTTCCTTCCAGTCCCTCTGCAATGTCACTTACAAAGACATTAAAAAGGACTGACCCCAGTACTGAACCCTGTGGTACCCCACTAGTAACCCCCCTTTCTTCACTGTGGACTCCATTTACTATTACCCTCTGTGTGCTGTTGTCCAGCCAGTGTTTTACCCAGACTACCACCCTGAGACCCATTCCCAGGCTGGCTAATTTGTTTATTAATCTTTTGTGTGGGACTGTGTCAAATGCCTTGCTAAAGTCTAGGTAGGCCATATCTACAGCCCCTCTCTGTTCTACTACTTTGGTCACCCAGTCAAAGAAATCGATTAGATTTGTCTGACATGACCTTCTTGCTGTGAATCCATGCTGCCTTGGGTCCTATGCCCCACTGGCCTCTAGGTACTCAACAATTCTTTCCTTCGGAAGTGATTCCATCATTTTCCTTACCACTGAGGTCAAACTGACAGGTCTGTAGTTTCCTACCTCTGTCTTGCTCCAACTTTTGTGAAGGGGAATCACATCCGCCCTCCTCCAGTCCTCAGGTACCACACCATCCTCCCATGATTTATTAAAAAGGGTAGTCAGTGGTGTTACTAGTTTTTCCCTTAGTTCTTTTAGAATTCTGGGGTGAATCCCATCAGACTCAATTGCCTTATCCACCTTCAGTTTTAAGAGTTCTTTCAGAACCCTTTCTTCTGTGAAAGGACTAATATCAACCCCCCTATCTAGAGTAGTTCTATTGACTGAATTAGGTATCTCTCCCTGCTTTTCCATTGTGAATACTGAGCAGAAGTATTCGTTCAGTATCCCCGCTTTTTTACTGTCGCTCTCTGCCCAACCACCTTCCTCTTTATTCAACCTCAGTATCCCTGCCTTAGTCTTTCTTTGCTCCCTAATGTATCTATAAAAGGTTTTATCCCCATTCTTAACCAAGTTGGCTATCTTTTCCTCAGTTTGGGCCCTATGCTATTCTGACTGCCTTCCCGCTTCCTTCTGCTTTAACTAGTACAATTCTCTGTCCTGCTCCTTCTTTGTTTCCTTATACTTCCTGAATGCTTTCTTTTTCTCCCTAATCTTCCCCGCCACTTCTTTTGAGAACCATAGTGGTTTTTTCTTTCATTTTGATTTGTTTATTTGCTTCACACAAAGGCTTGTTGCTTCTGTGATGGTGGCTTTGATGTTTCCCCATTGTTGCTCTGTCCCCACCTTCTTGCCTGTTTGCTAGTGGTTTTCTGAGGCACTCTCCCATTTTGACAAAATCAGCCCTCCTGAAGTCCAGTACCTTCACTTTTGCATGGCTTGACTCTACAGATAAGTTTATTTATTAAATTTTGGTGACCAGGTAAGCCTACTGAGCCCCGGAGATCCCTTTTTTAGGGGCAACCCGGGATTACATCGTGCAAGAGAATAAAACAGTGTGACAGCATTAATACAGGTTACAGGTGTCACAACAACACAGTTATGATGGCAATACAGGAACATAACAGTACAAATGGAATAAATAGGTTGATCAGCAGTGGTAAAGTTGTACATATTTTTGAAGTTTAACACTACAGAAGGATAGGACCTGGTTAGACATTTATCACTGGGGTCGTATCAGAAGCCGGTGTAACAGTAAGAGCTGGCTTCTGCCAAGTGGGCCTTAAGCCTAGTGCAGAAGGTTTTGATAGAGGGAGCTTCCTGCACCCTGGGAAGGAGTAGGTTCCACAGGGTGGGAGCAGTGTGAGCAAAGGACATACCACTCGCCTTGGTTCTAACCCTGGGGATGTCTATGAGAGTTTGCCCTGTTGTGCGGAGGAGCCGGGGATTGGTCTTTAGAACAATGAGCCTAGAGAGGCTGGGGTGGAGTCAGGCCGACTAACTTGTAGGCTAGGCCGAGAAGAGGGTACTGGAGGAGAGCGTCCAGTGAAGGCCACTTTAAAAAAGGATAGGGAGTCACAGTGGTGATCCTTAGGGTTGGCCTGGGAGGTGAAGTGAGCCACCTTATTGTAAAGTACCTGAAGTCGGTTCCTTTCCAGCTTCCCCAGTCCTTGCACAACTGGGGCAGCATATGTGTGTTGGGAGGAGGACGCTGGTAGCGATAGAGATCCTGGCTTCGGGTACGAGCTGACCTTTTAGTCAGTAGAGAGTGCCTAGTTTCCCATGTAAGATTTTGGTGACTAAGTCCACATGGTTCTTCAGGGTGAGACCCTGGTCCAGAGTAAGGCCTAGGTATTTCAGGGAGGACACTACTTCTAGGCAGTTGCCAGACGTGGAGGTAAGTTGTAGGTGTTGTGTTCTATCCTGACCAAGGGATCTAGGGCCAAACAACATTGCCTTAGTTTTGTCCGTATTGAGGACCATTCTGTTCTCAGTGAACCAATGCTCAAATATTAGGAGGTCATCTTGGAGTAAGTGGCTAAGGCCTCCCAAATTGGCAGTGGAACGGCAGATGACAGCATCGTCCACGTACTGGACAATGGAGCTCCTGCTGCAGTGGTCAGATAGTTCATTATTGAACAGTAAGAAGAGGAGGGGGCCGAGTATCGACCCCTGAGGCACTCCCTCTTTTAGTGGAAGTGGCCCTGATATGGCATCCTTCCACTTTACCCTCTGCGTACGGCCAGTCTAGTAACTTTCGAACCACTTTAGAGCATGGCAGTCTAGGCCTATGTTGCTCATCTTAGCTAGAAGAAGATTGTGTTGAACCAGGTCGAAGGCCTTGGAAAGGTCTACGAAGACTGCACCAGTGGGGGTACCCTTGTCCAGGTCTTGGAGAACGTCTGTTGCAAATTTGGTCACTGCAGTATCAGTTCCATGTCTAGTTTTGAAGCCATGTTGGGAGGGTGCCAGGATTTTTTGGACCTCCAAGAAGTCATGTAGTTGTCCATAGATCAGCTTTTCCTGGATTTTTGACAGGATGCAGAGCAGGGAGATTGGTCTGTAGTTGCCTATAGACTCCCAGCATCTGCCCTTGTGGATTGGGACCACATGGGCCTGTTTCCACTGTTCAGGGACTGCACCCTCCTTCAAAGAGTGATTGATAAGCCACGTTAGGGGTCTGACAAGGGCCGAGGACCTATCCTTCAGCAGCCTGGGGGGAATCCCATCGGGTCCCCCCGAACCCGAGGTTTTTAGAGTCTTAACTCATGGCCTCCACAGGAGCTCTCTGAAGTTGCACCACTTGTCTCCTGTATACTGTTAATAGTAAATCCTGGGCCTTTCTAAGCAAAATCAAGCTATAGTCAGCATGCCGCAAACAAATCCTAATAGCTCAAGAACCGTAAGTGCCAGACACAAAGTATGAGTGGCAAAGTTATTCAGCACAAAATTACCTTTCCAAAGGTGGTATGCCAATAATAATATGTAATTTTGTATTTTTTTCTATGCTGGCTGAAACAGCAAAAAAAAAAATTCACTAAAATAGGCAACATAAGCCATACACACCATACCATAAACAAATACGAAAAACTCCTAAAGTACACATGCTATACACAAAAGATCAGCGGCAAAGTTATTCAGCACACAATTACCTTTCCAATGGTGCTATGCAGTCAAATATATATTATATTCTGTTATGTTATATATTAAAATATATAAGTGACTTCTCCAGACGTTGCACAGGCACACAGGAAGTCAGTAACTGACTTCTGTAGGTGTCTTCAGGACACACCAGTGTATTTTACTGATGACTACAGGCGTCTGCTAGGAGCCAATGAGTTTAGTAGTGAAAGAACCTCTTTAGGCTTGACTAGCTGTAGATGAAAGGATGGGCGGTCCAGAGCAGGGGGAGCCCTCGAGCTAGGGTTTGTGTTAGGGGAGGTAGGTCAGCCTTGTACGAGTAGAAGGCTGATGAAGTGATGGTTTAGTGAGGTGGCAATTAAGGGATCCTCATGTATTAGTTGTCCATTGACCTCGATGGGGCCAGGTTCAGACTTGCCATTACCCTTCACCAATTCATTAATGTGGTCCCAGAAAAGTCTAGGGTTCCCTAGGTTATTTTTCTGCAGACGCGTGACATACTCCCTTTTGGCTATCTTTATGTCCAGTTTGCACTTGTTCCTGAGAGTTTTGTAATTCACAAGGTCAGCCGGTAGGGAGGAGTGCTTGGACTTTTTCCAAGCCTTGTCGCGGTGCATCATCAGGGCCTTTAGTGGTGGGGTCATCCATTTGTAGCAGCTCCGCTTGGCACAAAGTTTCTTCATGGAGCAAAGAGGTTATGCTGCCACGTTAAACATCCTCTGGAAGTAGGCCACTGCCCCATCCAGAGTAGGAAGGAGTTTGATCAGGCTCCATTCTAGGCTGCTAAGATAGCTGGTGAATTGGTCGGGTGTGTAGTGGGTGTAATCCCACATGGCCAGGATTTGCAGTTGAACTCTGGGCACCCTGTTCTTCCAGATAGAGAAGATAGGAGACTGGTCACTCAGAGCATCAGCCAGGATGCCAGCTGACTAGATGTTACAGGGGTTATTCACCAGAGCCCAATTGAGGGTACAGTGATTCCCTGTTTTGTGGTTCTGTCTGGTGGGTTCAGAGATTACCTGAACAAGGTTTGCATCTTGAATCATGCCAAATAGAGACTGGTTGGTATCCTGGGCCCAGTTCAGGTTGAAGTCTCCCAAGATGAGGAGTTCAGAGGAGACATCTTTGGCTGTATCCTTTAGGATTGCCTCCAGGGATTGGAGGGCATTCTTAGGAAGGTTTTATACACACCCAATAGTGAGGTGCTTACAGAGACCCAGGGTGATGCATATGAAGATTGATTCGCTGTCAGTGTTGGTACTGTACTGCAGGTTGACCTCGATTGAGTTCAGGGTATCTTTTACGTAGATAAGTACCCCTCCCCCCTCTTTTATTGGCCCTGTCTTTCTGGTAGGAGTGGTACCCAAGGGCAGCGACCTCATGTGAGAGGATGTGAGATTTGAGCCAGGTCTGTGACATAGCCAGGACGTCTGGATTGTAGAGGTCCAACCATGCTTGCACTTCTTGCATCTTAGGTCACAAACTGCACGTGTTCATGTGCACGATCCACAGGCCCTTCGAGGACACCCACTGTGGGTCCAGTGGGGAGGATATCAGGAGATTGCCAGGAAGGGGACCTGGGTTCAGTTGTATATCTCCTGTCAGGAGCAGGAGGGCTCCGATGAGGCAGAGTGAAGTGGGGTTAAGGAACAAGAGTAATCCTCTTGTGCATGATCTATTTGCATAGCAGATGGTGGAGTACCCAATGCCTTTTATAGTAAGTTCGAAGGCCATCAAAAGGGATTGAAATCTTCATTGGGAGAAGAATTGGTAGTGAGAGTATGGGAGGGTGTCAGGCTGCTGGGGTCCATGTAGGTCAGGGTCACCTGAGCCAATGAGTCCGTAAACCCAGAGGAGGGACAGGATATACATAGTGGCCAATAGTAATCCTCTGTTGGGAAGGTAGTGACAGGGTGTGCCTAGCTTTACGGACATGTCCATAAGTAATGTGGATCCTTGAGTTAAAGAGGAGGATATTCTGTGTATCCCCAGTCAGCTGTCTGAAAATCACTTAAGAACCAGAATTACTATGTCTGTCTATCAATTATTCACTTTACATCCCTTATAGGAATTGCGCAAATGTGACAATATTAACATGGAACTTCCAGGTTACTACCATCTAACTAGCAGCTGGACCCATGTCTCCCCAGTAAGTATCAGAGAAAGTCGTGAGCTACACAATTAGGTTAAGGTATAGGAACTAATTCTTGTTACTTTACAGAATGATGCACTGTCTACTTGCAGGCGGTTTCAAACAGTAACCTTTTAAGTTGAGCAGGCATTCTACTAGCAGGCAATTTCTACCAGTTTCAATTAGTAACCTTTTAAGTTGAGTAGGTATTCAGATTCAAATACTATGGTATACCGGTTCATGTGCTTTAACCTCTAGCCATCTATTTCCCTGGTAACTATGAGTGGATAAATAAGAGAACTGTCAGAGGTTTATACTATATCTGCAACTTGTGTAAATTGAAGTCAGGTATAAGAGATGCAGTCTGTCATCAAGCCTGATTGGCCCCAGACAATAGGTGGGTGTGGTTCCTGGGAATTTAATGGGAGGAGGAGCCGGGGCGGTGGGCAGGAAAGGTTCAAATTAGCAGAGCCTCCTGCTGCTCAGTCTGATCGTCCTTCTGCTTAAATTCCCTGTTCTCCCTCCGTAGCGTTCCCATTTCATCAGGGGAGGTCCGCCCGGCTTTGAGAGGATTGCTGGCACCACAACCCCAAGGTGTTCCACTTTCAAACAGTCCATGGTGGGGGAATGACAAGCAAGAGCCTCCCGATCCTCCCCTTAATAACTGTGGCACTTCATATTATTATGAATTTGTGCTTTAACATACCTACTTCATTTCTGTTCACAGACAAATTCTGTTTTGGTGTGGGTTTGGCATGTTCCCTTGGCATCTCAAGCCCTCTTATGCTTCAGCCTCCTACAGAGCCAGCCGACCCATTCTTATCTACCTATATGGGACAGAGGACTTGTAGGAGGAGCTTGAAAAGCAGGGAACTGCCCAAACCAGGAATATTTCCTTTATAATGCATTAAAAGGTGATGCATCCAGGAGGGGAACCAGGATCCTAGGCAATAGGATTAAATGCTTCATTGGCAAGCATTTAAACTAGCCAAGGGGGGAGGATCTTAAAAGGAGAAGGGAAATCCTAACCCGCCCACCAAAAAAATTAGGAGTGGTTGCGAGGTAAACACCAAGATAGAGCAGTTGCTAGGGAGAAGAGCAGGGGTAAATGGAGAAAAAGACAAAGGCAGTAAGGACAGGGATGGGGAAAAAAAAGCCATAATAAAATGGAGGGTAATGAGTACCAATGGATGGAGTCTAGGTAAAAAGCTCCACGAAATGGTGGCATTGATGGAATAGGGATGCCTGGATATCATGGCAGTCACAGAAACAAGGTATACAGAGAACCATGGCTGGGATGTCAACATACTAGGGTACACAATGTACAGGAGGGACAAGGAGGGAAGAAGAGGAGGAGGAGGAGTAGCTCTCTATGTAAGTGAAGGGATCAAACCAACAGAACTAAAGGGTAAACAGGGAGGAGAGGAGGCAATGTGGGTCACTGTGGCGTTCTGAACTGCACATACCCTGCTGAGCTTTATGTAAACACACCAAGACACAACAGGGTACTGGTTACTATTCCTGAACTGCACACACCCTGCTGAGCTTTATGTAAACACACCAAGACACAACAGGGTACGGGTTACTATTCCTGAACTGCACACACCCTGCTGAGCTTTATGTAAACACACCAAGACACAACAGGGTACGGGTTACTATTCCTGAACTGCACACACCCTGCTGAGCTTTATGTAAACACACTGAGACACAAAAGGGTACTGGTTACTATTTCTGAACTGCACACACCATGCTGAGCTTTATGTAATCACACTGAGACACAACAGGGTACTGGTTACTATTTCTGAACTGCACACTCCCTGCTGAGCTTTATGTAAACACACTAAGACACAACCGGGTACTGGTTACTATTCCTGAACTGCACACACCCTGCTGAGCTTTAAGTAAACACACTGAGACACAACAGGGTACTGTTTTTTTTGGTACATTGAGACACAACTGGGTACTGGTTACTATTCCTGAACTGCACACACCCTGCTGAGCTTTATGTAATCACACTGAGACACAAATGGTACTGTTTTTTTGGTACATTGAGACATAACAGGGTGCTGGTTCTATTCCTGAACTGCACGCTCCCTGCTGAGCGTTATGTAAACACACCTAGACACAACGGGGTACTGGTTACTATTCCTGAACTGCACTCTCCATGCTGAGCTTTATGTAAACACATTGAGACACAACAGGGCACTTGTTACTATTCCTGTGTAACCCCCCTACAAATGGGGGTTCCCAAAAAGTCTTCCTTGAGCTTACCTAAATGCTCACTGCCAGGCTGGTGTCCTGCGTTTTGGCAGTTTAAATGTACTGCCAGAGAGTGCCTGTATAGCCTCTGTGTACTGTCTCTTTAAGAGGTGCCTGGATTGCAGTCATAATTAATCTGAGAGGGAGCTCTGTTAAAAGATATGCTTGTTTGCTGATCATTTGTTAGAGTAGTAATAATATTGCAGTTTGTTCTAACCTGCCTTCTTTGCAGCATGGACAGTTCTGTTTGTTTCCATAATCTTGGTCCTGGACTGCAGAATGGGCCAATCAGTACATTTGGGACTCTAAAATGGAGCCTGCCTACAGGGGCTTGGTGGGGCCAAAACTTGTAGGAATTGTAGTTTTGGGCTTTTGGTGCCTAAAATAACCTGGGGGGTGGGGAGCCCTTGTTGTGACTGACAGACAGATCAGCCAACTGAACCTTTTGGATCTTGGGGAAAGTCCCACATTGCTTGCAGTTTCAGTTAGATCTGAGTTGGGAAATGAAGAAGTAACAGCTTGAGACAGTTCGAGCAGCAATCCATAGTGGATTCATGCAGGAGAACTGTGGAAAGGCCTGAATTTGGCCTGCACGCCTGCCTGCTGTTCCTGAGAGGGAACTTGTGCTTTTTTCGGACTGAATCCGAATTTGGAGAGCAAATTAAGCCACTGAATTGTGACCAGGCTTTAACCTGAAGAAGACCGAAGATTTGCTGAATGCGATCTTCCTGTCAGGACTTCCAGCTACCTCTGAACTCCCAGATTGTGCAGAGACTCTGTAATTGCGACCGGAGAGCCATTTGCCTGGTACAGTGGAATTTCCTTACATGTGAATGTGCTATGTGCTAATAGTGGGTCGTAATCTGGTTCCCCACTGTTTGTCTGAACTGTGTTTTGCTTGCTGGAGGCTGTATCCCAGCTCCATGGACTGAATCTATATCCATTTCTGTTTGCCTGGGACCTGCTACACTGGCCCAGCCAGAATACCTTCGACGCAGAGAAAGTCATCAATGGGATCAGCCCCCTGCTCAATGCCTTGAACAGGAATGACACCTCGGTGATTTGTGTGGGCCCTGCTTCTCCAGGCACTCCAGCTCAACAGCCTGCAGTCTCAGTTTCGTCCTGCCTGTGTCCAGTATTGGGTATCATGAGTAAACATCAGGGTAGTTCCCTGCAACAACAGCTAAATCTAAAAGTATGGTCATCTGATTGTCTTGTTGCCTTTTTTTTTCACGAATTGAGCCCTCCGGCTCCAGATTACAAATAGTGTGCATGTTGCTTTCTTCCATCACAGGGCCCCAACCAGCTGCAATGTTCCTGACTAGCCCACTGTTTTCCTACCTGGGTACCCAGAGTGTGTGACTGTGTAGGGACTCTGAACTGCGTGCCTAACTGTCTGATTAATATAGCTTTTAAGTAAATCAACCTGATTAAGCCCCTCCCTTGTTCAAGTCCCCTGAATAAATCAGATTTAACTTTGTTTGCATTTAACCTGACTGTGGTTCCAGTTTGTGCCAAAAGTATTGTACTGTTGCTATTTGCTATGCTTAACCTTGTTTTACAGGGGGTCTTCAGGGTCAAGCTAGAGGAACCAGACCTGGTGGTAAGTGCAAACAGTGTGGGTAATTGCCTGGTGAATAAGGATCATTGTGAAAGTACTTATTGTATATTGTTCAGGCCACTAGAAGGGAAGGGGGGGGTTACAGGTCCCAGAGGGCTGTGCCCAGGTTAGCTTGACCACTAACAACCCTGATCTCCGGGTGGAGGCACACGTTTCATTACCCAGGCCCCTTAACCTGCTACTATCCAAGCAGGCAGGGGTAGTAGCCCTTGGGATGGTGCCGACTAGGGGTTACTTACATAAAGCTCAGCAGGATGTGTGCAGTTCAGGAATAGTAACCAGAACCCTGTTGTGTCTCGGTGCGTTTACATAAAGCTCAGCAGAGTGTGTGCAGTTCAGGAATAGTAACCAGTACCCTGTTGTGTCTCGGTCTGTTTACATAAAGCTCAGCAGGGAGTGTGCAGTTCAGGAATAGTAACCAGTACCCTGTTGTGTCTTGGTGCATTTACATAAAGCTCAGCAGGGAGTGTGCAGTTCAGGAATAGTAACCAGTACCCTGTTGTGTCTCGGTGTGTTTACATAAAGCTCAGCAGGGTGTGTGCAGTTCAGGAATAGTAACCAGTACCCCGTTGTGTCTCGGTGTGTTGACATAAAGCTCAGCAGGGAGTATGCAGTTCAGGAACAGAACTAGCACTCTGCTGTGTCTCAATGTACTTAAAAAAATAGCACCTTGTTGTGTCTAAGTGTGTTTACATAAAGCTCAGCAGGGAGTGTGCAGTTCAGGAACAGAACCAGCACTCTGTTGTGTCTCAATGTACCAAAAAAATAGTACCTTGCTGTGTCTCAGTGTGTTTACCTATAGCTCAGCAGGGAGTGCACACTGCAGGAATAGAACCAGCACCCTGTTGTGTCCCAATGTACCAAATAACCAGTACCTTGTTGTGTCTCAGTGTGTTTACATAAAGCTCAGCAGGGTGTGTGCAGTTCAGGAATAGTAACCAGTACCCTGTTGTGTCTCAGTGTGTTTACATAATGCTCAGCAGGGTGTGTGCAGTTCAGCAACAGTAACCAGTAACCTTTGTGTCTTGGTGTATTTACAGAAAGCTCAGCAGGGAGTCTGCAGCTCAGGAATAGAACCAGCACCCTGTTGTGACTCAATGTGATTAATAAAGCTGGGAGTGTGCAGTTCAGGATTAGTAACCTGTACCCTGTTGTGTCTCAGTGTGATTACATAACGCTCAGCAGGGTGTGTGCAGTTCAGGAAAAGTAACCAGTACCCTGTTGTGTCTCAGTGTGATTACATAACGCTCAGCAGGGTGTGTGCAGTTCAGGAATAGTAACCAGTACCCTGTTGTGTCTCAGTGTGATTACATAATGCTCAGCAGGGTGTGTGCAGTTCAGGAAGAGTAACCAGTACCCTGTTATGTCTCAGTGTGTTCACATAAAGCTCAGCAGGGTGTGTACAGTTCAGGAATGGTAACCAGTACTCTGTTGTGTCTCGTGTTTTCATAAAGTTCAGCAGGGTGTGTGCACTTCAGGAACAGCAACCAGTACCCTGTTGTGTCTCGGTGTGTTTACATAAAGCTCAGCAGGGTGTGTGCAGTTCAGCAACAGTAACCAGTAACCTTTGTGTCTTGGTGTATTTACAGAAAGCTCAGCAGGGAGTCTGCAGTTCAGGAATAGAACCAGCACCCTGTTGTGACTCAATGTGATTACATAAAGCTGGGAGTGTGCAGTTCAGGATTAGTAACCTGTACCCTGTTGTGTCTCAGTGTGATTACATAACGCTCAGCAGGGTGTGTGCAGTTCAAGAATAGTAACCAGTACCCTGTTGTGTCTCAGTGTGTTTACATAAAGCTCAGCAGGGTGTGTGCAGTTCAGGAATAGTAACCAGTACCCCGTTGTGTCTTGGCGTGTTTACATAAAGCTCAGCAGGGTATGTGTAGTTCAGGAACAGTAACCAGTACCCTGTTGTGTCTCGTGTTTTTATAAAGTTCAGCAGGGAGTGTGCACTTCAGGAACAGCAACCAGTACCCAGTTGTGTCTCAGTGTGATTACATAAAGCTCAGCAGGGTGTGTGCAGTTCAGGAATAGTAACCAGTACCCTGTTGTGTCTCGGTGTATTTACATCAAGCTCAGCAGACAGTGTGCAGTTCAGGAATAGTAACCAGTACCCTGTTTTGTTTCAGTGTTTTTACATTAAGCCCAGTAGGGTGTGTGCAGTTCTAGAATTGTTACCAGTACGCTGTTGTGTCTCAGTGTGTTTACATCAAGCTCAGCAGGCAGTGTGCAGTTCAGGAATGGTAACCAGTACCCAGTTGTGTCTTGGTGTGTTTACATAACCCCAGTGTTGGGTAAGTTACTTTTTCTATTACTTTCTATTACGTTTGGAAACTTGTTCCAAGAACCTCTGTGCAGTCACTAGCAAGGATGGATAAGTACTAGAAAAAGTAATACACCTTACAATTACAGTTACCTCTTGTATTTCTTTTTATACAAAAATAATACAAAAATAATGAATAACCATAAAATATTACATTTTTTAAAAGTAATAGGTTAGTTACTAGTTACTTTCAAATAAATGTAATCAGTTACAGTTACATATTTCTTTTGTATAAAAAGACATAAGTAATTGTAATCGTAAGGTGTATTACATCTTCCAGTACTTCTCCATCCTTGCTTGTGACTGCAGAGAGCTTTTTGGAACAAGTTTCCAAAAGTAATATGTAACCCCCCTGCAAATGGGGGTTCCCAAAAGACTTCCAGGAGCTTGCTTGAATGCTCCAAGCCTGAATGGTGTTTGGCATTTAAGCCATTTATCAGTGAGTGTTTTTAGAGCCTCTGGTACTGTCTCTTTAAGAGCTGTCTGCTTGCAGACATAATTAGTTTGTATGGGGGGACTGTGTGCTTCTCTGAGTACCACTCGAGCTGCTGCCAATTCACTTCATTTTGCAGTCACTAGGAGTGCAAGGGAACCTATCTGAAAGATGTAACTGTTTGCCAGAAATTATTTAGAGTAATAATGAAATTACAGTTTGTCTAACCTGCTTTCTTTGCAGTCAGAACTGTGTCTGCTAGTTCCCCATTCTAGTTTTGAACTGCTGAACTGGACCAATCAGTGTGGGGTAAGCTAGCTCTAAAATGGTGCCTTGGACGAATCAGAACTTGGACTCATAATCTGAGCCAGCCACAAGAGGATTGTATGGGCAGTGACTCTGGGAGATGTAGTTTAGACTTCAGTGCCTTTTGGACCAACAGCAGCAGTCTATTGTGAGTGACAGCCAATCCAGTCAAGAACTGGGAGGAACTCAAAGAAATGCCGGTTTTGTCGGTTGGAGTTTCAGTTGAGCTTTGGCAGTGAAGAAGGAAGGAGCCCTGTGCTTTTCAGTGTGCAGTTTTAGTCAAAAACGTGTGTAAGGCCCAGAGTTCCGGTCTGCAGCTTGTGTAACAGCTTGTTAGGACTGAACCGTCCTGTGAAAAGAATCAAAGGATCTCTGAAGAGTAGAAACCAGGCTCACCCTGTAGAAGACTGGAGGAATTGCTGAAAATTACACTCGGTCTGTCAGGAACTGAATCTGCTGTGTGTTCTCCGGGTATTGTGCAGTAATTGCGATCGGGATACAGATGCAGCCTGCCTGGTATAGTGCTTTCTTTTATATGGATGTGTGAAGAGGTTTGTGTACCTCAAGTGAGCCCTGCTGACATTGAAGGACCCTATCTTATTTGGAGGTCGTGAGTACTAATTCAGGGTCACTTCCTGTTGAATTGCCATTAAATCCAAATGGAATTACTGTACTGCTGACTGTTTAATTCTCCTTTTCTCTGTGTGAAAGGGCCCCTACCAGCTGCCACAGGTTTGGACTAGCCACTAGGGCTTGGGTACCCAGGGACAGTAACTGATAGGGATAGGCCTGTGCACAGAGCCATAGGTAGATTATTAGAGTGATAAGCTAATTAACCTGATTCCCCTGTCCTTGTTATATCCCCCTAAATAAATCAGAGCTGCTTGTTTCAGCAAAGTTATACTGCCTGAGTATTTGTCTATGTTAAAGTACTGTACTGTGATTGTTGCACTGTATCTCATTTCACAGGAGGTCCCAGTGCGGAACCAGACCTGGGGGTAAGTGTATACTGTGAAGGTAATTCTGATATATTGTGTGGGCCACTAGTGGGAAGAAAGGGGGGTTTCAGTGTCCCAGAGGGCTGTGACCAAGTTAGTTTAACTATTGCAAACCCTGACCTCTGGGTGGAGGCACCCGCCATTGGATCCAGGCCCCTCAACCTGTTAGTGGCAAATCAGGCAGGGGTAGTAGCCCCTGGGATAGCGCCATCTAGGGGTTACAAATAGAAAGTAATAGAAAAAGTAACTTACCCATCATTGCATAACCTTTACAAAAAGTTATTCGGAATACTTCTGTAATACCACTCATTTGCTATTGCAATACCACTGTGACTACCGCTGTACTACCATTAAGGTTTTCATGGTATCACAGTGGTTTGTTTCAATTCCATTGTGATACCATTGTACCACTGTCCTACCACTGCACCAAAAATAATCAAAATGTAAACTACTATAGTACAACCATGGTACCACTGGGTAGTACCATTGCACATTTTGTATCTCACCACTGTGTTGCTATTGTGGTGCCATGTTGTTGCCATTGTGTCACATTTGGTAAGGGAAAGCTCAGCAGAGTGTGTGCAGTTCAGGAATGGCAAACAGTACCCTGTTGTGTCTCGGTGCGTTTACATAAAACTCAGCAGGGTGTGTGTAGTTCAGGAACAGTAGCCAGTACCCTGTTGTGTCTCGGTGTGTTCATATAAAAATCAGCAGGGGGTGTGTGCAGTTCAGGAACAGTAACCAGTACCCTGTTGTGTCTCGGTGTGTTTACATAAAGCTCAGCAGGTGTGTGCATCTCAGGAATAGTAACCAGTACCCTGTTGTGTCTCAGTGTGTTTACATGAAGCTCAGCAGGGGAGTGTACAGTTCAGGAATAGTAACCAGTACACTGTTGTGTTTCAATGTTTTTACATTAAGCTCAGCAGGGTGTATGCATCTCAGGAATAGTAACCAGTACCCTGTACACTGGAACCACAGTCAGGTTAAATGCAAAAAAGTTAAATCTGATTTATTTAGAGGACTTGAACAAGGGAGGGGGCGTAATCAGGTGGATTTGCTTATAAGCTATATTAATCAGACAGATATGCAAGCAGTTCAGAGTCCCTACACAGTCACACACTCTGGGTACCCAGGTAGGAAAATGGTGGGCTAGCCAGGAACTTTGCAGCTGGTTGGGGCCCTGTGATGGATGAAAGCAACATGCACAACTCACATTATTTGTAATCCGGAGCCGGAGGGCTCAGTTCATGAAAGAAAAGGCAACAAGACAATCAGATGACCACACTTTTAGATTTAGCTGTTGTTGCAGGGAGCTACCATGATGTTTACTCATGATACCCAATACTGGACACAGGCAGGATGAAATTGAGACTGCAGGCTGTTGAGCTGGAGTACCCCGGAGAAGCAGGGCCCACACGAATCACCGCGGCGTCGTTCCTGTTCAAGGCATTGAGCAGGGGACTGATCCCCAGGCCGGTCTCTCGTCGATGACTTTCTCTGCTTAGCAGATATTCTGGCTGGGCCAGTGTAGCAGGGCCCAGGCAAATGAAAATGGATACGGATTCAGTCCATGGAGCTGGATACATCCTACAGCAAGCAAAACACAGTTCAGACACACAGTGGGGGAAGCAAATCACAACCCACTATAAGCACACAGCATATTCACGTGTAAGGAAATTCAACTGTACCAGGCAAATGGCTCTCCAGTCGCAATTACAGAGTCTCTGCACAATCCGGGAGTTCAGAGGTAGCTGGAAGTCCTGACAGGAAGATTGCATTCAGCAAATCTTCGGTCTTCTTCAGGTTGAAGCCTAGTCACAATTAAGTGGCTTAATTTGCTCTCCAAATTCGGATTCAGTCCAGAAAAAGCACAAGTTCCCTCTAAGGAACAGCAGGCAGGCATGCAGGCCAAACTCAGGCCTTTCCACAGTTCTCCTGTGCAAATCCACTATGGATTGCTGCTCAAACTATCTCAAGCTGTTACTTTTTCGCTTCCCAACTCAGATCTAACTGAAACTGCAAGCAGTGTGGGACTTTCCCCAAGATCCAAAAGGTTCGGTTGGCTGATCTGTCTGTCAGTCACAACAAAGGCTCCCCCTCCAGGTTATTTTAGGCGTCAAAAGCCCAAAACTATAATTCCTACAAGTTTTGGCTCTACCAAGCCCCTGTAGGCAGACTCCATTTTAGAATTCCAAATGTACTGATTGACCCATTCTGACAGTCCAGGACCAAGATGTTGGAAATAAACAGAACTGTCCATGCTGCAAAGAAGGCAGCTTAGAACAAACTGCAATATTATTACTACTCTAACATGTAACCCCCTTGCATATGGGGGTTCCTGAAAGCCTTCCCGGAGCTTGTCTAAATGCTCCCTGCCTAACTGGTGTTCGGCGCAATGCCGCCTAAATGTGAGTGTTGTGAGTGCTTCCAAAGCCTCCAGTACTGTCTCCTTAAGAGCTGCCTACTCGCAGGCTCCAGTGGGTTGGTATGGGGGGAACTGGTGTTTCCTTGTTCAAATCCCACCTGAGCTGTGGTGAAATCGCTCCCCTTTGGCAGTCGCTGTATGCACAGAGGGAGCCCTTTTGACCGATGTAACTATTTGGCCATAATTAGCTAGCATGTTGGTGGAACTACAGTTTGTCTAACCTGCTTCTTCCGCAGCTAAGACTGTGTGCACTTGGCCCCTCCATGTTGGACCTGGACTATTGCACTGGGCCAGTAGTAATCGGGGGAACGTTAAAATGGAAATTTTTCTGACCAACCAGGATTAGGACTCATGTGGGAGCCAGCTGACCAATGAGACACAGCCAGTGGTTCTGGGAAGTAAAGCCTGAAGAATGGCGCCTTGTTTGCACCAACAGGGCAGCAATAAGTATTGGCATCTGCAGCCCACCTATGGGATCGGTGGCCTTGAGGGAATTTGCTAACTGCCGAGGCGGAGACATTGTGGCTGTGGCGAAGAAGGAGCTCTGAGGCTCCCTGCACCATTGAGTTTTCGCGCGGGAAGCATGTGAGTGGAAGGCCAGATTCGGGCGGCTCTGTCGCCGGCAAGTATCGGACTAAATCCGCTGGGCAGCGGTCAGAGGAGGCTGTGCAGGAGCACGGCTACCTACCAAGCTCACCCTGTAGAGGACTGGAGAATCTGCTGAATCGCGCTCAGTCTGTCAGGAAAAAGTGAAGCTGCGTTGACTCCCCGATTAGCTGTGAGTTTGGTTGGGCCCTAGAAGCAGCTGCCTGGTATGGTACCCCTCTGTTGCTTTCTATATAAATGTGTGGAGATGTGTCTGAAGTTCAGGCTCAACCCTGCGAGTGGTGTGAGAGCGTGTTTCTGCTGGAGTCATGAGTACAAAATCAGGGTAGCTCCCTGTTAAATGTCTCTAGCAAGGGCAAGATCTTCAGGTTACTTTGCTGATTACACTAACTGAGCCTGCTGGCTCCATCAACTCTTTGTAGGAATTAAATGCTCATTTGTGTCAGGACCCCAACCAGCTGCATCAAAGAACTAGCCTTTAGGGCTTGGGTACCCATAGACAGTAACTCATAGGTTAGGCCTGTGCACAGAGCCCTAGGTAGATACTTATATATTGTAGCAGTAAGCCAATCATTCTGGTTCCCCCCGGTCCTTGTTATCCCCCCTTAAATAAATCAGATTCCTTGTTTTGCAAAAGTACACTAGCTAGTTTGTGTATTAATGGTGAAATACTACACAGTAAATATTGTGTAACTGTACCTTACTTTCCAGGGGGTCCTTGGAGTGAGCTGAGTGGTGCAAGCCGGGGGGTAAGTGTATATGGTAAGGACACTGTAACGTTCTTGTGTGGGCCACTAGTGGGAAGAAAGGGGGTTGCAGCAACCCAGAGGGCTGTGACCGAGTCAACCTCGACTGTTCTAACCCCGACCTCTGGGTGGAGGCACCCGCCAATGGATCTAGGCCCCTCACCCTGTCACAGTTGTGGAAGGCAGGGGTAGTAGCCCTTAGGACAGCACCCCCTGGGGGTTACTAAGTGGAGGCACCACTGGGATCAGCGTCCCCTAGTGGCCGAGTGGACAATGTACCTAATTATGGATAAATTGAAGGAAAAGCTGGAAGGGGATATCATGGTTAAAATCAAATTGGACCCCATTAAGATGATGGTGCATAAACTGATGGGCTGGGGTGAGGCTGAAGAGTTGGACTCTCAGAGAATTGTGTTACTGCTAGATGTACCTTTAGGGACAACGAACGCTGACCTTATTTCCATAGTGGAGTGGGTTAAGTGTTTGGGTAAGGTAGAGGTGAGAGGGAGTATGGCTGACCTACTTGATCAGACTTTACAGGTGTTACTGTTATGTAGTGTAGCCATTAACCACGAGAGGGTACCTCCAGTGATTTACCCGGAAGGTGCCCAACAGGAGTGGAGGGTCATTCACATCTGGAGTGGGTCAGTCACCCCTGTGGGGTCTCCCCAGAGTAACAGCTTTAAAGATAAACTGCTTAAATTGTTAGCCATGGAGGGGAGGACTACTCAAGAGTTACTGCAGGCTTTGGATCTTTCCAGTGATCCCACCCCCCCAGGCTTCCCCCAGTACCTCTCCGGGGCCCCCCAAGAGTTCTATTTTGGCCCCACCACCCATAGTGGTTCCTTCTATACAGCTAGATTCATACAGTAGGCTAAAACCTTTTTCTGGCACAGTGCCCGTGCCTTCAGGGGAGGATGATTTGGTGGCGTGGATGGACTATGCCACCCCCTTAGTCCAGGAGTGGCAATGCTCTGAGGGGGAGAAATGAAAGAGACTGATGGAGAGCCTGCGGGGTCCAGCTTTAGAAGCCATTCGGTTTTCATGGGCCACTAGCATTGAAGCTACTACAGCAGAGTATCTTTGTGCTCTAGAGGGAGTGTTTGGGAGCACAGAAACTGGGGAAGACTTATTATGGAAATTCAAGTCTGCTAAGCAGTGAAGGAATGAAAAGCTTACTGCCTTTGTCACTAGGGTGGAAAGGGCTTTACAGAAGGCCTACCAAAAAGGGGGGATCACCGCCCCAGCCTTGAACCAGGTCAGGTTGGAACATGTTCTAAAGTCTGGTAGATTTTCCAGTGTGATACTGTTAAAACTTAAGTTACATGATCAGCGAGCTGCCCCACCTGAATACTGTCAATTGATGAGAGAGATTAAAGATAGAGACTGATGAGGAGGGGTGGAACCCTATGTGGGGCTGTGAATCTGGGCCAAACCTAAGGTCTAGCTTGAACCCAATGAGACCCCACCTTAGGGGCTTGTTGTATCCCAGAGTTATAAGGAGGGTGGGGTGCGTGCCATTTCCTCTGATCTCCAAGTAGAAAGTGAGTTGAGGGCCGAGGTCAGAAATTTACGAGAACTGGTGAGGGACTTGAAGCAAGCACTACCCACCCTGTTAGGTTTTGGGGAACCAGAGTTATCTAGAAACAAATGCCCTGGCCCAGGGAGTCCCCTCGCCCGGAGGGCACCAGTGGATAAAGATTCCTCCCAATAGAGACCCCTGGGACCCCAAGTTCTGTTACCATTGTGGGGAGGATGGACACTTTCAGACTGAGTACCAGTTGCGGAGAATTAGGAAGGTCAACAGCAGACTGATCACTTGGCATCGCAGGGCCCACATCCGACCCCCCAGGAAGGGCTTTGTGACCCGGGCCAACGCCCAAGCAACTGTCAATACTGTGCCCCCTGAATGGTCTGATGTGGTCGGGCCCTCGATGGAGGCCCCGGTGCGAGTAAATGGGATTCCCACCCAAGGTGTATTGGATAGTGGCTCTCGGGTGACCATTATGTTTCAGGACTGGTATCAGACACATCTACCTGAGGTGCCACTACAACCCTTGGATGGTCTGCATGTATGGGGGCTGAGTGACAAGGCTTATCCGTATTTGGGGTGTATCTGGATCTGGTTGTCATTTCCTACTTCTGTGACTGGAGTGGACGAACAGGTGGAAACCTTGGCTTTAGTCTGCCCCCCCCACTGGACTGTATGATGGGGTACCCTTGTTGATTGGGACCAATGCTCACATGTTTGGCCGACTAGCACAGTTGTGTTCTGAAAAGCAGGTGTCCAGGACTGGGCGAGCTCTTAGTATACCTGCTTTGATCCAGAAGGCCTACGAGACTCAGGGAAGAGCTAGTCAGGAGGAGCCTGAAGGCCCGGTGGGTGTTGTCTGGAGGAAGGATCCGGAGCCATTGCTATTAGCCCCAAATGCCCAGTATGTTTTGCAAGGGGAGGTCCGGCATAAAAGAGATGTCAAGAATAAACTATTGATGCTGGACGCGCCTGGGGAAGGAAAGTTGCCTGGAGGACTGCTGGTTAAACCCAGTATCTTGCCTGCTAGAGCCCATGCTTATGCCAGGAGAGTGATGGTTCAAGTTCATAATGTGTCTGACAAAGAGATTCGAGTAAATAGAGGCTGCACCCTGGCTAGTGTGCATTGTGCGGACACTGCAGTGCTCCCCAATAGCAAGGGTTTGGGGAAGGATGACAGATTCGCGCCAGACTTGTTTGATTTTGGTGACTCCCCATTGCCTGCTGAGTGGAAAGTGAGGGTCAGTGAGAAGCTTGCCCAAAGAGACCAGGTATTTTCCCTAAAAGAATGGGATGTTGGATGTGTGCAGGGGGCCGAGCACCACATTTGACTGCATGATGAAAGGCCCTTTCGAGAGAGGTCTCGGCGCTTGGCCCCTGCTGATATAGATGATGTGAGACGGCATCTGCAAGAGATGCTTGCTGCTGGTGTGATACAAGAATCCAGGAGCCCTTATGCTTCCCCCATTGTCGTAGTGAGAAAAAAGAATGGGGTTGTTCGGATGTGTGTGGATTACCATACCCTGAACCGGCGGACCATCCCTAACCAGTATACCATGCCACGCATACAGGACGCCTTGGACTGTCTAAACAGCAGTAAGTGGTTCTCTGTGTTAGATCTCCGTAGTGGGTACTATCAGATCCCAATGGCTCCAGAGGACCGAGAGAAGACTGCATTTATTTGCCCCCTAGGTTTCTATGAGTTTATCTGGATGCCTCAAGGGATTTCAGGTGCCCCAGCTGCCTTTCAGCGCCTGATGGAACGTGCCGTGGGGGACATGAACTTGCTCGAGTGTTTGGTTTATTTAGATGATGTCATAGTGTTTGGCAGCTCATTGGAAGAACATGACGTTGATTGTTTAAGGTCCTGGATCAGCTGGAGGATTTTGGTCTTAAGTTATCTATATACAAATGCCAATTCTTTCAAACTTCTGTGAAGTATGTGGGCCACATTGTATCCACTGAAGGCATAGAGACTGACCCCAGCAAAGTGGAGGCTTTGACCATTTGGCTCCAACCCAGAAATTTGAAGGAGCTACAGCAGTTCCTGGGGTTCTGTGGGTACTACTGATGATTTATCAAAGACTACTCTCGGGTGATCCGGCCCCTGCTAAATCTCACTCAAGGGTACCCCCCCCGACCTATAAGAAATATAAGAAGACTGCACAACCTGGGGCTGAAAAGACTTATTTCTGCCCCAATGATGTGTTTGGTACTCGCTGGACTGCTGACTGCGAGGAAGCTTTCTATGACATTATAAATCAACTTACTCACGCCCCAGTGCTGGCCTATGCTGACCCAGCTAAACCCTATGTTCTTCATACTGATGCCAGTCTGCAAGGTTTGCAGGCCGTATTGTACCAAGAGCACTCGAATGGTCTGAGACCTGTAGCTTTTGCCAGCCACAGTTTGACTCCTTCTGAAAAGAATTATCAAGTACACAAACTAGAGTTCCTGGCTCTGAAGTGGGCCATTGTTGATCAATTCCATGATTATTTGTATGGGGCTAAGATACTGGTAAAAACTGATAATAATCCTTTGACATATGTTCAGACCACCGCCAGGCTGGATGCCACTGGTCACAGGTGGCTCTCTGCGTTGTCCACCTACAACTACGCTATTGAATACAGAGCATGCCTCAACCATATAGATGCTGCTCTCTCCTGGAGGCCTGTGCCCCGAGCCAATTGGGTTAGGTTGTCTGAACCCGACATTAGAGCACTCTGCCAGAAATTCGACAAAGAGGAACCAGTGACTCCTAATACTGTAGACTGCATGGTGGATTGCTTGGGTCCGTCTGAGAACTGTGTGCCTGCTGCTTACTGCCACGTCACTGTTTTAGACACTAGTATGCTGCCTCAGTTCAATAATGATAGCCTCCAGCTGGCTCAGGCTAAAGATCCTGTGATACAACCTGTCCTAGATGCGCTGCAATTTGGGAGAGATGTGTCCCAACTGCGGTCTGCTGAATTGAGAACTGCCCTGTTATACAAAGAAGGCCCAAAATTGAAGTTGAACAATAGACTGTTATATAAGGAAACCATAGACAAAGAGGGGCAAATAGACAAACAACAACTGGTGTTGCCCACTGCTGTTAGAGAACTGGTGTTGAGGTCCCTGCATGACCACATGGGGCATCTTGGCATAGACCGAACTCTTGACCTGGTGCGGACCCGATTCTACTGGCCAAAAAATGAGTGCCGACATAGAGCAGTATGTCAAGACCTGTGGCCGCTGTTTGCAAAGAAAAGCCCTACCTCAGAGAGCTGCCCCCATGGTCAATATCACTACCAGCGCCCCTATGGAGTTGGTCTGCATTGATTTCCTGAGCTTAGAACCTGATCTGAAAAATATCAACAACATATTGGTGGTCACTGATCATTTCACTCGATATACCCAGGCTTTCCCACCAAGGATCAGAAGGCAACCACGGTGGCTAAAGTCCTTGTTGAAAATTTCTTTGTTCATTATGGGGCCCCAGCGAATCCATTCTGATCAAGGGAGAGATTTTGAGAGCTGACTGATTAGGGAGATGCTATCCTTGTGGGGGGTGCGAAAGTCCAGAACCACCCCTTACCACCTCCAGGGGGACCCCCAGCCCGAACGTTTCAACCGCACCTTGCTAGACGTGCTAGGCACCCTCCACCCAAAAGACAAGCCTAGATGGAGCCAACAAATTAGCACCCTAGTACATGCCTACAACTGCACGAAAAGTGATGCCACTGGGTTCTCCCCCTACCGCCTGATGTTTGGGAGAGAAGCTTGATTGCCGGTGGATGTGTGTTTTGGGGTCTCTCCTGATGAGGTTCGAGCTGATGATTATTTACAGTATGTGCAAAAGCTAAAGGCTCAGCTAAATCATGCGTACCAACTGGCCCAAACCATGGCTGCCAAATGGAACCTGGCCAACAAAGAGAGGTATGATAAAAAGGTGAAGGCACAGGAACTCCAGGAGGGGGATCGGGTATTGCTAAGAAATCTGGGACTGCATGGCAAACACAAGATTGCTGACCGATGGCACCATCTCCCTCACACTGTAGTGGGCAAACTAGATGATCTGCTTGTGTACAAAGTAAGGCCTGAAAACAATTCAAAAGATGTCAGAACTTTGCACTGAAATCACCTGCTGCCAATTGGACAGATTTTGATAGAGACTGAGCCTCTTAATGCCCCTCCCTCTGGGCCTATAACTAGAGCTGCTGCCAAAAAGAGATTCAGGGGGGTTGACTCCTCAGAACTTAAACCCCAGGCACCTTCCCCTCTCTTCCTGCTGAAACTGATCGCCCATCTCTGGCGGAAGACAGTGAACTTGATGTGGAGTATTACCCCTCTTATGAACTGAGTCAACTTTTTAAAGGCAACCCCCTAGCTCTCTATGGGGATGAAGTTGGGTTTTATGGACTGTCTGAGCCCCCAGCTTTGTCTTTGGAGCCCATACCCCCTGAGGCTGAAGTGAATGGCCTCCAAGCCGACGAAGTAGGGTCTATGATTCTGGCTGAATTATCCAGGCTGGCTGAACTGTCTGACTTTTCAGAAGAGGAAAGTGATGTGGGGGAATCTATTCAGGATCCGCCTGAGCAAGAAGTATACTTTGAGTGCCCTGATAGCATCCCGGTAGTATCAGAAGTGCCCTTGACTGAATTAAGCAGTGTGGGTCCTGATATAGAGGGTCATGTCCCCAAAAGCACTATGGGCACGGGGTCCCCTTCTCATGGGGAGGTTCCCTTCACTAATCTAGATGAGGCGGAAATGGAGCCAGGGCCCGTGGCAGATCTTGCTGAGACCCCTAGACGCACTGGCGAGAAGTACGGCTTGTGATCAGGTTAAGTTATGAGTCTCTGGGTCAGCCTCTGGACCTGCCATTGAATGTCATCCATAAGGGGGTCTATCTATCTCCAAGTTCATTGCCCAAGTTAGTTTTGGGAGATGATGCCCAACTGTTCGTATTGCCCTCTGAGTATGGTGCCCCTGCCCCAGCTAGCCCACAAGTAGCTGATAGGGAAGGGCCCCCTCTTTCCAGGTGTCATGGGCAGGAAGTCATGACCTGATTTAAAAAAAGGGAAAGGTTGTCTATGTGCAATATTGCATAAACAATAGTAAGCTGTGAATACAGTGCCAATGTATGTAACAAAAGGTCTAATGTGTTGTCAATCTAAACTGTTTTACCTTAAAGTGATTTAAGGGTAACTACTTGTCGCGGATGCCAAGTTCTTTCCAGGCCAGGAAGGGTGTAACCCCCTTACATATGGGGTTTCCTGAAAGCCTTGCCAGAGCTTGTCTAAATGCTTCCTGCCTAACTGGTGTTTGGCGCAATGCCGCCTAAATGTGAGTGTTGTGAGTGCTTCCAAAGCCTCCAGTACTATCTCTTTAAGAGTTGCCTACTCGCAGGCTCCAGCGGGTTGGTATGGGGGGAACTGGTGTTTCCTTGTTCAAATCCCACCTGAACTGTAGTGAAATCGCACTCCTTTGGCAGTCGCTATATGCGCAGAGGGAGACCTTTTGACTGATGTAACTGTTTGGCTATAATTAGCTAGCATGTTGGTGGAATTACAGTTTGTCTAACCTGCTTCTTCCACAGCTGAGACTGTGTGCGCTTGGCCCTCCATTTTGGACCTGGACTATTGCACTGGACCAGTAGTAATCGGGGGAATGTTAAAATGGAGATTTTTCTGACCAACCAGGATTAGGACTCATGTGAGAGCCAGCTGGCCAATGAGACACAGCCAGTGGTTCTGGGAAGTAAAGCCTGAAGAATGGCACCTTGTTTGCACCAATAGGGGCAGCAATAAGTGACTGGCATCTGCAGCCCACCTATGGGATCGGGTGGTACCCGAGTGGGGGGCTTGGCCCTAACTGCCGAGGGGCAGAGACATTGTGGCTGTGAGCGAAGAAGGAGCTCTGAGGCTCCTGCGCTGTTCAGTTTTAACGTGGGAAGCGCGTGTGTGGAAGGCCAGATTCGGGCAGCTCTGTCGCTGGCAAGTATCGGACTAAGTCCGCTGAGCAGCGGTCAGAAGAGGCTGTGCAGGAGCGCGGCTACCTACCAGGCTCACCCTGTAGAGGACTAGAGAATCTGCTGAATCGCGCTCAGTCTGTCAGGAAAAAGTGAAGCTGCGTTGACTTCCCGATTAGCTGTGAGTTCGGTCGGGCCCTAGAAGCAGCTGCCTGGTATGGTACCCCTCTGTTGCTTTCTATATAAATGTGTGGAGATGTGTCTGAAGTTCAGGCTCAACCCTGCAAGTGGTGTGAGAAGCGTGTTTCTGCTGGAGTCGTGAGTACAAAATCAGGGTAGCTCCCTGTTAAATGTCTCTAGCAAGGGCAAGATCTTCAGGTTACTTTGCTGATTACACTAACTGAGCCTGCTGGCTCCATCAACTCTTCATAGGAATTAAATGCTCATTTGTGTCAGGGTCCCAACCAGCTGCATCGAAGAACTAGCCTTTAGGGCTTGGGTGCCCATAGGCAGAAACTCATAGGTTAGGCCTGTGCACAGAGCCCTAGGCAGATACTTATATATTGTAGCGGTAAGCCAATCACTCTGATACCCCCCGGTCCTTGTTATCCCCCCCCCTTAAATAAATCAGATTCCTTGTTTTGCAAAAGTACACTGGCTAATTTGTGTATTAATGGTAAAATACTGCAGAGTAAATATTGTGTAACTGTACCTTACTTTCCAGGGGGTCCCCGGAATGAGCTGAGTGGTTCGAGCCGGGGGGGTAAGTGTATATGGTAAGGACACTGTAACTGACTTATGTGGGCCACTAGTGGGAAGAAAGGGGGGTTGCAGCAACCCAGAGGGCTGTGACTGCATCAACCTCGACTGTTCTAACCCCGACCTCTGGGTGGAGGCACCCGCCAACAGATCTAGGCCCCTCAGCCTGTCACAGTTGGGGCAGGCAGGGGTAGTAGCCCTTAGGACAGCGACCCCTGGGGGTTACAAACAAATGATCAGCAAACAAATACCTCTTCTAACAGAGCTCCCTCTCAGATTAATTATGACTGCAATCAAGGCAGCTGTTAAAGAGACAGTACCAGAGGCTATGCAGGCACTCTCTGGCAATACATTTAAATTGCTAAAACCAGCCTGCCAGTGAGCATTTAGGCAAGCTCAAGGAAGACGTTTCAGGAACCATCATTTGTAGGGAGGTTACATTAATATTCTTGAACTGCACACATCCTGCTAAGCTTTGTGTGAACACACCGAGACACAACAGGGTACTGGCTACTGTTGCTGAATTGCACACACCCTGCTGAGCTATAAGTAAACACATTAAGACACAACTGGGTACTGGTTACTATTCCTGAACTGCACACACCCTGCTGAGCTTTATGTAAACACACCGAGACATAACAGGGTGCTGGTTCTATTCCTGAAATTCACACTCCCTACTGAGCTTTATACAAAGGCACTGAGACACAACAAGGTACTTTTTTTTTGGTACATTGAGACACAATAGGGTGCTGCTTCTGTTCTTGAACTGCACACTCCCTGCTGAGCTTTATGTAAACAGACCGAGACACAACAGGGTGCTGGTTACTGTTCTGAAATTAGCACTCCCTGCTGAGCTTCATGCAAAGGCACTGAGACACAACAGGGTACTGGTTACTATTCCTGAACTGCACGCACCCTGCTGAGCTTTATGTAAACATACTGAGACATGACAGGTACTGTGTTTTTGGTACTTTGAGACACAACAGGGTACTGGTTACTATTCCTCAACTGCACACACCCTACTGAGCTTTATGTAATCAGACTGAGACACAACTGGGTACTGGTTACTATTCCTGGACTGCACACACTCTGTTCAGCTTTATGTAAACACAGAGAGACACAACAGGGTACTGTTTCTTTGATACACTGAGACACAACCGGGTACTGGTTACTATTCCTCAACTGCACACCCCCCTGCAGAGCTTTCTGTTAACGCACTGAGAAACAACAGGGTACTGGTTACTATTCCTGAACTGCATACACCCTACTGAGCATTATATAAACACACCAAGACACAACAGGGTACTGATTACTGTTCCTGAACTGCACACACTCTGCTGAGTTTTATGTAAACACACCGGGACACAACTTGGTACTGGTTACTATTCCTGAACTGCACACACCCTGCTGAGCTTTATGTAAACGTACTGAGACATGACAGGTACTGTTTTTTTGGTACTTTGAGACACAACTGGGTACTGATTACTATTCCTCAACTGCACACATGCTACTGAGCTTTATGTAAACACACCAAGACAAAACAGGGTACTGGTTACTATTCCTGAACTGCACACAGCCTGCTGAGCTTTATGTAAACAGATTGAGATACAACAGGGTACTGGTTACTATTCCTGAACTGCACACACTGCGCTCAGCTTTATGTAAACACACCTAGACACAACTGGGTACTGGTTACTATTCCTGAGCTGCACACACCCTGCTGAGCTTTATGTAAACACACTGAGACACAACTGGGTACTGGTTACTATTCCTGAGCTGCACACACCCTGCTGAGCTTTATGTAAACACACCGAGACACAACTGGGTACTGGTTACTATTCCTGAGCTGCACACACCCTGCTGAGCTTTATGTAAACACACCGAGACACAACTGGGTACTGGTTACTATTCCTGAACTGCACACTCCCTGCTAAGCTTTATGTAATCACACTGAGACACAACAGGGTACTGGTTACTATTCCTGAACTGCACACACTCCGCTCAGCTTTATGTAAACACACCTAGACACAACTGGGTACTGGTTACTATTCCTGAGCTGCACACACCCTGCTGAGCTTTATGTAAACACACCGAGACACAGCTGGGTACTGGTTACTATTCCTGAACTGCACACTCCCTGCTGAGCTTTATGTAAACGTACCGAGACACAACAGGGTGTAAGAGGTTTGGGAATAGTTGGAGGCAGACAACAGGATTCAAACTCAAAATAGCTTTTATTCAGCAACAAAAAGAAATCAAAATAGTGAACTGTATGTGACCAAAAAAATAAAAAGAGGGTTTAGGTCAAATAATTCAAAAATAAGTCTATCAATAGCTTATCCACTAGAAGGCACTAGGGTCAGAGTTGGGGTCAGCTCCTTGATGAGCCCTGTAGTCAACGCTCATGAAGGATCTAGTGAGCTGAACTCCACTGAGCCCTAATCTGATTTAAGTTCTGAAAAGGCCTTCTTTATATAGCAATGAGATCATGTGGTGAAGCTAGGCTCTGCCCCTTACCCAGTGTAGAAATAACATTTTAGCAAACAATGGTTATTTTTAATATTTGAGCATATCTTTTGCTAAGTTCATTCATAAATAACATCTTTCAGTTGTCAGCATCTCCTTTTAATGCATTATAAATGAAATATTCATGGTTTGGGCAGTTCCCAGCTAGTCAGGCTCCTCCTACAAGTCCTCTGTTCCATATAGGTAGGTAAGAATGGGCCGGCTAGCTCTATAGGAGGCTGAAGCATGAGAGGGCTTGAGATGCCAAGGGAACGTGCCAAACCCACACCAGAACAGAATTTGTCTGTGAACAGAAATGAAATAGATATGTTAAAACACAAATACATAATAATATGAAGTGCCACAGTTATTAGTATGGTGCATGTCAAAACCAAACTTTACACATGAATGCGTGCATTCTCTTTTAGCTCATATCTACATTCTTTAATATTATAAAGCTGCAGCACTTAACTAGCGCTGGAAAATGCAACCCGCTCCAAATCCTCAGTATTTCTTTTAGGAACCCAGGCATGGGTTCTGTGGGTAAAGTAAAAGAAAACCCTTCTGAAAGCAGTAGAAGTGGAAACAACAATTCTTTCTTTCTTACCCTTTTTATTTTGTATTATGCTTCTGAAGCCACGCTGCAGCCATCGCCTTGCAATACAGCGCATACAGGGTTGCAGCTAGTGACTGACTAAACAAATGATATGTGCACAGTGTGAAGCTTTCTGACTGATATTCACCTTGGCAGACTGATGCTATAGCTTGTCGTTGTCTATTTGCTTTCATTTTTACGTATCCGTGAGTAAAACTCGCTCGCTCCACCTCGCACATTCGCGAGGTAAACCTCTGCATGATCATGCAGCTATCTGTGCACACGTTCATGCTGAAGCTGTGTATATGTGGTAAGGAGACTGGTAGAGAGCTCCCAGAAATCAGTGACAACTAGAGCTTGTAAGGGACAGAGAGGACATGGTGGTTTTACCATGCCACAGCGACATCCCGTACGGAGACATCCTCGACAGACGCAGTGCTGAGTGTTGGCAATACAGTGTATGGGATGCCTCTGTGTTTCTCCGACTCAGAGTTGGATGGGGGGGCTAAACACCCTGCGAGGCAGTGTCCTGGACTTGCAGAGATCATCACAGTGACATGCAGATTTTGCCTAAATCCTGTCGCTGTCATGGTCTTCACAGTAGGGGGGTTGCTGCGTCGTCGGTATATCATAAATCATACAGGTGGCCTGCTTGTAGATGGGGAGAAAAGGAGTTAGACAAGAGATGAGTATAAGGAGAGTAAATAAATTTAACAAATAGTTTCAGTGCTGTTGCAACAGACTTTAGAAAATGACAGGAACAGGATCTCCAGGGTTCTACCATCCTTCCACACAGGGTACTGGTTACTATTTCCGAACTGCACACACCCTGTTGAGCTTTATGTAAATGTACTGAGACACAACAGGGTACTGGTTTCTATTCCTGAACTGCACACACCCTGCTGAGCTTTATGTAAATGCACCAAGACACAACAGGGTACTGGTTACTATTCCTGAACTGCACACACCCTGCTGAGCTTTATGTAAATTCATACTAGGATTCATACTAGGATTTGTTAGGAGCTAGAAAACCGTGAGGCCCATAATTTGCTCCTATGTACTAATAATAACAAAGAAAAAAGCCTGAAATGATAAACTTGTCTAACCAGGTTTTAAATAATGATTTAGAGCTGCTGACAATCACCTCAATCAGCAGTGCATTCCAGAGCTTAATAATGCATAATGTATAGAAGAATTTTCCAGGCATGAGATTAAATCTCCTAAATTGTAACTGTAGCGGATGACCTCTAAGATTTTAAGTGTGCTTCTTAAATAGAAATCCTAAACGAGTTAATAAATATGGGTCATTGATGACATCATACATTAGAAGAAGATCCCCTCTTAATCATCTGGTAGATAGAGACATCAAATTTAAAGAACTGAGTCTAGTTTCATATGGGGCATTTCTCAGGCCTCTCACTATTTTGGTGAACCCCTTTGCACCTTTTCCAGTTGCATAATGTCCTGTTTCTTGAAAGGACAACAAAGTTGTGAAGAGAAATGTAGGTGAAGGCGAACATAAGCTCTGTCGAGAGGCATTAATACTTTGCTGTCCCTTGGTTTAATGTTTCTCTTTATGGACCAAATAATCCAGTTAGCCTTAAGGATGACCTCATTGATCTGTGAGTTGGGGAGGAAATTATCAGATACCAGGACCCCCAGATCCTTCTCTGTCTCTGTACTGATTAACACTTTGTTATCTAAAGTGTAAGCATGTAAAGGATTGCTTGTCCCAAAGTGCATAATCTTAACACTTAGTGTGATTTAATTTCATCCCCCAGATGGTAATCCATTGAGACATTTTATCCAGATAATTCTGAATTGATATTATTTGATCAGAGTTGGCACATAGACCACCAATTTTAATGTCATTGGCATATTTAATAGTATTTGAGTTGCAATTTTTTGATATGTCAGCTATGAAGAGCTAAAAATGACAGGGGCCCAGAGCAGAACCCTGAAGCACTCCACTTGTAACAGACCCCATACTAGAAAGCTGTCCATTTATCAGAACTCGCTGTGCACATTTACTTAAACAATTTCCTATCCATTTTACAAGACTGGGGGTTGATAGTAAACCAGTAAAGTTTTTGTAACAATGCCCAATGTGGAAGAAGGTCAAAAGCCTTGCTGAAATCGATGTAAATCACATCTTAGGGAAGTCTATTATCCAATTGTGAACTGACATCTTCATGAAAACATAACAAGTTGGTCAGACAACTTCTGCCCTTTTTAAAACCGTGTTGTTCGATGTCGGTGTTAGCTAGAGTGGAAGTGATCAAATCCTTAATTAGACTTTCCAGTATTTTACACAAAGGGGAGGTAAGGCTTATCGGTCTATAGTTTTTCCAATGATTCCTTAGACCTTTTTTATGGATGGGAATTACATGTGCAGTTTTCCCAAGGTTCAGGAACATAATGATGGTTTATACAGTGTTCATACAATAGTTTTAGAGGCAAGGACAGACTGTCAGCCAACAAGTACAGAAAGTGACCGGGCACATCATCAGGAGATGCGCTAATTTTCCCTTTGAGCTCCATTAATTTAGCATGGACACCTGATTCTGAAATAGTAATGTAACTACCCGAAGAATCATTTATGAAAAATGTCTCTCTGATTTTTTTGAAATATGTTACAAAAATTTGTATTAAATAAGTTGGCCATATCAAGAGGATCATGAATTAGGGCATCATTTACCTGAAGTGGGCCTACCTGACAAGTAGATTTTTAAGGGAATTAATGTAGGCATAAAATTATTTACTATTGTCTTTACATGCATTGGAAGTTAACCGGAGCTCCCAAATCTTTTTCGCCTTTCTTAATACTGTTTTTACATTTTTGGGGGATATGCAAATAGGAACACCAGTTTGCGGGAGTCTGAGATTTTAAATAGGCTGCATAACACTTATCTTTTTTCTTTATAAGTTTAATTATTTCCTTAGTCATCCATTTTATTTTAGATTATTTGGATGCGGTTGTTTGCCTAGTTGGAACATGGCTACTTCTTAGATGAGTGATTTTATTGAGTAATGTACTAAAATACTCCACAACACCTACAGTGTTAAAAATGGAAGCCCAGTTTACACTATCCAAGGCATTTTTTATGTTATGAATGCCTGCCTTTTTGTACAAGTAAATCTTAGAACTGCTGGACACCAAGGAGGCTGCTTGTATCAAGACAAAACCAATAGAGCAGTGGTCATTATTCCCAATAGGTGATGATACAGTAAGATTTTTTAACATCAGGGATTTACTATTTAGAACAAGGTTAAGGAGATTGTTTCCCCAGGTAGGTTGGTTTACCCCCTGTGTTAGGTTGCATTGCTGACACATATCAACCAGTTTCTTTTCAGAACTGGAAACAGCCACCAACTTTGTCCAGTCAATATCACCCAAATTAAAATCACCAGTGAGAATAATATCCCCTAAAGAACAAGCTGTTTCAATTTCCTTAATAATTATGTTAAGATGTTCATTTGGGGCACTCGGGGGACGGTAACAAACACCCAGAATGATGTGCTAATTCATGTTTACCACTAATTTGATTCATATTGATTCAGAAATACTGACAGGATTTTTAACCTTATTAGTAATATCAACTGCCTGTAGAGAATTTCTTAGAAAGATGGCAACACCGCCTCCTTTTTTGTTCTGCCTGATATAATTGTACAACATATACCCAGGCAGAGAAAAGTCCCAGCTAGATTTGGCATCCCCCCATGTTTCATTAATAAGACTAATATCTACTTCATCAGTAGTTAAGGTGACCTTTAGCTCATCTAGTTTACTGTGAAGGCTCCTGGCATTAAAATATAAGCATTTTAAGTTTTTTAACTGAGTGTATATAACCAAAGACCTCTTTGGGGGAAGAACTATTGTCTCCCTCAAATCAAGCAGTTTAAATGTTTATTGATGTATTTCAATACATGTTTGCTCAATAGTTGGTTCCCCTTGTGGCTCAAATGTAGTCCATCTCTACAATATAGGTCAGATCTACCAATAAAATCTACCCAATGGGTAAGACATGCCTGATTTTGCTTGAGGTATCTCACACGGAGCCAATTATTGAACTTGTGTATTGCTTTATTAAACTCGACAGAAGCTCTCGGAACAGGTAAGACTTCGGAGAAAGCTATCTCACACCCAATGGCCACCAAAATATTAGAAAAGGCAGCAAGATCTTTTTTAATATTTATTATACTGGAAGGCAAAAAATCATTTGTGCCTATATGAAGAACCACTAGTGGGTTAGTACCCCCATCAGCCAAAATATTATGAACCATCCTTGAGATATTTGCAATCCTAGCACCCCAAAAATTTGAGCATGTATGATTTGCCTTATCCAGGTCACATATAGCCCTATCCAGGTGTTTCACCATGGAGTCACCTATTACAAAAACTTGCCTTTGTGCCTCCCCAAGGGGTTTGGAGACCTCCATTGGGGCAGAAGCATGTACTGCATCAGGCACTAAGCTAGGTGGAGAGACTTCAAGTGGAGCTAATTGGACATCTGAAGGGAGAGGATAGCTGGTTACGTGGCTTTGTTGATTAGCCAATGAGTTGGATGAGTCACTACGGTGAGCTGTGGTTGGCATATTTGAGAACATATCTTCTGGTGCGGTAGAAACAACACTAGGGTCCCCATGACCATCTAATAAAGTAAATATATTACTTGTAATCAGGAAAAACTTGGAGGCCTTATGCCCTTTTTTATAAACCCGTCTGCTTTGTACCTCATACCAATGATCATCAGGACTGTCTGTTGTACTATCATTATCCCTGGGGCACTTTCTAGTGCTGCCAGGATGTACTTCAGACATTGAATCTATATGACCATCACGTAATTGTGTGGAGTCAGATTTAGATGAGGGCATAGTACTGGAACAGGGAAGATCTGTTGAGACACAGGCAGGGGTTTGATTAAGTGCCTTAAATCTGGCCTGTATTTGATTTTGACTTGCTTCAAGTTCTGAAAGCCTAGTATGAAACATGGCTGCAGCTTGCTTCAATTACTCATTTTCCTCACACTTAAAGCAAGTGAACCCATTTGCTAACTCTGCACTCACGGTGGTACTGTACATTCGATACAATACACATAGAACACTGCCAGATATGTGAGATGAAATAGTAGACTGAGACATCATGGGAAATTTAATCAAACCAAATCGTGCAGCCTAACCCTCGAATGAACAGGACACTTAACTATCAAAGTATTATTTACTATATTGAGTGCAGTTTTTAATAGGCAATACCTACTTACTCCCACTGCTCCCGCTGAACATGCAGAACACGCGCAGATGTGTGTGTCTCTGCGTGCGTCTCCGCATGCACCCTGCTCACCGTGCACCCTGGTTTAGTAGCTGCACCCAGAAATGCAATGAAAGGGTCACGCAGTACTTCACACCAGTGTTGTTGTAAAACAATGTCTTTTAAAATGCAACACCTCAAAGAGGTAAAACAAAGTGCTGCAACACACTATAATGAGCGCCAGACCAAAAATGAGCACTGACTGCACAATCTGTAGTTCATGAGTAAATCTCCACGTACTTGTCCTGGTTCCCTTCTCACAGGAAACAAGGGCTCCACACAGTTTAGAAATAAAAACGTTCTAATAACAACAAGTTTAGCTACATATAAAGTTCATGCAGACCAGGGAAGCACTTGGCAGCCCACTGATCTGATTTAGATGCACTGAGACACAACAGGGTACTGGTTACTATTCCAGAACTGCACACACCCTGCTGAGCTTTATGTAAACACACCAAGACACAGCTGGGTACTGGTTACTATTCCTGAACTGCACAAACTCTGCTGAGCTTTATGTAAACACACTGAGACACAACAGGGTTCTGGTTACTATTTCTGAACTGCACACACCCTGCTGAGCATTATATAAACACACTGAGACAACGGGGTACTGGTTACTATTCCTGAACTGCACATTCCCTGCTGAGCTTTATGTAAACACACCGAGACACAACGGTTACTGGTTACTATTCTTGAACTGCACATACCCTGCTGAACTTTATGTAAACACACTGAGACACAACAGGGTACTGGTTACCATTCCTGAACTTCAGACACCCTGCTGAGCTTTATGTTAACACACCGAGACACAACGGTTACTGGTTACTATTCCTGAACTGCACATGCCCAGTGCAGTCTGAGGCAGAATACTCTTGTGCTGAGTGCCTTCAACATCTGGAAAAGCCACCTCTCAATGCTGTGCCTGTGGCATACCCCGGCCTAACACAGTTAATGTGGGGGTAGTATTGTGGTTGCTAAGCAATCACACCACATGGGTCATTTGTGGTTGCTCATGCTAGGGCTGCCATTTGTCAGGTGCACATGAACAGGTGCCATTTGTGAATCCCCCCAATACCAATATAAAACAAACTCTGGTCAGTGCTGATATGGCTGTGGAGAGCTTTTGGGATGCTTTTACCCATTATTTCTAATGAATTTGCACAATGTAGATCTTCTGAGGGGCAGTTTCGATGTAGTCTTCCTTTTACACATTTTTACAATGTGTCTTCCTTTAATATGACTGCTGATTGCTGTATCTTTAGCCTGGATAGTTCACAGAGGACATGGCATCTTATTTTCAGTGGGGCTCTACATCCACACAATATTATGCTGCATTGTGTAAAATCAGAACACACTGAAAACAATATTTTACATCTAGACCAGGCTACCCTGAATAATTACATTATAAAAATGGTAAAATCATGATGCCACTGAAAAGAAGATATTGCATTTAATCTGGGACAGCCTGAGTAAATACAGTGCAAAAATATGTAAATGAAGATCCCTATGACAATGGGATGTAGCAGCTCCCCTGCACTATCCAGGATACAAAATATAGGATAATAAATATTTAAAGGAAATCTACTGTAAACTGAACTTCACTGTGTTCACTGACATAAACAAACAGTTCCTTTATTGTTTTATAATGTATTAGATAGCAGTGTTTATTTTGAATGTTGTGGCCCTGAGGATGGTGTGTGTGTGAGTGTGTGTGTGCACGTGCTCGCATGTGTGTGTGTGCTGTAGCTCAATATGTTATTTTTTCCCAAACAGCATAGTAAAAAATGCCTGCTGATTGCTATATATTTAGCCTGTATAGCTCACAAAAGATATGACACATGTCTGAGATAGTGCTTATCAGATAGTGTCTTAAGAGGTTGAAAAAACAGGGTAAATCTTTTTAGATTCATTGCTGAGAAAGGATGACATTTATGAGGTATGAATCTTTCTTGAAAGACAATACCTGCCCAACCGAAGCTAGTAGCAAGAAAATGTTTAAATGCTAAGTATTTAAATGTGCAAGTTTGTGCATTTCAAAGGGGGTAAACAAATCTCCAGTTTAATTGGCAACCAATATTTAACAAGCAGTTTCAGTTTCCCAATGGCCATCTGATAAGCAGCTTGGAGTTCTGTCTCCATAGTGATTTGTAGGTGTGGAAGGATACATTGAAAACTCCAAAAATGTGTTCCACGGTATTCCATTTTTCCAGTTACAGACAGCAAGATGGCTGTAGGCTCTGCCCACAGCCATAAAAAGTGTCAACTCCTCTTCACTGAGTGCTCAAGATGCTCTTGCAGCAGAACCACTGCATTCAAGTGTTTTTTTTCTTGACTCAAACCAGGATTAATTAACTGAGCTTTTTACTCACATAACATTGATGTTAAAACATATGGCTCCTCCACTTGGGAGGTAATAGAGGTTAAAATCCTTGGAAATTTTCAGAAGATTAGGATTTGCAGAGCACAGAGCTCTAGTAGGGCAGTGTTCCACAAGAAGATCTTAGCAATATCTTGGGCCACAATCATGTACAGCAGGCATCTATAAGCAGGAAGTAACAGCTTATATTCAACTTGGCACTTAATCGGCAACCAGTAGAGATCTCTGAGTACTGGAGTACTAGGCTCTCAAATACCTACAGTAGAGACAAGTTTTGGAGCATAGCCTGGATACTGTGAGATCGGTGCTTAAACACTGTTTGGTAACTTTTTTAGAACATTATTAATACTGGTATACAGTGTTCACAGTGCCACTGTTTGGTAACTTTTTTTAGAACATTATTAATACTGATAACAGTGTTCACAGTGCCACTGTTTGGTAACTTTTTTTTAGAACATTATTAATACTGGTATACAGTGTTCACAGTGCCACTGTTTGGTAACTTTTTAGAACATTATTAATACTGGTATACAATGTTCACAGTGCCACTGTCTGGTAACTTTTTTTAGAACATTATTAATACTGGTATACACTGTTCACAGTGCCACTGTCTGGTAACTTTTTTTAGAACATTATTAATACTGGTATACACTGTTCACAGTGCCACTGTCTGGTAACTTTTTTTAGAACATTAGTAATACTGGTATACACTGTTCACAGTGCCACTGTTTGGTAACTTTTTTTAGAACATTATTAATACTGGTATACACTGTTCACAGTGCCACTGTTTGGCAACTTTTTCAGAACATTATTAATACTGGTATACAGTGTTTGCAGTGCCACTGTTTGGTAACTTTTTTTAGAACTTTATTAATATTGGTATACAGTGTTCACAGTGCCACTGTTTGGTACCTTTTTTTAGTCCATTATTAATACTGGTATACAGTGTTCACAGTGCCACTGTTTGGCAACTTTTTCAAACCATTATTAATACTGGTATACAGTGTTCACAGTGCCACTGTTTGGTAACTTTTTTTTAGAACATTATTAATACTGGTATACAGTGTTCACAGTGCCACTGTTTGGTAACTTTTTTTTAGAACATTATTAATACTGGTATGCAGTGTTCACAGTGCCACTGTCTGGTAACATTTTTTACAACATTATTAATACTGGTATACAGTGTTCACAGTGCCACTGTCTGGTAACATTTTTTACAACATTATTAATACTGGTATACAGTGTTCACAGTGCCACTGTCTGGTAACATTTTTTACAACATTATTAATACTGGTATACAGTGTTCACAGTGCCACTGTCTGGTAACATTTTTCACAACATTATTAATACTGGTATACAGTGTTCACAGTGCCACTGTCTGGTAACATTTTTCACAACATTATTAATACTGGTATACAGTGTTCACAGTGCCACTGTCTGGTAACATTTTTCACAACATTATTAATACTGGTATACAGTGTTCACAGTGCCACTGTCTGGTATCATTTTTCACAACATTATTAATACTGGTATACAGTGTTCACAGTGCCACTGTCTGGTAACATTTTTCACAACATTATTAATACTGGTATACAGTGTTCACAGTGCCACTGTCTGGTAACATTTTTTACAACATTATTAATACTGGTATACAGTGTTCACAGTGCCACTATTTGGTAACTTTTTTAGAACATTATTAATACTGGTATACAGTGTTCCCAGTGCCACTATGTGGTAACTTGTTTTACAATATTATTAATACTGGTATACAGTGTTCCCAGTGCCACTATTTGGTAACTTTTTTTAGAACATTATTAATACTGGTATACAGTGTTCACAGTGCCTATAGGGTGGTAAACCTATGCAGCAGCCTACCAGTGGAGACGATGGACATGAAGACTGTAAATACCTTCAAGGTAAGCTTGGACAGATTTCTGCCTACCAAGGCAATCAGAGGGTATATTGAGTAGCAGGATTGTTGGGAGTACCTGTACATTATCACATGCTTTGCACAGAAAACTTGTGTTTTAATTCTGCAAATTTCTTGCATGTACCTTTTTTATCGGGGGAGGAGTAAATTAGTCTGGGTGGATAGTGAGGAAGAGGCAGAGACTGAAATCATGGTTATCCAGTTTGATGGGGGTTGGAGTAGAGAAAGAACATGACAGGTGTGAGAATGTCTTCTGCAGTGGATCTACCATTCCCCTGTTCTCACTGGCCATTCCTTCTCCCACAGGCATTCATGCTTCCACTCATACATGACCAGCAGGGACTGCAGCAAAGGATCCCAGCCAGTGTGACATCACCCTTATAGACCTACATCACAGGTTATATGATTCACAGATCCCAGTGAAATCAGCCAAAGCTGTAAGCTACAGGCCCGCAAAGGAAGAGAAATAGAATCCAAATGCCACAGGGGGAGCCCACACCCAACCAGCTTCAGATTGCCACAGGGGAGCTTAGGACTGAAAAAATAGATCTCAGGTAAGCAATCCAGGCAGCAGCAGGAAATCCATAGCCACTGAGGAGACCCAATTCAAAATAACATCAAGCTGCCACTGGGGAGACTACAGCCAGACAAGGTGAACTCCCATAAAGAAGAAAACCAACAAGCTACCATAAAACTATGGCTAGAGCTACAGGACATGTATATTTCGTCAGTGCCATATATGCAGTAAGTCAATGAATATAAATCACTATTTACACCAAAAAATAGTTGGTCACACTGCCACAGAGGAAAGCACTTCCCAGGCAAGAAATAAACAAACTTGCTGTCTTCTACTGACACACGGGAAACACCATTCCCTGTAAAAGAGCCAATGAGACATTCACCCAGCTTGCAGCTAAAATTATCCAATATAGCACTGCAACCACTCTGCCCTGAAGTTAATGAGCCCAAGAGGTGGCCCTGATACTCGCAGCAGTTCCAACGGGTCGTAATAGCTGATATGGGGGAGCACTGAAATGAAACAGCAGAGGCAGAAAATCCTGTAACAGCAGCAACTCCATTTGGACACCTCATCATTAACCACCAAAGGGGAATGACACCTCAAGAGGCGAATGGCAGAGGCAGCTACCAGGGCTAAAGACAGCAGTAGCAAAATCACAAGTAGCAAGGAGGTAGTCTGCTATGGCTGTCTGCTTTCCTTGCCGCTGACAAAGGATTTGTACTCGGAGCAAAGGGGCACTCTCTCCAGATGCTGACAGGATGTTGCTCACCTTTCAGCTGTGCTACTGATTCTGCTTCAACTGTCACCAGTGCCTGCCGACACTGTAAGGTATTAGTAATGGCTGGCAGATAGGTGAGGGGTTGGAGTATCAGAAGCTTAAACACAAATGCTATAAGTAATATTAGAATTTTAAATGTTTAAAAAAATATATAAAGTAACTGACAGTGAAAATCTGGACTGGTTTGGGGATGTTTGGAATGCAGCAGGTAGGCTTGTGGGATCCTGAAATCTGACAGAAAGAAAGTGAGCAGGCAGGCAGGCAGAAACATGGATTTCAAATATAATTTAAATATTTGTGGTTGTTGTGGAACGTAAAAAAGTAGCAACAGGTACAGCAGCAATTAACAAAATGGCATTTTTCTTTTTGTTATGGTGACGTATTTAAACAAGTTAATATAGATAGATTTTTCACTCTCCGGGTCCACTGGGGAAAAAATGGCATCTGAGTTATGAAAATTCTGAGGATCACAAGGATTTTAAAACAGGTCTTGTGTCCAGGTTGGCAGGACTAGTTTTCAGCTGTGCGTCAGACACTTCTAACACATTGTTAATGACTAGTCAGATTGCTCAGAGTCTTTCCCCATTCTATAAAAAAATATAAAAGGCTAAAAACAAGTAAAATAAATAAAAAAACAAAACAAAATAAAGAGACAAACACTGAGACAAAACAAAACAATGACGTATCACTAAGGCCACACTGAAGTGAAAACCCTGATTACTGCTCCAAATTCAGGGGCAACTTGGGAGCTTACATGACGGCCTCCAAAAGCACAAATGAGAGCACTCAAATCAGACAAAAAGTTCAAAAGTCAGAAAACTAGAGAAAAAGTTATGGTTTATTCAGTGTCATGATGGGGAGACACAGCACAAAACCTCAACGCTTTGGGACAATCGTGAGTCCTTTTGTCACATCACAGCTTCTTGCTCTGGTGCCATCTTGCATCAACCAAGCCCTCTCGGGATTGCTTCCATAGGCAGAAGTCTTAAAGAGCTTCCATTCCAGGACAACATGGGGTCATCAACTTGTGAGTGCAGTTTAGCAGAAGTAGAACCCGGAAGGTTTATGTAGATCAAAGGAGACAGCCACTCTCTGAATAGAGCAGTTGGCACCCCTCAACTTTGAGCAATTTATGCCCCCCAAAAAGAAAATCACATCATGGTCTTCCTTGCTGATAATTGGGCTGTCACTGCTGAGCCCATTGTAGCCTGTGATGCATTAGACCCGACAGCAACACACCTCTGAAATGCCATTCTTTGTAGCAAAATGTTTGCTGCGTATGCACAATCACGTAAACATAAACATACTTTCTATGACGGGCTCATGTTCTGCAAGGATTATTGATTTAGCTGGTGGTTTGATTCTGGTTCTTTTTCCCTTTTTAAAGTGAAAAACAGACTGCCCACCAGACAAATGTTACAGCACAAAAGCATGTTTGTTTACTATCCTTGATCAACTCTCACTGCACTTTTCCTGGACTTGGGAAAACCCACAACACAGTCTGACCATTCAAGATGCAGTGGGAGGAGCGAAGACTAGTGCATCATGAGTGGCTGCACTGTTTGGGGTGTTCATATTGTGCAGGATGTATGCTGCATGAGTACATCGAGGATTTGAAACAAAGCAAGTTTGGGTATTATACCATTGGAATGCGTTTTAGTTCAGTTAAGAAAAGAAGCAGATGAAACAACCAGCAACATCAGTGAATTTTAGAGACGGTAAGCAATCATAAAATGTGTTTTTTCAACTATGAAATGATATCATGCAAAAGGCGTTGACAGTGTCTTTTTTTTTTTTTTATGCTCCCCCTCTCCTCGCAGCTCTCCCCCTCTTCAGGAGACACCTATGGCCTTTTTAGCCCTCACTCATCTACCAGGTGACTGGAGCAGCCCATCCCCCATGGAGCCGTGGCTGTACCCCCCAGGTGGGTACAGGGCGGGGGCTTCACACCCTGAAACATCTATATTCGTCGGGACGCTGTCTCCGGGCCTGGTAGGGGCATTGAGGGTCAGGGCCTGGTGCTCCATCTACCGGGAGGCTATGAGGCATTTTCCCATTTTCTCCGGACATGCCATGTCCCCCGACGTCAAGGCGCTGAAGCGCCGACGTCTGGCACGTCGCCTCTCTATTCGGCATCAGACTTGCTGTACCTCGGGTCTCCACCCGGGGCCAGACAAGAGCCAAGCTCTGGCACCCCCCTCCCCCCAGAGAGGATGAACGGTCCCTAGGATGCTCAAGTCCTCTCCCTCGGCCGGCTCTCCAGCTCCCCAGGCTCATTCCGAACCGGATGCGCTGGCGTCATAGCGGAAATCCAACAGCGCGCGCCGGCGGGCCGGCTGACAGTGTCTTTTTAGTTGTTGTGGCATTTTTTCAGTTTCTTATACTGGCCAGTCTTACCTCAACATTTTGCAGAAATCACCTATTCATAAAAAGTGTCATTTTTTGTTTCAAAATATATGACATACCTGTGTCTAAAGTATTGCTATAATAAATCCAGACATTATAATTGCTGCTTATAGCTTGTTATTGCACTTTGCTTGCAGTTCCAGCAGAAATTATTTTTTATCCAGAACTTACATAGAAACCTAGACAATATCAGCAGAAAAAGGCTTCACTACACATCCGGTCTGCTCAGTCCTACATATCATATGTTACATATACCCTAGTGGTCACTTTCATCCTATCCCATGTGCCACTTATTTTAGTATGCAAGCTGGGAAAACTGTCCCATAAACCCTCATTTGTTCAGCTTCTAACATCAAGACTCCTATCAGGTGTCCTTTCCCTATGGCCACAACCTGTCATAGGATGGCCCCTGTCCATTTTCTGATGTACATGCACAACAAATTTCAATGTGCTGTTGAGCCTAGCTAGCACTGGCTCCTGACACACTGCCTCTTTCTTCCAGTAGAATGTGCGCTCACAGCATTCAATTCACAGAGGGCCTGATATTGAAAAAGATGGGTCAAGCGCTGCTCAGCCGTTTGTGCTGCCCTTGCCCCGGACCTCCCCATGGTTGTATTTCTACAGTATGCACACCCACTGACAGCTAATACAGCAACTGGCCACAGAGGTGAGAAGAGGGCTGTGCTGGTTGCCATACTCTGCAGTTAACACTGGACACCAAGGTGAGAGGGGTGAATGGAGGTTAGATGTGAGTGGGCAGGTTGGGTTGGAAGTGTGAGACTGAATCAGCAGAGATTTCACATGAAACATGGACTGGAGGATGGGGGGGGGGGACCACTGGACACCAGGAGCTTCAGTAAGACATTTACTGGGGGATAAGAAGGGTGGCAGGAACCACTGAACACCAGGGATGTACATACTCAAGTACTGGAAAATTGGGGGGGGGGGGTTGTAGCTTGGTTCAGGGGCAGACGGCTTCAGTACCGACACCCTGCCTTCAAGGAGGTGAGGGTGCGGGCTTAGTGTCCAAGAGGTGAGTTTCAGTGGTGGTAAACAACACTGCTCAAGGAGCTGTTTATTGCCACCAAAAACCTTTGAAACTGCTGCTGCACCAGTACGCATGAGGGAACCCCTCAATTGCTTAGGCACAGTAGTATTTTAGCACCTGAGTGCTGCCAGGTTTGGTGGTGCTCTGAGGGCCTCTGAATATAGCCCTGTCTGGAGCAACAGTCCAAGCCTGGGTTATCACCAGTGTCAGCCACGTTTTGCCAGTGCAAATTTTTGAAATATCAGGGCCAGAATCATTTCCAGTATTTTCATTTTAGTGAGGTCAATTCAGTTCAAGTTATACTGTATGTTCAGACTTAAAAAAAGACCATTTCAATCTTACAAAGTCAAAAAGGAGTACAAGATATAGAAAAATGTTGACAAGTGTGACAAAAACATCACACATAATATCACATTTACATTCATAAAAACAGTAACATTTATATTATCATCACAACCTATGAGCTATTGTTTATAATGCTTTTGGTTTTCTTTGGTGAATTCCTTTAGCTGTAGTCAAATAATTGGCAGCTCTATCCATGACATGATCATCATCTATATTAAACACAAAGGACACAGACTCAGAGCTTGAAAAAGTGACTACTGAGAAACTCTAACCAAGCCAAAAGTTTAAAATCTTTATTATGAACTGTGGATCGTAAATGGAGGAAGCTGATTGGCTGAGAGGTTTTTGAAGCTGTGATGACATTGGGCTACATCATCACGGCTTCAGAAAACCTCTGGCCACCAGTCTTCTCACTCCCAGCGTAATGATCTCCATGTCCCGAAGCAAGTCAAACCTCCAGTCGGCTGCTATTAAAAAAGAAACTGAACTCCTCACAACTGTCCCCACTTACATGTTGCCCACTCTCTAAAGAGAAAAAAGCATCTTTCACCCTGCTTCCTTTCAGAGCACCAACTACTGCAGCACTTCTGACATTGGTGTTGCACTCCATAAAAACACATTTCCCCACCACAACATGCAGCCTCGCGCCAAACAGCAGTTAACAGAAATCTGCAACCCGCTCCTCGAGACTCTTCAAGATCACAAATATAAACCACGATGGCTTACCATCTCTCTTGGATTAAATCTGACTAACACAGACATCAGGAGAAAAAAAACTTCTGTCACCTTGAGCAGCCGCGGTCCATGTCGGTGGGCAGTCTCCCAATAAAACAATCACGGTACAGTTCAGTAGCAGTTTAAAACCAAAAAACGAAGAACACAACATAAACTAATGAGCAGACCCCCAGAAGCATACAATTTGGTTTTTCTTTTAGGCTGCATGTAGGAGAGGGAGGTGGCAGAACACCTAAAAAGACATCCCTACACTACCTACTACCAGCTACTACAATAACGCCACCTGCTGACCGCTGCCTTAATAGAACTATTTTGTTAAACAGTACTCCTACACTACTCCTTAGAAAGTTTTTTTTGGATATATTTAATTTTTTTGCCAGTTTATTATTTATACCAATTTTGTAATCAGGTTCATAATAGCAATAATGCACTCCAGGGTGTGGTATATCATAAGATATCGTCACTTCTCGGGTGGTTGGACACACTCGGCATGCGGCTTCATGCCCAACCACCTGCGGCGTGATGATATCTCATGATATACCACACCCTGTCGTGTATTATTGCTTAATTATACCATCTTCACATCAAATGGAACTGTTCCACGTTTTAATTGTATCCCATATCACTTTTGCAAAGCTTAGCATATGTGGTTTTTATTTTCCTTTGTTCCTACAATTGAATCTATTACTAGGGAACCTTTCAAAATAAAATGATTCAGGTTACTATAACTTAAGGCCAGCAAGTAGTACTTTGAACAATGTGCATTTGATTTAAGAGTACACCATGGAGAGAATTTTATGGCGTGAGCAACATTCATATCATTATTTCTATAAGATTAGTTTATTTTTGATACAGACCTTATATTAAGGGGCTATCTTATTTCTGCACCAATTTCCATAAATAATGCAAATAAATATTACAAAACAAATTGCATAAAACAGAGAGGCACCAGTGGTATTGTTTATAACCCAGTCTTTTCCATTTTTCTTTTTCTTTCAGCCACTTATAAGGAAGTCTATGTTAAGACGCAGATAATTTAATTCAATGATCCAGGGTTCTGGACATAGCTTGAACAGTCAGAGTAGGAACACCCAATTCTGAGCCAAAAGCCACATGTGGGCTTGACACAGGTGGTTTAAGAACAGATCTGCTGTATATACAGTACATGTAGAAGTGCAGAATCCGACCTGTCAAGGCCAGCAAGCCTCCAGATTTCAACCCCATAAATGGCTTGGGTGTTACATTTTGCCCTCCATGCTTTTAACATTGAAAATAAGTCAGCCCAGTGGTGCTGAGGGTTGAGGCACTGAATGCCACACCTCACGCCACACTGGTGACCCGGGTTCAGGAGCGAGCTCAGGCACCAGGGGTCAGCAGGGGAGCGATGGGATGGAGCGCCCGCTGGGCTGCTTTCCTGTCCTGGGGGGAGGGTGTTGGGTTGCTCAGCGCTCCTGCGACCCCTGGTGGAGATCGGGGATGCTGCAGAACACTGGGTAGCATGTACACTTGCGTGGCCTGACGTTGGCAGGGTTGCCGTGTGCTGAAGTGAGGACACATGCACCACACACAAGGGGAGGGAGGGGGGACTCAGGGGCATAAGGAGAAAAACCCTCCTCAGCCGGATAGGCAACGGCTTCCTCCAGTGCCGCCACCACATGTCCAATGTCGCTTTCCCGTCACTGCCCCTTCGATCTCTCTGGGGCTGTTAGCTGCCTGCGACCTCGGAGGATCGTAATGACTTTGAAGATGACAGGAGGGATGGTGGACAGTAGAGCGGTTAGGCCAGTGGGGACAGCATGAGAGAGTTCCAGTGTGAGGAGTGAAGAAAAAGAATTGAATAAAGAAACATTGAAAATAAAGCAGTGGCACCATAAATGCTATTAAATCTATTCCAAACCAGCATACTTTTCCTCACCCCAACAGATCACTTGCAAATATGATTAAGCCATAATAAATCTGAACTAATTATTAGCCTGAAATAGGAAAAGCTCCTAACAGCTTTGAATTTTACAGTATATCACAAAGTGACTGTCCTCTATTCAGTTTGTTAGTTCCAAAAACTAAGGCTTTACTTTTGCCTATTTTCTTTTTGCAATTTTCATCTAAAAGAATATTGGAGTAAAAGATAAGATCACCAGATCATCAGCATAAGCCCAAACCAGAAAGGGACCAATTTTATTTTTCTGAGAATTAGAGGCAGAGTTATTCAATTGTGACAACAATGAATTAGTATAAAGAAGGAAAGTTATAGATATAATACATCCTTGATGTGTTGGTTTTAAACCTTTCTGAGTTCTCCATTAATCCATATACAGTACCTAACTTGTGCCCACGTGTTTGAATGTAATTTCCTTATTAACTTGTGTCCACATGTCTGAATGTAGATTCCTTATTAACTTGTGTCCACATGTTTGAATGAAGATTCCTTATTGACTTGTGTCCACGTGTTTGAATGTAGATTCCTTATTAACTTGTGTCCACGTGTTTGACTGTAGATTCCTTATTAACTTGTGTCCACGTGTTTGACTGTAGATTCCTTATTAACTTGTGTCCACGTGTTTGAATGTAGATTCCTTATTAACTTGTGTCCACGTGTTTGAATGTAGATTCCTTATTAACTTGTGTCCACGTGTTTGAATGTAGATTCCTTATTAACTTGTGCCCATGTGTTTGAATATAGATTCCTTACTGTATTCAATAAATCTTTTCATCCATTCCTTGATTTGCCAGAATTATCAATAAAACTAACTTAAACAACAATCAAATGCTCCAGAAACATTAATAAAGACAACTTGCACCTTTTGCCATCAAATTCTGATATACTTTTACAACACATATTCCAACACAAAACAATTATCTACTGTGCTACTGTGTATCAGTTTCTAAACCGTGATCTATATTAAATTATGAAGCTATTCTCATATATCCATTTCTGGACCCTAATCAAAACAGCCTTAGTAAATATCTTAGCCGTGGTGTCAATAATGCTAATTAGCCTTTACATCTTTGGATCTCCTCTACCACCTTGCATCCTGCTGACAGCAAGGGTAACATGGTGATATCCAGTGGCAAGGTGGGCAGAAGTTAACCAGAAGGATTCTAGTGATAAGAAACTCAGTGGTTAGAGGATTGGAGAGGGTGTTAGGTAAGGTGGCTAAGGGGGGATGGGGTGGTCAGATGCCTGCCTGGAGCATCAGCCATCCAAGACTGGGATAGGATAGGACAGGATAGGATAGGATAGGACAGGATAGGATAGGATAGGACAGGATAGGATTGGACAGGATAGGATAGGACAGGATAGGATAGTGAAAGGAGGGGGGGCATGGAGTGATGGTACACCTTGGTACCAATGATTTGGCAAATCAGACTGTGGAGACAGTGAAAAGGGACTTCCAGAGGCTGGAGGACAGACTGAATAAGCACTCTTGGCTTCCTTAACCTTTTCTGAGGTCCTTCCTGTCTTAGGTGGGGAGAATGAGATAGACAGAGTGAGGGAGGTAGAGATCGAGGGGTTCAATGCGTGGTTGAAGGGGGGATGTCAGGAAGGGGGCACTACTTTATAGATGATTGGAGGGGGGGGCTTCATAGAAACATAGAAGATGGCTGCAGATAAGGACCGCAAGGCCCATCCAGTCTGCCCATTTTTTCTACCTTATGAATGTGCCATAGGCCTTTACTCTGTCAATAGCCTATCAATTCATACTCATCTTTTTATTGCTCCCTTATGCCTGCCCCATGCCTGTTTGAAGCCCTTCACTGTATTCATATCCACCACTTCCTGAGGTAGGCCATTCCATGCATCCACCACCCTTTCTATGAAAGAGAACTTTCTCACATTCCCCCTTAATCAGCCTCCCTCTAATCTCATGCTGTGTCCTCTTGTCCTGCTATTTTTCTTATATTGAAACATGTTAGACTCTTTCACCTTGTTAATGCCCTTCAGATGTTTGAATGTTTCAATCATATGACCTTTCTCCTGCCTTTGCTCTAGGGTATACATATTGAGCTCCATTAATCTGTCCTCATATGTTTTCTGATGCAGTCCCTGCACCATTTTTGTTGCCCTTTTCTGGATTGCCTCCATTTTGTTAATGTCCTTGTGCAGGTGCAGCCTCCAGTACTGCACGCAGTACTCCAGATAGGGCCTAACTAATGTCTTGTAAAGAGAGATTATTACCTCTCTCTTAGGATTTTATACCCCTACTAATACACTCCTACATCCCTCTAGCCTTACCTTCTGCTTTAGTGGTCTGATTGGATGATTTCAGGTAATCTGTGATGATGATGCCTAAGTCTCTTTCTTCCCTTGTCATTGCCAGCAACTCCCCTCCCAACCTATAGGTGGCTTCAGGGAGGATTTCTCTTCCCTATGTGCATGATCTTGCACTTCTTTACGTTAAATCCCAGTTGCTACTTTTCCAATCATTTTGCCAGTTTATACAGATCTCTTCTCATTCTGCCGACCCCATCTCGATCATCTACTCTGTTGCAGATCTTGGTGTCATCTGCAAACAAGACAAACTTACCTTCAGTCCATCCAGAATGTCACTGATGAAGATATTGAAGAGGACAGGCCCCAGGACTGATCCCCGAGGTATCCCATTTATGATTCGCATCTCTTCTGACTGTATACCATTTACCACCACTCTCTGTTTTCTGCCCGCCAACCAGTTTGCCACCCAGTTGACCAACTTCTGACCATGCCCGAGCCTACCCAGCTTATTAATCAATCTCCTATGTGGAACAGTATCAAAAGCTTTGCTGAAGTCAAGGTAGGTAACATCAACTGCTCTCCCTTGGTGCACCACTCTGGTTACCCAGTCAAAGAAATTTATGAGATTAGTTTAACAGGGCCTTCCTGTTGTGCCAGAATGCTCTTCAAAGGTGATAGCCTTAACCTGACAAGAGAAGGGATTAGTGCATTAGGGCAGAAGTTTGACATCTACATTGGCAGATGGTTAAACTAGCTGCAGGTGAGTCTAGGGCTGAGGATTCCACTGAGGAGGGAGAGACAGTGGATAACCTAGATAGGTCTCTCCCAGAAATGGAGGTAAAATGTTTAGGGAATAATAAAAAAGAAGAACAAGTCCAAGGGACAAGTCAGGCTAGACACAATAGATGTGAAAGGAAGAGGAAGTCCAAGACGCCAAGCTTATTAGAGAAGGGTGATCGGAAGGGCAAGTGAGAACCAATAGATGTGCAGGCACATGTTGGAGGGTGGTATGCCTCAATGCCTGGAGTTTTATTAACAAGATTAGTGAGCTCCAGGCTTTGAAGACAGACTCTGGGCTGGATCTAGTGGCAACTAAAGAAACCTGGGCCAACGTGAACAATGATTAGAACATACCGATCCCAGGCTACACCTTATATCGGCATGATAGGGAGAGAAGAAGAGGTGAAGGAGTGACCATCTACAGTGAAGCCCACCAAGATGAAGCGCAGTGTCACAGGTTTCCTGCATGACAAAAGGGATTAACTCCCATTGAAATTGCACTGTTTGCTGCAGTAACTCCACTGCAGAGTTGGGCTTCATCTTGGTGGGCTTCACTGTACATAATAGAAGGGACTGAGGCAATAATACATGCTACCATTAGGGGGTAAGGGGAAGTAGAATCACTATGGATTCAGCTCACAGAGTTGTCAGGCAGGAAGACTTGCATAGGGGTGGTTTACAGGCTACCGGGAAGGGAGAAGAGAGAGATAAAGAACTAGGTGCTGACTTAGAGAGGAGGATGGCAAAGAGGAAGGTTGTAATAGTGGGAGATCTCAACCTGTCACACATCAACTGGAACATTCCAGTGGCTAGGAGTGCTGGAAGTCATTCCCTGCTTGATGTCTTGCAGGACTGCATGTTGGTTCATAAGGTAAGGGATCCCACTAGACAGTCAGCCATTCTAGATATGTTGCTCAACAATTCTGAAGGCGTGGATGGGGGTATAGGTGAGGGAACCACTGGGTTCAGCGATCACAATAATATATTGGTTAGAGGTGTCACTGGGCACCAAGAAGCCCTTGTCTAAGACTGATGTGCTAGACTTCAGGAGGACTGATTTCAACCACATGAGGGAAATTATGCTGGACAGGTAAGCTAAGGTAGACAGGATCAGGGGATTGAAGGAAGGATAGGTGTTATACAAGAGACAGTTCTCTGAGGCAACAAAAACTTGCATGAGAGAAACAAGTGTAAGAGACCATTTGGTTTTCTGAAAGGATCAGGGAGGCAGTTAAGGCTAAAAGAAGAGCCTTTAAATGGTACAAAGAAAAACAGGGGGATGAAAAATATGGTGAATACCAGGAGAAAACTAGAGAGCAAGAGGGCAGTCAGGATTGCAAAGGCCGACACAGAGCTGCATATTGCCAAAGGGTCAAGAGAGGGAAAAACAGTTCTTTAGATATATGTGAAAAGAGAAACATGGGAGGGGGAATTGTCAGGTTAATGGAGGAGGCAGGGTAATAGAGGAGGAGGAAGGGGAAAAAAGCAACTGTTCTAAATGATAACTTCTGTTCAGTATTCCACTAGGGAGGATAGCAGGCCCTTGCCAGAGAGTGACATAAAGGCAGCTGATAGAGGAATCCCAAAAAATGAAAATGCACAAATTTAATGGCAGAAAAGTTCAGAAGGGGCTAGCAGCCCTGAAGGTAAGCATGTCCCTGGGGTTGAATGGGATGCATTTGAGGGATGCTAAGGGAACTGGCATCGATGTTAGCTGATCCCATGGCTTGGCTATTCAATAGCTCTATGCAGTTAAGGGTAGTTCCCAGGGACTCGAGGATGGTGGATGTGGTTTCACTGCACAAGGGAGGGGACTAGGAACAGCAAGGAAACTATAGACCTATCAGCCTTACCTCCGTGGTAGGGAAACTGATAGAGACACTAGTCAAGGAAGATCTAGTGAAATACCTGGAGGAAAAGTGGACTTCAGGATAGAAAGCAGCATGGATTTGTGACAGGGATTTTTGTCAGACAGACCTGATAGTACTCTCTCTGAGTGGGCAATGAAGGTAGTTGATAAAAGCCAGGCTGCAGATTTATTCTACTTTAACTTCAGCAAGGCATTCAACTTGGTGCCACATTGAAAGCTGCTGAATAAGATGGGGATCTGGGAACAGCTAAGGAAATAAAAAGGTGGGTAGGGAGTTTGTTGGACAGAAACCGGAAGAGAGTTGTTGTGTATGGGATCAGATCAGAGGAAAGAGAGTTTACTAGCAGAGTACCATAGAGATCTGTTCTGGGCACAGTCCTCTGCAATATGTTCATAAGTGACACAGGTGAGGGACTCCAGGACAGGTAGTGTCTGCTCACAAATAAAACTAAACTCTTTGGTAGAGTTGACAATGTGGAGGGGATAAGGGAGTTGCAGAGAGATCTGCAGTGGCTGGAAAATTGATTCAAAGTCTGGAGCTGACATGCAATGCCAAAAGTGCAAAGTTATACACTTAAGAAACAAAAAGACCAGAGTATTGGATGGGCGGGGAGGGGAAGCTGGTACAACATCAGAAGAAAAAGACCTAGGTGTCATCATTAGGGACTCCCTTAATCAAACCAACCAATGTAACGAGGCCTTTAGTTAGGCTAACAGGATGATAGAGTGCATCAGGATAGGGTTCAACAGTAGAAAGCAGGAGGTACTGTTACCACGGTATAGGTCACTGGTGAGGCCACCCTTGGAGTACTGTGCCTAGTTTTGGAGTTACCATGTGAAAAAAGACAGGGATAGGCTAGAGAACACACAATGTAGGATGATCAAGATTTTTCAGGGCCAGAAGGGCAGGTCCTATGAGGATCGGCTAAAGGCACTTAATATGTATTCACTCAAAACCAGAAGAGAAAGAGGGATGTGATTCACACCTTCAGGTTCCTGAAATGAATTAACAAGGTTGGCTGTGAGGAGCTATTCATCAGGCACAGGGAAGATAGCACAAGGGTCATAAGAGGAGGATAAGGAGGGAATGTTTAAAAAGGATGTGAGGAAGTATTATTTTATGGAAAGAGTGGCTGAGTCATTGAATGGTCTGCCGGCAGAGGGGGTGGGTGCTGAAACCATAAATGGCTTTAAACATGGCTGAGATAAATCCAGGGGATATTAGGTACTCAGTGATAAGTGAATGAAAAGGGAAAATAGTGTAAGTGAAGACCCCACAGAGACAATAGATCCTGGGGTATGACAGGATAATATGGGGCAGACTGGATGGACCATCCATCTTTTTCTGCCATCACCATCTATATTTCTATGTTTCTCTGTTTAACAGTTGATAATATAGAGGATAATGTATGGGTCGCTATTGGTAATCAGCTTGTTAACCATTGAGAGGTTGCCATGGCTACCATGTAAGCTCAAGAGTGAAGGTTTATGTCACCATTTCAACCTCGAGACAGTTAAACAAGCTGGTTGCCGATAGTATAGTGTATGGTACACTATTTACAGGGATATAGACACTCACGGTTAATTCGCCTCACTCTCCCTTGTGCTTCTCGATAACCACCATGGCCATTTGGAGGTCCATTCACCATTCTCACATGCACAAACAACTTACACAGTAAACAGAATGTGCATGCATGCATATGGTCTATGTTGTTATACCATCGATGTGACATACTCACAATGGCATAACAACATCATGACATCACGTAGACAGTATAACATTATAAATTGGTCGATTTCAATGCATAATAATGTTCAACCATAGATTATATGACTTTCTCCCAAGTTTTGGGGAAGGCATTTTGAGAAAAACATCTATTTAAGAAGCTCATCAAAATTGGATCCCAAAAGTTCACATTAGACTTGTGTAAGTCTGCAGTAGAATTATCTGGTCCTGGGGCTTTATTGAATTTTAAAGATAATAGAGCTACTGTAAAAACTTATTTAAGAGTGAAATAATGAGTGTCTGCTGACACACTACAATAACTGTTCGTTTCTTGTGTCACTAAGCTCCCCAGACCATGGTAGTCATCATCCTGCCCCACAATAATTTCAGGTAGATTGCTTTCTGTTATCTAAGAACCAGTTTAGATCTTCTTCCATTCTTATTGTAAACACTGAAATTCAGATAGGTAGGATTTTACTTTGTTGATGTAAATAAAGTAAACAAATTAAATTGTACCTTTCTACAACAGTCATTAAACCAGCCTTCACCAACATTCTTCTTTTTCTTGCATGTCATAGACTGGTTCAAAACATAATCTTAACATATTGTAGAAAGAATCAGCATCTTCTTCCATACACAGCACATCTTTCAGTAAATAATTTTGGCGAAAGGATCTAAAGTCTCATAAATCTGTTTCTCAATGTGTCCATCACAATTTTATTGAATTATTTAAACTGTTGGTAACCGGGAAGAGTACACTGAGCCAAGGCTCATTGCCAGGTGCAACCTAGGGAAAGAGTGTAACAATACAAACAGAGGGTACAAACAATGGAACCAAAACAAGGCAAAAAAGTCAGCACTGTCAAGCAGGCATGGTAGATTAAAATACAAAGTCTGCAAGCAGTAAGTATTTTATTTACAAAAGTGCAAAATAATAAAACCCTTCAATAGTCTGTTAACAGTGAGTTATGTGTAGGGAGAGCAGGAAGTTAGGGGAGGAGGGAAACGGATAGCAGAGGGAAAGGAGAGGAGAGTAGTAGCATGGGTAACCAGAGGGAGATGGAGGAGGTGTGAGAGGGCAGGGGGTGAGGGCAAAGGGCAGAGGATTGGTGGAGGACGGTCCTGGGGAGAGGGACGCAGTAAGAGGAGGCAGACCATGGGACGGCAGAGCAAAGGGAGAAACAATCAGATATTTATTTATTTATTTATTGAGAATCTTGGATTACAACCTTTGAGTCAGTGACTCATTTCCAAAGGTTCCTCATCAAGGTACAATACATAACAATAAGCAGTAATTATACAATATTACAGTGAGATAACTACAGTGTATGAGCAATATATATATAAAATAGTAGGCAGTATACAATATTACAGTGGAAGAAGGAGACAATATAACAGGGAATGAACAGTGCTGTTAGTCCTATACAGTAGGGTAGCTATACAACCCCTGAGGGAGCTTGTGAACGTCAACAAACAGAGCAATCAATATTATGGTATGGCCTATATGCTACCACATAGTAGCAACAGTGGGATAAGTATTTCTTTAACCCAGAATCTTGCTGTCCGTAAGCAGATTCCAGCACATTTTAGGAACAATGGCAGTGATGGGTGGAGATTATGTGGTTTTTAAGGGCTATTTTGAAGGAGCCTAGTCTGGGTATAGTAGTGATAGCCCGGGGGAGATCATTGTACCCGGATGGTGCTCTGTAGAGGAAAGACCATTGTGCAAGGGTGGTTGTGACCCTGGGAACAGCCCACATTAATTTATCTGCCGCGCGGGTGTTTGCTGAGGTATGTGCAGCATGAAGGGTGGCTGAGACACCAGTGGTAGTAAGGCCTAGCTGTATTTTCTTAGTAAGGAGACAGGTTTGATAATGTACTCTTTCATCTAGGGTGAGGATTTTTTGTTAGTGTATACAGGGTACAGCAATAGGTGTGCTTATCCGCTGCAGTAAGGAGCCCACAGGCTTTATTAATGGCTAGGTGGATTTTATTTAGTGCAGTTCAGTCAGCAGCCGAGTAGATGGCTAGCCCATAGTCTACAAGGGAGAGAACCGAGGAGGTAATGGCAATGTGTAGGGCCTCTGGAGGTAGGCAGGCTTTGTGCCAGTACAGTAGTCCTGTGCGTATATTTATAGTGGAGGAGAGATTACTAATGTGTTGGTGGAATGATAGATTAGAATTGAAGGTAATGCCTAGATATTTATAGGTGTGGACCTGTTCAAGTGGGAGGAGGGTTTTGGAGAGAAGATTGTTAGCTGGGTACTGTAGTCCTTACTCTGGTGATGGGAAAAGAGCATTGATTTAGTCTTTTTTATATTGACCATGAGTCTGTGGTCAGTGAACCAGTTTTCAGCATGGTTGAAGGCAAGTTGTAGGGAGGACTGAAGGTTTGTGGGATCTGAGTAGGAGTCATACATTACCGCGTCATCTGCGTAGAGCAGAAGGTTACCTGGACAGGACTTAGGCAGGGTATTCAGGAAGATGCTGAATAGCAATAGGCCAAGGATGCAGCCCTGGGGGACCCCTGAGCGGACTGGTAGAGTGGATGAGAGGATGTTGTTTATCTTCACACATTGGGACCTATCTGTGAGGTAGCTTGTGAACCAAGTGATGGGTCCTGGGGACAGGCCGGTGCAGCGAAGAGCATTTAGGAGCAGGGTGTGGGAGACTGTGTCAAACGCTTTTGACAGGTCTATGAAAACGGCTCCCATTAGCAGCTTCTTATCTAGGGCATTGTGCAGTGAGTTGGAGAACTCTGTGAGTGAAGTGGTTGTGCTGTGACTGGCTCTAAAACCATGTTGTTCCCTACATAGGATGTCGTGCACATGCAGGTAGTCTGTGAGTTGTGTGACAATGATTTTTTCCAGGGCTTTCGAGAAGGGAGGGTGTATGGAGATGGGCCTGTAATTATTGGGTATAGTGGGGTCTCCACTCTTTAGTACTGGTATGATGGTGGCCACCTTCCAGTCAGCTGGGAACCGCCCTAGGCATAGAGAGAGGTTAAGGAGATCAGTTAGGGGGAGAGCACCAAGTCCAGCACCAAATTAAGGATTTTCATGGCAAAGGAGTCTTTGCAATAGTTTGATCCCCCTAGGGCGTTTTTAAGGTATGGTCTATCTTCATTCATAGTAACAACCCTGAAGTAGAAGGGGGTGGTAGGTATTGCTCGGTTCTGGGGTCATAGGTGTGGGGTCGAAAAAGTTGTTAGGGAGAATTGTGCTAAGATCAGAAAATGCTGCATTTAGGCCGCTGGCAATGGTGAATATGTCAGAGGTAGTAATATTGTTGACAGTTAGCTGGGCGGGGGGAGGTATTCTGGATTATCCGTTCAGTTCCTTTAGGTTGTCCCAAAATAACCTAGCATTTCCCCAGGATAAGGCCAGGGTGGACTTGTATTAGATAGATTTGCCATTCTAATAGCCCAGGTACACTTGTTATGAGCCATTGTATAAGCCATCTTGTCTGCCTGCACACCGCAGGCAACTGCTTTATACCAGAGGTCATCACGTTTTTTTTAGTTGCAGGATCAGTGCAGGTGTGATCCAGGGGGCATTTTGCTTTTTGGTTTGAACCTTAGTGAGCGGGGCAAATGTATCACAAGCATTGTTGAATGTGTGGGTGAAGTAGTCAAGGGCTACATCTATGGAAGGGGCTCATCTGATGGGGGACCAATCACACTGGGCCAGATATCTCCTTAGCTTAGTGAGACCACCAGGTTGGAAACATCATCAGGTAAAGCTGCTTGGCTGGGGCAGCTGCCGTTGACACGACCAGGTGAAGAGGATGGGTGAGTGATCGCTTAATGAGTCTAGGAGTACAGTTAGGCTTGAGATTCTGTTAGGGTGATTGGTGAGTAGGAGGTCGATTAGGGTGCTAGAACCATTTCTGGGATTTACCCTGGTTGGCTGGTTAACTAATTGAGTTAGGTCTAGTGCTGAGAGGGTATCTTTTATCGAGGAAGCCGAGCTTGATATAATGGACTGGGGGGAGAATATGTCACAAGGTTGCCTGAGTGGGACAGGCAAGTTTATTAATTATTTCATGATCAGGGCTTAAATTAGGAATATCTGGACAAGAATGAACTGGTGTTCTTTAGCTAAGGGAAAGTGATCACCTTCAACTCTTTTCTCAGTATATTTAGCGTAATACAATCACCAGTAACTTGCCCAGATCCAGTAATATAATCTATAACTGACATTCCTTGTGCATAGAAGAATGTCACACTCCATGAATGTATCCTCTTTATCCTATCATTTTGGTGGGGGCCGGGGTAAAGATGATCTTTTAATATCTATATCAAAAACAAGACCTCTGTTTCATTTATCAGAGCCTTTCCTGACATAATTACAGGATAATGGACGTATGACATTTTGTATTGTATAATCTCTGACATAATCAAAGTCCCATATTTTAGCACTGAAATATCCCATCATAAGAATAGCTTCTAGATATTAAGATTGCATAAAAGATACCTGACAGCCAATATTTTCAGAAATAGTGTCCAAATGGATCCGAAAAGAACCTGGGGAAAATATATATTAAGCAGAATAAAATGATAATTATATACCCAGAAGTGGACAAGTTAAAATGGGCCACTTAATTCTGTTACATTTTGTGTACTAATCTAAACTTTTATATATTTTATAGTAACTGGAGTCTGTTTTTTCCATAGGAAAAGCCGGGCATAATTTTCTGCTATAACCAACTAGTTCTAATGACATTCCCATAATGGCTTCCCCTTATAGAATGCGTGGGCAAACAGCTTTCCATTTCTCCACAGTGCAGTCAACTAGGTCACAAAGAAACTCACCATAACAACCTGTTTTTCATCCACAAGTACTGTATGTAGTAGTTTAAGCCAAAATTAAACTGTTCTGATTATTACTAGATACAGAACTAGGGAATCTTACAGTTTTTACTCTCTACATTCTAAATCAAACAGTTCTCTTTGGTCTGACGTGGTCATAACATGGACATCACCAAAAACTTTTTTTAAATCTCACTTTGTAGCAAACCTCGACTCTCTGTACTACAGCAGTAAACAAATCAGAGCAGGTGCAGTTTACTGATCACACATACAATTGCCAAAAACATGAAATAACCCTGATTTGTAGTTTAATTAAAAACCAGGCACTGGCACAATTTTAAACTGAAATCTTTATTGACACAGTAGAACATAGGGGTGAAAAAACTGTCCCCAGCAATTATATTAAACAAAACATGGGAGGTGTGAATAACCCACATTTTATTCCCACCTTTGGTGTGTGGGATGCTTTTATAAACCCCTCAAACTTCATTCTCAGGGTTTATGTAGGATCCCACACCTTAGGTGTGTATAAAATTCTTATAGTGTATAGTGGAATGTTGTTCCACCTCAATTTACATCACGGCTGAAATGCTGTTGTACCACAGTTGAAAGGTCATGGGACACGGTTTTACCCTCCTGTGGTACAACAGCATTCCAGCTGATATGAAAACCACATGAGCCACAAGTCACAGAAACTGCAGTGTCAACCAGATACAAACTCCTGGCAATGCGTCGGCAGTGGCACAGTCACTCAACCAAATCCCTCAGACCCAGGATCAACCAGATATGAACAGAAAATACAGGAGCAACCAAATATTTTTATTTATATGTAAAATACAAGTGCAGGATCAGCCAGATGTATAAAATTACTCACAAAATCAACGATGATTCCTCTCGCAAACAGGCCTCTCGTTTAGCAAGAAATATGGCTACCATGTTTTTTAAATCCCTCCCAAAATGCATCTCACAGCCAATAGAGACCTGCGCTGTAGATGTAGTAATGTCTGGTCCGTAACAACCACACCACTGACCCTAGCAACCAGCCTTAAAGTCCGAATTAAGATGCAGCACCAAGAATTTCTTTTTCTATTACAAAACAAATTCAAACTGTTTTTATATTATTTTGAGGGGCACCATACACTATAAAAAATACTGGATGGGCAACTCTATGCCCAAACAGTGTGTTCTGCTGCCTTGAGGTTCTGATTCCCAGGGACCTCTCAGTCTTCACTCTTGAGATCACAGGGAATCAGAACCCCTCTGTGGCAGAACACACTGGTTGTGCATAGTTGCCCATCCAGTATTCTCTATATTATGCTCACCTCCCCATACATTATTTTATATCTCATTACAACCAATAATCTGCCACAGAGACTTATCTTCTTTCCAGGGACATTGATAACAATTAAAAGGTAGAGACTGGCCTTCAAAGTGTCATGTGTCCTGGAATGCTATTACATAGTGACAGAATACAAACTCCCTCCAGTCTTTATCTGGGATTTTAGTATTATTTCCAACAATAGTCCTAGAAAGGAATCCAATACTATTATTTATTGTTGTTGGTCCATTTTCAGCATTATTATCATCATTCTGGTTCAGGAGCAGTCTCTTGTTTGCAGTGTGTAAAGGTAATTGTTAATGAGCAGTATCCTCTAATGGATGACCTGTTTGCTGTTAACTGTAAGGAATTCAAATTGTCAATAGCATCCACCACAAACTTTATTGTAGAGCCATTTTTAGCCACCTGCTAAGGAGGGTCCTCATTTAGCCCTTCATCTTTCTCTTTAAACATTATTGAAGTCATGTGCACAATATGGATTCCTAGAGTGTCTAATGTGAGACTATTTTACAGGATCTTACTTGCTTGCAACTCGCCTCTCAAATATACATCACCCTGCCCTCCTGCATCATAGAGGTAAAGGGGAAGGGACAGGGACCACTGCTAGGCTGCAGAAACAATGGGGGGAGAGAGGTAAACACCAGTCCTTTTATAGCAGAAACAGTCCAGGAAGAACTCACAAAACTGAGGGTGGACAAAGCGATAGGACCAGATGATATACACCCCAGGATATTAAAGGAATTACGGACAGTGCTAGCAGCGCCGCTGGCGGCCCTGTTTAGTGAGTCGCTTGATACAGGGGGGATTCCAGAGGACTGGAAGGGGGAAAATGTTGTCCTTCTCCACAAGAGTGATAGCAGGGAGGAGATTATAGGCTGGTCAGCCTCACCACAGATTATGTAGGTACTGATTAAAGAAAAGGATTGTGGAACACTTGGAAACCATGGGACCACAGGATCCAAGGCAGCATGGTTTCACAGCGGGAAGGTCATGTCAAACAAACAGTATCGAGGCAGACTCGATGGGCATTAGTGTCCTTTTCTGCTGACAATCTTCTATGATTCTATGAAATCTGATTGACTTTTTTGACTGAGTGACGAAGGAGATGGATCAGGGAGGAGCAGTGGATTTTGCCTACCTTGATTTCAGTAGGGTGTTCAACACCGTACTCCACAGAAGACTGGTGAGCAAGTTAGGGAGCCTGGGGGTGGGCCACAAAGTGGAAAACTGGGTTAGAAACTGGTTGAGGGACAGGAAGCAGGGGGTGGTAGTAAATGGGATCAAATCTGAGGAAAAGAGGGTGGCCAGTGGGGTGCCTCAGGGATCGGTCCTGGGGCCAGTCCTTTTCAATATCTTCATTAGTGACAGTGCTGAAGGGCTGGAGAGGAAGGTTTGCCTATTTGCAGATGATACCAAGATCTGCAACAGAGTAGGCACTCCCAGAGGGGGTCAAAAAAATGAGGAGTGATCTGGGAAAACTGGAAAAATGGTCAAGAGTTTGGCAGTTGAAATGTAATGCAAAAAAGTGCAAAATCATACACCTGGGGTGAAGAAACCCTGCGGAGAGCTACAGAATGGGGGGTGAACTGCTGACAGTCATCATGGAAGAGAGGGGTTTAGGGATAGTCATCTCAAATGGCCTAAAGGTGGCCAAACAGTGTAATATGGCTGTCGGAAGAGGCCTGGAACCTATGGTAATGGCAGCCTAAAAAGTTAGCTCGTCTCAACTTGACGAAAAATCATTCACAATCCGCTAACATGCTGGACTGAAACTTTTTTATAGCAACTGGAAATCCCTTCCCTACCTCTGCCGCTCTGAAGCTGACAAATTTTGATGAAGGAGATGCGGTAGGTCAGCAATATCCTGCGAATTCCCACTAGGAGCCGAGCAGTTCAGGCAGGCCGCAACAGCCTGAGCGAGCGTTAGGTCTAGTTACCCACATCTCTCCTCCTATACCTGGAACATCTGGCACCCGATGATAGTGGAATGGGTCACGATCCCAAGCATACTAGGAGCACTGGTTAGATGAGGGAAGTCATAGCAGCTTTTTCTCCTGCTGTCCACAAGCCATGAACAGGATGGAAGGGTGAGAACCTAATGCGCAAAAAAACGGAGGGCAACAGGCCTCCACAATCCCCGATCAAGCCCATTTAGGGGACATTTTATCAAACATTACAAAAATGCTAGAGGCTTTACTGATGAGGGCGGACAATATCGGGGCATCCCTGGCAGGCAATGTAGTGGATGTCCGATGGCTTGAGGACAAGCGAAATATGATAGACCAAAGGACAGAAGACCTGGAAAAGCAGCATTTAGCAGTGCTACAGCGCCTGAGGGACCATGAAGCCAAACTTGCCCGATTGTGGTACCGGGCAGAAGACAAGAAAATGGGGGGTGTAGGAACAATGTTAGGATCCTGGGGGTTCCAGAAGGAGCAGAAGGGCCTAATATGGAATGATTCCTAAATGACTGGATACCCCAACTCCTGGGGGACAGGTGGCGAGACCCAATAGGTGTGGAGAGGGCACACAGAGTCCCTGGCAGAACAGATTCTAATGCTCCAAGAATGATTATTTGCTATATCCTGAGATATTCAACTAAAGAGAAACTACTTTGAGTCACTAGAGACATCAGGGGAGATTGTTTGGAATGGAACTACAATTTAATTTTACAGGGGCTTCTCCCAAGAAGTTGCTGCCAAAAGGAGAGAGTATGGTCCCATTAAAAAGTTTCTTCAAACTAACACCTTCCAATATAGATTTAAAAAACTCACTGTGTTGCACATCTACAGGGAAGGGAAGGCCTTCTTGGCAGAATCCCCGAGGGAAGCTGAAACATGGATCAATCAACACTGGCCAAATCCCATGCATATAACTACATCTCCCAGATGCCTCTGGGCTCCAGGGACCAAATAAAAAGAGGAACAACAGGCAGGGAGAAACGAGTAACGGGAAGAAAAACTCAACCAGACTGGTACGGCTATAACATGGTCCTCCACTCTCGCATTGCAAGAAACACCGCAAGCCTCAGGAAATGGTACAGGGAATCGGGCAGCTCCCAGCCCCCAAAATATGGACCACTCATCACTAACAGAGCCACAGCCAGCAGACAAGCTGGGGGGACATGCACACCCTACTAATGCCCGAAACCTCCAATGCTCGAGAAGCCCAACCCAACCTAATGCCAACAACTTTTCTGCCTCCCCTCCTGCCAAACTCTCTCAGGCAGCAGCAACATGAGTTGATGGACTGGATGGCTCAGATTCTGACTCGGGCGAGCCAATGGAATCTGTCACCTCACTGGATTAGGCAACCACAGTTGAGGAAGATGAAGCAGAAAGAGCAGCGGTGTCCAGACTGTTAAGGCCTGGGAACAAAATGTTTACAGAGGCTTTGGGTGCCTCCTCCATAATAAGTGGAGCTGAAAAACCCCTAGCAGGAAGACAGACTGCCTCTGAAGCTGAAGGCTGACACCCAGGACTTTCAGACATTAGTTAAAGCTTTCGTTTTCTTTGTACAGCTATTCTCTTAAGTCAGGGGCTACACACAAGGCTCGAGGGGAGGAAAGCCTAGCCTGGTGGCACGTGGACTTTGGAAATCTCCACTGTTGCGCCCCCCTCCCTCTCCTGGGAAATCCTGAAGCTCTAATGCCTCCATATTGCCCACCAAGCTATGTATGTGGACACGACAGCTAGAGGAGCATCCCCATGCTTATAATAGACATCGCTGAAGAAAGAGCGATAACTAGTCAAAGACCCTCCTTCTTTGGGAGCAGCATGGCAGGGTTAAAGACCTTTTGGACTTTAACCTACACAAGGGACTAGACAGCCACCAATATTACTGCTCCCTATACTGGACCTTACGGCCCTTATGCCGAAATCTCATATTGATATGTGGTGAAACAGCTTCCCTCTCCCCAGCCCATCCCTTTCCAGTTGCTTAATGCTCTCCTGTTTAAGGAGGATTTTCTCCAATGGTAGGCTACAGTTGGGACCACTGACCTTCAGATCTGGATACAAAGAGATCTCCAGGGCCTGGTAGGGACGGATCACCTATCTCGGTTGTGACCCATCTACAACACTTGGTGCTAGAAATAGTGTGGCTTAGAGCTTAGACAGCTCATACACATGACTACTTCAGCATCATTAGCTGTGTTACATTAGCTTTAGGTAAAATCACTAGTTTACAGATACTGAGTAGTGTGATTTATTGTAGTGGCTAAGTTACCTCAGATTATTAAGTGTTATTTGTTTATTTCTTTCTTATATAGTTTGAACTTGTCTACGCAGCCAATGCTGCAGCAGTCCGTGACTCTCATACAGTTCCACACTTCTGTTTTGCGAGAATACCTAGCAGAGTAGAGATCCTACCAGTTGAACTCCTACTAGGTGACTCCTCTCTCCTTTCCTGTCTTCTACCTCTGTGTTCACTGGTGGGTGAGAACTCTACTGACTCTTACCTCTCCTGTTTCCCTTCGGGTTGGTAATAGTAACCATGGCTGGCAGCTCATCATCTAGCCAGGGCTGGAAATGTGTCTCTTGGAATGTGAAGGGGCTTAACCACCCGGCTAAATGCACTAAGGTACTTACATTTTTAAAATCTATGGGGGGAGACATAGCACTACTTCAGGAGACTCATTTAATGAGCAGAACAGTTCATTGGCTCCAAAAGCTCTGGGTGGGCTCATTAGTTGCCTGCTGCGTAACTTCCAAATCTAAAGGGGCCGTTATCCTACTTCAAAAAGCTTCACCATGGGTTATAGAGGACAAATGTACTGACCCCCAGGGTCGGTGGGTGGTGGCTAGACTTTCATACCCAGGAGGAAGGGTAGTGATTGCAAATGTTTATGGACATAATAATGACTGAGGTAATCTATACCTAGAAGTCAGCCAGGCCCTCACCGAGCTTACAGCTGGCTTCTCGGATATACCAGTATTGTTAGGCGGGGATCACAACCTGGTTCAAGATGTTTTTCTGGACAAATCCTCCTGACCCCACAAATACACCCCAAGGCCCTGGCTGGTATGACTGAAATGATGGAGGAATGGGGAATGTTGGACTCATGGAGGATGAATAATCCAAAAAGGATAGATTATTCTTTTTACTCCGCAGTCCATCATACTCATAGCAGACTAGACTTCTGGCTAGTAAATCACGTGGCAGCGCCTGGGATTCTGGATACTTAGATTGACAGTATAATAATTTCTGACCATGCCCCAGAATCCATTACCTTTCTCTCACCTTTCTCTCACTCGGCCAAGGTGTGCCAGCCACCAGACGGAGATGCAATCCACTACTGATCCAGGACAAAACTTTTCAGTCTTTCATAAGGAAAGAGACCCGTACGTACTTCTCCCGCAACACGACAGATGAAGTCTCATCCTCCACAGTTTGGGAGGCCTTTAAGGCTGTCATCTGGGGGGGATGGTGGGATTATATCATATACTGCTGCCAAAAATAAAGCCCAGGCTACAATAGTACACCATTTGCAAGAAGAGCTCACGAACCTGGAGAAGCAGTTTTAGCTTACTGCCCAATGCCCTCTAAAATCTCCCCTATTGCCTAAGATCACAGGTCTGAAATATCAGATTAACTCACTGTTACACAAAAAGGCAGAAAGGCAGCTGCTTTGGGCTAAACATAAATCATGGGAGGGTAGGGACAAAGGGGGAAATTACTAGCCTATCAGCTGCGCAAACAGCAGGCCTCATCCAGAATATTAGCGTTAAGAAACAAAGAGGCAAGGTTGTATTCACACCCCGGGACATTAATGACGCTATGCAAGCTTACTACCAGAAACTTTATCAGTCCCAATCCACGCTGACACCAAAGGAGCTATCCACACATATGGTAGAATTCTGCAAGGGGACTTCCCTCCCAAGACTATCACAAGCAGATCGTAGTGCCCTAGATGCTCACATCTCCCCGGAGGAGTTGCACACAACCCTTTCCCAAATGGCAAAGGGTAAATCCCCGGGATCAGATGGTATGACGGTGGAACTCTACCAACTCCTGGAAAAGGAGATTACTGCCCCACTTCTATGAGCTCTATTAGAAGCCCAGGCAGCGGCATTACTCCCCACGAAGTAGGAAGCCTTAGTGACATTAATCCCAAAAAAATCTTGGGATACATTAGACTGTGCTAACTTCTGGCCCATCTCATTGTTGTCAGTAGACACCAAAGTACTGGCCAAAGTGCTTGCTAACAGGATGAAGCAGATGCTCCAGAGTCTAATACACCCCGCACAGTCTGTTTTTTCCAAGGGCAAATCTGGAGCAGACAATCTCTGCCTGGTCCTCAATTTGAAATGGATAGTGTTCCACTCTAAGACTTCAATGGCTGCACTGGCCATCAATTGTTTGAAGGATTTCACTCCCTGGAGTGGATGTATCTACATGAGGTTCTTACCTTATATGGATTCAGCAGCCACTTCTGTACATGGGTCTCCACCCTATACCACCTACCCACAGCCAGGATTGTCACCAACCACAACACCTCTTCCCCATTTCCTCTGGAACAGGGAACCAGGCAAGGGTGTCCTCTTTCCCCCTTATTATCTCTTATAGCCCTTGACCCTCTCATCCAGAAACTCACTGATACTCCCGATATCTCAGGCATCCAGGTTGAACAAAAGACTTTTCTAGTCAACGCATATGCAGACGACATGCTACTTACCATGTCAAACACAGAAATATCTCTCCCCTCAGTTCTGAACATGTTGTGACAATATGCCCACATCTCTGGCTTAGTAATAAATCAGAAAAAGACAATTCTCTCCCTGTTGAATGCCAGATGTGGTAGAGATTGCCTAAAGGGCACTGACATTTCCTGGGTCCCCCAAGGGTTCGCCTGTCTGGGTGATCTATATATCTGCAGCATGGGGTGACCTGGAGAAAGCACATTTTTCCCCCCTCCTAAAGACCCTGATGGCCGAGGTTCAATGCTGGCATAAGCTGCAACTATCCTTGAAGGGCAAAGCTGAAGCTATTCGTATGTTTATCTTACCATGAGTCTCATACTTGTTGAACAATCTTCCAATCGCTCTGTCCAATAAGCTGTTCTGCTCCTTAGACAAACTTCTATCCTCATTTCTTTGGGAAGGTAAGGCAGCACACTGGGGATGAGCGAAACTAAGGGAGTAATTGGACCAGAGGAGGGCTGGGCTTACCCTGGTTTCAGGGGTACTACCTAGCCTTTTGAATGGCCCAAGCCACCACATGGTTTGTCTCCCCAACCCCCAATCTCCCACAAGTCTTGAAGCCACCCTCATGACAGACAATTCTCTGTTCACCCTACTCATAAGCAAGAAAGGCCTGGGGCACCAACTGACTCCTCTAATGATAGAAATTTGCAATACATGGCAATGAGCGATGACCCTGACTGGTACACCAGGGATGGCTAGATCTCCCACCGGTTTACTATGCTCCCCTTTGGCACAACAGGCTCATCACAGTGGATTATGAACCACTATACTGGCCAAGCTGGGACAGGAAAGTGATCCACACAGTTGGCGATCTCCTCCTTCCATATAGTAAAATGCTCATGTCATTCAAGTAATTACAAAACAGCTTTGATCTTCCCAAACAGGACTTCGGGTGCTATCTCCAGATAAGAAGTGCACTCCAATCCCTGCTGACAAAACCTACAGATGAGCTATCATGGGGGTGCCTAAACTCACTTCACAAACCGAAGCAGGGCCCAGGCCAGGTGGGCACCTTCTATAGGGTGTTAAGAGATACTTAGCTGGACACCACCTCTATCTGTCAGCTGGCATGGGAAAACGAGCTCCAGAGCCCAATTTCTCAGCAGAGATTGTCTGCCTGCTTAAAGGCAGTACATACAATGTACAAAGATGCTAGGAGTCAACTAATACAGTTAAAAATCCTCCTCAGATGGTACAGAACACCTGTATTTTTGGCCAAAATAAAAGTGCTGAAACATGCTAAGTGTTGGAGATGCCAGTCCTCTCCGGCACATCTACTTCACATCCTGTGGACATGCCCTGTACTTCAAGTTTTTTGTTCCACAGTACTGAAGGACTGCTCCAGAATTGTAAGTAAGCCCATACTGCTGTCTCAGAACTCCTTGGTGTTGGGGGATGATTCCTCCCTACAACCCTTACAGGGGCTGCTTATAGCATGGGTTATGACTGCAATTATGGAAGCGAAAAGGGCCATACTGATGAAATGGAAACAACCCACTGCTCCCATGGCTTCTACCTGGAGGGCAGCCACGTCCAGACTAGCAATTTTTGAGAAGTGCACAGCAGTGGGGTGGGGCCATCTTCCAAGATACTATATGAAATGGGATGCATATTGTATTCTCACATGTGCATGGTTCCTCCTACCCCTCCAGCTAATCCTCCTTTGGGTTAATACTTTTCTCTTCCCCATTTCCTCAAATACCACCCAAATCAGTATGTGACTTATTGGAGCTCTCACCTTACTCTCAGGAATTCCTGTATCTTTATTACCTAAATCTACTGCTCACTCTCTGTCACGGAACTGTTATGAGCAATTACGTTTGTGCATTTGGTGCAACGTATAGTAATCCCGTGGTTGTAGTTATGCTGTTTCTCTAGTCATGAACTGGCTAATTGTATAATAATATCATTCATAGAAAGTTCAACATAAAATAGCATGACTAGATATACTTAGATAAGTAAAATTCCCTTGCCAGATAACTCCTCTGTAAGAACCAGGCTGATTTTTGCCTAGACTGCTACTAGATATGTATCATGTTTGGATGTGCATGCAACCTTATAGTTCGATGTGATATAAGACAAGAGATGTATACAAAATGAGAAAACTCAATAAAATTTTACATGTTAAAAAAAATAGCTGTCGGGAGGGCCAGTGGGGTGTTGGAGTGCATAGGAAGGGGTATCACTAGCAGAAGAAGGGAGATGGTGATGCCATTGTACAAAACGCTGTTGAGGCCTCATCTAGAGTACTGTGTACAGTTCTGGAGGCCATATCTTTGCAAGGACATGGACGGGATAGGGGCAGTCCAGAGAAGGGCAACCAAGATGATGCAGTGCTTGCATCAGAAAACATATGAGGACAGAATAAAGACTTCAATATGTATACACTTGAAGAGAAGAGGCAATGGGTGAACATGATAGAGACCTTCAAGTATCTTAAAGGCTTGAACAAAGTGCAGAGAGGTGATATCTTTCAGTACAAGTGTTGTACAAGGATGAGGGAGCACAATATGAGATTGGATGTGGGCAGGATAAGGGGAAATGTGAGGAAGTTTGTCTTCACAGAGAGGGTGGTGGATACTTGGAATAGCCTACTCAGGAATAGAGTTGTGCGAAATTGGAAAATTTCGCCTAGCGAAATATTTCGTGTAATTACCACATTATGCAAATTTTTTCACCTAGGCAAAATGTAATTTTGCCTTGGATGACGATTTCACGTAACGTGAAATTTCCCCAAATTTCACCAATTTCGCTAATGTTTTTCAATTTCTCCTTCAAATTTGCAGTACACTGTGGGCAAATTGCTGAAATATCACATGCAGGCTGTTTCCTGCACAGTATATTATCTATTGAGTTGAAGAGCAGTTCAGTGTAGTGCATCACAGCCAATAAACCCTTCAAAAACCTCTTTATTTGTTACTTTAAGAGCTAATTGCTCCCAAAATCTAAAATGTGTTCCTAGTGCTGCTAGTGAACATTTTTTTTGTTTTGGTATCTTTGGATAATACTTAGTTAAACTTAGGTAGAGTTTTCAGTTTTCTCTGTGTCTGTGAGGGAGTTGAGTGGGGGAGGGTCGACCGTGTGGTGTGTGTGTGTGTGTATGTGAAAGTGTGTGTGCATGTATGTGAAAGCAGAGCAGGCTAGTTCCTAATATCTGACCGATTTCTCACAAGTTTGTGTGAGTGAGTTTCTGTTATTTCTTTTAAGTCTTAATATTTTTGTTGGTGTGCTACTTATTTGTAATATGTTTCTTACATAGTCACCCTTTTTTGGGTAACTTTATCTGAACAGTTACTCATTTTGAATAGTTCTGTTCTAGTTTCCCTTTATTTAATCACTTTTCTGCTTTATTTTTGTATTGGAAACTGTTGTAAACGGTGCAGAAAACAGCAGATTTTGTTCCTGTTGGTGGATGTGAAATATCTAACAGCATGACTGACACCAAATTTCTGTTTCAATTAACTGTAACATTTCTTGGGAAACATTTCTGGACTTCTGGGGCATGTTCGTCAATGGCAGCACCAAGATTAGGCCTGAAAACCATTATAAACGGGGCAGAAAACAACAGACTTTGGTACTGGTGGTGGATGTGAACCATATAAGAGCATGACTGACACCAGATTTCTGTCTCAATTTACTTTAACATTTTTTAGGAAACATTTCTGGACTTCTGGGGCATGTTCGGCATGTTACACATGACAATAACTGATGCAACATCACATAGCATTGTGAAACAATTTTTTTAATGGGCCCAGTACTTGACATTTGTGGATAGGAGGTGAAAACATGTTAAAGAGCAGGTGATACCTTCAACATAACTTTCACAAAACATTACATTGACCAACAATTCAGTTGCATTCCACATATATGGAGTTTGCAAAGGAAAGGATGGCATCTGTCGAAGGCAATCGGCCATCAGGGCCCTGTGCACAGAGTCTGTATTTTTCAAATTAAATACCTCATGTGAGTTGCTTCAACTCAAAGTAAGAATTACTCACCACAGCACATATCCATTAAGTGCTTTTTTTTTATTTCAGTGTGGCAAGTAAACAATGTAAACAATGCTCCTGTATAACTAAGATAAAAACACCCACTCCCTCAAGGCACCGTACTTCATGATACATCAAAGGCTGTATCACACCTGATGCATTTCACACATGTGTGCTTCCTCACACACAAAACGCTTGTGCCAGGTGTGACATAACCGGTAACATATAAGGAATGATGAGGGTGAACGGTCATTTTTATCTTAGTTATATGGAAGCACTTTTTACATTATTTACTTGCCACACTCAAATAAAGAATGAGCACTTGATGGACATGTACTGTGGGGATTACTTCTAACTTTGAGTTGAAGCAACTCACATGCGGTATTTGAATAAAAAAAAATATGCACTCTGTGCACAAGGCCCAAACGTCTGACAGCCTTCGGCAGGAGCCGGTCTTTCATGTGCAAACTCCATATATATGGAATGCAACTGCATTACACATCATTATGTTGTTAAAAGTAATCTTGTAGGTGTAACCCTACCTGTAGGGAGGCAGTATAGAGCAGTGGTTTAAGGCTCTGAGTTGCAAACCTGGAAACCTGGGTTTGAATCCCACAGCCCCCACTTGCATACTGTGTGACCCTGAGCAAGCCACTTAACTTCCTTGTGCTCCCAAGTTGCACCTGTAAACAAGCTTTCAGCTTAGTGTGTTTCTCCTGGTAAAAAAAAAAAAAACACCTCTAAGAAGTAACACACCACAAATAATAAGGGAATAAGATTTTTTTTAGGGGAGGGGTACATGAATATGGTACAGCATCATAAATGACAGGCAGGATCAGGAGGACAAGGGTAATACAACAATGAGTGGGGAGAAGTAATAAAGAACAAGAAAAGGGATTGAATTATATAGGGAGAGCATAAGACAGTAACAAACACAACAGCAATGGTCAAACAAATTATTTTACATACAAAATAAAGAAACAAGAGAACTTAAGGAAGTAGATTAAAGAGGACAGAACAGATTTTTTTGTTGTTATTTTTTTTAAGGGGGAACATACAAACAACAGAATAGAAGATAGGAAAATGAAAACAAAAAAGATAAATTAATTCATACTGCCACATTAACTGCCATTGGGGCCACCACGCAGTTCAGACAGGATGTCCATGATTTTGTCAACATCACCCTGGAGTTTAGCAATCTCCCTTCAAGCACTGTTAAATTCCTGTCTGAAATCATTTAAGTCCTGTTGAAGCTGGTGGACTTCAGACAGGACAGTTGATAAGTCTGCATATGTCACTGCTGGTGGGGCAGGGGCTGCCTGTGCTGCTGCTGGCTCTGGACAGGGGGTGCCCTGGTGTGGTCTTGAGAACAGCTAATATTCTTCAGGTGAAGCTACCTCTGGCTGGAAGCTGCAATACTGAACATAGGATTTGCAAAAAAGTGAGTTGAGCTCACAACAGAGGGAGGTGAGCCTAACAATTGTCTTTGGTTTGTAGCAGATATTCTGCAGGTGGAGGCTACTTCTAACTGAAAGGTGAAATAAGGAACTTAGAATTATCAGAAAAAGACAGTCTTTCAAGCAACAGAGGCAGGCGGATCTAGCTTTACTTTTGTTACAATTCTTAAGATTTTCAGGGCAGGAAGAGTTTAAAGCACAGCTGACTTATTTTGGGGCTGACTGCTTTCAGAGCACAAACCTCCAGGCTGTTTTGGGGCTGGGGAGGTTTACCTGTGTCTGACTTGGATATCTGGATTTTTCTCTGTTTGATTAGCAGGGTATTTTCTCTGTCAAATTGTTGTGTAGGGCATCTTGCTGACAGGAAGGCACTCATCACAGCGGTGGGTCAGAGCTTTTAGCTGATTGTTTCATGAGGGCACAGTTTAGGCCCAACCCCTGCCCACCCTCACCCCACCCACCCTGGAAATAGTTCTTTATACCTGGATTCTGACATCATTTCCTCAAGAGTGCAAGGTACATATCACTGTCATATCCTCTCTAGCACACTGCACTGACAATATAAGCATACACATCGTATAATATATATATTTCTATATAACAAACCAATCACACACAAAAAAAAAATAGATAAACATGTGGGGAGTAGTGCAATGTAATGGCTGTGGGGCAGCAGTCTTCTGGGAGTCTTTCTGGAGGCTGAAATGTTGCCCTATTTGCAGACAACTCTCTGCCCTGAGGGAGGAAGTTGCCCGTCTTCAGGTCACTCTGGACAGTAGTAAGGGAACCTTCCCCCAGGCCACACTGGACAGTAGGAAGGGAACCTCCCCCATCCAGGAAGCACCAGAGCCACCACCACTACCTCAAAGGTTGTGAAGAAAGCACAGCAGTTGGACCACAGTGGGCTCAGGGAGGGTGAGGATGGTGGAACAGAGGCACACCCAGTCAGTTGTTCCCCACAATCCATACACCATTCTGGGGAGCATAGCTCCCATGGATGCACCCACAGAGGAGACTAAGGAGGCTGAGGACAACTGTCACAGGAGGCCAAGAAGGAGGCAGAGGACACCACAGGGAAAGGAAGCAACCCAGGTGGGGACCCAACTATTAGGGATAGAACTGGGGAGCAGGCAAAACTGAAGCAAGGTGCCTGCCTGGTGCCATGGCTTGGAGGGACAGGAAGCAGATCCTCAGGATCATGAGAACAGCTGCACGGGAGTCTGAGCTGGACGTCATTGTCCACCTAGGGACAAATGACTTGGCTCTTCATGAGATTAGAGCAGTGCAGGAGGACTTTGTAGAGTTGGGGAGGGGCCTAAGACAAGTGCACACACACTATCCTTCTCAGAGGTGCTGCCTGTCAATGGCATGGGTGAGGCGTACTGTACTACGTGCAATTTAATGAATGGTTGAAAAATGGTGTGGAGCACAGGGGTTTGGCTTCATTGGGGACTGGGGTTCCACCTGGAAGGACACCAGCCTATATTGGCAGGATGGTCTGCATCTGTCCAGGAAGGGAACAAGTCTTTTGAGCAATCGGTTTAAATGCTTCATTGGCAAGCTTTTAAACTAGTCAAGGAGGGAGGCACTGATAAGCAGCAGGAAAATCCCAGCCTCTCACTACAAAACAGGGTACTAAATGAGAAAAAGACCAAGGTAGAAAGGTCAGTGGGAGATGCTGCAACAGAAGGTAAAGCCATCAAAAAATGGAAAGCAATGAGTACCAATGCCCGTAGTCTGAGTAACAAGCTTCCTGAATTAGTGGCCTTGATGGAGGAGGAACATCTGGATATCGTGGATCAACAGAAACATGGTACACACAAAACCATGACTGGGACGAAACACACCAGGATATACTATCTACAGGAGGGACAGGGAGGCAAAAGGAGGAGGAGTAGCTCTTTACATAAGGGAAGGAATCAAAGCAACAGAACATAAAGGGAAAAACAGGGAGAAGAAGAAGCACTGTGGGTAAATTTGGAGACAGGCAATGGCACCACAATCCGAACAGGGGTTATACAGACCCCCTTCTCAGGGGGAGGAAATGGACAAGGAAATGATAGAAAGTATACTTAGAATGGCAGAAAAAGGAGAGATATTGCTGATGGGTGATCTGAATATGCCAGGTGTTAACTGGAGTGCAGTTGCAGCAGCCACTTCAAAGAGTGGCGTTATTCTAGATGCCCTACAGGGGGCATGCCTTAGACAGCTAGTATTGGAGCCCACTCAAGAGGGAGCAAACTTAGACCTGGTTCTTTCAAATGGAGATGGAGAGAGGATCACAGATGTAGAAGTGGGTAGCCATCTGGGAACTAGCGACCATCGAACAGTATGGTTCACAATAAACACAGCAATAGAGTCAAGTCATACAAAGGCAAAAGCACTGGACTTTAGGAGGGCTGACTTTGCCAAAATGGGTGAGTGCCTAAGGAATGCACAAGCAAATGGGCAGGAAGGAGGGGTGGAAGAACAATGGAAATAATAAAAACTGCCATCACAGAGGTAACAAGCCTTTGTGTAAAGCAAATAAACAAAACAAAATGATGTAAGAAACCACTATGGTTCTCAAAGGAAGTGGCAGTGAAGGTTCAAGAGAAAAAAGCATTCAGGAAGTACAAGGAATCACAAGAAGGAGCAGGACAGAGAACTGTATCAGTTAAAGCAAAGGAAGCTGGAAAGGCAGTCAGAACAGCAAAGGCCCAAACCAAGGAAAAGATAGCCAACTCAGTTAAGAAGGGGATAAAACCTTTATAGGTACATCAGGGGCGAAGGAAGACCAAGGGGAGGATAGTGAGGCTTAATAAAGGGAGGGAGGGTGGGCAGAGGTGACTGTGAAAGGGCAGAGATACTAAACAAATATTTTTGCTCAGTATTTACAAATGAAGAGGGAGAGTACCTAAAACAAACAGAAACACTCTGGATACAGAAGTTGATACCAACCCATTTACAGAAGAAAGGGTTCTGAAAGAACTCTTAAAACTGAAGGTGGACAAAGCAATGGGGCCTGATGGGTTCATCCCAGAATTCTAAAAGAACTAAGGGTAGAACTAGTGACACCACTGACTACCCTCTTTAACAAATCATGGGAGGATGGGGTGGTACCCGAGGACTGGAGGAGGGCAGATGTGATTCCCCACAAAAGTGGGAGCAAGGCAGAAGCAGGAAACTACAGACCTGTTAGTTTAACCTCAGTGATAGGGAAAATGATGGAATCACTTCTGAAGGAAATAATTGTCAGTATCTAGAGGCCAGAGGGCACAGGACCCAAGGCAGCATGGATTCACAGTGGAAGGTCATGCCAGATGAATCTGATAGATTTCTTTGACTGGGTGACCAAAGTAGAGATCAGGGAGGGGCTGTGGACATGGCCTACCTAGACTTTAGCAAGGCATTTGACACAGTCCCACACAAAGATTAATATGATTTAGTCAGCCTGGGAGTGGGTCCCAAGATGACAGCCTGGGTAAAGAATTGGCTGGAGAATAAGACACAGAGAGTAATAGTAAATGGAGTCCACTCTGAAGAAAGGGGTTACTAGTGGGTCACCGCAGGGTTCAGTATTAGATCCGGGTCCTCTCAATGTCTTTATAAGGACATTGCAGAGGGACTGAAGGAAAGTATGTCTCTTTGCAGATGACACAAAGATCTGCAACAGAGTTGATGCACAAGGTGGGATGGAAAGGATGAGAAGGGACTTGGCGAGTTAGAGGAATGGTCAAATGTATGGCAGCTTAGATTCAATGCTTAGAAGTGTAAGGTAATGCACCTGGGAAACAAAAACCCAGGGGAAGAGTACACAATGGGGGGTGAGATACTAACAACAACAAAATGGAAAGGGACCTGGGGGTAGTCATATCAGATGACCTAAAGGTGGGCAAGCAATGTGAGAGGGCAGCAAGGAGGGCTGGGGGGATACTGGGATGCATAGGGAGAGGCATCACCAGTAGAAAACAGGAAGTTATTATCCCTCTGTACAGACAGCTGGTCAGACCCTATGTGGAGTACTGCGTGCAGTTCTGGAAACCCAATCTCCGCAAAGACTTAGACAGGATGGAAGCTGTCCAGAGGAGGGCAACTAAAATGGTGCAGGGTCTGCACCAGAAGACATATGAAGACAGACTTAAGGAGCTTAATATGTATAGCCTCCAGGAAGAGAGGGAGAGGGGGGACACGATAGAAACTTTCAAGTACCTCAAGGGAATCAACAAAGTCCAAGAGGGTAGCATCTTCAAAAAAGAGGTGCAAGAACAAGGGGCACAATTTTGAAGATAGAGGGGGGGCAACTCAGAGGTAATTTAAGGAAGTATTTTTTCACAGAGAGGGTTGTGGATGCATGGAACTGCCTTCCGGAGGAGGTTGTGGAGTCAAAAACAGTGGTGGAATTCAAACATGCATGGGACAGTCATACGGCAATTCTAGTGGGTGGGGGTAGCAAGAAGTAGGCTGCTGTTTAACTAGGATCTGCAGCTTATCCATTAGGTAGGGAAATGGGCAGACTGGATGGGCCAAGCGGTCCTTATCTGCCATCAAATTCTATGTTTCTATGTTTCTATGATGCTACTGCAGGCTGCTGCTGTTGTCTGGTCCGGTGAGCCTAATGAGGATGCTTAACAGGTCCAGCCATGCCTCCCTCCTGCTCACTCCTTCAGTGCTCACACCCACACTGCTCCCCACAGCTGCAGTCGATGCTGCCACCACCTCCTGCAGTTTGAGGTCCCATTGAAGTGGGTGGTAGTGCAGCGTGCGGCTCCACTGACCACTTGTACCAAAGTGGGAACCAGACTTACCGTAACTCACTTCCTGCCAGCACAGATTGCAGATGACCACTGGGTCACCTGCCAAACTTGCATAAAAAAAACTCCCAGGCAGGAGAACTTTGGGGATGATGGGGCCATGGTGAGGGGCAGCAGATGATGCGCCAGGCACTGACTCCTCCTCCTGCTGGGGAGGGGGCATGGTCTCCTGCTGCTGGAGCAGAGGAACAGTATCCTGGTGCTGAGGAGGGGGCACTGTCTCCTGCTGCTGATGCAGTGGAGGGACCACGGTTGCCTCCTGGTGCCAGAGAGAGGGCACTGTCTTCTGCTGCTGCTCCGGTGGAGGGGCCACGGTCACCTCCTGCTGCTTGGGATGGGGCACAGTTGTTTGCTGCTTGGTGCTGGGACCAACAGCCTCCTCCTGCTGTGGAATTTCATGTCTAATGGACATCTGAAATGCATGCCTGTCAAGGCAGAGTATGTGTGCCTCGATACCTCTACCCTTTTCCATTATGCCCACCACCACAACCAATTCAAACAAAACAAAAAAGAAACAGAGATAGAGACTCTGAGAGAGAGAGAGAGAGCTGGGAGAGAATCACACACACACACGCACACACACACACTCCACAGGTACTAAAACATGAAATAGGACAAAGACAAACAAGAAAAAGTTAGAAAAAATAGCACACATTAAGTAGTTTATATATCAAAGTGCACTCTGCAGTCACAGGGCTCTGACTCTGAGTCTAGATGTTGTCTGCTTCCTCGAGATATGTAGCACAGGAATTGAACCACTCACTTCTTGCCTGTTTAGACTCAACCATGTGACCACCAGCAGAGAGAAAAGCTCAATTTTGTCTTTTAGAAGAGCACGCAAAATTCAAGATGAAATTGAGTGGCAACATTTCACGAAGGCCATAATTCATAAAATGTTTCACTGGTGAACTGGCAATTTGCCAGAATTCTGCCATAAAATACAATTTCACTGTATCTCTACCCAGAAAGCGGAATGTAATACAGTGGGGGATTCAAACATGCATGGGATAGACATAAGAGAACCCTAGATGTGGGGAAGAGAAGCAAAAGCCAATGACCAATTAGGGTCAGTGGCCACTGATGCAAGCAGGGAATACAGGCAGACTAGGTGGGCCTAGTGGGCCTTATCTGACATCAACTACTGTTACTATGTTGCTATATGTTGTCATCCCTTACAAATAATATCCTTTACTCTTAGCTTTCCTAAAGGTATCTGTATGATATCACTGAGTATACTGAAGATAGTACCTAACAGAAATTAGTTTCGATCCTCATTTAGAACAGTCTGTGTATTGTCAAGAGGACTGGATCTATATCATTCTGGGCAATAGGGATCAGTTTGTCATTAAGCTCCTTATTCACAACTGTGGCACAACTTGTCACAACTTTTCAAAGTTGGGGGATCTAGTCCCATAGGAGAAAAAAAGGTTTAGTATCAATTCGAGTTTATTCAACATTGTACTATATTTCCACAAATATTTACAGAAATAATTATATGAAATGTTTTCATGCTGCACACATAAAACTACTCATGTGATATGTGTGCTGCAAGCAAGATTTAGATGTTAAATTGGAACGGATTACATGCATGTGGCATGCTTGCAGCAAGCAAGCATGGAAAGCATGCTTTTTATGTTAAATTGAAACAGACTGTATATGTGTGGCATGCTTGCAAAAAGCAATGGTCACTGATAACTGCACACAAAAAAGTTAAGTGATTTGCTCACGATCACACCATATACAAGTAGGGGTTGATGAGATTCAACCCCAAGTCTTCAGGTTTCCAAGTCTCCTGGTTTGCAGTTCAGTGCCTTTAACCACTAAACTACACTGCCTGCACACATATGGCTTCTTCGTACTTCAATACAAATCTGCATACATCGGCATGCATGCAGCATTCTTATAGCCACTGTTATGCGTTTTAGTTTTCTTGTCCCGCCTCATCTCAGCTGCACAGCTGAACTGTAGCACACATACCAATGTGGTTCTTCCCACTGTCAATAGACACAGTTACCCACAAAACTACTTAATTACTTCTGTCTGGCCTGTAATCCTATTATTTTCTCTCCATAGTTTTGAATGCTTCTACACTAACAGATTTTAAGGGGAAAATACAAAAGTAGCAATAACTCGACATCCACCCACACGACCAGCCCCCCCCCATGCACAAACAATGCAGCAGGTGTGGCCATGCCACTACAGACAACCCTGCAAGTATAGCTATTAGTCGAGAGTCTCTTACCTGAGTACTAGGGAGCCAGAGGCAGGAGTCTTTAATAGATGATGTCCATGGATCAGAGTGCTGGGGTGTACCCCCTTGAAATAAATGGAGTTATTTTTTATTACAATTGTATCATTTTTTTAAAACTGACTGCAGTGCCATTAATCTTGCTAGCATACATTTTAACATTCTTTTTATTCTTTAGCTCCTAGATCCAACATGGGAGGAAAAGGTTAATCAAAAAATGTTTTTATAGGGGCCCATTTACTGTCTAGTATTGAAAGACAGCTGTATCAAGGTTTATAAAATGGGCAGGTAGAATCCTGCATCCTGATTGGTTAATACCCATGTATCAAATGTGTTCAATGCACGGGTAAAAACAAGTACCCTAAAATAAGGATGCAGTGCAAAAACATTTTAAGGTGCCATTTAGAGCACCTACTCTGAAAATGCTGCCTTTTTTTCTGTTACAAAATACAAAAGTAAGCAGCCAACCTAAAGGCTGCCTATGCTACCTCGCTCTAAGTATGGTAGGTCAGTCAATCTGCCACAAGTCACAGTGAGAAAAAGAAAGAAACAGCATCCCAAAACAACAGATCCTGTCTCTTACCAGACATGTCACTAGTGGCACGGTATGTCTCATGACGTTATCTGCCCCCGCATTCACCAAGCGCACTCTTTCTCTATCTTTTCCCAGGTACTGGCAAAAAAAGTTGGTTGAATTGTGGTCACTCTCAAAAGAAAAGGTTCAACAATCTGTTTGTCAGATCTCGGCCCATCAGTGGCTCTGTATGCCTAACAGTGCTGTCATCCCCCCATGCACCTCAGTCTCTCTCTCTCTTCCCAGTACAGGCAAAAAAGTCCACTGGACCATGGTCAAAGTAAAAAGAAAAGATCAAAAGGTCCAAAAATATGTCTCTTAGATCATGATCCAACTTAAAACAAACAAACATTTGTCAATGCCGAATGTTGTCTGGCTGGCATTGGTAGTGCAGGAGTTAGAGATGCATAATAGGAATGGCAGTGAAGTATTGAACTGACGCCAAACCCACCCCCACCTTGCAGAGACTGACAGGCATTGGGGTATGCCTTTGGGTCATCAGCTATAACATTCGTGCCATTTAACCTCACCCTACCCTGTAGACACTGACAAGTGTCATGGTGGTGCTTTGGGGCCTTGGGCCTTTACTTACCCTCATTCCATAAGGAAATATGTTGAAATGGGTGCAGTATAGGAGAATGGGTGTACTTTAGGTCAAGACTCCAATGCACACCTCAATGCCTGTGACTGGCTGCAGGGTGGGGGTGGGGGTGGAATGGCATGAGCAATACAGCCAATGATCCCAACTCACACCCCTGACATCTGTCAGTCTCTACAGGGTGGGGTGTTACAGTTGGAAACCCTAATGATGTAGGCGTTTGTTGGTATTTTCACTCCAAATTTTTAACATGGGCTTTTTGTGACTCTACCTCATGAAGAGCGGCACTATCTGTTTGTTAGCTGAAAGGTGGTTTTACAAAGTGACTATGCCATTTGGCGACACAGTCATGTAAACACATTTTGAGCAATGTGTGAAAAATGACAACTGTATTGTTCATGAGGAGGCATAAAAAATGGTAACGTTGAAAATCTGGAGTGTAAATACGCAGAATTGGTGAAGTTATGAGCAGGCATAGAAACTGCGCAACACACTTCCATAACTCAATTATTTTGGGGATTTTTTTAACCATATTTTCAACATAGGCATTTTGGGACCTCCCATCATGAACAGTGGCACTGTGATTTTGTTAATGTGTCCCAAAAGTTGATTTCCCACAGCGACCATGCCATTGTGTGCCACAGGTGAGAAAACACATTTTGGGCAAGATGTGAAAAATGACAGCTGTACTGTTCATAAGGAGATGTAAAAAAATGCCAGTGTTGAAAATCTGGCATGAAAATATTGCAAATTTGTGAAGTTACAAGGGTGCGTAGAAACTGCACAATGCATGCTTGTAACACAGTCATTTTATGGACTTCCATCACCAAATTTTCAACATAGGCATTTTAGGACCTCTGCTCATGAACAGTGCTACTGTCATTTTCTTAATCAGTCCATAAAAGTGATCTCCCACAGTGACTGTGCTATTCTGTGCCAGAAGTGCAAAAACACATTTCAGCCAGTATATGTAAAATGACAGCTGTACTGTTCATAAGGAGGTGTGACAAAATGGCAATGTTCAAAATCTGGAGAGAAAATATTACAGATTCACAAAGTTACAAGTGTGCATAGAAACTGTGCAATGCACTCTCATGAAACAGTCATTTTTTTGGATTTTTTCACCAAATTTGCAACATAGGGTTTTTGAGAACCCACCTCATGAACAGTGGCACTGTCATTTCGTTAATTGGTCCTGAAAGGTGGTTCCGCTCAGTGACTGCAAAATAACCTTTGAAGACTGAATAATGCCATGACAGTAAGTGAATTCATGAGAAGGGGTCCCAATAATCCCATGTTGAAAATCTGGTACAAATATTCCCAAAAATGCCCGAGATATGCACTAAAGTTGAAAAAAAAACTATTTATACCATTATACAGCTTACTGGCATTTCTTCAGTTCGTGGTCGGCTTTGAAGAGTGCAGATGTGTTCCTGGTCCACCAAAGATTGTCGCGCTGGGCTCCGGAGGTAAGTATGAGGTGAGGGGGCTGGGGAGGCAGGGCAATGCAGAGGGTGGGTGTGGGTTGGGGAGGGGAGGAGAGAACATGAGGGACCATTTTCTTCTTTTACAGGTAAAAAAAAGACAACGAGGGTTGATTTTCTCTTTTTGCAGGTGTTTGATTGGTACACTGGGGTGGGCTCCCAGTATACCACCTGCATAACTGGGAAGGGGACCACAGCCAATGGGGATTGGGCCCCCCATAAGCACAGAAATGGGTGGGGGGCATGCATGATGCCGAGGGAGATTGGGCACCCCCTCAGCACACAGCACACATTGGGGGCTGGGGACATTATGCCGACAGGCAGTGGGCTCCCCCATCGGCAAATTAACTAGGCAGGGGGGACTGAAGTCAACGGGGATTGGGCCCCCCATCAGCAAGGAAAGACTGCTGGGGGCATGCATGATGCTGAGGGGGATTGGGCACCACCTCGGCACACACTTGAAATGGGAGGGGGGCATCATGCCAATGGGGAGTGGGCTCCCCTGTCAGCAATTGAAGTGGAGGCAGCAGTCAGTGCCACCATGTTTAGTGAAGTGCTTCACCAGGAAAGGCACGTCAGGAGGCATGTTATTGTGCCGCTGCGTGATGAGCTTGGCTCTCATTGTAGCAGCACTTTTCTTAGATCTGGTGGTCACTTTACATATTGTGGGTTTTAGCACCTGCAGCTGGCTTATTGGGGGATGATGCACGCACCTACTGATGCATGCCCTGCATTCGCCCACAGTGACCGCACCTCCAAATCTGCTACTACTGCAATATGTTGGCAGGCTTGCGAGCCAACATAAAAAGAGAGACACAATAAGATTGTCTCCTCTCTACATAGTAGCAGAGCAATATCTGTGTGTGGAGGAAGGGGACAGTTGCTCCAGCATGCTTTCATACAAACTACAAGTACAGATGCCACAAAAGGACAAATGTCCTCAAGCAAAAAAAAAAGCATAATTTTGCAGTAGGCAGAAGGACTATTTTACAGTTAATTCAGGTGATTGTACCAATTTTTACATATGTAAACATATTTATTTCATTACACAACTATATTTAAAAAAAGAGACCATTTTATAAGCACAATAAGACATTCTGGCGGAGTAGTAACAGATCTGAATGCACTTCCATGTGTTGAAGGCACTTGGCCTGTGGTCTTGTGCCTTACTATGCCCCTGGACGTGCAGTCAGATCTGTTTAATGCATACCCCAGAGTGTCTTATTGCTTATGTATACCATGAAGATTGTTTTCCTTTTTCTTTTCATCTCATTCTCTCCCTCATGTCATGGCCTAATTTATCATATCAGTACTTGTTTATAAAAACATATTATGTTTAAAATCAAGAACAAATAAAAATGAAAAAAAATCTTTTACAGTTCTGGCTCCCTGAAGCTTACTTTGTTGGACAGGGATGAGCATCATCACACATTGTCTCCCCTCTTACTCACAGGCTCGGATCCCATGGCCATACCAGCTTTTATGTCACTGTGATGCAGTGGCTGAGTGATCTTGGGTAAGCTCCATGAGCTCCTTAAGCCATGATGTCATGAAGCTGAAGACACACTCCGTAATGAGCTCCTCTTTAGAGTGAAATTCAGCACCCCACACATCTTGAAGTGGATCTAGTGGGTCCCTTACCCTGTGGCTAAACAAGATACTGAAAGGTGAAAACCCTACAACTCCTGTGGGACTTCTCTTTAGATGAATATTCACTGGGCTGGCTGTTCCTTGGCACATTCTCCTTGTAAATGAATCAATTCTCCAGTATACTGTACTTCTTGTTTTACATTCTCCCTGAGACTCTGCCCACACTAGGGTTCCTGTACTATTACATGCATGTGAACATTTTACAGGAGCTCCCAAACACGGTTTGTGTCCACACTGGTGATGTTTTCAAACCATGTTAGAGAACCATGTTTATAACCCTGACAGTATCAGGGTTTTAGCATGGTTTTCAACATGGTTTGAAAATAAACACAGGCCCTATACACATTACAGCTGAAGAGTTGTACCATTTTAAATAACGTTTTAAAAACGTTTTCAAACTCACCACAGCAGCTCATCCACATTATTGCTCACCGAGTTTGAACTCGATTGTAACACAGTTAACTCCCGTCTGCATCAGCAGCGAGTAACGTTTTTAAACCCAGTAATCCTCCACGATTGTAGCACAGTTATGTTGGGGGGGTTCAACCCAGGATGCATCTGTGTTACTCCAAGCCTGCATCTCGGCAGTATTGTAAATAAACAATGCAAATTGCCATTCAGAAAGTGTTTTAACTGGAGTGTGTCTTTGCTCATTAGTGCATCAGTACTGTGTGCTAATTTGTGCTACAGTGTTGTAAATGGCCAAAAAACTGCTGAATGCTAAATTGTGACAGCCTGTCCCAGAAAGCAGTTGACCCTGTCACATGATGCATGTCAAGTATCACCTTGGTGATCATTTGTTTAGACATGGAGTTCTGCAGTGGGGACATGTATACCCTGATATTATGCTTGCTGGCAGCTCATCAGACTCTGTCAGCACTTGCTCTGGAGAGGAGAACTTATGAGATGAGGCAGAGATCACTGCTCAGCACAGCACGTTCCAGAATGAGACAGCAGCACATTATTAAATTGCTAGCTGTCATGCAGAGTATTCTGACTGCTGGGTATGTCTCAAATTCCCTACATAGGCGCATATGGTGTGTGGATCGTTCCTCATCTCGGTGGAATGATGTTGTCTTGACCCACTGGGATGATGAGCAGTGGATATGTAACTTCCGTCTCAGTAAAGGGACATTCACATTGCTATGTGATGAGCTGTCACCTTACATTGCACGTAGCAAAACAAGATTTCAGCAAGCAGTGTCAGTTAGTAATCGTGTTGGGATCACCCTATGGCGGCTATCAACAAATGTTGAGTACCGTACACTCGGACATCTTGTTTGGGATTGGACGCTCCGCCGTGGGTGAGGTCATAAATGAAGTGTGTCATGCCATTCTGCAAGCCCTCCTACCCAAAGTGATTGTCATTCAAAACCTAGATGAAATAATGGCAGGTTTTGATAAAAAATGGTGTTTTCCCCAATGTGTCGGTGCTGTTGATGGCTCTCATTTTCCAATTTTTTGCCCACCTGGTAATGCCACAGAATACTACAACCGGAAGTGCTACTATTCCATGGTGATGCAGGCGGTTGTTGATTACCATTACAGATTCATTGACATAAATGTTGGTTGGCCTGGTAAAGTTCATGATGCCAGAGTACTTAAAAAACAGTGACCTGTATTGAAGAGACAGCGTGGAGATCTTTTTCCAAACAGTGATCAGGAAATAAATGATGTGATGGTGCCTGCTTTGATTCTGGGTGATCCTGCAAATACCCTCCTACCATGGCTTATGAAGCCATATGCTGATTATACAGACCCCGATAAGAGGAACTTTAATTACAGGCTGAGTAAGACACGTATGGTTGTTGAATGCGCCTTTGGGAGACTTAAAGGCAGATGGCATTGTCTGCTAAAAAGAAGCGAGTTCAGCCTGGAGAACATTCCATATATTATTCCTGCATGCTGCGTGCTGCACAATATATGTGAGAGTAAGGGGGAGTTGTTCAACTCTGGGAGGTTGGCTGACACTGAGTTGTTCCTCAACCCGACATTGAACATCGTCAGGCATATAATACAACAGTTGCATCTCAAACAAGACAGGCAGTCTTTATCCATGATGCCCTGTGTGCTTATTTTGTTACAATGCCACATGTGCAGTAACATATTGCTGAGGTGGATAATGTCATGTTTACTCACACTCCAGTAAATGCAGTAAGTTAATAAGTGCAGTGCACCAGTAGTAACCTTGCTGATGCTGTGTCACACAGCCAATATTTGTAATGTGTGTTCATAATGCAGTTATTATATATATGCAGTAGAAAGTAAGAAGCAGTTTGTTTCATTAAAAATATTTACTTTTATTGGCAAACAAACACTGTTACTGTTCTATAACAAATGTTGTTGTCCCATGAAAGGGAACAACAGTTATTCAATGAGAAGTTGTATTTCTGCAAGTAGCAGATTAAAAACCTGTTATGAACTGTGTATATTTAATTCATGACTGACACTTACAATGGTCTTTAAAAATATGTACCGTTCAATGAAAAAACATGGCGGTAACAATACAAAGGAACAGCAGTACCGAACATAGATTTGTGCAAGTAGCATTTCATTATTTCAACGATAGTGACCATTTTTATATTATTAAATTGATTTGTAACAATTCTTAGCAGTTTTGATGTTATGTGACAGCATTAAAGTTTGTTGCAAGTTTTCTGTCTTCAAACTGTTTATTAAATTATGAACTCCTATTATTGATCGTGTGAAACTATGCCTTTGACAACAGCAGCACAAACAAATATTGATGCATTTCATCTTAACAAGTGAAACACATGTGTTTATTGGCCATAACAAACAGTGGCACATAGCAAATGACAAGTGGTGCTGTAACCTATTTGAATTCAGCCAGGTGAACCTGGTAAAGGGTGAGGTAAAATATTGTCAGGTCCGTGAAACAGCAAACACAAATATAACCACATGTGTGTACATGAGGAGCACACAACATGGATCTGCTCATCAGTTGCACACACCGTCTTTGTTGTTTTATGCAACATAACAGTTAAGATGTCACAGACTTATCCATGCGAAATCATCAGACTTCAGTTGCTCACTGTATGACTGCACATGAGTACTGTTTGGTCTACATTCATCAGTAGCAGTATGTTGGGAAATAGTACGGCCCACATAACCAACATTTTCATGAGTGGGAGTCATATTATTGTTGACAGGTTGACTGTCCTGCATGACATTCGGTTGCTGATATAGTACCCCTCTACTGTTAAAAGGATGACCAGCAGAAGTATTTCCCGAGGTCATTACAGTGAAAGGGGATTGTGATTGCATGGCATTGGCATGGACCGTGGCAGCTGCAACTTACATCTGCATTGGTCGCTGTGCAACCAGAGGTGCAAACATTGCCATAATGCTATGGAACAATGATGCAGTATGTTCCATCTCCCGTGTTCTTAGCCATTCCTCCATCTCTCTATCTTCCCTAGCCCTTTCTTTCTCTTGTTGTAACAGCTGATTGTGCTGCTCAATCAACATTTTACGTGTTGGTTCAAACACGGACTCAACTATCTCATGCATTTTTGTCAGTCTCTTTTTCTTCCATAGATTGAAAAGAAGCTCAGTGCTGCAGGTCCTCTTCCCAGATGACACAGCTGATGGTGGTGCTGCATGGCTGCATCCAGGTTCTTCTTCTTCTTCTAATGCATCTAGGGTATCATCAGATGGGTCATGGATGGTAGTAGAAGACTCTTCCACTGATGAGTCCTGCAACCCTCATGGTCTACAAAACAAATCACATTTTGTAATGTAAATTAATGTAAATATGTCTGATGACAGCTGTATGCTAAGTGCCAGGCAATGCAGTTCCATGTGGAGATGCTTTCTGTGCACTTCACCACCACCCTCCCCCCCCCCGCACCACCGTCACCAGACACGGCGACAGTAGAACTAAGTTATGTCATCAGAGGCAGCATGTGCACGTATGGAGAAGAGTTTGTGCAGACAAAGCAATGCTGAACATCATGTATGCTGATTCCACCACAGTGACGCTACATTACACATACACTTCTGTGACTGCAGGGTGTGGATGGAGGGACTACAGTGATCATGAATAATGGGATACATGTGTGACATCATATTGCATGTACCTGACTGCAGGCGTTCTGGATCTGGGTACTCTTCTTCAATAGGTGGACATGGTGGCTCAACAGACGCTCCCTCAAGGACAAATCCAGGGTTTGAGGTTGGCCGAGTACCAGTAATTCTGTCTAATTCTTCAAAAAATGGGCAGGTGATCCTCTTGCCACCAGATCATCTGTTGTTGTCTTTAACTTTATGGTATTTCACTTTTAGCTGCTTTATCTTTTCCCTGCATTGCTTTGCAGACTTTTCTATGCCTTTCTTTAATAGGAAGTCTGCGATTTTCTGATAAATCTTGGTGTTTCTGCGATAGGTGGCCAGCTCCTCCTGAATCCATTCCTGGGACCAGTATTCAGTTAGGAGTTTAGTGGCATCCTCTGTCCAGCTTGCAGAACGGTCACTCATTATGACATACCACACTCGCGCTATAATCAGCTGGAAGGGTGCCATGTGGGGAAGCACTGGCACTAATTAAGTAATGAATGAGTATTCGCCACACAGGCTGAGTGTGCCTGGTTAAAATGTAATAAATACTGGTAACTGCTGCAGACAGTTCGTCTGTCAACCTCCACGAGCACTTTAATTTCCCACCGCTAGCCGCTCTGTTGTATGTCAACGCTCTACAGCCTCATTGCAGCTGCACTATGGGATTGCTTGGCAGGAACTTTCTGGTGAGACTGGAGGACCGAAGCTCTCAACATGGCACCGTAACAGACTGAGAATTGCTCACCTGTCCACACCACAAGATAACACGCTTTCCTCCTTCAAACCATTTTTAAAAACGGACTTGAGACTAGCTCGTAGCAGGGTTTCAGCACGGTTTCTTAACATGCTTTGAAACCGTGCTTAAATGTGGATGGGCACCGTGTTTGCGCTAGTTAAAATGTTATAAACACCTTAAAACGTTTTAACTAGCCTGATGTGTACAGGGCCACAGATACCTGACCGGTGTGGATGGGAGTTCATACCGTGTTTGCTGTGTCTCTGCTATTGTTGGTCCTCTGAGGAGCCAGAATGCACTGCTCCTCAGCACCAGCATGCATCTCATGGTTCACCTCCGTACCCACCCACTACTTGTGACTTCCCCCCTCCCATCCCTCAACATTTCCCAAAACCCAGCAGTTACTTTTTTTTCTGTTGTTGTTGTCTTGTTGTCTAAAGCCAAACCACGGTCTTTAAACAAGGATTGTCTATTATCTGGCTGATCCTGCTCTGTCCACACCCCACAGTCCAGGAGCAGTGGGCGCAGCCATGTTTCAAAATCAGTTGCATGGCAACACCCACCTGCACGATGGGACTTGCACTTCACTGTCAGCACGTTCCACAATGCACTGTGGTACAGTTGTAGTGCATTGTGGGACAGCTGAAGGCCATGATGCAACATGATTCCAAAACCGTATTTCATTGTCACTGAATTCCCCTCAAGTCTGAATGCACTTCAAAACCATGGTTAAACATGGTATGGCCAATGTGGACACACAAGCATGGTAAACCTGGCTGGACTGGCAGTATAGCCTAGAGGTTAGAGGAACGAGGTGTGAACAAGCTTGATACATCCATCAGACCAGACCTGAGTTTGATTCTCACAACCTCTACTTGCATACTGTGTGACTCTGAGCAAGTCACTTAACCGCCCAGTGCTCCCAGGTCACCCCTGAAAACAGGCACTTGTGCCTAGTGGGCCTTACCTGGCTACCAAAGACTAAAATAGAAAAAAAAAAACATAAACCACTTTAAAAAACGTTACGGTGAAACTGTGCTCAGTGTGGCAGGGCCTTAAAGTCACTGTCAGCCCTTGCTTCTAGTTCTCTCAGTTTATGTAAGAATGGATCAGCCTGCTTAGGCCTCCTAAACTTATAATGCTTAACCTTTCCTAAAATATTTCCACCTCTGTGGGGAACCTACTTATCACTGGGGTTTCCCACATCCTGTAGCTGTGGCAATGATCAATTTGGAAACAGGGTGCACCACCTATAGTGTCAGTGCAGTATTACATTTGAAACATAATGTGGACAATTATGTAATAGTTTACACCAGGAAAATCAAAACTTTTATGAGTGATGTAGAAAGTGCATTTTCAGAGTGTGAAATGGCACTGTTTTTCACAGTTCAGACAGTACAAACTATAAATAATATGTCTGCAGTAAGAAAATTGTTGTTGAAACTTGCAAGCAGCCCACTGCTTTCCTGGGGACCCAGAAAATTAGGGATGGGAATGTGTAAAGAAACATGATTGTGGCCTGGATATTAACAGTTCAAGGCATACCTTTAGTGTCAGGTATGCAAAGAATAACAGCAACCCTGTAGCAAGGGTTACCTGAGAGTCTTGAAAGATAAACAACACCATAGTCATCACGGATATGATGGAAATGTATGGTCAGACTTATCAAGAGTTTATGTTGATGGCTGGGCTTTCCATCAAAGTTTAAAGTTACATTCTGATTTAGGAGTGGTTTGGAATGAGAGTATTCCATTTTCATTTATAAAATACCAACCTGGTCCTATATTTAAGCAATATACTGAATTGGCAGCTGGTCATACAGCAATACAAACTGCAATACAGTATGATTTGCATGCCATTGTCATTTCTACTGATTCTGCTTATGCCAGACACATCTTCCTCACACATTTACCATATTTGAAGGTTAATATTATGAAGATCGGGGGGGGGGCGCTGTGGAGCCCGAGCAGGACGGCAGCATCTACCAACAGCTCCTGCTTCAATTTATATAATTCATTAAAAACTCCTTAATCATTGGGAAGTGACTCTAAATAGCCTTACCATTTGAAAGAGGATCCCTATAACTTAAAAATGGGTAACCCTCGTAAGGATAGAGGCGGAGGATCTGGCGCTCAGACACCCGAAATGGCGCAACACACGAGGAGCTTGACTGAGACGAGACCACACCACAGCGGGACCCAAGGAAACTATGGCTCCCTAGGCCTAAAACTGAATAGGCTGCTTTCGTCTGTGGCTGACCTGAACAACAAAATAGACTCTTTCGGAACGAGAGTCGTGGCGGTTGAGTCTACTGTGGAGGATATGCGGACCGAAGCTGAAAGCATAAAGAAACAAGCAGACGCTGTGTTGGCAGCAACATCAATGCTGGTCAAGGAAAACACGCATCTAAGGGCCAGGCTCGAGACCCTTGAAAATCAGGCCCGCTCTTCGCACGTTCGAGTCCTGGGCATGCCAGAGGGAATTGAAGGAGATCATCCTTGATGTTCATGAAGGAATGGCTGGCCAAAAAACTGACCCCAGAAGCCCACAACATTATATTTGGCCTACAGAAGGTTTATAGAATTACTCCTCGGGGGTACCGTGAAGACACAGAGACCCCCGTATCTCCTAATTGTGACAGATGGAGTGGGCACAAGGGACCAAATTCATGCTATGCACCGACAAGCAGGACCTATTCTTCAGGATGACCGAAAGGATTCATTTATTCCCAGACATCAGCTATGCTACGCCTCAAGAGGAAGAGGTTTGATGGGATTCGAAAAGCGGCTCAAGCAAGCAAACATCTCCCATTCACTGGTGTTCAGGTGGCTGAGGATAGTTCACAAGGGGAAAGTTTGGGTTTTCTCGACTCCACTGAGGCTGGCAAGTGGGCTACACGCTTTTGCTGAATCCAGTCGGAAGCGGAGAGACCATGGTGAGGAGTCCAGTGGCTCAGAAGATCAGGAGGACACTTGAAAAGTGTTTGGGCAGGCCAGATTCTGATTTATATATATGTTCTTTTACGCTCCTACAAACAGATCTCAAATGACTCCGTTTAAATTAAAGGGGCTGTCTGAAATGCAAGGCCTATTTTAGTTTGTATGTATTTGTTTTTAAAGGGAGCAGCAGTTTGAGTAAAAGGGCTTAAGGATGCTGCCTGAATTATATGGTGGTACTTGGACTTTTAGGCAGATAGTGTGGCAAAAATAATCCCTGAATAGGGGCACAGACTTGGACAGATTTGGATCCATTTAAGTTTATAGAGTAGCCACACTGCTCATGGGCTCATTTAATCAGCTTTTTCACGATGATGTATATGTTAGAAATGTTTGGTTAATCCCCATATGTGGTATCATAATATTTGGGAATCACTAATCCTTTGATTACTGAGGGGGTCTATTTCTCTCTCTTTCGGATATGTATTAATGCTGATGGTATGTCCTAAATATGGTAGAACTATCTGTAAAAGGATATGAGATAAAATTAAAAAATAAAGTTAAAAAAATATATATATATATATTATGAAGATCTCCTGAAGAATCAAAGCAGTGTACAAAGGCAGCAGGGAGGGCCAGTGGCATGCTGGGGTGCATAGGCAGGGGTATCACTAGCAGGAGGTGGGAGGTGGTGATGCCATTCTATAAAACATTGGTAAGGCCTCACCTGGAGTACCGTGTGCAGTTCTGGAGGCCACACCATCGCAAGGACATACATAAGGTGGAGACTGTGACAGTGTTAAATAGGACCCTGTCCCAGTTGTTATGGAGAGTTTGAATGTAGGGGTCTGTTCTGTTCTTTCCTTTCCTGTCTCTTGTCTGTCTGGTTGTGTAACCAGATTTTCCCATGAGTCCTAGGATGTGATCATCCTGACCATCTCACAGTTCTTTGCCTCTCACTGTCTCTGTCTTCCCTTGCTGTTTGTGTCTTTTTTTCCTCCCTTGCATATCTGCTGGTATAAAATTATATGCAAATCATTATGTGGAAATGTAACTGATAGTGGGATCCCTTTGTTTAGAAGTTATGTAGCGTTACTGTTGAAATGTATATAATTATAGCTTAAGATGATTGCAAAAGGCTATTGGAAATTCAAGGGGTTAACCTGAAATGCAATTTTTAAGCCTTTTGCAGAAGCTGTGGAGAAGGGTCCTCAGTCCTGGGACATTGTGCTCTGGCTGCACCTGCCTGAAATATACAAGAGCATGTTAGAAAAAATCAGGATGCTTGTTAAGAAGGGCGGTTGCAAGGACTTATAAAAATAAAGCTGCAATTTCTTGCAAGACACACAGAGACTGAAGGAAAACTCTGATGGATCTTCTCTGCTTATTCTGCCTTTGTAAATAGTTATACGGAATAAGTTTATTTTTTTATGTTACTGCTAGTACAAATAAATACTTTTTGCGAATTCTGCAACTGCTCCTGGTTTTCCTGTGCTTCCTGATCTGTGTCTTGATGACAGATGGTGTCAGCCTAAGTGGGATTTATGCTATGCATAATCTATGCAAGAGTTGTGTGCATGGGTACTGGACCTAGCACCAGGAAAGCATAGAGAAAGGTGTGGATTCTGCAGCAGCAAGTCCAGGAGTGGTTACCAGGAGAATGGCAGCCAAACTAGCAGAGAGAGAGAAGTCCAAGCTGAGACTGTACAGCCAGCACAAGTTATGGAAAAAGAACAGGCAGTGGCAGAACCTGAAAGCCGGATGGACTTTTTCAAATGGTGGGCTATACAACAAAAAAGATGGAGAAACAGATGACAGAAGAGATACAGTGACAGGAGCAGCGGAGGAGAGAAGAGAAGCAGCAGATGAGGGAAGCTTTGGCTGGATTCCTTGCAAGCTATCAAAGGCAGAGGATCTGGCACAGATCCAGATGAGCAACAAAACACAAGCAACTTAAAAGCCATTAAACTTACAAAGTGGTGTCCCTCAGATGATATTGAGGCATACCTGACAACTTTTGAAAGAGTTGCCACAGCCTGTCAATGGCCAAAGCGGCAATGGACAAGCAGACTGGTACCCTGCCTGACAGGGAAAGCCCAATTTGCCTACAGCAATATGGTCACTGCACAGTCAGAAAAGTATAACCTGGTGAAAAGCAAAATCCTGAAAAGTTATGACATCTCAGGAGAGATGTACAGGCAGAGATTTCAATCTCTGAAGTACAGCTCTGTCATCAATCCTTGAGAAGCCTTCATCTGACTCTGAGAACTCCTGGGTAAATTACACCAATCAGAGGGCAAAACAGTCCCACAGATCATCGACACATTTGCAATGGAGCAATTCATCAACATTCTGCCTACAGATGTGCAGCTTTGGGTAAAGGAACACTGACCAGAAAGTGGGGAAAAGGCTGTTTCTTTGGCTGAGTGCTACCAAATGGCCAGACAGATGACATAGCAGCAAGGCAACAGCCAGACACTGGTAAGGCACTCTTTTTCCCATTTAAACTCCAAGTCTGATAAGAACTCTGCAAGGGGTAACAAATCTGTGCCCAAAGACATTATTTGCTATATCTGTAATAAGCCAGGCCATATTGCAAGAAACTGCCGTAGTAAGGAGAGTGGAACTGGAGCAGATTTGTCCTTGGCAAATTGTGGCAAGTACTTAACAGATGTGAAGGTGAGGGATAAGACTGTAAAGAGACTCATTGATTCAGTAAGCAGACAGACCCTAGTGCATGTTGAAGTGCTGGGAAAACACTGTGCAAAAGGACCAGGTACTGGTGTCATCTGCATCCATGGGGACACTCGATACTATCCCACCACCCAAGTGACTCTGACAAGTAAGGGTGTGTCACACCAAATGAAAGTGGGGGTAGTACCTAAGTTACCTATACCCATGATTATTGGAAATGACTGTCCAGGATTTACTGAGTTAATCTCAGAGGAACTGAACCCTGCAGTTTCAGCAGCAGTGGTAACAAGAGCTCAGGCAAGGAAAATCTCAAATGGTAAGGACACTTTTCCTTTCAGTGATTTTGATTCAGAGTTGTTTGAGCACAGCTCCAAGATCTGGAAATCCAGAAAACAAAGACGATATCTAAAGAAACTGTGGCAAAAAATGTCTGATGGACATAAAGGTTTAAAATATGAAAGTGCTGAAGCTAAACTGATAACTGATTGTGATATTGTTTCAGAGCAAGTTAACAATGTTTCTCTCCAAGGTTATTTTAAGCAGCTGGGGGTGAAACCAAAACAGGGTGAAACAATGTTTAAAAAATGTAATTAATTACTGCAGAGTTTGGGTTAAACCTCAGACACAGTAACAGACAGAACAATTGGTTATACCACAGAAGTGTAGAACAGAGTTGTTACAGATAGCACATGATAGTCCTATGGCTGGTCACTCAGGAAGGGATCACACCCTTGCCAGATTGCTGTACAGATTTTACTAGCCTGGAATTCATGAAAATGTTGCTACCTTTTATAATTCCTGTGCTGAGTGTCAGAAAGTAGCCCCAGTCACTAGAAAAGACAAGGTACCCCTGGTGCCCCTACCCTTGATAGATGTGCCTTTTGAAAGAATTGCAATGGATGTGGTTGGTCCTTCAGGGCAAAAGTAAAAAGGATAATAGATTTATTCTGGTTGTATGCGCCTATGCTACTCGATACCCAGAAGCAGTTCCGATGTGTACTGTCACAGTTTCAAAAGTGGCAGCAGAGCTTGCAAAAATGTTCAGCAGAGTTGGCATAGCCAAAGAAATTATTACTGATCAGGGTAGTAATTTTGGTGCTGAATTACTTAAGGAGCTGTACAGACTACTAGGTATCACTGCCATACGAACCTCCCCCTATCATCGTCAGACAGACGGTCTTGTTGAGTGCTTTAACCAAACCCTAAAATCCATGTCAAAAAGGTTTGTAAAAGGGGAAGGGCAAGATTGGGACCAATAATTGCCTTACCTACTTTTTGCTTACAGAGAAGTGCCACAGGCATCAACAGGGTTTTCACCATTTTCAATACTGTATGGTAGGTAGCCAAGAGGGCCACTGGATATGATAAAAGAAACGTGGGAAGATAACCCCACTCAGAAACAATCTATAACATCTTATATGTGTGCCCTAAGAAAGAAGCTGGCAAAATATGTTGAAATCACCCATAGTAATCAGGAAGAGGCCCAAAACCAGCAGACAGTATATTATGACCATGGGGTAAAAGAAAGTGGTTTTGAACCAGGTAAAAAGGTTTTGCTACTGTTACCCACAACAGAAAATAAATGGTTAATGAAGTGGCAAGGGCCTTTTAGAGTGCTTAGATGTACTGGCACCATTAACTATGAGATTGAGGCCCCCAGCAGGAAAAGTCCTACTAAGATATACCATGCAAACCTCCTCAAGAAATGGGTTGAAAAAACATCAAAAGCTGCTTTGCTAGTTTTACCAGAAACTGGTAATGAAGATATTGATGTAGCTTATGATAGACTGGAACAAACTGTAAATGCTGATGCTGTAAAGGTGAATATTTCCTTGACCTCAGAACAAACTGCAGAAATTCATAATTTGCTAAAGTCATTTAACAGCACTTTTACCGCAGTACCAGGCTGAGCAAAAGGGATCGAGCATGTGATAGTGCCAAAGAATGTTCACCCTATAAGGCAAAAGATATACAGGTTACCGGAGTGGTTAAGAGCTGACGTGGTTAAGGAAATGCAAAAAATGAAAGAACTGGGTATCATAGAGGAGTCGAGGAGTGCTTGGTCATCTCCAATGGTAATTGTAAAAAAAAATGTAGGGGTGTTAGAATCTGCCTTGATTTTAGGAAGCTTAATCAAGTGTCAGAATTTGACAGTTATCCTATGACCAGAATAGATGTTTTGGTGGACAGACTGGGAAGTGCAAAGTATATCAGTTCCCTCAATCTCATCAAGGGTTACTGGCAAATCCCTTTAGCTAAAGAATCCAGAGACAAAACTGCATTTGCCAATCCTGTTGGATTCTATCAGTTCACCACCATGCCATTTGGTTTACATGGTGTGCCAGTTACATTCCAGCTGTACATAGATGTAATTGTATCCCCTCACACTGATTATTGTGCTGCATACCTGGATGATGTCATGGTGTACAGTCCAGACAGGAAAAGCCACCTGGAACACCTAAGAGTGGTTATCCAAGCTATCAAAAATGCAGATCTGACTATTAATCCTATGAAATGTGCATTGGGCATGCAGGAAACTAGATATTTGGGCTATGTGTTGGGAAATGGAGAAGTTAAGCCAGAAATTTCTAAAATAGAAGTTGTAGCTAACAGCCCTGTCCCTAAAACAAAGAAACATGTCAGGTCATTTTTAGGGCTGACTGGGTATTATCGGAGATTTGCTCCCAGCTTTGCTGAGTTAGCTACTCCCCTCACTGAACTCATGAAAAAACGGTACCCAAATAATGTGAAACGGACCCCAGAGTGTGATGATGCTTTTCAAGCCATTAAGGCTGCATTATGACTAGCCCCTGTTTTAAGAAGCCCAGATTTTGAGAAACAATTTTTTTTACAAACAGATGCATCAGAGGTATGCCTAGGTGCAGTCCTGAGTCAAAATATAGATGGGGCAGGACATCTTATTTCATACATAAGTAGGAAGTTGCATGGCAGAGAGAAAAGGTACTCCACCATTAAAAAGGAATGTTTAGCTGCAAAGTGGGCCATGAAGTCCCTTAAGTTTTATTTGCTAGGAACTGACTTTGTACTTATAACAGATCACAATCATCTCTGCTGGCTTAACCAAATGAAAGATATAAATTCCAGAATCGCAAGGTGGTACCTGGCACTACAGCCATTTAAATTCAATGTGATACACAAATCTGGTAAAGAGAATAGCAATGATGATTTTCTGTCAATATATGGATCAGGAATTGAGGGTTCTGAAGGTTGAAAAACAAATGCATAAGTTTGAACTTTACTGTTTGCTGTACTGCTATAGAAACAAGCATTTGTCAATGCCGAATGTTGTCGCACTGGCATTGGCAGTGGCGGAGCTAGAGACACATAATAGGAATGGCAGTGAAGTATTGAAGTGACGCCAACCCCACCCCCACCCTGTAGAGAGTGACAGGCATTGGGGTGTGCCTTTTGGTCATTAGCTATAATGCTCATGCCATTGTACCTCACCCTACCCTGTAGAGACTGACAAGTGTCGTGGTGTGCTTTGGGGTCTTTGGGCATTATACTTACCCCATTCCATAAGGAAATATGCTGACGTGGGTGCAGTATAAGAGCGTGGGGTGAAGTTTGTGGCCAAACAGTTCAAAACACACCATGATGCCTGTCAGTGGCTGCAGGTTGGGTGTGGGGGTGGAATGGCATGCACATTACATCCAATGATGCCAAGTCACAGCCCTGATGCCTGTCAGTCTATACCAGGTGGGGTGCTACAGCTGGAAACCATAACAGTGTAGGCGTGTAGTGGTAGTTTCACTCAACATTTTCAACATGGGCGGCTTGTCAGGCCACCTCATGAAAAGCAGCACAATCACTTTGTTAGCTGAAATGTGGTTTTGCACAGTGGCTGTGCCATTTAGCGACAGATGGACAAAAACACAGTTTTGGGCAGGATGTGGAGAATGACAACTGTATTGTACATGAGGAGGCATAAAAAATGGCAACGTTGGAATTCTGGAGTGGCAATATGAAATATTGGTAAAGCAATGAACATGCATACAAACTACGCAACAGACGTCCGCAACCCAATTATTTGTGGTAGTTTTTTAGGTACATTTTCAACATAGGCATTTTGGGACCTCCCTTCATGAACAGTAGCGCTGTGATTTTGTTAATGTGTCCCAAAAGGTGATTTCCCACAACGAGCACACCATTGTGCACCACAGTTGCGGAAACATGTTTTGGGCAGGCTGTGAAAAATGGCAGCTGTACTGTTGATAAGGAGGTGTGCGCAAATGCTAGTGGTGAAAATCTGGCATGAAAATATTGCAAATTTACAAAGTTACAAGGCTGTGAAGAAACTGCGCAATGCACGCTTGCAACACAGTCATTTTATGGACTTTTGGCACCAAATTTTCAACATTTCAGGACCTCTGCTCATGAACAGTGTCATCGTCATGTCCTCAAACTGTCCCGAAAACTGATTTTGCACCGCGACCATGCAATTCTGCGCCGGACGTGTGAAAACACATTTCAGCCAGGATATGTAAAATGGCAGCTGTTCTGTTCATAAGGAGGTGCGGAAAAATGGCAATTTTGAACATCTGGAGTGAACATATTACAAATGCAGGGTCATGAACGTGCGTGCAAACTGAGCAATGCATGCTCGTAAAACACTAATTTTATGGACTTTTGGCCTCAAATTTTCAACATATGCATTTTAGAACCTGTGCTAATGAACAGTGTGACTGTCATTTTCATAATGTGTCTCAAACATGGACTTTCCACAGTGACTGCACTATTCTGTGCCAGAACTTCAAAAACACATTTTGGTCAAGATGTGAAAAATGACAGCTATACTGTTCATAAGGAGGTGCAGAACAATGACAGTGTTGAAAATCTGGAGTGAAAATATTATAAATTTGCGAACTTACAAGTGTGCATGCAAACTACGAAACGTACGCTCGTAACACAGTCATGCTATGGAGTATCATCACCAAATTTTCAGCATAGGCATTTTAGGACCTCTGTTCATGAACAGAGTAACTGTCAATTTCATAATTTGTCCCAAACACTGATTTCCCACATCGACCGCACTATTCTGCGCCGCAAGTGCAAAAACACATTTTGGGCAGGATGTGAAAAATGACAGCTGTACAGTTCACAAGAAGGTGTGGAAAAATGCCAATGCTGAACATGTGGTGTGAAAATATTGCAGATTTGCTAAGTAAGCAGTGTCGTGAGTAATTGCTCAACACGCCAGATAAGCAGTCATTTTTGGATTTCCCCCACCAAATTTGCAACATGGGCTTTTTGAGAGCCCCACTCTTGAACATTGGCACTGTCATTTCATTTCTTGCTCCCAAAAGGTGATTCAATGCAGTGACTGTGAAATCACCTTTCGGGACCAAATAACGCCATGACAGTTCAAGAATTCATGAGGAGGGGTACCAAAAACCCCATGTTGAAAATTTGGTGCCACAATTCCAAAAAATGCCTGAGATATGCATCAAAGTTGAAAAAACCCTTATTATTGCATTATACAGCTTACCGGCATTTCCTCAGTTAGCAGTCGGCTTTGAAGAGTGCAGACATGTTCCCGGTCCACCGAAGATCTTTGCGCCATACTCCAGAGGTAAGTAGTGAGGGAGGGGTGTAGGGAGGCAGGATGCACAGTGGGATGGTGCGGGTTGCTGGAGGGGAGCCAGGGAGACGGTGAGGTACCGTTTTTTGTTCACAGGGTTAAAAAAAAAATATCGCGGTACAGTTTTTTTTTTTACAGGGTATTTGGCACACTGGGGTGGGCTCACAGCATGCCACCTAACTGTTTGGGGGGTGCTGCAGCTGACGGGGGATTGGCCACCCTCGTCAGCACACAACAAAGGGGGGGTTAATTTATGCCGACGGGGATTGGGCACCCCCCTTGCACACAAGGAAAGTGGGGGGCAAGAGCCAAGGGATTGGCACCCCTCAGCATATATACATGTGGGGAGTGCTTTATGCCGATGGGGAGTGGGCTCCCCTATCAGCACATAATTGGGGCCACGGTAAGCTGGCAGGGGGATTGGGCAACCCCGAAGTTGGCCGCCATGCTTACAATGTGGCTGAGCACGTTGGGAGTTCTGCTGCATCTGATGAGCTTTGCTCAGATTGCAGCAGACCTTTCCTTAGATGTGCTCACCACATTATGTATGCATGGTGTGGCACCAGCATGCAGGCTGATTGGGGAATGAGGGATTTACCTACTGGTGCGTGTCCTTATTTCGCCCAACAGTGACCACGCCTCCAAATCTGCACTACCGCAAGATGTTGGCTGCACAATCACGCCAAAATAAAAAGGATACCACACATGTGCTTAATTTCTGAAAGTTAGAGGCTAATATTGTTAGAGAAATAATAGAAAGTTTTGGAAACCTGTTTGATAAAATAGGTTCCCTCTTAAGGAGAGGGGTACAGGTGACAGGGTTGAATAGGACCCAGTCCCAGTTGTTATGGAGGATTTGAATGCAGGGATCTGTTCTGTTCTGTTCTTTCCTTTCCTTTCCTGTCTCTTGTCTATCTGGCTGAGCAACCAAATTTTCCCGTGAGACCTAGGATTTGATAACCCCAACCATCTCGCAATTCTTTGCCTCTCACTGTCTCTGTCTTCTCTTGCTGTTTGTGTCTTTTTTCCTCCCTTGCATATCTGCTGGCATAAAAATATATGCAAATCATTATGTGGAAATGCAACTGATATTGGGATCCCTTTGTTTAGAAATTATGTTGTGTTACTGTTGAAATGTATATACAGTAATTATAGCTTAAGATGATTGCAAAAAGCTATTGGAAACTCAAGGGGTTAACCTGAAATGCAGTTTTTAAGCCTTTTGCAGAAGCTGTGGAGAAGGGTCCTCAGTCCTGGGACACTGTGCTCTGGCTGCACCTGCCTGAAATATACAAGAACATTTTAGAAAAAAAACAGGATGCTTGTTAAGAAGGGGGGTTGCAAGCACTTATAAAAACAAAGCTGTAATTTCTTGCAAGATACACAGAGATTGAAGGAAAACTCTGATGGATCTTCTCTATTTATTCTGCCTTTGTAAATAGTTATACAGAACAAGTTTTTTTTTATGTTACTGCTAGAACAAGCAAATACTTTTTGCGAATTCTATAACTACTCCTGGTTTTCCTATGCTTCCTGACCTGTGCCTCAATGACAGAGACTATCCAGAGAAGGGCAACAAAGATGGTGCAGGGCTTACACCACAAAACATGTGAGGAGAGACTGAGGGACCTAAATATGTACTCACCGGAGGAAAGGAGACAGCAGGGGACATGATTGAAATGTTCACGTTCTTCAAGGGCATAAACAAGGCGCAGGTGGGGGGTATTTTCCAAAGTAGAAAAAGTACTAGAACAAGGGGGCACAATATGAAATTGGAAGGGGGTAAATTAAGAGGTAATGTGAGGAAGTTAGTCTACACAGACAGAGTAGTTGATGCTTGGAATAGTCTGCCACAGGAGGTAGTGGGGGCAAGCACAGTGGAGGGGTTTAAGCATGCCTGGAACAGGCACAATTGAAGCCTGAGAGGGGAGGGAGTGATGAAAAGCCATTGATCACATAGGATCAGTGGCCACATACGATGTATAGGGCCTATGGGCAGAATAGATGGGCCTAGCGGTCCTTATCTGCTGACAATTTCTATGTTTCTATGTAAGTAAACAGGTTGCACATGCAGAATATTTAATAACAACAAGTCAGTTAGTTTGTGAAGGTGGATTGACTGTTTCCTGGAAAAGGGGTCATTACAAAATACATGGTCCAGATAAACAAGGAAGTGATTTAGCAGATGCTGTAGCTAAAGCTGGTGCCCTTACTATTGCCCTTGTTAGTGCATATGTGGTTATCAGACAGCAGGAACTACAAGGGAAAGCAAGTTATCACACTTGTACCTTGATTAGCCAGGTTTTGATTTACGTAAGAAGCATAGAATTAAAAAATAGGAAAATGTTATCTACACATTGCAGACCCGAATAAAACCTATGTATGATTAGAGTGGTAAATAGCAATTTGGAAATGGTTTGCTGGTAAAAACTGGCAAAAACATGGCAGAGACCCAGGTGAGTAGTTCCTTCTGGCTACAGAAGAATTATATTATAACATGCCCATGACTGACCATGTGGAGCACATGGGCGGTGGGAAGCAAAAGAATATATGAGTAACTAAAATAAGTGGCATACTGGTTTTATATGTATAGTGATGTAATGAATTATGTAAATGCATACGTGACCTATTGCAGGTTTCAGATTTTCTTTCTAAAATGCAAAGCAGTACTGGAGGTATAATGAATTACTACACCATGGTCAGATATACAAATTGATTGAACTGGTTTTGTCATGAAGTCATCAAAGGGTAACAAATACCTCTGAACAGTTATTTGTCTCTTTTACAAAGTGGGTCGACTGTCTGTCTGCTTCAAATGATGCAGCTGAAACCATAGCTGTATTGTTGATAAACCATTTAATTAGTCACTGGGGATTTCAGTGATGGCGGAATCAGATAGAGATACCCATTTTACAGGATAGAAAATTAAACATGTAGAAAATGTTGGGTGTTTAAAGGAAATAATATTTGTCCCATCATCCAGAATTTTCTTGACAGGTAGAATGTGCAAATCAAACAAATGTGTACATCATAAGTAAATATATCAATTCCTCAGGAAAACTCTGGGATGTAAAATCATCTCTGATATTAATTGCAATAAATACTAATACAAAAAATCTGCAGACATGTCACCTTTTGAAATGGTGACAGGAAAACAAACGGTGCTACTGTACTTTTTCATGTGTATATCACAACCATTTAAGACACCTGCAAGAAAACTTTGCATATGGAATTATTATTTAGAAAGGAAATATTACAGATTCAAACAAATATGTATTTTTAACACTGGAGAAAAAGGGATCTTGAAGATTCAAAGGTCGACTTGGTTAATAATCTGCCAAGTCCTGCATTGTATCACAGACAACAAAGGGACTTTAAATTTATTTTATTCTTTGGTAACTGGGTAAGGCACAGTAGGCACAAGTGTCTGTTTTAAGGGGTGACTCAGGAGCACTGGGGCAGTTAAGTGACTTACTCATTCACACAGTATGCAAGTAGAGCTTGTGGGAACCAAACCCAGTTCTGCTGGATGTACTAAGCTCATTCACAGATCATTACTCTAACCGCTAGGCTTCACTGCCAGCCCATCTTGCCATATCAGCTTTAAATTTCTGAGGTTTAACATTTTTTTTAATAAACACTATAGGATATGAGTTCTATTAGATGTCACTTTTGCAAGAAATATTTTCCCTTTCAAATGAACTGTAAGTACAACCCGGGTCTACAACTAAGATACTCACCACATGTTACCAAAGGTGATACCATGCAGTTGAAGGGTATTATAAGACCAAATGGAGGGTTTGTGGTATGCACAGAGAACTGTGAAAGTTTTGAATGAATTACCTCAGAATGTTGTTAATTGTAATAACATTGATACCTTTAAAAGGCATCTGGACAAATGCATTAGTAACTGTGGTACAACGGGATTTGTCCATTGAGAAATGGCTAACCTTTATGGGCATTTTGCCTTCTGGCTAGAAACAACCTATGAAACCTAAATAAATATGGAAATGTAGGATGCTTGGAACAATATTTATTTAAGGAAAACTTTCTCAGAGATGACAAAAGACATGAAGACAGGAGTCATTTTGAATGATTCCTCAACTTATGATGGACATGGAATTATATGTTATAGGGAGGCAGTAGTACCCCTATAGTTAGGGCTGAGTAGGCACTTTAATGTTAAACCTCAGATCTTGCACTTTAATAACTTTGCAACTGTTCAACAAATTTGCACAAAAGTGTGCATGCCCAGTCTTGTGTGGTAGATCTATTAATGTACCAAGTTTCATTTCAGTCAGATTGGTGGATTACGAGTTGCACATAATGCAAAAAATGTTAAAATTTGCCTTTTTTGCACTTTTTTTGTCATCTTGCTGCACCCAGATGGCTTGGAACTTTGGTCTGAAATTTTCAGAGAACAAAGGGCTTTCCTTCACAGAAGTGCCTTTCACTGGTCTGGTGAAAAAAATATTAATCCATTGCAAAGTTATTTAATTTAAAAGTTTCATGTTTTAAGCATTCTCAGTACAATATTTTGGATAGCTTCCTGGAACTAAAAAGGAATTTGGTCTCATGAAAAAGGATTCTTTTTCATGATGGGCTAATCCTTTTTCATGAGGAAAAAATCCTTTTATGGGAGCCGCCTTCTAGTTTTCCTTTTGTTCAAAGAAAAAATGTAAAACCCAGAAAAACTGACCCATGTTAAGACACAACATATAAATCTTGATTATCGGGAGTCTGTTTACTGCATTCTGTGGTTGTCTTTTGGAAGTAGTATGCTGAGAGGCATTATTTTTATATTTTTAATCCTTTTTCATGACTCACTAACTTCTTTTTTTTTTGGGAGCCTTTTGCCATTCTCATGAAAAAGTTTAAAAATAAAACTAAGTTGAAATCCTTTTGCAAGCGGATCCTTTTCATGATCACAAAAGGTTCGCAAAAAGATCCTATCTCAGAAAAAGGATTAAAAAAACGAAGTCCGAAATCCTTTTTCGTGAGTCAGGCTCATTTTTTGCGATCACAAAAAAGGATTCATGGAAAAGGATCCTATCTAACGAAAAAAGATTAAATAAACAAGTCTGAAATCCTTTTTCGCAAGCTGGCATCCTTTTTCAAAATCATGAGAAAGGATTTGTGAAAAAGTAGCCTATCTCACGAAAAAGGATTTAAAAAGGACTTTTTTTTTTTACAGAAAATTAAAAAGAAAAGTGAAAAAATCATCAAAGGTCCATTTTCTTATTTCTGGGCTATGACAGACATGGGGGGGGGGTTACCACTGAACACCAATGATGTTGAAAACTAATTATGTGAACAGTGGAAGGTGAAGGGATGCCAGAAGACACCAGGGCTATGACAGACATGGGGGGTACCAGACCCTGTGCTCCCACACCAAAATAAGGATATGATTACACTATCTCAAAAAGTAAGGAAATAACTTACAAAAAACTTTGTTAATGCACCAGTTAAGGTTAAAATGACAAAAGCTGGGAAATGTGGCATTATGGTTTACAACCCTAACACCCCCCAAGGAGCATACCAGATGTGGGGTGTGCTTTGGGGTACTCAAGCCTAACCCTCACCCATTCTTCTACACTGTGCATAGCTGACCTTATTTATGGATGGAATGGGGTGAGCATTAGGCTTGAGTACCCCAAGGCACACCCACATCTAATATGCTGCTTGGGGGGTTAGGGTTATAACCCCTAATGCCACATTTTCCAACTTTTGTCATTTTAACCCTAACTGGTGCATTAATGAAGTGTTTTGCAATATGTATATATTTGGCATATCAATGTCATTTTATTAAAGCCATTCATTGGTCAATAAACTTGAATTAAAATGGTCAGTAGAGAAATTCTTGAGCAGACCACTCCCCTGGAATATAAGGTGGAGGGAGGGGGAGCCTTGCTTCTGTGTTTAAAAGCTGTCCAATAAGCATCAGTCAGCCTGGAAACTGGGATGTAGCAAAATGTGGCATCAGCAAGCCTATGAATACTGACAAAGAACCACACCTGTAGAGTTCTGAATACCAAGGTATAGCAAACATATTGTTCTTCAGCTGAAGAGACAGCAGAGTGACTTTGATTCTTTTAAGGGACATGCTCACTGAAAGAGAAAAGTGATACAGCTATTTCCAATTACATTTTCTGAAAAAAAAATGGATTTATAAAAAGGAAAACTGCAATTCTCAAGAAAGACAATGTCCATGAGCTCCCCATTGTTTTGTTAGGAGAAGTTCAGAATCCAGAGTCATGCCCTTCCACAATACAGTACTAAGCATCTCTTTATATATTTCTGTTTTATAGTATAGTATTGGGTTGGTAATAGAACTAAAGAGGTCTACTCATTCCCAGTAGATATCGTAGTTTGAAAACCCATGAAAAGTTCTGTCAAACAAGGTATTGGGCTCTTCTATAACTGGAAGTACCCCAGAGATATAAATGAGTAAGTCTCTTCAAAATTAATGCTACATTGCAACCATTTTTAGAACATTATGATGTCATCAAGGAACAAGCTGTGCCAAGCTACAGAGTCAAGCAGAGCTGTTTCCTCAAGTGACATCACAATTTCTACATATAGCTGCAATGTAGTATGTATATTGGCAAGACTTAGTTGTCTGTATCTTTGGAGTGCTTCCAGCTACAGATGAGCCCAGTACCTTGTTTAAAGAGCTTTTCAGGGGCTTTCAACCTATGTCACCCACTGTATACAAATGCTTTCCTTTAATTGATTAGTTAACTAATTATTAAATTAACACTATTACAATTTAGTTTTTTTTTTGTTTCAATTATTAGGTTTTTTGATCTTATAGAAATAGGAGTATACAAAATGATGTTTAAATGTGGAAAATGTTCAACTATTTGAAGTGATTTTGAAGTGATTTTTTTCCTCATTTCTTTAACGAAAGTAAGCCAAAGTATTTTGCAATATTACTTTTTTTCCGTGTTTTTGAATGTATTTACTCTACCTTGGAACTATATTGTTGCACTTCTTAATATACAGTCATTTTTATGGCTGCATGGGCGGAGCCATGCAGATGTATTGCTATCAGAAGGGGTCTGAATTTCTAATACAGCACAGCTTTTGCTGTTGTGAATGAATGGAATTAAAGCACATCTTCCTGAAAATCTCTGTGTCCTCCCATTTACTACAATGTGTTTTCTTCTCCCCCTCCCCCACACTATTTGTTAAGCAGAGCAGTATGTGGTGCTATTGATATGCAGAGAGGAGAAGCTGTGAATGTCCCAACATTTTGTGTTTACTCCCTGATCAGTACACAGCGGGGGAGTCAGAGAGTTGGAGTTAGGTTACATTATACTGTGCTGTCCTGCATTGACACCAAGGGTGTAACTATAAGAACATATGTCATATTAATAAGAAAAATGTCTCAGTTTTCTGATAACACTGAAATGCAGCTAATAAATTGAGTCATGTTGGGAGGTCATTGTGCTGCACATTAATTAAAATGTTATGCAGCTGCAGAGAACAAATGAAGAATAGGGGTATGAAATAAACTAAAATGGAGTCTGAAGTTATTCTGAGAACAGCCCAGTAAGCTATGCAAAGTGCAGAGGTGTAAAGGAAATGGGAAGCTGCCAGATGACAAAAAACATCTGTTGCATGGATTAACAGGCAACATGAAACTAATGGCTTAAAACAGTACTGCCGTGCCACTCACACAGTGTGTAGTGCATGTAGCCTTTATTTGTGCACATGAAAATAATATATTTAAAAATATTTCATTCACAAGAAAAAAATCTGTTTCTTTGTACTGCACATCTTTCACTGTAAGACAGTTGTAACATGTTGTGGGGGAGGAGTAGACTGAATGTCTCCTTTGCACGGATAATACAAATCCTTTCAGAAGCTAGAAAATGGATAGTTAGATCACTTAGTTTATAAAATGTATGTTTTTTTACATTTCAAATGGTTCTTAAACCATGATTGGTGACTGGAAATACCAAGAGAAGGACTGAGTATGACATGGGAGGAATGAGGTAAGCAAAGAACAATGCAGAGCACTACAAACACAGAGACTTCTCTTTTGTATGTCTGGGTGTTGTTCTTTACTGATTCATCAGTAAATTACTACTATGCAAAACACATCAGGGGCCCAATATTCAAAACTTTGCCTAGGCACAAAACTGAGCTTGCCAGCACAAACTGGGTTTTGTGCAGAACAGCAATATTGAAAAGCTTGGTTAGTGCGGACAAACTCGGTTTGCACCTGGGCATAGGGCAGATGGAGGCACAATGTAAAAGAAGTGGCAGGGACTGGAATACGGGTGCAGTCCAGTATTCAGAGTATGTGCACCACGCAAGGCCATTTGCTCAGTCCCCTTGCACAGCGCACATACCACCAATTCAACCCTCAACTTACTCCCATGCAACCCTGGTGGTTGGTGAGGAAGTGCAGGCCCCCCATCCCAACACAGCGGTCCCTGGTGTTCTAGTGGTTCCCCCCAAGTAATCACCATCCCATTCAAAAATATAAAACATAACCCTGGTAGTGTAGTGGTCCCTCCCCCTCACAGATCATCGTCCAGTTCTTATTAAAATATTTCCTTGGTTGTCTAGTGGTCCCTCCCCCCTTCCCTGTTGTCTGATCCCTGTCCCAGTGATGATACATATCAGCGCCTGGTAGTCCAGTGTTTCCCTCCTCCCTCCCTGATTGTCATGCCTACAGTTCAAAACAGAAAGTATTGAATGCCCAAGTGGAATGTTGTGCCCCTCCACCTCTGCATGCTCCAATTGCTGTCCCACCCGATCACCTGTCCCATATATCTAAATCATCTGCATTGGTGTCCAGTTGTTCCCCCCACCTGATCACCCATCATATATATATATATATATATATATATATATATATATATATATATATATATATATATAACATTCGCATTGGTGCACAGTTGATTTATGTTTAAAAAAATTGATGGCCAGGAAAGGCACACTGAGCCGAAGCTCACTTCCAGGTGTGAACTGGGTACAGAGCGTACACAGAAATGAGGAGAGTTACAGAAAGAAATTCCAGCTTGGCCAGTAACATTTTGTGGGCGAGGGATGTGAAAAGTGCGCAAGTCCCTGTGTCTGAGAGGGTAATCAAGGGAGTTTGCTGGGGTCAGGTGGGAAGTGAAGTAGGGGAGGGAACCAAACCAGAATTTTGCTATTAGGGAGATGCTGTGGATGGTTCTTCTGTGGGCCAGTGGGGCAAGGGAGAGAGGTGCATAGAGGGTACAGTGGTGAGTACATGGGGGGAAGGCAGTGGCAAAGTGGCAGAAAGAGGTGAGTAGAATGTCCAGTTTGGAGAGGGATGAGGTTGGGACTATTCCATAAACAATGTCAGCATAGTCCAACACTGGCAAGATTGTTTTATGTACGAACTTGAGCCGGGTGGGAAGGGGTAGGCTGGCTTTGTGCCGATAGAAGACGGCAAGTTTTGGCCAGAGTTTGGTACAGATAGTCTCTTATGTGAGAAAAGAAGCTGAGGTGCTGTCCAACCAGACACCCAGGTACTTGAAGGCTGGGACCAATTCAAGGGCAGAGCCATCCAGACTGGTGATCACAGGGGGGGTAGGGAGGGAGGCAAGCTTCTGTCTTGATCCAAAAATCATGGTGACAGTTTTATTGGTATTTAGCTTTAGCTGGTTTTCTGGGAACCAGGACTGGACTCGGTTAAAGTTGTTCTGGAGCTTGGGAAAGACGCTATCATAGGAGTGGCCAGAGGCAAAGATGATAGTGTCATCTACGTAGAGATGCACATTGGAGGAGAGACAGGCAGAGGGGAGGTCATTTATGAAAAGACAGAAGAGGATGGGGCTGAGGATAAAGCCTTGGGGACACCTGTTAAGATAGGGAGAGGAGGAGAGGAGAGGAGGAGAGGAGGAGAGAGAGGAGAGGAGAGGAGAGGAGAGAGAGGAGAGGAGAGGAGAGGAGAGGGAGAGGAGAGGAGAGGGTGTCGCTATTTGAACTGACTGTAGTCTATTATAGAGGTACAAGCAGAACCAGTCAACAGCTGGTTGGGCGATGCCAAAGGAGCTGAGTGTATGGAGTAGCAGTGGTTGGGAGATGGAGTTAAAGGCTTTTGCCAAGTAGATAAAGATGGTGACAGATGTTTGTCTATGATCCATGGCCAAGAGGATGGAGTCGGTAACACGCAGCAGAGTGGTGATGGTGGAGTGGTGTTTTCTGAATCCTGACTTCATGAGTGAGAGGGAGTTGTTAGAGGAGAGAAAGTCTGACAGTTTGGACAGTACGAGGGATTCCTGGACCTTTGCAATGGAGGGGAGGAGCGAGATGGACCTGTAGTTTCCTGGTAATAAGGGATCTCCACCTTTATGCAGAGGGATGACCGTGGCCAGTTTCCTGGCTGCAGGAACAGTGGCTGTGAAGAGAGAGAGAGAGAGATTTATTATGTGTGTCAAGGGGGCAACTATGGCAGTGGCAGAGATACTGAGCAGTCTGGGGTGCAAACCATCAGTGTTCCCCTCCATCCTGATCCCTTGTACGATGCAGTTCCCCATTTCCCTGGTGGTCTAGTGGACCCCCCCAGCCCTGGCAGTGATCGACTCACCACCACACTCCCCCAACTCAACTCCAAGCCAGCAACCAGTACAGCCCTCCACTCACCTCCACGACTGGTCGCTGACTGAACTCTCAATGACCGCGTACTGTATACAGTATGCGCTCATTGACAGTGATTGACAGCTCACTCTGATATGTCAGTACCTACCTATATATGGCACAGAATGGATCCTGATCCTGATGCGCAACTGAAGGTCGGGGATTCCCTGTTTAAGGACTAAGGTCAGAGGAATTGCTGGCTCTAGGGATGCAAAGAATTGGCTAGCTGTAGGCTTCACGCTGGTGTGGTGAACCCCCAAGCTTGGAGGTTATTGTCATTTAGGCCAGATCTGGGATTACAGAGACATAAAGAAAAACATGACACGTTGTATGTTTTCATGTTTTCATATGAGCCATATGCTACTGGAGTGTATGCCAGTTAATAACTGTGTATAATGTACACTAAGACTGCTCATAAATAACCCTTGTGTAAAAAAGGATATGTATTATTAATTGAAAAAACATGCAATACCAAATGATAACCACATAGTAACCTATATTCTCAGACAAGAGGGTGATGGAGGCTCTGATCTGTGAACATCCTAGCACGCTCTGCCCTCTCCACCAACAAAGAAAATCCTAGATCAGCCCCTAAAGACTAGGGGCAGGATTTTCCACGCCCCTAGATCATTGGAAGCCCTGGTGTGCCGACTATATGGCTCATGGGGCTTGCAGCGATCTAATTGGAATTTCTATCCCATGTTGGCAATTGCCACAGGTTAGATTAACTTTTTCTGGCCTAACGTGCGGCAATCCTCGGGGCCGTTTTATGGAGCATGTGCCAATATATGGTGAAAGCTGCCATAAACTGTGGATACTGCTACAACTGCACCCGAGAATGTAAAATCAGGTGCAGTTACAGCAAAGGATTCAGCGCACCACCAGAACCAAAGTGTGGTGTTGCAGGGCTGAACCCAAGCCCTGTGCCACACTTTGAAAATCCTGCCCAATATATAATATGCTTTTAAGATCACTATGGTTCGTGGTTGTGAAGGGGGCTATACATTAAAGCCAAATGCACTCAAGACTCTGAATTCATCCTCAGCTAACATATAGCAGTATAGCAGAAGAGCCCCAAGCTGTGGACCTCAAAGTTTAGTAGTCTTGGGTTTGAATCCCCACAATCATCACTTGCATACTTTGTAACTCTGTGCAAATCACTTAACCTCCTCACACCTGGATAAAAACTTCAAAACTAACTTCAGCACTGTGTGCCTTTCCAGGCAATAAATTTTAAAATAAAGAGCCTCTGATACCACAGAGGCAACTTTTTTAAATGCAATAGGTTCACACAATGCAGCCTTTATGTCATATACTGGTACTTATCTCCCTGTCTTACTTTATTACCTTTGAAATTCGCATTGAAACATGATCTCTGTCACTTGCTCTTCATCTGTTCTGACTGCTTGCATACAAGTGACATCATAACTATGTTGCATGACATCACAACTGGTAGCTGTAGAAATTATTATAAGGCCACAGCAGAGGGTTACTAAGTCACTTGTGGAAAAGCAGCCAGTCAAACGAAGACCAAGCGACAGAGATTCTGCTTGTCCTGAAATGAAATAAGTAATAAGTAAAATGGGGGAATAAATGCAGCCACTATCTGACCCCTTTAATGGAAGATATGACATTTCTTTACGTATTTTCACCCCAAATTTTCAACATGGCCTTTTTGGAACCACACCTCGTGGCCAGTGGAATTATACAAATGGCCTGAAATGCTATTTTGTGGTGGCTTTGTGGAATCACCTTTTAGGCAGGATTTGAACATTTTCCCAACACTTGTTCATGAGGTGAGGTCATAAAAAGGCTATGCTGAAAATTTGGTGTACAAATACCGTACAATGCCCAGGTTATGACTGAATGTTGCAGTATTTCAATGTTCACTCATAGCTTTGCTAAATTTCAATATTTAAACTGCAAACTTTTAACATAGCCATTTTTCCAAAGTACCCAGTCCCTACCCTTTAAAATGTAAAGGCATGATTGTGAATCAGGACACACTGAGCTTAGAACATGTGCATGCACTTTACATCAATAGCATTGCAGTAGCAGAATTTTTGGCTCTTACTAGAGTTTGTTAGTATTAGTTACTGCTTTGTATTAAAATAATACATCTACTTCTATCACTTCTTGGTGCCACATGCAATATTTATTTTTAAGGTATTTGGACATTTTTCGAAGTAACAGACTAAGAAGAAAAAAACTGAGCCATTTTTTCAAAGAAATTTAAATTGTTTACTTTGACTTTTTAATCTTAATCAAAAGCAGTATTACAGTTGAAAGTCCAGTCTTTTGTTCTGACATTCCTATGCCTCCATCTTTGCCTTTTGCAGTTCTGCCTTCACTTTTGCCTTTTGCATCTCTGCCTCTGCTTTTGCCTTGATCGAGGCAACCTTCAATCTCATTATCACAATTTTATCTAGTCTGGTTGCTCAGTCACCACTGTTCTGGTCTCTGTCTCATCCTCTCTCTCTCTCTGACCATGGTCTCATAACTCTGGCCATCCCCACTCTCTCTGCGACTTTGGCCTCATGACTGGCCATCCTACTCCAGACACTCGCCATACTACTGGTCATTTTTCTCTGAGGAACTCAGTGAGTTGTGACCTTATCTGCAACTACTAGGTGAGTCTTCTTCCATGGTGTGATTCACGCAGTTGTGCCAACTATGCTTTTTGTAGGCTGCAGGCATACTGCTTACTCACAATACTATCCTCACTGAAAAGAAAACACAAGCAGTGTACAACGTAGGCCCTTATATAGTCTCGTTTCATCACTGGGCAGGTATTTTTACAGCCACTCTATTTTTGTGTGTGCCAGGTAACAACTTAATATTTTGTGCATACATAATATTCATAAAGATCCCATCACTTCATCTAGTTTGTGAGTCACTGTTCCCACCTACTACCATCATGGTTAAGACACCATACCTTTGCTGCCATCAGTCCGTTGTAAATTCTTTCTGGGCTCTTGCCTTTCCAATCTAGTTCATGCAGTTGCCCACACAGTGCAAGGCCTCGGCACATGAACGTCTGTTCATATCAGGCACTTCACATCCTGCTTCAGTACTTGAAGTGTCCTCACTTTAATTAAGTAACATGGTCTTTAAGAAGGAACACTGAGTGGACTTTAAAATAATGTCTATGCCTTTTATAACACACACAGACACACACACACACTCACCCACTCACTCAATCACTCACAAATGTATTACTGAAATGTACAAGCTATAAAAAAATATGGGGATAATATTTACACACCAAAGAAACTAAAAACAAACAGCTGCAACCAGAATTACACTGAGCAGAAAAAAACCTTCAAGTATAGATTTAATTGTCTTACCACACAGCTTTCATCAAAAAGAACTTTCCACACAGGTACACTTTCCTAGGGAGCACAAAGCACTATGAATGATTCCCCCTTTCTTCCCCTCAAAAGAACACATAACAATTAAAGAGGCCTTTCTTGGACCCAGCAGGATGCACAACGTCCACACAGCTCTGGGTTTTTAAAAAGTCAAAAGGAACAGAGTATTCTAAGATCTGAACCCAGAGTTATACTAGACCTGTTTTTTCCCAGCATTCCTAAATTTGGCTCAAACCATTTCCCTGGGTAACTCCCTGTTCCACAATTGGTAAGTGGTACATTCCAGGGTTGAATGCTTTCCCTTCTAGGAAAACCTGGCACATAACCAAAGAATACGCAACATTATGACTGTCTTTAAGTTTGAACTGAAATAGAAGGTGGGTTGATTCCTTGTCCTGCTGTCAGAGTAAATTGACTCACCTCACTGGGCCCATAGAATTCTAAACTCACAGACAGGTGTGGTGACACACTGTCTATGGTTACCATGTGGAAACACTAAGTGCAAGACAAGACAAAGACCTTGGACTCTGGCTGCCATAAAGATAAATGCATTTATTGTGTTACTATAACAAGGTGGTAGTAGAATGCAGATACAGTGCTGACCACCAAAGTCCAGTGCAGTATCATACAGTGAAGCTCGCCAGGATCAAGCCCAACTCTGCAGAATCATGCAGTAGATTTACTGCAGGGAACAATGCAATTTTAATGGGGGTTAATCTGTTTTGTCATATACGAAAACTGTGACACTGCACTTGATCCTAGCGGGCTTCACTGTAGTTTTTGCTGGGATATCTTGCAAGAAACTGCAGGAACTTGATGTGAACCAATGATAATTACTCCAGCTGAGCATACAATACACTGAAATCTCACACAGAGTGCTTGAGCCTAGTGGGAGGCACTGTATACTAAAATACATAGACTCACCTACAATTCATGTTTTACTAATGCTTCACTGGGGACGAACATTAGAGAAACAAAAAATATAGGAGGCCTAGTCAGTGTTCTAATTTTTGTGTACATCCTGCCAGCACCTTGTTAAATTTGCTCAATAAATGAAATTATCTTCATTGCACCTCAAGTCCTAGAGTGCTTAGTCCTTTGTGTTGTTTTGACTCATAAAATCCCCATGCACTTTAAGACTAATTATAAAATGGGTAGGCAATTTCCTGCATCCTGATAGGCTGTTAGGGTTCAGAACTTGGGTCCTTACAAGGTGATGATTACCTCTTCCAAGAACCCATCTGGCAACCAGGAAGCAGCACACTATGATACCCATGCTGCTGGCCTGAGGGAAGATGGGGGTCTGATTTCTGGGCTCTGACCTTCTCGCAGCTATCCATCCACATCATCTGCTATATTTCTATTTTAAATACGAATTGAAGATGGCTACAGCTTAATAAAATTTTGCTGCTCCTGGTACACGTTTTATTTTTTGGTCATTTGGCTTATTTTGTGTTGTTTGGCACAGGTCTTCATTTTCCTCATCGCAAACATTAGGACCTATTAAAGACGATGGAGCCCAGTAAGCAACAAGCCCCCTGTGCAGATATTGAGGGGATGTTCCATAAACTAATAACTGACATGAATGATTTAAAAGTAGTATCTCAGCAAACAAATATAACTTTGCAATCAATAGATTTATGGCTGGCTACAACAGAAAACAAAACTCTTTCTAATGACGCTGTGGTTCAGGAATTACATGCTACTGTACTGTAACAGGACTGGATTGTTAAGTAACTTCAGGCAAAACTTGACGATATTGAAAATCGCAGCTGCAGAAATAATCTGCAATTTTATGGCTTTTCTGAAGATGTGGAACTTAATAGCACTATGTCCTTTCTTCTACACGTTAAACCACAATTGCTAAAACTGTCTGATGACCACAGCATCATTATTGAATGATCTCACCTGTCTCCTCTCTCTTGCGCCCAAACCACAGCCTGGTCACAAGCCTTGCCCAATTTTGGCTAAGTTTCTTAATTATGCCGACACCGAGATGATCCTACAGAAAGTGAGAGAAATCGGCACTCTTATTTGGCAACACCATTGCATCTCTATCTACAGAGACTACTCAAGAGATCTCTCCACTAAACAGGGAGCTTACACTGGTGCCAGATGCATTAGGCACTGGCTGGATATTTAATTTAGCTTGTGTTACCCTGTAAGTATGCACATCAATCATAATAACATTACAAGAGAATTTAACATACCGGATGCTCTCATGGACTTTTTGTGCAGTAATTGACCACAAGCAGTCTAGGATATTCAAAACAATTCTATTTCTAAAGGGCTCAAAACTCCAGAATCAATGGATACTTCTTTACCTTATGCTACGGCTTCCTCTCTTGCTACCCCTCAGATGGATGACACAGCTGTCTGTGATGTAGGATCTTTGGCTACCTCACACCCAAGAAGGCATTCAGCCCACCTTCAGGAAAAATCAAATGAGTCCTCTACCCATTTTAAACCTTGTTGCTGTTGTCCTAGTAGGAGCCACAGCTCAGCCAAAACCCCAAATCTTGCACCTGAATCATCTGTAGCTCTCCCTCTACACAATAGATATGCTCCACTGAGAATTGCATCACCACCTCCAATCTCATCTCAGCAAGAGCACCTTCCGGCTCTGGAAAACCAACTCACAAGTAATTGTTCCACTGTACAGCACTCTGACCCGACCCCATCTGGTGTACTGCATGCAGTACTGGGCTCCTTACTAGAAAGAAATATTAAATTGCTAGTGGGGCACAAAGAAGGGCCACTAAGAAGATAAGTAAAATTGCATGCAAGGACTATGGAGCTAGACTAAGGGAAGTAAATCTATATACATTGGTATACAGAAGATTTAGGGGTGACTTGTATCTAGTTTTGAAAGCTTAAAAGAACGATGACCTAATGGAATGTGTAGGACTTGAAAAGAAAAATGTAAACAAAGAGAATAGGAGACATAACTTATAACTGAAGGGATCTATTTATAAAACAGAATGACATGCCAACTTTTTCAGCCAGAGGGTAGTGTCAAGCTGGAATAACATTCCTAAGCCTGTAGTTATGTGCAACAAGCTGCCAGCATTCAAGTCAGCTTTAGATAGCTATATGGGGGATAGAACATTTTCATTTCAATAAGTTTCATGGCGAGTCGCATGACCTTATTGGCTTATGACTCGTAATCCACTATGATACTATGATACATCATTGCCAGCTCTGGAATCCACGTTTAAATCCTCAGGGCTGTCTCTTTGGCTGACAGTGTGGCAAACTCACCACAGAAGAGCTTAGAGCCCCCTAAGAAGCTCCTTAACAAAGCCCAACCAAGCCCAAATTCCACCCAGTTAAAAGCAAGCTGGCTCTGCAGGTACTTGAGGGGTTCTCTCAGAGTGATTAATTTCTTCTGGCATTGATTATATATATATGTGTGTGTGTGTATAAATAAATATATATATATATATTTGAGCAAAGTGAGGCAATTAAAGCGATGTGAAGTGTGACCTGTAGAAATATTTCTGCTCTCTATACACTGCTTTTTGCCTCCCGCTGCTGGCTACGTCAGTCTGTTCTTTGGTGGCACTTTGGACTTGGCCAACTGGCCTTTACTGATCTGTCTTATGTGATTTGCTGATGTTCTACTCAAGAGCTACCCACCTAAAACTTTCTGCAACTCTTCCACTTGTATTTATGTACATTAAGTGCACTATATTTTTTTCTTTTATTATTGCCACCTATTCCTGTTTAGTGGTTGTATTCATTTACCTATGGTAGCACTACAATTATTTAGCAGAACCAGATGCATTATGCATTTTTATGCTTTATTGGGCTGGTTCAATGGTTTAAATTGCATGAACATTTCATTTAGTGGATATAACTTTAGATGTATGATACCACTTTAGGAGCTACATCTAAGAGATTCCTCATTGAATATATGGTATTTATAAAAGTCTGGTAATTTTGCCGATAAGGTTTAAATGGCTAAACGGCTTCCCCCTGACCCTTCCCCCCCACTGTGTTCCTATCTCTGTTCTCTACTAGGTCTCCTCCCCTACCCCCAACCTTCCATGCTTCTAACTAACTCCCCATATCATTTGGTGCTCCTCCCTATCCCTTCTCACCTGGTGTCCCCTACCTACTCGCATGGAGGCCTACTTGCCCTAATTTCCTATCTTGTGCTGCCTTCTCCCACTTCTCTCCCCAACCTTCCTCTCTAAAGACAAGGCCATAGGTATGTGGCTGCTCCCTAATACCTATCCTTATTCCCTCTCCCCTTACCTACATGGCTCTTCCTGAACTCAGCAATAATTGTTATTTTGCAACTGTTTGCTCTGACTAAGAATGATGGATTTTGTGTTATTTTACATTTGTATTCTTATCCCCCCCCCCTTTTACCTAGTTGGCTCTTCTAGGATCTCAGCTGTAATAATGTTTCTTCGGCAACTGCTTACTGTAATCATCTCTGATGTATATTGTGTTATCATATGTTTGTACCTTTGAACTAGGTTTCATGATGTGGAACCTTTGTAAAAGAGCTTTTGCTCAAAGGTTGTTTCTGAATAAATAAATAAATAAAAATAAATAATGGGACAATTTCTGATAGAAGAGCCTTTCCACCACCCCTTAGATGTTCATATTTTATTTCTGGTTTGCATACAGCTGTTTAATATTAATGTTTGAACTCTATGGGTACTGGGTTCTTTTTGCTTAACTTTCCCTTATTGATAAATCTGTTGCATATTGGGTTTTCACAAATGTGTTTTACTATAACCTGGATTTGGGTCTGTTTCACACTTGTGCCTTATAATAATTACTTAGCCACAGCCCCACCGGTGGTCCCACTCATGGAGTTGTACCAAAAACTTGGCTAAACATTCAAGTTACAATTAATGGTGAGTGCTAATATTATGCTCACGGTTACCACTCTCACCAACAGGGTCTAGACTTCTGGGTTACCCTGTACCCCGGTAAAGAAGAACTGGCAGTAACAACAATACATCTGTACACCATTCCCAATCTCCACCACTCAGTAATAATATGCTCAGGAAACAAATTAACATTCAAACAATAAACTGATTTATATGGGGATGTTAACAAGGGATAGGCAGATAGATCAATAGTTACTGCAAGGGAATAATCAGGCTTTGATGATGTGATAGGGAAGCTCTATCTGATGAATTCAGGACCATCATTATTTTTTTTGCTTGATATTTTACCCCCTCTCTAAGCCTGTTGCAACAGCACCTCGTTCTCTACTTCTGTCTCTAAATCTTTATTTCTACTGTCAGGTTGGCCACCTGCAGTACATACTCTTTTGACCTTCCTTAAATCTATATCCTATTTTTCTGTTTCTTTTCTTCCCCTCCCCTCTCATTTTTATGGTCCAGCAGGTAGCTGTATAATGTAATAAAATACAGCATGATGTAAATACAGACTGACAATATCATCTGTCTGTGAAGCAGTCTGTTGTTTAAAGAAAGAAAGAAAGATGCTGCACTGTTAAATTGCCCATTACAGTGTAGCTGAATGGCCTGTGCCAATTTAGAGGGTAACATTGATTTTAAGGAAAAAGAAGAGAGATGCTGTAATAATCTATGTGTGTAAACATGCTATACCCTATTTTCTAAAGAAATCTGATCTCATGTCAGATGAGTCAGCCTGTCTGTGTTTACTTAGAGAACTGTGAGTCAGACAGGTCACATGGTGCTGACATCATCAGTAGGCAGATATAAAGCCTACCTCCTGAGATGCAAAACAGATGAGTCAGTCAGTGGAGACCTGACTGTTGTGGAGGAAGCATCTCATAGTACATGCAAGTTTTCATGTGCTAGGAATCTATTTGGCTGGAACTAAGCCTGGAAGTTGTGCACTGAGGGAATTGTGCACTGTTTTGAACTGAAAGACTAACCACTATTTCCTTTCTGTAAATTTATTTTATTTTTTATTATTTTTGGAAAATAAATACCACAGAGTGCATTCTACACCTTTTACCTGTGCTTGTTGCATCTGTCTATGCACTAATCTTCACATATGGAATCAGAAGTGGGATACTGTTGCATTTATGCTGGGAGAGAGGTGTGACCAGAGGATATCCCTCAGATATCCAGGCAGATGTCACAGGAATAGCAGGTGCAGAAAGGTAAACATGTGGAATACAAGTCACCTATCTTGACCAAAGTGATGGGTGAAAAGCCTCTTCCAGGTTTGGACCTAGGGGCCAGGATCAAACTCAAACCTGAAGCTGAGGATGGCATACCAGAGGCCAAGAGGACACTGCATCTGCACCATCAGAAGAGATTGATGAGCTCCTAAAGTGGCTGTACGTTAAGAAAACATTACTTACCATGGTAATCTTGTTTCTTCTAAGGGAATCTTTCTGTATTCTGACAAATGCAGTATGGTGTCACCATAGGACTCCCCCGGAGCCGAAATGGTTAATAGAACCTATGCTAATAGTGGAATGTTAGGCTCAAGCTCAGTTTTCATATCACTGTTCCTGGTTACACTTCCTGCAACCATCAGATTCTTACAAAGCATGCAAAAGCTAAATACTAACTATCCAAACTAAGTTTACTACCCCTAAATACCCCTATTGGGGAACAGAAACTCCAAACAACAGGAGGCACCTCTAAGACTCAAGTCAACAGATGCCCAGAAAACTAATAGGTACCCACAGGTTTCCAACATCAGTGATACAGAAGTAAGCAGAGCCCTGTAGGTCCTAGCAGGGGAGGAAAGGTGGGAGCTCAGAATACAGTAAGATTCCCTTAGAAGAAACAAGATTACTATGGTAAGTAATGTTTTCTTCAAACCCCAGGAAATCTTACTGTATTCTGACAAATGCAGACTACCCAAGCAGTGCCTTTGGAAGCAGGCAGAAAACCTATTTAGGAAACAGGCTCTGCAGAACTACTGTGCCAAACCTGGCATCACTCCTGGCCTGGGTGTCCAGGTAGTAGTGCTTGGCAAATGTATAAACTGTTTTCCAGGTAGCTGCCTTACAGATTTCCAGAAGAGGAATGTCTCTGGAAGCTGCTATAGATGCAGCAGTTCCTCTAGTAAAATGGGCCCTAAGCCCTTGTGGGGGCTGCTTACCCACTTTGTCATAACAGAATTGAATACATGAGACAATCTATCTCACTATGGATCTCTTTGTGGCAGATTTACCCTTGCCAACCTCTTCATAGGTCAGGTATATCCCCTCTGTGACCTTTCATGTGCTCTAGGTAGTAAGTAATAGCCCTCTTGACATCCAAGCTATGTAGTCTATGCTCACCTGAGGAGGAATGATCAGTAAAAAAGACTGACAGGGTGATGGACTGATTAATGTGAAAGTTAGATACCACCTTAGGGAGAAATTTATTATTTGTCCTGAGTACCACCTTGTCCCTATGGAAGGCTACATAATGGGGCTCCATGGACAAAGCCTGAATCTCACTAATCTTTCTGGCAGAAGTAATGGTCACTAAAAACACAGCCTTCCAAGTCACATACTTAAGGTCAGCTGATGACATGGGCTCGAAAAGAGGCTGCATAAGCTGTGCTATGCCAATGTTTAAGTCCCACACAGGGGTAGGGACTGTATGAGGAGGGTGCAAATGCAGTAGCCCATTAAAAAACTTTCAGAACACTGCATATAGGCCAAAGAAAATGACTTACCTGCTGACAGGTAAGCAGACACTGCAGCCAAATGCACCTCTAAAGTAGAGATCCTGAGGCCTAGGGACTGAAAATGGGTGAAATGGTCAATAACTACTGATAAGCCAGCCTGGGTATGGTCTAAGCTTTTGTCCCTGCACCAGAAAGAAAATCTTTTCCACTTATAAGTATAGATTTTTCTGGTAGCAGGTTTTCTGGATACCCAAAGGACCTCCATTACCCCTTCTGAGAGATTTCAATTTGCATACCCTAGGTCCTTAAGAACCAGGCTTTGAGTCTGAGGGATCGAAGGCTGGGGTAGAGGATCCTGCCCTGGGAGGAGGTCAGCAAATTGTGCCTCCTAGGTAGGCTGATTGGCTTGGCTTCCAAGAGGGTCAGAACTAGAGAATACCATGGTTGTCTGGCCCAGTCTGGGGCAAGGAGGATCACAGTGGCTGGCTGGGATCTGAGCTTGTTCAGGACTCTTAGCAACAATGGGAAGGGAGGGAAGGCATACAGGAACTTCCCTGTCCAATCCAGGGTTAATGCATCCAGTGGTACCGTGCCCTTCAGTGGGGGTCTGCAACAGTACAGAGGGTGCTGGTAGTTGTCTGGGGAAGCAAAGAGGTCTACCTCTGGAGGGCCTCACCTTCTGAACACCAACTGCAGTACTTGCTTGTTTAAGGACCATTTGTGATGGTTCTGATTTATTCTGCTCAGTGCATCTGCCAGCACATTGTCCTTCCCTGGAAGGTGGATTGCTGACCACAAAATGTTCAGGGAATAGGCTAGGGTCCATATTTTCATAGCTTCTGTGCACAGGGGTGTGAACCTTGTGACTCCCTGTTTGTTGATGTAATACATAGTAGTCATGTTGTCTGTCCTGACCTGGACCACATTTCCTTGCAGCATGCTGGTGAATGCCTGAAGTGCTAGGAACACTGCCCTGAGCTCCAACAGGTTGATGTGCAGCAATGACTCCTGTTTGAGCCAAGTACTGTGAACAGTATGCTCCCCACACTAGTAGGGAAGCATCTGTAGTGAGCACCAGAGATGGTTGCTCTTGGAGGAATGGGAACCCCTGTCTGAGGTTTTTCAGATCCTGCCACCACTAGAGTGCCTGCATGAATGTTTGAGTGACTGGGACCAGCTTTGATAACCTGTATCTTTTCTGATGCCAATAATGCTTGAGGTGATATTGAATACCCCTCATCTGAAATCTTTCTCCTGACACTGTGGCAGTTGAGACTGTCATGTGGCTTAACAACTGGAGAAAGTGCCTGGCTGGCCTGAGGCTGTGAGGCTTGAAGGAGCCTACCAGATGCCTGAGAGTGTCTGCCATCAGCTGAGGAAGAAAGGCCCTTCCTCCGACTGAATTCAATTCTGCTCCTATAAACTCCAGGAGCTGTACTGGCTGCAGCACTGACCTCTGCTGGTTTATCAAGAAACCCTGGGACTGTAACAGTTCCTGTGTTAAGGCCAGAGACTGCTTGACCTGCTGAGGAGACTGCCCCACTAACAGCCAGTCGTTCAGGTATAGGAAAACTGCCACTCTCTGCCTTCGTAGGTGTGCCACAACCACAGCCAAGCATTTTGTGAACACCCTTGGAGCAGAAGTAAGGCCGAAAGACATTGCTCTGAACTGGTAGTGGCCTGATGGAAGTCTGAACCTGAGGAATTTTCTGTGAGACTGCCTTATTAGGATATGGGAGTAGGCATCTTTTAAATCCAGAGATGCCAGCCAGTCTCCTTGCCTTAAAGTAGGCAGAATCATTTTTAAGGTGACCATTTTGAATTTTGGTTTCAGTAAATACCTGTTCACATGTCTGAGATCCAATATGGGTCACCACTCCCCTGTTTTCTTGGTTGCAAGGAAGTATCTTGAGTAAAGGCCCTTTCCTTTCTGTAAGAGAGGAACTGGCTCCACTGCTCCTAATGAAAACAGATTTAACACCTCCTTTTCCAGTAAGAGTGTCTCTGAGGGGGAGGAGGTTGAAAAACTCTTGCCCTCAGTCTTAGTCTGAGTTTGAAACTGAGTGCAAGGCCCTGACCCACCATCTCCAGGACCTACCAGTCCATGAGATGGATTGCCATTCCTGGAGATAGTGAGTCAGCCTGCCCCCTACTGGACCTGGGGAGGCGACCTGAGCAGATCCCTCAGGATGTCTGCTTATTTTGAGGTGCTGACTGGGTGCTAGGGCTAGTTTGGTTGGTGCCTCTCCTGCCCCTGCCTCTGAAATAGCCTCCCTGCTGCTGATATTGTGGATAGGCATGAGGCTGAAAGAATGGCCTGTAAGGTCTGCCCCATGACCCCTGGCATGCTGCTTTTGGGGGGTAGAAGCCTTATCCTTAGCAGCAGTGCTTTGGTATGCTGCTTTGTATTCATCCATCTTCCTCATGTAAGCCTCAGTCTGTTGTCTGAGCAGAGACGAAGGCTCACATGGGAAGTCCAGGGCTCTGGACTGGGTATCTTGTGTAAGACTGGTAGTCCGTAGCCAAGCAAATCTCCTGAAAGACACTGAGGAATCCATCTGCCTGGCTGCAGTGTCATTGCTATCCACTGCCATCCTGAATTGGACCTTGGAGGCCTCTACCCCTCTCTTGGCAGCTTCCTCCAGGTCTGCTGCCATTGGTGCTGGCACAGATTTTGTAATCTCCAGTACAGTGTCCCAGAGTGTCCTTTGGTACCTGGCAACATAGGCCATGTATGAAGCCTGTCTAATTGCCAGTGAGAAACCCAGATATTGCTTCTTTGCAACAGAATCCAGCTTTCTGGAATCTTTGTCAGGAGGGTGTGATGCTAGGGGAATGCCTGCTTTATCACAGGCTGCTGCCTGTACCACACACTCATGGATAAGGTGACCAAACAAGAACTAGGCCCCACCCTTAACCACCCAATATTTCTTATCCACCTTTCTATCAGCTGTTGGAATAGAGGTTGGGGTATGCAGGATTTTCATAACCTGCTTCTTCGGGGACTTGTGAATGGGCAGTAAAACTCTTTTAGGAGCCTGATCATCCACCATATCTCTATAGTCCTGTTCCTTCTCCTCATCAGTTGATTCCTGTGTGTGGAGGTCCAGGGACTGAGCCACCTGTTTCAAAAATTTAAAATGAGAGGTAAAGTCCTTGGTTCCCTTGTCAGGGGAGTCAGGACGATGAGGATCAGGTGAAATATCCAGATCAATGAGTTCACCATAGTTCTCATCCCCATCATCATCATCATCATCATAATCCTCAGCAAAAATGTCCAACTCAGGTTCCAAGGAACCGGGAACCAGAGTAGAACCTGAGGTATCCAAACATGGCCGCTTCAGAACCTGAAACGGGGTTACCGGTTGAAGCGACTGAATTATTCTAATAGCATTTGCTATTTCATCAGCGGTTGGAACCAGGGTACTCGGTTGCGGTTCAACCACTGAATGTTTTTCTTGTATTTTTCTCTTTCCTGCGGCTGCCAGGTTAGCGGCAGGATCAGCAGGTCTCTTTTTGGCTGAAGAACCATCACCCTTGTCAGAGGGCTGATCTCTAGTTCTTTTTGGCCCGAAATCGATTTGTCTGCAGCCGGTTCAGCAGTCTTCTCAGATATCTTCTTCTGCAGTTGTTTTAAGCGCCTCTCAAGCGTCGACTGAGAGAAGGTTTTACAGATGTCGCAATCCCATTTGAGGTGGTCAAACCCCAAGCAAAACACACAAACAAGATGAGGATCTGCTTTTGTGAACGGTCCCCCACACTCTGTACAATGTTGGAAACCTGTGGGGCCCATTCGCTTCTTGGTCTGTGACATTGATCGGTTGTAAAAACCCGAACTAAACCGAGAATTACCCCGGTAAATTTAAACTATAAAAAAACACCTTACTGGACTGTAATCAGTAAATTTAACTTAAATAAAGACACAAAATAATATCTGTTCCTTCCCGGTTGGACGAACCGAGGAGGAACTGAAAAGATTTACCAAAACTACACTAATCTAACTAATTCTACCTGTGAACCAAGCACAGTGCTTCAAAAATTGAAATAAAGTAAACGGACTTTAAAATAAACAGAGAAAATAATCTTCAGTTAGAGTGAAGGAGAGCTTTCCGGAGATGTCTTACTGAGGCAAGCGGAGTAAAGAGACTGACGGTTGCAGGAAGTGCAACCAGGGACAGTGATTTGAAAACCGAGCTCGAGCCTAACATTCCACTATTAGCATAGGTTCTATTGTGTGGGCATGTGTGATTTTGTATTTTCTAGGTTCTATTAACCATTTCAGCTCCGGGGCAGTCCTATGGTGAGACCATACTGCATTTGTCAGAACACAGTAAGATTTCCTGGGGTTTGAAACATATGGAAATGGAGAGACAGAGGGATGAGGGTCAGAGGAGACAGGATGCAAAGTGGGTGGACACTTTGCAAGCTATACAAGCCTAGGCCCCTGGCATGCTGATCGTAATGCCCCACAGGACACTAAACTGACAAAGCTTACCAAGACTGATGATATAGAGGCATACATTACAACTTTTAAATGTATTACCAGGACATGTGCATGGCCAAGAGAACAATGGATAATAAGATTTGCACCTTATTTGACTGGGAAGGCACAGTTGGTCTACAGCCATTTGAGTGGACAAAACACTGAAAACTATGCTCAGGCTAAAGAAGAAATTCTACATTAATATGATATTAATGTAGAGACATACTGACAAAGATTTCGGTCCCTGAAACTGCAATTGATGGACACCCCAAGGGAGGCATATGCCAGACTAAAAGAACTGTGCCACAAATGGCTGCAGCCTATCATCAAGACAGTAGACCAGATTGTGAAATTGGTAATCTGTGAACAGTTTATTCAAATCCTTCAACAAGAAATGCAGATCTGGGTTAAAGAGCATCAGTCAGATTCAGTAGAAAGAACACTTACCATTGCATAGAACTACATGGCTGCTCGACCCTCCAAGTCTAGAGGGTACCAAGACACCCACCCCACCTCAGCTGGTCCGGTAAGAAACCCTCCTTTTTCTAGACCTACTAATCAATACCCTGCTAGATCAGAATGGAGGCCTGATAGAGGGGGCAAAGTATACTCAGCAGATGTAATATGGCATTATTGTAAGGGGAATGGACATATCGCTAGGAACTATCCTAATAAAAGGCAGAAACCAGTGCATTTGGCATTGGCCAACATGGAATATACTGCAGCTATAGAAATTGGTACCAAGCAGATGATGGGGCTTGCTGATTCTGGGAGTCACCAGACCTTGGTCCGAGCAGATGTAATAGATGGCACCCGACCAAAAGCCCCAACACAGCTGGTATTTGTGTGCATGTTGATGTCCATAAATTTCCTACTACTTCTTTACAAATAACAGTGGAGCAAGAGACACCTGAAATAACTGTGGGCCTTGTACCCAGACTCACCGTGCCAGTCATTATTGGACAGGATCATCCAGGATTTGAGAGACTGATTAAAGCTGCATATCTCAAAGAACCTCTTGTGGCTGTAACTACCAGGGCTCTGGCACAAAGAGAACTCCTCACTGTGTTTCTTTTTGATGATGAATTGTATGGGAAACCAGGCAAGCGAAGAATAAAGATAGAGAAAATGTAATTGAAGAACCAGTGGGTTGACTCACATGTAGAAATACCACCAGACTGTGTAACTGTTTTAAAGAGGTGTGATCTGCAAAGTGAGCAAAAATTGGATGCTGCATTAACCCCTTTATTTTCACAGGTGGGACAGGGTGTAAAACAAGGTACCCCCAATACGTGCTTAAGGGTGACATATTATACCGAGAATATACCAACCCCAAGACAGGAGATATGACAGATCAACTGGTAGTGTCCCAGAAATACAGGGAGCAATTGATTTACCTGGCCCATGATATCCCTATGGCAGGTCATGAGGGTAGGGACTGAACCTTGAATCATCTGCTAACTAGATTTTATTGGCCCGCTGTGCATGATCATGTGGCCGAATACTGCTGTACCTATCCTAACTGTCAAAGGCTGGCCCAAGGAGGGAAAAGAGATTGAGTCCCTTACAGCCCATACCTGTTGTTACTTCCCCCTTTGAAAGAGTGGCAATGGACATTGTGGGCCCCCTTGTGAAAAGTTCCAAGGGGACTAGGTTTATACTGGTTTTGTGTGACTATGCTACCTGATATCCTGAAGCCATTCCCCTCCACATGGCCACTGCCCCTAGAATTGCAGAAGAGCCAGCTAAAAACTTTAGCAGGATGGGGATCCCTCAGGAAACCCTGACAGACCAGGGTAGTAATTTTAATGCACTGATGTTAAAAGATCTATACCATCTGTTGGGCGTGTCAGCTGTTCAAACCTCCCCCTACCACCCACAAACAGATGGACTTGTGGAAAGGTTCAACAAAACATTAAAGCAAAAGTTGAAAAAGTTTGTACAGGAGGAGGGCAGGAATTGGGACTTGTTTTTATCATACTTATTGTTTGCCTGCCGCGAGGTGCCACAGGCATCTACAGGGTTGTTTCCCTTTATTTTGGTATACGGGAGAAATCCTAGTGGGCCCCTAGATGTTATCAAGGAGCACTGGAATGAAGGAAAGGGTGTGGGGCAAACCATTGTCCTTGACTATATGGCCCAGTTAAGGAAATGACTGATGAGATATGTAGAAATTGCCCATCAGAACAGCAGGCAAAGTCAGGGAGAACAGAAACAAAAGTATGAAAAAGGACTCCAGAGTAAGACATTCCAGCCTGGGGAGAAAGTTTTACTTTTGTTGCCTTCCTCAGACAACAAGCTACTGATAAGGTGTCAAAGGCCTTACGCAAAACTACAACAGACATGACTGGTGAATTTTGAGGTAGAAATGTCAGAGAAAAGGCCCCCTAAAAATATACCATGCCAACCTGCTATGTAAATGGCATGCAAAACCAACCCCATCATACTGTAGTATGTACACTTAGATCAAGGTGAAACAGAGCTAGAGATAGCATACAAAAGACTGGACAAGTCAGGGGAATTGCAGGAAGTCCAGACAAACCCTGTGCTGAACCCTAAGCAGTTGGGTGAATTACAAACTATGTTGCAGAACTTTCAGAAAGTTTTCACCAATACACCAGGGAGAGCTAAAGGACTTGAGCACTCCATTACTGTCACACAAGGGGGACCCATACACCTTAAGCCTTGCAGACTGCCAGTAAGGGTTAGACAGGAAGTGGTACAAGAGGTATAGAAAATGGAATAGATGGGCATTATTGTACCTTCCAACAGTCCCTGGTCTTCCCCCTATGGTGGTTGTAGACAAAAAAAGAAGGAGGGATCAGATTGTGTTTGGATTTAGGAAGGTTAACGCAATATCAGCATTCGATGAGTATCCTATGCCCAGGATTGATAATATCCTAGACAAACTAGAGACAGCACAATATATTACAACTCTGGACCTTACAAAAGGGTACTGGCAGATACCCTTGACCACTGAATCCCAGGACAAAACAGCCTTTTGTACCCTGATAGGACTGTACCAGTTTAACACCATGCCATTTGGTCTCCATGGAGCCTCCGCTACATTCCAGAGGTACATGGACAGAATATTAAGACCCTATACAGCATATTCAGCAGCATACCTAGATGACGTAGTCATCTACAGTCCTGACTGGGAGTCCCATATAAAACATCTGACTGCTGTTTTCCAGTCTATTACAGACGCCAGATTAACCCAGCCAAATGTGCAGTTGCCAGGACAGAAACTAAGGCCCCGATTCTAGTACAGTTACGCCTGGCATAACAGCACTTGCACCAAGTAGAATGTAGCAACTTACACCAGCAGTTGTGACATGTATGATTCTACAATGTGGCCTGTGACATGGAGCAGGCCACTTGCGCCGAACAGCTGTTATGCCAGCAGTTGCACCATAAACCCCCTGAGACATGGCACTAGGGGGTTTACGGCAGCAGTTGCGCCCCATTCCAGAAGGGCAGCAACAAAGTCCCCTATTTTGGGATTCTACAAGAACCCCCAGAGGAGAACCGGCAACATAAGTTACACCAGCTTTTAGCTGGTGTAACTTACAGACGCCCCAAGGGGTCCTGTAGACCCGCCAGCAGTCCAGCAGTCATTCCACAGTTTCCCTCCCCCCTATGCCCAGCATACCCTAGTGGGTGCCCCACAGGGCTGCCCACACCCCCTGCCCCCTGAATCATACATTAACTGCCCCACAGGGCTGCCCACACCAACTGACCCCGACACTTCCATTATGTGCCCCGTAGGGCTGCCCACACCCCCAGCCCCTCAATCCCCATTGCAAAATGCCCCTCAGGGTGGCACAGTCACCCTCACCTGTGCCCCAACCCCAAGTCACCGACGCAAATTGCTGTATACACCCAGCCCAGCCCTGGTAGTCTAGTGACCCTCCACCCAGCCATGCCAGTCCACCCAACACCCCCCACCCGTCCCCAGCTAGCGACTGGCACAGCCCACCTCCCAGCTGTCAACTGAGTTCAGTAAGAGTGCTACTGTAGAGACGTGCTCAGAATTGAATTTCTGAGCATGGCTTTTCAGTACATGCTCCAACTGAACTCAGTCGGGAGCTGGCCATGGAGGTGAGAGGCGGACTGTGCAAGTCACTGGCTGGGGATGGGTGGGGGTGCTGGGTGGACTGGCACGACTGGGTGGGGGAATGGGGGCCACTAGGCTACCAGGTCTAGGTTGGATGTATGCTGCATTTGCAGCAGTGACTCAGGGTCAGGGCACGGTGGGGGGTGACTGCCACCCTGCAGGGCATTTTGCAATGGGGATTGGGGGCTGGGGTGTGGGCAGCCCTGTGGGCTCCATACTGTACACTTTGGGGGCTGGAGGTGGGCAGAATGCAGGGCTCATACTGTTCACTTGGGGGCTGGGTGTGGGCAGCCCTGAGGGGCACATAATGTGTTTTGGGGCAGGGGTGTGGCAGTCTCTGCAGGGCACCTAATGTGGCTTGCTGGGCATGGGAGGGGCACTTGTGACCTGCTGTGGAGCTGTCGGCTTGAATGCTCGCCAGGTGCACCCTCTGTTCAGAGTACCAGGTTGCATGTTGCAGGTTGCAGGACTTAGACATGGAGACCCTGCTCCTTCTAGAATGAGTGCAGGGTCCAATGTCATGATTCTTGATTCTTAAGTCACGTTGGGCGGCGACTTGCGCCAGCCTTCTAGAATCAGGCTCCAAGTATCTGGATTTCATTTTGGGGAATGGCAGAGTGAAGCCAGATGTAAGGAAGGTAGAAGCCGTAGCTAATAGCCCTATACCCCTCACAAAGAAACATTTGTGATCCTTTTTAGGGCTAGCCAGCTACTATCACTGGTTCATCCTGAACTCTGCCACCATTGCTAGCCCCCTCACTGACCTGACAAAGAATAGGTGTGCCAATAAAGTTCAGTGGACCCCAGTATGCAATGAGGCATTTAGGAAGATTAAAGCTATCCTTTATTCCACCCATGTGTTGATCAGCCCTGATTTCCATCAGTCTTTTGAAGTCCACTCAGATGCCTCTGACACTGGCATAGGGGCTGTATTATCACAGACAGTGGATGGGGAGGAGCATCCTGTGATTTATATCAGCAGGAAGTTACATGAGTGGGAACAGAGGTATTCTATCATTGAAAAGGAATATTTAGCCGTGCATTGGGCCATTGAGGCCTTAAAGTATTATCTGTGGGGAGCTGAGTTTGTGGTGGTCACTGATCACAATCCTTTATGTTGAATAAACCAAATGAAGGACAAGAATGACTGGATTATGCACTGATACCAAGCTCTACAACCTTATAGGTTTTCAGTGACCCATACAGCAGGGTTACAACACAAAAATGCAGACTTCATGTCATGCTATGGGGAAGAGATAGAGCCTGAAGGAGATATATCTGGTTGAACACAAAAATGTTGTACCAGATGTTTCTAGTTAACCCCAGGGGAAATGTATAATGTCATGTTACCTGTTTAGGCATTGTTGACACTTCTATGACATAGTAAACAAGAAAAAGGGGTTCCTGGGGTGGAGTTTCTGAAGAGGGTGGATGGAAACCCCAATTCTTCCAGGGCATTTTGGAAGTTGAAAAACTGGTTGAACTGTTTTCCTCTTAAGTGGGGGGATGTGTGATAGGGAAGCCCTATTTGATGAATTCAGGTCCATCATTATTTTTTTTTTGCTTGATATTTTACCGCCTCTCTAAGCCTGTTGCAACAGCACCTCATTCTCCACTTCTGTCTCTAAATCTTTATTTCTACTGTTGGGTTGTTCACCTGCAGTACCTACCCTTTGTATCTTCCTTAAATCTATTTCCTATTTTTCTATTTCCTTTCTTCCCATCGCCTCCTGTTTTTATGGTCCAGCAGGTAGCTATATAATGTAATAAAATATAGCATTATGTAAATACAGACTGACAGAGTAGTCCATCTACTGTAAGAAGCAGTCTGTTGTTTAAAGAAAGAAAGATGCTGCACTTTTGAATTGCTCTTTACAGTGCAGCCAAATGGCTTGTGCCAATTTAGAGGGTGACATTGATTTTAAGGAAAATGAAGAGAGATGCTGTAATAATCTAGGTGTGTAAACATGCTATACCCTATTTTCTAAAGAAATATCATGATCTCATGTCAGATGAGCTAGCCATTCTGTGTTTACTTAGAGAATTGTGAGTCAGACAGGTCACATAGTGCTGACATCGTCAGTAGGCAGTAGTGTTGTGCGGAATGCAGAATTCCACCTGCGGAATTAATGTGGAATGGCCATTCCGCTGGTGCAATTTCCACCAGAATTCAGCTGGTTCTTCAGTGGAATTCCACCTTCTGTGATCCGCAGAATAATATTGCGCAGAAAAACAATTTTTCAGCGGAAAATTATTCTGCAACAATTTTTGTGGAAAATATTGAGATCTGTGGAATAATATTCTGTGGAACAGCATTTTCTTCCATGGAAAATCATTCTGCAACTATTTTCTACCGTGGAATTATACCAATCCGTTTGTGGCAAAATTCATCAGAATTTCAGTGGAATTTTGAAAATTCCGCAGAATTTCATTCTGCCGGAATTTGAAAATTCCACACAGCACTAGTAGGCAGATATAAAAGCCTACCTCCTGAGATGCAAAACAGATGAGTCAGTCAATGGAGACCTGACTGTTGTGGAGGAAGCATCTCATAGGACATGCAAGTTTTCATGTGCTAGGAATCTATTTGGCTGGAACTAAGTCTGGAAGTTGTGCACTGAGGGAACTGTGCACTGTTTTGAACTGAAAGACTAACCAACTATTTGTTTTCTGTATGTTTATTTTATTTTTTTATTTTTGGAAGCAAAATACAGCAAAGTGCATTCTACACCTTTTACATGTGTTTGTTGCATCGGTCTACCCACTAACCTTTACAGATGGTAGACTAACAATCACATACATTCACTCCTAACTTAATTCAGTTATTGAAATCTGGGTACCCAGTTTCTAAATTATTACAGGCCTGAGCATTGCTGCGGGGTGGCTGGTGTGTCAGCTGGTTGGGGTCTTTAAATAAATAATTGGTTACTGATTCTCTTACTTTAACTTGTAACCACGTTCACCAGTGCGTTAAACCCAAAAGAAATTGTAATCCATAGGCCCGATGGCATGCAAACACAGTTAAACCACAACAAGAACTTTGAAAACAGATCAGTAGGCAATTGCTGTGTATTAGATGTTGCAGGGCCAGGGCCCTGTTGTACTCACTACTCCAAGACCTTGGATGCTGGGCAGATTTCCAGGCTGATTTCCCTTGAGGCTGGCTCTCTGACTGATGACTACAGCTGCAGATCACCTCTCTTTGGACCAAGACCAGGATACAGGGACCAGGGCTTGCATGACTCACCAACACGTCAAGGCGTTGCTTCCTAGGATGGCTGCAACCCACAATGATCTTCTCCTGCAGGAGCCGACTCCTCACGTTTATTCCCTAGCAGCTTGTTTTTCAGGACTTGAGACAGTTTTTTAAAGAAATTATCTGACATCACCAGTATGGATTCTGGTACAGGCTCAAACAGTTCACTCAGCTTTATTTGCTTACACAATGCAATCCTGGACATGCGAGCTGTCATACAAACTTTCAGGTCTCCCTCTTTGGCAACAGATTTGGAGACAAATCTGGTGACCCCAGGATTCAGTTCTATGCCACAGACTCTGGTAAAAACCAGGTTCTTTCACGCATACCTTTAGGGCCTCTAAGACTCTGAACCCCTCTTGGTCTGAACATTGGCTCTAAAGGGAACACTTTCTCTCCCCTTCTGAAGAGCTTTAAGTTCCATCTGCAGTTCGACTGTCCAAACAATCCACACAAGTTAGAAGGCTGAGGAGAAGCAAAGCAGGCCTCTCCCAGAGTTCCCTGAGCTAACACATAGAGCCTCATACCAACACAGACACTTGAGCCAGATGGATAGTTCAGCCGTTTCTTTCGGCTGAAAGGAAATGTAATACTAAAATCTGGCTGGCTGCCCAGGCTGTCAGTCACAGTCCCAGTGCTGACTGAGTGAAAATGGGCACAAAAATAAAGTCCACAATGTCTCCCAGAAGTCACAGTTTAAGGATCCATTAGGACCCCTGAGATACTGATTGGCCCAAATAGGGGTCAAAGTATCAAACATGGTGACTGGCTGTGTAAAATGTAAACAGTCCCAACATTAAGGCTAATTTTAAACACAACAGTTTAACTCCAGCAATAAACAATGACAGCATGCAATAGATCTGCACATATACTATTAAGCGACTGTACAATGGAACTTATCGGGGTGCTGCCCAGCCGGTCACAGGCTTTGATTTTCCTGGACCCAGCACAGGCTGCTCACTGCAAAGGCAGAACTGAACATCTTAAAGTGGCAGTGTGGTGGCATCAACTCGCACATTCACGCAGGAACCAGGATTACATCAATACTTCACTCTGGGCCATATTTACAGTACTGGACTTGCCAGGCTGTCAAAGACAGAACACTAGCCGGGACCCTCTTCTGCAGAAGAACATTGTGAGGTCCAGGGAGATAACTAAGGTAAGCCCACCATTTGATCTTTCGGCCCCTGTTCAGGAAACTTGGCATCTGCACCACGTCTATAAAAGGAATGGTAATACATACACTAACACGTCACTGTATACTTACTGGTACCTTACTATAATATATGTATACAGAATATTACACAGATTACACAGATTTGTGTTGGCAGAAAAGGACCACACCGGCCCATATAGTCTGCCCTTTTACCCCTCCCCTGCCCCCTCCTCCCTTTTACCTACTCTGGGCTTTCCCCACTCCTCCCAACCCCATATGTCTATCCCATGATATCTTGAAACTGCACACCAATTCAGAACTTACCACCTGCTCTGGAAGCCTGTTACAGGGCTCCACCACCCTCTCCATAAAGAGCTTCCCCTTGACATTACCTCTGTATTTCCCACCTTCTAATTTGAGACTGTGCCCCCTCGTGTTTGCTCCCTCCTTCTTTTTGAACAAGCTCCCCTCCTTCACTTTATTTAACCCTTTCAAGTACTTTAAAGTCTCAATCATGTCCCCTCTCTCTTTTCCAGTCTCCAGTGGGTACAGATTCAGCTCCCTCCATCTCTGCTCATATGGTTTTCCCTGCATCCCGCTCGCCATCTTTGTTGCTGTCCTCTGAACTCTCTCCACCATCTCAATATCCCTGCTTAAGTGCAGTCTCCAGAACTGCACCCCGTAATCCAGGTGCAGCCTCACCATAGTTCTGTACAGCGGCATCAGCACCTCCCTCCTCCTCCTCCTCCTATATCTGCGCAGATACAAATTAACTATGTACAATATAGCATGCTATTTCATTAGATGTCACTTCGACATTAGGATACCACAATATATTTAAGACAGAGTCATGACATTTCCACTTAGTTACCCCCCAAAATGCACTTTTTGAATTCACATGGCATTATATTTGATATTTCTCAGAGCTGTAATATGCAGATATGGACTCAAGAGATATTTTACCAGTATGTTTCACACAATTCCCTTTTTTCTATTTGAAAAACCCCTATGAGAAGAGGCTTTGCTTTTGGTGGAGGCAGTGAACACCATTCTGGGCAAGGAATTAGCTGTGACATACACCCCTTTGTGTACAACATTCATGGGTAGATCAACAGGCTTTCCTGGAGTGTCATATGTGAGCAGAAAAGATGGGTTTAACAATTCTGTCTGAGTGATGTGGTAAATTTGGTGTTGGCACTTGCACTGGCACTTCTACAGTAGCATTCAGGTTTGTGACTCCCAGTTCATTTTCCAGCAACGAAACAGCATCTGGGGAAATGGGTACCACTGCACTTTATTATCAGTATTGCTGGGCTCTGGATTGAGAATGTCATCATCACTCTCAGTCTCTTCGGGCTCATCTTCATCTGTAAAGGGGTATATCTACAAAATTGGAGTTATCCAACTCGTAGCTCGCAGTCTCTGGGACAGCAACACTTTTTTTTTTAACAAAACAATTCATGTAGTTCACTCAAAATAGTTGTATTTTCTGACCTACTGATGTGTTCACTGGGGTTTGCACTTAATGCAGACAACTCCACCATACAAAGGGAATCATGAAGTTCAGAACTTACTGTATACTGCTGATAACACTATCTGGATGATCTGTTACAACAAACAGAACAGATTCATTGAGAATCACAGGGCTTGCAGCAGCATTACTATGAGCAGAAGAAGGCAGCCCCTGAAGCAGTTTGGCAAGTTCAACAGAGGGGTAATAGGCAGGGCAGAACTCTTCATCATCACTCTCAGAGTCATTATCATTAGTAGGTGGACCATTATCTGTTTGGAAAACAGACTGATTAGCAGAGGATGGCCGACAGAGCTGCTTTTTAAGCATAGCAGACCTGGTTATAGGGTCTTTTGGGGTTTCAGATTTTGGAACTTGATACAGTATGATTTGACCAATAGGCAGCAGGTGGTTTCCATGCATTGTTTTTGTAACTCAGTTGTCACCTTCTGGTTTCTCTTTATATATGGGTAGCTCATCCAACTTAGTAGTTACAATGTAGGGGATATGTCCCCAAAGGTCAGCTATTTTATGCTTGCCTTGAAATCCAAGATTGTGGATCAACACACGGTCACCAGGCTGGAGGTCCTGGGCTTTAACCCATTTGTCATGACGAGCTTTATTAGCTAAGTTTCTGGTGGCAGCCATCGTGTTAGCTACAGTACAGGTCACATTAAACTGTTCCTCCAACTTACTGGTTTAGCATTTTTCAATGAGTTGCTTAATGTGTGCACTGCTCACTGCAATGAATTAATAAAAGGTTCTTAATGGTTTGTCTTTAGCTGTTATTCAGTTTAAGCTTACTGTACTGTACATTTCCAGCTGTCTGGAAACTTTTATTAACTCATTGCAACACATTAAGCAACCCATTAAAATGCTAACAACTGAGTTGGAGCCTGATTTCAGTACTGCATTGTGCAGTATAACTATACTGACGCTTCATTATACCCAATCCATGAAGAAGGTCTGACCCAGTTCTACCCAACAGCGATCCTGCATTCAGACTGAAAACCCCGCTCCCACCCCCATGTTGCTTTCCCCGCTTCGGAGGACTCCACTTGCTGCCGTTTATTTTAGTAAGTTAAAAGTATTTCATGTCCTGTAGAAACAAATAAATACAGTGCCATTGTCCATGAGACATAATGACATGCTGCAGGAGACTATCTATTGTAGCATGTAATGTACTGCTCCCCGTAGCCCAATAAATCTGTCCTGCAGTCCTTGCTGTGCGTACTGTACTGTACGGTATTTGTAGTGCTTTACAGTTGTGTTCCTACTTTTCTAGTAGCCCAAACATTTTTACCTGCTATAAAGTATGCTTACTACAGGTAATAAGGCTTTAAAAATTACAATACGGTGTGAAAACATTTACGTGACTGCTGGAGCGCTGTGTATGAAAGGAAATAGGAAGCCAAGAGACTTCTGTGAAACCTTCCGGTAATGTGAGCCAGCTGTGATTTTCATTATCTAACTGCTCGAGTGCTGTGTTTTAACCTCTTCACAACTGAACTAAATACAGCAGAATTCAATGCAAACTGAGCCACAAAAGTAGAGCTTACTGTTGGTGAAGGGTTAAACAAAATAGGTGGCACGGAAGACTGCAGATTGCTTTCAGATTCTTCTGTGAGATTGCTGTATTTTGACACTGCAGCAGCTGAAGAAAACCTCTGCTACAGTACTTGCTGTATTCGGGATAAAAAGTAGAGAAAGGGAGGAAAATACCCACAATGTAAAAATGGGTACTGGAATTAATTTGCTGTATAAACTGAATGCCAGTAACTACTGCATTGCAAATGCATTTGAAAATGCTTTGCATGACCAGTGAATGGGAGCTGAAGGGAGTTTACAGTGGCTGAAAGTGCATTGCATGTGGATTGCATATGAGCTGATGATTAGTTGAAAAAGAGTTTGCATTTTAAGCATTTAGAATTGCCACTGCATTGTCAGCACAAAAAAACAAAAAAACAATGCCAGAGCAGTGAGCTGAAGGAACAGTTTAATGTGACTTGTACTGTAGCTGGTATGCATGGTTCAATTGTTCTTTGAGCTTTTTAACATACTGGTTTTCTGACCTGGTACCATCAGGAGAAACACCAAAACACACATCCACAGGAAGGCGAACTTCTCTACCAAACATCAAGCTACATGGGGAAAACCCAGTTGCATCGTTTTTAGTACAATTATATATATGAACTAGAGCACTGATCTGTTGACTCCATTTAGGTTTGTCCCAAGGATCGAGAATACCTAGCATGTCCAATAGAGTGTGATTGAATCACTCTGGTTGGGTATCTCCTTGAGGGTAATATGGGGTAGTTCTGGACTTTCTCACATCCCAGATCAATAGCAGTTCTTTAATCAACCGACTCTTGAAATCTCCGCCTTGATCGGAATGAATATGTTAGGGGGGCACCGTAATGCTTGAAGAACTTCTCTACTAAGACTTTAGCCACTGTTGAAGCCTTTTGGTCCTTCATAGGATAGGCCTGAGCATGTCTTGTGAAGTGATCTGTAACTACAGTACAACCTCAATTATCCGAACCCTGATTATCCAGAGCCCCTATTATCTGAACTCTGACATTGTACCCCAACTCTCATTTGCTTAATATTATGATCCCCCGATTATCCAAACTCTCGATTATCCGAACAAATCTAATGTCTCCCAGAGATTTCAGATAATTGAGGTTGTACTGTACTAACACACTGGCAATATTTCATGAATCAGGCTCCAAGCTAAAGAAGTCTATACATAAAAATTCCATTGGGGCACTGGTTATTATGTTGACCATTGGAGCGGCTCTTTGAGGCTGGGCTTTCCTTTGTATGCATCTGCTGCAAATCCTGCAGTACCTTTTGACATCAGCATTCATTTGAGAACAGTAGAAGCTTGACCAGACCAAATCCAGAGTTCTTTTGGTTCCCAAATGCCACATATCATTATGCAGGGCTTTCAGCACAATAGTCTTGAAGTTAGAAGGCAAAACCAGTTGGCTTTTGGTCGGTTCACCTTGAGTGCTTATAGTTTCTTGATACAAGTACTGTTTGAGTTTTAATCTGGGCCCTTTACATAGAACAGACTAGTGTCAGGGTCAGGGGAATGCATATCAGAAACATCCCCTCCTTGCTTTAGAACAGAAATGACTTTTCTCAACATGGGGTCACAATGTTGCTCTCATTGCAAATCAGCTTTCATTAACTGAGGCAGAGCACACAACTCTAGAGCATCGAAGTTACAATAAATAGGCCACTGGCACATGGGTGTCTGGTGGTCCCAGGCTATCCACCACTTGGTCAACACTGTCAGTTGTTTAACATTCATCCTTGTCAAACTTGTGACATAATGCTTCACTGATTGCTTAGAAAGGTGTGTCCATTGGTGATCAGTGGCAGGTCTGTGTGAGAGGGCATCTGCATCAGTATGATTTAAACCTGGCCAATATTCTACTGCATAATTGTAAGGGGAGAGAGATGAAAGCCATCAGTGCCCAATGGAATCCAGTTTAGCTGAAGTCTGAACATATGTTAACAGGTTGTTTTCAATCTTTAACAGGATCTTTGCCCCATACAAGTATTTGTGAAATTGTTTCACTATGGCCCACTTTAGAGCAAGAAATTCCAGTTTGTGGACTGGATAGTTTTTTTCGGATGGTGATAGACTTCTGCTAGCGTAAGCTACTGGATGCAGCCCCTCAGGATACTCTTGATAAAGCTCAGCCCCTAAGCCACTCAGGCTGGCATTTATATGCAGTACATGGGGCTTTGAAGGATCAGCATCTGTTAGTACAGGAGCGTTAGTCAATTTGTAGATTACCTCCTCAAATGCAACGCCACAGTCAGGGGTCTATCTATGACCAAAAGGCTCATGGGGCCAAAAATACGTTTTCACAGTCTCTTTGTCAGTGCCCTTTTTGAACTGTTTGTGCATGGGAGGATACCCTTGAATCAAATTCAGCAAAGGTTGTACGTACTACTTTGATGTAATCTTCAACGAATAGGCGGTAATAACCGCAGAATCCAAGGAATCTCCGCAACTCTTTCAGGTTGTTCAGCCTAAGCCAGTCTGTCAAAGCTTCTACCTTGCTGGTGTCTGTTTGGATGCCCAGGGGAGTCACAATGTGGCCCATGTATTTTACAGAACTCTGGAAAATCTGTCATTTGTCTATCGATAGTTTAAGGCCGAACTCCTCCAGTCGCTCCAGTCAGATGGATACTTTGAAAAGGCATGTTTCATGCTCTTCAAGAGTCTTTCCAGATATAATTACATCATCAAGGTAGACTAAACATTCCAGAAGGTTCATGTCACCCACTGCATGCTCCATGAGCCTCTGGAAAGTTGCAGGTACACCCAAAACTCCCTGAGGCACTCTGAAGACTTCGTAAAACCCCAATGGACAAATGAATGCAATTTTCTCCCCGTCCTCGGGGGCCATTGGAATATGATAATACCCACTACATAAATCAAGGATGGAAAACCATTTGTTCCCATTTAGGCAGACCAGTACATCCTGGATATGTGGCATGGTATACTGGTCTGGCACAGTTCTCTTATTAAGGGTTATGTAATCAACACACATTTTCACAGAGGCTTTTTTCTTTTATACCACTATGATTGGGGAAGCATACGGACTGCAGAACTCCTAGATTATTCCAGCAGTGAGCATTTCTTGCGGGTACCCTTGCCTCAGTGTTTGCGCACAGAGGTTCTTTGTCTTATTTCTTGCAGGTGATGCCTTACATCATCTCTGTTGGCTCATGCTAGTCTCCTAGATCTTTCTGTAAAGGGCTGATCATCATGAAGATGAAGATGAAAGTGGTGTTCAGCACCTGTAACACATCCAACATCCCACTCTTTGAGGGAGAATACCTTGGTCCTCTGAGATAGCTTTTGACTGATCTGGGCTTTCCAGCCATCTGGAATCGGTGAATCCCTAAAGTCAAACATGTCTGCAGACACTTTTTTTCGTAAACTTTATTTAAAACCAAGGTTCAGCAATTACACTTTGCACACTATAACTTGCAGCAACTTTCAGTCCATATACAGAGAAGGAGTTATGAAATGATGTTTACCAAAAGATGAGATGGTTCTTTGTGAAATCATCCTATAATGGAAAAACACGTTACAATCATTTATACAATCAATTTGTGGAGTGTCACCATTGCCCAAAATAGACTTCTCATACCGCTCTCTTTCTAAAAAGAGGGAAACCATGGGTCACCCAGAGCCGCCTCCAGTGGATCCCACATTTGGTGATATTTTTGATGTTGGTCCCGGGCCACATATTGAGTGTGTTCTAGTTTCATACATGAGAAAAGGACTTCAGCCACTGGGACAAAGAGGGAACCAAACTTGGCTACCAGTGCATTGAGTCTGGCCCAAACTTGAAGATATGTAGAAAAAATAAGCAGTCTGTAGACCGATTTGGGTGGAATGTTGTTGGCAAGACCTAAAAACTCCATCTCTGTACAACTGAGATAAGACAAGGAGCCCCTTTTTTCATCACACAGGGGCAGACAAATAATATAGGTATAGATTTGGTAGCCCCAGACCCCCCCTTCCCCACAGGCCTCCATAGGATCTCTTTTTTTATTCTGGTTCTTCGATTTTGCCAAAGAAGAGTGGCAGCTGCACCCTCCAGTGATCTAAAGAATTTGTGAGGAACATGGATTGGTAGAGTCTGATATAAGTAGAGACACTGGGGAAGGATACTCATCTTAATTAAATTAACTCTACCCAGTAATGTGAGGGGGAGGGAGCTCCATCACATGCATTTGTCCTGAACTTTTAGCAGGAGAGGTTTGTAGTTTAGCTCTCCTAATTTAGAAAGTTTTGGGGGTAGAATTATACCAAGGTATTTAATTTCTGCTGCTGGGAATATAGTAGACCCCACTATCTGTAAAGGAGAAGATCCCCCTATTAGGGGCAACCATTCTCACTTTGACCAATTAATTTTGTGTCTCGATATTGGAATGTATATCTATAGAAGAGGGAGAAGACAGCCAGAAAAGCCTCTTCAGGATTAGCAATAAATAATAACACATCATCCACAAATAGTGAAATGACATATTTGGTCCCTCTAAAGTCAAATCCCTTTAGGTGAGGATTACTCCAAATTGCAGAGACCAGGGCTTCTAGGGTAAGGACATATAGAAGCAGGGACAGGGGACAGCCCTGTCTCGTCCCCCTGGAGAAACAAACGGATGGGAGGTAGTGTCATTGGTTAGTACCTGGGCCTTGGGAACCTGATGTAGGGCTGAAATCCAAGACTGAAAATGAGCCCCAAAGTGAAACCGTTCCAGAAAAGCAAACATAAATGGCCATTTGACATGGCCGAATGCCTTCTCCTTGTCTAGCGTGAGAAGGCCCTGGGTTTCACCCCGGCCCCCTCCCACCCAGCGAGACATTATGTTTAAGGTGCATCTAATATTGTGTTTGGCCTGCCTGCCCTTAACAAAGCCCCCTTGGTCAGGGTGTACCAAACCCGGGAGGACCCCCTCCAACCTAGTGGCTAATATCTTTGCAATTATTTTATAATCAGCGTTTAATAAAGATAGGGGTCTATAAGAACCACATTTAGTGGGGTCCTTTCCAGGCTTAGGGAGTACTGTGATAGTCATTAGAGTTTGGAAGGGAGACAAATGACCAACACCCAAAATCTCCTTCACCAGAGAGAACATGAGGGGACCAAGGACATCCCAAAATATCCTGTAAAACTCTACAGGTATCCCATCAGGACCAGGAGCTTTATCAGCCCTGGAGGACGAAATGGCCTGTTTGAGTTCTTTTAGTTTCACTGCCCGGTCTAGTCTGTCATGCAAAATGGTGTCCAGGGCAGGGAGGGAGACATCTTTCAAAAAGGCCACAGGAGACGAGTCTGAGGGGGCCTGGGAGGTGTACAACAACTCATAGAGTCTCCAAAAAGTATAATTAATTTGTTATTGGTCAGTTGTCTTATTGCCCTTCAACATTTCTATCTCCATAATGGTCCTATCAGCTTCATTCTTTTTCGTTTGCAAGGATAACCACCTCCCCACCTTGTCCCCCACAAAATATGTGTTGGAATTAGTGATCAATAATGTCCACTCAATTCGATGAGTCACCAGCTGGTTAAGTGTTCCCTTTAGCCTTTTTAATTCGCTCATATCTACCCCGGGTCTCCCTTCATTGCTTGCTTCACCAATTCTCTCACCCTTTTTTCCATGTCCTCCTCCTCCTCCTCCCTTAGCTCCTCCCTTCTCTTATGTGAGGCATAAGATATGGTATTGCCCCTAATGTAGGGTTTTAGTGTCTCCCAGGTATTTGTTATGGAACACATTCTCTTTCATTCTTTGTTTTAGCTGGTAGCACAGCAATGTCATTGCAGTAAACTTTTGCTAGGATACATCCTCTAGGAACGCTAATATTTCTGTCTGTAACATTTTGAACTTGACAACCACTCACTGGGTGTAAGCATGAGCTCGGACAGGAAGCACACTAGGCTTGACCAGGAATCAGTCTGGTAGTTTACCATCTTCAGGAGCATCCAGCATCAGTATCTGATTCGTGATATCCTTTTATAACCGAACTTCTCCGCTAATGCTGCATTCAGCATTCGGGGGCAACATGATAGTAGAAGGGTCCTTTCTCCATACAATACCCACAGGTTCATCTTTATCTACTTCTCTAGGATGCAACTGCAGATCATAGGCCTTCCTCACTATAGCATGGATGTGTAGGCTCTATCAGTTTTTGTCTGTTGTCTCTCTTGACACATTTGGGCAAGCTGACTGAACAAATGGGCATTGGTGCCTATTAATACAGGTACGCCATTGTACAGTCCAGAAGGAGGGCGCATTAAAGCTAATGTCTCCACAGGATCGCACACATCAGCTACAGCAGATGGAAATGAAAGCCATACTTTGAGATAACCCAAATACAGATAAGACTTTTCACTCAGGCCCCAAACATTCAGTCCATCAAGGGGTAGTAGTGGATGGTTATATAAATGCTGGTCAAACCAGTTTTGAAGATTATAGTTACTTGAGACCCACTACTGAGCACTGCTTGGGCAGGGGTTCCTTCAACATGAACAGTGATGTCCATGGAGGGGCCTACCAACTCCACCCAGTCAGAAGTAGGACTATTAGAAGGCTGAACTGCAGATTTGACCACATAGTGCTTGTAAGGTGACTTGGAGGAAGGCTTTATATTACTTTGTCTAACTTGATTAAGCAATTTGATAGTTACTTTTCTAAGGTCTTCAGGAAATTGACACACTCCCATTTTGTGTAACCATCCTCACCACATTGGTAGCAGAAGCATAGAAAAGTAGACTTTGACAGCAGATAAGGACCACTTGGCCCACCCAGTCTGCCCATTTGCCTACCTATTGGATAAGCTGCAGATCCTAGTTTTATCAACAGCCTACTTCCTCCTACCTCCCACTAGAATTGCCTTATGTCTGTCCCACACATTCCTAAATTCCCCCCATTTTTGACCCAATGACCTCCTCAGGAAGGCCGTTCCATGCGTCCACCACTGTCTTCATGAAAAATTACTTCCTCATGTTGCCCCTGAGTCGTCCCCCCTCTAACGCTTTCCAGGGCTTGGGCCTCTCTCTCTCTTTCTCCAGGCAAACCCATTCCAGGGTGCCCTGCCCTTTACAAAGAAAAGAGAACTCTCCCAGGGGCTCCCGCCGGCTTTTTCAGGATTGAACACAGTAGGCCTTGGACTTTGGGTTGAGCAGGGTCCTCGACTGACTTACCAGCTACTGTATGGACAGGACTCAAAGTCATCTTTAGGCCTAAAGACACTTTCAGTCTCATTAGGCTTTCTCCTGGTCGAACTTGGGTGAGATGACTGTGACAAGGAGAACCTATCACTCTGAAACACCATCTCTTTATTCTTAAAAGATGTTGTAACAGTTCTCCTATTTCTTTGCTTTAACTGTTCTTTACAATTCTTGTCCATATGTTTGGCCACCTACGGGTGCCCCACTCTCTTGACTAGTCTATAGTGTCCAGCCTTATTTTTCCTTTTCCCTCTCAGGTCCTCGTACAAGGAAATTATTGTGGTGACCTCCGAACTGATTTAAAACAACAGGCTGTGTTCCTTGTTGTTGACCTAAAGTATGAAAAAGCACTATGACATAAAACCATATTAGGTAGATGCCCAATGCTTATGAAACCTGTAAATGTTGAAAATACCATGGCACTAGGTGTTTCTGATAAAGGTAAAAGGTTACTAGGTGACTGTATTATTATAGAAATAAGTTACCAGGATAGAGATATCAGAAAACCCCCATTGTGTTGTTAAAATGCATGTAAATTGCAAATTGTTTGAGAAGCCCTTTGGCACCATACATTCCTGCTTTAAGCTGAACCAGCCTAAAATTTCATGGTGATTTGCATATACTGTACATCTCATAATGCTTTGCATTATGGGGGTATGTGTGATTTTGTATTTCTTTGAAACTTGGCTTTATTGCCAATGCATTTTGGGGTAACCCTTGTTTCAGTACTTTTGCACTGAGGTTCTTTGTCTTTAGCTTATTTTTATTTTTTTGGGGAGCTCAGCATGACCCAAACATTCAAGCCCAACAAAGGGGTGGTTCATTTCCACTAGGGAGACAGATCAGTGGGTCAGTTGGTGCTGACCAAGTGCAGAGAAAGGATGTGCATATTCTGTTGCTGCAAACTGATGTATTGAAAAAGGGATATACCATTGCTCAAGGTTATCCCCTGTGGTCACTGAAGAAAGTGAACAACCTGCAATTCTGTAGAGAATTTTGTTTTATTTTTTTTATTTTGAAGTTTATTGTTTTTAAATAAACATAAGGTAGCTATTGTGTGTTGAACCTGAAGTTCTGTTTCTGGTTCATCTGTTATCCCACAACCCTTTCACAGACTTGGTGTCAAAAGTGGGATAACTTGCTGGAAATATCTGGACTAGGCTAGGGGGACGTTTTCCGGTGGATACGGTCCAGATATCCCAGGTGGACTGATGCACCAGCAGGTGTCAGAGGAGAACCCAGAGAAGAAAGTCCATGGAGTTTTGACCAGAACCATGGTCGACAGACTGGGAGAGAAGCTGCTGCCTGAACTGGACCTGGGAGCTCAGAGGAAGGCCAAGCCTGAAGATGATGAAGAGATGCAAGAGGATGAGGAAGAATCGAGGGAACTACCTCCTCTTGAAGATGCTCCACCTAAGGACATAGGGGAGCTATTGCAATGGCGCTACATAAAACAGGTGCAGATAGAAAGAGATTGAAGCATTGAGTGGAGAAGACAAGATGCCAAATGGGTGGATACCATGAGGGTCTTGCATGCCATCAATGCAGGACAAACTGAAAGAACCAGTAGCCTAAAGACATTAAACTGTCCAAACTATCAGACAATGATAACATTGAAGCATACCTCACAACTTTTGAAAGGATCGCTCGAGCATCCGCATGGCCAAGGGAACAGTGGGTTGTTCAACTGGCACCGCACCTGACAGTCATAACCCAGTTGGTTTATAGCCACATGTACTCCCGAAAGAGGCAGAGGACTATGACTATGACCATGTGAAGCAGGAGATCCTCAGAGCAATGACATACACACTAAAATCTATCACCAGAGGTTTAGGTTTCTTAAAATGCAGTCAATGGATACCCCCGAGAGACTTACGTCCATCTCAAGGAGCTCTGCTACAAATGATTATAGCCAGATAACAAGAGCAAGGACCAGCTTCTGGAAGTGGTAATTATTGCACAGTTTATTACATTTTACCCCAGGATGTACAACTTTGGGTTTGTGAGCATAAGCCTGATTCCGCTGATAAAACCATTACATTGACGGAAGACTTCCTGGCATGGCAGCCCAGCCATACAGACCCAGTGCGCTCCAAGGGACATTGACAGCTACAGCCACCAACAATCTGGTAAAAAAACCCTGTTACTCATAAAGTGTCAAATCCAGCCCCAGTGAAACAAGACTGGAGGGCAGAGAGAGGGGGTGAATTCCAATAGCAGAGATTGTATGCCATGGGTACGAAAAGAAGGGACATTATGTAAGAAACTGTCCTAATATAAATAAAGAGACAGCTCACCTAGCCTTAGCAAACTGGGGCACTTTATGGCTACTGAGCAGATTGGATCACAGCAGATGATGGGACTGATTGATTCAGGGAGCCACTAGACTCTTGTGCAAGCAGATCTGCTGAGTGGGAATAATAAAGGGCTGGATACAGCAGTAATAAGTGTGCATGGTGATCCCCATTGCTATCATACAGCCACCATACAAATGACTGTTCAAAAAAGACACATGAAGTAGAAGTGGGGTTGGTACCTCGCCTACCCATGCCAGTTGTTATCGGGCATGACCACCCAGACTTTGCTTCATTTATACATTGTTATGTCACCCAGGACTCTGCTGTAATTGCCGTAACCACCAGAGCTCAAGTGAAGCAGGGACATTTACCATCTGTGTTCTCATTTGATGTTGATGTTTATGGAATCCTGTCAAGGGGTACCGGGTGAGTATAGCGTGAACTAAACCACGCATGAAGAACCACGTGGTCAGGAGCATGCATGGTATGAGAGCGACAGGGGTATATGAGCAATACTACTATATAACTACCCCCAGTCACTCTGTACCAAAAAGGAAGTGGATGTAACCACTGTCAGTCGGGTGCTCGGTTGACCTGCTCCCATGGTGGAGTGGCTAGAGCACCCAACCCAGCAGAAGATGAGGGGGAAAACCAGGGTTTGAAACCCTTCTTAGGAAATTTGTTTTACGGTCTGACTGTATGGCCATGACTAAATGCCGCAGTCAGCTTTTTAACTTGCCCCGCTGTCCACCCCCCCATGGAGTTGATTATATTTATTCTGGGAGGGGGTGGGGGCAAAGCTTCCCATGTGGGTGGTGCAGGGGGGGTGGCGCCCCCCACAAAAATCAAACTGAAGGATCGAGTGTGTGGCATTCATGTGTGGACAGCATTATGTGCCGCTGCTGTGTTGCCGCATGCTGTATTCCATGCACAGGTGTGACATGTGTGGTTTCGTCTGCAACATCATGACCCCGTGCCCTGGCAAGCACCATAAAACTAAGGTGGAGAAGAAGTAGCTAAAGAGGACTGGACTGATACTCATACTGGTGTACAGTCAGACTTGGGATACACTTTAAAATGTGATATGCAGCATGAGCAAAAAGCAGACCCGTCACTTACCCCTTTCACTGTACAGGTGAGAAAGGGAGGGGAAAAAGGTGCCCTTCAGTTTGTGTTGAAACAGGGAATATTATACAGGGAATGTACTAACTCCAGAACTGGAGACTTAGTGGACCAACTTATGGTTCCAGAAAAATTCCACTCCCAAATCATCTATCCGGTGCATGACATCCCACTTGCAGGCAAAGATAGCACTCTGAACAGGATATTACCCAGGTTTTATTGGCCCTCTATCCATGAGAACATTGCTGAGTACCGTAAAACATGTACTGAGTGTCAGAAAGTTGCTCAGGCAGGAAAAAGGGATACAGTACCACTACAACCCATCCCTATTGTGACTAACCCCTTTGACAGGATAGCCATGGTTATAATCGGCTCCCTGGAAAAGAGCTCGACGGGTAACAGATTTGTACTGGTCATATGTGATTTGTACTGGTCACATGTGATTACGCTACCCGCTACCCAGAAGCTGTAAATTAGGGGGTGTGGCTTAGGCAACAGAAAGCCAGGTGTCTGTATTTAAAACTTCCCTAGTTAGCTTGTGGCAGAGAGCAGCAAGAGGAAGGAGGCAGCTGCTAGAACTCCTCTACTGGGACTATATAGCCCTCCCTCTCTCCCATCCATCCTTAGCCAGTTCCACTTTTATAGGCACTTCCTGTTTGGGAGAAGGAAGGGAGTGATCACAGAGGTACAAAAAAGACTCATCATTCTAGAAGCAATAGAATAGCTCTCCCTCACCCCCCAGCTGCTGGAGGTCTGGCCTGTCTCTGAGTAAGTAACAAGGAAACTACTGAGGAATACAGGAACTTCCTGTCCCAGAACAGGAACAGCAGAAGCTGTAAAGGCACGGAGGCAGTAGGAAAGTAGGAAGAAAAAACAACAACAAAGAAAAAAGTAAATGGAGAGAGGAAAGAGTAATCATACAAAACAACAGTGGAGGGGCCACAAATAAGACATGATGGGAGTGGTGCAGTGCAGTGACTGTGGAGCGGCAGTCTTCCGATAGATGTTCTGGAGGATGCGGTGTTGTCCTATCTGCAGGCACCTCTCTGGGCTGAGGAAGGAGGTTGCTCATCTCCAGGCTGAGTTGACCAGGATTCGGGGGACCTCCTCTCCCACCCAGGGACCACCATGGCTGATGCCGATGCCATTGCCTCAGAGGTTGCCAAGAAAAAGGAATGGTTTGAACACAGTGGGTTCAGGGAAGGTGAGGGTGGAGGAACAGAGGTGCATCCCTCCAGTTGTACTTCACCACAATTCATAAGCCATTCTGGCAGAGTGTGGTTCCTCTATGGAGGCACCTGCAGTGGAGACTAAGAAGGATGCTGGTGTAACCCCAAGGGGGCGCTACCCTTAGGGCTACTACCCCTGTCTGCCCCCACAGAGGCAGGGTGAGGGGCCCAGATCCGTTGACGGGTGCCTCCACCCAGAGGTCGGGGTTAGCACAATTAAGACCACTCGGTTGCAGCCCTCGGCTACTGCAACCCCTTCGTCCCACTAGTGACTCACACTGGGTACCCACAATTCTGTTCACCAGTACACTTACCCCACGGATAATATATTCCAGCTCCTTCGGGACCCCTGTAAAGTAAGACAATTATGTTGCAATCACCAGGCAGCAGTTCACCAGTAATGCACACAATAACCAGGATGTAGCTGTACGAAAAGCAATCTGATTTATTCAGGGGGGGAATAACAAGGACAGGGGGAATCAAGTTGATTAGCTTATCCTATACTTATCTACCTAGGGCTCTGTGCATAGGCCTAACCCTACAGTTTATTGTCCCTGGGTACCCAAGCCCTAACGGCTAGTCCACACGTGGCAGCTGGTTGGGGCCCTTAGTACAGATAAACATAACAGTCCTGAGCAGGTCAAAGTAGGAGAAACATTTAAGTAGGCAGTCAGCAATACAACAGTGCACTGAATCCACTGCGTAAACACTCTGCAGGGCGCCACCCTGAATTAGTACTCACAACCCCAGCAAATAACGATTTTCTTCACCGCTACCAGGATGGAGCCAGACTTTCCTCAGCCCTCTCACACATTTATATGGCAAACAACAACAGAGGGGTACCACACCAGGCAGCTGCTTCCAAGGCTCCCACTAATTCACAGCCACTAAGATACTGCAACGCCCGTTTCCAACTTTTCCTTCGGACTGAGCGCAATTCAGCAATTTTCTCCAGTCCTCCTACAGGTCGAGCCTGGTGGGTAGCTGTACAGGGCACAGCCTCCTCTGACCACCTGCTGTCGGATTTAGTCTGCTGGAGCCGAAAACACAAACGGCCGCTTCAGGCCTTCACGTGCTTCCCGAGCGAACACTCTCCAGCGCAGAAGCACACAGCTCCTCTCCCTTCACCAACCACACCGCATCTGCCCTCCAGCAACAAGGGGTTCTTCTTTCAGTTCGGGCGCTACCCACTTCCATTGGCTGGTGAGACCTGCCAGTCACTTTTTCCAGCTCTCATTGGTGTGAAAAAGCGCCATAGCCCATAATCCCTTTCTCAGATACAAACAGCTCCTCTATTGGTCAGCCAGCTCCGTAGGGTCCCAAGGTACTGATTGGTCCATTTCACTAGTTCTGGACCAAAATGGAGGAGGCAATCGAAACCTTCTGTGCTGCAAAACAAGGCAGGTTAGAACAACTACATTGTCATTACTGTTTCCCAGTATTTAAAGCCAACATTCACATCCCCTTGTAGAGCTCCCCTTGCACCACTAGCGATGGCAGCAACGGAGCGAAAAATCAGCCGCCCGGGCGGGACTCGAGCATAGCAACACTCAAACCCCCTCCCTGATCAATTATGACTGCAAACCAAAGCAGCCCTTAAAGAGACAGTATACGGAGGCCTTTTAAAGTGCTCACTGGCTCCCCATTTAAACGGCTTTAACGCCAAACTCTAACCAGGCACAGAGCATTTATCCAAGCTCCGGGGAAGCTTTAGGAACCCCCATTTGCAAGGGGGTTACACCCTCCCTGGCCTGGAAAAGCTGACGTCCGGCCAAGCAACTACCCTGAGGCCATTTAGGCTAACACTCCAATTAACACCACATCACATTTTAAATCACATACAGAAATATTACATTAACAATATATTATGATTCACACATTGTACACATAACTCTAGTTTCCTTTGTTTTCAAATCAGGTTACTAATTCCTGCTTATGGCACCAGGACTGGGGAGCCCTCTTTCTAGTCACTGGTGGCCACCCGAGCAGAAGCACTACACGCAAAGGGTAACACTAACAATCTGGAGTTATCCCTCAAGGCAAATTAGGGCAGGAACGTGGGGACACATATACCCCTTGTGAACACATTTAATGGCAGGTCCACTGGCTGACCAAGCGATTCATAGCTCAACTTTATTACTGGCCGTATAGGTCGGCCGGATCATCTAGGGGTCTCGGGGGATCCTAAACCAGGCCCTGACTCCACTTCAGTATCAGTGACATTAGCAATGGGAATCTCTTCAAGGGGAACAGGTTCAGTGCTCATAATACTATTAGGGGCTTGACCTTCTATCCCTGAACCCACCCCACTGGACTCACCTGGCGGCGGTTTAGGTACTAAAGGGGAACCATCAGGGCATTCCAAATATTCGTCCGATTCGGGCATATCCCTGGCTTGTTCCCCCATCTCACTCCCTTCTTCTGAAAAGTCAGATAATTCAGCCAGGCCAGACAGTTCAGCCAGGTCTAAGGACTCAGCCCCTTGAGCTTGTCTGCTACCCCATTCATCTTCTGGAGGCATTTCCTCAGGGGACAAAGTAGAGGGCTCAATCAGTACAGACGGGCCAATGTCAGTTCCCGAGTTAACAAGGGGATTGCCCTGAAACAATTGACTCAGTTCATAAGAGGGATAGTATTCAATATCACCTTCGCTATCTTCTGACACTGAGTGTTGATCATCTCCTTCTGCAAGAGGGGTGGGACAAGGCTCCCTTGGTGGACTTGTCGAAGGCTCCACGGGCTTGGTTCTTCTCTTAGCAACAGATCTAGTCACAGGCCGGGAAGGAGTGGCAGTGGAAGGTTCAGCTTCAATCAAGATCTGCCCAATCGGCAGCAAGTGATTTCTGTGTATGGTTTTCACATCTTTCGAATTGTTTTCGGGCCACACTTTATATACAGGTAGGTCTGCCAGCTGTCCCACAACAATATGGGGGAGGTGATGCCATCTGTCGGCAATCTTATGTTTGCCATGCAGTCCCAGATTTCTCAACAGCACTCTATCCCCTTTTCTCAACTCTACTGTTTTCACTTTTTTGTCATATCTCTCCTTGTTAGCCAGATTTCGTTTAGCAGCCATGGTCTGGGCCAGTTGGTAGGCATGGTTTAATTGGGCCTTTAGTCTCTGTACGTACTGTAAATGGTTTTCTGCTCGCACCCCATCAGGGGAAACCCCAAAACACACATCCACTGGCAATCTAGCCTCTCTTCCAAACATCAGTCGATAGGGGGATAACCCTGTGGCATCACATTTTGTACGATTGTAGGTGTGAACTAAAGTGCTGATCTGTTGGCTCCATCTTGATTTATCTTTTGATTGTAAGGTGCCCAGCATGTCAAGCAGGGTACAATTAAACCTTTCTGGCTGAGGGTCTCCCTGCGGATGATAGGGGGTGGTTCATGATTTTCGTACCCCCCACAGAGATAGCATCTCCTTAATCAAACGAATCTCAAAGTCCCTTCCTGGTCGGAATGAATCCACTGCGGGGCCCCATAGTGGACGAAAAGTTCTCAACAAGTATCTTAGCCACTGTGGTTGCTCTCGATCCTTGGTCAGGAAAGCCTGGCGCATTGGTAAAATGATCTAGTGACCACCAATATGTTACTGACACTTTTCAGATCAGGCTCCAAACTCAGGAAATCAATACAGACCAGTTCCATAGGAGCACTAGTGGTAATGTTGACCAGGGGAGCAGCTCTCCGGGGTAACGCTTTTCTTTGCAAACAACGACCACAGGTCTTGACATACTGTTCCACATCCGCACTCATCTTCAGCCAATAGAATCGAGCCCGTACCAGGTCAAGTGTTCGATCTATACCCAGGTGCCCCATTTGATTATGCAATGACCTTAGGACTAGTTCTTGGAAGGCTGATGGCAGCACCAGTTGTTGTCGGTGTACCCGGCCCTCCTTATTCACAGTCTCTCTATATAATAGTTGGTTGATCAGCTTTAATTTGGGCCCCTCTTTATACAACAAGGTAGTCCGTAAGTCAGTGGAGCGTAGTTTGGATACATCCCTTCCGGCCTGCAAAACCTCTATGGCCATTCTTATCATAGGATCACAGGATTGAGCCTGTTGGAGATCATCATAGTTGAGTTGCGGCAGGGAGCTGGTGTCCAATGCAGAGAAGTGACAGTAAGCAGCAGGTATACAGTTTTCTGACTGCCCCAAACAGTCTACCACACAGTCCACCGTGTCAGGAGACACCTGTTCTTCTTTATCAAATTTCTGGCAGAGGGCTCTTATGTTGGGTTCAGACAACCTGACCCATTCAGTCTGGGGTGCAGACCTCCGAGAGAGAGCATCCGCATCTATTTGGTTTAGACCAGCCCGGTATTCTACAGCGTAATCATAGGTGGCCAAGGCAGAGAGCCACCTATGCCCAGTAGCATCCAATTTGGCAGAGGTCTGTACATAGGTCAGCAGGTTGTTATCAGTCTTTACTAATATCTTGGCACCATACAAATAATCATGAAACTGATCAACAATGGCCCACTTTAAAGCCAAAAACTCTAGTTTGTGCACGGGGTAATTTTTCTCTGAAGGCGTCAGACTTCTACTGGCAAATGCTACAGGTCTCAGCCCATTCGAGTGCTCCTGATATAACACAGCCCCCAATCCTTGTAAACTGGCATCAGTATGAAGAGTGTAGGGCTTGACTGGGTCAGGATAGGCCAGTACTGGAGCATGGGTAAGTTGATATATGATGTCATGAAAAGCTTCCTCACACTCAGCAGTCCATCGATCCCCGAACATATCGTTTGGCCGAAAATACTTCTTTTCTATGTCAGTGTGCACACCCTTCTTATACTTTTTGTGAGTAGGTGGATACCCCTGAGTGAGATTAAGGAGGGGGCGAATCACTCGTGAATAGTCTCTGACAAACCGCCTATAGTATCCACAAAACCCCAGGAATTGTTGCAGCTCTTTTAAATTCCTGGGTTGAGGCCAAGTGGTCAATGCCTCCACCTTGCCAGGGTCAGTCTCTATGCCCTCAGTGGACACTATATGGCCCACATATTTCACGGAATTCTGGAAGAATTGACACTTGTCGATAGACAACTTAAGGCCGAAATCTTCCAGCCGATCCAAGACTTTGAATAATTGTTGCTTGTGTTCCTCCAATGATCGGCCAAACACTATAACGTCATCTAAATAGACCAAGCACTCAAGTAGGTTCATGTCCCCCACAGCTCATTCCATCAAGTGCTGAAAAGTGGCTGGAGCACCTGAAATTCCTTGAGGCATCCGAATAAACTCATAGAATCCTAAGGGGCAAATGAAAGCAGTCTTCTCCCGGTCGTCTGGGGCCATCGGGATCTGGTAGTATCCGCTCCGAAGATCCAATACAGAGAACCACTTACTACCATTCAAACAATCCAAGGTGTCTTGTATGCGTGGCATGGTATATTGATCCGGAATGGTCCGCCTATTCAAAGTACGATAGTCTACACACATCCGAACTGCCCCATTCTTTTTCCTTACTACTACGATGGGGGAGGCATAGGGGCTCCTAGACTCTTGAATTATGCCAGCAGCCAACATCTCTTGCAGATGCCGCCTTACATCATCTATGTCAGCAGGAGCCAGACGTCGGAATCTCTCTCTGAAAGGTCTTTCGTCATGCAGTCGAATGTGATGCTCAGCCCCTTGTACACATCCTACATCCCACTCCTTCAGGGAAAAAACCTGGTCACTCTTGGCAAGCCTCTCACTGACCCTTCATTTCCAGTCGGTGGGCAGCGAGGAGTCACCGAAGTCAAACAGATCAGGAGTAACTCTATCACCCGGCTGAGAGCTCTTTCTGTTTGGTAATACAGCAGTATCTGCACAATGAACGCTAGCCAGGGTACACCCTCTTCTTATTCGAATCTCTTTATCAGACACATTGTGCACTTGGACCATCACCCTCTTAACGTAAGCATGGGCTCTAGCTGGCAGGATGCTGGGCTTGAGCAACAACCCCTCAGGTAATCCTCCTTCCACGGGCACATCCAGCATCAACAACTTATTCTTGACATTGGTCTTTAGTCGTACCTCTCCATGTAAAACACATTGTGCATTTGGGGCAAGTACCACGGGGGCCGGATCCTTTTTCCACACCACCCCCACAGGGCCTTCGGGTTCCTCCAGACTGCCCATCATCTGAGTGGCCCTGACCTTTTGAATCACAGCAGATACGCTCAAAGTTCACCCAGTCTGGAATGCTCACTTCTCTGAGCACAATTGGGCCAGTCGTCCAAACATGTGTGCATTTGTCCCAATCAACAAGGGCACCCCATCGTACAGTCCAGTGGGTGGGCAAACTAAAACTAAGGTTTCCACTTGCTCATCTATTTCATTCACAGTTGCCGGGAAAGATAACCAGACACGGATGTACCCCAAATAAGGATAGGCCTTGTCGCTCAACCCCTATACATGTAGACCAGTTAGAGGCTGCAGGGGCACTTCAGATAAGAGTGCTTGGTACCAATCCTGAAACATGATGGTCACCTGGGAGCCACTGTCCAGTACAGCTCGAGTGAGAATTCCATTTACCCGCACCCGGGTCTCCATAGACGGTCCGATCACATCAGATCAGTTGGGGGTAGCAACATTGGTAGCCTGGCAGGCATGGGCCTGAGTCACAAAACTTTTCTTTGGGGCCTGAGACTGGGTCTGGCGGTGTCGAGCGATCAGTCTGCTGTTAACTTTCCTTAAATTCTCCAGCCTCTGGCAGTCAGGCTGGAAATGCCCATCTTCCCCACAGTGATAACAAAACTTAGGGTCCCGGGGATCACTATTCTGAGGGGGGGCCCTGAGGGGAGGGAGAAAGCTCTCTAGGGCTAGGGTTCGGGGCCCTACAGGACTCAGGGGCCCCAGGCCGGACAGGGTACACAGTAGATTGCTTTAAGTCCCTCACCAGTTCCCGTAAATTCCTGATCTCAGCCCCCAACTCACCCTCCATGTAGGGGCCAGAGGAAACAGCCCGCATCCCCACAGTACCTGGGAAATCTGGGGACCTCGACCCTCCAGGCAAGCCAGTCTCCTCAGAGGTATTAGACTCAGGGGTCCCACTAGGTTCACTGCCCCACACAGGGTTCCCACCCTCTTCATCAGTCTCCACTTCTCGAATTTCCCTCATCAATTGACAATATTCAGGTGGGGTGGCCCGCTGATCATGCAACTTAAGTTTCAACAGCGTTACACTAGAGAATCTGGCAGACTTTAAAATATGTTCTAACCGAACCTGATTCAGGGCTGTAGCAGTGATTCTCCCTTTTCTATAAGCCTTCTGCAAGGCCCGCTCCACTCTAGTAACAAAAGCGGACAGTTTTTCATTTCTCCACTGCTTAGCAGACCTGAATTTCCATAGTAAATCTTCACCAGTCTCTGTACTCCCAAAAACCCCTTCTAAAGCAGAGAGATACTCTGCAGCGGTGGCTTCCGGACGGGTAGCCTGGAAGAATCTAATGGCTTCCAAGGCAGGACCCCGCAAACTCTCCATCAGCCTCTTCCTTTTCTCCCCTCAGGCATTGCCACTCCTGGACTGAAGGGTGGCATAGTCCATCAAGCCTCAGGTCATCCTCCCGGAAGGCACTGGTACCGTGCCAGAGAAAGTTTTAACTTACGATAGGAATCGAGCTGTATGGAGGGACTGCTAGGGGCAAAGAAGCCAGCACGGAGCTTTTGGGTGGGCAAGGGGAGATGCCCGGGGAACCCTGAGGGGTAGTATCACTGGACAAATCCAAGGCTTGCAACAACTCCTGGGTAGTCCTCCCCTCCACAGCTGACAATTTAAACAGTTTGTCTTTAAAACTGTTCATCTGGGGAGGCCCCCCCAGGGGTGACTGACCCACTTCGGATATGAATTAACCTCCACCCCTGGGACGCACCCCCCGGGATAAATCACAGGAGGTACCTTCTCAGGGTCGATGGCTACACTGCATAGGAGTAACACCTGCAGTGTCTGGTCAAGCAGATCAGCCATACGCCCTTTCACTTCAACCTTACCCAAACACTTTACTCTCTCGGCAACAGAGACAATATCAACAGTTGAGGTACCCAGGGGCACATCTAACAATAATACAATCTTCTGGGAGTCTAGCTCTTCAGCTTCACCCCAACCTATCAATCTGTGTACCATGGTTTTAATGGGTCCCAGTTTAATTTTTTCCAACATATCCCCTTCCATTTTCTCCATTTCTGATGTATTTCCTCACTGAGCCATGAGGGGGTGCAAATACCAGCGGTGCCTCCAATTTTTAAACCCCAGGGGGTGCTGCCCTTAGGGCTACTACCTCTGTCTGCCCCCACAGAGGCAGGGTGAGGGGCCCAGATCCGTTGATGGGTGCCTCCACCCAGAGGTCGGGGTTAGCACAATTAAGACCACCTCTGTTGCAGCCCTCTGGGCTACTGCAACCCCCCTTTCATCCCACTAGTGACTCACACTGGGTACCCACAATTCTGTTCACCAGTACACTTACCCCACGGATAATATATTCCAGCTCCCTTCGGGGACCCCCTGTAAAGTAAGGCACAATTATGTTGCAATCACCAGGCAGCAGTTCACCAGTAATGCACACAATAACCAGGATGTAGCTGTACAAAAAGCAATCTGATTTATTCAGGGGGGGAATAACAAGGACAGGGGGAATCAAGTTGATTAGCTTATCCTATACTTATCTACCTAGGGCTCTGTGCACAGGCCTAACCCTACAGTTTATTGTCCCTGGGTACCCAAGCCCTAACGGCTAGTCCACACGTGGCAGCTGGTTGGGGTCCTTAGTACAGATAAACATAACAGTCCTGAGCAGGTCAAAGTAGGAGAAACATTTAAGTAGGCAGTCAGCAATACAACAGTGCACTGAATCCACTGCGTAAACACTCTGCAGGGAGCTACCCTGAATTAGTACTCACAACCCCAGCAAATAACGATTTTCTTCACCGCTACCAGGATGGAGCCAGACTTTCCTCAGCCCTCTCACACATTTATATGGCAAACAACAACAGAGGTACCACACCAGGCAGCTGCTTCCAAGGTTCCCACTAATTCACAGCCACTAAGATACTGCAACGCCAGCTCAACTTTCCCTTTGGACCGAGCGCATTCAGCAATTTTCTCCAGTCCTCCTACAGGTTGAGCCTGGTGGGTAGCTGTACAGGGCATAGCCTCCTCTGACTGCCTGCCACGGCAGTTTAGTCTGCTGGGCCGAAAACTCAAGCAGCCTTCAACCCAGACCTTCCACCTTCCAGCGAACACTCTCCAGCGCCCGAAGCTACAGTCCTCTCCTTCACTAACCACAACACATCTGCCCTCCAGCAACAAGGGGCTCTTCTTTCAGTTCGGGCGCTACCCGCTTCCATTGGCTGGTGAGACCTGCCAGTCACTTTTTCCAGCTCTCATTGGTGCGAAAAAGTGCCATAGCCCATAATCCCTTTCTCAGATACAAACAGCTCCTCTATTGGTCAGCCAGCTCCGTAGGGTCCCAAGGTACTGATTGGTCCATTTCACTAGTTCTGGACCAAAATGGAGGAGGCAATCGAAACCTTCTGTGCTGCAAAACAAGGCAGGTTAGAACAACTACATTGTCATTACTATTTCCCAGTATTTAAAGCCAACATTCACATCCCTTGTAGAGCTCCCCTGCACCACTAGCGATGGCAACGGAGCAAAAATCAGCTGCCCGGGCGGATTCGAGCATAGCAACACCAAACCCCTCCTGATCAATTATGACTGCAAACCAAAGCAGCCCTTAAAGAGACAGTATACGGAGGCCTTTTAAAGCGCTCACTGGCCCCCCATTTAAACGGCTTTAACGCCGAACTCTAACCAGGCACAGAGCATTTATCCAAGCTCCGGGGAAGCTTTAGGAACCCCCATTTGCAAGGGGGTTACACCGGGAACCTCCACAATGGAGACCAACAGAAGAGTGGCATGGGATCCCACAGGGGAAGACAACATCTCCTGGTGGGGGACTCAACTTTAGGGAAGTAGAACTGGGGGAGGGATGGGAGAGGGATGTAAGGTGCCTGCCTAGTGCCATGGCTTGGAGGGACAGGGTGTGAATCCTCAGGATCGTGAGAGCAGCTACACAGGGGAGGGAGCTGGACATCATTGTCCACGAAGGAACAAATCACCTGCCTGGGAATAGGATCAGAGCAGTGCAGGAGGAGTTTGTGGAGTTGGGGATGGGCCATAGACAAGTAGCGTGCACGGTAACCTTCTTGGAGGTGCTGCCTGTCTATGGCATGGATGAGGATAGGGTGCTCCGCACCATGGGATTCAATGAATGGTTGAAAAACTGGTGCAGAGCTCAGGGTTTTGGCTTCATTGGGGAATGGGGGTTCACCTGGAGGGATACAGGCCTATACTGGCATGATGGTTTGTATCTATCCAGGAAGGGAACCAGGATCCTAGGTGATAGGTTTAAATGCTTCACTGTGAAGCATTTAAACTAGCCAAGGGGAGAGGCACTGAAAAGGAGCAGGGAATTCCCAGCCCCCCCAAAAAAACCAGGGTAGTTAGTGAGGTAAACACCAAGATAGAGAAATTGATAAGGAGAAGGGCAGGGGTAAATAGAGAACTAGGCAAAGGCAGCAAGGACAGGAATGGGGCTAAAAGGGTTAAGGCCATATAAAAATGGAGGACAATGAGTACCAATGCCCGTAGTCTGGGTAACAAGCTCCCTGAACTAGTGGCCTTGATGGAAGAGGGATGCCTGGATATCGTGGCAATCACAGAAACATGATACACAGAGAACCAAGACTGGGATGTCAACATACCAGGTTACACAATCTTTAGGAGGGACAGGGATGGTAAAATAGGAGGAAGAGTAGCTCTCTACGTAAGGGAAGGGACCAAAGCAACTGAACTAAACGGTAACCAAGGAGGCAAGGAGGCGAGGAGGCACAGTGAGTCATCCTGGAGACAGGAAATGGCACCATAATCCACATGGGCATTGTATACAGACCCCCATCTCAGTGGGAGGAAATGATAGAAGGCATCCTTAGGATGGCAGAAAAGGGGAGATATTGTTGATGGGGGACCTGAATATGCCAGATGTTAACTGGAGCACCTTTGCTGCAGCCACATCCAAGAGCAGGATCATTCTCAATGCCCTACGGGGGCATGCCTCAGACAGCTAGTGTTGGAACCCACTCGGGAGGGAGCAATCTTAGACTTAGTACTCTCAAACGGGAATGGAGAGAGGATCTCAAATTTAGAAGTGGGCACCAAACAATGTGGTTCACGATAAACACAGCCGTAGAGTTAAGCCATGCAAAAGTGAGGGTACTGGACTTTAGTAAGGCTGACTTTGTCAAAATGGGAGAGTGTCTCAGAAACACACTAGCAAATGGTCAAGAAGGAGGGGTGGAGGAACAATGGGGAAACATCAAAACTGCCATCACAGAGGCAACAAGCCTTTGTGTGAAGCAAATAAATGAATCAAAATGAAGGAAGAAACCACTATGGTTCTCAAAAGAGGTGGTGGGGAAGGTTAGGGAGAAAAAGATAGCAGTCAGGAAGTATAAGGAAACACAGAAGGAGCAGGACAGAGAACTGAACCATTTCAAGCAGAAGGAAGTGGTGAAGGCAGTCAGAATAGCAAAGGTCCAAACCGAGGAAAAGATAGCCAACTCAGTTAGGAAGGGGGATAAAACCTTTTATAGGTACGTTAGTGAGCGAAGCAATACCAAGGGAGGGATAATGAAGCTTAATAAAGGGGAGGGTGGTCGGGCAGAGAGTGGAAGTGAAAAAGCAGGGATTCTGAACGAATACTTCTGCTCAGTATGCACAAAAGAAGAGGAGGGGGAGGTACCTAATCCAATCAATAGAAGCACTCTGGATAGGGGAGGTCAATACCAGTCCATTCACAAAAGAAATCGTTCTGAAAGAACTCCTAAAACTGAAGGTGGAGAAATCAATGTGCCCTGATGGGATTCACCCCAGAATTCTAAAAGAACTAAGGGGAGAACTAGTGACCCCACTGACTACCCTTTTTATCAAATCATGGGAGTATGGTGTGGTACCTAAGGACAGGAGGAGAGTGGATATGATTCCCCTTCACAAAACTGGGAGCAAAGCAGAGGTAGAAAACTAAAGACCTGTTAGTTTGACCTCAGTGGCAGGGAAAATGATGGAATCACTTCTGAAAGAAATAAAGAAAGAATTGTTGAGTACCTAGAGGCCAGCCCTACTGGGTCAATATGTCGCAAGCTTAATAGCATACAACATACCTGCGCAACAGAAACAGCACAGTAGGGAACAGCAAGAGGGTGCAATACTACAAGTATGCGTTGTAGAGCATCCTCTCTCTGTTCCCATGCAGAAGATAAAACCTCTGCTGGGACAGGGGGCCGGTGAGATGCTGCCATGGCTCAATGGGATGAGACATGAGCAGCAAGGGATGCTGGCAGTGTGACTGGGACCGGTTTGATTCCTGGTCCCAGACACAAGAATTATATTTTTCTCATGTTGCATGATTTTAAGTGATAATCCCCGAGTTAGATATTTTAGTGGGGGCATTGAGGGGTGCAGTCCCCCCAAAACGGGGGTATAGGGGCATAGCCCCCCACAAAACAAAGACATATGCTGCTACAATATATTGCGCTGTATTGGCAGTGCGGTATATTGCGGCAGTATAATGTCTTTCGACATTATGACCCCGTGCCGAGGGCCAGCGGGGCACAGGACCCAAGGCAGCCTGGATTTACAGTGGGAAGGTCATGTCAGACAAATCTAATAGATTTCTTTGACTGAGTGACCAAAGTAGTAGACCAGGGAGGGGCTGTTGACATGGCCTACCTAGACTTTAGCAAGGCATTTGACACAGTCCCACACAAAAGAATAATAACAAATTAGCCAGCCTGGGAGTGGGTCCCAGGGTGGTAGCCTGTGTAAAAAATTGGCTGGACAACAGGACACAGAGGGTAACAGTAAATGGAGTCCACTCTGAAGTAAGGGGAGTTACTAGGCGGATACTGCAGGGTCCAGTACTGGGTCTGGTCCTTTTTAATATCTTTATACGTGACATTGTGGAGGGACTGGAAGGAAAAGTATGCCTCTTTGCAGACCACACAAAGATCTGCAACAGGGTTGATACACAAGGAGGGAGGGGTGTGGAAAGGATGAGAAGGGACTTGGTAAGGTTGGAGGAAAGGTCAAAGTATGGCAGCTAAGATTCAGTTCAAAGAAGTGCAAAGTAATGCACCTGGGAAACAAAAACCCAGGGGAAGAGTACACAATGGGGGAGGTACTAACAACAACAAAAATTGAGAGAGACCTGGGGGTTGTTATATCAGATGACCTAAGGTAAGCAAGCAATGTGAGAAGGCAGTAAGGAGGGCTGGGGGGATACTGTGATGTATAGGAAGAGGTATCACCAGTAGAAAACAAGAAGTTGTTATCCTTCTGTACAGACAGTTGGTGAGACCCCATCTGGAGTACTACGTGCAGTTCTGAAGATCCCATCTCCACAAGGACATAGACAGGATGGAGGCAGTCCAGGGGAGGCCAACTAAAATGGTGCAGGGTCTGCACCAGAAGCCATCCGTAGAGAGACTAAAGGAGCTTAATATGTATACCCTTGAGGAAAGGAGGGAGAAGGGGACATGATAGAAACTTTAAAGTACCTCAAGGGAATCAACGAAGTCCAGCTGGGTAGCATCTTTCAGAAAAAGAGATGTGCAAGAAGAAGGGGGCACAATTTGAAGATAATTGGGGGACAGCTCAGAGACAATGTGAGGAAGTATTTTTTCATGGAGAGGGTGGTGAACGCATGGAACAGCCTTCTTGAGGAGGTTGTGGAGTCAAAAACAGTGGGGGAATTCAAGAATGCATGGGACAGACAAAAGGCAATTCTGGTGGGAGGTAGGAAGAAGTAGGCTGTTGGTTAACTAGGATCTGCAGCTTATCTAATAGGTAGGAAAAGTGGCAGACTTGGTGGGCCAAGTGGTCCTTATCTGCCGTCAGAGTGTACGTTTCTATGTTTCTATGTTTATCCCCATGAGAACTGTCACTGTCCCAAGGATAGCAGAGAAGCTATCAAAGGTGTTTAGCCACATGGGATTTCCCCAAGAAATACTTACTGATCAGGGGAGTAATTTTACTGCACACCTATTACAAGAACTGCATCATCTGCTGGGTGTGGTAGTTGTACGTACTTCCCACTACCATCCACAGCAGTATACAGCTGCTTCAGTGACACCGGCACAGCGAAACCCCCACAGAAAACCCCCACCGTGCTTATATCGGCAGCGATGGGGGGTTTGCATCGAGACACTTTAGGGCAACTTGGGGTAATATCTAACTCCACTGTCTGAAGCGACGTGGAGTTAGATATCTATAGTGGGGGGTGCAAAGGGCACAGCCCCCCCCCCGCATTGTGCATCTTAGTGTTGCTGGTCAGTTTGGGGTCGCGGTCGGGGGTGTCAACAGATTCCTGGCACTGTAGCGGACGTCACGGTTGGGGCTGTTGTGCCGGTGTCATGGATCCCCCACAGATTGATGGCCTCATAGAGAGACTTAATCAGACATTAAAGAGAATGTTGAGGAAGTATGTAAAAGAAAAGGGTGGGGATTGGGATAGGTACCTCCTCTATTTACTCTTCGCTTACAGATAAATTCCTCGAGCATCCACTGGTTTCTCTCCTTTCTCATTACTGTATGGGAGGAAAACGGAGGGGGCCACTGGACATGGTTAACGAACACTGGGAAGAAGGGAAGGAGGTGGAACATCTTAATGTAGTAGAGCACATGACTCAGTTACTCAAATGCCTGGTGAGGTATAGTAACTTGGCACTCCAGAGCTTAGAACAGAAGCAAGACTTGCAGAAAGAAAGATATGACCAGGGTTTGAAGACTAAAACATTTCAGTCAGGGGACAAAGTTTTGTTACTCCTTCCCTCCACAGAGAATCAATCATCAATCATCAATCATCAATCATTCTTTATTTATTTAAGGTGCCTTTCTTAAACCAATGCACCTTTACAAATTACATAAAACAATAAATATTTAAAACAAGATTAAAAAATTAACAATCATTAAAAGCTTTGTTAAAAAGGTAGGTTTTCAAGGCTCCTTTAAAGCTTTGGACAGTCTGGCAATTTCGCACCTGATGAGGTAGAGAATTCCACAGGGTCGGGGCCATAAAACTAAAAGATCTTGCCCTAGAAGTTTTTAAGTGAACCCTGGGAATCTCTAGCAATCCCTCGTCAGTGGATCGGAGGAGAGCCGGGGGACAGTAGGGACAAAGGAGATCTTTCAGGTAACAGGTCCCTGATCAGTGAGGCCTTATAGGTCAGCAAACTGACCTTGAAGGTGATTCTAACAAACTGGCAGCCAGTGCAGTCCATGAAGCACAGGCGTTATATGACTGGACCTAGAAGAACCAGTCAGAAGCCTGGCTGCCACATTCTGCACTAGCTGCAAGCAGCGAAGTTCAACCCCCGTGAGCCCTAGGTATAGAGAATTGCAGTAGTCCAGGTGGGAGGTAACGAAGGCATGGACCAAAGTTGGAAGATCCTCTGGAGAAACCAGGTGCTTCACCTGGGTGATATTCCTCACATGATAAAAAGAGGTTTTGACTACTGCTGACACCTAAGATTTAAAAGTCAGACAATCGTCAAATACAATGCCCAGGTTCCGCACCCGGTCTGAGGTAGTCAGCTGGATACCCCCAAGCCATAAGCACGAGGGTGATCCAGCTAACAAACCCGCCTCATAGCGACCCTGGTCCACAACCAACACCTCAGTTTTTTCAGAGTTCAACCACAGTCAACTCACATTCATCCAGTCTTGGATTTCGGCAAGACAGTTGTTAAAGACCGAAATGGCAGCATCCTGGCCGGGCACAAAGGACATGTACAGCTGGGTATCATCTGCATAGCAATGAAAACCCAAGCGGTACTGCCTAATAATCACTCCTAATGGCAGCATATACACTGCAAACAACATGGGTGCCAAAATGGAACCCTGCGATACCCCACAGGATAGGGAGACTGATGTCAAGGAAAAAATTCCAGACACCACCCTCTGAGTCCTACTCTAGTAGTAAGATCAAAACCACCTGAGGAATGTATCACACAGTCCACAGATAGATCGCAAATGTTCCAGTAGCACACCATGGTCCACAGTGTCAAACGCTGCAGAGAGATCAAGAAGGACCAAGATGGAACCGGTCCTTCGATCTCTCGCTATTAGGAGGTCATTTAGTACCCGCACAAGTGCTGTCTCAGTACTATGCCTTTTCCTGAATCCAGACTGGAGAGAATCATAGACATTGTTGTTGGTCAGATAATTATCCAATTGTGATGCGACCACCTTCTCAATAACTTTACCCACAAAGGGTAAGTTAGAGACAGGCCTGTAATTGGCCAGACAGTCCAGGTCCAAGGAGGACTTCTTAAGAAGGGGCTTAACTACAGCCTCCTTAAGAGGATCTGGAAAATTCCCCCTCTCCAAGGACCTCCAGACTATCTCAGCAAGGACTGGGCTGATTTTATCCACACAATCCACTAAGAGACGTGTGGAGCCCGGATCCAAATTACAGTTGGTTGGACGCAGTGATTGGATAACCATCACAACGTCACTGATTGTGGGGAGGCTGAAGTCAGACCACACAAATTGGGTGTCCGACATCTCCTGCTGACCATCACAACTCCCATTTGAGAGGGTCAAACGGACCTCGGATCTAATTTTGGCAACCTTATCTGCAAAGAACAGAGCAAACTCCTCACACCGTTCTTGAGAAAAGGCTCTTCCAGGCTGAAGACAGATTGGATTGCACAATCTGTCCACAGTCCGGAAGAGCTGAGCTGGTCGATTCTGTGCAGCCGCAAACTCTCTGGACAGGAATTCTGCCTTCTTACAAGAGATTGCGGATTGATAGACCATGTAGTGGTCCATCAAAATAAGTTTGTCACCATCCAGACCCGATCTCCACCAGTACCTCTCAAACCTTCATCCAACTCTCCTCAACTCCCTCAAGGTCTCATCAAACCAAGGAGACCTGGGGTGAAGAGTCAGAGGATGAACATGAACAGGAGCAATAGAATCCAGGCCCTCTGCCACCGCCTCATTATAAGCACGTGCCAGCTCTCCTGGATCCATGCAATCTTTCAGTAAGCCCGATAGATCCAGCACCGCCATCAGGTCATCCGGGGAAACACCCCTTAATGGGTGGTACTGGACCATTTCCATAGGGGCTGACCTACTAGGGGTGGCCTCAAAACTGAACCCAATGGAGTGATGGTCCAACCATCCGACTGGTTCCACCACCAAGTCGGATATCTCCATCCCCAGAAGGAACACCAAATACAATGAATGACCACTAACGTGGGTCGAGGAGGAAATAACCTGTGTGAAGCCCAGTGAAATCATTAACTGGAGGAAGTCTTGACCAAAATGCGAGAGTTCATCATCGACCCAGGCATTGAAGTCCCCCAGAACCAACCAGCTGGGGGATCCCAGTGTCAGGTCGACAATGAAGTCTGCAACTTTCCACAGGAAAACATTCCCATCACCTGGTGGATGGTATATGAGAAGTATCCTGCGCCCCACACCCTCACCTAGAATACATTCAAAGGATTTGGTAATTCCCACTGGCACCTCCACTAGGCCCAGTTCTGTTCTAAAACAAATAGCAACACCCTTGCCCCTACAATCCACCCTCAGGTGGTGTATCACTGAGTTCTCGGTCGGAATTGCTGCCGCCAAAACTGGTCCAGCATTTTCATCAAGCCAGGTCTCGGTGATGCACGCCAGGTCAGATGACCCAACAAAATCAGCTATAAAAGCCATCTTGTTTTTAATAGACCTGGCGTTGCACAACATTGCCCAAGTAGGATGAGCCTCCGAGGATGACCGTGCTACCTGCTGACTATAATCAGAACCCTTGGGTATGGGCACCAGACAGGGAGGTCCCCTTTCCTGGGCCCATTTCGCCCCAGAGTGTCACCTTGTCCCCACTGTCCCAATCCGCTCACTCCTTTCCATTCCCCCCTCCAGACCCCGCCCCCATCCTCCTCCTCCTCCCCACAATCCCCAAGGTCCTACAACGTCTATAGACCTCCGGCAATAAGGGAGGACAAGAAAAGGGGCGAAGATCCCTGAGCCTGGAGGAAGAATAATACCCGACTGTCCTAATATTATCCCAACACATAATTATCACACCAAATAAACAATCCAAAAATTAACCCACCTCTAAGACTTAAATAAATACAAAGCTCTATAATGAAATAAAATACAGTTTAACCAAACCTCAGACTATTAACTTAAAAACTCTTACCCCCAAACAAGAAACAAATACAAAACATTAACTGAATTCCCCTTCCCCACCCTATCCTCTCATCATTGGGGAAACACTATACCTTCTAATCAATAATTAATTTAATTTGATTCAATTTAATTCAACCTAATTCCCTCCCCACCCAGTCCTCACACCACTGGGAAGAGAGAAAATAATATCAATATCAAACAATAATATAAACTAATAATCTATATAAACAGAATAACTAAATAACTAAATAACTGAATATAGAGTCCTCTCACCAGCCAACTATCCAGATAAAATAAAAAATAAAATATTATAAATCAATTCCTTCAAACCAAACAAAGTATCTATAACTTAAAATAAAAGATTAAAGTATGAGGTCAAATGTCCACAAAGTTTCACCAAGCTCTAGGCTGGCCAGTAACCAGTTCACCCCTCTCACCAGTGAAGACAGATCGCTCTCGGAATGAGTCAAATGTTTGTCTCTCCAAATAGTGGTTCAGGTTTCAAAGTGAGCTCCCAATTTCACTTAAAACCTTAGACAAAATTTCATCTTCAGGTAAATAAGAACAGTCTAAATCAAAGTTCACTGCAAACCTACAGAGCAGGGAGGATCCAAAAATCAAATATCCAACCAGATTTTAATTCACAGCTAAAACCAAAAACGGATGGAGCAGAGAGAAAGACCAGAACACCCAGAGGACAGCAATACACCTCCTTCACACAGTCAGGAGACAGATGATCAAGTTCTTCATATAACCTGCTAAGTTGTCGCAGATATCGCCTTCCAATGCCAGATATTTCAATAGTTCAGTACACTTTTAGCGTTCTCTTACCCGGCCACAGGGAGATCTCCACCCCCAACCCAGTCCCTCTCCCCAGACCCACTCACCGCCCTGGCTGCCCATCAGCTGCCGAGCTGCAAACACAGAAGAGCCGAAAGTACAGCCGCCCTACAGCAGCTACACCATGGCTCACCACTGGCTCGAGAAGAGGGCTAGGGAAAGGATCTCCCCCAATTTACCAGGAACAGAAAAACACTCCCAAAATCCATATTATCCAGCTGCGGTAAAAGTAGCATGGCTCACCAAACCACTTGCTACTTCTTCACAGCACTCCAGCACTCGCAATACTCCAGGCAATCCTGATGGAAACACGCTGCTCCCCAACCCACCATCGCTCTTCTTGTCGGCTCACCACCCACTCTGACCCAACTCCCAGTTCAGTTCCTGATTAGTTTCCAACAACCCCGATCCAAAAACACGATCCTTGAACGCAAGTTCAAATCAAAAAGTAAAAAACGGATTAAAACGATAACGAACTAAAATGAACTAACAAACTAAAACAGACCAAATAACAGTAATTTAACAATAAAATATAACTTAAAAAAGAACTCTAAGCTCCCACTACTGAAGGCTAGCCCAGAGTGGCCACCATCTTGTGTGTGAACAAACTACTCATGAAATGGCAGGACCCCTTCACCATTTTGAGGCAAACAGGAGCAGTGAATTATGAACTTAACATGCCAGGAAAGAGACCCCCCCCCAGAAAATTCACCATGTGAACCTACTTAGGAAATGGCGTGAGAAGCCTAACCCTTCCCTTTATATCCATCCTGAAGTTAGGGAGTTAGAGCTTTTGGTTGCCTGTAAAAGGTTAGAGTAGTCAGGACAGTTGGGGAAGATCCAGATAAACCCTGAATTGGATCCTCTGCAATAGAAAGATTTGCAGGGGGTATTGCAAGAATTTGAACCCATATTCACAAACATCTCAGGGAGGGCCAAAATAATTGTGCTCACCATAACTGCCACACAAGACAAGCCCATACACCAAAAGCCCTACAGATTGCCCATGAAGGTGAGGGATGGGGTGATTCAGGAAGTCAAAAAAATGGAGCAGTTAAGCATAATTGTGCCCTCAAAGAGTGCATGGTCTTCACCCATGGTCATAGTGGACAAGAAAGAGGGTGGGATATGTCTATGCCTAGATTTCAGAAAGCTTAACAATGCATCGCTATTTGATGACTATCTAATACCCTGAATAGATGACATCATTGACACGCTAGGCAATGCACAATATATCTCCACCCTTGACTTTACTAAGGGATACTGGCAAATTCCCTTGTCACCTGATTCACTAGATAAAATTGCATTTTGCACCCCAATCAGTTTATACCAGTTTGTCACAATGTCATTTGGACTACATGGGGCCCCAGCCACTTTTCAGCATTTTATGGACCACATACTAAGACCACACACTGACTACTGTGTGGTTTAATTGGACAGTGTGGTCATATTCAGCCCGGATTGCGAATCCCATGTTAGACACTTGTCCCAGGTATTGCAAGCAATAAAGGAGGCAGGAGTGACCATTAACCCCACTAAGTGTGCCCTAGTGAAGACAGAAACAAGATACCTAGGGTTCATTTTGGGCAACGGATGAGTGAAGCCCGAGGTAGAGAAGGTTATAGCAGTAGCAAACAGCCCAATACCTACAACAAAAAAGCACATGAGATCTTTCCTAGGCCTGGCTGGTTATTACTGGAGATTTATTTTTAATTTTTCAGCCATTGCCAGTCAACTGATCTCATTAAAAAGAGGTGCCTGAATAAGGTTCAGTGGACCCCTATTTGTGATGAGGCTTTTAGGAATATCAAGGCCATTCTACAGTATGGACAGCTTCTGTATTGAAAAGCCTTGACTTCAACCAAGTGTCTGAGGTTCAAACTGAAGCATCAGAGAATGGTATTGGGGCAGTCTTATCTTAGAAAATAGATGGGGAAGAACATCCGATCATATATATCAGCAGGAAGATACATGAAAGGGAGAGAAGATATGCTACAATAGAAAAAGAATACCTAGCTCTAAAATGGGCTATTGAGTCTCTGAAATATTACTTGTGAGGGGCTGAAATTTAGGTCTTAACTGATCACAACCCCCTCTGCTGGTTGAACCAAATGAAAGAGAAAATTCCCCGTATAATGTGGTGGTACTTAGATCTCCAGCCCTATCAATTTACTGTGTCCCATAAGTCATGGACAGAGCACAAAAATGCTGATTGCATGTCTAGATATGGAGCAGGAGTTGATGATAATGACTTTCCCTAAAATGAGATAGTGCAGAGACTGGTACCATTTATTTCTGTTGAGAAATGCATTAACGCTTCACGGTAAAGAATTACGATATCTACTATAATTACGGTGGAAATGTAATGTTTATTGTTAATAGGGACCCCGAGGCGAAGCTTCTGAAGATGGGTGGGTGGAAGCTTCATCCTTTCCTGGGACAGGAAGGTGGTAAGTAGTCTGAAATAACTGCTTCCCTCTTAAGGTGGGGTATATGTGACAGGGAGAACCTATCACTCTAAAGAACCGTCTCTTTATTCATAAAAGCTGTTGCAGCAGTTCTCCTATTTCTTTGTTTTAACTGTTCTTTACAATTCAAGTCTGTATGGTTAGCCACCTACGGGTGTCCCCCCCCCCTCTTCTTGACTAGTCTATAGTGTCCAGCCTTATTTTTCCTTTACCTCTCAGGTCCTCGTACAAGGAAGTTATTGTGGTGACCTCTGAACTGGTTTGAAACAACAAGCTGTGTTCCTTGTTGCTGACCTAAAGTATGTAAAAGCACTATGACATAAAAGCACATTAGGTATATGCCAAATGCTTATGAAACCTGTAAATGTTGAAAATACCATGGCACTACGTGTTTTGATAAAGGTAAAAGTTACTAGATGACTGTATAATAGAATTAAGTTACTGGGGTAGAGATATCAGAAAACCCCCCATTGTGTTGTTAAAATGCATGTAAATTGCAGATTGCTTGAGAGGCACTTTGGCACCATGCATTCCTGCTTTTGGTTGAACCAGCCTAAAATTTCATGGTGATTTTCATATGCATCCCATGATGCTTTGCATTATGACGGCATGTGTGATTTTGTATTTCTTTGAAACTTGGCTTTATTGCCAATGCCCTTTGGGGTAACCCTTGCTTCAGTACTTTTGCACTGAGATTCTTTATCTTTAGCTTGTTTTTTTTTTTTTGTGGGGGGGCTCACCATGATCCAAATACCCAAGACCAACAAAGGGGACGGTTCATTTCCACTGGGGGAGACAGATCAGTGGGTTAGCAAGTGCTGACCAAGTGCTGAGGAAGGATGTGCATAGTCTGCTGCTTCAAACTGATGTAATGAAGAAAGGATGTACCATTGCTTAAGGTTATCCCCTGTGGTCACTGAGGAAAGTGAACCACCTGCAATTCTGTAAAGAATTTTATTTTATTTTGAAGTTTATTATATTTAAATAAACATGACACAGAGATTGTGTGTTGGACCTGAAGTTCTACGTCTGGTTCATCTATTATCCCACAACCCCTTCACAATGACTGAGCAAAGTCGGCCACTGAAGCTCTCAACTCTCTCATTACTTTTAGCATATCATCATTGTTTTCCCCACTGGGAACATGAGCACTTGCACCCTTTACTGTGATCTGAGATTCACTGGCTGCCTCAGAAGCATGCATTTGAGCTCTCTGGCCCGTTACCATCTCTACAGCACTTTGGGTACTTCCCTTAATTCTTTCAATAAATCTTAAAGTTGCTGTGGATCAATATCAGTTTCTTTCTCCCTGAGCCTTTCTGGTGCTGGAGCTACTCTGGCAGCACCTGCATAGGGGTCACAAACTTTCGCATTTTCAGCCTCCCTGATTTCTTTTATGAGCCAGCAATAAGCAGGGGGGGTCATCCCTTTTATCTTGAAACTTTAACTTGAGCATTAGCACACTGGAAAATCTAGCAGACTTTAAGATATGGCCCAACCACTGTTGATTTAAATCACTGGCCAGCACCCCACCTTTTCTATGGGATCTCTGTAGTGCTCTTTCCAATCGAGTAACATAGACAGACAAAGGCTTGCCTTTCTACTGTTTGGTGGATTTGAATTTCTACATTACATTTTCACCAGATTTAGTACTGCCAAAAACACCTTCAAAAGCAGACAAATATTCTTGGGCAGAGGCATCAGGGTTTGTGGACCATAAAAAATGGATTGCTTTTAGTGCAGGGCCCCTTAAACTCTCAGTGAGCCTTTTCCTTTTCTCTGCCTTGGTGCATTGCCTCTCTTGTACTTGGGATGAAGCATAGCCCATCCAGTTCTGTATATCATCTTCCCCATGAGGTGTGGGAAGGGTGCCAGAAAATACTCATAGCCTGCAGTGTGAGTCATGATTCACTGAGGGTACTGGCACTGGTGCTGGGGCAGGTGCAGATACAGGTTCAGGAGCTGGAGCTGGGACAGGACCTGGAGGGGGGTACCTTCAGTGGATTCTAGTACTCTTTTTAAGTCTTCAAAAGTTTGTTCCTCAGTAAGCAATAACTTTCCCTACTTCTTTTTCAACCCTTCTGTTCTAGGGGACCAATCCAGGGGTGAATGATACATTATACATGGTGATTACCTTCCAGGACCCTGAGGACTCATCGGGGAGAATGGCACTGGGCACCCTTTCTTTGTCTATAGGGTTGCTACACTCAGCGCCATCAAGGTCTAGGTAAGTAAGTCAGCAATTTGCCCCTTCACAGTAGCTCATCCCAAACCTTTAACTTTACCCCAAGCTCTCTCAATGGTACCCTTGTCTGTGCCCAGGGGGAAGATCCAAGAGTGACAAAGCTTTGTAGGGTTCCACTGCCTCTGCTTCACACCAACCCATCAAATGAATCACAGCCATTTTACTAGCAGAAAATTCAAACCCAAAACTGGTAACCTTGTCCCTTTTTGTTCGAGTCTCCATGTGTGATCCAACTGGTGTTTTGTGGTTTTGGCCACTAGGGGACAATTATCCCAGTGGTGCCTCCAAAGATTTTACCCAGGAGCCAACTCCCAATGGGCTGCTGCCCCGCCTGCTTCCCTAAGCCCAGGTTGAGGGGCCTGGGTTCTACTGTAACTAGCCCAAGCACCTCAAGGCTAACAATAATGCTACTGACATGGTGCCTCTACCCGGAGTAAATTTACTGTGGGTAAGTTATTAAAGAGGACAGGAAATGAGTTCTAATATGCAGCTGTTTATAATGTTACCACTTATAGAAATAATATTCATCAGCCTAAAAAGATCAATATGTAACTGTACCTCAATAAAAAGTGATTTGAAAAACAGTATTTTGCATTGTTTTGATATTATGGGTAGCATTCTGTTACAGTTCTCTTCATGGAACCAGTGATCTGGAGTTTTAACTATGTCACAGTTTGAGCAAAGAACTCTAAGTATGGTTCTGATAGGACAATAGCTCACATTTAGCATTCTATACTTAAACCGTGACATAGTAAACACTCCAAATTACTGGTTCCATGAAGAGAACTGTGCAGAATGTTGTCCGTAAAAAGAAAACAATTGAAAGCAGTTTTTCACACCAGTGTTTATTAAGGTACAGTTAAAAATGGCTCTTTTGGAGGCAAGTTTATCACTTTTCTTAATAGGAACATTACTAACTGCTGCCAATTAGCACACATTTCCTGTCCCTTTTAAGGTAGCACAACCCTCTGAGAAGTTGTACTTAACCACAGCCCCACCAGTGGTCCCACTCATGGAGTTGTACCAAACACTTGGCTAAACATTCAAGTTACAATTAATGGTGAGTGCTAATATTATGCTCACGGTTACCACTCTCACCAACAGGGTCTAGACTTCTGGGATACCCTGTACCCCTGTAAAGAAGAACTGGCAGTAACAACAATACACCTATATATCTTTCACAGTCTCTACCACTCAGTAATAATATGCTCAGGAAACAAATTAACATTCAAACAATAAACTGATTTATTAGGGGATGTTAACAAGGGATGGGCAGATAGATCAATAGTTACTGCAAGAGAATAATCAGGCTTTGATGGTAGATTTATAATCACATACATTCACTCCTGACTTAATTCAGTTATTGAAATCTGGGTACCCATGTTCTAAGTGTTGCAGACCTGAGCGTTGTTGTTGTGACAGTTTATGTGGACCCCCCATCACCACTAGACACTCCTCTCTACCCTGGATCCTATTTCTAAAAAATTCTACTGCAGTAGTACTTGTCTTCTCTATAGGTCTCCCTTGACCTTTTTCACCTTTCTACCACAATGGGATGGCCTCCTATTGTGGTATTCTTCTCTTTTCTAACCCGCTAATTTTCTACTTTTTGTCTAGGTGGTGGTACTGTAGAGGCTAACCTAGCTGCCTGTTTTGGCTAAATGAATACTGGGAAGTAAGCAAAGTAAGCCACATCCCTTTCAGTTTTTTAAAAGGGAAGCTTGGAAAACAATTCATACTGTTTAAGTAAGATGCAGTAAAGCAAAGCCTGGTTGGAACATCGAAAAGGGGTGGTTGCTTTGCACCACTTAAAATATGTTGTTTTCAAGTTAATTTAATCAAGAAATCAAAGAGGTACCTGTATGTTCTTGAGGCCTGCTCAGATGTGCCCTTGATGTCTGCTCAGATGAAAATGAGTTTCCTTAAGGGCTGCAGGCCCCCCTAGTGGACTCTATTTATTATACATTTCTGGTGATGTCATGATTAGGGGGCAGATCACATGATTGATGATGTCACGGTTTTCAGTATATAAAAAGACTGGGACTCAGTATGTGGGCAGATAGGTTGTGGAGCACAGATGATGGTGGTCATGCTGAGAGGGAGCTAGTACCACTCTGTGACATTTTGTTTTCCAGAGAAGAATATCTGAAGCTATTTCTTTTGGAATGAAGTTTATTTTCTTGTTTTCCTGAAGTTTTCTTTATTTTATTTGCTTTAATAAAAGTCACTACATCAATTGGTGTAGTTTTAAGAGAAAAACTTTGTGTCAAGTGTTGTCACTACCCACACCCGCTCACAGTTTGGTGTGAGAAGTGGGATCTGGTCATCCAAGGGATAGAGTGGGAGACCAGAACGGTACCAGACCTGGTACAAGTGACAACCATGGCCTCAGGAACAGATGAGAAGAAAATGGGCACTGTGACATGCTCTCAGACAGAGAGGACAGGTGAACCTCTCTATACCGGTCTGGACACAGATGTCAGACGGAGAGTGCCAAAGGACCAAACTGCTAGTGGAGAAGAGGAGGAGGAGGAACGACCGGAGAGATGCCAGGAGCCATATGAGCGGCCCCCTGAAGGCCTTTCTGAACTTCTACACTGGTTGGCGGTACGACAGATGGAAATTGAATGGCAGAGAGACCTAGATGCCCAAGAATGGGATTGAGACAGAAGGCGACAAGATTTAAGGTGGGCTGAAACTATGCAGCTGTTTAAATCTTTAGGAGCAGGAAATGGAACTGGGGGAGGACAGAGTAACAACAACCCTAAAGATATAAAACTCACAAGAATGACTGCTAATGATGACATTGAGGCCTATTTGACCACTTTTGAAAGGGTGACCAAGGCCTGTGATTGGCCAAAGATACAGTGGGTAGTACGCCTGGCACCATATCTATCAGGGAAAGCACAACTGGCCTATAGTAATATGGACCCACATTTGGCAGAGGACCATGACCTAGTAAAGCAGAAAATATTGAAACGTTATGACATTAATGCAGAGACATATAGGCAAAGGTTCCGTGCTTTAAAACACCAGACACATGATTCCCCAAGAGAAACTTATATTAGACTCAGAGAACTTTGTTTAAAGTGGATCCAGCCAGAGGGAAAATCCAGAACTGACATTATAGAGACATTTGTTATAGAACAGTTTTTACAAGTATTACCTACTGATGTGCAAACCTGGATAAAAGAGCATAATCCAGAATCTGCAGAAATGGCTGTGACACTAGCAGAGGATTTTTTATCTGCACATCAACCTTTTCGGAGAGGTGGTAATAAGTCCATAGACTATGCACCAAAACCTCAGGCCACAGCAGTAAGACCACCTCAGACTGCATCTAAGACTTATGAGGGAAGGAACAATCAAGGAAGGAGGACATTCCCAGCAGACATAATATGTCGGAACTGTAAGGGGGTGGGGCATATTGCCAGATTTTGTTCATCAAAAAAATGTGATATAACCCATCTAGCCTTATTAAATGCTGGGTATGTGACAACTACAGTGGGAATAAAAGGACAGAAAGTGGTGGGATTGGTGGATTCGGGCAGTAAAAGTACCCTGGTCAGAGCTGATATAGTTCAAGGGGTAAAGAGAACAGCTCCTATACTGGTCATACGTGTACATGGTGACACACATCAGTACCCACCATTAAAAATATATAAGGTAAAAGGCAATACTTCTATAATAACCGCAGGTGTAGTACCACAATTGCCAGTACCTGTAGTAATAGGGCATGATTTCCCAGGTTTTATCACCCTTTTGAGGGAACCAGGAAACATAGCCACTATGACTACCAGGGCACAGAGCAAAAGAGAACCATTATTGGGGGAAGTATTTCCTTTTGAAGAAGAAGTATTGGAAAGTCCTGGTAAATCCAGATCGTCTAAGATGGCCAGAAGAAAAAAACAAAAGGAGTGGGTTAAAAAAATATGGTCTAACACAGGATAAACAAATGCTATATGTGAAAGCTGATATGTGTATCCAACAGAAGAATGATAAAACCTTAATTCCTTTTTTTCAACAGGTGGGACAGGAGGTTAGACAAGGGCCCCGGAGTTTCAAGTGATCAAGAATTTATTGTATAGGATTTGTACAACCAGGTACCCAAGAACAAGTGGAACAACTTATAGTACCCCTTTGCTATCGCCAAGACATATTAGCTCTAGGCCATGATACCATGGGCAGGACACACAGGAGGGACAAGACTGCTAGTAGAATCTTACAAAGATTTTTTTTGGCCAGGGATCCATAGTGATATTACCAAATATTGTCAAGAGTGCCCAGAGTGTCAGTTAACTGCCCAAAGGACCAAGAAGGACACAGTTCCATTAATACCCTTACCCTTGGTAACAACCCCCTTTGAGAGGGTCGTATGGATATAGTGGGTCCCTTAAATAAAAGTAGTAAAGGAATAGATTTATATTGGTGGTGTGTGATTATGCCACCAAATACCCTGAAGCTATTCCCATGAGATCTGTGACCACCCTCAGATAGCTGAAGAACTAGTGAAGTTATTCAGCAGGGTAGAGATTCCCAAAGAGATTTTAACTGACTGGGGTACAATTTTAATGCAGAGCTTCTAAAGGAACTGTACCGTTTGTTGGGAATAGTAGCTGACGCACATCACCCTATCATCCTCAGACCGATGGCCTGGTGGAAAGATTCAATCAAACCCTGAAACGTATGCTGAAGAAATTCGTACACGATGAAGGGCGAGATTGGGATATGTACCTACCCTATCTTCTGTTCGCATACCGTGAGGTACCACAGGCCTCCACTGGTTACTCCCCTTTTTCCCTATTGTTTGGTAGGACCCCTAGAGGTTTGTTAGATGTGGTCAAGGAGTGCTGGGAAGAAGGGAAGGATTTAAAATCTCCAGGGATTGCTCAGTACATGAGTCAGTTAAGCAGGAGATTAGTCACTTATACTGCAAAAGCTCATGAAGCAGGGAAAGAAACACAAGAACATCAGAAGAATAGGTATGATAAAGGGACATCCAGTACAAAATCATTTCAACCAGGTGACCAGGTATTACTACTATTACCCACCTCCACTCACAAATTATTGATGAAGTGGCAGGGCCCTACAAAGTGATACGCCAAACTGGCCCAGTGACATATGAAGTAGAAACACCTGATAAAAGGGCAGGTAAAAAGATCTACCATGCCAATCTATTAAAACGGTGGCATGAGAGATCCACTCAGGGGATACAATTGATGGTAATGCCTGAACTTCATGAATCAGAGTTGGAAACCGCATATGGACGGTTAGAAGGAGAGACTGGTATTGAAGCCATACAAGTAAATCCTGAGTTAGACGAGTCACAACAAATGGAATTACAGTCTTTGATACAGGAATTTAGCACTTCCTTTACCAGTAGACCAGGCCTAGCTAAAGGAGTGGAACACCAAATCTATACTGAATCTAGACCAATCAGGAAGAAACCGTACCATCTCCCTGAAAGGAGCAGGGCAGATGTACAGAGGGAAATACAAAAATTAAGAGAAATGGACATAATTGAACCTTCACAAAGTCCATGGGGATCCCTGTAGTAATTGTACCTAAGAAGGAGGGTGGCATAAGATTGTGCCTGGACTTTAGAGGTCTAAACCAAGTGGCACAATTTGATGCCTATCCCATGCCAAGGGTGGATGATATATTGGACCGCATTGGCAATGCTAAGTATATCTCCACCCTTGACTTAACAAAGGATTATTGGCAGATCCCTTTGGATGAGTCTGCTAAAGAAAAGACAGCTTTCAGCACTTCAGTGGTTTTTTTCCAGTTTAAAACCATGCCATTTGGACTACGTGGCGCCTCGGCTACATTTCAACGTTTCATGGATCAGGTACTGGCACCACATCATAATTTTTGTGCAGCTTACCTGGATGACATTGTTGTTTTAGCCAGGATTGAAACCCATTTACAACATCTAAAAGCTGTCTTAACCTCTATAGAGCAAGCAGGATGACAATTAATCCTCTAAATGTACACTTGCCATGCTGGAGACCCGATATTTAGGATTCATTTTGGGTAATGGATACATTAAACCTGAGGTCTCAAAGGTTGAAGCAGTAGCCCAATGCCCAATACCTGAGACAAAGAAGCAAGTACGTTCTTTCCTAGGGTTAGCAGGTTATTACAGGAGATTTATTCCACAGTTCGCTACTTTGGCAACCCCTTCGACAGAATTAACTAAAAAGAAATTCAGTAATCAGGTTAAGTGGACACCCGAATGTGAGAAAGCATTTATTCAGATTAAGGCAGCATTATGCTCCTCACCGGTGTTATGAAGTCCCAATTTTAATCACCCCTTTGAGGCCCACTCCGATGCCTCTGGAACTGGTATTGGAGCAGTTTTGAGCCAGACCATCAATGGGGAGGAACACCCAATTGTATATATTTCTAGGAAACTGCATGAAAGGGAGCAAAAATACTCCACCATTGAACAAGAGTGTTTGGCTGCCAAATGGGCAATTGAAACCTTGAGATTTTACTTATGGAGTGCCCCTTTTACACTGGTAACAGACCACAACCCTCTGTGTTTTATTTCTCAAATGAAGGAAAAAAATAATTGAATAATGAGATGGTATTTATCTCTCCAACCTTACAAATTTACAGTAAAGCACAGGGCTGGGTCTGCCCATGTAAATGCAGATTTCCTCTCTCGCCTAGGAGCCAATAATAAAGCATAAACATTTGGCGGTTTTAGAAAACGTATGAATGTATGACTGTTACTGTTCAAGTAATTGTACAGACACCCCAGGGCAAAATATTTAGTTGTTATAATAAACTAATGAAGGAAGATACAATGGTCCTCTTTAGAAAGACTTGGACCATGTTCATGTTTTTTTTTTTTTAGGGTGCCCTGGGGTGGAGTTTTCAAGAGAGAGGGTGGGTGAAAGCTCCATCCTACCCACTTTAAGAGGGTAGGTTGTCTTAAAACCAGTCATGTCTCTTCTGCTACTGGTTTCGCTAACCTGGGGGTATGTGACAGTTTATGTGGACCCCCATCACCACTAGACACTCCTCTCTACCCTGGACCCTATTTCTAAAAAATCTACTGCAGTAGTACTTGTCTTCTCTATAGGTCTCCTTGACCTTTTTCACCTTTCTACCACAATGGGGTGGCCTCCTATTGTGGTATTCTCTCTTTTCTAACCCGCTAATTCTCTAATTTTTGTCTAGGTGGTGGTACTGTAGAGGCTAACCTAGCTGCCTGTTTTGGCTAAATGAATACTGGGAAGTAAGCAAAGTAAGCCACATCCCTTTCAGTTTTTTAAAAGGGAAGCTTGGAAAACAATTCATACTGTTTAAGTAAGATGCAGTAAAGCAAAGCCTGGTTGGAACATCGAAAAGGGGTGGTTGCTTTGCACCACTTAAAATATGTTGTTTTCAAGTTAATTTAAACAAGAAATCAAAGAGGTACCTGTATGTTCTTGAGGCCTGCTCAGATGTGCCCTTGATGCCTGCTCAGATGAAAATGAGTTTCCTTAAGGGCTGCAGGCCCCCTAGTGGACTCTATTTATTATACATTTCTGGTGATGTCATGATTAGGGGGCAGATCACATGGTTGGTGATGTCATGGTTTTCAGTATATAAAAAGACTGGGACTCAGGCAGATAGGTTGTGGAGCACAGATGATGGTGGTCATGCTGAGAGGGAGCTAGTACCACTCTATGACATTTTGTCTTCCAGAGAAGAATATCTGAAGCTATTTCTTTTGGAATGAAGTTTATTTTCTTGTTTTCCTGAAGTTTTCTTTATTTTGTTTGCTTTAATAAAAGTCACTACATCAATTGGTGTAGTTTTAAGAGAAAAACTTGTGTCAAGTGTTGTCACTACCCACACCTGCTCACAGTTGTGAGGTTGCAGCTGGTTGGGGTCCTTAAATAAATAATTGGTTATTGATTCTCTTACTTTAACTTGTAGCCACATTCACCAGTGCGTTAAACCCAAAAGAAATTGTAATCCCTTGGCCCAATGGCCTGCAAACACAGTTAAACCACAACAAGAACTTTGATACCAGATCAGTAGGCAATTGCTGTGTATTAGATGTTGCAGGGTCAGGGCCCTGTTGTATTCACTACTCCAAGACCTCCGATGCTGGACTGATCTCCAGGCTGAGTTCTCTTGAGGCTGGCTCTCTAACTGATGACTACAGCTGCAGATCACCTCTCTTTGGATCAAGTCCAGGATACAGAGACCAGGGTTGCATGACTCACCCCCCACATCAAGGCATTGCTCCCAAGCATGGCCACAACCTGCGATGATCTTCTTCGCAGGAGCTAATGCCCCATGCTGGTTCTCTAGCAGCTTGTTTTTCAGGATTGGAGACAGTTTTTTAAAGAAATTATTTGGCATCACCAATATGGATTCTGGTAGAGGCTCGAATCATTTACTCAGCTTTCTAGAATAGCTCTGTGCATTCACCACTCAGATAGAAGACACTGGAGATGTTAGTTCAATTCCAAAAAAATAACTTTTATTCCATACAATCAGCTATCCCAGATAGGACAAACAGTGGACCATAGTGCTACTTGCACAACTAAGCTTATGTTTCACCCTATTTGAAGGGCTTCCTCAGAGCTAATTGACAGACGTCACCCCTACTACCTTTGTACAATGACCATATGGTCACATGTGCTTTTGTGACCAATAGCTCCACCATAGTGTGCATTTTTTAAAATAAAACACTCTAAATATAGTCACCACTGTGGCACTATTCCTTCATTAATCTGCATAAAAAAACAATTTATTACCAACACCATACTGTGTTTTGAAACATAAAACATTAGAAGGAATTTTACATTTTTTCAATAAGCAAGTGTATAAATTCTAAAGTTCAAACTCATAATTGTCCTTAATTTTATGTTCTCAAAGATCTCTCTCTCTTCCTATCAGAGACCAAGAGTCCACACTCCATGGTGGTACATAGAAAAGGGAACACCAGTAAAAATTTAAAGCAGTGATAACCCTGGGCCCCATATTCAAAAGTCTCAGGCTGCATCTCGCAAGTGCCTGTGCCGCACAACTGAGATGCACCAGCACAAAATAATGGTATATTCAAAAGTTGCACTGTAAGATACAATTGCACATGTGTGGCTGAATATCCTGAACATGCACAATCGTGCAGTGGGAGATGCATGGGGCAGCAGGTGCCCAGAGCCCTGTGCAGAGCATAAGAAATTGTGCATTACAAAGTCACTAGTGTGGCATGCAGATTTGTAATATTCAGCCAGGATATGCAAATGGCCACATTGCACAGTCTGTGCCCAAACTGCACATTATGCGTCTCATTACTGGAATTTATTCAGGCCATTTGTATACCCCAGGCATGCTCAGTTCCAGCTTTGCAGGGCTGCCCCACCACCCCACAAAAGTGAACAGGAGGTACTGCAGCCTAGCAGGCAGGTGTGATGGAATGACTGTGTGTGGATGGGTGGACTGCACTGGCCTGGGTACAGTGCTATTACTCATAGCTATGTACAGTGTCAGACTGTGGTACGGGGGGCCCACCTGGACAAGCAACAGGGACGGGCACAGGACGACACTGTCTGATTGGTATACCACATGCATGCGATACACCAGCTCCGTATGCTGCATACAGTCATCTGCAGTGCCCCACACACTTCTGTATGTGAGGACCATGGTGAGAACTGCAAGGGATGGCAGTGTGCAGAAGGTGACTGGGTACCCGGGTGGATGGGTCCCACCTATGTGCACCTATGGTGTTCCACTGTGGGTGGGTGCCACAGGTCAGTTCCTGGCCCATGCCTGGGCATCATTGCCACAGATGCACCCTTGGTGCATGCCACCACTGGCTAACACCCTATTGGCCGTGGCCCCTGGTACATGTGCTGCATTGTGGCTGTCTGCTCCGCTGCTGTTCAGGGGACTCCCAACAGCTCTGGTATGTGTCTGCTGGGTGTCTACATCCAGGGTGCAGTGTGGTGGCTGCTCCCTGGTCAGTACCGGTGGTGACATAGCACCTGTGGTTCTGGGTACATCCATCCTGGCATGTCTGCTGTGTGTGGGTGCCTGGAGCTTGTTCTGGTGCACCTCCGAGGGCTGTCTCTGGATGGCCTGCCTGCAGTTCTGCAGCCTTCCTGTGTGTGGCTGGCCAAGTTAGATCATCCTTTTGTTTGCCTAACTTTGGGTGACTCATTTCTGTGATGCGCAGCAGATGCACCTCATATTTTGGCTGAATTTAGAGATGCGTGGCATATTCATTGATCTGCCCCCTTTATTGATGTTGCATACATTATTACTGCACAATCGTACATTTGGAAATGTGCTATGCATATCTCCCTTTTTGAATATCACACTTCCTGTGCATTTTCTGAGATGCATGGTGCATCTCTATTTTAATTGTATGCATCTCTATTTTGGCCAACGCATCTCTTTTGAAAATGTGGGCCACTGTTTTTAAATATCCGATGATGTTAATCTCAAACAAAATAAATCACCTTGTAATCCATCCCTTGTGGACTAACGAAGGTCACTGGGGTCACATGATTATTTGAAATCTGAAATAGAAAACCCCAAGATGTTCAAAAGTGGTGTGAACCACTGTTTGTATGTAACTTCCCTTCAAATGGGGGTTCCCAAAAAGTCTTCCTTGAGCTTGCCTAAATGCTGACTGCCAGGCTGGTGTCCTGCATTTTAGCAGTTTAAATGTGATTACCAGAGTCTGTATAGCCTCTGTGTACTGTCTCTTTAAGACCTGCTTGATTGCAGCATAAGTAATCTGAGATGGAGCTCTGTTTAAAGATGTAACTATTTGCTGAAAACCATTTAGAATGATAATGATAATGTAGTTTGTCTAACCTGCTTTCCTTGTAGCAAGGACTGTTTTGTTTGTCTCCATTATCTTGGTCCTGGACTGCAAATTGGACCAATCAGTTCTGGTGGGACCTAAAATGTAGCCAGACTACAGGAGCTGTCTGAATTCAAAATCTATAGCAACTGTGGTTTGAGTTTTTGTGCCTTTTTTGCAACTGAAGGGGGAGCTCTTGCTTTGACTGACAGCCAAATCAGCCAACCAAATCTTTTGGAGCTTGGTGAAGTCCCGGGCTGCTTGCAGTTTTCAGTTAGGACTAAGCTGGAAGCTGAGCAAGAAGGAGCTGAAGTGTTTCTGAGCAGCCATCCTGAGTGGATTCGTATGAGAGAACTATGAAAAGGCTAAGTTTTTGGCCTGCATGCCAGTGTGCTGCTCCTGAGAGGGAGAGAGGAGAATTATTTTGGACTAAATCCAAGTTTGTGTGACTAAAGTAAGCTACTGAAGTGGGACAGGCTCAACCTGAAGAAGACTGAATATTTTTGCTGAATGCGATTGATCTGTCAGGAGTTCCAGCTACCAGTAAGCTCCTGGTGTGTGCAGAGATTTTGCGATTGTGCCTGGGGAGCGCTTTGCCTGGTACAGTAGAATTTCTGTACATGTAAATGTGCTATGAGCTGCTAGTGGGTTGTGAGTTAGTTCCCCACTGTGTGAACTGTGTTCTGCTTGCTGGAAGCTGTATCCAGTCCAAAACAGACTGCTTTCAAACTTGTCTTCATGTGGTCTGGGCTTTGCCATACTGGCCTAGCCAGATTACCCATTGCACAGAGAAGCCATCGACAAGAGACCTGCCTGGGGATCAGCCCCCTGCTCCACGCTTGAACAGGAATGACGCCTCTGTGATTTGTGTGGGCCCTACTTCTCCTGGCATTCCAGATCAACCACCTGCAGTCTCGATTTTCACCCAGCCTGTGTCCAGTCTTGGGTATCATGAGTAAATACCAGGGTAGCTCCCTACTACAACAGCATAATCTGAGTGTGCCATCTGATTGTCTTGTTGTTTCATTTCCTTTATGAACTGAGTCCTCTGGCTCCAGATTACAAATATTGTGTACTGTGCATGTTGAGTTTTCCATCACAGGACCCCAACCTGCTGCAACCCCGGGCAACTGTCCTGGCTAGCCCATCTCTTCTCTACCTGGGTACCTAGAGGTGGACTGTGTGGGGGGACTCAAAGCGCATGCATAACTGCTTGATTGATATAACCTTTAAGCTAATTAACCTGATTTTGCCCCTCCCTTGTTCAAGTCCCCTGAATAAATCAGATCTAACTTTTTCTGCATGGAATCTGACTGTGGTTCCAGTTTGTGCTCAAAGTACTGTACTGTTGCTATTTGCTGTGCTTAACCTTGTTTTACAGGGGATCCCCAGGGTCGAGCCAGAGGAACCAGCCCTGGTGGTAGCTGCAAACAGTGTGGGTAGTTGTGTGGTGTACCAGGGGTATTGTGAAAGTGATTATTGTACAGTGTTCAGGCCACTAGAGGGGAAAGAGGGGAGTTACAGTGTCTCAGAGGGCTGTGCTCAGGTTAGCTTGACCACTACCAACCCTGACCTCCAGGTGAAGGCACCCATTTCAGAACTCAAGCCCCTTAACCTGCTACTAGCCAAGCAGGCACGGGTAGTAGCCCTTGGGATAGCGACACCTAGGGGTTACATTTTGGAGGCTCACCGCTGGGATTTTGTGTCTTCTAGTGGCCGAAAAAATGAATTATTGTCAAACATAAATGGCTACCCCAACAGAAGTGGCTGTACACCAGCTGGTGGGGTGGTGTACTGGGCAGGAGATCGACCCTCAAAATGCTATACTTATCCTGGATATTCCCCTGGGTACCAATAAGGACACTGTAGAGGGAGTACTTTCCAAGGTTGAATGTTTACAAAACCCTGTGGTGGTGTGTTGACTGGCTAATCAGCTTGCACAAAGTTTCATGGCGTTAGTAGAGTATAAGGACCCAGTAGACAGTTGCAAAGTGCCACAGACTATCACCCCCGAAGGAGCCCTCACTGCCTGGAGAGTGATCCCCCACTATCTGAGACTTTTGAAGAGAAATTTGCTAAGTTGTTGCTGGAGGAAGGGAAAACTGTGGAGGACTTGAAGAAACTATTCCTGCCACCTGGGGGTGTTCCTCCCCCAACACCTTCTCCCGCTCCAGCACCCGTTATTGCCTCTCCTTCTGTGCCCGTGCCAATGCTAGCTCCTATGTCTGTATCTGCCATTAGTCACGACTCTTACCGAAGGTTGAGAATCTTCTCTGGCACCTTCCCCACCCCCTAAGGGGAGGATGATTGGGAGATCTGGATAGATTGTGTTGCCCCTTTGGTACCTGAATGGCAGTTTGCGAAGGCTGAGAAATGGAAAAGGATCATAGAAAGTTTGAGGGGTCCCGCCCTAGAGGCCATTAAATTTCTGAGTTCCACAAACCCTGATGCATCTGCTCAGAAGTACCTATCTGCACTCAAAGGCAATTTTGGGAGCATTGAGTCAGGGGAGAACTTGATGTGGAAATTTCGAGGTACAAAACAATGACCAGGGGAAAGTTTGTCGGCATATGTTACTCGTCTGGAAAGAGCGCTGCAAAAGGCTTACCGAAAAGGTGGGGTAGCCACCAGTGACTTAAACCATGTGAGGCTGGGGCACATACTGCAACATGCAAAACATTCTAAATTGCAGCTTCTTTAATTAAGGCTCCCAGATAGAAGGGGTAGCCCACCGGAATATTGTGACTTGATAAAAGAACTCCTGGAGGTTGAAGATGAAGAGGGGGATTGTAATTCTAGAGTGAGTGCAGCCCAAGTGATCACGACATCGGAAGACCCTTCCAAAGTGGGAACCAATGAGGGTGTGCCACCATGGGATGAACTGCTGAGGGAGTTCAGGGAAACAAAAATCAGTCTCTTTATGAAGACTGCTCTAGCAAGTACAGGCACCAACCCTTATCCAACTGCATCAGCTATGAGGGTGGGGGTGTCCACCCAGGCATCTCCTGCTGACAGCACCTCAAAACTTGATGCCTTGACTATGGAAGCAAGAGAATTGACAAGATGTCTCCAAATGTTCACTACACAGCAGACAGAGATGGCACCAAGGTTTTCAGTTGGTAGTACCACCGCCCCAGCCCCCAGTGCGATGCCTCGGCCACCCCAAATCCCAGAAAACATATTTTGCCATAATTGTGGGATAGATGGGCACATGAAGAGGGAATGCCAATCCACAAAAGTCCTACATAAAGTTGTATACAGGCTTCAAGGAGAGCTTCAGAGAACAAATCAGCGGTCAAGGAGTACCCTAAATGACTGCAGTGAGGGTTCAAGAAGTAGTAATTCAAATCCCTATGTGGATAAATCATCTCTCCAGGCCCCTGCTCCTGTCCCTCCAGACTGGTCCAAAATAGTGGGCCCTTCAATGGAGACTACGGTGGCTGTGAATGGTATTCCTACTCGGGCTGTGCTGGATAGTGGGTCGCAAGTGACCATTGTATTAAAGGACTTGTATGACAAACCCTTATCTGCTGTGCCCTTACAATCCCTGGAAGGACTACATGTGTGAGGGCTGAGTGACAAGTCTTATCCCTACCTAGGATATGTCTGCCTCTTGTTGTCATTTCCTGCAGCTGTAACTGGTGTAGAGTAGCAAGTTGAGGCACTGGCCTTAGTGTGTCCCCCACTGGACTGTATGATGTGGTTCCCCTGTTAATTGGGACCAACGCCCATATGTTTAGGAGACTGGCACAACTCTGTCATGAGAAACAAGGGCGATAGACTGGGAGGGCCCTAAGAATTCCCGCTCTGATCAAGAGGGCCTATGATTTGCAACAGAACCCCAAGGGAGTGGACCAGAATGAACCAGTAGGGGTCGTGTGGAAGAAGGATCCCGATTCAATGGTACTGGCCCCTAATGCCCAGTGTACAGTTCAAGGGGAGGTCCGCCTCCGCAAAGATGTCAAGAACAAAATACTGATGTTGGACATGCCAGGTGATGGAAAATTGCCAGAAGGATAATTGGTTAAGCCCAGCATCTTGCTAGCTCGTGCTTATGCCTATGCACGATGAGTGATGGTCCAGATTCATAATGTGTCAGATCAGGAGATCTAGGGGAACCAAGAATGCACCCTAGCTACGGTACACTGTGCAGACACTGCAGTGTTGCCCAGCAACAAGCACCCTGGCAAGACAGAGTGACTCCCGACTTGTTTGATTTTAGTGACTCCCAGTTGCCAGCTGAATGGAAGACTAGAATTAGCCAGAAACTAGCCCAGAGAGATCAAGTGTTTTCATTGAAGGAATGGGACATGGGATGTGTCCAGGGTGTGGAGCATCACATACGCCTGCACGATGAATGGCCATTTTGAGAGAGGTCTCGACACCTAGCCCCTGCAGACATAGACGATGTGAGAAGACACTTGCAGAAAATGCTCATGGCTGGTGTGATACAAGAATCCAGGAGCCCATATGCTTCTCCCACTGTGGTTGTGCGTAAGAAGAATGGATCTGTGAGAATGTGTGATGATTATCGACCTCTGAATTCTCGGACCATCCCCAATCAATACACCATGCCCCGTATACAAGATGCTCTGGATTGTTTGAATGGGAGCAAATGGTTCTCAGTGTTGGATCTTCGCAGTGGATATTACCAGATTCCGATGGCTCTGGAGGACCATGAGAAGACAGCCTTCATCTGTCCTTTGGGGTTCTACGAATTCCTGAGAATGCCGCAGGGGATATCGGGTGCCCCAGTCACCTTCCAGCGACTGATGGAACAAGTGGTGGGAGACATAAATTTGCTGGAATGCCTGGTGTACTTGGATGATGTCACTGTGTTTGAGAGCTCCCTAGAGGAACATGAGGGTCGACTGTTCAAAGTACTAGACCAACTGGAAGATTTCAGCCTCAAGCTGTCCATCAACAAGTGCCAGTTTTTCCAAACCTCTGTGAAGTATGTGGGGCACATAGTGTCTACAGAGGGGATAGAGACTGATCCTAGTAAAGTTAAAGCCTTGACTACTTGGCCTCAGCCCCACAATTTGAAAGAACTACGTTTTCTGGGATTCTGTGGCTACTACCGCTGGTTCATAAAGGACTATTCCAAAGTGATTTGGCCACTCTTGAATCTTACCCAGGGTTACCCTCCTACCAATTGGAAACACAAAAAAGGGTCCATCAAAGAACTAGACAAAGCATATTTCTGCCCAGGTGAACTTTTTTGGTCCTGTTGGATGCCTGACTGTGAAGCAGCTTTCCACGAAGTCATATACCAGCTCACCCACGCCCCCATCCTTGCTTATGCTGATCCCACCAAACCCAATGTGCTGCATACTGACACCAGTATGCAGGGTCTAGGAGCTGTACTGTATCAAGACCATGAGGATGGTTTGAGACCAGTGGCATTCACCAGTAGGAGCTTGACCCCATCAGAGCAAAACTACCCTGTGCACAAGTTGGAGTTCCTTGTGTTAAAATAATAATAACAATAATAAAATTTATTTGATTAAGCGTCTTTCGAATTTCAAAACACTGTATAATATTCATGAAAACAAAACACATGTACAAATATGTATAATATGAAATCACGATAAAGCAGGAAATGCCTTCCCCCATTAAAAAGTCTTCAGCGCCTGCTTGAAACTCCCCACCATCCTGCACTCCCGGAGCTGACGGGGCAGAGAATTCTGGAGGGTAGGTAACACAAACCAAAGGCATGTGCACCAGATGACTTTAAATTAATCCTCGGATCTCCAGCAACCCCTCATCAGCTGAGCAGAGCTGTCGCAAAGGGGTGTAAGGAACCAGGAGCTCTTTCAAGTAATCGGGACCGATCCGTGTAGGTCTTTGTAAGTCAATAGACCTACTTTAAAGGTGATCCGTCACTGTATTGGCAGCCAGTGCAGAGCGGGCAGCACTGGGGTAATATGAGATCTTCTAGATGCCCCAGTCAATAAAAGTGCTGCCGCGTTCTGCACTAGCTGTAAGCAGCGAATATCAACCCCAGAGAGCCCTAGATAAAGGGAGTTACAATAATCAAGGAGTGAAGTCATAAAGGCATGGACCAAAACAGGCAGGTTGCTGGATGGAACAAGGTGCCTAATCCTGGAAATGTTCCTAAGATGGAAAAAGGCCAGCTTGATGACTGCCGATACCTGATGTCGAAGAGTCAGACCATCGTCAAGCACCACTCCCAGGTTACGCACCCGTTCAGAGGTGAGAATCTGGGCCTCCCCCAGGACTAAACCAGAAGGGGGCCCAATCCTCAACCCCTCTACCCTATGACCCGGGTCCACAACCAAAACCTCAGTCTTTCCTGAGTTCAACTTTAGACCGCTGGAATTCATCCATCTTGGATTTCTGTGAGGCAGCTGTTCAGTACCGAGATAGCACCAACCTGGTCAAGTGCAAAAGACAGGTAGAGCTGGGTATCATCAGCATAGCAATGAAACCTCAGCTCATACCATCTTACAACGTCTCTGAGGGGTAGCATATATACTGCGAATAACATGGGGGACAGCACCGATCCCTGAGGTACCCCGCAAGGCAGAGAGAAAGCCCAGAATGAAAACAGACCCGAGATCACTCTCTGCATTCTCCCAGCGAGGAAGGATGAAAACCATCTGAGAACTGTGCCCGACAGCCCACAGAGGAACCTCAGGCATTTGAGCAGAACCCCATGATCCACAGTATCAAAATCTGATGATAGATCCAGGACAACCAAGATAGAACGGTGTCTCCAACCTCTTGCCATCAGGATATCATTGAGCACCCGAACCAGAGCAGTCTCGGTACTATGCCTCTTATGAAAACCAGACTGGAGAGGTTCATATAAATTATGGATGGTTAAATGGTTATCCACTTGAGCAGCCACAACTTTCTCAATAACCTTCCCCACAAAAGAGAGGTTAGAGATAGGCCTTTAGTTTGTTAGGTTCTCCGGGTCTAAAGAAGCTTTTTTCAGAAGGGGGATCACCACCCCCTCCTTCAGGGAGTTAGAGAACTCACCCATATCTAGACAACACCTTACAATCCAAGCTAAGACTGGGCCAATGATCTCACTACAACCCAAAGTCAGGGAAGTAGGGCCTGGGTCTAAACTACAGCACTTGGGACGCATCTCCTGGACAATCCTCATAATATCTACGAAATCCGGCAGGTCAAAGGTACTCCAGGAAACTCCGGGCTCTGCGACAGAGCACCGATCGACAGCAACCCCCTTAGAGTGAAGTTGGTGGCACTCCCTCCTAATGTCGTCGACCTTATTCACAAAGAAGTGAGCGATCTCATCACAATCAGTTTGTGTAAAAACTCGACGGAGCTGCCGACAGGCTGGGTTGCACAGCCTGTCAACAGTTCTGAAGAGTTGAGCTGGTCGGTTCTGTATTACAGAAATTTTGCTGGACAGGAATTCTGCCTTCTTATGGGAAATTTCTGTTTTGTAGAGTTTATAATGCTCTAGCAAAATACGGTGGTTGGCATCAGTGGTAGTCTTCCTCCAACGACGCTCTAACCTACGCCCCAATTTCCACAACTTTCTCAGAGCTCCATCAAACCACGGGGCTCCAGGGCGATGCGGAAAGGGGTGAACTCAGATAGGAGCAATCAGATCGAGGGCCGAAGATATGGCCCCATTAGAGGCCACTACCAACTGCTCAGGATCTGTGCAAAACTTGTCCAACAATGAGAGGTCAATAACCACCTTCAGGTCTTCAGGGACCACATCCCACAAAGGGCAGTGCCTGACCAACTCCACAGGGGCTGACCTACCCAGGGAGGCCTCAAATTGAATCCAACTGAGTAATGATCAGACTAACCGACTGCTTCCACCACTAAATCGGAGGCCTCAATCTCCAGGAGGAAGACCAGGTCAAGAGAGTAACCTCCCTTGTGTGTAGCTGAGGAAACAAGCTGTGTGAAGCCCAGAGATGTCATCACATGGAGGAAATGTTGTCCAAAAAGTGAGGATTCGTCATCAACCCAGGCATTGAAGTCACCCAGAACCATCAGTCTGGGCAACTCCAAAGCCATGTCGGTGGCGATGTCTGCTATTTCCTGCAGGAATAGCTTCACATCACCTGGTGGATGGTAGATGAGGGTGATCCTGCACCCAACACCAGCTACCACGGTACACTCAAATGACCTGGTCTCCTCAACTGGTACACCAGTTAGGCCCAATCCGGTCTTGAAACAGACCGCAACCCCCGGTCCAATCTTGGGCAATGTACAACCAAGTACCCAGTGGGAACAGCGGCCTCTAAAAAAGGGGCCACATTCCCATCCAACCAGGTCTCGGTAATGCAAACCAGATTTGCCCCAGCAACAAAGTCTGCAATAAGACCAGTCTTGTTGCAGACAGATCTTGCATTGCATAACAGTGCCTGAGTTGGATGAGGTTGGTGAGCTGTCCCAACTACTTGCCCTCCCAAACTGGAGGTGCCCTTGGGTATGGGAGCCAGAATGGAATCACCACGTTCCAGGTACCATTTCGCCCCAGGGCATCTTCTGGGCTTAACCACCCCTATGGAAGAGCCCCACTCACTCCTCATCCACAACCCCCACCCCAACTCCCCCACAAGCAATCCCCAGCATAGCAGTGTTGATAGGTAAAAACAGGTGGGGAGAGGAGAAAGGGTGAGGGCATGGAGAACGGAGGCCGAATAGCACAGGACAGGAGGGGCAAGCAGGCACATTTCAATAACACTTTTAAAATAATGGGAAAGCAAAAAACTCAAATTTCCCAAATCACAAGGCAATACTGTAAACAGAACTAAAACCCACAAAACATAAATAACTTAAATATCAATCCTTACCATAATAAATCAAATAGACTACCCCTTCCCACTATAAGATAGCCTTCAAACCCTGAAAGAAAAATAAAACTAAAAAATACAATAACACAATCCCCTCTCACAGAATAAAATAACACATCAAAATATAAAATATTCCCTCTCCCAGAGCCCTCTCACGGCCAAGGAGGGGGAAGAAATAATAAAACAACCCCATCTCACAGGATATTCAAAACAAACAATGACAATAACATAAATTTCCCCCAGCCCTCCCACAGCCGAGGAAAAAATAATAACTAGGCACACTGGTACTCTCACTACCAGGGAAGCATAAAACAAGTGAAAAATCAGGGAAAAAAGGCATCAAACAGAAGGAGGAATCATAATAGTCCAAATAATCCCACTTAAGATAAACCCAATGTCAAGTCCGATGGAGAAGAATGGATGTTTCCAACATACAAAATATTCAGTCTCGCTGGATATTCTAAGAAGGGAATAAAAACCTCCAAAGAACCAGAAGTACATACAGGCCAAACCAATGGAAAGCAGGGGCTCCCCCACCTCACACCCTAATTTGCCTTATCAGGTCCAGCTATGCCCCAAGGACCTGCAGCCACAAATATCCCAAGGCCACACCAAAAGGACCAGCCCGGGGATAAATTAGGAGCCTCCCCACTGATCTCTAGCTCCCCAGGGAAGAGCAAAGCAGCTCCCGCTCGGTCCCAGGTGATAACAAAATTACCCAGGCACCAATGGGGGGAACAAAACCCACAACCAAACCACTATACCGGCCCTTCTTCTGGACTGCAAAAACTATATACAATTACAAAAGAGAAAAGGGGGCACTGATCAACAAATCAGTCCCCCACTCACGGTATTCCAAACACCACAAGTAGTCCCTCCTCCAATTTTCAGTTCTTTACATCACCACAAGAGATCCCAAATTGAACTCTTCTTTCTCCGAATCGAACTGAATATATCCACTTGTCCAAAAATAACGAATATTCATAGGGCAAAAGCATGAAAAAAGTCGTTAGAATCCAAAGTCCAGGCTTCCACGAACTGAAACACGCAACACACCAAAGGATACTGTACTCCAGGAACAACAGTTCGAGAAACTAGTTTGTGTCGAGTCGGTGGTAACAGTCAAAACACACAAATCCCATTAGGGAAAAAAGCTGCCCTCCAACTCTCAGTAGGCAGACAAAAAGCGCTCCTCTTTAATGGCAGAATAGCAGAATAGCCGCTCCAGAGAGATCGGCCAGCTCCCAGTCCCAATCCTGATGTCAACAAGAAGGCACCGTGGCTCCGGGAAAATGATCAGGTTCTGGCAAGGGACCGGGCACCACTTCTCCACTTCTCCACTTCACTGCCCAAAAGGCACAGGGGAAACGCCGCCAAGAACCACAGACTTCAGCAAGTGCAAAACTTGAGAATTTAAAAAACAAAACAAAAAACAGGACGTATAACACAACTGCGCTCAGTTTAGCATGTAGAAAATTAAATTAAACAAAGATAAAAGCAAAAAATATAAAACAACGAAGCATAAAAATGGGGGCTAGTCCAGTGTGACTGCCATCTTGAATTGACCACAAACAGAGTTGGGCAAAAACATGGGCCATTGTCGACCAGTTTCATGATTACCTCTATGGGGCAAAACTATTGGTGAGGACTGACAATAACCCGTTGACCTATGTACAGACTTCAGCTAAGTTAGACACCACGGGGCACCGGTGGCTCTCTGCATTGTCAACATATGATTATGCTGTCGAATACAGACCAGGCCTGAACCATATTGATGCTGATGCCCTATCTCGGAGGCCCATTTCCAAGAGCGACTGGGCCAGGCTGTGTGACCCTGACATCCGAGCATTGTGCCAAAAGTTTGATAGAAATGAACAGATGTCTATGGACACAGCGGACTGCTTAGTAGATTTGGGCCCCTCTGACACCTGCATACCGGCTGCGTACTGCCACTTCTCTGCTCTAGATATTAGTGCACTACCTCAGTTTGACAATGACAACATTCAATGGGCTCAATCCTGAGATCCTATGATTCAGCCGGCACTTGACGCCCTTCGTGCAGGAAAAGATGTGTCCAAGTTGCGTTCCTCTGATCTGAGAACCACTTTATTGTTTAAAGAAGGCTCCAGATTGAAGCTGCTTAATCAGTTGTTGCATAGAGAGACTGTAGATCAGGGTAGTCAAATAGACAAGCAACAATTGGTCCTGCCCACAGCCTTCAAAGATTTGGTACTGAGGTCCCTCCACAATCATATGGGCCACCTCGGTATCGACCGGACCCTTGACCTAATATGATCTTGATTCTACTGGCACAAGGTGGGGGCTGATGTTGAGCACCATGTAAGGACTTGTAGTCGCTGCCTGTAGAGAAAAACCTTGCTTCAGAGGGCTGCCCCCCCCTTGTCAACATTACTACCAGTACCCCAATGGAACTAGTCTGCATAGACTTCTTGAGTTTAGAGCCTGATCAGCAAAACATTGGCAATGTGTTAGTGGTTACGGACCATTTCACATGGTATGCACAAGCTTTTCCCACTAAAGATCAAAAAGCATCTACCATGGCCAAGGTGCTAGTGGAAAATGTCTTTGTCCACTATGGTGCCCCCCAGCGAATTCACTCTGATCAGGGCCGGGACTTTGAGACTTGGCTAATCAAAGAAATGCTCTCTCTATGGGGGGTGCGAAAGTCAAGAACCATCCCTTATCACTTGCAGGGGGATCCTCAACCTGAACCCTTTAACCGCACCCTACTAGACATGCTAGGCACCCTCCACCCAAAAGATAAGCATAAATGGAGCCAGCAGATTAGCACCTTGGTACACGCATACAGTTGCATAAAGAATGATGCTACCAGGTTCTCTCCCTACCGCCTCATGTTCGGGAGAGAGGCCCGTATGCCTGTTGATGTCTGTTTTGGGATTTCTCCTGATGGGGTCCGAGCCAAAGATTACCTGCAATATGTACAAAAACTTAAAGCTCAATTGAACCATGCCTATCAACTGGCCCAGACAATGGCCGCCAAAAGAAATCTAGCCAACAAAGAGAAACATGATAGAAAAGTAAAGGCTCAAAAGCTTAGGCCTGGAGACCGTGTGTTGTTGCAAAATTTAGGATTGCATGGTAAACACAAAATTGCTAATCAATGGCACCATCTTCCCCATATCATAGTTGGAAAGCTGGATGATTTGCTAGTGTACAAAGTGCGCCCAAAGAATAACTCCAAAGCTGTCAAGACCATGCACCATAACCACTTGCTACCTATTGGTCAAGTTTTAATTGAGGCTGAACCCACTGAGATAGATTCCCCTGGACCAGTGACTCGTGCTGCTGCAAGAAAGAAACAGAGTCAGCCTGCCCCCGTGGTTGCCTATTTAAGACTTTTCCCACAGCAGGCCCAGAATGATAGTGACTGCCAGTCTAACTCGGATGACAGTGAGTGTGATAATGCCTATTACCCCTCATATGAACTGAGTTAGTTGTTTCATGGAAATCCTATGTTGAATTATGGGGATGAAGCTGGGCCTTCTGGACTGCCTAACGCCCCGGCATCATCCTTGGAGACAATGCTCCCTGAAGGTGAAGTACAAAGTATCACGTCTGAGGATGCTGAGTCTTTGTGTATAGTGGAACTGTATGATTTGCCTGAAGGAGAGGCTGATGGTATGAGTCTTTCTGGTGACATGTCAGAACTTGAAGAACACTATGAGAGTGCTGAAAACTCTCCATCAGTGCCAGAGTGTCTTCAAAATTAGCCAAGTGTTGTAGAAACAGAGACTACAGAGCAAGGGGCTGACAGTGCTCCCAGCTTGGGCATTCCTCTTCATGTAGAGGCACCCCTCACAAGTGATGAAAGCTCCAAGACCATTGCTGAAAGTGCAGAGACTGTGGTTGCTCACCCCAGAAAGACTGACCAAGCTGTCAAGCCAGTGGTGCACTTGAGTTACGATTCCCCGGAGGCCAGTGGATTTGCCTCTCAATGTGGTCCACAAAGATGTTTATGTCTCTCAGAGCTCACTGCCCAAATTGAGCTTGACGGCCCTTTCCAGGTTACTTGTTCTGCCCTCTCACCATGGTGCCCCTGCCCCATCCAGCTCCAAGTTAGCTGATAGGGAAGGGCCCCCTCTTGCATTGTTTAGAGTACAAGAAGTTATTACATGATTCTGTATAGTAATGTTCAATTTACATGTGTGAAATATGCATACTGTATTGTCAGAATGGAAATGATACAGTGAAGTACATTGAAATGTATAGTAAAGTGACAAGTTATGCCAAGTGATGAATCAGATAGTACTTGTAGAGCATGCTAATGGTATAAATGTCTTGTATATGTTGCATTTTCAATGTTATGCTGGTACAGACTTGACGCGGATGCCAAGTTTGCCCAGGCAGGGAAGGGTGCAACCCCCCTACAAATGAGGGTTCCCAAAAAGTCTTCCTTGAGCTTGCCTAAATGCTCACTGCCAGGCTGGTGTGCTGCATTTTAGCAGTTTAAATGTGATTACCAGAGTCTGCATAGCTTCTGTGTACTGTCTCTTTAAGACCTGCTTGATTGCAGCATAAGTAATCTGAGATGGAGCTCTGTTGAAAGATGTAACTATTTGCTGAAAACCATTTAGAATGATAATGATAATGTAGTTTGTCTAACCTGCTTTCCTTGTAGCAAGGACTGTTTTGTTTGTCTCCACTATCTTGGTCCTGGGCTGCAAATTGGACCAAACAGTTCTGGTGGGACCTAAAATGTAGCCGGACTACAGGAGCTGTCTGAATTCAAAATCTATAGGAACTGTGGTTTGAGTTTTTGCGCCTTTTTTGCAACTGAAGGGTGAACTCTTGCTTTGATTGACAGCCAAATCAGCCAACCAAATCTTTTGGATCTTGAGGAAGTCCCGGCTGCTTGCAGTTTTCAGTTAGAACTAAGCTGGAAGCTGAGCAAGAAGGAGCTGAAGTGTTTCTGAGCAGCCATCCTGAGTGGATTCGCATGGGAGAACTCTGAAAAGGCTAAGTTTTTGACCTGCATGCCGGTGTGCTGCTTCTGAGAGAGAGAGAGAGAGGAGAACTATTTTGGACTAAATCCAAGTTTGTGTGACTAAAGTAAGCTATTGAAGTTGGCCAGGCTCAACCTGAAGAAGACCAAATATTTTTGCTGAATGCGATCGGCCTGTCAGGAGTTTCAGCTACCACTAAGCTCCCGGTGTGTGCAGAGATTTTGCGATTGTGCCCGGGGAGCGCTTTGCCTGGTACAGTAGAATTCCTGTACATGTAAATGTGCTGAACTGCTAGTGGGTTGTGAGTTAGTTCCCCACTGTGTGAACTGTGTTCTGCTTGCTGGAAGCTGTATCCAGTCCAAAACGGACTGCTTCTGAACTTGTCTCTATGCAGTCTGGGCTTTGCCAGACTGGCCCAGCCAGACTACCCACTGCACAGAGAAGCCATTGACGAGAGACTTGCCTGGGGATCAGCCCCCTGCTCCACGCTTGAACAGGAACGATGCCGCTGCAACTTGTGTGGGCCCTGCTTCTCCTGGCATTCCAGATCAACCACCTGCAGTCTCGATTTTCATCCAGCCTGTGTCTAGTCTTGGGTATCGTGAGTAAATACCAGGGTAGCTCCCTACAACAACAGCTTAATCTGAGTGTGTCATCTGATTGTCTTGTTTCGTTTCCTTTATGAACTGAGCCCTCTGGCTCCGGATTACAAATATTGTGTACTGTGCATGTTGTGTTTTCCATCACAGGACCCCAACCAGCTGCAACTCCGGGCAACTGTCCTGGCTAGCCCATCTCTTCTCTACCTGGGTACCTAGAGGTGGACTGTGTGGGGGGACTCAAAGCGCATACATAACTGCTTGATTGATATAACCTTTAAGCTAATTAACCTGATTTTGCCCTCCCTTGTTCAAGTCCCTGAATAAATCAGATCTAACTTTTCTGCATGGAATCTGACTGTGGTTCCAGTTTGTGCTCAAAGTACTGTACTGTTGCTATTTGCTGTGCTTAACCTTGTTTTACAGGGGGGTTCCAAGGGTCGAGCCAGAGGAACCAGCCCTGGTGGTAAGTGCAAACAGTGTGGGTACTTGTGTGGTGTACCAGGGGTATTGTGAAAGTGATTATTGTACAGTGTTCAGGTCACTAGAGGGGAAGGGGGGGGTACAGTGTCCCGGAGGGCTGTGCCTAGGTGATTATGGCACATGGACACACCTAACCATGACAGAACAGAGGCCAGTCTCAGAGACCCTGATGTGTTACTGTTGTACCAACAGGGCAGGCCTGTGACGCCAGACATGGTAGTGGAGGTTTGCAGGATGGGTGCCCTCACAATGTACCTGACAACAGCAGACGAGGACAGCTGAGGGAGGATGGCCCCACAGGTGAGCATAGCACGGACAATGGCATGGAGAGTGGCACGTGACATGCAGAAGACCAGTAATCATATCCTCTGGCTAACCGCCAGGTTGAAGACAGGCAGCCGAAGCCATGCCCCCAAACACATCGAACCACACCACCACCTGAGGTGACCACGATGGTGCAGAGAGACCAGCAGAGGAGGTGCTGGACACATCACGGACACTGGCGTATCCAACAGCAGTGACGCGGGACCATCCACCCATCTGGCAGGGCACAGCAAGGCCTCCCGGCCCTTGGCAGTGCATGACCGCCAATACATTGAGCTGCAGCAGCTCGAGCTCAACCGACTCAAAGCCCAGCCGCAGAACACAGAGGCTATCATGGAGCTGACATCGGTGGCATGTACCATGCGGTGTGAAATAACCGAGATAGCAAGGGCACAGGTCCTCACCATGGACATCCTCATGGTGAGGGGAACATCGCCGTGGCACCACAGCGCAGACTACAGCCCAACCCCCGTTGGTGTGGCACAGGGCGTGTCACCAGGCGTGACACAGGGCCAGGGGGACATCGACATGGTCATCACAACGGGCCCTGCCTCTGCCATCAATGGGCACGTCGCAGACACAGTGCACCCCTGCACCATGGATACACCCAGTGTTGAGATGCAGAACACTGCCACGGAGGATAGTATAGAGTATGAGGGGCAGTGTGAGGACCAGGACCCCAACGGTGCAGTGGGCAATGCACCTGTGAATGCCACAGAGTCACGCAATGCCACATGGTGCAGGAGTAGGGCCGCAAGGGCATTGGGAGCTGCAGCCAGGAGGTCGATGAGTTTGACGGTGCAGGAGCAGGCAGCATCATATGCCTCACCATGCCCATGAGCACAGATGGGCCTGTGAAGCCGCATGGGACCTGTGGCCGTGGGACCAGCCGTGGAGCACACACACACACACACACACACACACACACACACACACACACACACAGAGTTGGTTCTGGATGTGGCGCTGGGTGATCGCTGGTGCCAGTGGGGTGGGCAGGTGGACCCCTGTTTGGCTGGCTACCTTGCCGTGGTAAAGGGGCTTAATGCAGGGGCAACACTGCCCTGTCACTAAACACCAGCCATGTCACACAGCACCACATGCATACAGCATCTGCCCGCAGATGTTGGCATGCACCTTCAGTTGTGCCTCATCATCAGGCACACACATGCATGTGGTGTGACACACTCAGACATGTGCCGTTCTGGCTGTCATCACTGTGTCCATGGGTCAGGCATGCTCAGCAGGGGCTTCAGTGTGGCACAGGTGACCTAGCTAGCATCATAATGTCCCTTTTATGATCACTGCATGTGCCGCACAGCCAGCGGCTGTCTCCTATCCATGCACTGGGTCATCGTAATACTGCTGTGGTGGCATGTCCAGCAGTCGGTAGTCTGGCATTGGTATACCACGGTGCACCGCCATGTTGTGCAGCATCACACATACAGCAAAGACACAGCATGCACATTGCGGTGACAGCATAGTGGTGTCCCCAGTGTGGTCCAGGCACCTGAATAATATCTTAAGCATGCTGATGCTCTTCTCCACAATGGCCCTCATCTGCCAGTGTGCCATGTTGTATGCCATCCATCTCTGCAGCATCCGCTGGCACCAGGATGGGTGTCAGCAGGCATGGTCTCATTGGATAGCTGCTGTCAGCTGTGGGAGAAGGAGATCAGTTAGTCATGTCGCAGACAGGCAGATGCTACACATTCACACACACACACATGCGCACACACGCACACTGGCACATGACACCTACCCAGAAGCCATCTGTCAATATGTCTGGTACAGAGCCAAGCTCCAAGACCCAATGAATCCAGTATGTAAGAGTCATGGCATAACCCAGGGAACTTTGCACATGTCTGTGAACAGGCATGTGGCATCACACACCACTTGTCAGTTTATGCTGTGGAAGCCTTTACGGTTTCGGTATGCCTCCTCGGGCACTGATGATGTCAGGATCACAATGTGCATGCCATCCACAGCACCAACCATGTTGGGCATGCCGTACATTGCGAAGAACACCTGCTTCATGCTACTGACCTCACCATCTATCATGGGCATCTGTATGTGCTTCTGCATGTGCTCCAACAGAGTGTCCATGACCTGGGCAAGTGCCCTGGACACCGACGACTGGCTAATGTCAATGGCATCACCTGCCATGCGCTGGAATGACCTAGTCACGTTGTATGAGAGGGAGCACATGACCTTGGTCTTGATGGTCATGGCCCTGGAGCGAAGTGTTTGTGGTGCAACGCAGTTGTGGATGAGGTCACACAGTTGCACCACCATGGCCCACGGCAGTCGGAACTGTTCAGTGCAGTGTATATTCCATAGCATGTTGCTGTCCCCGGCGAACGAAACACTAGTTCATGTGGTCGCATGCATCTGCCTCTGCCATGTGCTGCATTAAGCAGGTGTATGTTCATAAGCAGTCCTGGGCACATACTGCCATCTCTCCAGGAGCGGCATGTACAAGGAACAGTGCCTTGTTACTCTGCCGCACACTTTATGCATCACACATCCAGTGTACATTGCGGACATGATTCTGCATGCACAATACAGGCCTTCACCTGCATGTGGCACATGGCCATCCACACGGCCGTCCACCGCCATGTCACACAGACAGTGGCCCCCTGGAAGGTGCTGCTGTCACTGGTAATGGTACATGGCTGGGGCCCTCCCCCCATGGATGCCTGCATGCACAGCCACACAGTTTGATGTTCCCAGGCACAGTATGGTGTCCGGTCCTCATGCCACATGTATTGTGACTGCATGTGCACATGTAGCAGGGTACCACTGAGCATTGCCATACCATGACTATTCACTCACACACACACACACACACACGGGACCATTGGTGCTGGACGCATTTCTGAGACATGCACCTGTACAGCACCCTGCATGGTGTCACCATTTCCTTTGGTGTCCTGTCCTCCACTCAGTCAGTGCCCCCTGACTGACATACATGCATACTGTTGTGTCCACACCTAGTGTACCGCTACAGATGGATCATGGTCCAGTACTGCTACTGCACCTTATTGCGGTGTATGGTGCCATGCTGTAACACACATGCAGGCTGTGGACAGTGGTGGGACTGAATGCAGACCATGGCCAGTAATGCATGGGCCTGTGCATGTGTATGCATGGCATACTGACCCCATACACCATGCAGCAGTGTGGGTCTGCCATGTGGGGTGTGCACATGTTACTGCATGCATGGGCGTGTGGCACATGCAGTCACACGTGACATGTGCACACTCTGCACAGGCCAGCTATATAAGGGGCACGGGTGGGGAACAACACGTCTTGCAGGGACAATGGAGAGATTCCCCCAGCAACTGTGGTGGGTGGCAGAGAATGACTTCTCAGACAGTGGAGGCTATGGACAGCTCTGAGCCGCAACTGCATCTGATTCCATAGGTTCTTTTCGGGGCACCCGTGTGTCAGACTGTGGGCGGTGGTGGGTGTACGGATTCCTTCCTGTCAGTGTGTACTAATGCACTCTTTCCTTTTGTCTCCCACCCTCCCCATGCAGGATGCTTCAGGTATGCCATCCCTCATCGAACTGTGCCAGCAGGAGCAGGGTGATGGTGCAGCAGTCATGGTCGTGACATCACTCAACCTGTACCACATGCGCTGGGCAAGAGCAATGCCTCGGTACCTCTGGCAGCTGAACGTGGGTGGTTTTCTCCCAACAGCGCTACAGGGGTCCCATCCACAGGATGGTCCTGATGTGGGTGGAGTGGCTCAGGGACATACCGGGTGCCAGAGGACTGCACATGGTGCTGGATGATGATGATGATGATGAGGATGAGGATGATGTGGAGGAGGGGAAGGATGACGTTGCCACCAGGCATGTAAGGATGCCACCCAGCCATGTGTGCTCATCGTCCAGTGGAGTGGCACTGTAGGGAACGTCCACCTCTGCCTAGGGACTTTGAGGGCTGTGTTGGGTGGCTCCGGCTGTCATGGGGTTTTCTTGTACGTGGGGAGGGTGGTTCACTGCTGCTGTATCAGCCCAGTGCAGGTGTTCTGTACATTCTGTGTCAACAAATATCATATTGCTATGCCCTGTTTGGTCACTACCTCGTGTTGTCTTTTGGGGGGTTGGCCAACCGTCATGCATCGTTCTCCATTTGCATGCATGTGTCAGGTCTGCAGTCATGTATGCATGCGGTGGGGGACTGTACCCTGCAGGGGCATTCATCTGATGGACCATGTGCTGTTCTTCTGCCCATGTGGGGTTGGGGGGCCTCTCCACAGACATTCATCAGGCAGGTTGTGGTGGGTTCACTGGTCTAGTTTGCTGGTGTTTCCTTGCCTCTTCAACGGTGGCTGCTTGTGCCCATGCTTGCATGTGTGCCGGACTGTGTGTCTGCTGCACCAGCGTCACACGTCGTTGGTGTTGCACATGCCACAGTGGTGTATTGCTGTGCTCCTGAACTCCAGCGGACATGGCAGGTTGGATGCCACCCGCGGATGCTCATTCATGTGGCTGTGGTCCCTCTACAGCTGCGTACTACCATGGATGCCCATCCATCCATGGTGTTGGTGGTATGGCGTGTGTGTGGTTGGCTGTCCATTGCCTCATACATGCTGCAGACCCATGGCTGTGTCCTGTGTTATGGCACTGTCAGCTGGGGTTCTCTGTTGTTTGCCTGCTTCCAGTGGAGTAGGCTTATTTGGCACTTTACAACTGCCCCTGACCACACGTATCTGTGCACACCATGTGGCACACATACGCATGCCTCACGCATGGTCATGCATACACTCAATGGAGTCTTACGTGCCGGGTATGCAGGCACGCCCCTGCATATACAGTATGTGAACTATCTGCATGGCTGCATGTTTCTGCTGATGAATCAGCAGTAGTAGTTGCTGAACCCCAGGAAATGCTGTAGCTCTTTTAGGTTGGTAGGCTGGGGTCAGGTGGTCAAGGATTCTACTTTACTGGGATCTGTCTGTATCCCCTCGGCAGACACTATATGACCCACATATTTCACAGATGCTTGAAAGAACTGGCACTTGTCTATGGATAACTTGAGGCCAGATTCCTCCAATCGGTCAAGGACTTTGAAGAGTCTGGTTTCATGCTCTACCAGCGTGCACCCAAATATGATGACATCGTCCAAGTATACTAGGCACTACAGCAGGTTCATATCCCCTACTGCACGCTCCATCAATCTCTGAAAGTTGGCCGAGATCCCCTGTGGCATCCTCAGAAATTCGTAGAACCCCAGCGGAGAGATGAAGGCTGTTTTCTCACTGTCCTCCAGGGCAATTGGAATCTGATAGTATCCACTGCGGATATCAAATGCTGAGAACCACTGACTCCCATTCAGGCAGTCCAGAGCATCCTGTATGCGTGGCATGGTGTATTGATCGAGGACAGTCCATCGGTTGAGGGTCCAATAATCCACACACATTCTCATGGATCCGTTCTTTTTACACACAACTACAATGGGGGATGCATAGGGGCTTCTTGATTCTTGAATAATGCCAGCAGCGAGCATTTCTTGTAGGTGCCTCCTAACATCGTCTGTCAGCTGGAGCAAGGTGTCGGGACCTCTCTTAGAATGGTCAGTCATCATGCAGGCGTATGTTATGCTCGGCACCATGGACACATCCCACGTACCACTCTTTTAGTGAGAACACTTGGTCTCTCCGGGCAAGTTTCCTGCTAATTCAGATTTTCCACTCGGCAGACAAGGGGGAATCACCAAAATCAAATAGGTCTGAGGTCACATTCTCCTTTCCACCATAGTGCTTGTTACTGGGTAATACTGCAGTGTCTGCGCAGTGTTCTGTAGCCAGCGTACATCCCCTGTTCACATGGACTTCCCGATCAGATAAGTTTTGAATTTGGACCATCACTGGGCATGCATGAGCATGGGCAGGTAGGATACTGGGCTTGACCATCAGGCCCTCTGACAACTTACCTTCACCTGGTGCATCCAGCATTAATATTTTGTTTTTCACATCTCTCCTAAGATGGACTTCTCCATGAACAGTATACTGAGTATTGGGTGGCAATACCAAGGAATCAGGATCCTTCTTCCAGACAATTCCAATTGGTTCATCCTGGTCTTCTGCCACAGACTGCCTCTGCAGGTCATAAGCTTTCTTGATCAGAGCTGGAATTCTCATTGCCCAGCCAGTCTGTCAGTCTTGTTTCTCTTGGGACCACTACGCTAACCTCCCAAACGTGGGCATTGGTAAACATGTGGGCATCGGTTCCAATGAGTAGGGGGACCCCATCATACATCCCTGTAGGGGGGCATGCCAGGGCTAGTGTCTCTACTTGTTCATCTCCATCAGTCATGGCCACAGGAAAAGACAGCCAAAGTCGGACATACCCTAGGCAGGGATAAGACTTGTCACTCAGGCCCCACACATGTAGGCCTTCTAGAGATTGTAATGGCACATCAGATAAGTGTTTGTAATACCAGTCCTGGAATACAATGGTCACTTGCGACCCATTGTCGAGCACAGCCCAAGCATGGATACCATTGACAGTCACAGTAGTCTCCATTGAAGGGCCCACCAATTTGGACCAATCTGGAGGAACGGTAGCAGGGACCTGGACAGACGATTTAGCCACAAAGAAGTTTGATTTAGTATTTCTTCAGCCCTCAGTGTGGTCATTTTGGGCACCCCCTCAGCCATTGATTTGCTTTTCAGAGTGCCGCTTGGAGTCTGTTTACTACTTTTTCCAAGTCTTTCTAAGATCTGCATTCTCTCCTCATATGGCCATCCTTTCCACAGTTGTGACAAATTATAGACTCCTGGGTCATTCTTGAAGAGAACATTGCATGAGGGACTGAAGCAGTAGCAAGGGATCAGGGTCCGATATCTGCTGGAAGTGGTGAGGATGGTGCAATGTGTTTTAACAGTTCCTTTAAGGTGGCAGTCAATTCTTTGATCTCAGCTTGGGAGCCACCCTCGGTACAGGATGCCTGAGCATGCACCCCCACCCCCATGGTAGTCACATCCTGAGACGGACCGGAGTCTTTGTCTGCAGTGGAGGCCTCCGTAAAGGCACCCGTTTGTACTTTTGTGGCTTCCTTCAGCAGCTCATCTCTCCACCGCTCAGCCCATGGCAGAATATCCTAAGTGGTCTCCATTTCAGAAAGGTCTTCCTGTACCGTGGTCACTCGTGCTGCGCCAACCCCATAATCACAATCTCTTTCTTCACCTTCAACCTCCCTGAGTTCTTTTATCAGGTCACAGTAGTCAGGTGGGTTATCTCTCCTATCCTGGAGCCTTAACCGGATAATCTGCAATTTAGCGTGCTTGGCATGTTGTAGTATGTGCCCCAGTCTCACACAGTTCAAGTCACTGGTGTCTACCCCACCCTTTCGATAAGCTCTCTGCAGGGCCTTCTCTAGGCAAGTAACATAGGCAGACAAACCTTCCCCTCTCCATTGTTTGGTACCTTTGAATTGCCACATCAAAGTCTTCTCTGACTCAGTGCTTCTGAAATTGCCTCGAGTGCAGACAGGTACTTTTGAGCAGATGCCTCAGGATTCATGGACCTCAGAAAACTAATGGCTTCCAGAGCCGGACCCCTCAAACATTCCATGATCCTTTTTCACTTCTCGGCCTCTGCACACTGCCACTCAGGTACCAAGGGGGTAACATAGTTGATCCAGGTCTCCAAGTCATCCTCCCCCTGCGGGTTGGGGAGGGTACCTGAGAACATCCTCAACTTACGGTACGTGTCATGACTAACTGCAGGCACTGATGTGAGTGCCGGCACAGGTGCAGGCACTGGAGCCAGTACTGGAGTGGTCGGGGGTGTGGGGGAAGGTACACCCCCAGGTGGCAGGAATAATTGCTTAAAGTCCTCAATGGTCTTCCTTTCCTCCAGCAACAACTTAGCAAATTTCTCCTCAAAAGTCTCAGATAATTAGTGTCAGTGGCTCAGTAGGTAGCACACTCGCCTCTGAGGCCGGGAGATCAGAGGGCTGTGGGTTCAGTTCCCACATCTGGCACTTGGGTTAATATCCCAGTACTGACACTGTAGTGCAGCATGAGAGGGGTGCTGCACTTCTGAGGTGCCGTCTTTCGGATGAGATGTTAAACCGAGGTCCCATCTGCCTGGATTGGTGGTAGTTCAGGTGGATGTTAAAAGATCCCATGGCACTTATCGAGAAAAAGTGAGGAATTTCCCGGTGTCCTGGCCAAATTACCCTCATTCACTAAAAATACCACCAACAGCTTAATGTGGTTCAAGGTCAGTTGGCATTCATCTGTATCCCCCTCCCCCGGGTCGTGCCTGAAAATAGACAGGATTTGTCTAGTGCACTTACCCGGTCAACAAAAGCTAAATAAATAAATAAATAATGGTGGGGGCTCATCCTCCCTGGGGTTTTTACTGTCTTTTGTTATCACTGTCCAGGCAGCCTGGACCCCTTCTAAGGCAACAGTCTGTGGCACTTTAGAGCTGCCCACGAGGTCACTACACTCTACCAAAACCATAAAAGTTTGGAAGATCAAATCAGCCTGTTGATTCACCATCACCACAGCATTTTTTAAACATTCAACTTTGAAGAGTGCTCCCTCTACAGTGTCCGTACTGGTACCAAGGGGAATAGCCAGTATAAGCAGAGCATTTTGGGGGTCGATCTCCTGCCCAGTACACCACCTCACCAACTGGTATACAGCCATTTCTACTGGGGTAGCCATTAATCTTTAACAATAATTCTTGATTTTGGCCACTCGGGAGGTGCTAATCCTAGCCGTAGCCTCCAAGATGTAACCCCTGGGTGACTCTATCCCAAGGGCTACTACCCCTGCCTTCATGACTAGTTGCAGGTTAAGGGGACTGGGTACTGAAAACCGGTGCCTCCACCCGGAGGACAGGGTTGGTGGTAGCGTAGCTGACCTGGGTACAGCCCTCCGGGACACTGTGACCCCTCTCTTTCCTCTCTAGTGGCCTAAACAATGAACAGAATACACAAGTAGAATAGCCCGCAAACCACAAATATATCCCCACTCTGATTGCACTTACCACCAGGGCTGGTTCCACCTGTCTGACCCTGGAGACCACCTGTAAAATAAGATTAGACACAGCAGACCAGACCTGAGTTTGATTCTCACAACCTCCACTTGCATACAGTGTGACTCTGAGCAAGTCACTTAACCGCCCAGTGCTCCCAGGTCGCCTCTGAAAACAGACACTTGTGCCTAGTGGGCCTTACCCAGTTGCCAAAGACTAAAATAAAAAATAAAATAAATAAAACAACCAGCAACAACAATACAGTGCTATTAGTACAGTCAGATCAAACTTATTCAGGGGGGGGATTGAACAAGGGAGGGGTGTAATCAGGTTGACTGGTCTAGCAACTGATTCAATCAGGCTACAAGGCATGCACTTTAGAGTCCCTCAACACAGTCACACACACACACTCTGGGTACCCAGTTGTTGATGCAGGCTAGCCTGAAGCATTGCCTGGGGTAGGCCGGCATCGCAGCTCGTCGGGGCCCTAATGATGGGAAGAAAGAGTCATGCACAGTAACCCACAATTTGTAATTTGGAGCCAGATGGCTCAGTTCGTGATAATCAAACAGAACAATCAAATCAGATGACACACTTTGATTTAGCTGATGTTGCAGGGAGCTACCCTGGTGATTACTCATGCTACCCAGTACAGGACACAGGATGGACGAAATGGAGACTGCAGAATGACTTGCTGGTTTGCCAGGAAAAGCAGGGCCCACACGATTCACTGTGGTGTCGTTCCTGTTTGTGATGCTGAACAGGGGGCTGATCCCCTGGTAGGACTCTCACCGATAGTCTTCTCTGTGGAGAGTAGCTGGCTGGGACAAGGTGGCAGAGCCCAGGCCAGGAGAACAACTCAGATGGCAGTCCGGTAGTGCTGGTTTCCGCTTCCAGCAAGCGTGACACAATTGGGAAGTGGGGAACCAAATCGTGACCCATTGAGAACATTCAACATACTTATAGTAAATAAAAAGCAGTACCAAAGTTCGGATGACAGTCCGGTCACAATCACAGTGTCTCTATGCAAACCATATACTCTGTGGTGGTTTCAGACTTCCTGACAGGCCAATCGCATGAAGCAAATCTTCGGTCTTCTTCAGGTAACAGGGCAGTCACAATTCAGTATTTCTGGTCACAAGCTGGTTTGGATTCAGTCCAATTAATTTCACTAGCAGATCCCTCAGAAGGGAAGATGAAGCAGGCAGGCCAGACACAGCCTTCCCACCAGTATCCTGTACTACTACGCAAGAGCAGCTGCTCAAATGTCTTGAGTAGTTCAGTCTCTCAGCTCAAAACTCAGACTGACTCTCTGCTGCAGGCAGCACCGGGACTTCCTTCTGATCCAAAAAGGGTTTGGTTGGTTGATCCATCTGTCTGTCAAAGCAAGGGCTCCCCCTCCAGATCCATTTAGGAGCAAAAATGAAAAAACTACAATTCCTACAGAAATTCACTCCCACAAGACCCCTGGGGATAGACTCCATTTTAAGGTCCCCAAAAGGCACTGATTGGTGCAATACAGAAATGTCCATGCTGCAAAGAAAGGCAGGTTAGACAAACTATAATACCATTATTATTAGAGCAGCTAATCAGCAAACAATTACCGGTTCTAACAGAGCTCCCTCTGCACCATTAGTGATTGCAGAACAGAGCAATATTATTGCAGCTCGGGCAGGACTCAAGCCTGGAAACACTCGGCCCCTACCCAGATTAATTATACACTACAAAAATAATGTCTCTTAAAAGGACAGGCACTGAGGCTAACAGGGCACTCACATGCAAGCACTTTGACACCTGTAATGACACAGAACGCCTGCCTGGCAGTGGGCATTTAAGCACACCCAAGTAAGACTTTTGGGAACCCCCATTTATAGGAGGTTCATATAGGATTCTTGTTCTGAACAATTCCTTTTAACCCTAAGGAACTACCCTTTTGGTAAATTTTATTTATTATTTATTATGATCTCGGATTGACACCTTTGAGAACAAGCTCATTACATAGGTTCCACGTCAAAGGAAATAAACAAACCTTACACAAATACAACATTTCTGTTAAGTAGTAATTTTAGGAATAAGCAATCCTATACAAACTATGACAAAATAACATTGTGACGGCAAAGGACAATGTATGCCAGTTGCATAATTACATAGCAAGAGTGAGGTAGCTGGGGAGTGAACAATAGAGTGAGAGAGGTAGCTGGGCACAGGGTATACAGGAGTGGGTGAACAGAGGGAGAGTACAGCAGCAAAAGTTAGATATTGAGGGGAGAATAATTCAACCCATGAGGCTTCATCAGTAAAATGTCATCATGACCCCAATGTGATTTGAACACACGCGTTCTGATCTGGAGTCAAACTCGCTACCATTGCACCACGAGGTCAGTCTGAATCATGTGGGAAGGGTGGCAACTGTAGCAGGCTGTTCCTAACAGTGGGTTTGGAGTATAGATATATTCCAATGGTGTCATCAGTTTTCTTATAGATTGTTAGGTCAAGAAAAGCAATAGATAAAGTGTCTGTTGTCACTGTCATACAGTATCTCAAAGATTCTAACCCCAATCTCAGATTTAAGGTGACAAGAAGCACTTAGTCCATTGCTTTTCTTGACCTAATAATCTATAAAAAATGAGATGGTGCCATTGGAACAGATCTATGCACCAAACCCACTGATAGGAACATAAGTCAGAATTTACCAAAAGGACAGTTCCTTAGGGTTAAAAGGAATTGTCCTGGACATGCAAGCTGGCATACAAAGTTTCAGGTCTCCATCTTTGGCAACAGATATGGAAACAAATCCAGTGACTCCAGGATTCAGTTCTAGGCCTCACACTCTGTTAAAAAACAGGTTATTTCATGCACAACTTTAGGGCCTCTAAGACTCTGACCCCCTCGTGGTCTGAACATTGGTTCTGAGAAAACACTTTCTCTCCTCTTCTGGAGAGCTTTAAGTTCCGTTTGCAGTTCAGCACACTAAATGATCCACACAAGTTAGATGGCTAAGGAGAAGCAAACAGACCTCTCCCGAGTTCCTCGAGTTGACACACAGAGCCTCCTAACAACACAGAAGCTCGAGCCAGACAGACAGTTCAGCCATTTCTTTTGGCTGAAGAGAAATGGAATACTATAATCTGGTTGGCTGCCCAGGCTGTCAGTCACAGTCCCAGCACTCTGAGTGAGTGAAAATGGGCACCAAGGAAGAAGTCCACAGTTTCTCTCAGAAGTCAGTTTAAGGACCCATTAAGACACCTGAAATTTTGATTTGCCCAAATATGGGTCAAAGTATCAAACATAGTGACTGGCTGTGTAAAATGTAAAGGGTCCCAACATTAAAGCTCATTTTAAACATAACAGTTTAACTCCAGCAATAAACAATCACAGCATTCAATAGATCTGCACATATACTATTAAGTGACTGTGCAATGGAACTTATCGGGGTGCTGCCCGGCTGGTCACAGGCTTGGATTTTCCTGGACCCAGCACAGGCTGCTCACTGCAAAGGCAGGACTGAACATCTTAAAGTGGCAGTGTGGTGGCATCTACTCGCACATTCAAGTGGGATCCAGTATTACATCAATACTTCACTCTGGGCCATATTTACAGTACTGGACTTTCCAGGCTGTCAAAGGCAGAGCACAAGCCAGGACCCTCTTCTGCAGAAGAACATTGCAAGGTCCAAGGAGAAAAGTAAGGTAAGCCCACCATTTGGTGGGGAGATAACAGAAAGATGAAAAACATCACTTAAATGAGCTTGAAAGAACACTTAAAACTAAAGAAGCTCACTACGCAACTTCAGCTCACCGAGACCCCAAGTCACCTTTGCACTACGAAATTCTAAACATAAATATTGTGATGGAGGTGAGAAAGGTGTCAAACTTTTAGTATATCGCCTCCGTTCACAGCAAATGGAGCATTATATTTCTGGCCTACAAGATCCATCTGGTCTAGTTTGTTCTCATGCTACCTCTGTAAATCATTATTATGACCTCCTTCTACAAACAATTGTCTACCTCCCACTCCAACACAGATATAATATCCGTCACTAATTTTCTGGAAAAATTAACCCTTCCACACCTTCCACCAGAGGTATCAGACACACTAGAACAACCGTTTACTTGCGAAGAAGTGTGTCAAGTTCTTATGTCATTAAAATCAAGAAAGGCTCTGGGGAGTGAGTGGTTCCCTGTATAATTCTATAAACCACTAGCAGATTTGTTTTGTCCCCTGCTCTGTAAGGTCTATGAAGAAGCAATGTTTTCTGGTACACTTCCCTATACTATGAGGGAAGCAATTATTACAGTAATTCCTAAAAAAGATAAAGATACAACCCTCCCTTCTAATTACTGGCCCATATCGCTGATAAATATAGATGGCAAGATTTATGTCAAATTATTGGCTTCCCATCTTGAACCCCTTATTTCCTGTTTGGTTCACCATTCCCAGGTGGGATTTGTCATGGGGAGGTCTAGGTTTGGATCATCTCTGCTCAGTATTTAATCTCATGCATAAGGCAAAACATCTCAAATCTCCAGCAACAGCTATAGATGTTGATTTTGAAAAAGCTTTTGACACTCTAGAGTGGCGTTACCTTCACCTTGTACTATCCCACCTGGGTACTGGAAGCCAATTCTGTTCTTGGATAAAACTCCTTTATACCTCTCTGTTTGCAAGGGTACTTACTAACTCCACCTTGTCTCATGCATTCCATCTATCCAGAGGTACCAGATAGGGGTGTCTCTTGTTCCCTTTACTTTTTATTCTAGCTCTAAAACCCCTTGCAGATGCCCTCCGTCAATCCTTTGAGATAAAAGGTATTTCCATCGGCAATATACAATGCACTTCATTACCTTATGCAGACAATTTATTAATCCTTTTAGAAAACCTAGAATCCTCTGCTAATTCACTTATTTCACTTCTAAATATATTTACTGAATTATCTGGTCTTACTGTGAATTATAAAAAAACTGAAGTTATACCACTAAATTATTTTTGCAAACCTCATATGGCAACTGCTGTAGGTTTTCAACGGGCCTCTCATGTAATTACTGACAGTACTTAGGGATAAAAATCTTATCCAATTTTGATAGAATTGGGATGCCAATCTTCTCCCTTTATTAGGTGACATGAAAACTGTGCTTGACTATTTGAAATTGCTTCAAATAAATTTGGAAGGAAAAATTTCTGCCGTCTAAATGATGGTATCATCAAAACTTCTGTACCTTCTTTCGAATATTCCTTTAGTCCTGCCTAAACCCCTTCTGTCTAAGACTGATCGTTTGTTAGGTGACTTCTTATGGGAAGGTTCCACACCACGTTTTAGTCGTATCAAACTACGGGCTCTTTGGTCCATGGGTGGATTTGGCCTCCCTTGGTTCTGAGTCTACTTTTGGCTTTTCATGCTTCACAAACTATAAAATGGTGTGAAATACCTATTTCTGAGTCTCCACAATGGCTGCACATGAAAACTTCTCAAATTCCTGGGGGGGGTCCTTCCGGCGAATTCTATATTTAATGTTTTACCAAAGAAACTAAAATATCAGCCAACTATAAGCCCTTTAGTTTATTATTGGATTAAGCTTCATAAATGGTTGGGCACTGACCACAGGCACTTTCCTTATACTCCTCTTTGGGGTAATCCAAAAATCACCCTTGAGGGTAGGCCGCTGTTCTTTAGCCCATGGAAATTAAAGGGAATGCAACATTTGGGTGATATTTTAGTTTGAGATTCTCCTGTACTGAATTCATAGTCTTGCTTACAATCTCATTGGGGTTTGCCTAGGCAATATTTTTGGAAATTCTTACAAATACATGTAGCTACTTTGCCCCTAATCCAAATCCAATTTAACCCACCTCGACCCTCCTTATCCATTTCCTCTTGGCTCAAATGTAAATCTGGTAGAGCTGGAATGATTTACAGATCTATTAGAGATTGTCTGCCTTATCAGTCATTATTGGCCAAAACTAAATTGGAATCTGTCCTGCAACTCAAAATTTCAGAATCACAATGGAAAAAATGCTGGACCTTTTGCCATTACTCTTTTAAAGATGTTCATAGTATACTAATCCAATACAAAATATTTCATTTTTGGTACAGGACACCATTAGTTCTTTGTCATTTAAATATTTTACCAAATGATAGATGTTGGAGATGTAACGCTCCAGGGGGTAACTCGTTTCATATATTATGGTCCTATAGACATATTAACCCTTTTTAGCAAAAGATCCATTGTTTTGCAGTAAATGTCCTTGGTTGCAATATTCCTGTTGTGGCTTCATTTTTATTGGGTATCACAGACTATGCCCCCCTTCTCTCATGTTTCCAACATAGATGGTTAGCTATGTTATCTATGTGGTGAAACATCTCATTTTAATTAGATGGAAGTCCCCAATGATACCCTCCTTTGAGGAGTTACTTACCAGCCTTTCACAAGCAGCTTCTTTTGACAGGCTCACTTATTTGGCTTCTGGTCAACTGAACAAATATAGGACTTGTTGGCATGCGAATCTCAGCTTTTTACAGTCCTTCAACTCGGGGGTTACCTAGGTCTCCTTTTAATGTCCAGCATTAATTCTCATTATATGACGTATTACAGTATTTGATCTCTCGGGGTTTTATATTGGATCTCTAGTTGCTATGGTTTCATCTCTGTACAATGTATGTGCTGTTACTCACGTTATGCTGTTTCAAATCTGTTTTACTTGAATTTTTGAGGCACATGGATCTGTGCTTTCTGGTATTTATACCTTTTGTGCTGATGTAACTTATAATACCATTGTCATCTACATGGTGTACTGTTACCTGTACAATGTCAATGCACTTCTGCCTTAAAACTTCAATAAAAAGATTAACTGCAAAAAAAATTACACCCATGCCTTCCAGAAACTTTTGAAAACCCCATGCCTCACACCCACACTTACACTGACCTACTGCCTCAGATAAACTTGTAATCCCCCCCCACACACTTACCTTTCTCAACTCTGTTTCTGTACCTTTTCCTAACAGGCTTCTCCTGCCCTAGTGCCCATTTCTTTCTAAGTTGTTCACTCACCCACTCTGCTTGTGCTCATACATTTCTCAACTGTTCAAATGGATTTTGCCTATAGCATCCAGCCATTAGTAACTGGCTTACCATTCCTGAAAAAGTTTGTAATCACCTCAAGAATAGCCATACTGAAATAAACGTTGAACTGTTCACTCACATCATAGCCTTGCCAGTACTGACTGCTCCATTTGTTTGCATTTGAGTAATGCAAACTGCCCGAAAAGGGAATATTTTTACCCCATGGCCACTAGACAGTTAAATTGTGCTCCTGATGGGGCAGCAGAAAGGTGGCACCAGTTAACTTTTAAACAAAATGATTCTGCTCTTGATGAGAGACCCAGAAACCTGACCAGACTGGCTATCAGCATACGCTAAGCTTACAGCAGGTGGAAGAAACTGGAAGTGAATTCATAATGCCTGCTCTCGTATGGTGTTTGAGAGAAAAAAAGAGAGAACTCGAACCACAAACTGGCTTTGTTTCTTCCTCTCTTACTCTGTCACCACCTCTGCTCCAACATAACAAAACTTCTAGTACAAACTTTTCAAACTGTTGCTTATCCTCATGGCACTTTTTACAGTACAAACTGGCTTTTTTTCTCTCAGTCTCCCATTGTGCTCTAACAGGAGAGAACACCATGAACAACCCAGATTTTTGTCCAGACTGCTACTGCATATTAAAACATTAGACAAAATCAAAGTCTTGGGGGTTGGGCGATTTCAAGCAGTGGACCAAAATTACTTTACATATAGTTACTGTACATGCTGAGCAGTGGCAGACATTATGCGCATACACTGGCTGATTCCGAATGAAGGCTCAGAGCTGAAGCGCTGGGGTATTTGTGGTGAGGCATTCTGCACACTTGTGTGTTAGGTGCACTTTATTTACTGATTGATTAACTGATTTTGCACAGAGAAATTGATGTATTTTGCACTGCATAGTAGTACTTTGTGATCGTGCTCAGTATTGATTCTGTTTCTACTGTGAGGAATAAACAGGCAATTTTGCACTACCATTAATCCCCTGGTCAACGTCAGTTGCTGAGAGGCTGTTATGGAGTGTGGTACTCTTTGTTCACGTGAGTGTTTTTGTTGGGCTAACTGCCCTGGCACCACAACCACTTCCTGCTCCAATGTGTCTTTCATTGTTCAGACAGACATTGGCACTCCCCATGTCTCCTAGCACAAAATGAGACTATTTTTTACTTTTCACTTACAAAAAAAAAAGAAATGTATAGTGTTTTTATTTTTATTTAATTAATTTCTATTTATTTATTTTTTTCCAGATCTTCTAACAGTGGACCAATATTATGTAAGCAGTAAGACCTGAAAGAATGTCGGGTATTGGTGGATACCTGCACACCCAGCGGCATGATGAGGCCTGACGCAGAAGGCAGTGGGGCTAACAGCCCCTGGACGTATGGGTATCCACCAATACCCCTCACCCTGAAGGGTATTATTGCACTTAGAAAATGGGTTGGGCAAATTAAAAAAATAGTCTTTAAAAGATAAAAAAGACACAAAAAGTACACTAAAGTGTTGCTTAGAAATGCAAATAGTTCCTCCGCAGATGGTTTTTACCCGTCAGTCATTTGTCTTGCTACACATGCAGTATAAAGTTTGTTTGTTTACCATGGAACATAAGGATTCAATATTCTGAGCACTGCCAGTAATGTCACCCTCAAGATTTGAAGGATGAGATAGCAGCTGCAATCCCCAAAAATAAAAAAAACTTATTTCAAAAGACCAAAGTGATCAGATTGGTGGGGATAGTTTCTTTATTACTGATGGACAGCTCCAGATTAAAAAATGCAGGACTGGATGTGATGGATGGAGAGGGATTTGGGGATGCTCATTCAGTTAGTGAGCTCTTGCAGGCCTCAGTTACATCCTCATACTCTGGCTGCTGGCACGCTGCAGCAAAGCAAAAATCTAAATCACCACCGATGGAAAAACTTTGCTAGCAGATGGAAATCTTAATAGCAGAATTTTGGTACTTTCTTTGGGAGGTTCGAAACAATACTGCAGCCCTCTGTACTTATATAAGTAAGCTCGAGGATCAAGCAGATGGGCAGGAGGCCCAGTTAACAATCACCGGCCATTAAGTAGACCTGACGGAGTCAGCTATTCTTTAGCTCCATGAAGCCCTCCAGAATACTGAGGATAAGCTGAAGGACGTGGAGAGTCAGAATCAGTACAGTAATGTACACCTGTATGGGATCACTTAAGGGGATGAAGGAACAGATATTATTGTCTTTTTGCAAAACTTTTTTAGGAATGAATTGAATTTGCCTGCGGACAGAACTCTGGATATAGAGTGGGCACAATGAGTACTAGGCACAGAACCCTCCGCTCCCAAAACACGGCCCTGCTCCATTATTGCCTGATTTTTGAGGTATACTGATAAACAGGATGTATTGGCCAGACCATGGAAGGCTAAGGAGGTATTTCACAAGGGAAAGAGAGTATTCTTTGAAAATAACTACCCTGCCTCCCTCCAGACAAAATGGAATGCTTATATCCCCTACATGAAAACACTATGGACCCACAGACTTATAAGAGACCGCAGAGACAATGGAGTAGATCATACAGCACTTAAGGGGAAACCAAGTGATGACAAGCCGCTCTGCTGATCCTGCCTGAAATGGGACTTGAACATTTCTTTTTTGCACTGCAATCTTTGAGTCCCCCAGCTGAGTCTCTCAGTTCTCCCCCTTGCTCTGTCCTTTCCTCTGGTGGGTTTCTAAACATTTCTGGTCTCTCTCTGTGGAAGACCACACCCTGGTTGAAGCACCGGGGATGACTTGGAGAGTGCAGCACAAGCTCCAACATTGTGAGGAGGACCTGTACGTAACTGGAATACCAATAAAACACTGGAATTAATACACTGAATGGTGTGAGCCTCACATTTTGTGTAAGCAGAGTGCAGAGTGCCTTGGACGTCTCTTTCTGTTCAACTGCTGGTTGCTAGTGTTCCCCCACCACCAGTGGGCCACCTTGGAGAGATAATGTCCAATTTTGGAGAATAATACGGCAATCACAGAGCCAGCTAAAAGTATCAGCATCATAGATGTCTCATACCCATACACAAGTTAACTATTGGAGGGTAGTCTGCCAGCTACATAGTTGGCAAGGTTTGTCGACGGGCAACCCTGTGCCACTTCATGGGGACTGGGTTGGTTGGGTTGCCTGCTGTATGCCAGGTACTAACCAAATTCCTGCTCATAATCTACAGAAGGAAGAGCCAAGCCCTCCTGCTTTCGTTTGCCTTAGTGGTGAAGGGGGACTGGATGCCCTGACAGGCTTAGGAGGCTCTTACTGGTTGCTGAGCATGAATCATATATATGGCTCAACAATAGCCCATCAGCTGAAGGCTACTGATCTCAGATAATATGGTGGAGACTTCCTGTACATACTGAGTTCTGGGAGCAGTAGGCTTATTTGTTTGGAGGCGAGACAACTAGCAGATTGAGAAGGGAACCCGGGGGCCTGGGGGGCTGGAGGTTCTTGTGGGCTTGGGAGTTGCAGGGTGTCATAGTTTGATGGCATCCATTGGGTGGGGCTCTTGCCGACAACAATTCGCACAGCATGATCCCTCAGACTGAGGACTAGAACTTGTATTTTCTCCCTTTCTCCATCACGCCTCCAGGCTGGATTGAGTATGGTGGAGCTAAATAGAGATTCTGGATATTTCTGCAAACCTCTCTTTCTTGTAGGGAATACTTTTGCCACCAGTGAGGTATACCAACTAGGACTACTGCAAACCAAAAAGGGGGTCTTTGAGCCCTGTTCTTTCTGGGGGGTATGATGGCCTCCTCTATAGGGGTACCTAGCCAAATAACCTATTTGGTAAACTGCATGTCATTGAACTCTTGCTGTAATGTACCAGCTAACAGGATTTTGGGGAGCAGAAACTGAGTGCTTCTTAAGTACAAAGAGGGCTTTATTTTGGAGGACCTGTCCATTATGTCTGTGGAAGTCCGGTTTTTCATGCATGTTCATGCATGTTTATTTGTGTCTTCTTAGCTGAGAAACTGTTTGGGCTCTATCCAATGGAAAGCTTTAAAGCCATGAGGATTTCAAAGCTGAGGCCATAGGCTGGGGAGAGGTGCAGTCTGCTAAGTGATGTCATTTTCTCCCTTACTTCTTTTTCCAGACAACTTCTTAGCTATTGGGGACCCTTTACTTTTTTAAGCGAAGGATATCCTCCAACCGTGGGATTTTCCAGCAGGAACAGGGCTCATATTTAAGCCCCTACCATAAAAGCCCACACCTGCCATCATAGAAGCATGGTAGCCCAGTTGGCCCTTGACCTCTACTAACAAATGTTCCAGTTAGCTCTGTTCTTATTGTTTCTCAGCCTCATTATGAGGAGGTGCCCTGTTGGTACCTCTGCAGCTCATGTAATGCAGGTCCCTTGTTTAATAGTTTATAAGACAGTTTGGCTGGTTCAGTGTTTTTTTCTGTCCAGATCACAGGGCATTTCCTTCCTTAGTCATGGGATGACCACCTTGGTTCCCTTTGGGTTTTAATTTTGGTTCTTAAGCATAAAAACTGATGAATTAGAAGAATATTTTGTTTGCTATGCAGAATTGGTTTATGTGAGTATGGTGGGGGGCTGCATGGGAAAACGTTGCTCTTTTATAACAAATGATGGGTAAGGATGCATTACGTGAATGGGTTGAACAACCCAGTGAAGCAGCTCAATGTGCTCTACAGAATCAGAAAAGAGCATTCTGATTTAGTATTCTAACAGGAGAAACATCTTGATACCTCAGAGCATGGGAAGCTGTCCAAATCTGGGTATAAAATGTTTTATTGTTCTGAAATGCCTAAGGGTAAACAGAAGGAAGTAGCTATTCATGTGCCTGAGTCATGTGCCTCATACCACCTCTTTCCAGGAGCTAAAGGTCACCAAGGTTAGTGGCGGCCACCTAGCGATAGTCCAGGGAATTTTGTACCAAGGAGAAGTTACCATGGCTAACCTTTATCTCTCACCAGGATCTAATACAGCAGTGGTCATGCTGCCCAACTTATGAGGTTAGTTCTGAAAAATACAACTGGGATGCTACTCCTGGGAGAGATTTCAATATGTTGGGGTCACCAGAATGGAACACCACCAATCCTAAGCTACCTCAATAAGAGGTGGCTCACAAGGCCTGTGCTTCTCTATTACATGCCCAGAAGTGTGGACATTTGAAGGGGATTTTCACCCCAAGACCCAGGGGTATATGCATTACTCAGCAGTACATGTGACATATACCCACACAGATAATTGTTACACACAGCAGGAATCTCTCAAATATGTTACTGACTGCAAGATGGGGAACATCCTCCTTTCAGAGCATGCACTCCTCCTCTCATATCTATAGCTTGAAAAGGAGATCCCCAAGACACAGTGACATTCAAATGAATATCATTTACACCTGAAGGAATTCCACTGCTTTTTGGTGGAAAACAAAAACCCAGAAATAAACACACTGAATGGGGGAAGGGATACATTCGCAGGCACTCTTATGGGACACCCTGAAGACAGTCTTGAGGGGCTCTAGTATAGAATATTGGGCCAGAAAACAGAGGGAGAGACAGCAGAAACTGATCTATAGGATACACTCCATTTTTTACAAAGTGCGCAAATACAAGAGGATAGGTCGGTCCTTCCCCAGCTTGACAAAACCAAATCAGACACTGATAAGCTCTTACTGGAGAAAATGGAACTGGTCTTAATATTCCTTCACCACAAGTATTATGAGGTGGGCCCTCATGCAGCTAGAACCTTAGCACATCAAGTGTAGAAACAAAAAAACAGAGCAATGGTAGCTCAGTTGAAGTATCTCATGCATCCTGCCTTTTGTGGGGCAGAAATGGCTGAGGCATTCCACCATTATTAGTCACATCTTTAAAAATATCAGGTGGTGGTGTAGATGCTGATGATGAATGTGGTGATGATGATGATGTTGCTGTTGTTGCAACATGCAGTCCACATGCTAGCATCCAAGCAGAAGATGTGGATGTGCGCGACATTGATGATGTTTCGGGCACTGCACACCTGGACTGCAACTGACCACCATGACTACCTATCATATTGATTACTGGGTCATCATCATCAACATTGACTTAAACCGGTAGATCACAAGTTTTTATGGGGGGGGGGGATTACTGCAAACAGACTCAGACACAGCCACTTTTAATTTCTTTTTCTCTGGTTCCCAACTGGGGTCAATTACATCATCATCATATTCATCAGCGTCACACACATCCACATCTTCAGCTTGTGATACTCGGCTTTTAACATGTCCATGATGTGGCTTATTTAAGTTCGTTATTTTAATAAAATAAGCCACATCATGGACATGTTAAAAGCAGAGTATCACAATCCCTGGTTTGGGATATTTTTGTTCAAGATGCAAATGATGATTCAGTTGCAATCTGCCAGGTTTGCCATGTGCGTGTGAGTAGAGGTAAAAAGGGAAGCCATCTGGGCACAGGAGGACAGCATATGCATCTTAAGAATAGACAGTTGGCACTGTGTACCCAGCACAAGCTGGCAGCTAATACCACAGTGGGGCATTCACCCGCGTCACCAGCAACCATAGCAAGCATGTTATCCCCTTCCATGACTGTTAAGCCCAGTAGGAAATTAAACATGTGCAGTAGTGCGGTAATAAGAGCAGAGGATTACTACAGGCATGATGAGGTGGAGGACCATAATGACTTTGAAATGTTGTCAAATGCTGGTGAGAGTAGCAGTTTTTGTGGTGGTGGTGGTGGTGAATGCAGTATGTCTAGTGTAAGTGGTACATCAACCCCAGTTGGCAAATCTGGCAAAATAACAGCATTTCTGGGTTTCTCATCATCACCTGTGCAACCGTCTTCATCAAATGTCCACACTCCACCCCCTGCAAATGCCACTCATCACAGAGCACAACCATTTGTGATCAACACACCCTGTATAAAACGTTTAAGTCAGCCCATGTTACAGAGTGTTTTTGTGCATAACTGAAGTCCCCCCCCCCCGAATCATACAGTGTCACGTGAACTCAATGCTGCTGTAAGCGGAAATGCTGGCAATTGATCTTTGCCCTTCTCCTTTGTGGAAAATTCTGGGTTCTGGCAGTTTGCTGCACATGCCTGTCCAAAATGGAAAGTCCCATCCAGGGCATACTTTTCTACCCGTGCTGTCTCCGAGTTGTTCCACACTGTGTCTGACTCAGTAAGACATGCCCTTCAACATTCCTCCTCTCCATTCATCCATTTAAGTATGGATATGTGGACAAGTGGCAAAACAGCGGGAAGTTCATATTTGTGTATAACTGCACACTGGGCGCAGGTGCTGGGGGTTGTTTGTGATGTTGGTAGTGTGAATAATCAGTGCAGTAAGGTGGATTGTTGTGGAAGCAATCTTCCAGGAATTCGACAGCATGCAACGTTTGCTATGCGCAGTGTGACCTGTTAACACACTGGTGAGAACATGTTGAGTGTGGTACTGACTGAAATTGACAGATGACTAAACCCTCTGTCCCTGAGAGCTGGGTTCATAGCAAGTGGCAATGGGTAAAATGTGGTGAAATGCATCACGAATGGTGTTTTTTTTCGTGTTCCATGCATGGCCCACTGTTTAAATCTTGTGGTTCCAGAGCTTCTGCAGCACCCTGATATAAAGGAAATGCTGACTGCTGCACGACGTATCTGCTCTCACTTTTCAAGATCTGGAAAGGCCCGTGACCAACTGCGGCAGTTGCAGATACAAAACAGCCTGCCTCAGCACCGCTTGAAGCTGGAAGTTGTCACCCGATGGAACTCCACTTTATACATGGCAGAGAGGTCGTATGAACAATGCAAAGCCATCTCAGAATATCGTGTTATGCACACTAGCCATAACAGTTCCGTGGCCTCCATTTCTATGACGACTGCACAGTGGCGCCTCATGGACTCTGTAATCACAATTTTGTGGCCTTTTGAACATGCCACACAGGCAGTGAGTGGCGAGTCTGCCTCCATTAGCCAATCAATTCCACTGCTGTGGGTGCTGAGGCAGACATTGGTGAATGTACAGCATAGCCTTGATGTTGCCGGAGATGGCAGTAGCAGTATGTTGCTGCAACACATGCTGACAATATTTGACCACAATCATCATGTTGTGAGCATTCAGCGTAGTGACAACTTTGCCATAGCAACAATGCTGGACCCACGATACAAACGTGGAACTGCATCAGTACTGGAGGGAGGGTCTGAACAGGTAAAAAATATTAGTGTTCAACTGGTGCGCTTGGTTCATGGGGCACAGAAGTCACGTGCCAAGGTCAGCAAACCTCAGCAGCATAGTCCGGCTGAAGGTGTACCTGGAGGACCATCAAGCATATCCTGCAAGGGGAAGGGGACTGCACTTCCAGGTGGTCTGTCATCCAAAGTGGCTAGTATCAACCCGCATTGGGAGGCTTTGTCCCGAGTGGGTATTTGTGAAATAAATGTTTCGGGAGAACAGGATTATGCATCAACAATTGGACTTAGTGTGGCACAGAGAATGATTGTGTCATATTTGTCTGAAAACAGGCATCTGACAATAACTGAAGATCCTCTTTTGTACTGGAATGGAGAGGTCAGTGAATGGCCAGAGCTGACTGCAGTGGCACTGAAGTACCTCACATGCCCACCCTCCAGTATAAGTGTTGAGAGGTTATTCAGCACAGCAGGTGCAATAGTCAGGGATCATTGGATAAACCTGTCTCCTGCAAATGTTAGTTTGCTAACATTCATTAAAATGAATGAGAGGCACATACCAGCACAGACTGCAACCAAGGTATTCATACCCCGGCCTAGTCATGGTGGTCTTGCTGATGTGGAAATGGAGTATCCTGGTAGCACTGGCAGTGGCTGCCTGAAATGGCCCACCACTGACATAGATGACGATACAATGGAGAAAGAATTTCCCAGTGGTCAGACTTCAGACACCGATGACTGTGAGGGCAGCTTTCTTTATGAGGATGATGATGTGGTTAACGTTGGCAGGTTTTAACTGAAGTTTTTAAAAGGTGGTGTGCCCCCCCGGACCACCACCACCGGGACTGATGTTAGCCACTGCCACCACTGCCACCATGAGCCTGTCTGCCCCCTGAACCACCACCACCACTGGGACTGATGTTAGCCACTGCTACCATGAGTCTGTCTGCCCCCTGAACCACCATCACTGGGACTGATGTTAGCCACTGCCACCATGAGTCTATCTGCCCCCTGGACCACCACCACCAGGACTGATGTTAGCCACTGCCACCACGAGTCTGTCTGTCCCCCGAACCACCACCACCACCGGGACTGATGTTAGCCACTGTCACCATGAGTCTGTCTGCCCCCCGGACCACCACCACCGGGACTGATGTTAGCCACTGCCACCATGAGTCTGTCTGCCCCTCCCGAACCACCACCACTGGGACTGATGGTAGCCACTGCCACCATGAGTCTGTCTGCCCCCCAAACCACCACCACCACCGGGACTGATGTTAGCCACTGCTGCCATGAGTCTGCCTGCCCCCGGACGACCACCACCGGGACTGATGTTAGCCACTGCCACCATGAGTCTGTCTGCCACCCCGAACCACCACCACCACCAGGACTGATGTTAGCCACTGCTGCCATCAGTCTGTCTGCCCCCCGGACTATGACCACCGGGATTGATGTTAGCCATTGCCACCACTGTCACCATGAGTCTGTCTACCCCCCGAACCACCACCACCACTGGGACTGATGTTAGCCACTGCCACCATGAGTCTGTCTGCCCCTTGAACCACCACCACCACTGGGACTGATGTTAGCCACTGCCACCATGAGTCTGTCTGCCCCCGAACCACCACCACCAGGACTGATGTTAGCCACTGCCACCATGAGTCTGTCTGCCCCCGACCACCACCACTGTGACTGTTAGCCACTACCACCATGAGTCTGTCTGCCCCCTGAACCACCACCACCACTGGGACTGATGTTAGCCACTGCCACCATGAGTCTGTCTGCCCCCCAACCACCACCAATGGGACTGATGTTAGTCACTGCCACCATGAGTCTGTCTGCCCCCGGACCACCAGCACTGGGACTGATGTTAGCCACTGCCACCACTGCCACCATGAGCCTGTCTGCCCCCCGAATCACCACCACCACCGGGACTGATGTTAGCCACTGCCACTACTGCACCTGAGTCTGTCCGGACCACCACATCCCTCAGCCAGAGACACAAAGCTTCTTAATATTTAAACCATAAAGTGAGTAGGTGTACTCATGTTTGTTATGCTGCTTCACTTCCTTTAGTTGTCTGTTTTGTTTTCTGTAGCTTTTCAGAGCCACAATGGTAAAACACATACGGTACACTTCTTTTGTTTCTTTTACAGGGTAACAAAAAAAGGCTCCATCGCTAAAACTCGTTGGGAATGGTACTGTAGCTGTACCATACAGAGAGGAAGCAATGTAATATCCATGTGAAATCCATTCTGTTGAGTATGAAGATTTTATTTAATCCATTTCATTGTTTTGTAAAGACTGCAGCAAATATTGCACACAGGTTATGTTAGTTGACAAGATGTGGGTTGAAATGTAACTTGATGTTAGATTGAGATTTGAGAACCAGGGAGGGACACATGACAATTAAGTTGTAAGAAGTCATTCATTTCTTTTTTCAGGAAACTTCCAGGTGCTTTGTTGTTCTGTCAAACTGGCCTTATTCAAAAAAGTTCTTCAACATCAGGCACCCCCCTCCCTCGAGCTTGGGCACACATGCAACACGCAGACGTCATTTCATTAGTCGACCATGACCATCCTAAGACAACCGGACTCCAGAAGGATGCTGATGAAATCTGTGAAGAAGTAACAAAATAAGAAACCATTAGAGACAAGCCTGAAAATATGGTTTCCCCCACCCCCAATACAAAAAAAAAAAATACTTACCTTCATGTGCTTGAGAGTTATCTGTTTCCAATTTCAGCACAAAAAATTCTCATTGAGAACTGGAATGTGCACACCAACAGTTTCTGTGTGACCTGTGATGCAGAACAATACCATGAGTACATGTCCATGTCAACCCCTCCTCACCTACAAAATACACAACACAACCATATATCTATATATATATATATATATATATATATACTCACCAAGGCTACTGTTAGTGTACAGCCAAAGGGCACCCTTCAATCCAGTTGAGATGATCACATTGCATTTGCTGGAATTTTCTCACAGAACACCTTGGACCAGCAACAGGATGCTCACAGTCATCATTTTTCTGCACACAAGCAGGATGCATGTTGGGTCTGCAGAAAAAATCTGGGACTCTGTGCCACTTTTGTGCACATGATTTAGTGCGCCATTAATTCTGGGGGACTTTGTATGTGCTGAAACACTCTCATTCCACTGTGTAACCACTTGTCAATTCTCTGCACACAAGCAGGATGCATTTTGGGCCTGCAGAAAAAATCTGGGACTCTGTGCCACTTTTGTGTAATCTGCGATTGTTGCTGTGAGCTCATGATGTCATACAGTTTTGAACTGTACTTTTCTATGCTACTTCACATTGCCACAGCCGCCACTAGTTACCTCCGAGTCGTGACTTGAATGATACGATTCTTTTCACAATTTATGTCTGCTTTACTTACTTGACTACTTTTTTTCACGTATGAAAAAAAATGAGCACGCCTTCCAATATTGTTCGGATCAGGTTTGTATTTATTTATAGCTGCTTTTCAATAACTATTGTTCCGTGGTATCATAAAACACTGCCTGATGCATAACTGTTAATTAACAACAACAGAAGTGATATATAACAACTAATTGATGTGATGTAGAAAAACAGAGGAAAACAATGACAAAGATCTGGTGAGCACCAATTTAAAAGGAATGCTCCTTTCATTATTTTATACATGAAAAAAGGTAGTACAGCAGACTCAACTACTGCAAATTCTCGTATCATTCCAGTCAGTCAGGATGTAAGTAAAGGAAGTTGTAACATAGCATTAAAAAATATAGGTCAGAGTTATCAACAGATTGTTGCACTGCTGCTTTACAGAGATTTCACCACATTACATAGTTATGGTGATGCACATAAACTAATATGTGGGAGCATTACTCCCACTGGAATATTTCTTGCTCCACAGAATGCAATATATTTCTATGAAAACCACCTATAATTTCATTACAGTGAGTCACGTGACGGAGGAATTACCGATCAGAAAAGCCACCCGCATTCTGCCACCCTTTCTCAGCAACGTTAGGAAGTGATGCTAGGGGGAGTGCAGGTGCATGCTCCGCTATAGTGAATGTCCGGCAGATATCCCAATGTTTCCTTATGTTATAAGGTTGACTTTGTGGTGAAATGTGGGAATGTTTTCACTAACAAGGCTCTTCCTACTGGAAACTAGTCCACATGTTTCACCACAAACTGACCATTATAACATAAAGAAACATTCGGAAACCTGCCAGACAATCAGATATTCACTGTAAGGAGCATGCACAAGCACTCTCCCTGCCATCACGTCCTAACGTTGCTGAGAAGGAAGGCAGAATGTGGGCAGATTTTTAGAACAGGAATTCCTCCATCACGTGACACACTGTAATGAAATTACGAGTGGTTTTCACAAAAATTGATTGCACGATGTGGTGCAAGAAAGATTCCCCTGGAAGGGAAAATGTGTATGATTAAACAATAACAAAGAAAAAACACACAAAAACAGTACAACACAGTAGTGGCGTGGGGGGCAGAAAACAATCCCCTCACTTACTATGGCCATGGGATGCCGTGGTGGTCCAGCAGCAGGTGCAGCATTGAAACTATTTGCTGCTGCTGTGCTTTTACTCTGTTCACCTGCTGCTGCAAAGCACTGAACTGCTCATTATTTTCTTCAAGTGCTACCCACATCAGGCCGATGTCAGACTGTGTTGCAGGGACTGTGGTGGGGTCCACTGCAGCGGGGAATCCAGGTAGTGGGGGTGGTGGTGGTGGTGGAGGTGGTGGTGGTGGAGCAGCTGCTGTAGTAGCCCTGCTCCTGCTGCGGCGGTGACTGCGAGGCACAACTCCCACCACAGCAGCACCCTCAGCCACTGCCATGGAAGGGCCAGCAGGTGGACGTCTGGCCCCTTCCATGGCAGCCTGTCACTCTGCCCTGTGGTGATTCAGCATGTGGGTGCACTGGCCACCGGTCCCCAAATGTGTCCCACGGCACACCAGCACAGCACACACACAGCACTCCACCACTATGCTGTCTCCCACCACACAGTTAAAAAAACTCCCACAGTGGGGAGCTGCGGGGAGACCAGACATAGTCCTCGCACCTCGGGCATGAATCCCACTACCACCTACAATTTCTGGGACCACCTCCTGTGGCTGTGGAGGTGGTGCTGCTGGAGCCCCAACAGCTGCTGCTACCAGTGGTGGTGGTCGTGGTGGTGATAGTGGCAGAGAAGGTGAACGCGCAGCAGCCACTGGTGGCACTGGTGCTGCTGCTGCTCCTGTTGCTTCAACGGGGGAAGCAACACTGGCCAGGAGTCAGGAGTGGCCCAACATGAGAAGACTGCCCAGCCCTCCACGGGTCCACACTCCCCTCCTACTGTGCCCACGAGCCAGCGACTCGCCTTCTCCTAGGTCCATCCTCCTGAAGTCCACGGGCAGACACACACACACACAGACAGTGGACACACGCACAAAACGAAACAAAACTTAAACAAAAAAAATCACTAACAAAAAAAACACAAATACAATACAAAAACTAAATAAAGAAATAGCTTTTAAAAAAAGCTGTTTGTTTTCTTCTGGAACTGAAACGCAACGAAGTGGCAACAAGGCAATCAAGCACTGTAACTCCTCTCCTCTCACAAATGCTTTCTCCCCCTACAAATGTGAAAGAGAAAGTGAAACTGCTTCTGTGACTCACTTCCTTCCTGCCTGGCTAAAGCATGTGACTTACAGTACTGCAAGCCATGTGATGTGCCTATTCTCTTCTCACTTCACCTTACTTTGCGTCAAGGCATAATGGCAATGCGAAGTGGTAATAATAATGATGCGAAGTGAGCACTTTGCAGGCGGATTAAAATTCTCTGCATCTCTATCTTTGATTCATTCAGACCAAATGAGATTTATTCACACCTGCCAGACTGGAGACAATACCCACCACACCTTGCATCTGCTGCACCATGTACACTTACAGCCCACCCCTTCCTTCTAGCCAGTTTAGATACTGAAAGGGCATTCGATAGGGTATCTTGACCCTATCTATTTATCACTCTTAAGAAATGTGAACTTCCTGAGGAGCACACCCTCAGAAGTGTTCCAGATTTTAGATGAGTTCGGTAAAGTATTGGTATATAAGCTCAATATCACTAAAACAGAAGTCCTGCCCATCAACTGGACCTCAACCAGTGCTTAGCAGCAGCAATTCCTATTTAAATGAGATTTGCAAGAGATCAAGCACCTAAGTATTAAGGTACCATGACTTATGGACAGATTATACACAGGTAATATTGGCCACCTGTCGGGGCAACTTACTATGGATCTGCAGGGCTGGCACATCCTCCCACTCAGTATGCTATGCAGAACAGACACTGTGGGAATGATAGTCCCTCTCTGGTTTCCATGTATATTTCAAAATATGCCAGTACCTATAAGGGAGCAAGATTGGAGAAAGCAGCAAAAAGTCATATCTAGATTTATCTGGCCTGTAAGAAAGCCATGGTCAGATATCGCAGCCTTGTGTTAACTAAAGCAGGGGAAGGGCTGGCCCTACTGGACTTCTGGAAGTACTATGCAGTTATGCAACTCCGGGTCCAGTTTCAATGGTATTTGGCAGGTGTAGGACTGCAATGGTTGGAAATGGAGTGTTCCCTTCTTCCCTTTTGTGAGATAACCAACATCCTATTTGGATATCAACATGAGGACTGGGAACACCCAATACAGAATCCATGGATTCAGAGGGTTGGGGATGTATAGCATAAAAAACGCAAAAGGAACTGAGGACCAGGACACTCTGCTGCAGTGCTATTAATGGAAAGTCAATAAATGGTTAAAGTTTGTAGCATCTGTAGCACCAAACACAAACCACACAGACCCCATATATTGCTGATAAGGTCTATTTTATAAAATGCTGAAAGCGCATTAACTGGAATAGTTGGCAAAGATACAAAAAAAACCTAACATTTCCCCTAGCGTGCTGCTAGGCTTCTTCAGAGATGTATAGCAGCTGTTGGTTGCATAGCTGAACTTATGGCCAGATCTTGTTTGGGTTTGATCCATTGATCGGCTACAGAGATTTATGCCTGCCATGCTGGGTCTTATGTTTCGGCAATGGTACAGATTTAATTTGGTTTACCTGGTGCAGTTTTGTTCTGACTTGGAGGTTCGATCTTTTGCAGATCTCAAGGCCCAGTATGGACTTGAGCGTAGAGGTTTCTTGAGATACCTCCAAGTACAGCACTTTATTGCATCTCAACCAGTAGAAGTCAAAGACCACTAAGTGACCCTGCAGTTGGTTTCTCACCTGGCTGCCTGCAACTCATGTTATCTCAAACATATATAAAGCTATTCAATGAACACCACTTTGTTATACCCTTTATGTGGCAGCTAAATGGGGAGAGGAGTTAGGATGGGAACAGGACTGTGAGGTCTGGGAGAGGGGCTGCTCAGGGGTGGGCTATGTTACCTCATCCCACGTCTGGCCTGAATTTGCTTGGAAGCAAGTTATCAGATACTTTAGTGCGGAGTCATGTGATGCTGCTGTAAACCCAATGTAGTCGAGGCATAGGTCAAGAAGCATAGAGAAAACCCAGGAGCAGTTGCAAAATTCCACAAAACTGTTTATTTGTAGTTGCAGTAACATAAAAAAAATAAACCTGTTCAGAATAACTAAACACAGAAGCAAAATAAAATCTCTTGTAATCCCCCCTTTGCAGCTCAGTTTAGCTGTTTTATAAGTGTCTTCAACCTCCATCCTCAAGCAAACATCCTGTCTTTTCAAAACATTCTATTTTTTGTCAATTTCAGGAGCTGCTAGAACATTGAGAGCTTCATGAGGTCCCTCCAGCCTTTGCAAAAGGCTCAGGCATTTGCACTCATATAACCTCTGGCTTCTTACAGTTATCTCAAAATTATAAATACATATACATTTCAACAGCAATACTAAACATTTTGTAAACTACAGAGATCCTAATATCAGCTACATTTCCATACATTGATTCTCATATATTTTATACTAGCAGATATAGCTATGCAAGTGTAACCCCTAGGTGGCGCTATCCCAAGGGCTACTACCCCAGCCTGTTTGGCTAGCAGCAGGTTAAGGGACCTGGGTAATGAAACGGGTGCCTCCACCCGGAGGTCAGGGTTGTTAGTGGTCAAGCTAACCTGGGCACAGCCCTCCGGGACACTGTAACTCCCCTCTTCCCCTTCTAGCGGCTTGAACAATATACAATAATTACTTTCACAATTACCCTTATTCACCAGGCAATTACCTACACTGTTTGCACTTATCACCAGGGCTGATTCCTCTAGCTTGACCCTTGGGACCCCTGTAAAACAAGGTTAAGCACAGCAAATAGCACAGTACAATAATTTTGGCACATACTGGAACCACAGTCAGGTTAAATGCAAACAAAGTTAAATCTGATTTATTCAGGGGACTTGAACAAGGGAGTGGCGTAATCAGGTTGATTTGCTTAAAAGCTATATTAATCAGACAGTTATGCATGCAGTTCAGAGTCTCTACACAGTCACACACTCTGGGTACCCAGGTAGGAAAACGGTGGGCTAGCCAGGAATGTTGCAGCTGGTTGGGGCCCTGTGATGGAAGAAAGCAACATACACAACAGACACTGTTTGTAATCCGGAGCCGGAGGTCTCAGTTCGTGAAAGAAAAGGCAACAAGACAATCAGATGACAACACTTTTAGATTTAGCTGTTGTTGCAGGGAGCTACCCTGATGTTTACTCATCATACCCAATATAGGACACAGGCAGGATGAAATCGAGACTGCAGACTGTTGAGCTGGAGTGCCTGGAGAAGCAGGGCCCACACGAATCACAGAGGTGTCATTCCTATTCAAGGTGTTGAGCAGGGGGCTGATCCCCAGGCCGGTCTCTCGTCGATGACATTCTCTGTATAGCAGGTATTCTGGCTGGGCCAGTGTAGCTGGGCCCAGGCAAACAGAAATGGATATGGATTCAGTCCGTGGAGCTGGATACAGCCTTCAGCAAGCAAAACACAGTTCAGACACACAGTGGGGAACCAAATCACAACCCAGTATAAGCACACAGCGCATTCACATGTAAGGAAATTCCACTGTACTAGGCAAATGGCTCTCTGGCCACAATTACAGAGTCTCTGCACAATCTGGGAGTTCAGAGGTAGCTGGAAGTCCTGACAGGCCAATCGCATTCAGCAAATCTTCGGTCTTCTTCAGGTTAAAACCTGGTCACAATTCAGTGGCTTAATTCGCTCTCCAAATTCGGATTCAGTCCGAAAGAAAAAGTACGAGTTCCCTCTCAGGAACAACAGGCAGGCCTGCAGGCCAAACTCAGGCTTTTCCACAGTTCTCCCACGCAAACCCACTATGGATTGCTGCTCGAACTATCTCGAGCTGTTACTTCTTCACTTCCCAAAGCAGATCTAACTGAAACTGCAAGCAGTGTCGGACTTTCTCCAAGATCCAAAAGGTTCGGTTGGCTGATCTGTTTGTCAGTGACAACAAGGGCTCCCCCTCCAGGTTATTTTAGGCACCAAGAGCCCAAAACTACAATTCCTACAAGTTTTGGGCCCACCAAGCCCCTGTAGGCAGGCTCCATTTTAGAGTCCCAAATGTACTGATTGGCCCATTCTGACAGTCCAGGACCAAGATGATGGAAACAAACAGAACTGCCGACGCTGCAAAGAAGGCAGGTTAAAACAAACTGCAATATTATTACTGCTCTAACAAATGATCAGCAAACAAGTACATCTTCTAACAGAACTCCCTCTCAGATTAATTAGGACTGCAATCCAGGCAGCTTTTAAAGAGACAGTACACAGAAGCTATACAGGCTCTCTCTGGCAATACATTTAAACTGCTAAAACGCAGAACACCAGCTTGGCAGTGAGCATTTAGGCAAGCTCAAGGAAGACTTTTTGGGAACCCCCATTTGTAGGAGGGTTACACAAGGGAGGAAAAACAGACAGCAGGAGAAAACAGAGAGACAGTGAGAGGCAAAGGATTGCGAGACTGTTCGGGTTGATCAAGTCCGAAGTCTCACAAGAAAATTTGGTTGCGCAACCAGACAGAGAAGAGAGAAAAGGAAAGAATACAGATCCTTGCATTTACACACTTTCTCCAAAACAGATGGGACAGGGTCCTAGTCTACCCTGTCACACCCAAGTTTTCTTCTTCCAGAGCGATTGGATATCTATATAAGATGGTAGTAACCCCAATCGCTTAATTTGGAGAGATCTAACAGTCAGAAAGTAAAGAAAAATGGATGTGGATATGCGGCAGGCTCCTCCATACTACACAGCTCTGCAGATCCCTGAAAAGACACCCAAGCAATGCAAAGGTCAAACTGTACCAGCCAGAAAGCTCTCAGCTGCTATGGTGGTGACTTCACCGCTAACCGAACAAAAGTTCTTAGAGGAAATTGCACCATTTAAAACAGCTCTTCAAGATCTTGTTGCTGACCTAAAGTCTCTGTGCCTGAACCTGGGGGAAGCTACAACAGCTGTTAAAGATGTTGCATCCCGCACTTCTTCGTTGGAGCACTGGCGCTCCAAAACTGACCCTCAGCTCATCTCTCTCAGACAGAAGATGACGAAAATGTAAAACAAATTGGAAGATCTGGATGGCTAAAGCCGCTGAAACAATATTGTTATTTTCGGCCTTCCAGAAGAGGTGGAGGATGCCACCCCTGTCCTTTTCACCCAGAAACTGCTTGCAAAAATTGCAGGGCCTTCCCCTAACAACCCGGTCTATATAATAGAAAGAGTTCACCGGTCACTGAGGCCAAAACTGGTCGATGGAGCGCCTCCCAGGCCCTTTATAGTAAAGCTCTTTAACTATCTCGAGAAACAATATATTCTTAACAAAGTTAAGGAGCTCAAGGAGATTCACTGGGAAAATAATAAGCTGTGAGTAACTCAGGATTTACCTGCTCTCATGAGATAGAAGAGAGCTGCCTATCATCCTTTGGTCACAAAGCTTGTTACGGCCAGTATTCGCTTCAGAGTTTCCTACCTGGCAAGGCTCTCAATTTTCTACCACGATTCCTGGATCAGTTATGATTCTGCTGAACAGGCCAGTCCAGCATTGAAGGCATTACTCCCGGAGCTGTTTCAGGATTGCTGACTCCGGCCACTAGAAGGCATCAGATGGTTTTCCTAGCATATACCCAGCCTGCCTGAATGTGTGACTGAGCAACTGTGCAAGCCTGCAAATGTACATCATGAACGTGCAGACAGTCTGTTTATCTGTTTGATCGTGTTTAGCGGTAAGGTGCCTGGCTACCTCAGGGGAAAGAACATTATTTCACCTATCTGATTGGGAGAAAGACTCAATTTGTTCACATGCCTTCTGTTTTTACCTTTTTTTTATTTTTGGTTCTGGGTTTCTCACAAGGGCTGAACTGAATCTGCTCTCTCTTTTTTTCCTCATCATTGATGGGTAAGGACAGCCTATTGGAATTCTTACTTCAATGAAAGTCACCAAGAGGTCTCATTTTTCTTTCAGGTTTAAGACACCTCACAGCCCATAGGTTTCAGACAGGATGATTTTTCTCTTCTGTTAGGTTATTCACAGACCAGGAACTAAGAAAAGGCTGATAATTACAGCTCAGCTGTTTATATTGTGGTATCTTTTTTTGGGGGGTGGGGGGAGGGACGGAAAGTACTGCATCAAGGTTGACTATTGTGAACCAGAATGAAGGGGGAACTTTCCTGGCAATAATTAAGGGATCCATTGCAATACTGTTGTCTCTTCTCTATGCAAATCCCACATGGTTCAAGGATCAGAGGGACTACCTCTTGGTCGTTATACTGACTCTACTTCAACCACTGGAATATGGTAGAGAAGGGTTTTTTGGGGAATGGGAACGGGTGTGGGAGGTTGGGGGAGGGTAAACATTATGTGATCTATCTGTTTCATATATTACATAGTTTTGTCATACTGGGGATTTGGATTTACAGTTTATTGGGGGGAAGGAGAAAATGCTGGGGAGGGACATGGGTTTACTTTCTTATTTACATTCTTATTTTGATCCACATATATGGGGAGACAGGGTATATGAGGGTGGGTTTGCCACAGGAAGGGGGGTATGTAGTAGACTGTGTGAAGACTGTAAGAGATTTTTGTCTTGAGACCGTCACGCCAACCCTTAATAATTTTATAGTAGCCACTCATGGCGACTTTTAACTTTTGTACATGGTACATAAAAGACGCCCAGCCTCCCATTAAAAGATCAAAGGTTCTACTCCATCTACATATGTTACAGACTGATGTCGCATTCCTACAAGAAACCCACCTGCCTCCTTCTCAGGTTCCCTTGTTAAGGTGTTCCTGGGTTGGACAGGCATTTGGTGCTGGTTCGGACTCCCGTAAAAGGGGGGTGGCCATTGTAATAGCCCATAGAGTACCCTTCCGGCTCCTTCAAGAAATAGCTGACCCACAGGGTTGATATATTATTGTACAAGTTCTACTGGGTCACTTAGAGACTGTTTTGGGATCTATACATGGGCCTAATAGTGATGATCCCTCCTCCTTTACTACCCTGATGTCCCATGTAGCCCCTTCGTCAGCACTTCCTATCATTCTTGGCAGGGACTGGAACTTAGTTGTAAGCAACAAACTAAACAGATCTGGTCAGAACTGTATGCTTACCACACCAGGACAACTGGCCCTCAATTGACTTCATGCACTCCCTGGGCTTGATAGACCCGTGGAGGGTATTGAACCCTGAACCTCGGGAATATTCTTTTTACTCAACTCCACACCACTCCCTTTCTAGGACTGACTATTTTTTATTAGTGGTGAATTACCTCTCTGGAATTGGTCTATGCCATTACTCTGCTAAAGTCATATCAGATCACCACCCTGCTCTTATTCAGCTCAACTTCATCCCAACGTAAGGCAGAGATAAATTCTGGAGGTTTAATAACCAATTACTTAAGTTGGAGGAGGTCACCCAATGGCTTAGAGAACTAATCAATATTTACATGGACTTGAACTGCTCCTCTATGCCTAAATTAGGTGTCCTCTGGGGTGGTCTGAAATGTGTGGTTAGAGGGGAAAAAAATCCGCTCAGCTACTAAATGCAAGCAACAAATGGCAGCCTCCCTCTCAAATATTTTAACTCGGATCCAAACGGCTGAGAAACATATCTTCTACACCTCCCCTCCGGTAGAATAGGAGCGGTTAGAATCCCTCAGATCTCACTACAATATATTGCTGGGTGAGAAAGCAGAGCACCTTCCTCTAACTCAGAGATCCCCTATTTTGATCAAGGGGAGAGAGCAGGGAAATTACTGGCCCTCCATCTTCGCTCCCAAGCAAAGGACAGAATTGTTCCCTCAGTATATTCTGATGCAGGCCAACTACTCACCTCGGCCAGAGACATTGTGGAAGCTTTTAAAAATTTCTACCAGCAACTTTACTCCTCCCCTTCTACCCCATTTGACTCATCCCAATTGGAATCTTTTCTTCAAGGTATCACTCTCCCGCATCTGGCTGACCCTCAGGTAGCCAGATTAAAAGCCACACTGACTCTGTTTGAAATCTCCCAAGCTATTGACTCCTTATCCTCGGATAAGTACCCAGACCCAGATGGCTTTACTACTAATTTCTACAAAGCATTTAAGGACCAAATGGCCCCTATTCTCCTTAACACCTATGAATACATCTTTAATGAAGTCTATCGTACCGTTCTATGACCATGGCCACTATAGTGGTTCTACCTAAACCTGGTAAGGACCCTATGAAAGTCTTAAACTATAGGCACATATCACTCATTAATGTAGATCTTAAAATTCTGGCTACGATATTGGCCTTTAGGTTGGACTTGGTATGGGGTGCTTTGATTAGTTGAGAGCAGGTGGGTTTCATAAAAAACAGACTCTCAACAGACCGTCTTAGGAAAATATTGTATCTCTTTTAGGCACCGAGGGACTCCTCAACCTCTGCGGCTTTGGTGTCCCTGGATGCTGAAAACACCTTTGACAGAGTCCCCTGGGACTACCTGTTTGCCCTGTTACCTAATAATCATATCTCTCTGAAATTTATACACTGTATTAAGACTCTTTATACCTTCCCATCAGCACGGGCACTCTATAACGGTATCTTATCTTCATCTTTCCCCCTATATAAGGGCACTAGGCAGGGTTGTCCCCTTTCGCCTTATCTTTTTAATCTATTCTTGGAGCCCCTCATTCAATCATAGACTTAACTGTTCTCCTAATATTTCTGGTATTTCTATAGGTGACATGTACTACAAGCTTTCGGTATATGCAGATGACATCTTGTTACATGTCTCCTCCCCCGCTACATCCATTCCTGCAGCCCTTCAGATTATCTCTCTATTTGGCACTCTGTCCAATTATAAATTGAATCTTAACAAAACAAAGTTAATGCCTCTTAATGGTTTTACTCTCAAATCAGATCTTGAACATTTAGGCCTCTTGTGGAGGAGATATAAAATGAAGTACTTGGGAATTTACCTCAGCATAACCCCCCAGAAGATGCAACAATTTAATTTGGATTCCATGAACATTCTTTCTCAGATATTGTACCCTATTCAGATGCACAATTGGGCCGTCCCTGAATCATAGTTTATTCAAATTCATAGGACTCTTGCATCCTTCTTATGGCAGGGTAAACAGGCCTCTTGGGCCTGGTCCAAATTAATGTGCCAGAAGTTAGATGGGGGACTACAAGCACCTAACTTCCACTGGTATTATCTGGCAATACATCTAATATGAATCTCCCACTGGATGAAGCCTCCTAATAACATTCTTCACAGTATGTACTCTCCTCTTTGGGTAGAAACTGAGCGTTCCTTATGTCAGGCCAATGGAATGGATATTCGCTCACTCCCCTTTCTGGCTAAAAAGAAATTACCACGACAGCTGCAAGACACGCCTCTGAAAGCTTCTCTTCAGACCCACTCACAACGTAATTCTCTCCTTAAAATCTGTCCATATCAGGATATATCCCAGCCCCTATTTGGTAATCCCAATTTGTTGATAGCTGGGATGATGCTCTCAAAATCCAAATTTTGGCCTGGAATGGGAGTGGACTCAGTCCAAGATCTGGTATCACATCATAAGTTGATGACCTTTCAAGAAGCAAGCTCTCAGTTTTTCTGGCCAGCCATATCAGTCTTCCGTTTCTTTCAAATCTCCCACATGCTTCTACAATACTTCGGTAGTGCTGAATGGCACAGTCCTTTCAGTGCAACAATAACCTCAATTTTCGACTCAGCCCCAGGTACCCATCTAATCTCCTATTACTACAGATCTCTTCAATTACAATTAGATGGCCTATGATATTACGTGTGAGATCAGGCTCTCCCAGCTTCCCCCCCAGAAGGTGGACTAGCATCTGGAAACACGTATATGCACTAATAAAATGGGATCACTACCATTTTATGCAATTTAGGATTATTCACAATCTGTACTACACCCCTGTCAAATTGCATAGAATGGGTCGATTAGAACCAGATTTGTGTTCCAGATGTGGCAAAGAACCTGGATCCCCCTTGCACATTCTTTAGTCTGGTGAAAAATCACACCCTTTTGGGATCTGATACAATCCCGACTTGATCCCTTGTTAGGGCATTCTGAAAAATGTTCTCCTGAAGCTTGTATTATTGGGGAATACACAGATGATCTCATCGGTAATCAGCGGCCACACATTGCCTTGATTTCAGTATGTGCAAAGCAGGTTATCCGTAGGCATTGGCTAGAACAAACCATTCCCAGCTACCTGGAATAGTATAAAGAAATTATGTTTGCTCTCCAAGCAGAGCACCTCATAGCAAATATGTCGAACAGACATTCCAAATATAAGACAATATGGGAGCCTTTGCTTACATTATCAACTGTCTAGGGTATCCCTTAATCCTCCCACTACCTACTTATTGGACGATATACCCAACAAGTACGGAATGGACTTAATGTCTATCTTATCCTACTTTCTTCGGTTAACCTCCTGTGGCAGGGAAGGGAGGGGGATTGTTTTGTTTTGTTTGTTTGTCTTTGTTGACTCTGTTGTACTTTGTTCTAAAATGGTAAAATAACCAGATGTTTGGTTAGACTTAAATTTCTACACCTTTGTAAACTGCCTACGAGTGATATTGATATTACATGGCATACATGGGGAAAAAAAATCAGATATTTTAGGACACCTTCAATCATGGCCAGATATGGGGGTGGCAGAACTGCCTGCTGGAGAGGGCATGGGGAGGTGAAATCCACACATACACCCTCTTCTGGCATCATTCCTGGCAGGCATAGAGAAAAAGATGGCAGATGTCCTGCATGTAGGACTTCGGCTAAGTCCAGAATTTTATCTTCTCTACCACTACCCCAGGATAATCAAGGGTCGTCACACAAAATTACCTTTTGGGAATTATGCTTTCATCTGCCCATAAAGCTACCACTAAAAGCTGGCTCACCAATCAGATCCCAGAAATTACCGAATGGCAAAAAATAGTAAAGAAAATAAATATGATGAGTAGGATTACCGTTAGCTAAAGTGACGGAACGGAAGCATTCTCATCTACTGCAGGTGAAATGCATGGCTCATTTATGTTATGTAGCATGACCCAACTTTTGTGTCCTAGGCAGGTGGTACTCTGGGGGGAGATCTACGGTGACAGAGGATTGGACTGAAGAGACTTGGGGTAACTCGTCTGACCCTTCCACCACACTCACATTCTCAAATGGGCAACTGGTTATTAGAATTTGGAAGCTGCATGAGCCCCAGGATCTCCTCACTGCTGAACCAAGGAGAGATTGGGAACTCGGACCTTCTTTAATTACTGGCACTGGTGTCTGTACTTACATAACTGTTACTGAATGGCTTCTGCTATTGGATATGTATGTAATGCAATTCTGCAGAAATCCACTGTTATACACTCACACGGACACACACAGGCCTGGTCTTCTTCTGCCATCAAGTTTCTATAATTCTATGATTGAATGATTCTAGGCCTCATATAAAGCCAGAGGCTCATTACAGCTGCATAGCGAGAGCTATGCATGACATAGTGCAATTTAAATTGAAAAGGGGATTTGGTACCACATGACTGTCAACACTGCACAGCTATGTTCTTCAACCAGAGTGGACTTGAATCACATCTCACCACATCCTCTCCATTCAGTACAGTGTGGTTGCTTCCTGCCACCCCACAACACCATTTTCTTGCTCCCAACCATACCTCTCAAGTGTCCCAAGTCCTGATTTTTTCTGGATTTCCCTAATTTGCATTTGCTGTCCTGAGATCCCAAGCAGCCTGCAGCTGCTCCTGAATTCACAGCACAGCTTGGAGCATTGTGTTCAAACGAAAACTTTAAACAACTTCTGGGCTTAGACACTTAATTGGTGTCTGATGTAATGCACTGCAACAACAGCCAGTTAGGTGCTCACAAAAAAGGTAATGGGATTGTGCTGATGCACTCCTTTTAAAGAGACACTGTCAATCTGATTGTCTCATTTTTTTTTGCTTGTAATAAAAACGTATGTTTCTTGAACAGTGTCCCTGGGTTTTCTGTGAGTCCCTATGGTGCCAGTTTTGCAATTTTTCTTGATTTTACTAATCTATGCTGTTCTGTTTTGTAATGAGTGGAGCATCAGTAAAGTCATCCTCAGCAAACTGAAGAATGCATGTCCCCTTCACGGATGCACTGCTTGAGTGACAGTTTCTTTCAGGAGCGTGTAATACACTGATGTGCCCGCTCGAGAACTATCATGATCATGCTCACTCTAACAGCGCAAGTTACCCACTGACAGATGCCTGTAAATTTCCTTCACATTTGCCACTGAAAGTAACTAATGGCCAGTGCCCTATGTGAGGTGAGAGTCAGGGATTTTGAAACATACACTTGTATTACACATTTTTTAGTCCCGTTGGATGTCACGTACTCCGACTGTGTGTTTACTGGCAGGAGGTGCTGTGTTTGATTTACTTTGGTCAGGGACTCAAGACTAGCAATGTGTGCAAATGACAAAGTGATTAGGGGGGAACAGAGGGCTGTTAAATAAATCGAGTCCCTGTCGTTATTGTATTGTTTGATATAAGCTGCCATTGTTTATAAAAAAATAAAGGGGTAGGAGAACGAAGTGAGTATTGCAAAGGTGGCATCTTGTCCTTTTGTCACTGAGCATCAGTCAAATTATAAATGGTACATTGTGTGAATTAGTATATGTGTGTGTGGGGGGGGGCATTATGTTGACATATTAGCAGTCTTTCTTATTTGAGATACCTTAAGTTATTGCCAGGTATAGATCTCCAGGAGAATAAGATGCCACCTTTGCAATACTCACTTCATTCTCCTACACCTTTATTTTTTAATAATCAATGGTAGCTTATATCAAACAATAATGGCAGAAATTTGATTTGTCTGACAACCCTCAATCCCTCCCAATTGCATTGTAGTTTATAGGTATCTCTTATGCATAAAATCAGTGGCTACTGTAAACAGAACACTGGATGGGTAACCATGCAGAACCAGTGTGTTCTGCCACAGAGGGGTCTGATTCTCTGTGACCTCGAGAGTGAATCTCAAGAGGTCTGTGGAATCAGACTCCGAGGTGGGTTGCCCATCCTGTATTTTTTATAGTGTATGGTGCCTGTCAGATTAGTTTAATACCATTTTTAGTGTTTGTAAATGTATTTGATTCACAGACAGCTAAATTGTCTCAGAGCGCTAGGACAGGGAGTGGTGTGGTTGCTAGGGACTAGGCATCACTACGCTAGCAGCGCACACTCCTATTGGCTGCTGCTGTACTGTGGGAGGGATTTAGGAAAAAAACAAGGCAGCCGGATGTCTTGCTTAGCGAGTCGAGAAATGGTCCGGAGGCCAACACTAAATACTTTTTTCCTGATTACATCTGGTTGATCCAGCATTTCCCTTATTGAAAATGAACTGTGTCTTTGTCCGAAAACCGCAACGCTAATTTTCCATGCATTGTAAATAATACTGCCGCACAGTGGTTTACTAGGGCAGCTTTCAAAGTGGAGCTCAAGCATCTCAGTCTAAATGAATGGAATGCTGTTCTGCATGTACAGTCAGTACAGCATTCCATTCATTGTTTAGTGCATGGCTGAAGAAGGTTTGAGTAAGGTGGGATTTCCAGTTAGAACAGCGTTCCACCATACACTATAATGTTGTTGTGCACGTTCTAAAATTTGTTGTGCACATTCTAAACCTTGTTGTGCACATTCCATAATTAATATTCATGAAGAGCTCTTCCATACTCCACCTGATTGGATAATGCAGACCTCTTCACAGAAAATGTGGACTAAACATTGAGGCGCCATTTACCAACTGGCTTACAGACATGATTTGAACAAGGATTGCTGTATTCAGCTCCGTGTTTCCAAACCATACCAACTTTTACATATTTATTTCTGTTTTTGTTTTTCATGTGAAGTGCAGCCTCGAATCTCTGGAGTTTCACACTTAAATGGGACCGCATTGACTGACGTCCCACCAGACGAAGCTGCCAACAGCAACCGGGAGAGGAAACACTACACAACGAATAAACCATGTAAAATTAAACATTCAGAAATCTAACTTTTTTGTGGATCTGGGGGAACCATAATCTATAGTAAATAAAGTATGGGGTGCCCAGACACAACTTGCCTGTGTTTTCATCTTCGTTGTCGAAGTCCATATGCTGGTATCTCAGCCCCTCGACGGAAACACAGGCTTGTTGTGTATAGGTACCCATACTTTATTCTTTATGTCATATGTACACATTGCTAGTCTCAAGTTCCTATTAAAAGTAAGTCAGAGACCATATGGCTGCAAAGTGTTGTTATTGATGGAAATTATTATAATGAAAATATTGACTTTTATAGTATTATTGAGGTCTTTGTAAAGTGATAACCGAATAAGGGCATTGCTTTTATTGATACTGTACACTCAAACTAAAGAAGTCTTGCACATGGGATTCCAAGATCCCACAGAATGCTGAACTGATAGGCATCACAGAAAGAGGGGAAGCACGATCAAAGCAACATCTCACATGATGCCAAAGTGATATGCACTGGAGACCTGGTTCTCATGCTGTCAGATCTATCGATGTATTGTACAGGAAAATGTATTTCCTGGAAATCTAATGTAACCCCCCTACAAATGGGGGTTCCCAAAAAGTCTTCTTGAGCTTGCTTAAATGCTCACTGCCAGGCTGGTGTCCTGCATTTTAGCAGTTTAAATGTGATTAACAGAGCTTGCATAGCCTCTGTGTACTGTCTCTTTAAGAGCTGCCTAATTGCAGCTTAAATAATCTGAGAGGGATCTATGTTGAAAGATGCAACTATTTACTGAAAATCATTTAGAGTGATAATGATAATGTCGTTTGTCTAACCTGCTTCCTTGTAGCAAGGACTGTTTTGTTTGTCTCCACTATCTTGGTTCTGGACTGCAAATTGGACCAAACAGTACTGGTGGGACCTAAAATGTAGCCGGACTACAGGAGCTGTCTGAATTCAAAATCTGAAGGAACTTTAGTTTGGAGCTTTTTTGCACCTTTTTTTGCAACTGAAGGGGGAGCTCTTGCTTTGACTGACAGCCAAATCAGCCAACAAAATCTTTTGGATCTTGGGGAAGTCCCGGGCTACTTGCAGTTTTCAGTAAGAACTAAGCTGGAAGCTGAGCAAGAAGGAGCTGAAGTGTTTCTGAGCAGCAATCCTGAGTGGATTTGCATGGGAGAACTCTGAAAAGGCTAAGTTTTTGGCCTGCATGCCGGTGTGCTGCTCCTGAGAGGGAGAGAAGATAATTATTTTGGACTAAATCCAAGTTTGTGTGACTAAAGTAAGCTACTGAGTGGGCCAGGCTCAACCTGAAGAAGACCGAATATTTTTGCTGAATGCGATCGGCCTGTCAGGAGTTGCAGCTACCCCTAAGCTCCCGGTGTGTGCAGAGACTTTACGATTGTGCCTGGAGAGTGCTTTGCCTGGTACAGTAGAATTCCCATACATGTAAATGTGCTATGAGCTGCTAGTGGGTTGTGAGTTAGTTCCCCACTGTGTGAACTGTGTTCTGCTTGCTGGAAGCTGTATCCAACCCAAAACGGACTGCTTCCAAACTTGTCTTCATACGGTCAGGGCTTTGCCAGACTGGCCCAGCCAGACTACCCACTGCACAGAGAAGTCATCAACGAGAGATCTGCCTGGGGATCAGCCCCCTGCTCCATGCTTGAACAGGAACGACACCTCTGCGACCTGTGTGGGTCCTTCTTCTCCTGGCATTCCAGATCAACCACCTGCAGTCTCAATTTTCGTCCAGCCTATGTCCAGTCTTGGGTATCATGAGTAAATACCAGGGTAGCTCCCTACAACAACAGCTTAATCTGAGTATGTCATCTGATTGTCTTGTTGTTTCATTTCCTTTTCGAACTGAGCCCCATGGCTCCAGATTACAAATATTGTGTACTGTGCATGTTGTGTTTTCCATCACAGGGCCCAACCAGCTGCAACGGGCAACTGTCTGGTGAGCCCATCTCTTCTCTACAATTACCCAGGGTGGACTGTGCAGGAAGTCAAATGCATGCATAACTGCTTGACTGATATAACTTTTAAGCTTATTAACCTGATTTGTCCCTCCTTGTTCAAGTCCCCTGAATAAGTCAGATCTAACTTTTTCTGCATGTAATCTGACTGTGGTTCCAGTTTGTGCTCAAAGTACTGTACTCTTGCTATTTGCTGTGCTTAACCTTGTTTTACAGGGAGTCCCCAGGGTCGAGCCAGAGGAGCCAGCCCTGGTGGTAAGTGCAAACAGTGTGGGTACTTGTGTGGTGTACCAGGGGTATTGTGAAAGTGATTATTGTACAGTGTTCCGGCCACTAGAGGGGAAAGAGGGGGATTACAGTGTCCCAGAGGGCTGTGCCCAGGTTAGCTTGACCACTACCAACCCTGACCTCCGGGTGGAGGCATCCGTTTCAGAACTCAGGCCCCTTAACCTGCTACTAGCCAAGCAGGCAGGGGTAGTAGCCCTTGGGATAGCACCACCTAGGAGTGACATCAACATTTCTCCAATGCTTTTCAGTGTGTGTGTGTGTGTGTGTCTGCATTTGCACTTCAGTGTGTAAATTTTTCTATACATGTGTGTGTGTTTGTGTGTAGGGGAAGTCTATATTTGTGACTGTATACACATCCTGGTGGTGGGTCCATACTTCTATGTCTGCATGTGTAATGGCATGTGTCTTTATAATGATCTATGTCAACCATCAAAGACAGCCACCTAACTCACTGAACTGCCAGAATTTTCTATTATTTTAATGGAAGCATCACACCACTGGGTGCTGAGGGGCTCTATAGTGTGTAACCCCCTCCACTGTACACACACACACGCACACACACACACACAAACACACACAGAGCATGAATTTCTTTTCCATCTTCTCCATTAACTTTTCCAATTTTCTGTTTACTTTTACAGTTTTGCTTTTCTTGTATTTTCACTATTGCACTCTCCCTTTCACCTTAAATTGTACCTTCTGCTGTAGTGTATTTTTCATCTATTTCCACTCTTGATCTATATTATTTGTACCTCTCTGCTACTCTGTCTCTGCACTCACTGCTGATGCTTTCCCTACACTAACCTGTTTTTTCCCTTTATGTCACCAGATCTGACCAGACATCAACTCCTGCACATTAGCTAATTATTATTTTTCTATTTATCTGTCCTGACTCATTTCCCTTTCGGAAGAAGTACAGATCCTTTGTGTCCTCTTCTCTGTTTGTGTTTTTCAGATCCAAAAAGTCTTCTTTTTAGTACTGCAATCCTAGGCTTACCCAAGGCAGGTAAGCGAGACCTTTATTTGTTAACTATGCTAGGTGAGTGAACTGTAACAGTGCAGCTGTGCTCATTACAGTTGGTTGTGGCTTCTCTCTAACACCATTGAGAACATTTTACTGGGGGGTGCGGACACCAAATATAGTGTATGTTAGAATGTTGTATTCACTGGAAATCTAGCTTTCCCTAGTTTTGTTATACCATTGATGTGACGTCACGATGTTGTTGTACCATCGTGAGTATGTCACATCGATGGTACAGACTGCGATTACATTTGTGCATGTGCCACTGCGACTGTGAGCAGTCATACAATGGACGAGAAGTGAAGACAGGAGAGAGATAGTAAGGTCTGTGAGGTTTTTTTTTACATTTTGGCCGGCACTTAGTAACAAATAAATACCGCTGTGGACCGGGAATGAGTGGAATGTTTCGACACAGTGGGTCGGGTCTCCGACATCACGGCGCGACCGAGGAGGAAGGCACAAGCAGTTTGTGATTTATTTTTGCCCATACACTATAAAAGACAGTGGATGGGCAACAGTAAACAACAACACTGTTGAAACTTCTCGTGGTTTCATGACAACCGAAACCTCTCGAGCTTGGCTCTCGAGGTTTACTTGGTTGTCATGACAACCTCTCGAAGTGAACAACAGTGTTGTTGTTCACTGTTGCCCATCCATTATCCTCTATGTTATTTCTTGAATACCATAAATAATGGGCTTTTTGAATATTCAGGAACTATTACTAGACAGCTCACAATTCATGGTACTGAGTACTCGGCATTTGTTGGGGAACAAAATAGCTCTTCTCCCTCCCTGGGTGGCCAGGGATAGTCTCCTTGCTACTGTTTCACCACATTTCAGTCTTTTTTTACCCAGCTATTCATTCCCCGCTACTCCAGAAACGTAAAAAAGAAATACTCCAAACTGATAGCTCCTGGTACTGTGCCAGGAGTTGACAGCATCTTTTAAATTGCACCCCCACGCTAGTCTAGCATTCCCCAAAATATATTATTTCATATTCTGGTGCCTCCCCCATAGGCCCTGACCCTTGATTTCCGGGGGTGGGAACTAGTGACAATGAACCTGGTTAGTCACTTGGCCCCCACCCCTCAGTATGTTACCACCCAGCCTACTCCATAGTATACCTGTAATATGGATGAATTGAGAGAGTGGGTGCGCAATCAAGAGAGAGGTGAAGGATAGTACAGTAGCATTATTAGTGATGCTAGACAGTCTGAATGAGTCAGGATGCTGAGTATTACTAAGGATGTTACTGCACCACCCCTCCCTAATGATCATACACCTACTTGTTTGCTTCATTCATTTGTATTCCAGGCATACTGTGGAGTGGACTGAGAGAGGGCACACTGCAAACAGGGTTTTTATTGCTATTAGCCATCCCCCAAAATCAAGAACTATGGTCAATGGGGGCACAATATGAAATGTTATATTTTGGGGAATGGGGGAATCAGCTGGTACAATTGAAAGCTGCTGTCAGCTCTTAGCACAGTGCCAGGAGCTGGACATTCACAGAATTCCTTTTAAGTCTTTTGGTCACTGTGGAAGTGGTGAGTAGGTGGGAAAAGATTGTGATGTGCTGAGGGGGTGGCCAGGAGACTAGACCTATCCACCTGTGTGTGTGTGGGGGGGTGCTTTCCCACCACCCAGATGCCGAATACTAAATACCTGAATATCTGTGCCCCCCAAATATTATATTCAGGTTGAATATGTTATTTGGGTGACTATTCAAACACAGGTGTTCATGCATCCCCACTTTTTACACAATGGCTGGTAACAGCTGCTCTGTCACAACATTCAAAGCTGTAGTAGGATTAGTTACCAGACTCCTGATTCTGAAGCTTATGCCCCTAGCCACTACACCATGCTCCTTGGTGTGTGTTATTTGTATATTGTTGTCGTTGTCTATGTGCTTATTTGGCTTAATGGTTAGAGTGCACAGCTGAGAATATTTGACACCTAGGTTTGAATTCTACTACTGCCATGTATCACTATGTAACTCTGTATGGAGGGGAACATTATAGAAGGAGGCAAGCAGTTTGGCCTAGTGGCTACAGTACAGAACTGGGAACCTGGGCACTTTTAATCCCACTACTGGCCCTTATTCACTTTGTAACCCTTCCAGGAGTGGCAATAGAAGTAGGCCAGCAATTTCAATTAATGGTAAGAATGCTATGCTGTGAAGCTGGGAAAACACAACAGAAGTAGACCGGCAGTTTGGCATAGTGTTTACAGCACAAAGCTATTAACCAAGATATCCAGGTTTTAATCCCACAGGTGCCACTTACTGTACTTATAAAAATGCTATGAAACAAATCCATGACCTCTTCCACTGAATGACGCATCATACATGCCATTAAATGCTATGAAACAAATCCATGACCTCTTCCACTGAATGACGCATCATATGTGCCATCTTCTGTCTAGCCATTTAATTTCTTCAACTGACATAGTATTACCATTTTGTAAAGCAATTCTGTTAGCTATAGCCAGCCTTTGTGGATTCTGAAGTGGTACAGTATGTGTGTCAGAGATAATTGCACAGAATGACTGCAGAGAACCTGTCAGCAAGAAAGAACTAAACAGAAGGCCAAGAGCTCCCTCTACTGACAGACATGAAACATTTTATTGTGCTGAGGAAATTGTATTGAACACACAAGGGTACTCCTTAAGGAGTCATTAGAGCAGTGTTTTTCAAAGGTGGGTCTAGCCTCCAGGGGAGGTCCCATCCCATTTTAGGGAGGTTCAAACAAACTGGACAACATACTGTGCCAATTAAATGCTGAATCTGTATAAAGAAATGGGGCACAGTGAAAGTAAATTATGTCAGGTCAATAAACCCTGCATTTATGTAAATACATGTAACTGTATTACTGTTGTACTGTACAAAGTACTGTAAAGTATTTTCCGCTATGAGGAGGTTCAAGATTTTCTATATATATATTTGCATGTAGATTTTGGCTCAGGGATTAGCTTCAATCTGGTTCTCTGTGACAGTGTGCCTAGACTGACTCAGTGGCATTTAACAAATTGCTCCCCACCTGCCCAGAACAGATGGTTGCAGGTATTATGGGAGAGGGAAGACTGAGCCACAGGGATAGAACAACTATTGCCCCCCTCCCTCACAGTCATGGGTCAAGGGTTGGGGGAAGGACTGCAAGGTCTTTGGGCTGTACAGTTAAAATTCAGGCAAAAAGCCTTTATGTGAAGCAAACAAATAACAAGCATTTGTCAATCCTGAATGTTGTCTTGTTGGCATTGGTAGTGCAGGAGTTAGAGAGCTGCATAATAGGAATGGCAGTGAAGTATGGAACTGACGCAATCCCACCCCACCCTGCAGAGACTGACAGGCATGAAAGTGTGCCTTTGGGTTGCCTGCCATAATGCTCATGCCATTTCACCTCACCCTACCCTGCAGACTCTGACAAGTGCTGCGTTGTGCCTTGGGGGTCATTGGGCCTTACGCTCACCCCATTCCATAAGGAAATACATTGAGATGAGTACAGTATAGGAGAATGGGGTGAATTTTTGGGCCAAAGAGTCCAAGACACACCTTGATGCTTGTCACTGGCTGCAGGGTAGGGATGGGGGTGTAATGCATGAGCATTACAGCCGACAAATCCAAAGGCACACCCCGATGCCTGTCAGTCTCTACAGGGTGGGACGTAATGGTTAGAAACCCTAATGCCCCAGGCATTTGTTGGTATTTACACTCCAGATTTTCAACATGGGCTTTTTGTGACCCCACCTCATGAAAGCATTTGGGACCTCTGCTCATGAACAGTGGCACTGTAATTTTGTTAGTCTGTCCCGAACGTTGATTTCCCACAGCGACCGTGCCATTCTGCACCAGATGTGCAAAAACACATTTCAGGCAGCATGTGAAAAATGTCAACTGTACCATTCATAAGGAGGTGTGAAGAAATAGCAATGTTGAAAATCTAGAGGGAAAATATTAAAAATTCTTGAAGTTACAAGCGTGCGTGGAAACTGCGCAATGCACAATCATAACACAGTAATTTTGTGGAATTCTTTCACCAAATTTTCAACATAGGCATTTTGGGATCTCCGCTCATGAACAGTGTCACCATGATTTTCTTAATCTGTCCTGAACGTTGATCTCTTACAGCAACCGCAACATTGTGTCAGATGTACAAAAACACATTTCAGGCAGGGTGTAAAAAATGACAGCTATACTGTTCATAAGGAGGTGTGCAAAAATGGCAATGTTGAAAATCTGGGGTGAAAATATTAAAAATTCTTGAATTATGAGCGTGCTTTGAAACTGCGCGATGCACGCTTGTAACATAGTCATTTTTTGGAATTTTTTCACCAAATTTGCAACATATGCTTTTTGGGAGCCCACCTCATGAAAAGTGATACTGTTGTTTTGTTAATCAGTCCTGAAAGGTGATTCCGCGTAATAGATTTCTTTGACTGGGTGACCAAAGTAGCAGACCATGGAGGGGCTGTGGACATGGCCTACCTAGACTTTAGCAAGGCATTTGACACAATCCCACACAAAAGGTTAATAAACAAATTAGCCAGTCTGGGAGTGGGTCCCAGGGTGGTAGCCTGGGTAAAAAACTGGCTGGACAACAGGACACAGAGGGTAATAGTAAACGGAGTCCATTCTGAAGAAAGGAGGTTACTAGCTGGGTACAGCAGGGTTCAGTACTGGGGACGGTCCTTTTTAATGACTTTATATGTGACATTGTGGAGGGACTGGGAGGAAAAGTATGCTTCTTTGCAGATGACACAAAGATCTACAACAGGATTGATACACAAGGGGGGTGGAAAGGAGGAGAAAGGACTTGGAGAGGCTGGATGAAAGGTCAAACGTATGGCAGCTTAGATTCAATGCAAAGAAGTGCAAAGTAATGCACCTGGGAAGCAAAAACTCAGGGGAAGAGTACACAACGGGGGGGAGGTACTAACAACAACAAAAATGGAAAGGGACCTGGAGGTAGTCATATCTGATGACCAAAAGGTAAGCAAGCAATGTGAGAAGGCAGTAAGGAGGGCTGAGGGATACTGCAATGTATAGGAAGAGGCATCACCAGTAGAAAACAGGAAGTTGTTATCCCACTGTACAGACAGTTGGTGAGACCCCATCTGGAGTACTGCGCGCAGTTCTGGAGACCCCCTCTCCGCAAGCACATAGACAGGATGGAGGCAGTCCAGAGGAGGGCAACTAAATGGCAGGGTCCGCATCCAGAAGCCATACGAAGAGAGACTAAAGGAGCTTAACATGTATACCCTTGAGGAAAGGAGGAGGGGGGACATGATAGAAACTTTCAAGTACCTCTAGGGAATCAACAAAGTCCAGGAAGGTATACGTTTCAGAAAAGAGATGTGTAAGAACAAGGGGCACAATTTGAAGATGGGGGATGGCTCAGGGGCAGCGTGAGGAAGTATTTTTTCATGAAGAGGGTGGTGGATGCATAGAATGGCCTTCCTGAGGCGGTCATGGGGTCAAAAACAGTGGGGAAATTCAAGAATGCATGAGACAGACATAAGGCAATTCTGGTGGGGGGAGGTAGGAAGAAGTAGGCTATTGGTTAAATAGGATCTGCAGCTTATCCAATAGGTAGGGAAATGGGCAGACTGTCAAAGTCTATGTTTCTATATTTCAGTGTAATTTAGGAATGTCAGATTAGAGAAGTTGGCTAAGATGGTGTCAGATGAGGGGAGTGATTAGCTAGACAACAACATAATATGATGATTGGTCAGTCTACCTAGCATCATCAATGATGCACACTGCTCCATTCCCTTACCCCTACCAGTCACTGCAGCCTCTTGTTGTATCTGTGTCTGATACAGAGAAATAGTTACTAGAGCCACTGCGGGGGCCTTTGGTATAAGTCTCCTCCTCTGAGGTGTGGGCAGCCAGAATCACTCATCTGTGCTTTGTGGTTCCTCTTGCCAGTCCTCAGGCTTAGAGTCCCTTATGCTATAAGAGACACCACACAGAGGCATCATTATCTTTCAGTATAATACAGAACCTATTTTTTTGTTTTTAAAGTTACTGCATTGTACGTGTGTATGTTTTGTCTGTCTTTGCTATATATATAGAGGATAATGTATGGGCATCGGTGGTTAACTGCACTATGATAGTGCCAAGTGGTTCCCTTGGCAACTTTACTTAACCTCGAGAGCGCAGCTCAAGAGGTTAATCAAAAGTTGCCAAGGTAACCACGAGGCCCAGCATAGTATGGTTGACCACCAATGCCCTTACATTGTCTTTGATAGTGAATGGGCATCTGTGTTTGGCACATTAGCAAGCATGAGCGGCACTCCGAATAAAAAACAGCCTCTTTACTTATTAGGATGACAAAGATAGTCAGTATTGTTTGGCGAACATTCAATATTTATGTACTCACCAAATTTACTGTTTGCCATGTTATGCTATGAGTATTCGGTATATTTAACAAACAAAATGTTGACAGTAAGCCATCGGAGGAAAAACAAAATTCGTTCTGCTATTTTGCGACAGAAAAATGTGACAGAGGACGGCCAAGCAGAGTTGCCGTACAACATTTGGTAGACTGTGTCATCTCTCTGCGAATGTTTTAACTCATGGAGATTGCTTGTGAGAAGACAGGACAGAATAGGAGAGGAGAAAACACTGCATCTTATATGGTGTATGGGGAACCGGGTAAAAAACATGCACCTCTGATAACATACAGTAACACACTAAGTTAATAAATAATAAACTAAGCAAGTGAGGAACCACCGTTTTAGTTTAAATGTTGCCAAGTACTGTGAAAGGCTGCGATGAGCTGGTGCGGTGGAATGTTTATCTCGACAGCATTCTTTTTTGTTATGCCATCGATGTGACATACCATCAGTGGGTTAACAACTTAATTACGTCACATCGATAGCATAACAACATGGGGAAAAGATGAAAATCACCACATAACAACGTTCTACCATACATTATAAAGTCATAAACCAATGAAACTGAACTTGAGCTTGAATCCATTTAAATTATAGCTTCTTGTTCTCTGAACTGACAAGTGGATGAGGGTCAAACAATTCAGATATGATCAGAGAAAGTTTATGAATTTTAAGGTAAAGCAAAGTTTACCATATTATATTTACTGGTTAGGGTCAATAAACCATTGCTGGCAGACCCTCAGCATCTCCATAATTCACACTTGTGAATTATGGAGTTCAGTAAACCACATTTACTGTAAATATGCGAGAGTCTCCCTCAGCTGATGGTCTTCTTGCGCTCCTTCACCTGGAAGCAAAGACACAGTTTCCACTTGCAATAAACGAAGAAAAGCTATGGAGGAAAAAACAACATTGCAAAAGACTATCTTTAACTGAAAACTTCCTTCCAGATAAGTTTTCCATTCTGTTTCACTAAACTGCATAAACTTCTAATTCAAAAAATGCTCAGGAGATTCCTAGCTGAAAACGGGAAATGGGGCGGGCAATTCTCAGGAAAAAAATGTTTAAAATGTTATAAACTCTTTACAAAAAAAAAGGTTCAGCTGTTCTATGCTTAGAACCTGTTAATTTACAGTTTTACTCTGCTCCATTCAAGTAAAATTAATGTTCTTCACAGAAACTGATTTCATCACTTAATTTCTAAATTAACCAGTAGTAACCAGTAAATATTAAAAAAAAAACGTGGGGAAGTGTGGTAATTCAGATTTTATGTACACCCTCAGTGTGTGATGCCCAGATAAACCCCTCAGGCTTCGCCCTCAGGGTTTATGGGGCATTACACACCTCGGGTGTGCATAAAATCCTCATAAACCACACTTCCCATGCATTATGGGTGGAGGACATGTGGTAGGACCTAAGGGCACTAGAAGAGTGGGCAGAGACCTTGCAACTAAAATTTAACATTAGGAACTGTGTGGTTATGCACCTGGGACATGGTAACCCAAGGACAGGGTACAAAAGGGGAGGGGAAGGAATCAGAGCAACAGAGCAGGAGAAGGATCTGGGTATAGTAGTCTCTCTGGACCTTAAGGTGGGGAAACAGTGTACTAGACAGTGGGGAAGTCCTATGGGATGCTGGCTAGTATTGGCAGGGGAATCACCAGCAGGAGGAGAGAAGTCCTAGTACCCCGTACCAGGCTAAGGTGAGACCACACCTGGAGGCCACACTTGTGAAAGGACATAGATCTGACTGAAAGGGTTCAGCAAAAAGTGACCAAGATGGTGCTAGAGATGAAGGGCAAACCATATGAGCAGAGATGCTGCGAGCTGGGGCTATACATCCTGGATACTAGAAGGGAGAGAGGGGACATGATAGAGACCTTCAAATACATCAAGGTGTTAAACAAAGGGGGCCCGGGGGGATTATTCAAAATGAAGAAGGACACCACTACTAGAGGGAATAACCTGAGACTACAATGGGGACACTACAGGGGGAACATGAGGGGGTGATTCTTACTGAGAGGGTGATGGATGCCTGGAACAAGCTTCCAGAGGAGGTTGTGCGGCTGGAGACAGTGATGGGATTCAAGAGGGCTTGGAACAGGCATAAGGGCTATGGGGGAGGGGTTCCCAGGAGGAGGCAGTAGTCCGGGGAGTGAGGAGCTAGATTGACCATGGGGTCTTTTTCTGCTGTCAAGTTCTATGATTCTATGATTATTCTACATATATATATATATATATATATATTGTGAATGTTAGAGCTGTAGAAACTATAAGCAACATTTCCATGTGCCACCAGATGGGAAACTGTGCCTAGCAATAACAAAAAATAAAGTATTCCACTGCAGAATCAATTTATCTGTCTGTCTGTCTGTCTATCTATCTATCTATCATTTTTTTAACTTACAGTTTTTGGACCTCGGTGCCAGTCTGTTGCTTTTTTTCCACTCTGATTTTGCTGCTTGAGTTAGCTTGGAGATATACCCCACATCTGTCTGCTGGGTCCCATTCAGTTTCACCCCACTTTGTTGTCCCTACTTGGACTCAACTGGCCCCCAGGAGACTGTGACTTGCACCTCATGGTGGCCTCTCCAACTCTGACATGGGGGGAGGACCGAGATGCTAATCCAGTGGTCGGTGGCCCACAAGACAACAGAGGCGGTGCTGGCAGGGATACAGGACATCATGCTGCTTGTCCGAGGGGATTCTGCCATCTTATGCTTGCTTCCCTGGTGGAGGCAGGTGTGCAGTGACATTAGTGCATGATCTGGTGTACTCCTGCCCCTAACATGAAAACATCTGCTGCCTCTACCAATCCCAGTTGTAGCACTGGTTCCACGTTCACCTATCCCTGGCCATCACCAGGGGGCAGTATATTGCAAGGCACCAGATCCCTCCTTCCCAGAGAAGGCAATTAGTCCATTAGATGCTCAGCCTCCTCTCGCCAGCAGGCCTTCCGATGGCCCTTTGTTCACTTCTGAACCCAGGCCATCAGTGTTGCGAGTGGCAGCACTACTGCTGCACTGGTGGGCTCCTCTCCTCAGTGGCAGTCTTATTTTTTTAACTAAGTATTCTTTATTGAAATTTGTAATAATACAAGAGGAGAAATAACATTAACAACAAGAAGAAAAAAGGCAAACAGAACCAAGCGTAAGTAAACAGGTGAACAGGATAAGAACACATAACAGAGACAAAACTCCGACCTTGCAACAATTCCTAATGAGAAAAAGAAAACATTGAATTCCAACCAGCTCCCATCCTTGAGACCTATATCCCTCAGAGGATCAAATAACTAAGAAAGAAAGACATAAATGGGAACCCAGTACCATCGCTTAATAAAATAGATGTGGTATAATAAACAATTCATCCATGAAGAGAATAAGAAGAAGCAACAACAGAACAAAGGGGCCTATAAGTGGCCCTTCCAATAAATACAATAACAGACAGATCACTATTTCAGATTTATTGTAAGTGTAACCCCCTGAGGGCACTATCTCAAGGGCTACTACCCCTGCCTGCTCAGCCGACAGCAGGTTGAGGGGCCTGGATCCGTTGGCGGGTGCCTCCACCCAGAGGTCGGGGTTAAGACAGTCTGATATGACTTGGTCACAGCCCTCTGGGTCACTGCAATCCCCCTTTCTTCCCACTAGTGGCCCACACAAATCAATCACAGTACCCTTACAATACACACTTACCCCCAGGCTTGAACCAATCAGCTTGCTCCGGGGACCTCCTGAAAAGTAAGATGCTATTACGTAATAATCACTGTCCAGTAATTCACCATAAACACACAAGTTAGCCAGTATACCTTTGCAAAACAATCAATCTGATTTATTTAGGGGGGATTAACAAGGACTGGGATGATCAAGTTAATTAGCTTACCAATCTAATATATAATGTAAGTATCTATCTAGGGCACTGTGCACAGGCCTAAACTACAAGTCACGGTCTCTGGGTATCCAGGCCATAAAGGCTAGTCTCTCCATGCAGCTGGTTGGGGCCCTGACACAGAAGCAAGCATAAGGTTCCTACGAAGATTTAATAGAGCCAGCAGGCTCAGTTAGTGTAGTCAGCAAAGTAACCAGAAGATCTTGCCCTTACTAGAAACATTTGACAGGAGCTACCTGATTTAGTACTCAAGACTTCAGAAGGAAAAGCGCTCTCACACGACTCACAGCACCGAGCCTGGACTTCAAACACTTCTCCACACATTTATATGAAAAGCAACAGAGGGGTACCATACCAGGCAGCTGCTCCTAGGGCCCGACCGAACTCAGCTAATCGGAGAGTCACAATGCAGCTTCACTTTTCCTGACAGACCAAGCGCGATTCAGCAGATTCTCCAGTCATCTACAGGGTGAGCCTGGTAGGTAGCTGCACTCTTGCACAGCCTCCTCTGACCGCTGCCCCATGGATTTAGTCCGACACTCGCCGGCGACTGAGCCTCCCTAATCCAGCCTTTCACACCGCACTTCCAGCTCAGCGCAGGAGCCCAGAGCTCCTTCCTCACTCACAGCCACAACGTCTCTGCTGTTTGGCAGTTAGGGCAAGTCTCACCATTCGAGCGCCACCCGATCCCATAGGTGGGCTGCAGATGCCAGTCGCTTGATACTGCCCCTATTGGTGCAAACAAGGAGCCATAATTCAGACTTTACTTCCCAGAATTACTAGCTATGTCTCATTGGTCACAGCATCAACTAGGAGCAGATTTATCCTGGACTCCCTTCAGGGTGCCTTCCTCAAGCAACTGGTCATGGAACCAACTCGGCAGAAGGCAATACTGGACCTTGTGCTCACAAACAGGGATAGTGTGATGGGGGTAACAGTGGGGGAGCACCTGGGGAACAGTGACCGCCAGTCATTGTGGTTTGAAATCACAGAAAGAGCAGAACCAATCCAAACAAAAACACGTATCCTGGATTTTAGGGGGGCAGACTTTGGGAAAATGGGGAGATACTTGAAAGAGGCATTAAGGGAATGGGACAGGAATCAGGGGTTGAGGAACAGTGGGCAGTATTTAAAATGGGGATTACAAGAGCAACAGAATTATACATTAGCAGGTTAGCAAAGGCGAAAGGAAAGGAGACCATTATGGTTTTCCAAAGAGGCAGCAAAAAAGTAGAAAGCCAAAAGATTACATTCAGGCAATACAAAAGACACAGGCAGAAGGGATAGGAGAAGTACCAAGAGAAGCAAAGGGAGGCAGGAGGTCAGTAATGGAAGCCAAAGCTCAGACAGAAGAACACATTGCAAAATCAGTGGGTAGAGGGACAAAACCTTTTACAGGTACTTAAGTGAAAAAAGAAAGGCAAATGGAGGGATAGTGAGACTGAAGGGGGAGGATGGGGGCCACGTGGAGGATGACAACAGTAAAGCTGACATATTGAACTGGTATTTCTGCTCAGTCTTTGCTGAGGAAGAGGAGGGTAATGGGTCTGAAGGGAGTACAAGGGGTGAGAATGGTGCAGAAATGAACATAAGTCCCTTTACACGAGAATGGGTCCTGAAGGAACTGGAAGTAATAAGAGTTGATAAAGCAATGGGGCCAGATGGGGTGCACCCCAGGGTCCTTAAAGAACTAAGAGAGGTCGTGGCTGAACCTCTGGCTATCCTGTTTAGCTGATCACTGGAAACAGGGGAGGTACCCAAAGACTGGAGGACAGCAGATGTAGTCCCCTTAAACAAAAGTGGGAACAAAGAGGAAGCGGGGAACTACAGACCATTCAGCCTCACCTCGGTAGTGGGGAAGATCATGGAAGCGCTACTGAAGGAGATATTGGTGGAACATCTGGTTGTCAATGGACTAGGACCCAGGGCAGCATGGTTTCACCAGGGGGAGGTCATGTCAGACCAACCTCGTTGAATTTTTTGACTGGGTGACTAGGGAGGTGGATCAGTGAGGGCAGTGTACATGGCCTATCTGGACTTCGGCAAGGCCTTTGACACCATGTCACATAGAAGACTATTACACAAACTGGGGAATATGGGTGTGGGCAGGACAGTAGTTTGGTGGGTAGGTAACTGGCTGGGTGGTAGGACACAGAGGCTGGTGGTAAATGGCTGTCACTCCACAGAGGGAAGGGTGACCAGTGGGGTACCACAGGGATCAGTGCTGGGACCGGTCCTATTCAACATCTTCATCAGTGACATTGCGCAGGACCTAGAAGGCAGAATTTCACTGTTCGCTGATGACACAAAGCTCTGTAACAGAGTAGACACACCAGAGGGTGTAGACAGAATGAGAAGGGACCTGCAGAAACTTGAAGAATGGTCAGAGGTTTGGCAGTTGAAATTCAATGCAAAGAAGTGCAAGATAATGCATATGGGGCACAAAAACCCTGGCACACTATATCAGTTGGGGGTGAGGATACAGCATGCACCAAGCAGGAAAGGGATCTTGGGGTTATCATCTCTGATGACCTCAGGGTAAGGAAACAGTGCGACAAGGCAGCAGGCAAAGCAAATAGGATGCTGGGATACATAGGCAGGAGCATCAGCAGCAGGAAAAGGAAGGTCATAATTCCACTATACAAGACACTAGTGAGGCCCCACCTGGAGTACAGTGTACAGTTCTGGAGACCTTACCTATGTAAGGACACAGACAGGGTAGAGAAGGTTCAGAGGAGGGCAACAAAGATGGTACATGGATTGTATCACAAGTCCTATGAGGACAGGTTGAAGGAACTGAATATGTACTCCCTGGAGAAGAGGAGGCAGAGAGGGGATATGATAGAGATGTACAAGTATCATAGAGGGAGGAACAGGGTGCAGGAATACACTATTTTTAAGTGAAAAAGATGTTCCAGGACTAGAGGGCATGGGATGAAGTTGGAGGGAGGAGATTCAGAGGAAACGTGAGGAAGAATTTCTTCACAGAACGGGTAGTGGACAAGTGGAACACCCTGCCAGAGGAAGTGGAGGGGGCTGAAACAATCACGGGATTTAAGAATGCATGGGATAGACATAAAGGAATTCTGGAGGTCAGGCGTAAGGGGCAGCAGACCTCTTGGAAAACATAAACTGAACTTACAAGCTCAAATGGGCAGACTGGGTGGGCCATAGGCCCTTATCTGCCGACACTGTCTATGTATCTATGTATCTATGGTCAGTCGGCTCCCACAAGAGTCCTGATCCTGGTTGGTCAAAAAGATCTCCATTTTAGTGTTTCCCCGTTTACCATTGGCCCAATTCAATAGTACAGGTCCAAAATGGAGGGGCCAAGTACACACAGTCCCAGCTGCAAAAGAAGCAGGTTAGACAAACTGTAATTCCACTACTACTCTAACCAATTATAGCCAAACAGCTACATCTTTCAAAAGGGCTCCCTTTTGCGCTTATAGCGACTACCAAATTGGAGCAATTTCGCCACAACTCAGGCAGGATTCAAACAGGGAAACACCAGTCCTCCCCATACCAACCCGCTGAAGCCTGCGAGCAGGCAGCTCTTAAAGAGACAGTACTGGAGGCTTTAGAAGCACTCACAACACCTGCATTTTGGCGGCATTTCGCAGAACACCAGTTAGGCAGGGAGCATTTAGGCAAGCTCCGGGAAGGCTTTTAGGAACCCCATTTGTAAGGGGGTTACATAAGTAAGGTTAGCAGTGTTTCCCATCTTTCTAGCCTGGCCAAGGTTTAGTTGGGGGAGAAATGAATCACAGCTGACCCTGTACCAGGGGAGCAAAGATCAGTCCATGGGCCCATCAGACATGCTGTCTGTGCATATTGTGTGTACATGTATGTGTTTGTGTGTGACTGCATCTACTCTTCTGTGGCATGAGTTTGTCTATATGTTTGTACTATGTGTGTTGTGTGTGGGTGGTACTATATTTGTGACCTCATGCATAGCCTGGTGGTGGAGAGTCGAGTCCATACCTCTGTTTAAGTCTCCATGTGTAATGGTACGTGAGTATGTGCAGTGATCTGACAACCATCAAAACCAGCCACCTAACCCACTGGAGTTTGAAGTCTTTTATACTATAAGAGACACTGTGCAGAGGCCCTATTAACTAGCAGTATAATATAGAACCTAATTTATTTTTATTTGTTTTAGAATTTCTGTATTTTAGATGTATAAATTGTGTCTGTCTCTGGTACAGTGAAAGTTATAAACCAGTGAAGCTGAACTTGAGCTTGAATCTATATAAATTAAGGTGTACGAGGGTCAAACAATTCAGATAAGATCAGAGAAAGGATATGAATGTTAAGGTAAAGCAAAGTTACAAGCCAGTTCCACGGCATTGAGCAGTAAGGCACCACTCTGACACGCTGATGATCAGGGTTAATGCCCTGAGTCCAGAACATCAGGAGCACAGCCTGGCAGGGAGGGCACAGAACTTCTGAGGGATGCTTTCCTCCCGGGGTGGCCTCAGCATAGCACCATTCACTGACTGACACCTGGTACGGGCATAGTGGAGGTGCCATTTGCAGTGTGAGGGAACTCATGCTGCTTGACGTCCCCTTCCCCTTCAAAAGCATTGCAGACATGTTTGCTCACAGAGGGAAGCGGGCTGGTTCAATGAGACAGAATGTGATTGGCAGCAGGATGATGTGGGGCTGTCCCACCCATGTCCACCAGGCACTTCGAGACTAGGAGGAGACTCAGGATGCCAGATGGTGGCAGGTACCCCTCTGAAGGAAAGCACAATGGAAATAAAAAAAATTAAAAAAAAAAAAAAGTTTGCCATATGATAAAGTGAATGTTAGAGGTATTGGAATAATAAGCACTATTTTCATCTGCCACCAGATGGCGAACGGTGCCTTGCAGTATCACAATATATACTGCTTCAAAAAATATATATTTAACTTCTAGTTTTTGGACCTCAGTGCCATTCTTAAAGATCAACTGCAAATGTATTTGAAAAAGTAATCCTTTTCCATAATACAAGGACAACCAGGCAGCTAACGTTTGGAAGTTCTTTTTCACAGAAAGGGTGGTGGATGCATGGAACAGCCTACCTCAGGAAGTGGTAGATATGAATACAGTGCAGGGCTTCAAACAGGCATGGGATAGGCACAAGAGAGCAATACAGATGAGTATGAATAGATTAGCCACTGACAGAGCGAAGGCCGATGGCACATTCATAAGGTAGAAAAAGAAATGGGCAGACTAGATGGGCCTTTCGGTCCTTATCTGCCGTCAACTTCTATGTTTCTATGTTTCTTTATTACAAATAAAATGCAGGAATTAACATTTTTCCTTTATTGCTGCCTTTATTTGATGGTTTTACTGCAGATTCCAGACTTTTTTCAGACCAGCTGGTAAAATCTTGGGTGAGTGCTGAAGTCATTTAAGAAAGAGTGATATCACTTTCCTCAAGGTCCTGTCACTTCAGTACTCATGACAGTACATTGTACTGTAAAATGGCAAAAATCAGTCTTCACTTCAAATTGTCTGAAGACTACCACAGAAGATGGATGTCTAGTAGGTTTCACAGGCTGATCAGTAAAACATCGGGGTAATATTAAACAAGAGACTGGTTTCCCATTAATGTATCAGGTTATGCTAAGTGTTAATTGCTCTTTAGGTAGCACACTTGCCTCTGGGGATGGAAGATTGGAAGGTCATGAATTCAAGCCCCACACTAAGTACTTGTAGTAATGCATTTTCTCTATAATGAGCTTTCTCTCCTCCCAGAATTTGTATTCCTGCCCTTGTAACCCCTACAGAATATGTACTTTTGGCCAGCACCTCTTCCTAATTTGTAATTCTACTCTAAACTCCCTTGATGTTAGACATTTAATCCTTCCCCCAAAATCTGCACCTGTCTTCTACTGCATACCTCCCAGTATTTTTCCTCCCAATATTTTTGCCTTTACCCCTCCTCTCACAAACCTTGCAGTTTTACTCCTGTTCTCCAAATGTAAACTACTTCTTCAGCACCACTCTGGATACTACTCCTTTTATCTCACACCTCTCAAAAAAATGCGTGCCTTTACCCTTGCTGTCTTTTATAAATATTCACATCTTGCACTCTTCCCAAAACACTTTTACTCTCACAGCCATCCTGAAATTAGCAGCCTTTCTATTGCATTCCTCCCAAACTGTGTACCCCTACCAGCTCACCCCTTTTCAAAATATACATCCCCTTTCAAAAATATGTGCCCTCTACCCTGTCTGAAGAGGTATTCCCCTGTTCCATTTTCAATATTTGTACCTTTACCCTTGTACTCCTCCCAAAAATTTGCAACCCTCCCCAAATTTCTACCCCCACCCCAAATCCTACCAAAATGTTATACTTCTACTCCTCAACACCTCCCATGGGTAGAAGAACTATTTTGTTTGGTGGAGGTGGTGTAGAGGGCAGGCAATCTGATATGGTTGCAGAGGGTACAAATTGTAGTAAAAGAGTTGGTGTAGGATGTACACATTTTGGGAGATGCCAATTTGGATGTAGCACAGGGGTGATACCAATTTGGGTATAGTGCAGGGGAGATATACATTTTGTTAGTCATGTAGTACAAGGGTACACATACTTGGAAAGGTGAAAAAGTATGAGTACAAATTTGGGGACTGATGCAGAAGAACTGTTGAAATGTTTGGGATGGTTTAGGGATGGAGTATGAATTTTAGAAGAGTGGAAGAAGGGGTACGCACCTTGAGGCAAAGACAGGAGTAAGGGTACAAACTTTATAGAATCTAGAGCTAGGGGTACACACTTTGGGAGAGTTGCAGACTGAGGGAGGGAAGCAGAGTTATGAGGCACAAACTTATGAGGATGCAAAGGTATAGGGAGCACATTTTTGCTGAGATGTACAACTGGTGGTAGTGCAGGGAGCTAACATTTTGTGAGTTGTGTTGGGCAAGGGGTACAGACTTTTGGAGGGGTGCAATGGTTAACAAATTTGAGAGGGTACAGAATGTAAAATGCAAGTTTTGTGGAGAGTGCTAATTTGGGGAGCACTACGGGGCTTGGGCTATGAATTTTCAGAGAGGTGAATCTTACTTGCTGAGAAATACTAGCCAAAAATAGATTTCTGGAGATTCACACATGTACAAATGCATACAAGAGATCCTGATCTAACCTTTAGCCTAAACTTCTTAATTCTGTGCCAACAAACATATCCCTCTTGGACAACAAATATACCTTCAAACAAAACCTCTGGGCATATCTGTATGTCCTCTCCCCTGAATTCCTTTCCTTAGGAGCACCTGCCTGTGCCAAACCATTGCTCCATATCCTTAGTAGCTTCCTGATCACAGGACTCTTTCACTTCTCCTGGAAACATGCCACAGTTATACCTCTTCACAAAAAATAATGCTACTGATATTTATTTATTTGGCTTTATCTCTGTGTGTGCTGTTTTTCTGTTGGTTTAGTGGTGCTGCTGATATCCTTGGGAACTATTGTCCCTATCTCCCCACTGCTTGTCCTGTCCCAAGTCCTAGAGGGTAGTCAGCAAACAACTGTCCAGCTTCTACTCCAGGACTGACTTTCGGACCCACTTTGATTTCAGTTTCTGCACCAATAACTCCACAATGACCTCCTTTATTCAGATCTCCAATCACAGACATGCGCAGATGGATTTTGGCCATGGTACGTGGGCAATCTTCATCAATTTCACCAAGATCTTTGATACTGTAAGCCACCCTCTGCTTTTATCTAAACTGGCCTCCTCAGATCTATTGGGCACCCCCACTCTGCTGGTTCAAGTCATACCTGTCTGACAGATCACAGGTGGATAGTGGCCCACCCTCTTACACTGTCCTTTTCACCTCCAGTCAACCTTGGTGTCCCATATGGTTACGCCCTAGGTTCCCTCCTATTTTCATACTTCCTCAATGACCTTCCGAGGTAACTTGATCCCTATAGCAACAAGGATGAGGGTGACTGACTTTGGGTGGGCAGACTTCAGGAGAAAGAGGGTCATATTAGGAGAGCACCTCGCCAGAATCCAACAACATATGGATACCAATCAGAAGTGGGAGATAATCAAGGCTGGCCTAACTGAGGCCACACACTCCTGTTCAAAGCTCCAAGGGAAAAAGTCCAGGTCCAGGAGACCAAGCTGGTTAACTAGGGAAATGCTTGGGAAGATTAAGGAAAAAAGAACTACCTTCAAGAAATACATGAACACCAAACAGGAGGAGGCTAGGGAGGAATATGGGAGGAAATCAAGGGAGGTAAGCAGAGTAGTCAGGCAGCCAAGGCAGCAAAAGATCTTACATAGAAACAGAAACATAGAATTTGACGGCAGATAAGGACCGCTTGGCTCACCTAGTCTGCCCATTTTCCTACCTAACAGATAAGCTGCAGATCCTAGTTAACCAACAGCTTACTTCCTCTTACCCGCCCCTAGGACTGCCTTATGCCTGTCCCATGCATTCTTGAAGTCCCCCACTGTTCTTGACTCCACGACCTCCTCAGGGAGGCTGTTCCATGCATCCACAACGCTCTCTGTGAAAGAAATTTCCTCACATTACCCCTGAGCCGTCCCCCCTCTATCTTCAAATTTTGCCCCCTTGTTCTTGCACATCTCTTTTTTTGGAAAATGCTACCCTCTTGGACTTTGTTAATTTCCTTGAGGTACTTGAAAGTTTCTATCATGTCTCCTCTCTCCCTTCTTTCCTCAAGAGTATACATATTAAGCTCATTTAGTCTTTCTTCATATGTCTTCTGGTGCAGACCCTGCACCATTTTGATTGCCCTCCTCTGGACAGCCTCCACTCTGTCTGTCTTTGCTGAGATGAGGTCTCCAGAACTGCACACAGTACTCCAGATGGGGTCTCACCAACTGTCTGTACAGAGGGATAACAACTTCCTGTTTTCTACTATTGACGCCTCTTCCTATGCATCCCAGTATCCCCAGCCTTACTGCCTTCTCATTGCTTGCCCACCTTTAGGTCATCTGATATAATTATCCCCAGGTCCCTTTCTATTTTTACTGTTGTCAGTATCTCACCCCCATTGTGTATGCTTCCCTGGGTTTTGTTTCCCATGTGCATTATCTTGCACTTCTTAGCATTGAATCTGAGCTGCCATACATTTGACCATTCCTCCAACCTTGCCAAGTCCCTTCTCATCCTTCCACTCCATCTTGTGTATCAACCCTGTTGCAGATCTTTGTGTCATCTGCAAAGACATACTTTTCCTTCAGTTCCTCTACAATGTCACTTATAAAGACATTAAAAGGACCGGTCCCAGTACTGAACCCTCGGTTCCCGCTAGTAATCCTCCTTTCTTCACTGTGTACTCCATTTACTACTACCCTTTGCGTCCTGTTGTCTAGCCAATTTTTTATCCAGGCTACCACCTTGGGACCCATTCCAAGGCTGGCTATCTTGTGTATTAATCTTTTGTGTGGGACTGTATCAAATGCCTTGCTAAAATCTAGGTAGGCCATGTCCACAGCCCCTCCCTGGTCTACTACTTTGGTCACCCAGTCAAAGAAATCTATTAGATTCGTCTGACATGACCTTCCCATCGTGAATCCATGCTGCCTTGGGTCCTATGCCCCACTGGCCTCTAGGTACTCAACAATTCTTTCCTTCAGAAGTGATTCCATCATTTCCCTACCACTGAGGTCAAACTAACTGGTCTGTAGTTTCCTGCCTCTGTCCTGCTCCCACTTTTGTGAAGAGGAATCACATCTGCCCTCCTCCAGTCCTCGGGTACCACCCCATCCTCCCATGATTTGTCAAAGAGAGTAGTCAGCGATGTCACTAGTTCTACCCTTAGTTCTTTTAGAATTCTTGGGTGAATCCCATCAGGCCCCATTGCTTTGTCCACCTTCAATTTTATTAGTTCTTTCAGAACCCTTTCTTCTGTAAATGGACTGGTATTGACCCCCATCTTCAGAGTGTTTCTCTTGTTTGGTTTAGGTAACTCCCCTCCTCTTCCTTTGTGAATACTGAGCAGAAATATTCGTTCAGTATCCCTGCTTTTTCACTGTCACCTCTACCACATTCCTCCCTTTATTAAGCTTCAGTATCCCTCCTTTGGTCTTTCTTGCTCCCTAATGTACCTATAAAAGGTCTTATCCCCCTTCTTAACAGAATTGGCTATTCTTTCCTCGGTTTGGGCCTTTGCTATTCTGACTGCCTTCCCAGCTTCTTTCTGCTTTTACTGATAAAGTTCTCTGTCCTGCTCCTTCTGTGTTTCCTTATGTTTTCTGAATGCTGTCCTTTTCTCCTTAACCTTCCCTGCCACCTGTTTTGTGAACCATAGCGTTTTTTTCCTTCGTTGTGTTTTATTGATTTGCTTTACACAAAGGCTTGTTGCCTCTGTGATGGCTGTTTTGATCACTCCCCATTGTTCCTCCACCCCTCCTTCTTGCCTGTTTGCTAGTGCTTTTCTGAGGCACTCTCTCATTTTCCCAAAGTCAGCCCTCCTAAAGTCTAGTACTCTTGCTTTTGTATGGCTGTGTTTATAATGAACCACACTGTTTGGTGGTCGCTTGTTCCCAGATAGCTACCACTTCTAAATCTGAGATTCTTTCTCCATCCCCATTTGAAAGTACCAGGTCTAAATTGCTCCTTCCAGTGGGTTCGATACTAGCTGTCTGAGGCATGCCCCTGAGGGCATCAAGAATGACCCTGCTCTTGGATGTGCCTGCAGCAAAGGTGCTCCAGTTAACATCTGGCATATTCAGGTCCCCATCAACAATATCTCCCCTTTTTCTGCCATTCTAAGAAAGCCTTCTATCATTTCCTTGTCCATTCCCTCCCCCTGAGAGGGTGGTCTGTATACAACCCCCATGCGGATTGTGGTGCCATTTCCTGTCTCCAGGGTGACCCAAAGTGCCTCATCTGTTCCCTGTTTACTCTTTAGTTCTGTTGCTTTGATCCCTTCCTTTACATGAGAGCTACTCCTCCTCCTCGTTTACCCTCCCTGTCCCTCCTGTAGATTGTGTATCCTGGTATGTTGACATCCCAGTCATGGTTCTCTGTGTACCATGTTTCTGTGACTGCCACAATATCCAGGCAACCCTCTTCCATACAGGCCACTAGTTCAGGAGCTTATTACACAGACTACGGGCATTGGTACTCATCACCTCCACTATTTGATAGCCTTACCCTTTTAGCCCTATTTCTGTCCTTACTGCTGCCTTTTTTTTACATTTAAATCTGTTCTGCTCCCTAATAACTTCTGTACCTTGGTGTTTACCTCACTAATCACCATGTTTTGTGGGGAGGCTCAGTTTCTCTGCTTCTTTTCAGTGCCTCCCCCCTTGGCTAGTTTAAATGCTTGCCAATGAAGCATTTAAACCTCTCACCTAGGATCCTGGTTCCCCTGGACAGATGCAGACCATCGCACCAGTATAGGTCTGCATCCCTCCAGGTGGCTGCCCAGTTCCCAATGAAGCCAAAACCCTGAGCTCCACACCAGTTTTTCAACCACTCATTGAATTCCCTGGTGAGAAGTACCCTAGCATCTCCCTTGCCATAGACAGGCAGCACCTCCGAGAAGGTTACCGTATGCGCTACTTGGCTTAGGCCCCTTCCCAACTCTACAAACTCCTCTTGCACTGCTCTTATCCCATTCCTATCCAGGTCATTTGTCCCTAGGTGGACAATGACATCCAGCTCCCTCCCTCGTGCAGCTCCTCCCACGATCCTGAGGATTCGCTTCCTGTCTCTCCAAGCCCATGCCAGGAGGCATCTTACCTCCCTCTCCCCTTCCTCCCCATTTCTACCCCCTAATGACTGAGTCCCCCCAGGAGTTGTTTCCTTCCCTGTGGGGTCCCATGCCACCCTCCTTTGGGTCTCCTTTGTGAAGGTTCCCAGTATCCTCCTTGGTCTCCCTGCAGGTGCCTCCATAGAGGACCACTATCCACCAGAAAGTGAATGATTGTGGAGAGTACAGCTGGAGGGATGCAACTCTGTTCCACCACCCTCTCCCTCCTTGAGCCCACCCTGGTCCAGCCTCTCCTCTTTCTTGGCAACCTCTGAGGTAGTGGCATTGGCCCTGGTGGTCCCTGGGTGGGGGAGGAGGTTTCACGAATCCTAGCCAGGTCAGCCTGGAGACGGGCAACCTCCTCTCTCAGACCAGAGAGGTGCCTGCAAATAGGGCAGCATCGCAGCCTCCAGAATGTCTCCCAGAACACTGCCACCCCACAGCCATTGCACTGCACCACTCCTATCATGTCTTATTTTGTGTCCCCTCTACTGTTTCTCTGGATGCTTACTGTCTCCTCTCCTCTCCTTACAACTCTCACCCTTCCTGTTCTGGGACAGCAACTTCCTATCTTCTTCAGTAGCCTCCTTCTTCCTTGCTCAATATCAGACCACCAGCAGCTAGAGGGGGAGAGTGAGCTACTTTTTCTACTTTAGGGTTGACAAAACCAATGTTTCTCTATGATCCTTTTCTTCCTACTGCCAAACAGAAAGTTCCTGTTGACAGTCAAATCCAGTGGCTATAAAAAATAGAACTGGCTTTGGGTGGGTGGGTGGAGGGATGGGATGGAGGGCAATTAGTAAGAAAAAAGGCTAGCAACAGGAAGTTGTAATTTGACTCATCTTCTTTTATAGTGTCTAAACCACACCCCCAAGTAAGCTCTCTTTCCTCCTACTGGTTTAGCAAAGTCAACTGATACAGTACCCTTCACTGCACAGAATACACACTGACCTTCTTTCTTTTCTTTCTTTTTTTAACCCTAAATAAGTCCCCTTCTGCTTCTAGTAAAGTTATCTGTCTACTTAATCTTAACAGACACTGACTCCTGCTGAGATATACATTTTTGAATTAAGAAGAAAATGTAGCTTCTTTTAGTTAGCTGCTTTCTGCTCTACAAGCAAGGCTAGCAACAGCTTAGGCTTAGGCTGGCACAGGGGACAGAAGAAAGGGAGAAATATGCATTCGATTACATAAGGGAGAAAAGAAAATGCAAGGATCAGATTGTTAGAATAAAGGTGGAAAGAGGGTGGGCTGAAAATGGGGGAGACAAGAAGCACTCAATGAGTACTTCTGTTTTGTGTTCACCAGAGAAAGAATGGGACCAATCCTTCAGGGAAGGGCATCAGAGATTATACGAGGGGTGGAGAACATAGAAGGGGAAATCCAAGAGAGCAGGGTAGTAGAAGGTCTGAGGGCTCTGAGGGAGGACAAAGCACTGAGTCCAGATGGCATACACCTCAGAGTGCTAAAGGAGATGGCAGAGGTCCTGGCAGGACTTCTGGCAGACCTATTCAACACCTCCTTGGAGTCTGGATGCATACCCCAGGACTAGAGGATGGCACATATGGTGCCCATCCATAAAAGCGGGCCCAAGGATGAGCCAGGAAACTCTAGGCCAGTCAGCCTAACCTCCATCGTGGAGAAGCTTATGGGGTCCATCATCAGGGAGAGGATTGTAGTGTTCCTACAGGAAAATGGTCTTCAGAACAACAGGCAGCATGGATTTGCCTCTGGTAGATCATGTCAGACAAACATGGTGGACTTCTATGACTGGGTAACAAGAGCACTAGACAAGGGTCAAGCAGTGGATGTCCTGTACTTGGACTTCAGCAAGGCCTTTGATTCAGTGCCTTATGGGAGGTTGATAGGCAAGTTGGGGAACCTGGAGGTGGGAGAGAGGTTAGGGGAGTGGGTCAGAAACTGGCTCAGTGATAGACAGCAGACAGCTGTCATACGAGAGGAGCTCTCATCACCAAAGGCTGTGACGAGCAGGGTTCCGCAGGGCTCGGTGCTGGGACCAATGCTGTTTGGCATATTAATTGCTGACATATCAGATGGGGGCAACAATAAGATAAGCCTGTTTGCTGGTGACGCAAAAATAAGTGCAGTGGTAGACAACAAGGAGGAATGGCTAGGACTGCAGGAAGACCTGGATAGACTTGTACAATGGTCAGACACATGGCAGCTTGGCTTCAATACAAAAAAGTGCAAAGTTATGCATTTGTGTGTCAGGAACTGTAAGTTTAGCTACAGAATGGGGGGGAATACAGCTGGGCACTACAGAGGAGGAGGAGAAGGATCTTGGGGTACTCATAACAAGACACATGAATCATTCAGCACAGTACAGGAATGTGGCAGCTAAAGCCAAGAAGATGCTGGGGTGTATTGCCAGGGGAATCACCTCAAGGAGGGGGGAGGTTATCCTGCCACTGTACAGGTCACTAATCAGACTGAACCTGTAATACTGCATGCAGTTCTGGTGTCCCTTCCTAAAGAATGATATTAGGCTGCTGGAGGGAGTCCAGTACAAAGCAACCAGGATGATAACAGGAATGGAGGAGAAATCCTACGAGGAAAGACTGAGAACACTCAATATGTACTCCCTGGAAGAGAGGAGGGATAGAGGGGATATGATCAAGACCTTCAAATATATGAAGAGCATAAACAGGGTCAGGACAGAGGAGATGTTTAGATTAAAGGAAGGGATGGCCAGGGGGCATAGTCTGAGACTGGGGGGGGTTCAAGAGGGAATTGAAAAGACACTACTTCATAGAGAAGGTGGTGGCAGGGTGGAACTCAATTCCTGAAGAGGCGGTGTCACTGAAATCGGTGAACAGTTTTAAGAGGGGGTGGGACAGGATCGGGAAGGGGAACTAGTGTAATGGGAGGGGGGCACCTATGGAGTAAACTTGGATAGCTGCACACTCAAGCAGACTTGATAGACCTTAGGGCCTATATCTGCTGGCATTTTGTGTATGTTCATATCATAATATTTATTCCTCTGGTCTCTCCTCACCTCTCATCGAATGGGACTATAACTACACAAATATCCATAAATGGTTCCACTCTAATATGCCACTGGTCAATCAAAAAAAAATGGTCTCCATGCTATTCAGATCCAAACCCTCCATATCTCTGAACATCTGCTTTGTCAGGTGCCTACCTTGATAATGTACCTTCCTACCAGTAATGCTAATAATAATTATTATTTCATTTGTGAGAAATGGATACACCATTGAGTCAAGGACTCAATAACAATGGTTTCCAGTAGCAGTTCAAGCCCAAGCAGGATCTAGTTACTGTTCTAAGGGGCTGGCAGGTTATTGTTTTAGGGCTGTTGGAATTTTGAAACCTATTTTGGTGGCTATAAGTGGGCTCATTTGTTTGATGTTTCACTGTGTAGCAGGCTGTGTTTGTGAAGGCCTAGTTCTTCTGATTTAAAACCTATTTGGTGGGATTTTATTGGGGCTGTTTCTTTGAATTGGTGACCTATATCTTCTAATTTCAAGCCTATTCTGATGTTTTGTTGGTGAGGCTGTTTGACTTAAAGACCTGTTTCTTTTGGTATCAAACCTATTTTTTGTGCTTTGAGTGGAACTGTGATTGCTTTTTGCTGGCTTCACTAGCTGCAAAGTTTAGTGCATAGTGGGGGAAGGGTGCTAATGGTCTGACCAGGAGTCTCAGCTACCTGATTGTTTCTGGAAGGCACGTGCTGGTCCCACCTTCCCTGTCCCTCACCCCACCCACCCCAGGTCCATGATTTCCTATATACCAGGGGTTCTGATATCACTTCCCCAAAAGGGCAAAGAACATGCACCTGTCATAGCAGAAGCAGACATCCAAAAAAGGAACAGCAGCGAGTGAAGAGGTGACTGCTATCTCAGTAGAAGGGAAGTAACTGCAAAATAAAGAGCTTTCATTGTTACTTCTTTGCATTGCTGTTTGCATTGTGGAAAGGAGGAGTAGGAGTTTGAAGAAGGTTGTGCAATATTTACTTAAAGTCTCTTTCTGGGTGTGGACAGGAAGGATAGGAATGTAAAAAGCAGTTGCTCAATCTATCTTGATGTGTACGACAAAAGGGATAAGGGAAATTAAGAAAAGGAGAAGAATGTTTTGCACTGATGGGGGGAGAGGGGAGACTTGGGGGAGTCTTTGGTATCCTTCATCTGGAAGGGTGGGGGTCACTGGTGGGCAACGAGAGCAATGGGTAGGGTGGTAGGCTGTAACAATTGAGGTGCCCCAATCTTTCTCAAAATTGCCTGGAGGGTGGGGGGATGTTTACTGTGCAACCACATGGAGAAACTTAGAAAGGAGATCAAGGGTCTGCAGTAGGAACTAAGACAGGCAAGGCAGACTGGAGATGGGTCCAGCACAATACTGGAGACAGGGAGGAGGGGAGATGAGGGAGGGCAATTTGAGCCAACAGTGGTGAGGAGAGGGTCAGAAGAAGAGAAGCAGGGACAAAGGGGCCCAGGCCAGGAAGAATGATTGTTGGGGAAACCAGGTCAGGAGACAAAAGACAAACAGAAGGAAGAGACAGGGACTTGTGAGGGGAGGAGAAGAAGTGGCAACTGCCATGGAGTGGAAAGGAGGGAACAGGTTACTATGAAGTCAGAATAAGTGGGCATTTGTGAAGGGTCTTCAGAAAATAGTTTTGCACTGTTAGGGGGAAGAAGAAGGAGGAGGGAGGTGATGCAATTGGAGGAGTAATTGATAAAGGCCTGGACCAAACCAGAGCTGGGGGAAGTTCTGCTGGGAGAATTGCAACAGGGGCAAAAGGGGGAAATAATGTGCAGAAGGAAGAAGAGGAGCCAGGAATGAGAGATGGAGATGAATGGAAGCAAGCAGGGAGTAAGAGGGATGGAATCTTAGTGTTGGGGGACTCAATAGCAAGAGGAGTCAGGTGGAGTAGCAAAGGGGAGAGGCATAGTCACATTTGGGTGGAGGCCGTGCCAGGAATGACAGCGGAAAGGGTGGGATAATCTGTTCTGAAATATGCTAGAAGGGGCAGGGACAAGCCTCATATAATTATACATCTTGGGACGAATGACCTGGCTGACAAGACAATAGATATAGTCCAGAGGAGGTTTGAGGAACTAGGACAATTATGTGAGGGGGCAGGAAGATCAGTAACTTTTTTAGAGATACTTCCAGTGCCCAAGGCAAGCACAACAAGAAAGCTGAGAATAGAGGAATTTAACAGATGGCTATGAACCTGGTGTCATGCTAAAGGGTATGGGGCTGTTGGGGGGTAGGGAGGGACCTGGGAGGACAGCAGTCCCTATGCCAAGGACAGACTACATTTGAGTGAGGAGGGAAAAAAGTGTTGAAACAGAGGATGGAGGAGTACATAGAGGAAGTTGGGAATTTAAACTAGAGGCGGGGGGTGGCAAGTGGGCAAGAGACATGCAGAGACCTCAGGTTGGGAAACCATATGAGCTAACCCCCCTTAACAGTGGCAAAGGACAAATGGCAAGTACTATTGGTGATGGTAGTAAAGGAGGGCAGGACGGGGGGGGGTGGAAGGTGGTTACCCTTAATGCTAGGAGCCTTGGGAGGAAAACTGCAGAGTTACAGGTGCTCAAGGCAGAGGGAGAGGTGGACATTGCAGCCATCACAGAAACATGGGCCACCCAATACAATGACTGGGACCTGTCTGCACTATATGTGAAGGAAGGACTGAAGTGTGTAAGGGAGGAAGGGGAAGAGGGCAGTATGGAATCACTTTGGATGCAAATCCAGGATTCCAAGAATAGGATTCTCAGAATGGGAGTGGTGTACAGGCCGCCCTCTCAGATGGAGGAGTTAGACAGGAAACTAGTGGGACAGATAAGGAGGACCTGTGAGAAGGGTAATGTGGTGATTGTGGGGGACTTCAGCATGCCAGAAGTGGACTGGAGTACCCCAACAACCAGGAATAGAAGGGAGCAGGTACTGCTGGATGCCTTCCAGGACAGCTTCCTGCTGGAAATGGTCAGTGAACCAACCAGGTTAGGGAATGCCCTTGTACCCTTGACCTTGTGCTGGCAAATGGGGAGTCTGTGAGAGAACTTACGGTGGAAGAACTGCTGTCAGGGAGTGACCACTACTCAGTATGGCTCACATTGGATATGGGCAAGGAAGGAGTGGAATCTGGCACAAGAATGCTGGACTTCAGGAGGGCCGACTTTGAGAGGATGAGGAGGTGGTAAAAGGGTACCTGGTCAGAATTCAACCTAGTATGGGCACTAACCAGAGGTAGGAGCTCATAAAGCTGGGGTTAGTGGAGGCAGCCAACACCTCCTACAAGACCCAGAGCAAGAAGGCTAGGGCTAAGAAACTGAGCTGGTTGAGAAAGGAGGTCATGGAAAAGGTAAGGAGGAAAAGAGCTGACTTTAGGACATACAAGAAAACAGGGAGAGGGAGGACAGGGAGGAGCACCTGATGGAATCAAAGGAGGTGACACGGGCAGTAAGGGGAGCCAAGACATCTACGGAGCTCAGGTTGGCACAAGGCATTAAGAAGGGGGAGAAGGACTTCTTAGGTACATCAGGGAGAAAAGGAGCTGTAAGGACCACATAGTAAGGATTAGGAAGAAGGGGGGGTTGGTTGGAAGCAGGGTGCGATAAGGTAGAAGTGCTAAATGATTACTTCTGCTCTGTATTTATTAAGGAGGGGGGGTGATACCCAAGAGGGGAGGAACAGAGAAACAGGGGGGAGGGGTGACAGATGGGGAAATCTTGGAGGGCAGAGTTTGGGAGGGTTTGAAGGCACTGAGGGTGGACAAGGCACCAGGCCCAGATGGCATTCACCCCAAGATACTGAAGGAGTTGGCAGAAGCCCTTGTGGGACCTTTGGCAGACCTATTTAATGCCTCACTACACTCAGGGTGTGTACCTCAGGATTGGAGGATGGCTCATGTGGTGCCCCTCCACAGGAGTGGCCCCAAGGATGAACCAGGGAACTACAGACTGGTGAGCCTCACATCCATCATGGATAAGTTGATGGAGACTATCCTGAAGAAGATGCTGGTGGCCCTCCTAGGGGCCAAAGGACTACAGGACAGCAGATAGCATTGGCTTCGTACGTGGCAGATGCTGCCATACCAATCTGGTGGAGTTCTATGACTGGGTAACTAGGCAACTGGACAGGGGCCATACAGTAGATGTCCTGTATCTGGACTCCAGTAAGGAATTCGACTCGGTGCCACATGGGAGGCTGGGAGGTAAGTTAGAAGACATAGGGGCGAGTGCAAAGCTGGTGAGATGGGTAGGGAACTGGCTTCAGGGAAGGCAACAGAGGGTGGTGGTAGGTGGGGAGCTCTCACACCCAAGGGTAGTGATGAGTTGTGTTCCACAGGGCTCAGTGTTAGGACCAGTGTTGTTTGGGATATTCATTGCAGGCATATCATTGGGCATCAAGAGCAAGATCAGTCTGTTTGCTGATGATACCAAGATGGGAGCAGTGGTGGATGACCTAGGGGGAAGGCAGGGGTTGCAGGATGATCTGGCAAAGCTTGAAACCTGGTCAGACAGCTGGCAACTGGAGTTTAATGCCCAAAAGTGCAAGGTTCTGCATTTTTGGGTGAAGAACCCAAGGAGAAAGAGGAGTTACCAGCTGGGGGGAGTGCAGCTAGCCCAGACGGAGGAGGAGAAGGATCTGGGGGTGCTTATTACAGGGTCAATAAACAACTCGGCATAGTGTAGGAAGGCAGCTGCAAAGGCCAACAAAATGCTGGGTTGCATTGCAAGGGGTATATCCTCGAGGAGAGAGAAGGTGATTCTGCCACTGTATAGGTCATTAGTTAGACTGCACCTGGAGTACTGCGTGCAGTACTGGCGCTCGTATCTGAAGAGGGACATTAAGTTACTGGAGGGGTGCAGCGCAGGGTGACAAAGATGATCAAGGGGCTGGGGGACTTATCATACGAGAGGAGGCTGAGAGAGTTGAACATGTACTCACTGGAACAGAGGAGGGACAGGGGGGACATGATTGAAACCTTTAAGTTCATGAAAGGAAGAAACAAGACAGGTACAGAGGGGCTGTTCAAAGTAAGGGAGGGTAGTGACACCAGGGGCCCTGATATGAGACTGGAGGGAGGGAGGAAGGTTCAGGAGGGAAATGAGGAGACACTTTTTTACAGACAGGGTGGTAGCTGGGTGAAATACATTACCTGCAGAAGTGATATCCAGTAGTACAGTGGACTGCTTCAAAGGGGGATGCGACCGAACAAGGGGGTGGGTAAATCGAGGGGAAGAGTGGAAGGGAGGGGCAGCTGTAGAATAAGGGGTACTAGCTGCACATTCAAGCAGACTTGATAGACCCCTAGGCCTTTATCTGCTGGCAAATTTCTTATGTTCATATGTTCATAGACAGTACAGGTTAGACGTACATAATACACAGTTTCAGCACATTTATACTCCACATACATCTCGCATAAGTAGATGAACTACAGCATAGCAGCTATACAGTGTAGATTAGTACAGCAGACAGTCAAGCACACCATAGGTGTGCACCAGGAATTAAAAGCTACAGCATGATGTAGGCTGTGAGCAACGCAGATTGTACCATCAGCATATGGGGTTAAATGTATGTAGGGACAGGAGGCCAGAGATTGGACACAAACCAAAAGGCATATTATTCCAGGACAGAGGGCTAGCATGGAAGAGGCAGCCTGAACCTGCCCTGGTTTTCACTGTGGAGATACAGTATTCAAGTCATGCAACATATATGAGCACCTCTTGTTTTTTTTCTAGGCTCCAACAGGGCCAACATGTAACAGATGGGTCTGATGCTCAGTCAGTCCAAGGACTACACAGTTCACATCAACAACTCAGTTTTAAAATGCTTTGCAAAACTTGTGGTGTCTTGTAAGGTGAATAAATGTATCCCCCCCCCGCACTAAAAAATGTATCGTGGAAAGGATGATTTTCATTAGGCTGTACTATGGGATGTGGTCTTCTCTGTTTTTAACTTTGCCATCTCAAGACTTACCATCCTTGTCACTGCCCTTTGCAAGTTTGCTCTGGATACCCCTCCTCTCATTCATCAGCACTGTACAATGTACAACCAATTGGGCTGTGCTCCCCCTCAGGTAAAACACTCACTGCATGTGGCCTCCTTGGTTGCCCACTTCTGGGCTGGGGAACTCTCTGAGTACCTAAACAGGATCCTCTCCCCTGCTTCCAACACTTCCTACTGTCTCAGATCTGAAGCAGGCAACATATCCCAGACTTCTATTTAAACAAAAGACAGATCAAACGTCCTTCAGATATGGACTCCCACAGCTATAGGATAGCCTTCACAATACCCTACCTTCACTGCTCAGCTTATGGTCCACCAGTCTAAGGTCAAGAAGTTCTACCTGGCCCCTTTATCCTGCCATAACCGCCTTTTCTTCTGGCGAACACCTACAATTCAACTACTATGGTGGTTAGGTTACTAATTTGACTTTATCCACATTGCTGTTACTTTTGCTGTATATCCTCATTGATATTTTAAATAAACTACTGCACATTATGTGGTGAATAAACTAGGTACATACAATCATGTTATTTGGGGATAAATAGGGGATCTGATATCACATGGTCTGACTTAAGATATCATTTTTACCTTCATGTTAGGGCACTGGTTTGTTGATATCTCACAAGTGTCGAAGCCAAGTGTGACATAGCAATACACCAACATCCTCAAATGAAGATAAGACTGATATATTAAAATCAGGTCATGTCATATTCAATTTATACAAAAGGGCCCAGATATTCAAACTGCGCCAGGCTGTGGAGCAAGCTTGGGCAGAGCGCACCTTGGCTGCGCAGGGGTGTGGACTGGGCAAAATTCAACGGAGCTGCGCTATGACACAGCATCATTGAATATCACACCCTGACCACCCGCAGTGTGCATGGCACAGTGGCACTGCGCCAGCACAAGTGGCCAGAGTGGAGCATGGGGATGCGCTAGCGCAAGTTCTATTGCGCTATACACAGCAACCGTGATATTCAAAACTTGACATGCAAATGGGGCCATAATGAATGCAAGGTGCAAATGGGGCCATTTGCATGTCATTATGGCCTCATTTGCATGCAGATGCATCGATCCCCGATGACTTGTGCCTAGCGCCCTGCCAGGCAGCAGCTGTCGGGGACCGACGCCCCCTGCAGCCGGCAATGTGCTCCACAGCCCGATTGCAGGCTGCAGTAAAAAAGAGGAAAAGCATAAATCCCTGGTGGTCCATTGGACCGCTGTCTGCCCCATCATGGGCATTTTTCATATCATAAAGATTAATGTCCAATATCCCTGGTGGTCCAGTGGACCGCTGTCTGCCCGATCGTGGGCATTTGTATAAAAAAATATGAAAATTGTCCAATATCCCTGGTGGTCTAGCAGTACCCCCCTCTCCACCCGCCCACTGTGCCCCACCGCCCATTTCTCCCCCGGTCAGCCGGCGGGCGGCAGTACCCCACCCGCCTGCCGCCCCGCCACCCGCTGACTGACACTGTAGGTAGGGCTGTAGGCCCATTAGTCCACAGTGTGAGCCAATGGCGTGCAGCCCGTGCTGTACTACACATTCCAGATATGTGAATGGATCCATTCACATATCTGGAATGTTTAATACGACTACATGCTCATTGCTCATGCTGTGGACCAATGAGCATACAGCCCTACCTACAGTGTCATCAGCAGGTGTGCGCAGCGAAGTGAGCCGCCGGCGGTGACCGGGGGAACTGGGCGGTGGGACAGTGGGCGGGTGGGGAGGAGTACTGCTAGACCACCAGGGATATGACAGACAAATTTCATATTTTTTATACCTAATGCCGCTATCAGGCAGACAGCGATCCACTGGACCACCAGGATATTACATACCTTCTTTCTTTACAAATGCCCACGGTCGGGCAGACAGCGGTCCACTGACCACCAGGGATATTGAACAGATTTCTTATTTTTTTTTACAAATGCCTGTGATCGGGCATGGGGGTGCCACTAGGTTGCGGAGCTAGGTGTACACCTACAGGTAGCAGCCTGGTGCGCCTGCAATGCGGCAGCTCACCTGTGGGTGGCCATCAGTTGTTCCCTTTTTTGATCAACTTTGTGCTGGCGCAGGTAATGGTTGCGCATGCATGACTCTGCACATCCCAGGCTGAATATCAGGCTGTGCAGGGTATGCATGGGCACGCCCCCCCCCACCTGTGCCTGCATACATTACTGATGCGCTCGGTGTATGGGGTTTGTGCCACGCTTTCCCTTTTGAATATCGCACCGGGGTGCATCAGTGGGTTGCGCATGGTGCAACACTGTTGCACCATGCACAACCCTTTTGAATATCTGGGCCTAGGTATTCAGGTAGTTTTATGAGCATCTCAGTTTTGTGCAGTGATCTTCTTCCTCATTTTCAGCCTCATTTTGTGTTTTCCCCTTCTGCATTTTTCATCTTGGATTTGTGACTTTACAAAAATAGAACTGTTTTTTGTTGTTGGATGAAGACATAGGCGTATCGTCTGTTCACATAACATGCAGTTGCTTCCAGAGTGAAACTACTGCAAAACAGCAATGTATCAAGACCTAGGAGGAATGTTTCCTTAACAGCAGTACGTGCTTCTCTCAGTAACATACACATTTAACAGCATGAAGCAAGCAAATGTTCTACAGTAGAAATTACACTTCAAATAAGTGTCTCTGTTCCAACATTATACTATGCTGGTTATATCATGGTGCGCTAAAGAAATGGGTAAAGTATCAACTATTGAAAACAGCAAATAAGGATCTTCTGCACCTGTGTTTATTGCAATGTAAACTGGTGGGATAAACCTTCTTAACAAAAATGACTTAACAAAAGTGAGTCTAATGCTTCAAAATGTCTAAGAAAACATCAGATATTGTGACACTAAAAGCCCTAAGATTAATGAAATCTTTGATCCAGGACATGCTGGGAGTGCCGTTCTCTATGGGAAGTTATGCCCTCTGGTTGTCCTCCAGAAGTTAACTTGGTAATTTTTAGTCCCTGGTGATCATTATGTTTTTAGATAGGGCTCCAATGAAATGATATTGTAAATGATATTCAGTTCACTGAAAAAGACTTTCTAGTGACTTTCTAGTGAAGGAAATACATTTTTCAACTTGCCCAGTTCTGGTAGTTCTTCAGTCACCACATTTTGACTTGGATAGTTTCTTGCCAGCACTGTCAGGGGACAGTGTGAATGCACATGCCATTGTCGGCAATCAAGATAGTAAGCACAGTCAGGTGGGGGACAATGTAAAAGGGCATGTTGGCATCAGTTGTTTGTAACTTTGAGAGTGGCTGCCAGCATTAGGGTTTGCATGTGTGAGACTGCTGCTGATATTGCTACTGAAGGAGATAGGAGAGATTATTCCCAGTAGTAAAATTCAACACAGATGAAGGTACAATACACTTTTGAGTTGACTTAATTGTGTGTGATGGTGAGCTCAGGAAAAAACAGGACTTCCAAAACAACATTAATAAGGTGTAAGTGTGTGTGTGTGTGTGTGTGTGTGTGTGTGTGTGTGTGTGTGTGTATGCGTGTGTGTGCTGTCCTGTGTAGTGAAGTTAGTAGGTTGCTGCTAGGTAGTATAATGCAGTGTGGTACCAATGTGTGCTTGTATAGGGTTCTAATGCATTGTTAGGTGGTGTTTTTGAACCAGTGATGTTTGTAGGATGTTTAGCTGTTTCCAAACCAGTTTTATAAGCTGTATAAAACAACAGTTGTTGACCAATCCATTTCAGGATTTTTGGAACTTATTGCTTGGGCAATAAGACATGATAAAGTGTGAATTGTACCGAGATAACTGCACACCAAGGGGTGTAGTTAAGCGTAGGTTTGCAGATCAAGTGCTTTTGGCCTTTGGGAAGGTGGTTATCACAGTACAATGCACACCCTAGAGAATGCCATTACACTAATGAAATGTGTATCCAGGATATTTAAAAAAGAGGGACATTTAACAAAGAGTAAAAAAAATGGAGAAAAACTTGTTAAAAAAATGTCCAATAGTACATTTGCCAATAGGTGCCACTAGGTGGCATTGCCTGATCATGGATTTTCTAATCTACTGTACAGTGAGCTGTTCTTTTTCCTCTTCTCCCTCAACCCCTTCCCCATTTACCAGTATGCATCTCATTTTTGGGGGTCATTTTCTGTTAATTTAGTTTAATTTACTGTATCATTTGAGGTAATGATTAATGAATGGTCACGCCATGCCACAGTAGGTACGATGACTTCTGTGGTGAGTTGCAGATGTAGTCCAGGGTTTGTCTTGATCTATTTATTTTTTAATCAACTAGAATCTCAAGTCACTTGAAGGAAGTGGTGTCGGAGCTAGACAGAGGCTGCCTGACAATGCTGGGAACTCGAGAGTGTGCAGTAATTTAGGCCATGGTATGACCACAACTGTGTGATGGACTTGCCAGTAGCATGCTACCATATGCAGTAGTGAGATTTGGAAAAATACTGCTGCTGTCTGTGTTGCCAATAGAGCTGACTGAGTTGAGAGGGGGCAGGCTTCTGAATATCAGTTTAAGGTATATATGTTTTAAAGATAGTTGATGTGTGTTGGGTGATACAGTTGCTGTGTGCTCTGATGTTAGTGGGAGAAAGGACAAGGAGATTAGAGTGAGCAAAACCCAGAAGTTGTGCTATTGAGTTTGTGGTCTGTTGGGTGGGTGCTGGCACTGGCAGAAGTTGGCACACAGACATCAAATTAAAATAAAAACTTTTAAACAAATATGAAGTGAGCGGTCAGAAAAAAAACCTAACTACTTTTTTCAGCATCCTGGGTTAGTGGCATTTTAGACACTGCAGTCATACAAGTTGTGTGTGTGCTGCTATAAGAAAAATAAAATGATGACTGTTTTAATTTTTTAAATTCTGAAGGCAGGCACATGTATTTGATTAATGTTCTGAATCCTGGTTGGCAGGACTTGTTTGGTAGTGTGCTTCTAAAAGGCATTGGATCTAGCCAATAAGGATGCAGGGTTTTTTCTACCCACTTTAAAAAATATGATTATACAATGGGGTGAGAAAATCCAGTAATCTGATTGGTCAGCTTGGGTCTGTACCCATGGGTAAATCCCACCATGACCCAAGGGTGCTGTTGTGTAAAACAAAAAATCAGTACACTTTTTTCTTACTGAAACATCCATTTAGCTCACATCTTGAATTCATTCAAGTTCTCTGAATAAAGTACACAAGCCTCCCAAAACAAGGTAATTTACAAAAAACAGTTCTAAAACAAATTGTTTTGAAGGTACAATGACTAGTTCTAATAAAAGCTTAATTAGCAGTTTCTCATGGCACCCACCTCACCTTTCTCGCACTCATCTCTCACTCTACACACTCCATCACTGGCTGAACTGATTGTTACTTCTCCCAGACCTTGATTAGAAAGTCAGTGACACTGCCACATTTCAACAAATGAAGCTTCCAGTCGAGCCTCCTAGTAATTAACTTATTTTTTTAATAGTTTGCACAGAAGTCACTCACTGCTTGAACTATACTACACTACAGAAGCCAGTAGCCACTTTCGCCATGCTGTACCTGTTCATACCACAGACTTTCTCCCAAACTAAGAAAACTTCCAATCGAGGCTTCTAATAATTAACTTTTTTTCAACAGCTTGCACAGAAGTTGCTCACTGCTTGAACCACACTACACTACAGAAGCCAGTAACCACCTGCACCATACTGTACCTGCTCATACCACACTGTCTCGTCCAAACTTAAAGATAACACAAAAATAACCCCCCCCCACTATCAAGCAACATCAATAAAAAGCCTAGTGTGTGTGTGTGTGTGTGTGTGTGTGTGTGTGTGTGTGTGGAGGGTAGGGGTGAGTGGGTTACTACAACCCTAGTCTATCCATCAACCACTAACCTTCTTAGCAGCCTATTTTTATGTTCAGGAACTATTTTTTTATGGTGTAACATTAAATTCATAAAAAATTATCGAAACTGAAAAAAATATCTATTTCTTCATTGTACTTTGCAAAATGTTTGTGGGGAAATTGCATAATTGCAATAATCCACTTCAGGGCATGGGTTATGGTGGGATTTACTCACTTCTTGTGGGGTTAAGTCACTTGGTCTATGGCACTGAGGCTGAACCAGACTAGGCATGGGTAAATCCCACCATAATCTACACTCTGTCATGGACTATTGTTTAAATATTAACAGTACGCACACATGCCTTACAACTAATCAATGTTCCAAACATGAGCAGTACTCAGATACCCCAGATGATACTCAGCTGTATTTGTCTTTTCTGCCTGGACAGAATGATGAAATCTCCGTGCTGAACAGTTGCCTTGCCGAGATCAGATCTTGGATGAGTTCCAGCTGGTTGAGACTGAATCCTGACAAGACTGAAGTGTTGGTTGTGGACCCAGGTCATCCGAGGGTGGGTTTGGGGGTTAGACAACCATTAGGTTTATTACTTGGTGGTGTGCCACTCACTACCTCAGACCAGGTGTGTAACCTAGGCGTTATTTTTGACGATGGCTTGACTTTAAAATCTCAGGTGTCAGCCGTCATCAAATCCTCTTTTTATCATCTGAGGAATATCGCCCGGGTGAAACATTTGGTTCCCTCGAACAATCTTCCAACATTGGTTCATGCCTTTGTTATGACCCGTCTTGACTACTGCAATTCCCTCTACCTAGGACTTCCTGGGGCTGATATCTGCCGCTTGCAGCTGGTGCAGAACACGGTAGCCAGGCTTTTGACTGGGACATCTAGGACCAGTCATATTACACCTGTGTTCCATGGGCTGCACTGGCTGCATATTCAGAGGTGGGTCACCTTTAAGGTTGGCTTGCTAACCCCTAAAGCCCTACATGATTAGGGACTCGGCTACCTGCAAGATCTCCTAGTACCTTACAGCCCCTTCCGTCCTCCCCATTCCACCGATGAGGGATTGCTAGAGATTCCCAGGGTACGATTAAAGATGTCTGGTTCACATGCTTTTGCTTTTTCAGCTTCGACCCTGTGGAATTCTTTACCTCATCGGTTGAGAGAATGCTCAACCGTCAGTAGATTTAAAACTGAGCTTAAAGCTTATTTATTTGATTTGGCCATCCCTAATGATGGATAATGTACATTTTATGTTTTAATGGTATTTATATTGCCTTTTATTTTTATGTTAAGAACCTTGGCTTTGAAAGGCACTATAAAAATAAAGTTGAACTGAATTGAATTGAAATAATGAGGTCTTTGTCTCCAAACAACATTGATATATTTATAAAGTGGCTTTGCCTGTGGCCTTATAAGCTGTATGTTTGAGGAGTTCAGTGATGTTGGGATGGATGGGAATATTTATTTCACCCCCTCATGACTCAAGTATAAATCACTTTTTAAAATTAAGGAAAACCAACTCTAAAGGATATCTTTTTTTTTATTCTTTCATAACCAGGAAAGGCCCACTAGGCAGAATATCTGTTTTCAGGGGTGACTGGAAAGCACTGAGGAGGTTAAGTGACTTGTTCAGGGTCACACAGTATACAAGCAGAGGTTGAGGGGCTCATCCCCAGATCTGCTGGATGTACCAAAATCATTCACAGCTGATTAAACTTTTCCAATTAATAAAAAAGTACTCAAAATGGATGTTTTGAACCACAAGAGGTTCAGATTGAATTTTTACGGCTGTAGTGGGTGGATACTGACCACAGAACAAATTTAGAACTGCAGCACAATCTGTCTGCAAAAGCACTCTGCTCATCGAGCATGCACAGTGAGTTCACAGCAGAATAGTCGACCATGGCCAAGATGTGTGCATGCGTGACTTCACTGCACGTGTGGAAGTGAACTTGTGTATATGTAACTTCTTACACATGCGTACTGAGCTCCAGTGGCCATCTTGGTTACCGTATACTGCTCTGCCGTGAGCTCAGTGAGTGCTCTTAAAGCACAGCTGCAGCCATGTCAGCTCTGGACAGAGTTTGTTTTTTCTTGGCATAATACTGCTAGTTTAGTTGCATTAGGAGTACTCATTTGAGCAAAATATACAATTAAATCTATAACACATATGAAGAAAATTTTGTATGTCAAGACAAGGCATACAAAGATAACATGGCTAATTGTCAATTGCCATCTATTTTCCATGCAGAGAACTAATGAAGTGCACAGTTCGGCAATGATGATTTTGACAAACCTCCTCTAACAGGTCTAGAGGGTATTTATATGATTATGTTCCTTTAATTAGAGTGCAACTATGCTAAGAATAGCCCTGAACTCCAGTGAGACTATACCTGTAGATTAGCAAAAGGTAGTTAATGGTACAGTGACTTTGATGGGCAAGTATACTGCCTTTATTTTATTTGTTTATATTCACTGAACATATGACAAATTAAATGTTCATGATAATTAACATTGGAGTTATTCAAAACACTGGAAACCCAAACTTTACGTTTATTTACTGTCCTAGTGCACGTTTACCCTGCACTGGCTACTTTTGCACCTCATGGAGCCAGCTTTTCCTGACTGAGTGGATGACTGTACTTCTGTCCATCCACTTAGAGAAAGACTGATGATAGTGCAGAAGTAAACTGGAAGGCCTTTTGGTATGTGAGATTCCTGCTTGCCCAGGATGGGCTACACCTGTTCTGGGAGAAAGTGGGTATATAGGCCAACAGAATAGGCATTGCAGACAGAATTTAAACTAGTGCAGTGGTACTCAGTCCTGTGTGGCTTGGGAGTCTCATTTGATACTATGGTTCACCAGAGAGCCACAACACACATGCACAGCATCAATATAAGATGTGATGAGACATGCACACAAACCGTGTAAAGTTCAAAACATTTTATTTCAATTTATCACAAATGTTTGGAAATAAATAAACATTAACACATTAAAGAACACTGTTAACACAGTTAAACAGATATAATATTATAGCACCCAGTGCTGAGAGGAAAGCAATGTAAAAGAACAAAAGCCATGAAAAAGCCTCCACAACAGTGCACATCACCACAAACTTGTGAGACCAATTACGGAGAGAAAGAACACCCTTCTTAGTGCTGCGGTTCCTCAAACACAAACAACCAGTGCAGAAAGAAAGCATAAAATTTAAGATAGCCAACTCCTATAAGGTTCCCCCAACCAGTTCAGTGTTAATAAAAACTGCAGTACCTGCATTTAGATATGCTTCCTTCTCTATTTTAATGAAGTGCTGTCTCTTTGAAAGGCTTTCACTGAAAATATGAACAACTGCAGAGACAAAGATCAGCCCCTTCTTAGTTGTTATAAAATCAGCTCTTGTAAAACAATGTAAAATAGCTTGGCTAATTGCTGTGCCTGCAGTTCAATATCCTTCTCTCCAATCTGTCACCTAGTCACCAAAGCAATCAATCTATGGGAGGTACACTGCAAAAGAAGCTACAAGACAGCACTGAAAGCACACAGACATGGAGAGCTGATACCCAGCTACCGCTCTTATGATACCGAAGAGAGACAACGCAGCACCAGCTAGTACGCAGGAAATACATCGCACTGTGAGCACAGACACACTGAGGGCATAAAAAAGTGTAGCAGGACTTACCTCGTCAGTGCCGTTATTTATTCAAGTTAACCAGCTGCCCTAAACCAATGTTTCTAATTAATGCAGGAGCAGTAGTGTCGAGGCATTCACCCCCCCCTCCAGCTTGTGTCTCACTAACACCGGGACCGCATTAATTAGCAGACAGTTAACAATGAAATTAACATCACCCATTTAGCGCGATCAGACAGTCATTGATAGTGCTAAGCGGTTAATGTTAATATCAGTATCAATGTATACTAAAATAGACATCAAGCATAATCGATCGGATGGCATTTAAAAAGCCACAAGTAAATAAATGTGGCGATTAAAGGAGCTGCAAGAAAAGTGTTAAAGAGCCACTTGCGGCTTGCGAGCTGTAGTGTGAGTACCACTGAGCTAGAGGATAGAGGGAAGGCACTGGTGCAGAGACTCACCAAGGCAGGAGGCAGATGTGAGGGATAACCAAGGAAAAGGCATCAGGGAAGGGGAGAACACAGGAAAGGAGGCCCCCGGGGGAGTAAGAAAGCACAGAGAGAGAAGTGGTAGTAAGTAGTGGAAGTGAAAAGTAGTAAACAATGTTATTCATTATATATGAATAAATAGGAGACTCATCTGAGACAAGCTCATTTCCAGTGAGATCCTTAGTATAAAAATATCAAAATGTTAAATGTACATTAACTAACAAAAAGTTCATAAATACAAGGACATTTTCATAGAAATAATATATATATAAATATACTGGAACAAACAGACAATTATACACAGTATTGAAAACAAGCTGTATCATAACTCAACAGTTTATAATCTGTATAGACTGTAATGTGTTCCAGTTTCTAACGGCAACATAACTCAAGTAATGTGTGAGACAGGACAGCAGATTAATTTCTGAGATGCCCATGTCATGTGCCATTTTTTATAGCACATAGATCGATATTAGAATTTAACGGTCTCAGTGAGAGGGGGCACAGAGTTCCATAAGTAAATGGCCCGTGTTGAAAAAGTGGGATATGCCTATTTCTAACGTACACTTTGGTAGTTTGAATTCCATCCCTCCCACAGATGTAAGTCAATTTTTTATGTTTCTTAACTGTATTTTTTCCAGTATATAATTAGGTACACTGGATTTATAATATTTAAACATGTAAGATAGAATGTGGTAGGACCTTCTGTTGCTAGGGTGTGGCTAGTCTAAAGATTTATATAGCGCACATCTGTGAGTTCTTCAGGGGATGTCTAGAAAAAACCTGGCCAATCTTTTGTATATTGTATCTAATTTGGTCAGTTCCAATGCCCACACTCCAACAAATATTAGATCTCCATAGTCTATCAGAGGTAACACCAGTACATTTACTACATGATTCCTGATGTCCATTGAAATATTGATTGATTGATTGATTGATTGATTGATTAAAAGTTTTTATTCATATGAACTAGGATATACTCAATTGAGCCGGGGCTCATTTACAATGAGGTCCTAAATAAACAAATTTTTAGAATAAATACAAATTCCATACCATAAAAGGCATATATATATAACAGATTCAAAAAGCACACATTTAACAAATAAGTTAATAATGAAAATAAAAGAAAATAGAATAATCAGAACAATACTAGGAACAACAATCCCTGGCCTTGATAGACTGCTGTTTAAACCATGCCCTAATATTCTGCCAGGATAGTTTTCCTTCACAACTCTTAATATCTGGTGGTATCCTATTCCAGGCCATAGGGCATCTATTAAAAATAGAATGTCTGCCAATTTCTAACTGATTTGGGGGGAATATAGTGCCTAACCAGATACAGCACTCTTAATTGCTTTCCCACCTTTCTGGTCAAATGATCAGTATCCATCTTTTAGATGAGACGTTAAACTGAGGTCCCATTTGCTTGGATTGGTGGTAGTTCAGGTGGATGTTAAAGGAACTGTGTTATCTGACATACTGGGCTTCATAGCCCACTACCCTGGGGTGGCAATAGCCCCGCTGTGTAAAAATAAACATTTTTTACTCAATGGGGAAAGTTTAGGAAGGAATCGTAATTTGTGCAAACCGTGAGCTAGGGTCCCTATTAGTTGAGTGGTGTCTTTCTTTTTTTATCAAAAGGTAGTTTAAAGTATTAAACAAAGGTTTTGAAAATAAGCCCCAGAGGCTTGCATGGAGCACATCCCTGTACTCTACCTGCTACTACGTCACAAAACAGGGGAGCACGGGGATGGAACTGGCAGTCCAGGAAGTGGGAAGGGATCGGTTAGCTCATGGTTTGCACAAATTACGATCCCTTCCCAAACTTTCACCAGTGATTTTTACACAGTGGGGCTACCGCTGCCGCAGGGTAGCGGACTATGAAGCCCAAAGTGTGATTTTAACAAATCACACATTTACTTTAAAGATCCCATGGCACTTATTGGAAAGAGTAGGGGAAAGTTTTATTCTAACAGAAATCGTACAGAAGCATACAAAAACAAATCGCAGAAAAAACAAATAGAGTAAACAAAGGGAAAAAATAAGGAGAAAACACTTAGAAACCAAAAGAAATACATTCATGTCACAGCAGCTTCAGAGTCTGTCACCCAAGGAAGGGTCTTCCAAAGTTCCAAAAGCTGAGCCTCAGATAAGGAAGTACGTTCCTGTAAATAAATAATCCTCAAATCCTGCACAATTTTTCTTTCCAATGCAATATACATACATTCTTTCTGTTGTAAAGTAAATAAACATTGAGCCATCCATATATTCCACTTAATAACAATAAACACCAGGTTCAAAGTATCAATGTGCCAGAAGGACCATTGAGGGGAAAAAAACCCATAAACAATATTGAGATGTGTAACCGTCTGAAACAAGGGAAGACGCCAAGTATGTGCCAAAAATGTGCACCAAGACTTAATGAAAGAACAGTCAAAATATAAGTGAGAAATGGTCTCAGGCTGAGTAACACATAACAATCTCAAACACATTCTGTCTTGAAATTGCTTATGTTTATGGTTCACCTTCACATTAATCCTTTCATGACAGGATAACCAGTGAAAGTCCCACATATGGGCTGGTACTCTTGTGCAACGTAATAAAGACAAAAGGAAGGGATATGTAGTCGAGGACACTTTTCAAAAGGTACGGGGACAGCACGGAAAGTGGAAAGTAAAGACTTATATAAAACCTTATGGGAAGGAGGCAACAACATCTGGGACATTATCTGACATTGTTTCAGACGTAAAAAAACATTCTTTACATACATAGGTCTTCCAACAGTATGACACAACACAGACAGGGAATTAATTTCCCATTGGCAAAACCAAACGTGACAAGAATCAGAAAACCAGGGTTCCCAACCCCTTTGGGTGTTAATCAATAAAGGCCTTAGGTTGGCCGTAAGGAAAATAGAGAAAAAAATAACAGGGGATTAATCATAAGGAGACCGCCCTCCGAAATGGGTAAATACGTGACATTCCTTTTAATCGGATTCAGCCTGCTCCCCCAAAAAGCCTGAAAAAACAAACTAAGAACAGTCGTTTCCAGTTGCCTGGGAATAGGGAAAATATAGCTCAAAAAGAGAAAAATCGGTATCAAATAAGATTTAATCAAAAAACACGCTTCTTTTTCTCAAGGTGTCCCCTATTCCAATGGGCTACCTTAAGTTTGCCCTGCTGCAATCCTGAATCCCCTGTACCAAAATAAACCCCTAAAATATGAACAGGGCCGTCCACCAAAACGTAAAGGGCCAATATGATCCAGCTGTGACACAGCAGAACCCACCCTTATTCCCACACTTTTATCATAATTCAAAACAGCACCAGAATACATACCAAAGGAAGAACAGACCCAAAGAGAGACCATCACGGAGGGGGCATCAGCTACCAGAAAACAGACATCATCAGCATAAGCAATGGCTTTATAAGGTGAGCACAGAACAGAGTTAGAAATAGCCTTAATCCGAGGATGGGTATTCAGTCGACGAAGCAAAACATCTAGAAAAAAAATATACAAAACTGGGCTCAAAGGGCACCCCTGGCGAACCCCTCTCGTAATAGGAATCATAGGACCTAGCCAACCATTCACTACTGGTACCACAGTGGCAGCCCGGTAGAGACAACGAATCCACTGAACCAACACCGCCGGCACACGTAGTAATCGGAGTGCGTCCCATAAGAAGGCATGGTCGACAGAGTCAAATGCCGCTTTCTGGTCCACAGAAATCACGAACCCTGAGAGTTCATCAGCAAAACCATGGGAGAATAATTCCCGAAGGAGAATCAGGTGATCCGAGATCCTCCTAGAAGGCACCGAACAGGACTGTGCAGGATGCGAAACTACTTCTGCTATCCTCACAAGATGTTTAGCAATAATTTTCGTCAGTATCTTAAAATCAGTATTTAACATACTTAAAGGATGCCAGTTGTCTAGGGAATATATATCCCCTTTGTGTTTATATATATATAAATCAAAATGCCTTTCGTGAACTCCAAAAGGAGAAATTCACACATAACCAAAGAGTTAAACACTACAACCAGTTCTGAACTCAAGTGGGCACCCAACACTTTATATAGGGCAGCGGGGAGACCATCTGGGCCAGAGGTACTCTGTAGAGGCAGAGAAGAGATGACCGAGGTCTCATCCAACTCAGAAATAGGTAAACTAACCTGGTCCAATAAAGACTGGGAAGGGAAAGGGATGTCAAGGCCAGCATATAAACTATCAGAATCAACCTCGGTCTTTGGGGGGGGAAGTAAACAAAGCCAACGTATGGGCCATTACAATATGACAAATATCAGATTCAGAAGTACATAAGCTACCATCGGAGTCAACTAAACCTGTCATGTTTTTCTGGGAGATTTGACGGGAATTGGCCTCAAAAGGGCAAACAACAGCATGAGTACCAACCATACCAAATTTTTGTTGGAAATAAAGTTGCTGTGATTTCTGTGTTTGAAAACATAACATCGTATCCTGGACTAATTTAATTTGGTGAGAAAGGTCTTGCCCTGTCAGATATTCAGTAGTTAATAAGGATTGTAGGGGAACCCTCTTTTGTAAATAATCCAAATATTCTCGTCTACATTTCCTACGACTATAAGTTTTCAAAAAAATACGTAAGCCATGTTTAGTATCAAACCACCACCTAATAGGGTCCTCATAACAACAAAATACAGATTTACGTGCCTGAATAAATGATAACAAGGATTGCATGAATACTGGGATTTGCAACAAGGATGTATTAAACTTCCAAAATCCAGGGCCTTTATAAAAAGGGGTAACGGGTCCCAAACCAATCGACAACAACTTATGATCCGAAAATGCAACAGCTTGTAACTCAGTCGATGCAGCATGCAAAGACTGGGACAATAACACAAAGTCAATCCTCGTCGCCAATCTACCCTTCTGAAATGTAGGGGTGTGTTGGTTAGTAAAGGTTAAATAAGCATCATTTAAACAGGCTAGATGAACCAGTTTCCCCAATGCATGTGAATCACAAAACAACTTATGGGTAGTAGCAAAAGAGCTCTTATCATGTAGACTTAAACCACAATTAAAGTCACCAGAAAAAATTATTAAGTATGCAAAAAAGGACGGATCAAGGAAAATAATTCTATACGTGCTGATTTTGTCTGAGGGGCATAAAGATTAATCCCCCTATATGGACAAGGCCCAAGCACAAAGTCCAAAATGAGTGCTGTACCTGGAGCCACATCATATAATTTCAATAAGCGAAACCCCGGGACGGATATAAGAATCCCCATACCGGAGCAAGAATCCTGCCCGATGGACCAGTATGAAGGTCCCTGCAACCAGTCTTGCTGTGCATGTTGTATTTCCAGGGTAGTGTGAAAATGGGTATCTTGAAGAAAGAAAATCCCCAGTGGCAACAGACGTATCCAAGAAAAAATCAGGCGCCTCTTTGACAGTCGCATCATACTGTTCACATTCAGAGTATAACAAGTAAAACAGGACATAGAGATTGATTAAGGCAAAAGGACACATCACAATTTCCTTCTCCCAACTACTTTTTGCCCCTTAAGTTTCACTCTTGCTTTACGTTTTTGGGAAAGGCCAGAACCTAGGTTAAGTTCCATATCAGTAGGACCATCAGGGAGGGATGAAGCTACTGAGGAAGAGTCTGATTCACCCCCAGCATCATCAGAAACAGACTGGAATAACTCAAAAGGATTTGATATAGGGATTGGAGAGGAAGCAGAACCTACCAGGAGGGAAAGTACAGGACACATTTCTCAAAGACCTGCGACAACTAGACCTGACTAATACCTGAGGGGGGGGGGCATAGTACTTGGACCAGGGGTAGGGTCAGAAAATGGTACAACAGGCTGGGCCAGCATAGCTGAGGGCTGCTCCTGAGCACTAACAGAAAGGGTGACCTCATTCGACTCCTCAACCCTTGGAGCTGAGACAGACTCAGGGACCGGTGCAGAGGACTGAAAAACCGCCAAGGGCGGAGACACTGGAGTAGCGCGTAAGCGAGCCTTCTGTGCCTGTGTGATAATAAGACGCTGGTCAACCCCCCCCATCATGAGATTCCTGATTATGGGCAGCCCAGTGACAATTCTGGAATGTATGTCCCAATTCGTCACATAGGTTACACTTGCACTCATTAACACAGTGTGCACCCACATGACCCAGTTCACCACATACATTACACTTCATTTTGTCACACACATTACTGAGATGAGTAGGATCACCACACCGGTAACATGCTTTAGGTTGACCCGGGTAAAATAAAACCCCTCTATCCCGGCCTATAAAAAAAGAATTGGGTAGATGGACTGGACCCGACTCATTTGTATGCAATAAGACCCTAATCTTCCAGCCCCCAGTCCAAATATTTTCTGAGTCCGGGATTGCCTCTGCACGGCCCTGCACAGTACATCGTTGCCTCAACCAGTAAAGGACATCATTGATTTCCACTCCCTCATTCCAAAACAAAACAGTTATAGTCTTAAAGGCCGGTTTTGAAAGAGGGATGACTTGGAACGGAGTCCAAAGAGCAGTGTTCTTTAAAGCAGAATATCTCAACCAAAAATGTTCTAAACCCCGGACTGTCTGGAAACTGATATCAAAGGAAGACTCACCAGAAATGTGAAGCATCACATGTATTTCATGAGAGAAAAATTTCAAGGAGTCTTTTAGAAGAGTCCCAGCCACATAGATACGGTCAGGGAGTTCAGGTAATCCCCCCTTGTACATCAAACGGACAGCATTATGCCTCTTGGCAGCCTGAATCGGGAACTTAAATAAGGAGGAGAATGAGTGAGCAGGTTCAGCCAAACGAGAAGTAGGAGCAGGAGAGGAAGAATAATTCTGTACAATACCTTCAGCTCCAGGATAATGAGCAAGGGAGGAAGCCTGGCAGTCAGTTTCCATAATATGCAGCAGAGTTGGGTGTTGCGTCAAAGCCAATTCGTCCGGCAAACTCAAGGGATCTGGAGAAACCATAGGAGCAGCAATGGAACTGTGCGATTCAGGAAGAGCTGCACGACCGGGGGACTGTATCGGTGACGGACGGAAATCCAATGACCAGTTTGCGGTTCCTGTACCCAGCCAGCCCCACGTAGATCAGTGACTACAGACCGGGGATGCTCCTCAAGGGAGTGCGAGACTTGGGGCAATGGCAGCAGGGGAGACAATGCAGCAGATTCCAGTACACAGTCGCCTTCCACCACCGACAAACAGGAATCCACGGGGGCAGCCTCCAACAAGAAAGAATCCATGGGCCCAGAATCCAAAACCTCAGCAGCCAGTTGGTGAGTTTCCGAAGCCGTTTCATCCAGTTTTACAGGCAAGTCAGTGGGGGGAGAAATAGCTCAATGTGGTGCAGCATCAGAGGAGAAATCCTGTAGAGAACTCAGTTCATCGTAAATCCATTTTTTAGTAAGCAGAAAACTACATTCTGCTTCAGCCAGGTGGTCACACAACTCCTTCTTAAGCGAGCAAGGTACAGTTGAAACAAGTACAGAGGTATCCTCCGAGACAGCATTTTTAGACAATAGACAAGGTTCCAAAACTTCATCGACTAAAAGAGGAACAGGCTCCGTCTGTAGTAAAGGCACAATAACAGCAGAAGGCAAAGATACCGGTAAACGAACAGCATTGTTGGTCTCAGTAAGAGTCAAGGTGGGGGCTGAGACCAAACCTCCCATCTCCATAGCTTCCTCCACCTCAACCACAGGGACGTCCACCATCTTGGGCAGGGGTTCCCCCTCTGACAAGTAGGGGAATTTCCCCGGTGTCCTGGCCAAATTTCCCTCATTCACTAAAACACCACCAACAGCTTAATCTGGTTTCAAGGTCAGTTGGCATTCATCTGTATCCCCTTCCCCTGGGTCGTGCCTGAAAATATGCAGGATTTGTCTAGTGCACTTACCCAGTCAACAAAAACTAAATAAATAAATAAATGTGTATCCCATTTAATTATGTCATCTAATCATAGTCCCAGGTACTTGTAGCTATGCACATGTTCAAGAATTGCGTGATCAAAGGTCTTAATATGTAAAGCTGTTTTTTGTAAGTTTGTGACTTTTTTCCTAGTAAACAGCATTATCTGTGATTCTTTTAGGGTTATGCACAAGCTTTCATTGGAAAAAATTGTTTAGTAATTCATCAAAAGCCTCCTGAAGCATATGTTCAGCTATATTATGGATGAACCACCTACATATATAATGGTGTAGTCAGTGTATAGATGATAATTTATGGAGGTATTGGCCTCTATTGCATATTCACTGTTACAAAGGGATAAGTTAGAAAACAAAGGGGTGGGATGCTGTCTTTGTAAGAAAGGAAGTCACCATGGAGAATAAGGAGCATGTCATGGGGAAACTTAATGCAATGGAGTCCATCTAGGCCATCTCGGCTAGGTTAGGGGGAAGGGGGGGCAAAAGAGTCACATTGAGGATGTGGTACTGGTCCCAAACAGCTCAGCAAAGCATGATGCCCAGCTAGTCGGGGAATTATGAAAGCAGTCAAATCAGATGTAGTGGTGATCCTGGGAGACCTATATTTCTCAGGCATAGGCTGGCATCTTGTGAGGGCTAACAGCAAGGCAGAGACTGAGTTTCTGTTCACTTTCAAGGACTGCTACCTAGAACAGCATGTCCAAAAAGAGACTGGTTTGAAGCCATCCTAACCTTGTTCTTAGCAATTAGGATATGGTCATCTCCAGTGTGAATATCAAAGAACTGCTGGGAGGTAATGACCACAATTGGACAACCTTGTCCAACCTTCCCCATGGTGAAAGAGAAGAGTAGCCAGAGCTCAACCATCATGATCAGGAATGTTAGGGGGGTATACTTTGCCAAGGTGTCTGGCCTGTGGCCAAGGATCTGGAGATGATGCATGAGGCTGGTAGTGCAAAACCTGTGCAAGCAATAAGAGAAACAAAGCCAAATAGTGGCTCCGCTGGCTCAAAATGACCCAAAGAAAGTGGTCCTGAACAAAAAGAGGGTGTAGAACTGCTGGAAAGAGATAGCTTGCCTCCTGGCATGAGAGGAATACAGAGCGGCACCAAGGGGCTGCAGGATTAGAATCAAAGAAGCCAAGGAAAGTTTGGAAGACAGAATAGAAGTAGGAGCTGCAAATAACACCATAGCCTTCTCCTAGTACATAAATGGAAAAAGAAGGATGAAAGAGGGCATCTCCTAAAAGAGAGTAGGGGGAGTAGTCTGCAAGAAAGCCAGCGGCAATGCCTGATATGCTAAATTAATACTTGGGTTTTGTTTATCATAGCATACCTGGAGATGGAAGGGAGGGTGCTCACTGAGAGGGCCCATGGCATCAAGGGTGGCAATGGTGCCATCTGAAGACAACAAACCCACCCTGGAAGCTGACAACCATGTAAAGATCAAACCAAGTAAATCCTAATACCCCATGGATCATAGTGGAATTAAAGGAGCGATGTGTGTAAATGCTTGCAGCAATTGTTCATGATTCTGTCTGTACAGTTGTGGTGTCTTGCGGACTGGAAAGCATCCATGGTCCACTTAAAGAATGGAGCAGGTTTGACCTGAGAAACTACAGGTTGGTCAGCCTAACATCAGTGCTGGGCAAGGTACTGGAAACCATTATTAAGAACACACTAATAAATCACTTGGTAGAGGCAAAAGCTCTTGCTGCCTCTCAGCATGGTTTTATGAGGTGCAGATCACTCAAAACAAACCTGATAATCTTCTTCCAAGGAGCGACCAGAGAGGTAGACAGGGGCAAGGCCGTAGGCATAGTCTAAATAGGCTTCAGAAAGGCCTTTAACACTGTGGTGCATGACAAGCTTCTGGTCATAGTTCAGAAGTGCGGTACTGGCATACATAAGGTAGATTTTTAACTGGAATGAGGAAAGACAGCAGGGGGTTATGGTGAATGTAGACTGCCTGAAACGGAGCGAGGTCCTTAGAGGGATCCCTTAGGAGTCAGTGCTGGGTCCATTACTGTTCAAAACATTCATCAGTGGCCTAAAGGATGGAATCTCTAGTAGATTTCTAAGTTCTCTGACTAAGCTATCCAAAGCAGTGGACTCCATTGAGGATAGGGCAAACTTCAGGAGGAGTAGAACAAGCTGGGCATCTTAGAGCAACTATAGCTAACTACAAGGTGGTACACTTGGGTTGGAAAAACAGAGGTTGAATCTACACACTGTGAGGTGCTTCTCTTGCTGTGGTGGAAAAAGAAAAGAACCTGAGGATCATAATAGACAATGGGCTAAAGCATGCTAAGCAGCACACAGCAGCTGAAAAAAATGCTGGAACAATGCTGGGACACAGTGTTGGAACTACACTCTATGAGCTCTGAAAGCTATGGGGCCCATCAGCTTCCAGTCTTTAAACTGAGTCCTCCTTCCTGGTGTAAATCAATGGCAGTGATGCATGAGCTACTGGGACTCACTTCAGAGCTACAGAGTCTGAACCCTGGCAAACTCTCCTGTAATTCCAACACTGCTGGAGTGTACCAAAAGTGGGTGATCAGCAAAGCAAGCGTAGTAATAAATCCTGTGACTTTACAAAGCCCAAGTAGGCCCTGCATCGAGTACTGTGTGCAGTTATAGACTCCCTAACACAAAAACAACATTGAGGCAGACGAGAGAATGCAAATCAGGGTACCCATAATGCTCAGGTGTGTGGAGGACAAAAGCTGGGAGGAGAGGAGAGGCTGGAGTCCCTTAACATGTTCACCGTGGAGAAAACCATGTGATGGTGGTGGTGGTGGGGGGTTGATCTCAGTTTTCTGCATACTCAAGAGCATTAACATGGTTGAACAGATGGAGACATTTGATCTGGTGTGCTTCAGCAGGATTTAAGGAAACACCCTGAAGCTCAGAAAAGGCAAATTTAATTTATTTGAAATTATTCTAAATGGGATAACCCCCCCCCCATGAGATGCAGGATCTCGTTTTTATGGGGTGCAAGGGAGGACAACAGCAGTCAACCGGTTAACACAGCCAGCAGGAATAGTTACATACAGGATAGAATATACCAGGCAAAAAAACAAACTATAAAGGTAAGTGCATCCAAAGGGTAATCAAAGTAAGCTAAAAATGTGGAAGTGACAACTAAGAGGTAATGTTAGGAGGCCCTTCTTCTCCTAGATGGTAGTGAACCTATGGAGCGGTGTACTAGAATGGACAGTGGATGGGAAAACATTACAGCTGCCAAGGTCAGCCTGAACAGATTTCTTCTTAAAAAGGTAATCACAGGGTACTCTGGGTAGTAGAGTGGGTGTGGAAGCCTTGTAACTCAGTACATGCTTGCATGACATACTTGCTGGTTCCCACTTATGAAGCAGGGGTACATACCTGATGGACCAATTAGTTCTCTTCTACCCTTAAATTAGTGTGTGTGTGTGTGTGTGTGTAGTACAGTGGATGGATATACCGTATAGTATGAGTTTTGACGTGGAGCAATGTTAACTGGGATCTGAACTATTCTATGTATGATATGAGTCCAGCTTCAGTTTTTAGGGTGGAGCTGGTATGTGTGTTACTTCTTGACTAGTATCCACCAACCTAGCATCTTTCACATCACGACCCAGAAATTCACATCTGTAACACATCATGAAAATGTTATTCAGAAGAAGTGCCTTTTCAAAATCAAAGCATACAAGCATGTACCGTAATTGTGGTGTGTGTGTGTGGGTGGGGAGCATATCAGTCTGCACGCTCACAAGGTTCCGAAGAAAACCAGTCTATTATCTTAAAAGACATGCATTCTTTAAAATGCTAAATCTGGCAGCTTAGACTGTTGTTTAATCAATTTTAACGTACAGTTTATTGCGATAGCTGGTAGTATAGTCCCTTAGAAGATCTATTTTTGTCTCTATTATGTTAACTGTATGCAGAATTCTCCTCGGGGTTCAATGTATCATTTAGCCCTGTGCCAATTAAGGAAACATAACAAAAGCACCCCTTGTATAATTAGAGTAGGAGCCATACTGTAGGTTTTTCCTTAATTTACTTGCTGGGGAAGCCAACTAAGTGCTAATTAACTCTGATACTGTAGGTACATGAAGATACTTTTACAAGTGGCACTGGCGAGTTGCAGAAGTGTTGCACTTTTTGTGGTAAATTATTTTATTGTCAACATGCTATGTTTTTTCTCCTTAAAAGCTATGCTAGCTATTTTTTATTTATTTTTTGCTAAAAATGATGGGCATTTGATTACTCAGCTAGCTCTAAATTCAATTTGAGCAGAACTGGTTCGATAATAGGGAAATCAGAATTCTGATCAAAAGTACAACCCGAGATTAATTCATAATTTGGATTACACCTACCAGTATTCGGATCTGACTACCTGAGTAATGTCCAGTGTTACCCTCCCCCAACACACCAAGTGCCTGTGATTTCTAGTAGCACTCTTTGTCCGCCCTCCCCCCACACTTCTAGACTGCGACTGGCATGGCCCTCCACTAACTTCCTCAGACATATGCTATCCGATCAAAAATAGTGATGAACCACTATTATATTAATGAAGCTTTTGCACTGTTTTTATTCAGGTTGTGGCCAGCTGAAAAGAGGACTGTTCTGGCCACCATCTGGAGGGTGGAATGCGGTGGCGAGTGCCTCTGGATTGCTGGGACACTTTGTGTGCTGGGTAGGATGCAGGATTCTAGGGAGAGATCTGCATTTTCTTACCCACTTTGTGATTTTATCTCCCATCTCAGGTCTCCCATCTTCTTAACCAGTACAGCATGTGGGACAGAGTCAAAGGCTTTGCTTAAACCAAGGCAGAGTATGTCAGCCACCGGCCCTTTGTTCACCACCTTTCTCACCCAATAAAGGAAGTCGAGTTGGTTTGTCTGGCACAGTCTTACACCTGGGAATGCATTTTGCCTGTTACTCTGAGGTCCATTTGATCCCAAGAAATCAGCTAGCCCACCTTTATTATGTAATATCCCCCCCCCAGGTGGGGCTTACCTGATCTGCCTCCCAGCCATCTGGTCTTGCCAGTCCTGGGTCCAGGGTGCCCTTTTTGTTGTTTCTGCCAGCCCCTTTATGCCTGTTTTGCTGAGGGGTATGTAGGAATGGTGTAAATAGTTAAATCTGCCACCTGGCAGTACAGCACCGTTTCACTAGGTTCGTACTAGGATATAGAACGGAAGAAGGCTATCAGCCCACATATACCGTTCCCCACAACAGTGAGCACATTAAATATTATTTTCCGGTATCCAGTCATCTACTAGTTTTTTTAAAAACAGTTATGAGACTGGCATCCACCATATCCTTGGGTGAACTGTTCCATATCCATCCTGTTCTATTCAGGAATGAAAAATGCCTGTTACTGTTTCTAGCTATGTCCAGCCTAACCTGGTTTTGTGCCCCCTTGCTTGAACCGGTTGGTTTCTCCTGAAATATTATTTCCATCTCTCTCTTTAGACTTCAGTCATTAACAAGTTTGTGAAAAGTCATTATATCACCTCTAGTTCTTCTTTGTTTTAATGTGAATAGTCCATTTTTTTGTCTATCCTCATAACTATTAGTCTTAAGGGACCCAGCCAATTTTGTAACTCGCCTCTGAACTTTCTCCACTCGTATCAATCTCTCCCTGAGTGTATGAACTCCAAAGTTGTGACCCATAGTCAAACAGAGGTCTTATGTACATTCTATACAAGGGTAATAAAAATCCTATACTCTTGTTTGTAAAGCTTCTTCGGATATTTCTTATCATAACATTTGTTTTCCTAATCACATTAGACCTGTGTACCTTAAAATGTAATTTGTTATCCACTAATATTCCACAGTTTCTTTCCACTGGGCTTACTCTCAGATTTTTTCCATTCTGGCCCAGATATTCAGAGCAGTTGCGCCGAGTTGCACCAGTGCAAGTGCGGAATTGCACCAAAGGGCCATATTCATCGGGAGCCAGTGTGCAGTGCAACCACTGCACCAATGCGCAACTATAATGAAAGCAGGTGCAAGTGCAGTGGGCGTCCCCATGAATATCCTGCACTGTGGCATATTCAACCGTGAAACTATGGCGCAAGTGTGGAGCAAATCGAAGTTACTCCAAGCAGACTTGTTCCTATAAATACAGGGCGCAAACACACAGACAATGCTTGTGCCAGGGGTGAGAGTGAGAGGGAGAGACAGACAGAGACACAGACAGACAGACAGACAAAGGCCACACACAGAAGGATAGGGACAGAGAGGTGGCCTGGGAGAGGGAAAGAGGGCAGAGAGAGACAGAGAGAGAGAGAGAGAGAGACACACACACACACACACACACACACACACACACATACCGTGTACCAGGGTGGCACACAGCCAGCAGTCAATCGCCCAGGAGGACAGTGGACAGCAAGGGCCATGGATAGTGCACCCTTCATGATGAAGGCAGTAACGAGGGGTGTGAGGGGGCAGGAGGAACAGTGATGTGGCCGAGGAAGGGCCCCTCAGTGGTATGCCTGACACAGGTGGTACCATGCCCGCATCACATTTGAGAACTACATCGACACGGAGATCGTGGGCCAGTACCACCTGAACAGGGCCATTCTGAGGCAGCTCTGCAAGCTGTGCAGTGAGGAGATGCAGGCACCCACCAGATGGAGCCACGCCATGTCCGTGGAGATGAAGGTGACCACCGTCATGTGCTTGCTCACAACGGGCACCTTCCAAAGACCAACAGGGGACACCACAGGCATCACCCAGTCAGTCACATCCTGACTCCTCACACAGTTCCTCAATACACTGCTGCCACATGCTTCAGAATATATCCATTTCCCCAGCACACAGGCAGAGTGTACAGCAACCATGCAGGACTTCCACAGGGTGGCACGCATGCCTGGCATGATTGGGGCCATTGACTGCACCCACATGGGTATTTGCATGCCACCTGGCCCTGAGGGTGTTGCATACATCAACAGGAAGGGGAGCCAGAGTGTCAACTGCCAGGTGGTGTGCGATACCATGGGGCACATCTCCAATGTCTGCGCCACACACCTTGGAAGTGCACATGACACGTTATTGTGGCACAGCTCTGTGCTGTTCCACAGGTTTGAATGTGTGGACATCCCCACGGGTCACCTAGTGGGTGAGTATGGCATGGGCATGGGGAGATTGGCAGAGGAGACCTGGAGATGGGGGTGGGCAGGGTGTGCATGGTGGCATGGGCACCAGGGACAGGCAAGGGGCACAGCACAGACTAGCAGATGGCTAACCATGTCAATCTCCATACAGGTGACAGCGCATACCCACTGAGGCCCTGGCTGCTCACCCACTACCAGTGCCCATCATCCCCAGCAGAGGAACAGTACAACGAGGCACACACCAGCACGTGCAACATCACTGAGCATGTCTTTGGTATGCTGAAGGCACGGTTCCATTGCCTAGACAAGTCAGGTGGTGCCCTACAGTACAGCCTCTCGAAATTCTGTGGTCTATTCTTGGCCAGCTGTATACTGCACAACATGGCCATTGACCGGGGGATAGCTGTCAAGGTTGATGAGTGCGACAGTAGTGGGGACGATGGAGGCAATGGGCCAGAGGGTGGTGGACAGCGGAAGGACCCCCGGCTGCTCCAGCATGCGTGATGCCACTGGGACACCATAACACAGGAGCACTATGGTGCACACAGGTAGGTGGAGCGGTATACAAGCATGGGCCACACAACCAGGTACAGCACACACGCAGGGGCGTGCACGGCAATGGGCATGCACACACAGAGGCATGCTGCAGGGGTAGGGGAGTCTACGGCACACAACCACACACAGCAACACATACACACACACACACATATGCACACACCCACCCACCCAGGCATTGGTATGTGGCGTGGATCAGACGCATTGCAACAGTGCACAGATGCAACTGGTGCCAGACTGCCCTCATCATGCCCATGCCACGTGGTCCAGTGGCCAGGCAAGCACAGGAGCACTATAGTGCACACAGGTAGGTGGTGCGGTACACGAGCATGTGCCACACAACCAGGTACAGCACACATGCAGGGGCATGCGCGTCAACAGGGATGCACACACAGAGGCATGCTGCAGGGGTAGGGGAGTCAGTGGCACACAACCACAAACAGCAACACACAACACACGCACCCACCCACCCCAGACGTTGGTATGTGGAGTTGATCAGATGCATTGCACCAGTGCACAGGCACAACTGGTGACAGACTGCCCTCATCACACCCATGCCACACAGTCCAGTGGCCAGGCAATCACACACACAGGCAGCGTGCGGCGTGACACACAGGCGTGGCACCAGTGGTGGGCACACACACACCACCCATGTGTGCAGAGAGCATCAGCTGCAGACTGCGGTCAGGGTGGCCCATGGATCAGGGCCACTGCATGGTACCATGGCCACTACAGCCACGAGGGTGGCTGTGCCAGAGCTGATCGGCAGCCACAGGCTGCACATCAGCCGGGGTGGGTCCAACAGCCCCCCAGGGGTGTAACCGTGACTGTGTCCTCGTGGGGGGGTGAAGACGCCCAAACAGGCCAGCCCAGGCATGCCTGGAATGCCTACATCACAGCCTGGCATAGACTGTGTTGGAGTCGCCTGACACTGGGTCCGTGGGGTGGACAGTGCACTGTGGGGGGTCACATGTGCACAGCCATGCCCTGTGGCAGCCAGCAGTGCAAAGTCATCCGTGATCACACTGGCAGTGTGATCCAAGGATGCAGTCATGGCCTCCTGCATGCATTGCATCCCTGCCAGGATATGTGCAGTGCTCCTTTCCTGCTGCTCTGCCAACTGGTGCACCTCTGCACACAGTACCCGCACCCCAGTGGCAAGCAGCACCTGTTGCTGAATGGATGCCTGCAGCAGCCAGGTGTCCTCAGCCAGATGGTCGGCATCCTGGGGCTCTCAAGTGGGACACCAATCCTCTTGTGGTGACCGGCCACGCTGCACAGTCCCCCCTCCGATGGACGCTGCACAGTGGGGTCTACAGTGGGAATGGGCACAGCAGGCACACCGGCAGCAGACCCTGTGTACAGCTGCCTGGTGGCACCTGCAGCCTGCTGCTGTCACCCATCCAGCTGCTGTACACGCCCTGTGCCTGTGTGGCCGCACCACCACCTCCGCAGGGCATAGCCATGGCAGTGCTCACCGCTGCACCCGCAGTGGTGGCAGGCAGCTGTTCTGCTGCTGGCAGAGCACTGGGCGTGGTGCCTGTGTCAGATGCCAGCACGGGTGACACACCCACAATGTCGCCCATGCAGTCCAGGAGCTGAGAGTAGTCCTCATAGGAGTCGGACCCTGCCCCGATCTGCGTCTCCACACACAGGATACCAAGGCTGGCATCCTGCAGGATCACATCCAGGGCCTCATCTGACTCCAGGTCCAGGACATCCGCCTGCACTGTGGTGCTGAGCTGCAGCCTATCAGGCCCACGGATGCCAGTGGATGTGGACAGCTGGTCCTCTGGGTCAGTACTGGTGTCCACTGTTGCTGCCGCTGCCGGCACCCCATCCTCTACACGGAGGCATGCTGGTGCTGCAAGAGACAAATGGTGTGTCAGTGATGCAATGCCCACATGTGCCCCCCCATACACTGCTGCTGCAAGTGTCCTACAGCATGGCATGCACATGGGAGCACACACATGCACATGGCATGCATGCCAGCCGCATGCACACCAGCATGCCCGTGTACGCACCCTCCATGCCATCAGCTGTGTATGTCTGACATACATATCATGCAGTGATGGGCTGCCACCCATCTGGAATCCTCCTCCTTCTCCAGGCACACCCTCCACCATGGTGTTGCGCATGGTGGCTGCCGCCAACTCCTTCTGTGGCATTAGTGTGGGTGCATCCACAGGCCCTCCTCCAGTGGCAGTATGGGATGCCCAGATGGCAGCCACCTTCCCCTTAATCCACTGCTTGTCTATCCCCACCTTCTTTTGCCGCTGTTGCGCTGACCACTGGTGGCTGCCATGCTGGTTCACATACGTGGCCACCTCCTCCCATGCACCAGCCCTGGCCTGTAGTGTGCCCGTTGCACCACTCAACAGGGGCTCCCTTTCCAAGCAGGCCTCAAACAGGGCATCAGTCTCAGCCTTTGTGAATTTGGGCCTGTGCTTCCATGCAGGCCCCCGCTCCTCAACCTGCTCATGTGCCGACATGTTGCTGCCTGTGGACATGGACAGCACAGTGTGTCAGTGGCAGCATCTCCCTGGTCTGTCCCACCCAGCAGTGCTGTCTGCTCCCAGTGGACTGCAGCAACATGCACAACTTATCTATCAAGGTTGCAATACCGGTCCATAGCCTGTGCTGTTCTGTGGCACTTATAAGGTGCAATGCATGCAAATGAGGTTGGGCGCAACAGTAATGACATGCTAATGCACCCACCATGCCATGCATTGGCTGATGAGATCATTTGCATGTGGTGTCTGAATATCGTGATATTATGCCATGTGCAATAGGATTGCACCAGAGCAAGTCACGACAGGGCAATGCACACGCAGGCCTGCAGTGCGCATGTGCATCAGGGTATCATGGCATCAATCACGCACTGTGCACGGACAGCATGATGCAGTGGCATTGCGCATTTTGTAAATGGCCAGCTACGCACATGGTCGTGCATGGGGTACCATGTCCTATCGTGCACGTGTGCAATGGTGGGCGAAGTCTGGCCCCTGGGTCAGACCTGTGACCCTGTGTAGCCATGCCAATCCTTGCATCTCTGGCACTGCGCATGCTCCTGTGCATCGTGTGGTGGGCACATGTTGTGGACACATGCGCCTCCTCCTGCCATTTTCACCGCCCAACTGACCATAACAAACATGGCGCAGGAAAGAGCCAGACATGCCCCTAATTGGACACAGGTCAAGCTGGCCAAAGTAGTGGCCTGTGTAGAGCCCCATGCCCCCCAACTCTTTGGGCAGGTGCACCTGCAGTGGGCCAGTGGCACTGTGTGGCAGGAGATAGCTGCCAGCCTGGAGCACAGGACGGGGATGCCCAGAACAGGTGAGCAATATCACCACCACTATGGGTACCTCAAGCAGTAGGACCCAGAGTGGTTGAGGAGGCTACAGGCACGTGCCAGGCATGGGGCTGTCCCACAACCAGGTAAGTCATCCCATGATGCATGTCTGCCCTGATGCTGTACAGTGCTGTTGGCTTGGCTGCCTGGCATTCCCTGCAGAGGGATACACTGTCATCGTGTGCATCACGGAGTGGCAATGCCAGCTTGCACTTGTGTTGCAATGCAGCCATGCAGGTGTGCGGGATGAGTCGGGCAGGGGCACGCCCTGTGTACAGGGGTTGGGGAGCACCTGCTGTGGTCAGTTACTGATGTGCACCTGTCTTCTTTCCATTCCCAGGACCGGAGGACCAAAGGAGGGCCAGGGCTGCAGCAGCACAGCAGGGAGCAGCGTGCCATGACGGCGCTGGCCTGGCACCAGCAGGGCCACAGGGGGCAGGTAAGCACTGTCATAGTCCTTTGCACTGTACATGGGTGGTGGTGGGGGGTGTGGGCACAGGCATGGCCATCTGTGCCATGTGCCATGGTAGCTGTGTGTGTCACACTGTGCGTGGTGCATGCCACTGTGGCATATCCATTCGACACGTGTGCCAACTGTTGGTGGGGTGGGCATGCACCTGGCTGCCTCTGTTGTTGCTGTGGTACTGCTGGTGCACTGTGCCATGTGACTGTCATTGCACAGTTGTGTGGCCATTGTGCAGCTGGGACCACCTCTGTGCACTGCCGTGGTGCATCGAGTTGCTGGCTAGAGTTGGCCAACCCCCTTGCAGGTGGCCGTTACGGGCCCTCCAGGGGTGTATGTTCCCGCAGCCCATTGCACGCTGTGGGTGGGCATGGTTCCTTGGGCCTTTGCACTGATCACCTGTCCTTTCCTTTGTTACAGGTGTCTGATGGCGAAGACCACCATGGGCGATGTTGAGCAGACTGCTGTGCCAGACACTGCTTGTGGCTTCAGCAACCATGGAGGTGGTGCTGCAGATATGGAGGATGCTGCTGGCCAATGGGAGGGTGCGTCGGCTCGCCAGTGTGACCAGATGGGGCCGCCATTAGTTTTGCCCCTGTTGTCCCCTGTTTCCCCTGATGTACCTTCCCCTGCAGTCCCCCCTCCCACTGTACAGTCCATGTTCCTTGTCCCCTTCCCTCGCTTTACCTACCTTTTCCCAGCCCCAGTGTTATGTACATAGTTTGCTTACAAATATATTTTTCTGCCTTACCTGCCTGTGTCTGCTTTGCAGGTGGCGTGGGGAGCCATGCTGCAGTGGGCCAGTGTTTGTCCCTGTGGTGTGCATATGAAGGGGCGCATGTTGTGCTTCAATGGTTCACTGCTGTGTGCTGTGGTATGTCCCACTGTGTTGGTGTCCATCCCCTGGGTTGGTGGCTGTGCCTTGGGGTGCCCATGGGGCAGTTGTCGGGGTGTGTGGTGGTGGCATACAGCCATGGTCATTGGTCAGGTACTGTCCGCATGCTGTGTTGGGGCCCCTGCTTGACATTGTGTGGCCTGTCCCATGCGGTCTACCATGCTACCTGCCACCCAGCACATTCAGTGCCTACTGTGTGGGCTTCCTGTGTGCCTGTGTGGCATGTGTGTGCTTGGCTGCATGGTCCTGGGTGTGGCCTGTTATGGTTCTGGAGGGGGGGACATGGCCAGCGGCATGTGGGGGGGGGCTTCCTTGGTGGCCCTCCATTGGTCTTTGACACCTCCTGTTGCCTGCCATCTGTGCCACTGTTGTGTTCTGCGGTCAAGTGTCTGGGTGCCTGTGTGTGCCCTGCTGGTGGAGGCGTCTTGTGGCCTGTCACTGTGCTTCCATGGCTCTGTCCCTGGATCTGTTCTCTGTGTCGTGCCCCCCTATTGCTCTGCTGCTCTGCTCCCACAGTTGCTTTGGAGCATCTCTGTTTGCACCGTGGTGCAACTGTTTGTGCCATGGCGCAGCTCTGCCATATTCAGCCAGGTTGCGCTGGAGCAGTTCAGCCTGCACAGCCTCTGAATATGGCTCCTGTTGCGCCATGGTGCATTGGATTTGCGCTGCGCCGGACTTGTGCTGGCCTTTGGCACATTTCTGACCATCCAGGCCTCAGAGTATAGTTTGCTGTGCATTTGGTATACCTAAGTGCATCACTGCACATTCGTCTATACTTAACGGCATTTTATTATTATATGACCATCTTTCTATTTCCTTCAGATCAGCAACTACTGTATTTTCTGTCTTTGTTCCTCATTGGATTCTGGTCATCCTATCTTAATATCATCTGTAAACTTAATCACATTATTTTTAATATTCGAATGTAGGTCACTTATATATACTGAAAATAGAACTGGTCCCAACACCGACCCCTGTGGCACACCGCTAGTCACCTCAATGTGGTCTGAGTATTCGCCCAACACTCTCACTCTTCGCGTTCTACCATTCAACCAGTTCTGAATCCATGTAAGTATTCTACTGTCTATACCAATATCCCCAATTTTTTTGAGTAAACAATTATGTGGCACCTTATCAAAAGCTTTCTGAAAATCAAGATAAATTATATCCATAGGAACGTTATTACCCATATTCTTGCTGACATATTCATAAAAGCAAAGTAAGTTTATATTACATCCTCTGTTTTTTTAAATTCATGCTATTTAGGATCTTCCCAGCCTAATATTTTTAAATTCTCCTTGATTTTATGTTTTAACAGTGTTTTTGCTAACTTCCCCAGGACAAATGTCAGACTAACCGGTCTGTAGTTTGATGTCAATGATTTTCCCCCCTTCTTATATAAAGGGACCACTGTAGCCTGTCTCCAATCATCAGGTACCTTCCCAGTTTTAAATGATTTGTTAATTATCTTTGCAAGCGGGTACTGTATGAGCTCAGCTGTTTCTTTAATAAGTATAGGGCTTATCTGGCCTGGGTCGGCAGATATATTGGTTTTTAATTTGCTTACTATATCCTTTATTTCATTTTAATTAACACTTACATCTAGGTACTCACAGATGTTTTCTTTTATATTTACACATCTCCCATCCTTTACTTTGTAAACTTTACCAAACTATTTGTTGAAAACTTCTGCCATCTCTCTGGGGAGCTGCATCTCTCTGCCCTCCTGTAATAAAGGACCAATTTAATTATTTTGTTTGTTCTGAGAATTTGAAGTGATGTGCTGCACAGCTCAGTGTGCGCATGTTCTAGCTGGCTCCTGCTCGAACGTGCAAGCTGGCAGTCTGCTCACAGATCCCTTAGTGCTATGGCACCCCTGTTAAATCTGCAGTTGCAGCTCAGAACAAGAGTTTCCTGTGTTGCGAACTCTGGGTTCCCAGTACACAAGTGGGGGGTTCGGAGACACACTTTGGGGAAGAAAAATAATGTAAACTTTATGAGTGTGTAAGTGCTTATGTGTGTACCATTACTTTAACAACTGACAGTGCCAAGGCTGCCCAGTGAATGTTACTGAATGGGAATGCATCTTTGATTCTGGTACACGTCATGTTCTGACAGCAGTTTTTCTCTTTTCTGGGAACTCCGTGAATAATATGGCTAAGTTTGGCTAAAGAATTTGAATTTGTACTGTGACAGATGGACTCTCAGTTTGAAATGGACTTGACTAATTGGTCTATCAAATTGTTTTCACTTGCACGGTTCACAATGATTGACACACTGTTTGGACCAATGGGAGCACTCAGTTCTGCTTTGACTGACAGGAGCATGTATAAATTCTGTCCCTGCCACTGGTCCTGTTACCTCTGACAAAGCTCCTAGTGGGAGGGGTGAAACGTTAGGCCAGCAGGTGATCTGGCATCTAATCCGGGTCTGAGCCTGTCTGCTTGCTAGCCACTCCACTGCTGTGGATTAATATAGTACTACTGAGAGGCACTTAATCTGTTTGTTCACATGTGTTATGGGGTAAGTGCTGACCTGAAGTACTGTGCTACATGTATTCCAAATCAATTCATACCAAACCAGAATCAGATTGTTAGATTCTATGATCTGATTGGAGTTCCAACGCTAATTGTATTTTGGATCAAAAGGTGCAAAATCTGGCAAATCCAAGATAAAACAAGCATTTGTAAATGCCGAATGCTTGCTTGTACTTGCTGTGTAGTTGTTGGGCATAGATAGGGTAGAGACTAAAATTAACAGATTAATAGCACAAGTTACAGGAGTGGAATTACCATGATTGGGACAAAGCATACCTTTTGTGAGCTGGACCCAGTGCCAATGCATTTCTTATTGAGATGCGTTGACTCTATTGGCCCGGTGTTTGCCGTGATTGTATGGTGTTCCTTACTTGAGGGAGTCTTCCCGGATGCCTTGAAGGAGGCTCTGGTGAGACACCTTTTAAAGAAACCTTCTTTGGACCCGGAGATCATGGCAAATTTCCGCCCTTTCTCCAACCTCCCATTTTTGGGGAAAGTAGTGGACAAAGTGGTAGCACTTCAATTGGAAGAGCACCTCATGACTCACGAGTTGTACAATCCCTTCCAGTCAGCTTTCCGGGTCAGACATTGCACAGAGACTGCACTTGTTCGGGTGCAGAATGATCTCCTCAGGGCTAGGGATCAGGGGGACAGGACAATTCTTGTTCTTCTCGATCTCTTTTCAGCATTTGACACTGTGGACCATTGTGTGTTGCTTGTTCGCCTCAGGGAGCTGTGTGGACTCACTGGAACTGTCATCAACTGGTTTGAGTTCTTTCTTACTAATAGGAGGCAACGGGTTATGATGGGTAATTTCTCATCTACACCCTGTCTCCTTCCCTGTGGAGTCCCTCAGGGCTCGGTACTGGCCCCAATGTTGTTTGCAGTGTATATGCTGCCCTTGGGGGGGATCATTAGGAAGTATGGCTTGAGTTTTCATTGCTATGCAGATCATACTCAGCTATACTTGTCCCTTGCCCCAGGAACATCTAATGCAGTGGATGTGCTAAATATCTGTCTGTCCGAGATAAATGACTGGATGGCCTCCAGCTGGCTGCGACTGAACCCTAATAAGGCGGAGGTATTGGTAGTGAGTCGAACAGAGTTAGTGATAGGATGGCCTCTGACTCCAGCAACTGGACTTGTTCTAGGGCTGTGTCTTCGAAAACCTCCTCTTAGTGCATGTTACCTTGGGTGATTCTGGACAGGAATCTGACCATGGAGGCTCATGTATCTTCCGTGGTTCGTACCTGTTTTTTCCATCTCAGAAACATTGTTAGGATTAAGCCTCTTGTTTCGCCTCTGGACCTCCCTACCTTGATACATGCCTTAGTCACATCTAGGCTGGATTACTGTGATACGCTCTATCTCGGGGTCACAGGGGGACTTCTCCGCAGACTGCAGCTGGTGCAAAACGCAGCTGCCCAGTTATTGACTGGGCAGAAAAAATTCTGTCATATTACACCAGTACTGCGCAAACTGCACTGGCTGCCAGTCAGATGGAGAGTCCTCTTTAAGGTGGGTCTTCTCACCTTTAAGGCCCTACATGGCCAGGGCCCTGGTTACCTGTCAGCTCTCCTGATTCCTACTCCCTCTGTCCGCCCTCTTTGATCCTCCAGTAGTGGCCTCCTGACTGTTCCTAGAGCAAGACTGAAATCAGCCGGCAACAGATCTTTTAGCGTCGTGGCTCCTGCTCTTTGGAACTCACTACCAGCTGTGGTCAGAGAGGCCCCCACTATAGATGTTTTTTAGGCCCATTTGAAGACACTACTATTTTCACAAGCATTTGATGTTTAGAATATGATTTTATAGCTTTGTGACTGTTTTATTTAATCTAATCTTATTTGAATGTTTTATATAATGTTTTAATGATTGTACGGCGCCCAGAGCCTCCGGGATTGGGCGTCTTTTAAATAAACTTGACTTGACTTGACTTGACATGAAGAGTTCTACACATGACACTAACATTGTTGATTTCTTAGATTATGACCTGGAGTTTTCAAAATAATGTGTAAGTTCAAATTGAGGCTGTCCTCGAGTACTAGCTGGCCTCAAATTATAGCTGCATGTCAAACCACAGTTTGAAGGGTCACAGCACAAAGGGCATCGGGAGTCTCACTGATGGAGGCAGATGAGGAAGGAAGACTGTGGCTGGTCATGCTGCCCTCTCACTAACCACTTACTCCCTTACTCATTTAGTTGGGGTCCTGAGGTGGAAGACCAGACTTTGCTGACAGAGTGGAGTGAAAGCACTTAGCTTTACCTTAAAGGCATGTTCATATTTATTTCTACTTCTCTTCCTTTTGAAAGTAGCAGGGTAAGTGGGGTGAAAAGAAGAGATCTGTTAGCAGCACTTGGGGCACTTTGAAACTTGGGAGGCAGTGTTTTGGGGTACAGTGAAACTTGGGTTTTAAATTGTAACAGGTGGTGTGAGAGAAACTAGTTCAGGAGTTTAATTTTGGGGTGAGTAGATTCAGAAAGTCCTGTGAATCAGGTGTGTATCTGAGGGGTGGAGCTGAGAAGCTTAGTGCCTTCTTACTACAGCACTATAAAAGTACTTCCACTCTGACGTGTCCAGCACGTTCGTGCCGAGTGAGTGCATGGAACAGCAAAGGGGTGGAACAGGTGACTGGCCTCGTAGGCATCAGCAGAAGGAAGCTGAGAAGCAGAGGACTCTGCCAGACGACTAAGGCAGGGAACTTACTACTGTGTAACAGTCACAGCTGGGAAGGATTGAAGATCAAGGGTAGGTTGAAACTGGGAATAGATGCAACACCCTATCTAAGATAGGTTTGTTAAGAGATTTAAAAGATTGAAGGGATTTAAAAGGGTTTTAAAAAACAAAACATGCAGAGTAGAAGGAATGTATGATGGGAGTGGTGCAGTGCAGTGGTTGTGGGGTGGACATTTTCAAGAAGAACTTTTGGAGACTGCTGTGCTGCCCCTTCTGTGTGCACCTGTCTGGGCTGAGGATGGAGGTTGCTAGTCTCCAGGCCAAGTTGGCTGGGATTCGGGAAACCTCCTCCTCCTCCACCCAGAGACTACCAAGTCTGCCACCACTAACTCAAAGGATACCTAGGAGGAAGAGCAGTTGGACTACGGTGGGCTTGGGGAGGGTGAGGGCAGTGGGACAGAGGCACATCCCCCATACGGTAACACTCTGAAACTCCTACACCACTCTGGCTGGGTGGGACTGTCCCATGGAGGCACCTGAGGTAGTGACCAGGAGGATGTGGGGGTCCACCATAGTGGAGACCCTGAGGAGAGTGGCAGAGGACTCCAGAGAAGAGGAAGCAACTCCTGGAGGGGTACTCAATCATTAGAGGGATATATTTGGGGACAGGAAGGGAGGGGGTGAGGGAGGTTAGGTGCCTATCTGGCTCCACAGTTCCGAGGGATGGAAAGCGGATCCTGGAGATTGCTAAAGCAGCAGGATGGGAGGTGGAGCTAGATGTCATTATCCATCTGGGGACAAATGACCTGGCTAGGGATGGGGAGAGGATAGTTCAGGGGGATTTTAGGGAGCGGGGGAGGGTCTTAGGCAGGTAGCAAGCTCAGTGGCCTTTTCTGAGGTGCTGCCTGTCTATGATGGGGTGAGGATAGGGTACTCCATACCATGAGCTTCAACCAGTGGTTGATGGAATGGTGAAGAAAGCAGGGGTTCAGCTACACTGGGGACTAGGGTCACACCTGGAAGGATAAAGGCCTGTACAGGGGAGATGGTCTGCATCTGTCCAGGAGGGGGACTGCAGTCCTCAGTGAATGGTTTAAATGTTACATTGGTGAACATGTAAACTAGCTGAGGAGATGGCTGAAAGAAGCAGGGAGACATAAACTGCCCCCCCCCCAAAACTGGAATAGTCAGCAGGGAGAACCCAAAGGGAGACAAATCCCCAAGGGTACCCAATAGAAAGAAAAAAACGTTAGTAGTAATGAAGAGAAATTGGAATTAGAACAGAGGTGGTAAGGACAGAGGGCAAAAGGGAAAATGGTGGGGTTGGTGAGCGGGGTGGCACTAGAAGTTGGAAGGCCATGTGTGCCAACCCTTGAAGTCTGGGAAATAAAATTCCAGACTTAGAGGCCATTATGGGGTATGCCACCCTAACAGCGACATTTCTATGGCGACATGCGTTGATCTCGGCAACAGTGCCATGCCGACGAAGTGCCATTGGAAGGGGGCAACCACTTCCCCCGACCTGCACCCCTTCCCCGAACTAACTCTGAGCTGGAGTTGGAATTCTTTAGTTTGGTGGGTGTGGGGGGTTCAGAGGCAAAGCCCCCTGATGTAAAAAATAGAGCCAAACTGTGTGGCTCCATGCCGACTGCAACTTGCAGTCGACATGGAGCCCATCGCTGTAATGCTGGTCGCAATCTTTTTTGTCGTGCCAGCATGGTAGAGCCCCGTTTTGGCAGAGGCTGACTTGGACATTGTCACCATTACAGAAACATGGTGCACTGACAACCATGACTGGGATATAGCCATACCAGACTACACTTTATTCAAGAAGGATAGGGTGGGAAAAAAGGGGAGGAGTTGCTCTTTATGTGAGAGATAGCACAAAACTTCTCTCAGATTGAACACTGGTTTGCTGAACATAGATTGGCGGTCAACATTAAAAAAAACTAAGACAATGCTCTATGCCCACTGCCAAAACAGATCAAAGGATTTCCCCCTGGAAATACTCTCTGCCTCTCTCATCCCACTGGAACAGGTCCAAAAGTATAAGTATCTAGGTATTACATTTGACTCTTCCTTCTCATTCCACGAACATATAAAAATCTTCACCTCTGCCACCAACACCCGCATTGGTCTCCTTTACAGACAAAGACTGCCTGCCACCTGAAGCACTCCGCCTAGCCATTACCTCCTCAGTCTTATCGCTAGTGGACTATGGCCTCACAATCTATGCTGCCGCCGACCCTACGGTGCTTCATCAAATACAAGTAGACATCAATAAGGCATGCTGGCTCCTCTCTGGTGCCGACAGAAATACACATACCTGCACTCTATACGTGCTCACCAATATCCTCTCCCTTGAGGAAAGACTATTATACCAGACCTGTCTCTTCACCAAAAAATCCACCTGGGTTTAACCCCAATAGGTGTCTTGGCTTCTCTTCAGGGAGCCACCATCTCAGCATCCACACTGGCTGCCTAAAAAACTGTCTGGAAGGTGCCTAGGATCAGGACCACCCTGACCCAGTGATCCTTCCCCCTTAGAGCTCCATCCTGGTACAATGCCCTCCCACCGGCTGTCACATCAGTCACCAATCTAGGTCCTTTTAAAGCTGCCTTAAGGGCCCATATCCTCTCCTCACATCAATGCCAGTGTAACCGGTAACCTGTTGATCCTGCATCACACCGCTAGGCCACGTACCTTCCCTTGGCCAGGCAGTGGAGAGCCCTCACTATTTCTAGCCTACACGCTCCTCACCTCCCTCAGTTACCATATAGTTGCACTGGACTATGAATGCATTGTATTATGTATAAGACAAGGCCTCCCTGAGGTGGCTTACTACCAACTCATATCATGCATTGCTTTAGCTACCAGTTGTATAGGTCTTAACCACTCTTTAGGTAAATATGTTGATCACTTTGCCCTGTTTTAGCTACCAAATGTATAGGCATGAACCCGTGCTCATTGTACTTATACACTGTATGATTGCTCACCCACACTTATTCTATGTATGTACTGTATGAATGTCTATGTTTTATTCTGATGTGGAGCCTTTGGAAATGAGTCTATGACTCAAAGGGTTGTAATTCTGATTTCCCTAAATAAATAAATAAAAGTGACAGAGGTACAAGGAATACAGGGAGGGGCAGAGGTACTGTGGGTCACCTTAGAGGTGAGAAATGGAGTAGGGTTGCATGGACCGACCAGCTTAAAATCAACCCCCCCCCCCGATCTGATGCAGTCCGACAGACCAGGATCAATAAGAGCCTACTGCCTAGTTGTTCTGTGTCTGGATCCGTCAGCCACAAGTAATAACAGTAAATTTTTTTGTACCTTTCTGTCTCTAGTGCTGTTTGCAACTGCCACCTGTAGATGGTGCTCTGCAATTTGGAGGATCCTGGCTGACGAGCAGTCAGTCACCTGACTCCCACACTTACATTCCACATGATTCCCCTTCCTCCTGGTGCTCATTCTGGTGGTCGGTGGGTGGCAGGCGTGTGGACTGGTGCTGGTCTGGCAGCCAGTCAGCGAGCAGCAGGAGCAAGCTTGCCTTGTCATGCACAAGCGTGACTCAAGGGCAGAGACACTGGATTGGCAAGGTCAAGCCAGGCTGACAGGCTAGGCAGCCTATAGCTGCTTGGAGACTGCCTGTCAGTGCTGGCTATTGGCCAATGTGGTGGGTGGGTGGAGCTGAGAACACTGCAGCTCAGTGTTCCTTGGTTAAGGTGCCATTTCATCGTGTACAGTTGGAAAGAGAAGACTTTTTTTCAGTGACAGTGTTGTGACTGTTCTTGTGGCTCGTGCTACTTGTCTATAAATATACAAATTTGTGTGTGCTACTTTGCCGCATTTGATTACTACCTAAAAAATACTAATGAGCATTTGGGGGCTAATTTAAACTAGTACTTTAAAAGGAAGGACAATATTAATTGGGGGAAGGGGGATTTTGAAGTGACAGAACATCGTGGTGGGTAGGGTGGGTGGCCAGTGGACATCTAAGGTTCCGGGGGGAGGGCAGATTGCTTGCTATGTCACCAGTTAGCTTCAGATGTAAACAGATGTAAAAAAGAACAAAAAAGATTTAAAAAATACCACATTATATATATTTGTTTTGGTGTTTTTAGTCTGACTGACTGAGTTCTTGTAGAGTAGAGGTCAGGACTGTGTGGGGGGTTGAGGAACTGTTACAGGCAGTGACTAGTCTGAACTGAACAAATGAAATCAAGCTAATATGTATTACATAAAAGAAAGTCATTTTATTATTTCACACTAGTAAAAAGGAAAAAAACAGAGAGGCAGATAGTACATTTAGGAAAATCTTCTTGAGGACTGAAAAAAACACATTAAAGAATACCTAAACAACATTTTGGCAATAAACTATTCAAAAATCTGACTCTGTAGGTGACTAAAGGAAAGGTTGCTGTATTCATTAAGGCTAAAACTACATTTATATAATTTACCTAAATGTGGTTCCAGAGCTTTGAATATTATAAAATCAGCCTTCTAATTTCGAAAAAACTGTCTTACCTGCTTCCTAAAATGGCCGCCAAGTGTGTTATGTGATGACATAATTGGAGCCAAAGTCAGAAAGATATATGGCTCTCTATAGTGCTAACTAGTTATTTTTTCCCTTTGTATGGAATTGTTTCACCCAAATGGTCAAAGCCATGTGCATTATTTTGTATAATGCACATGTCAGGCTATGGTTCTGTTCATTTTGTTTACCTTAACATGCTAAAATTGTGTTTTAATCCAACCAACTTTCTCTGTGGCAAACCACAGTGCAGTACAAATCTTGAATAATCTGGTGGTCTAGTGGTTATAGTGGATACAAGATGCTACAGTCGGGGTGCTTGGGTGGTGTGCATGCTTAATATGCACTTTTTAACATTTTTATTAAACCTTTATATTTTCTGCTATTCTTTTCTAGTACGTTTTTGACAGAACCTACAAATGTAATCCATAGTTTGAATGTAAACATTTGTACAATCAATAAATCAGACTTCTTCAACAAAGTGAAATGCAGCAGCAGCGCACGCAAGTACATTACTATGTGTGTGTGTGTGGTGGGGGGGCAACCACACCCTTCACCACCCCCTAGAGCTACCACTTTTTTGTAGCAAAGTTCTTGTTCAGTCCAATGTTAGAGTTCATACTTTCTCAAAACTCAAATATATGCTTGTCTTGTCTTCTTTTTCCATGGGAAATAATAATAATAGGAAGAATCAGCATTTATATAGTGGTTTAATACATATTGTATCCCAAAGTGCTTTACAAGCAATACTAGACTGGCAGTGAAGTGACTGAACATGTAGTGGCAGCCATTTCATACATTAATATCCACACACAGCTTTGGACAATTGCATGAACTGGTTTTATGGGAAGGGGAATGTTGGCCAGGACAATGGGGTCAGGTAGTGATCAAGGTGCTGGCAGCCCACATCTTATTTCTCACAGTAATCTGCTCATATTTCTCTCCTCTGTCTTCCCCCTATCCTGAATATAGCAGTACCTTGCAAGTGTGGCCTTCTCAGTCCCCCTCTGGTATCCATTCATCACTATTCCTCCTCACACCGAAAACTGGTGAGCTCATCACCCTTCTGCATCATGAATGCAAGTAGTACAGTCCCAGTTTTATTTTGACATATCAAATAAAACATATATTTCCAGTAAGTCAGGCTGATAGCAACAGGGAACAAGGGAAATGATGGGCTTTCCTATCCTTAAAAGATGTAGGCTACCTTTGATTAGGCACTGCTAAATGATGGGTGTGCACATCACTATGCACGTCATTTAGTAGTGCCTAATCATAGGTGGCTTAGATCTTAGATGGGTAGGAAAGCCTATTTTTCCACTTGTGCAATGCAGCTATCAGCCTGGCGTACCAGAAGATCATGTTTATTATCAATATGTAAAAATAACATGGGAGACTGTACTAACCACATTCATGATGCAGCAGGGTAGTGAACTCACCAGTTTTTGGTGTGGGGAGCAGATGAGAAGAATGATTGCCAGCGAGGGACTGAATAGGCCATTCCAGCAGGGTATAGCTATATTCAGGTTAGATGAAGACATGAAGGAGGACGTTGAGCAGATCACTGTGTGATCTGAAATGTGGGGCTGCCAACATCGTGATCACTACCCGACTGTGGATGAGAGTAGCCAGCGATGACAAATACTCAGAGTGGCAGGGCTGCACCTAAACTGTTACTTGAATTCAGTGTAAGGAGATTACCTTTGGGTGGGGTGGGGGTGTTGACGTTTGTTAGGACAGTATTGAGGTAGTTGTGCATAGCTCATTCAAGATTTGAAAGGGTGGTAGCCAGCCAACTCAAATTGTGGAGTATAGCACAGAAAAGTGCTGGAGAAGAATTGCTGGGAACTGTCCTGTGGAGTTCTGCAGATCACAGGTAAAGGAGTAGACTGACACTGGTAGTCGGGTGGATTTGCTCAAGGTATTAGTATGGCTCTCCTGCTAATAAATATCGTTATCCATTGTAAGTGCAGCCCTTATGAGGGCACGAACGACTGTTTTTCTGGTGGGTCATGATGCTTATTGCTTGGCCCTCCAGGAAGACCTAGTTGTTGGTTAATGAGGTGGGAAAAAACACAACAGGGGAACTGTACATACTACCATCACTTTGCAGAAGGGTGGTGATCCACTGAATGTTTACTGTGGGAGCAGAAGTCAAACACTGAGAATGTGGACTGGAGAGTGATTTGGGAGGCATTTTATAACAGTGCCAGCTGATGATGCATATTGGCACAACTCTCTGAGGTACAAGATTACAATCTGAGGTATGATAATTCTCTTCATGAGACTGTAAGCACATATGCTGCACCAGGCAGTACTAAGAACAGGGTATGGATGGTGGGGTGTTCAACAGAAGGCAGGCTAGGTGCAAGGGGTTCACATGGAAAAAGAAAGCTTTATTTGTGGATTAACAAGAGAGCATGGGCTTTGGAACTGAACCGACCAGTACTTTGCTCTGTGACCCTGAGCAAGTCATTACACTTCCTTGTGCTCCCAGGCCACACCTGTAAACAAGCTTTCAGCTTGGTGTGTCTCTCCTGGTTAACAAAAAACAAAATTCAATGCATCACATAACCACTAGATCATCAGTTAATTGAAGCGTTGTACTGTAATGCAGTTTGCCAAGGAAAAAGTCAGCTGGATTGCAAAACGTTTTCTGCAAGTTAAAGTAAACAAAATGAACAAAATCATAGCCTAACATGTGTATTGACCAAAATAATCCACGAGTTAATACATGGTGTTGATCATTCTGGTACAACAATTCAAAACAAAGAGGGAAAGAAGAACTAGTAAGCACTATAGAAATATATGTGGGTCTCTGTCTTTGGCGCAGATGATGTCATCATGACTCATCACTTAGCAAATTTGGCAGACATCTTAGGGAGAAACCAAGGCTGTTTTTTTGAAAGTGAAAGGCTGATGTTTACATTTTTCAAAAGCTATGAAACTGCATTTATATTTACATAAATGCAGTTTTAGCATAAATGTAAACAGCAGCCTCTACTTAACCTTGTTATGAAGCCAGATTTTGGAGTTTGCAGTTTTAAAAAAAACTGCTTGTTTAGGTACCCTTTAAGAAAAAAACAGCATTTTTTTTTGTTTTGTAAGTACGTAAATACATATATACAAATACGTAAAGGAAAAAGCATAGAAACATAGACTTTGATGGTAGATAAGGACCACTGGCCAACCCAGTTTGCCCATTTCCCTACCAAACAAGCTGCAGATCTTAGTTAACCGACAGTCTACTTCTTCCTACCCCCCTCCCCACCAGAACTGGAAGGCTGGAACCTGAGGTTCTATGGGGGGAAATAGCTCCTCCCCATCTCTTACATAAACCCTCAGGCTGCACCCGCTCGGCTTAGAGTCAGTTGTACTCACTGGTGTGCTGCTGCTGGTTCATGGCTGCTCTCTTTCTCCTCCTCTGTTTTGCTTCGCTTTCCTTCCTGTTCCACATTCCTTCTTCCTGCTTTGCTCTTGTCCTTGTTTCCTGCTAGTTTGCTTGTCCCCCCCTCCCCCCACTTTGACCTTGTCCCTCATTTCTCTTTTCAGTACCTTTTGTCCTTTTTGGGGGATTTCTGCTGCTACTTTCCGTACCATGCTGCGCTTCACTCACCGCAGCTCATGCTGCTCCTGCTGGTATTTCTTTCTGTGCTGCCTCTCCTTTCGCTCACCACACGCTAGTGGCTCCTTCTTCTCTGCATATCTTTCTCCCATTCAAGCAGCTGCCACTCCATGATGCAGCACAGTTTCTAGTTCTGCAATGCCTCTCAACCTGTATGGTTTACTGGAATCCCCTGCACAGGAGCCTTTGAGTCTGAAGTCGCACTGCCCACTGGAGTGCAGCCACCTACTGCTGCAACCTGAACTACATAGTCTATGCTCCTTCACCTGCCAACTACCGCCATGGGTGCATGTACAGCAGGTCAGCTATTCCTGCTAACTCCTGGCCTGCATTCTCTTCCGTGACCACATCATCGCTACTTTCCTGGGCATCCTATCTCTATGCCCTCCTGCAGCACTGTGTGCTTCCAGCTTCTACTGGACATCATGGCTCCATTGCACCTGACCAATGCTGCTTTCTGCATCCACAGCTTACCTTCCCTACTTTGGGCCCCAGACTAGTCCTCACAAGTACTGTACTGCCTGATCATTAATTACTAGTATACCGACCGTTTTGGCTTCTGATTCCATTTTCGCTTCTTATTTAGTTGCTGCAGCAACCCTTTACCACATCAACTGGCGCTGGTGTACCAACACTTCCTTAGGACGCAGCTCAATGCCATACACAGATCCTGTAATATGGCTACACCATAGTCTGCTACAGTTTTACAGAATATTTCCCCATTGCTGCAGCTACATTAGCTGCCCATCGGGCAGCGCTTCCTATTGCCTATAGTTGACAATTGGGTCCTTCCGATGACTTGGACCACGTTGGACTTGTTACTCCATTCCAGACATCTATCAGGACAATCTACATCATATCTGCTGGCTACTTCCTCTGTGGACTTGTTAGATTCCTTATCATCCTCGATGTTTAACTCCTTCTTGCTTTTTCTCAGGCTTGCATCATCCTGGAACTGACTTTTTTCAATCTACTTGGCTTCTACCTCTGCTGGTCTGGGTTATGGACATCCTGGCTATAAACAGAACAGGCCATCGCATCCTGAAGCCATTCTGCAGCTTCCTTCTTCCCTTCAGCCTAGCCGGAGACATTGTGCTACAGCCTTGCTGGTCGGCCAACCTACGTGGCAGCTGGCTCGATCCCCATTACCTTCAGGTGAATCTACCTCAGGCTGCACCTCGAGAAGCTCCAGTCAATCCTGCAAGCCTACATGACAGCCTAGCTCTGCTCACACCCCCTACTGCTACTGCCAGCCGACCTCCGTGAGACCTAGTCAGTCCTGCTAGCCTATGTGGGGGCCTAGCTTGACTCGCTAATTTCCACATTCTTCAGGCAGACCTACATGGACGTCTGGTCACTCACTGGCCCCCATCGGGCCTAGCTCACTACCTTTCTGTATTGCTGTTCTCTAGTGGACTCATGTGACTTCCTTGATAACCTGAGCATTCCATCACAGCATGCTGCGAACTGCTTTGGATCCCTTTTCCAGCTGACCTTCTTCCGTGCCTACCCTCCTACGTCATTTCGTCATGCTTCTGCAGAAATCTGCATCCTCTAGTCTATTTCAACATGCGTCTCTCTGCCAGGACATCCATGAATATACCTCAAGTCTATGACATCTCGGGACGATTGTCTTCCCTAGTGTGGACCTCGTTCTGTTCCTGCTGCTTTGCTCCCTACCCACCTAGTTCTGGATTGTCATTGTCCTTTGGGCATCACTTCTAACTGGATCTTCATCGGACTCCCTCACCTTCCTATCATCTCCTTGCTGACTCCACGTATCATGATTGGAGACTCTGTCAACGATGTCTCACCTTCAGTTGAAGTGGTCCAGTACTAGGCATTTGCCAGCTGTCTACCTTCCACCTGCTAGCACCTGAATTGCATTCGTTGTCGATGTTCCTGCTTGCTTATCTGTAGACCTTACCCTTGCTCTATTTACCACATCACAGGCATTTGTAATCAATTCCACTTGTTTTTTGCCGTGCTTGCTTCAGCTTGTTCTGGGACTTATTGATGCTGCTTTCTCTGGCTCGGACATCTTACCCGTGCTCTATTACATAGTGCCATTTCCAATCTCATAGGTTTCCACCTCGGATATTAATCTACTCCAGTGCTTTGTGGAGCTATCATATCTGGGTGAGTTGCCAATTCATCTGACTCAGTCTTCTCTTCACCAAATTCTTCTGCCATGCCTGGACCATCCAGGACTCGACACTTTACTGGACCTTGTCATGTCTAATCTCATAAAGTCTGCCTTTGCAGCTTTGCTGTCTGGCCCTGGCTCATGCTCAAGCATACATCGATACCGCCCTCTACTGAACTATATTGCTCGGCAAAACAGGAGGCTCCCTCTACTTACTTGCTTACTCTATACGTCCTCAATGAATTTAACCATCTGCCATACACAACCCTTACCTGCTTCGCCACTAAGGGGCCTGGAGGTTCATCAGGTGTATATTACCTATTACGCTTACCTGCTTCGCCCCTACAGGGCCTAGAGATTCATTGGGCTTCTGTTGCCTATTTACATTTAACTGCTTTGCCCCACATGGGGCCTGGAGGTTCATCTGGCTTTTATTGCTCATTTACACTTACCTGCTTCACCCCTACAGGGTCTGGAGGTTCATTGGGCATATATTGCCTATTTTACTCTTACCTGATTCACCCCTATGGGGCCTGGAGGTTCATCGGGTTCATATTGCCTATTTTACATTTACCTACTTCGCCCCACATGGGGCTTGGAGGGTCATTGGGCTTTTATTTATTTATTTATTAAATTTTGATAATCGGGTGAGCTCACTGGGCCCCGAAGGTCCCTTTTGCAGGGGCGACCCGAGGGTTACAAAATACATTACATGGGATTGTTTCGACAGGATACATAACAAATGTCATATATTATTACATGGGATAGTATACAACTAGATACATTAATTACATCACACAGATACATAGAAGGGCAGACAGTAGTATCAGTGTAATAAGTAGGAGCGTATAAAGGAGTAAAACGCTTTGGAGTACCTGGAGTACCTGGAGTACCACCCACAGGGGTGAATCAGGTAAGAGTAAAATAGGCAATATATGCCCAATGAACCTCCAGGCCCCGTAGGGGTGAAGCAGGTATGGTTATTGCTTATTTACACTTACTGCTTCACCCCGCATGGGGCCTGAAGGTTCATTGTGCTTAAATTGCCTATTTACACTTACCTGCTTCACTCCACGCGAGGCCTGAAGGATTCTAACTACTCCACCTTCTTATGGCTTAGCAGCCTGCACTCAGCTTACTTGCTTCACCGCCAAAGGCCTAGTGCTTTCCAGCAATCTGCAAAGCGGGATACATGGACCAACGTTCCCCTTTTCTGCCTCTCAGGAAACAGCTATTCACTCATAGTTTCTCCTTCGATTGGAAGTCTTCGCTTTGGATTGCTCTTCAACCAGTTCTACACCCACCTTTCTAGGACTGATTATTCTCAACTATGGATCTAATTTACCTTGTATCAAACTTCTCACCCTGGACATTGATGGTTATTGACCTGGGAATTTGCTAACAGGATATGCAATCATCTTCTCGTCTGACTCTCAACATCAGTACCCCAAATCCAGATTGCCTGCTTGCCATCGAATTTAAGATCTACCATCAACTTGGTTTCAGATTAGCTGACAACTTAATATTTGTTAATTTAGGATTGCTCTCCTTTAGTATGTCCAGAAGGATGGGCAGGTCAGTAGCCATGGGTCCTCAGAGGTTCTCCCAAAGGGGGGGTTTCCTCTCCTGCGTGCTACTGGCTACACTCTCCAGAGTTGGAGGAGTTAATTGCACCAGTAATTACATTTTTTGGGGGGTCTTCAATCCTACTCAAATAAGTATCCTGCCAAATGTTGGGATAAAGAGAAAGGCCAAACTTCAAGTTCCAACAAATTGCTATATCATCTGTTCAAGTACCTAGGAACCATTTCATATCCAATCCAGTCTTATGTACTACAATCACTGACATATGTTCATATCCATGCTGACATATCTAAGCACCAGCCTTTTCATCCCATTCTTGCATGCTGCAGGCACAGTCCTACCTACTGGTCTAGCTCCAATGTATCCAAGCACAAACTATATCATTCAGCTGTACTGTACGTAGCACAAGCACTGAGCAATGAACCACACATAGAATTGGAAGGTTGTAGCCTGAGGTTCTGTGGGGGAATAGCTCCTCCCCCATCTCTCACATAAACACTCAGGCTATGCCCGCTTGACTTAGAGTGAGTTGCACTCGCCCTCCATCCTCCCCTGCCTCCTTCTTCTCCAGCACTCTTATCTCACCTGGAGGTGGGTCTTCAATCCTACTCAAATAAGCATCCTGCCAAAAATTGGGATACAGAGAAAGGCCAAACTTCAAGTTCCAACCAATTGCTATATCATCTGTTCAAGTACCAAAGCAACATTTCATATCCAATCCAGTCTTATGTACTACAATCACTGACCTATGTTCATATCCATGCTGACATATCTAAGCACCATTTTGTTCCATTCTTGCATGCTGCAGGCACAGTCCAACCTACTGGTCTAGTTCCAGTGTATCCAAGCACAACCTATATCATTCAGATCTACTGTACGTAGCACAAGCACTGAGCTATGAACCACAAATAGAATTGCAGCTTATCCAATAGGTAGGGAAATGGGCAGACAGAGTGGGCCAAGCAGTCCATATCTGTGATCAAATTCTATGTTTCTGTGTTTCTATGATATGTCCATTGTATAGTGTGTACTACTAAATGGGAATGGGATTCCTCCTCTGAGATCATGACAGGTCAGTTTACAGTTGTAGCACTAGTGCTATTGACTCTGAAACAGGAAACAGAGTTCAACTGCATGACTGCCATATTCAATTGACCAGCACATCAGTGCTATAAACTCACAGTTTTCATGTCCTGAAATGCTGATTACAATTCTATGTGTGTGTGTCACAGATCTCAGTGTTGTTTTATGCAATTATATAGCAGATTTGTAGTTTTCATCACATTTTACGAAAGGTTCTGATTCGAATCAGAACTAATCAGAACTTATCAGGACTTTGGCCTGGATCCTGATCCTGATAATAAGGGTCAGGACCTTTTTGGCTCCGCCCAACCTTAGGATGGAGCCACAATTCACACTGCTGTGATCTACAGACCTCTAGCATTGGGGTGGGCAGGGGGAAGTTGGCATCGGTTCTGGGGGAAGCCATCTAAAAGATAGCAAATAAGGGGGAGGTGCTGCTGGTAAGAGACTTCAATCTGCCAGATGTAGATTGGAGCATCCCAGCTGCAGCTTAAGCTAGGAGCAGGAATATCCTGGACTCCATGCAGGGGGCATTCCTAATGCATCTAGTTTGGGAGTCCACTCATTTGGGGGCAATACTGGACCGTGTACTAAATGATGGGGACAGTGTTGCAGACATCACGGAGGGTGGCCACCTGGGGACCAATGATCACCGTACTGTGTGGTTCAATGTAAAGACTGGGGCAGAATTGAGTCACACATGGACGAGGGTCCTGAACTTCAGGAGGGCCAATTTTAAAAAGTTGGGGGAATGCCTCCTGAAAGCCCTGGCGGGGGGGGGGGGCTTTAGTGGAGGAACTTTAGGTGAAACTAAAAGGGGGCATAGAGAAGGCAACAAACCTCTGTGTCATGCTAGTAAAAAAAGCCAAGAGGAAAAATAAACTGCTATGGTTCTCTAAGAAGGTGTCTGGGAAGGTAAGGGAAAAAATGTTAGCATTCAGGAGGCATAAGAAGACACAGAAAGAGGAGGATATGGAGCTGTATCTGGAAAAAGAGAGAAAGGTGGGGAAATCAGTTAGGAGCACAAAGGTGTAAACAGAGGAGAAAATAGTCCAGGAAGTGAAAATAGGGGACAAGACCATTTTTAGGTATGTAAGCGAAAAGTGAAGGACCATGGGAGGGACTGTATGACTAAGAAAGGAAGGGGGAGATAGTGTGGAGGGAGATCAGGAAAAAGCAGATATCTTGAACAAATACTTTTGTTTTGTGTTCACAGAAGAAAGGGAAGGAGATGGGCCACAGAAATGTGACAGGAGTATCGAAGGAAGGGAGGTGGACCATAGTTCATTTACAGAGGAGGGAGTCCTGAAGTAACTTGCAAATCTGAAAGTGGATGAAGCAATGGGGCCAGACAGGCTCCATCCAAGGATACTAAGGGAACTCAGGGAGGTTCTGGCTGCTTGTCTAACAGTTCTGTTCAACCTCTCACTGGAGATGGCAGAGGTTCCGGGGGACTGGAGGAGGGCAGATGTAGCCCCACTTCACAAAAGTGGAAGTAGGGAGGAGACCAGTAATAACATGCCAGTCAGCCTGCCTTCGGTGGTGGGGAAATTATTGGAATCATTACTGAAGGAAAGGATAATGGAATATCTTGAATCCAGTGGCCTACATGACATGAGATAGCATGGATTCATGTGGGAGGGGAAGGGAGGTCTTGTCAAACGAATCTAATAGATTTCTTGGACTGGGTGACCAGGCAATTGGATTAGGGAGGAGCAGTGTATGTGGCCTACCTGGATTTCAGCAAGGCCTTCAACACCGCCCACATAGAAGATTAGTAAGCAAGCTGGGTAGCCTAGAAGTGGGAGCAAAGGTGGTAAACTGGGTAAGAAATTGGCTAAGGGATAGGAGACAGAGGGTGGTGGTAAATGGAGTTCACTCTGAGGAAGGGAGAGTGACCAGTGGGGTACCTGAAGGATCTGTACTGGGACCAGTCCTCTTTAATGTCTTTATTAGCAACATTGCAGAGGGGCTGGAGGGAAAGGCCTGTCTGTTCACAGATGACACTAAAGTATACAATAGAGTAGACACACTGGGTGTGTGTGTGTGGAAAAAATGAGAGGGGATCTGAAAAGGTTAGTGTAGTGGTCAAGGGTAAGGCAGCTGGGCTTCAATGTACAAAAGTGCGAAATCATGCACTTGGGGCACAGAAATCCAGGAGAGGAGTACAAAATGAGAGGAGAAGCATTGACAACCACCAAACAGGAAAGAGATCTGGGAGTTCAATCAATTAATCAAATTCCTTATTTAATCAGGAGAACATCGTTGAACAAGCTCATTTTCGAGATGAACCTGGAAAGGAGAGGTTAACAATATATACAAAGGAATACTCAGTTACATCATAATTGGGTAAACAATATATACAAAATGAATTCACACTTACATAGTATTTACATAGAGCAGTAATTATACACACGAGGTTTATAATACACACAAAACAGAGTGTTAAAAACAGCTGTTAAGCTAAGAAAATGAAGAGTATGCAGCTAAGCAGTACAGCAACTGCAGTACAGTATATACAGGTTAAACCTACACAATTATAGTTGCAGCGTGTATTTGAAGCATCATTGAACACAATTATTGATTGAAGGAGCTTGGTGGGGCATGGGAGGGGTGGGGAGGGGGATGCAAGAGGGTGAGTAAGGAGAGGTACATTGTACATGGAGTGCCCGCAAAGGCATGTAGTCATTGCAGGGGGAGAGGGTGACAACAGTTAGGGAGTGGAAAGCAAAACACCATGATGGTGTCAAGGGGGGTAAGCAAGGAGTATAGGTGTGAGTTATCATATCTGATGACCTAAAGGGGGCTAGGCAGTGTGACAAAGCAGTCGGAAGTGTTATCGGGATGCTGGGATGTATAGGGAGGGGGATCACCAGCAGAAATAGGGAGGTGGTGTTACCCCTGTATGGGTCACTGGTGAGACCTCACCTGGAATACTGAGTCCAGTTCTGGAGACTTCATCTCCAGAAGGACATAGAAAGAGTGGCTGCGGTCCAGAGGAGAGCAACCAAAATGGTGCAGGGTCTGCATCAAAAACCCTAAGAGAAAATACTGAAGAATCTTAATATATATACACTGGAGGAATGGATGGAGAGGGAGGATATGAGAGAAACTTTAAAATACCTCACAGATACAAATAAGGTTCAAGAGGGAAGCATCTTTCAGAAAACAATTTGCTTAAGGACAGGGGGTCATGCTATGAAGCTGGAGGGGGTAGACTTAGAGGAGATGGCAAAGCAAGGCATGGCAACATTTATTTAAAAGATGCCCAATCCCGGAGGCTCTGGGTGCTGTACAATAATAAAACACAGCATAAATTACAATGCAATTATACAACATAATTACCCATCATAAAAATAAAATAAATATAAAATGATAACTTGTTACAGTTCACTAAAGTTAAAAAAACAGGTCAGGAACAACTTGCATAATGGCAAGGCACTAGATGTTACACAGCGAAATCAGGGAATGCCTGTGCAAACAGGAAGTCCTTGAGGTGGGCCTTAAATACCTCAACTGAAAGGGCCTCCCTTATAGGTGGTGGAAGCGAATTCCACAGGACGGAGCTGGCAACACTAAAAGCTCTGTAGCTGGCCATTTTTAACCTCATCCTGAGAATCGCTAGGAGACCTCTAGAGGAGGAACAAAGGGAGCAGACTGAAACAGCCAGTGTGAGAAGGTCAGTTAGGTAGCCAGGGCCCAATCCACATAAGGCCTTAAAGGTGAGCAAGCCCACCTTAAAGAGGACCCTCCACCTGACTGGCAGTCAGTGCAGTTCCCGCAGCACTGGGGTGATGTGACAGTATTTAAACTGCCCCATCAACAACCTGGCAGCTGCGTTCTGCACTAGCTGCAGTCGGCGGAGGGTATACCCAGAGACCCCGAGGTAGAGAGCATTGCAGTAATCAAGCCTTGACATCACGAAGGCATGTACCAAAGTTGGGAGGTCCAGAGGTGGAACTAAGGACTTAACCCTAGCAATATTCCTCAGATGATAAAAGCTGACCCGGACAGTGGCTGACGCCTAAGTCTCAAGCATTAGGCCACTGTCCAGAATAATGCCCATTTTCCACACCTTACAAGCAGCTTTCAAGGGTACAGATCCCAGGAACAAGCCTGTCTCTGCACCCGAGGTCACCCTAGCATGATCTCTGTTCAAATCTACAACTAGTACCTCCATCTTATCGGGGTTCGGTCGCAACCAGCTGGAGGCCATCCAGTCTTTTATTTAAGCGATGCAATTATTTAGCATGTTCACTGTGTCAGATGTTCCGGGGCAAAATAAAGGTATAGCTGGGTGTCATCAGCATAACAATGAAAATCCAAGCCATACTTCCTAATGATCCTTCCAAGGGGTAGCATGTACATGGCGAACAGCATTGGTGACAAGACCGATCCCTGAGGTACTCCACAAGACAGGAGGCTAGGGTAGGAGGAGAAATTACCCATCACTACCCTTTGCCTCCAGTTGGTGAGATAGGACTCAAACCAGCAGATGACCATGCTGGTGAGTCCACAAAAGAACCTCAGTCGGTCATGCATGAGATGTGAGGAAGTACTTCTTCATGGAGAGGGTGGTGGATGCCTGAAACAGCCTCTCAGTGGAGGTGGTGGGGGTAAGAACTATAACGGGTTTCAGAAAAGTACAGGATAGGCATAAGGGAACCTTAGTGATATGACAAGGGGGGGATAAGTTGGAGATCAAACACGGTTTGCAATGATACAGTAGGTAGGGAAAAACGGGCAGACTAAGTGGGCCAAACGGTCCTTATCTGCCGACAAATCCGATGTTTCTATGTTTCTCAGTCTTCACTACATTCTCAACAAAGCTAAAAGAAGATGACTCACTCACTCCCTGGGCAACATAAGCTGCTATAATATCGCCATGTTCTCTTGCAGCTCGCATTCCTTGAGACTAGGGCTATGGAGCACTGAACTGCTAGTAGGTATAACTGTCTCTTCCTTCCATGCTATGTACCTGTTCCTATAATACGTATGTTTGGGACTATAGCTACAAAGTTTATCACGTTCTGCTTGCTGTTATCTGCTATGCTAAATAAGATCCTTCTCCTAGTAGCTCACTGATTAGGTTTTATGCTAACTACAGGGTTACGAGCTACCTACAGCTTCACGTCAGGAAACTGGTGGTTGAACGCTGCATTTTTCCTTTGCTGTATTTTGGGCACATTATTCATGCTGGTGCTAATTCCTCCACCCAGACAAAACTTGCTTCTCTTCAATGCCCTGTTTAGATTTGTTCTGGCAGGCCCCTCCATGACACACCACTGCACCATGTACAATACACTTGGGTGGGCACCTCCCTTGGCAAGGCAATAGCTTTACACAGCAGTAGTGGGTGCTAGGTCCTGGTCCGGCAAGCTCGAGCTATCTTTCAGAAGATTTTACCCCAACAACAAACCTCACCTACTCAGTCAGGTCTGAGGATGGCTGCCGATTTCAAACCCCATGCTGCAGATGCAATGTAGGGCAAGCATCCATTATATACAGGTCCCCCCCCCCCACCACATATGGAACAGCCTTCCTGCCAGTATCATGGCATCGCCTACCTAATTTTTTTGCAAGAGATTAATCATGGCTCATCACTCCTCTTCGATGCCTTACCCCAGCTGCCCTAGACATATTTCCTCTGCTTATATCTCACATAGAGCTGCTACCGTATTTCAGGACTGCATGCACTATGCTGCTTGTATGTGTCCCATAGCTCAGCCGAGGGACTTGAAGTAATTTCGCAGTCTATTTCTATGAAATTCTCTATGCTACTGTATCTCAAAGCTACTTGCAGTGCACTTTTTTGAATGCACGTTACACTGTATTCAAGCAGTGAATTTTTACTGTAACTTCACTATTTTACACAATGCACATATAGCCCCTCTCCGGCACTGTCCTGGGGAGGGGCACTGCCCCTGCTGTGCAGGTCTAACTACAATTAAGGGGCCTGGGTTCCCATAACTGACCTATGGGGGTCCTTTCCCAAAAGTTAAAATAAAATCACAGTGTCTCCACCCAGAGTACATATAAGTGGGTCTGATTATCTGCAGTACAACCCCCGGGATATACATACCCACCTCCACAACAGTTACCCCAACATGGACTTACCGGGATTTAAACCTGCCCACATTCAGTTAAAACATTTACCTTTTTCCATTTTATCCCATACACAACCTTACTAAAATTAGGCTCTGGATTCATCTCTGCTGCAAATCAATAACTGTGATTTATTTACAGTGGGAGGGTTTATGATGAGGGTAAGTAGAATATGTTACAAGTAAGCATTTCAATTTGCATTTCCCAAATCACATTTCCCTTTTTCAATTCTATATCCCATGTTTCAATCAATGCAGCCATCATCTCTGTCTAACTAGCTAACTGCTGCAGGTGACCAAACCCAGACCCATGGGTCCCAGTCCATTTTCAAAAAGTCCAGTACCTGGGTACCCAGTTTTAAAGTTGCAGGCCTGAGGTGCAGCTGGTAGTTAGCGTTGGTGCACTTACTTGAATTAAGTAACTTTAATTTCTGTACATTTCTCTCCCTCTCTCTGGTTAGAGCTAAACCTTTGCCTTTTCCCCTCTAGTTCTTAGTTCTACCTCCTGCCCTAGTGGGCCAACATATGTAAATATGTCCCCACATACAGGGCAATTCCTGCAGTTTACTTACAGTTCTGCAGATTCAGTCCTTAGATGGCACAATTCACTGAAGTCCTGGGAATGGATCACAGGCAGAACCAGGCACGTTGCCTAAACAGAGGGCATAGAGGCTGCAGCTTGCTCTTCCTTCATCTTGCTTGCAGATCTTGCAGCTTGTCCCATTTGGCCCATTACAGGCCCGGTTGCGGAGCACGTGCACAAGGCCTGCCAACTACAGGGGACCCAGACCGGGGAGTGGCCCCATAGCCCGGCTGCCTCCAATCAGAGCACCCTAGCACTTGGGTAAAAGACCCATGACCCCCTGCAGTGGCAGACCTACTTGATGGGGGTTATCAAGTTCATCACCTGGCCCTGGGTGTCAGCAGAAACATTCAGCACATTCCATTCTGCTTCTCTTTCTTTCTCTTATCTCTCTGCCATGGTGTGTAGCCACAGCAATCTGTCTCTCTCTTTGTTGTACCTCAGGAGCAGACAACAGGTACTCGGACCAGAAAGGCACCTGTCCAGCCTTCTGCTTTCACAGTCTCTTGACTTCAGTACAGCCACATTCTCGCTCTGGCTCACACCTATCACCTGCACACTCAAAGTCCCTTTTCTCATCCTGCAGGTACTGGATCGAAGAGGCTTGTTCTTCCTTTTCCTTTTCTCAGCACATTTATATTCTTGTTCCTCATCCTCTGTATCCCATCTTTTTCCAGGCTTAGATGCAACCTTTGTTCTTTTTTCCAGGCTCAGAACACAACATTGGGACCCAATCTTTGTCCTTTCATTCAGACTCAGGACACAACCTCTCTCTTGCAATCTGCAGCTTTCCCTTTTCCATTTGAGCTGTGCTTTTCTCACTGCTGTGGTGCAACTTCAGAACAACTCAGAACTTTCAGCATCCTACAGCTTTCCCTTTTCTCTCTGCCAGGCTGCTTCTTCCTTTTCCCGATGGTGCAGGCACTTCCTGCCCTGGGGGACAAATTGCTTCTAGACCCCAGGCAGGCTCATCTCACAGCCCCAGTCTCTACAGGGGCAGGAGCCCCCTCACTCTGGAGAAGCTCCCACTGAACTCACTCATACTCCAACTGTCCCTGCTTTATTGGGAGCCCTTTTCTCACTCACCATTGTCTGAAGCCACTGTCCTTAAGCAAAAATTAATACTGTATGTATGAGGCTCCTTTGATGCCTCACTGGTTCAGAAAAAGGTGTCTAAACATTCCCTGGTATTTGCCCCAAAAGTCCTTTCAATCAGTCCCAGAGTCTTTGGCAAGAATCCTGGCTTGGTGGTTGGTTGGCTGGTGTCACATGGATGCCCAACATGGTGGCTGAATGCAAACAGTGTCCACAGTTTATAACATTGTCCCAGGTTTTATCAGTTCCTGCAGCCAAATCATTTACTTTTATTTAAACATTTCCCCACACAGCTGTAGCCACCCCTGTGCCCTGTAAAGTAACTGTACACTTTAGCACATTAGTCAAACCCTTTCCCAGTCACTGCTGCTGTTATACCGTGCTCCCAGGCAGCACACACACATAGCCCAGTGCAGCCCCAACAGTGTCCCATTACATTTCCTCACTGCACTCTTTCTAAACCTTTTTATTTGTTCAGTTTTCCCTAAAAGAACACCCACACCTTTCCTCAGCTTACCCCTTTCTTTATTTATTTAACTTCTTCCCTTTTTAGCCTGTTGTTAGCACTACACACCATGCCCCAGCACTGGACAGGCTCTCCGTACTTCAATGGGCACCGCCTCATGCATATTAATGAGGCTGTATTTGCATTCCTTAGCAATTGGCACTCACAAAAATGGCTCCTTCTACTTCCCCGCTGCCTCTATGGTCCAGCTTGTATCTCTGGTCCCTCTCTCATTGCCCACCGGGACCGGGACCTTTGGAGAGGCACACTGAGAGACCACCAAAATGGCCACTCGAAAATGCTTTTCTGCGCATGGGTGGAGCTCGCCTGCACTACAGTGCCATTTCTAAAGCTATTGGCGCCACAAACTTGTTCCTCTGCCCCACTCTCTCTAAGAAACACTGCGGGAGCTGACAGGAGGGAAACACAGGGCAAGCCAGGAAAACACCGTGACCTGGACAAAAAAAAGACGGGGGTGGAAGCAAAACCCCAGGGAAACAAGGCTTCTTTTGGGGGCTTACAGGTAAGCCCCTGACAGGGGGGTTACACACATTGTATCATTTTTGACTTTGCATTGTATCTGTGTCTAAGAAGAATGTATGGAATTGTATTCTTCCCTATAACCATCCTTCTCCCCCCACCCCACCCCCCACCTCTGGTTGCAACTGGAAATGTTCCTCCTGGATTTTACTAGTTTATCTGGTAAGACATGTTTAAATAAATACACGCATAAATAAATATATAAAATTAGGAATACTTTAGTTTTTGTTTCTGCTATATTTTGTCTGTATTTCTGTAGTTAGAACCTTTAGTTAGATGTCTGTTTACTATTTTGTTTCCCTTTGTTTCTCTCTGACTTTTCCTTTCACTTACTCTTTTGTCTAGTCTCTACTCTCTTTAGATTTAGTCTCTATATATTTTCTTTGCTTATAGTTGAAAAACAAATGAGTTACAAACCAGAGGAGGAGACGGGGAGTTGTGGTCGTGGAGAGCTATACGTCTTTACTGGACAGCAGGAGCAAGGGGCAGTGGGAGGGTTGATTCAGCAGACCTCCCACAGTGCTGCAGCAGTAGCCCCCAATTACACAACAGCAGTCCCCAGTTGTGCAGTATCAGCTCTGAGTTGAACAACAGATGCCCCTAGTTCCCCTCTTCATCACCCCAGACTGAATCACTTGGGTCTCCCCTTGGTACCTCCACCACTGCAGGCTGATCCCCTGAGGAGCCAAGTGTAAGATCGTCATTCTCCATCTCCACATGGCCCCATTCCCAAAAGAAACCAAAGTCTTCCCTTGTGTGGGAGTTTTTCACCTAGGACCCCAATGATGACAGCGTGGTGAAGTACAACCTTTGAGGCACCCTCGTTTTGCATAGTGGCAGTGATTTAGGCAACAGAGGGCAGCATACCCATTTGAAAATCCAGCACCTGAGACAGTTGGAAGCTAGAAAGAAGGAGGTGGCAAGTGGTAAGTGTGGCGGCAGTGGTCATTCTGTGCCACAGAGGGGGCAGCACAGTGTTTTTATTTATTTTCTTTTTTTATTTATTTAAGTCTTGGAAATACACCTTTATGCTGGAAACACATTTACGAAGGTTCCACGTCAAGTAAAAGTAGAACAATACATTCCATATTGGCACATTGTACGCCAATAAAAGTGTAATGTTACAAGGTGTAGTAAAACAAACAGGTGGATACATAGTTACAAACAATTGAGATACGTTGTTACAGTCATATAAAGGAGCAAGTAGAAAAATGTTTCCTTTGTCAGGGTTAATGGGGTGGGGTTGGAGAAGACAGGTGGGGTAGACATAAGTGCATCATGGAAGACAGGAAAATGATTGGCTGGAGGTTTGGTTGGCATGGAAGTGGGAAGGGGGTGTTGAGGGGTGGGAGAAGGAAGGGAGAAAGAGGACAGGAGGGGAAGGTGACCAAAGTGAGAGATGGGGTTAGCAGTCACATCTGCTCTGGTTGGTAAGGTGTTGGCAGAGTTTTCTCTTGAAAAAGACAATCCCAGTCACGTGAGCAGTTGCTACAGGGGAGGTGCACATGGGTCTGTGCCTGGGAACAGCAGACAGACTGAGGGTCAAGGTCAGGACACAGCACCAGCAGAGGCACCGACAGCAACAAGAGGGGAACTGTTGCAACTTCACATGGAGATGGAGAGCCTTGGCTGCCGAGTTTCATCAATGGAGGAAAATTACAGAATCTGCTGGAAAATCAGAAATTTCTTCTGAAGGGCATATCAAAGCTTTGTTGTAGTAGTGTGGTTGCTCTTCCCTGTCACCCCTAAAAATACCCTAAAAGTACTGCTTCCACTCATCCTGTCTTCTCCAGTCCTTAGAACACATCTTCAATCTGCTCCATACTGTCCAATTGCTCTAACAATAAGACACTCCCTCCTGTCTAGTCTTCGTCTTTCTTCACCCCTCTTTGTTGACGAGAAAAACAATACAAAAAAGTTTTAAAAATGCATATAAGTTTAAATCTCTTTTCCTTTCTTTGTTGCTGTTTGAATCAGTCCTGTCTCGTCTTGAATTCTGTTTGAGGGTTCTCCTGCAAAAAAGGAAAACAAACAAAAACTTCTATTTTCTATCTATATTTTCTCTGATTGCACTGTTTATGCATATCTTTCTTCTCTCTCTCACTATTATTGTTGTAAAGTCCTGCATTTACATAAATAGTTCATTTAAAAAGCACCGTATGAAAAATTGTCTAGTCCTTGAACTTTTTGTTTAGTCCTACAGTTGCTGCTGGGCTATATCAGTTGCCCTCTTGGACTGATTCTCTCCCTCCACATCCAATTTTTTCACTGTTCTCACTTCCCCAAATTTTCTCCCTAACAAGAAATTATTAAATGGTGATAATGTTCTACTCCTGCTGCTATGCTGTTCCATTCTCCCTTTCAGACAGTTTGTATTGTGGAGTGCTTTGGTTGACACAAGTGCACAAGCACAATATATAAATTTCTCTTTACCTCTTGAAATTTTCTCTCAAACAAGAAAATATGAAATGGTGGTAATATGCTACTACTGTTGCTGCACTCTTCAAGTCACCCTCTCGGAAAGGCTGAATTGTGTACCTAGCACCGTAAAAAAAATGCACTTCAAAAAGTGTGTCTGTCTTGATAGCGACAGGGGTAGGATAGCACATGGTAATTACAGCTACCCCTGTAACTGTCAAGGCAGGAGAGGAAGTAGAAGCAGCTCCCGAACCCCGGTTGTCCCCTGAGGGTCCGTGAGGGCAGACAGATGCCCTCCCCCACAGCAGCTCTCCTTCAGAAAGCAGAAGCAGCTCCTGAACTCCGGCAGTCCCCCGAGGGTCTGTGAGGGCACATGGACACCCTCCTCCACAGCAGCTCTCCCTTCAGAAAGCAGAAGTAGCTCTCAAACTCCAGCGGTCCCCCGAGGGTCCATGAGGGCAGACGCATGCCCTCACCTACAGCAGCTCTCCCTTCAGAAAGCAGAAGCAGCTCCTGAACTTCAGCGGTCCGGCGAGGGTCCATGAGGGCAGACAGTTGCCCTCCCCCATAGCAGCTCTCCCTTCAGAAAGGAGAAGCAGCTCCCCAACTCCGGCAGTCCCCCGAGGGTCCGTGAGGGCAGATGGACGCCTTCCCCCACAACAGCTCTCCCTTCAGAAAGAAGATACGCTACTCAGCAACACTTCGCTTGGCTCCCGACTGAGGCCTTTTTTAGAACTCACTGAAACAGAAGCACCTTTAAAATCAATTCTCGGCATATGAATGGAGATTGTTTTTATACCATCCTAAAAAAGACTCTTTGCCTGTTTAAATCTACTCCTTATATGTGGTGCTTTAATTTCTGAACAGTAGCCCGGTCTTTAAGTGCATTTGTAAATTCAAACAGTTGTAACATCTTAGCCAAGAATCAGCTTTGCCTATTTAGCTCCAAATGTGTTGCAGAAATTATTGCTCCTTTTAATGTTGAACTTGCATGCTGCAAACAGCCACAGTTAAATGCCAGCCCTGCCTGAAATTAGCTTCCTGCATCCCTTTGTGATTTGGATTACACTCCACTTCTAACTGCCCAGCCCCCAGCCCCTCCCAAAAGCTGTCTTGTATTTAATTCTGTGTCTCTCTCTTACCTCCACAGAAGCAGCTCCCGAACTCTGGCAGTCCCTTGAGGGTCCGTGAGGGCAGACGGATGCCCTCCCCCACAGCAGCTGTCCCTTCAGAAAGCAGGTACGCTACTCAGTAGCACTGTACTTGGCTTCCGACTGAGGAAAGCCCCACCAACGCGTTGCGTCAGCTCCCCACCACCCCCAACACCACCCTTCGTCAGCTTCGAGATATATAGGTGTAGTCACGAGACGACTGAAACCAATCAGCCAACATTCCCATCTGCAGGTTATATTTTATCACCACCAGAGGTCATACCATCTCCCAGGATCTCACTCACTATTTGTTCGAGCCATAATCTTTTACCTCTCTCGCTCCTTGCTTCTTAAAGCTATAATTTCACCTCCCCAATCCAACATGCTACTGCCCACTTTCATCTCTATCACTATGCTGCTCTCCTCTCGCTCCCTCCTTCTTAAAACTATAATTTCACCTCCCCAGTCCAACATGCTACTACCCACTTTCATCTCTATCACTATGCTGCTCTCCCTCCCTCCCCAGACAAAGTGGAACTTCATGCATGCGCTACATCTGCAAACAGACTGGCACTCTCCCTCCTGCCCTCCCCTCTCCTGTTTACCCCTGACCGGTGAGTTGTCACAATGGCTGACAGGTACCCCTCTGCCCGCACCCCTCACCCCCACAAAAACCGCAACCTTAAAACTCCCTACTGTCTTCCTCTCTATCAGTAGGCATCATTATGGGCACTGGACTATATGTAGCCCTGCGCTCTCCTGCCCACCCCCAGTTGCACTCCCATAACTGCTCCCCCTCCCCCTGCCCCACCTCCTCCTCCTCCTGGCAGCCCCCCAAACCTTGAAGCTTCCAATACCCACCTACCTTCCAGCCAAAGGGTATATGCTGCATAAATGTCACCAAATATATACCCAAACAAGAAATAACCGCCTCAGGTCACTTGTCCTATTACTACTTCTTACGGGCAATGTCCACCTCAACCCTGGCCTGAAGACTGCCCCCTAGCTCACCCCTTCCCCTTCCAATGGGTTGCGCATCGCCTCACTTAACATCTGCAGCCTGCAAAAAAAAAAATGGGACCCCTTTCAGGGGGGTGGGTACTCCAGCACCACCTTGACATCATCAGACTGAGTGAAACCTGGCTCCCCCCCTCTGTACCAGACTCTGCTGTTATCCTCCCTGGTTACATCCTCTATCGCTCTGATAGAGTGGGTAAATGAGGTGGTGGCTGCGCTGCCTACCTTAAATACTTGCTGTCAGGCCAACTGCTCCCTACCCCGCAGCTAGCATCAAGGGCACAGGATCTAACACTAAAATTAGCTCTAGGCAGGCCTACTGCCCCCCTCCTACTCACCATTGTCTACATTCCACCCAACAAACACACACTAGCCTTCCAGGCTGTTCTGAACTATATCACTACTCTACTGCCTCAATATGAAAAAATAGTCACGGGTGACTTCAACATAAATTGGCTGGCCAAGAAAACTGCCCCATATACTGATGATGCCGCAGCGCTCAACCTCACTCAGGTTGTCGCCTCACCCACCAGGGTAAATGCCCATTCAGGAACATCCTCCCTCCTGGATCTGGTCTTCGCAAACCGCCCTCACAGAATAACCAACACCCAGGTACTCCCCAATGCTCTAAGCGATCATTCTCCTGTGCTCTGCTCATGGTTCTGCAGAGCTCCCAAACACCCCCCCAAAATTACCTCACAGCACAAACTTGGCCCTGGCAAACTCTCCCAGCTCAAGGCCTTCCTCATAAACTGGGACTGGACACCCCTCGTAAGCACCCCAGAATCCGATCATGCGCTTGATCTATTTATCTCCACATTCAATAGAATCTGTGATAAATTCGACCCCCTTACCAAGAAAATGTCCAAAGGCAACCAGGTCCCCTGGTTCTCTGATCACCTCCTGGGCCTAATGCAACAGCATGAATCCCTTTGGCATATTGCTAATGAAACCAAATGGCCAGCTGACATGCAACGCTATAGGGAGTTTCGCAATAAATGCACGTGGACCCTCCGCACCACCAAAGCGGACTATTACAAAGCTCCCTTAACATCCACCTGGGGTGATGGGCGTAAATACTGGAATAATATTAAGGAACTCTGTGGTAAAACCCCAAGCCACCCCCCAGACCAATTAGAAATAGACAGTAACATCTCCATGGATCCCCTTAGCATAGCCTCAGCCCTAAACTCCGCTTTCACAAATCTCAACCATATTCTCCCCCCTAACTTCTTCGACCCTCCGCCAGCCCAGGCCCACCCACCTTCCCTTGCTCCCCTCTTTTGCCTTCACACTCTCTCCCCTGCGGATGGCAAACCCTACCTAGCCAAAGCCCTTAGCTACTCAATTAACTGCAGCGATTCCCTAGACCTGAAACTTCTTTGCCTTACTCTCCTGGAAGTCCTCTACCCTCTCACTCATATTCTAAATTGCTCCCTTTGTCAAGGGAAATTTCCCTCCATTAGAAGCTGGCCAACATTACCCTATCTTTAAGAGTGGGGATCACACCTCCACCAACAACTACTGTCCTATATCCATTCCCCCCCCACAGCCTTAGAGCGTATCATTGCCGACCAAATCACTGACCACCTCACAAAATACAATCTTCTCTGCGACCAACAACATGGCTTCCATAAGGGGCATAGTGCCACCACTGCCCTCCTCGCTTTCACCTTGCATGCCCACTCCGCCTTGGATTGTGGCCACCTCACAGGTGCTATCTTCGTGGACCTCTCTAAAGCTTTTGACACTGTCAACCATGCCCTACTGCTAAACACTCTCGCCTCCAGTGGCTTTTCCAACAATATTTTAAACTGGTTCACCAGCTACCTGTCGGATAGAACTCAACAGGTCAAGGAAGGCACTGTCCTGTCCCCTTGCCTCCCAGTCTGCTCTGGTGTTCCACAGGGATTGATTCTTGGACCCCTAATTTTCAGCATATACCTAAACTCCCTCCCATCGTCTGTTTCCAGAAACCTGCTCCTCTATGCAGATGACACCGTACTGTTCGCCTCCAACCCACTTAAACTCCACCAAACACTCCAACATAGCTTCCACGAGGCAGAACATCGGTTCTCCACCCAGCGTCTAACTATCAACTACAAGAAAACAAAAGTCATGATTTTCTCCCACCCGCAGAACCCCTGCAAGAACCTCTGTCCCCCATTTCTCACTGTCAACTACACCCACTTCGAGCAAGTTAGCAACTTTAAATACCTAGGGATCACTCTAGACCTGGACCTCAACTATAAACAACACATTCTCCTCCTTGCCTTGGCCCTAAACTCGAGATTAGGTGTGCTTTATAGGTACAAGCATCGCCTCACCCCGGAGGTCCTACGGCTCACCATCAATTCCTCCGTCCTCGCCCTCCTTGACTATGGTATTACCATATACAGTGCTGCCCCAAACTCCACGCTAAACAGACTCCGCCTTGTACTCAACAAAGCCTGCCATCTCATTCTCGGCTGTGATCGCCTCACCCACAACTGTACACTCTACAACTCCTCAAAATGGCTAAACCTAGACAGCAGAATCCGGTATCATACATGCCTTATGACAAAGAAGATACTCTTAGGTCTCACCCCCTCCCTCTCTCTCTCTCTCTCTCTCCTCTACTATTCGTCCAGCATCCCCAGCCAGATCCACATGAAACTCGAACAAGCTGCTACTAGGGGTACCCCGCCCTCATACCTCCCAGCTTCAAAGGACTTTCATCTACCAAGCCCCTAATTGGACTAACTCTCTCCCTATCCAAATAGACAATGAAACAAGGCTAGGTCCTTTTAAAGCTAGACTAAGGGCATTCCTCCAAGGCTCTAACTTATGTGATTGCCCCTGACACAGTCCTACAGCATGCTGTCCTATTAGTGCCCATAACATTCGCTGATTCTGGTGCAAATTCTTTCCTATCTCACTATCTGACTATCAGCCGGTTACAGTCTTTTCTGCAACTATGTGGCTGTGCTAAAATGTGACTCAGTTACTATACTGACCTAGGCCTCCTCCTGATCAACCCTTGACTGCCATGTAATGAAATGTAATGTAATTCTTCATTATGTATTATACTGTACTATCATCTCTGTTAGCAATTGTTTGCTCTGTGCCTTAATGTATGACGTGGAACCTTTGTAAATGAGTCTTTGACTCAAAGGTCTTTCTGACTATTTCCCAATAAATAAAATAAATAAAAAGTGTGGTGACTGTCTGAGCTGCTCCTGTGGTGGAGAAGGCTAACGCATGAGCAGCTCGGCCAACACAGAGCGGGAAACCAGGGTTCTGTCCCCAGTCTTCCGATTCTTACTTCTTTTGTCTTCCCCACATCTGAAGAGTGGTGTTTTTTTATATTTAGTCCCAAAACCAAGGACCCCTCCCCCCAAGTTTCTACCCATCCCCATGTTCCGCCTCCCCTGGAGTTGATTATTTTAATATCGAGGGTCAGAGTCCCCCTCAAAAACAAAATGTACATTTTAAATTTTCGCCATGGTAGTGGTCGTCTGTGTGATTTTAGACTGCTATGTTTGGTGCTGTTTCTTCCAATGGTATTTTGGGTTGGCGCTGTTTTTCACAGCACTGTTTTTGCTGTACGCTTGTTGATGACACTGTTATTGTTTTCGCTGTCTTGACCTAATGCCGCTGTATTGTGAAGCACTTTAGTTGACACAATTGAACTATTACAATATATAAATGTCTCACGTCTTCTAAATTTTCTCCTGAAACAGAAATTATTAACAGTTCACTGCTGCTGCTGTTCAAGTCAACCTTCGGACAGTCTGTGTCATAAAGCACTTTAGTTTCCACAAGTGCACAATTATAATGCATACATTTTTGAAATTTTCTCCTGAACAAGAAATTATTAAATGGTGATAATATTCTACTGCTGCTGCTGCTGCTGCTGCTGCACTGTTCAAGTCACTCTCTCGGCTAGTCTGTATTGTGAACCTCTTTAGTTGACACAAGTGCACAAGCACGGTATATACATTTCACACTTCCTGAAATTTTCCCAAACAAGAAACTGTGAAATGGTGATAATGTACTACTGCTGACGCACTGCTCACATCGCTATACTCTCAGAATTTTTCTCAGCTACCAGAAGTTATATGGCAGGCTGCTGCATAATACTATATGGTGTGCTGTGTGTCAGTCCCACCCACCACAGTTCTTGTAATGCACTTTAAAGGTGGCCTGCATAGTTTATCTTCAGCCTGCTCCCCTTCCCACATACCTTGCGATGCTGCTGCGGGAGTCAAAGGCTGCTATAATCACAATTTTCTGAGCTATAGTTATATTTTAAATCAACTTTGAACTGCACAGCTGCACCCAGAAGCACTGCACAAGTCTCGATCGAGCATGCACATGGCCTCATGCGTATTCCAATCCATTTTATGACGTAGATTACACCACTGCTGTGAATGTAGCAGCAGTGGCTGGAGCTTATTATCCTTATTTTATTGTTTCCATGGGGATGTTGATGTCTAAAATAATACTTAATTTAGACATCGACTCCCCTGTGGAAGCAATAAAATAATAATCTCATCCAGTTTCCTGTCTATTTCTCCAGAATGGCCCCTACATGTCCCACCTGCTATTAGACTGCCATGTGTTATGGCTTAACTGCCTTCCACCAAGAGACCCTCTCATCCGTCCACCAGGTGCTTCAGCTTCATGCTTCTAAGGACTGTTGAAACAACTTTTGACTGGGACTTCTGGTGACTTCATGAAGGCAAAGGCTACATAACTCCTCAGCTGTATCTACCCCGATCTAGTCATACAGCATCTGCCTTGAAGAACCATGAACCTTCCAGCAAAAAGCACCAGACAAGCAGCCACAAAAGCCAAGCCTCTGGCAACGCCTGCTGAAAATCTGAAAGATAGTCTCCAAATTGAGAAACATCAAGCAAACCAGAGCTACTGTATGTCACTGACATGGGAGCAGCGGCCTTGTCTGACAAAGAGGGGGAAACAGAAGGCATGGATGATACAACAGACCTCATCACCACACACAAACAAAAAGCCAGGGTAGTAGGCAAAATAGATAAAACCCTTACTCGGCTGCATTCCGACATCATGAAGATACTCAGGACCAAAGTGGTGGAAGAATGGGTCACGGAAATTGGATCTTCCGTGGATAGATACGACCGCCTGATTTTATACCTGCTGGCCCAAGAGAGAGAACTGAACTTAAAGGAAAGCTGTCACCAGCAGAATCCCCCCAAGCTTCCTCCCGATTAAGCATTTCGTAATGAAAACACCTTTGTAAGGGCTGTGAGGGGCGCCATCACTGTGGATAAGTAAGTGTGCCTTCCAGGTTTCGAACTCTTGACTACTCGACAGTCTCAGTGGTGTCTTGCATGAAGCATGTATTTATTTGGTGCATCTGATCTGAAACTATGTTTCTGGTTTTTGTGCAACAGCACCTTAGTGTAAATATTAGCCTTTAGCGCGTTTTACACTCTGAAGTTGCGTTTATTTGCACTGAGAGAAACCAGTCGTTATTTCATTAGCACCAGTACTGCTCACTTATGCTAATTGACGCCTATCATTTGTACCATCTGGACTGTTGAGAGACTGAGTATGGTGAGAGAATTTTTTTTTCCTCAGTGTCTGTTTTTTTCCTCACTTTTTTGGCTGCTATAATTTTCAATAAATGTTCTTATGAATTACCTTGTGCCATTTAATTTGAGAGTGCTGACCTCACAATAGTGGTTTTTTGCTGCTTATTTATTCTGACAATTTAAATAGGCTCTGAGGTATAAGTGCACCAGCTCTGTTACACTTAGGTAGCCCCCCCCCCCCACCATCTCTTTTTTGGATAAGAGGTAACACGTTTTCTGAAACCTTTTTTTAGATGTTTTAACTTACTTTATTTTATTGTTGAACAGTCTGGGCTTCTGTAACATGGTGGATGCTGTGCAGTTCCATTTCGAGTGAAATTGCAGTGCCCCACTGCTCACTTCAATACAAGTGTATTGAAGCAAGTGGTGCAGAGCCACAATTTCACTCAAAATAGAACCACATAGCATCCACTATGTTACGAAACCCCAGACATTTCAACAATAAAATAAATTAAGTTAAAACACCTAAAAAAAAGTGTTTTCATTGCAAAACGCCTAATTGGAGGGCAAGGCTTTGGGGGGGGGGTAGAGGATTCTGCTGATGACAGCTTTCCTTTAAAGCTAGATTATTTAGAGGGTCGGAGCCAGAATCAAAATCTTCACATCTACATTGTACCGAAGGGTGCTGAGAAGTTGGTGGAAAACATCACCATATTCTTGCAAAACTTACTTAAAAAATCCTTGAACCTCTTAGATGATTTTAATCTAAATTTGCACCACATACATAGAGAGAGATAGGGCTCCAAGATCACCTGGCCGGGAGCTAGCCCTTGATCAGTTTTGACCAGTTTTGACCAAACTTGCCTCCTACGCTAGTAAAGAGGAGATACTTCACAGGGCTTGGCAGTATAAAGGCCTCAGATATAACTCGCACACATCAATAGTGCAGGACAAGCACCATGCCATGTGGCAGATCATTAATCAGCTCCGGGTTGAAACTCCAAATGGCACCCAGATATTCCATGATCTTTTGGATGATGCACCCTATGTGGAGAAACTCGGGGTTCATTTACCCCCGCCAGAAAAAGACAGACTTGGGCATAACCTTTTAAACTCTGCCTGGGAGGTAGCCCGAGGAAGCACCAACAAATCCAGAACACAGGCCCAAGTTAAATACTTTCCTCTCCACAAGGTCATTTGAACTCTGCTTGGGGACTATGGATCCAAAGCCAGTAACAGGTAAGACATCATTAGAGCTGCCACTCAGGAAAAGGAAACTATAGACTGTGTCAGGTGAGATCAGTTTCAAACACCAAAATCTTATCTGCAATGCTGCTGGATGGTGATCAACACACTCTGAGAGACAGTATCCTCCTTTTTTAAAATAGGTCATATGAAGACTTGCATCAAATATCCTTTATTAGCGAAACCCTTCATGATTGATGTACAAAGGAAATGTTGTTAATCATTTTTCTCTTTCTAGGATTTGAATGTGGGGCAAGAAGAAACCAAGCTTTCTCCCAATTTTGTCATAGTAATTTACCTTTGAGAGTTGTGCGAGGGGAGCTGGGGTAAGTAAAAGTGAGAGAAGTCACAGTGGCACTTTGTGGCTGTGGCCTGACAGATACTAAGCATTCTGACATGGTTGCAGGACAGATTGCATGACACCCCTGAAGGGAACTTGGTAGCAGGCTCTACCAAGAGATGTATCAGAGCTGCATGGCCAGCATCATTAGTGATCTCCCCATTTGCCCTCTTGGTAAAGTTGAAAATAGCAACAGAACTACAGGGAGGGGCTCAAGGTGGGGGTACGGCAGAGGAAGTTACTGAGCCTTCTTGCAGCTGTGACCTGACAGCTGGCTTCCCAGCACTAAAAGGCTGAGAGTCAGGTTAAAACATGTTTGATGGGGACTCAACAGCAGGTACAGATAGCGGAAACCATGTTTTTTTTTTTTTACAGACTTTTCCTGTTAACCGTTCTGCCATTTTCATGCAGTCCTGAAACCAGATCACTTGGTTAGGTCAGCAGCTGCAGAGAGAAGAAACATAACCCTCACCCACGGATCCCAGTCAGTGTAATACCACCCCTAGGGAACACAGACTAAGAGTAAAGGTGGTACGATCAGATACCGTAGCAGGCATAAATGTAACCTTGAGTGAGTTTTCTGCAGGGTGGGACAGTGCAGTGGCAATAACGATCCCTCACTCAGGAAACAACATGAACAAAATACATTGAAGGGAGCAAGAATGCAGCTGTACAATAATCGAATGGCCCCATGAAAGGGGTGTGGAGGGGAGGTCGCCATGTTGGCTAAGGAGATTTCTCTCTCACTCAGAGCAGTTACTTTAAATTCTGTTTCATGGCTGGCCCTTGCCCCATGGATGCTGTCCTGTTGCTGCCTAGAGTGTGCTGCTTTCATAGCATTCTCTAAGTAACTCTTCATAGAGGAATTTCAGGCAAGAGGTATTCTACTGGAAGATTAGGATCCTATTGGGTGCACCATGGCCTGGGGACCTGGGGACTTGGGGACTCAGGGGATCTCTCACTTAGGCAGGAGATTCAGAGGGCAGAAGGCCTCCTGGTTCTGGGTACCTTGAGGACACAAGCCAACATGGCAGACCTATGGGGGGGCATTAATAAAACAAACAGTCACTGTGGTGACAAGCACATAAAGCACGCCTACCATGTATGAGCCCTAGAGGATAGGATGGAGGGATGAGTGGGATGTGGCACATTAACTACAGTATTAACTATTATCAGAGCCTGGTTCAATGGTTGGGGGAGGAGGTGGAGCATTTGGGGAGGGGCAGCCAGTTACTCAAATTAGATTTGTGCTCTGGGGGGAGCCCTAGGCACTGGGCCTCTGCCCACACTACAGGAACAGGCATCCCTAGACAAAGGTAGGAAAGAAAAAAATTACTCACCTTAGTAATTATGTTTCTTCTAATGGAGTCTTGCTGTATTCTGACATTATGCAGTTAGCCCCAGCACTTGAACTGCTCCGGACAGGAAATAGTTAACTCTATGCCAGAGCTTAGAATGTTGAGCTCAAGCTTGGTTCAAACCTCTGTCTGCTGCACTTTCAAGTGTAACCATCAGATTCTTAAGAGCTAATACTAACTAATTACACCTGCTAGGTGAAAATTGTAAAACTACTAGCCAAAAGGCAACCAAATGTTTTGGGTCCAAAAACCTCAAGTCAAAAACTCCAAAACAAAAACTAGGTAGTGAACAACATAACTATAAAAACATAAACATTACTAACTCCCCTCTCTGTAGAGTGCTAGAACACCCTGAGGTTGCACACTGTACCTGCCAGCCCACTTCCCAAAACCAGGTTATGAGAGGGAGGCAGGGAAGGAAGATTAGAATACAGCAAGACTCTATTAGAAGAAACACAATTACTAAGGTGAGTAATTTTTTCTTCAAACAACATGAAGTCTTGCTGTATTCTGACATTATGCAGACTACCGAGCAGTACCTCCATGGAGAACGGACCAAACCTATTTTGAGAATAGGCTCTGCAGTACTGCTGTACCAAGTCTAGCATCACTCCTAGCCTGGATATCCAGGGAGTAATGCTTGTTCCAGGTGGCTGTTTGCATATTTCTAGTAATAGTATATCTCTGGCAGCAGACAGAGAAGCAGCTGTTCCTCTAGTTGAATGAGCCCTCAGGCCTGAAGGGGGTATTTTGCCTAGCTTCCCATAACAGAATTGTATACAAGAGACAATCCACCTGGCAATAGTCCTCTTAGTAGCAGGTTTGCCCTTTCCCACTTCACCATAAGTGAGAAACAACCGAGAACAGTCAAACCTAAGTGCCTTAGTACACTCAGTGTAGTAGCTAAGTGCCCTCTTAACATCCAAGCTGTGTAACCTTCTCTGCCCTGAAGAAGAATGATCAGTGAAGAAGACAGGAAGAGACATGGGCTGGTTCAGATGAAAATCTGAAACCACTTTGGGTAAGAACCTCCTGTTAGTTCTAAGGACCATCTTATCTCTATGGAATGAGATAAAATCAGTCTCCACTGACAAAGCTTGTGATTCACTAATACACCTGGCAGAGGTAATAGCTACCAGGAACACAGCTTTCCAAGTCAAGTACTTAAGTTCTGCTGAGGCCAAAGGCTCGAAAGGGGGTTGCATAAGTTGAGCAATACAAACATTAAGATCCCAAGCAGGAGTAGGATCCTTAAATCCATGAATCCATCTCCACTCCAAATCACTCCAAAAATCCATGAAGCTAAATAGCCTCTTACCTTTAACATCCTTCAAAAGATTATTCTCCACCCTATTTCCAGAGCTCTGCAATTGCTTTTATAAGGCCTAATCCCCTACCCTACCTACCCTCCAACCCCCTTTTCCGTGTTCCATTATGTTAGTTCTACTTCTATTTTCCAGTCACCTGATATACTCTCATAAAAGCCAATTAGGCCCTATAATTTATATATTATACCTGCTATACCCATTGTCTCCTTTTTCTTACAGGTTAAATGGTTTTACTGTGCCTTGTATATATGTAAATTGTTGTATATTATCACTTTATGTCATTGTACTACTGTTTATGTTATTCTTGTCTATGTAAAAATACTTGTACTCTTATTTGTATGACCACTCAGGTCCATCTTGTAAATGAGCTACGCTCAATGATGTTCACCTGACTAAATAAAGATTTTGATTGATTGATTGATTGATTGAAAAGGAGGATTGGTATGGAGCAATCCTTTAAAGCATTTACAGAAAACAGGATGAGATGACAGTGAGGAAGCCTTCCCCACTGACAGAAATGCAGAAACTGCTGCAAAGTATATTTTCAGGGTAGCTGGTCTGAGGTCTAGGCCATTAGGATGAAACATATAATCGAGAACTGTAGCCAAATCAGCAGTATCTGGAGATATCTGCTTATTGGAACACCAAATGCTGAATCTTTTCCATTTGGAATTATAAGTTTTTCTGGTGGCAGGTTTTTGAGGGCTTTGAAAATATCCAGAACCCCCTGAGACAGATGCAGGCTTGCATATTCTAACTCTTTAAGAGCCATGCCTTGAGGTTGAGAGACTGAAGGTTGGGGTACCAAATCCTCCCCTGAGAGGAGATTAACAGATTGCGATTCCTGGGAAGAGATAGGGGAAGATGGACTGCCAGGGACAGCAATAGAGAATACCAAGGCTGCCTGGCCCAGTCTGGAGCAATCAGGATCACGTTGCAAGATTGTGACTTTATCTTGACCAGAACCTTAAACAATAGAGGAAATGGGGGAAAGGCATGCAGATATTTCCCCATCTAATCCAGAAGTAGAGCATCCAGGGGGGCTGAGCCCAAGACTGGGGGTCTGCAACAGAAGAGGGAAAGCTGGAGATTGTCTGGGGCTGCAAAGAGATCTATCGCTGGAGTGCCCCATCTTGAAAAAATCATTTTTAACACTAGGGGATCCAGGGACCATTCGTGATGGCCCTGAGATATTCTGCTCAGGGCATCTGCTAGCACATTGTCCTTCCCTGGGAGGTGGACTGCTACCAGAGATGTCTGTAGGGAATAAACCAGGGACCATAATTTCATGGCCTCCTTGCACAAGGCCATAGATCAAGTGCCTCCCTGCTTGTTGATGTACCACATGGTGGTGGTGTTGTCTGTCCTGACCTGAACCACCTTGTTCTGTACTGAGTCCGAGAAAGCTTGCAGAGCCAGGTACACTGCCCTTAGCTCCAGAAGATTGATATGAAGTAGACACTCCTGTGGGGCCCACACTTCCTGTGCTGTGAGAACTCCCAAGTGAGCTCCCCACCCCAGGAGAGAAACATCTGTGGTTAGTACCACAGAATGAGACTGGGTGATGAATGAGACTCCTTGTCTGAGGTTGTCCTGATCCAACCACCATTGGAGAGCCTGGATCAGAGTCTGAGTCACTGGTATCAGTTTGGTTAGACGATCTTTTATCTGAGCCCAAACAGCCCTAAAGTGGAACTGGATGTTCCATATCTGAAATATGGCCCCTTGCACCACTGCAGTGGAAGCTGCCATGTTTTCCAGGAGCTGAAGAAAATGCCTTGCTGGTAGAGACACCAGAAGGCAAAAAGAAGAAGCCAGGTCTGTAGGGGCCTTTATCCTTGTCAGAGGAAGAAAGGCCCTTGCTTGGACAGTGTCCAAGTCTACCCCTATGAAGGTCAGGAGTTGCACTGGTTCGAGAACTGACTTTGGAAGATTAAGGAGGAATCCCAGAGAAGTGAGCAATTGTTGGGTCCCTTGCAGGTTTGACTTGACTTGGTCTGGAGACTGCCCCACAATGAGCCAGTCATCCAGGTATGGAAATATAAAAATGTTTTGTCTCCTTAGAAAGGCCACTACTACTGCTAGGCATTTTGTGAACACTGTTGGTGCTGATGTTAGTACGAAGGGCATTGCTCTGAACTGATAATGGCCTGAAGGCAGTTCGAACCTGAGATACTTTCTGTGGGAGCACCTGATGGGAATGTGAAAATAGGCATCCTTGAGATCCAGGGAGGCTAACCAACCCCCTGGCCTCAGAAAGAGAAACATTATTCCTAGAGTCACCATTTTGAATTTTGGCTTGACTATGTGCTTGTTTAAATATCTTAGATCTAGGATGGGCTGCCACTCCCCTGTCTTTTTTGGGGTAAGGAAGTATCTGGAGTACAAACCCTTGCCCCTGTGTGTAGTAGGAACTCTCTCTTTACAGCTCTGAGAGTTAGCAGAGAGGAAACCTCTACCTCTAGGGTAATGGTTTCGGAGATGTTTGCAGGTGGAAAAGACCTGACCCTCAGCTTTGGAAATTTTTTGAAGCTAAGAGCCAGTCCCTGGCTTACTACCTCCAAGACCCACTTGTCTGAGGTAACAGACTTCCAGGCCTGGAAATAGTAAGCCAGCCTGCCTCCTACTGGAAAGGGGGAGTCGACCCGGGCTGACACATCAGGGTGTCAGCCTGGCAGGAGCCTTGGACTGAGAGGAGGATGCAGCCCTGCTCATCCCCCTTCTGCCTCTTCCTCTGAAGAACCCCCTGAGGAAAAGGAGAGGAGGCCTGTGCCTGGTAGAAAGGCCTGTGAAAAGGCCTGCCCCTGCCCCTAGAATGCTGCTTCTGAGGAGTTGACTGACTTTCATTGGCCTGTGCACTGCTGTAAGTGGTCTTATACTTGTCCATCTTCTTCATATATTTTTCTGTCTGCTCCCCAGACAAATAATTACCCACTCAGGGAAATCCATGGCCTTAGCCTAGGTGTCCTGTGAGAGGCTAGTACATCTGAGCAAAGCAAAACTCCTAAGAGACACAGATGTAGCCATGACTCATGGTAAAACGTCATTAGGGTCCACAGCAGCATGAAATTGGACTTTGGATGGCTCAATCCCATCGGCAACCACCTCCTCCAGCTCTTTGGCTAGCTGGGGGAAGCCTGTTTAACCAGCTTCAGAACAGTATCCCACCTGGGCTGGTATCTGGCTGTGTAGGTCATATAGTTTGCCTGCCTGAGTCCCAAGGAGGATGCCAAGTACTGTTTCTTGGCCATAGCATCCACCTTCCTAGAGTCTTTATCTGGGGTGTGTGAAGCCAAAGGTATATTAACCTTGTCACAGCCTGCAGCCTACATGACTCCAACATGGCTGCATTGTTGGAACATGTACTCTGTACCTGAGCCTGACAGCATGTACCTCCTGTTCATTCTCTTGTCCACAGGAGGTAATGAATTTGGTGTCTGAAGGATTTTTTTGTGTCTGTTTCCCAAAAGATTTATTGAGGGGAATAGACAACCTTTTGGACTCTGGGATGTCCATCATCACTACATAGTCATGCTCTTCTTGTTCCTCAACAGCTTCAACCAGTGGGAGCTGGAGGGTCTCTGCCGCTTTTTTGTAAAACAAATAGTGGGAAGGAGACTCATTGAAAGGCCTGTTTGGCGAGATATCCGGTTCAATGGGCTCATCCAGGCCTTCCAGACCATCATCATCATCATCATCAAACCCTTCTTCCCCTTCCAAATCCAGTTCATAGTAATCATCTTGACAATATTCCAGAACTGGAGGAAACGACCAAACGGAGTGCCTACCCAGAGGCGCTGGATCAGCCAGAACCGAACGGAGCGATTCTACTACGCTAATTGCCCTTGCAATTTCTTCGGCGGTTGGACGTGACAGTTCTGGATCTGAACCGGCTGATTTCTTTTTTCTCTTAGATGGAACTGACCCCTCTGGATCAGCTATCCTTTTGCCTGAGGAAGTATTGCCCAGGTCAGTGGGCACTCCCTCAGGTTTGGTCAGAACCGAACCTGGCTGGCCATCCAGATCAGCGGACTTCTCTGCCTCCTTTTCCCCTAAGCCTACCCAATCTCTTGTACAGAGCGGCCTTTGGGAAATTCTTGCATATTTGGCAGTCTGAATCGAGGTGGTCAAACCCCAGACATTACACACAGGTGGTGTGAGGGTCTGCCTTAGCAAAGGCATCCCCACACTCACTACAGTGCTGAAACCCAGTGGACCCGTTTTTTCTTTTGGGTTTCTCAGACGTAGCCATCCTATCCACTTACCCTTTAGTAGCTTTAAAGCCAGGCAAGACCTCCTTATCGATTACCTGCTGTGTTACGGGCTGTGGGGAAAAAAAGTCTTAAAATACGTTTTTTTGAAATCGATAAGGACCGGTACCTTACACTAATATGAATAACCAAAGACTTTACAAAATAAATAAAGAAAAACCAATCAATTCCAGCCAGACCGATTGAAAAGTTTTTACAGTTTCCACACACAGAAAAATAAACTAATGTCCACTACCTACAACACTTACTGTACCACAGACAGGGATCTGAACCAGAAAAACAATAAAATTTGCGGTTTAAAACTGATGTTTTATGAGACTGAACTGACAAGCAAAGGAGATTTCTCAGGAGCGACTGTTCAGTTAGGTGGAGTAAAGAATCTGATGGTTACACTTGAAAGTGCAGCAGACAGAGGTCTGAACCAAGCTCAAGCTCAACATTCTATGCACTGGCATAGAGTTAACTCTTTCCTTTTCGGAGCAGTTCAAGTGCTGGGGCTAACTGCATAATGTCAGAATACAGCAAGACTTCATGTTGTTTGAAGAAGCAGTGCTCACGCCAATTATCAGTACCCTCCCATTTAAAGAGGAAGACATGATAGCAGATCCAGCAGGTAGATATTTCTTAGTAACTGGGGTAATACAAGACACACCGGTCACCCTGGTGAATTTGTATGCCCCTACATGCTCTCCATTTACATTTTATTTCCAGTTGCTGTGGTTAGTTGCTGAAAAAACATCTTTATTGCTGATGGGGGGGGAGGGCTGGAATTCAATTTTTAACAGGGCCATGTCCCATATCCCAGGATTGAGTAACTTGACAGTCAAAAGAGTTAGAGCCCTGGTACAAGAATGGGAATGGGAGACACAAGTATCCCATGGCCAAATATTATGTGTGTTACTCACCATGTTTTAAGATATACTCTTGCCTAGATACATTACATGTATGAGGGATTGCCACCAGATTTGACTCAATGTGGGTTGGCACCTCATTCCTTTCATATCACCAACCGGTGTTTCTGGAAATCGATCTGCACATACCACAGAAAAAGACACTCTGGAGGTTATATAGAAACATAGAATTTGTCAGCAGAAAATGACCAATTGGCCCACCCAGTCTGCCCTGATGGTCCCAATCTAGTCTGTCTCCACAGACCCTAACTGCTCTGTGGTGACCCTCCCTCCTCCCTGCCTATTTACTTATATTCTCCTGTCTGTTCTACACATGCTTGAAGCCTCCTGCAGTATTCGGATCCACCACTTCCGCTGGCCATCTTTCCAGGCATCTACAACTCTTTCAGTAAAGTAGTACTTCCTCACATCCCTCTTAGATTCCCACCCAGCTTCATTGCATGTCCTCTGGTCCTGATGTATTTTTTCATTTGAAGAAGACTCCCTTCCTGCACCGTGTTTACCCTCTGTGAGGTACCTGTCGGCCTCTATCATGTCCCCTCTCGCTCTCCTCTTTTCCAGGGTGCAAATGTTGAGATCCCCCTGTCTCTCCTCTCAGGGTATTTGGTGCAACTCCTGCACCATTTTAGTTGCCCTGCTCTGGACTGCCTCTGCCATGTCTATGTCTAATTTATATATTTTTCCATTCTTATATTTATGTATACGTATAGTATACAAATACAAATATAGAACTGCAATTATCCAAGGGTTACGTTTAAGCACCTTTTTGCCCTGGGACCCTAACCTACTGGAGAAGTTCAAAAGAAGAAATGCTTGCATTGGTACAGGAGTTATCACCTCCAGGATAAACCAGGAGTTACACCTTAGATACTTTGGGACATGGACACAACAGTGTTATGAAGAAACTTGATTTCAGTGGCAGCCTACTGAAAGAGGGAACAGAGAAAAATGAGGGAAGGGCTGACACAGACTCTTAAGAGACTTGAGTTTAAACAAAAACTTAAATGTAATGAATGTATGAAAAGCGCTATATAAATGCTGATTCTTCTTCTTCTTCTTCTTAAATGGCATCAGAACAGAGACATGGCCATAAAACAAACAAAAACTAAAATTCAAACCTTACAGAATGAGGAAACAGAGACGGCTCCTGTGCACCTGAAACAAACGTACTATAAAGGATGGGCCGAGAGCAGCACAGCTTTTAGAGTACAGCTTGAAGCAGCAGGGTGCTGAAGCTGCCATCACTAAAGTTAAACACCCCTAAATGGAGATATAGCACAAAAACAGAACACGTTTCTGAAGCTTTTGTAGTTTAGTTTAGTTTGGTTTATTCATTTAATAGCGTGCACTATTTCGTTGTGACTCTAGGCACTTTACAGATACCAGATAACACATTAAATTAAAAAAAATTCATAAATATAACCATCATATAAAATCAGAATTAAAATTAAAAAGAGGGGAAAGCTTTAATAAACAGGTAGGTCTTCAGACCTATTGCAAGGCATTATATAGCTCCCATCTGGAAACAACAGCTGCTAAATGGACCTTTCTTCAAACGCTAGACCTGCCCAAATTAATGGGAGACCACTGTGTGGCATTGACTGCCTCCATTTCGGAGCTGGAGATAACAGAGACCATTGAAAGTGCTAGGACTAGGACGGACAAGAACACAAATGGGGGAAAGACCAGGAAAGGGTAGGAAGGGAGGGGTTTGGATGGGGGTGGGACAGGTGTAGTGATATGAAACTAAGAGCTGCACAATCGGGCAGACTTGATAGACCCGTGGCCTTTTTCTGCTGGCAATTTGGTATCTTTGTATGTAAAATTAACAAATGCCTAGGTCCAGATAGCTACAGTGGGGAGTTTTATAAGGCCTTAAGAAAAGAGGTAATTAATTTGCCTAAAAGGGTCTTTGATAAGGTGGGGGGATGGGGCTCTGCCACCTACATGGAATTATGCAACCATAACAGTACTACCAAAAGAGGGTAATTACCTGACATACTGTGGTTCATACCATCGTATATCACTTCTTAATGCAGACTATAAGATATATATGGCTATACTGGCAAAACAACTTATCCCCATCCTCCCAAATATAATATACTTAGATCAGACAGACTTTATTGACAGGCCCCAGATAATGTCCGGCAAGCAAAACACATAATAGATGCTATTGCATGGCAAAAAATACCAGAGTGTGTAATGAGTCTAGATGCTGAAAAAACCTTTGATAAAGTAGTCTGAAACTTTCTGTTTTTAGTCCTAGAACAGTTGGCTTCCCAGAGGAGTTCATAATGGAGATTAAAACCTTATTCTCCTACTCCAAGGCATATGTTTGAACAAACTGTAGAGGAAAGGAGGGAAAGGGGGGATATGACAGAAAGGTTCAAATACCTTACAGGTATTAATAAGGTACAAGAATGTAGCATTTTCCATAGAAAAAGATGCTCAGGGTCAAGGGGTCATGCTAAGAAGCTGGGGGGAGGAGGGAGGCTCAAAGAAGATGTAAAGAAATACTTCTTCACAGAGAGGGTAGTGGATGCCTAGAACAGCCTCCCAGCAGAGGTGGTAGCTGCTAAAGCACTAACAGGATTCAAGTATGGATGGGATAGACACAAGGGAATCTTAGAAGTAAGGCAAGGGGGGGAGACCGGAGATCGAGTAAGGTCTGCGGTGGCACAGTAGGTAGGGAATATAGGGCAGACTAGGTGGGCCAAGAGGTCCTTATCTGCTGACAACTTCTATGTTTCTATGTTTATGTAAATGGTGGTATCTCTCCCAGATTTCATTCATATCATGGCACCCAGTAGGGCTGATATCTCTCACCCCTCCTATTCACCTTGTACTGTATATTGATCCCCTGGCTAAATGCATACAGGATAACCCCAACATTGCAGGCAAAGAGGTGGAGAGACCTGCCTATAAGATAGTCTTATATGTGGATGGTGTACTGCTTTATCTGGTCCACCCAGGAACCTCAATCTCAGAAGTTTGGAAGGGCTTAGAAATATTTGGTGCTCATGCAGGATATGTCCTGAATAAAACTAAAATGAAAGTCCTCAAATTTCACTATAACCCCTTGCCCTGCATCAAGGGCATATTCCCTTTGAAATGGCAAGCCACACAAATGAAATATTTGGGAGTGAAAATCATGAAAAATCTCTCCAAGTTGTTTATTGCCAACTTTGCTCCTCATACAAGAAAAGTCCAGGAGGATTTAAACTGATAGGCCCTGGTTAAATCCAGGATTACCTCTTTAACAATGAACATATTACTGTGCTCTTTATAATTATGCAGTGCCTCCCCATCTCCATCCCCAAAACACAGTTTCAAAGATGGCAAAAAACTTTCTCAAAATATATATGAGCCGGTAGGAAACCCCAGATAAAGTACAAATTGTTAAATCTGGGCAAAACATTGGGAGGAAGGACAGTTCTGGACCTTGAAAATTATTACTTAGTCGTGCGTAAGAGGACCCTTCTCCTGTGGATGGTCCCTGCATTCCAGGCCACATGGAAGGGGATGGCACAGAGGGAGTGGGGGGGAGGCACTTCTGGGGGCCAGGGCATTGGACATTAAGTTTAAAAACAAAAAATTTGAACTTACTCTCCTAACAACCTTCATCACCCTGGAGATCAGCTATAGAACCTGAACTAAGTACAATCAGAACTCATACCTGTGGTTGTTTCAATGTGGTTGTTTCAATGGGTAGCCTGGGACTCGGCATTTCAGCAGCCCTAACTGATCCAACCTTTAGAAGATGGGCCACTAGAGGGCTATGTTCACTGGTGCAGTTGTATAGAGGAGGGGTCTTGATAGACTTTCAGTCTCTCAAACAAACCTTCCAGTTAAATAAATGTGACCATTTCAAGTTATCTCCAAATATAATCTCATATACCGGCTCAAAGTGGCGTGACAAAAAAACACTCCCAATTAAATAATATATCATTAATGTATTGGTTTATTTTAGGGGGAGTAGTTCCCACTGGACAGATATCAGCTCTTTCCAAGGTGTCATGAGGCCTGAATATAGAATGCATGGCTACCATTAAGCACAAATTAGAGCGAGATTGCTACTACACTATCGGATGCACATTGGGCCATGTCCTTCGAGTCAGCCTGCAGATTTACTAGCTCACCGCTTTGGCAGGAGCTTGCCTGGATGGTGCAGCCAAATTTTTTTACATGCCAGTAATATAGGGGAAGGGGGTCCACAATGCCTCACAGGCATGCTGCAGATTATTCTCAGAAACCAAAGCACATCATACACACATATTTTGGTACTGCCCTAAACTGTCCTGATATTGGGAACAGATCATGACAACTTTAAAGATCAACTGCAGATATATTACAAACTTTACTCCTTTTCCCTAACATAAGGACAACCAGGCCTTATTTATTTTTTATTTTATTTTATTTATTAAACTCTAGGATTACAAATACCTTTGAGCAAGAACTGCTCATTTACAAAGGTTCCACATCAGAGGATGGAGGGTAACATACATACAAAGGTAGACAATGGTTTACAGTCTTAACACATTTTAGGGTTACAGTCATAAGTATAGGGAGAATACAGAGGGCAGCTTAAATGAAGTCTCAGAGTAAAAATTATACAGGAAGGACAGTTGGGGTGAGCAGGGTAGGAGGGAGCGTAAGAGGTAGGCAGGCTGAGGGGCCTCTGTCGGAGTGATGGATGGTTAGAAGTAGTGTAGGTAGAGTTAGAGATGAAGGGGCAGATGTCTGTGAGGTGCAGTAGTGGAGGGAGGGGGTGTGAAAGATGGGGGAAGAGCAGGAGTGATGTAGTGGAGTGGGGTGTGAAAGGTGAGGCGGGAGGGCAGGGGTGGGGCAGGAAGAGCAGGTGCCATGATGTGGTTAGCTGTGAATGGTTACAGGTCGCAGGTCAGAAATGACCAAATGGACAGAGAGGCAGTCCCTTTAGGAGAAGCAGTCACATTGCGTGGTTGAGGTAAGGTAGAGTCGGAGATTCCTTTTAAAGGGTCCAAGCAAAGCAGAAGAAAGTGCTTCTTGGTTGAGGGTGTTGTACCACTGAGGAGCCCTGTGCATGAATGCCCACTGGCCCATTGCCCATTGTTATCCTGCACCTGGGAACCTGGAAGGTTTGATGTTGGGTACCACATGTATGCTGGTTACTGTTATGGGTAGTAAGAAAAAATTACTCACCTTAGTAATGTTGTTTCTTCTAATGGAGTCTTGCTGTATTCTGACTATTGCAGTGATCTCCAACCCCTGAACTGCCCCGGAGAACAAAGAGTTAACTTTCCATGCAAGGCATTAAATGCTGAGCTCGAGCTCGGTTGAAGCCTCTGTCTGCTGTTGTTTGAACCCCAACCGTCAGATCTTTACGAGCTATACTCAGTGGGAGTTCTGTGTGGAAACTGTAAACTCACACTAGCCAACTGGCAACTAAATTTGATAAAAAGAGTTTTTTTTGGTTTCAAAGCAAAGACTCAAGTCAGGAAACCCAAAAAACAAAACACAACACACACCCAGAATAAAGGAGGGTGAGAAAAAAGGGGCACCTCTAGGTGCCAACACTGCTCCTGCCCACCCACATCCCAAAAACCAGGTTCTGAGAGGGGAGGTGGGGGGGAGGAGGTCTGAATACAGCAAGACTCCATTAGAAGAAACAACATTACTAAGGTGAGTAATTTTTTCTTTAAACAACATGAAGTCTTGCTGTATTCTGACTATTGCAGATTACCAAGCAGTACCTCTATGGAGGAGGGACAGAATCTACTTTGGGAATAGGCTCTGAAGTACTGCTGTGCCAAACCGAGCATCACTCCTAGCCTGGATATCCAGGGAGTAATGCTTGGTGAAAGTATGGACTGTTTTCCAGGTGGCTGCTTGACAAATCTCTAAGATAGGAATATCCCTGGCAGCAGCCAGGAAAGCAGCTGTACCTATAGTAGATTGAGCCCTCAGGCCTGAGGTTGGGATTCTACCCAATTTTCGTAGCAGAATTGTATACAAGAGACAATCCACCTGGCAATAGATCTTTTAGTGGCAGGTTTTCCCTTACCGACCTCCCCATAAGTGAGGAACAATTGGAGGGAGTCAAACCTGTGACCCTTGGTACGCTCTATGTAGTAGCTAAGGGCCCTTTTTACATCCAGGCTGTGCAGCCTCCTCTCTCCAGAGGAGGAGGAATGGTCAATAGAAAACAGGAAGAGACATAGACTGATTAAGGTGGAAATCTGAAACCACCTTAGGCAGAAACTTCCTGTTAGTTCTGTGGACCACTTTATCTCTATGGAAAGAGATGAAATCAGGTTCCACTGACAGGGCTTGCAATTCACTGATGCACCTGGCAGAGGTAATGGCTACAAAAACACAGTTTTCCAAGTCAAGTACTTAAGCTCTGCAGAGGACAAAGGCTCAAAAGGGGGTTGTATAAGCTGAGCAATGCAAAAATTAAGGTCCCAAGCAGGAGCAGGGTCCCTGAAGGGAGGATTAGTGTGCAACAGTCCCTTGAAGAATTTGCAAAATACAGGATGGGCTGAAAGAGAAGAGGTCTTGCTTACTGACAAAAAAGCAGAAACAGCTGCCAAATGTACTTTGAGTGTAGCTGGTCTGAGTCCCAAGCCATTGAGATGAACCATATAGTCCAGAACTGTAGGCAACCCAGCAGATTCTGGAGAAATATGGTTATCAGAACACCAAATCGTGAACCTTTTCCATTTGGAGTTGTAAGTCTTTCTGGTGGAAGGCTTTCGAGAAGCCTTTAGAATATCCAGGACACCTTGAGAGAAGTGCAGATCAGCAAACTCTAACTCTTCAAGAGCCAGGCTTTGAGATTGAGAGATTTGAGATTCGGATACCAAACCCTCCCCTGAGAGGATGTCAACAGGTTGTAATTCCTGGGAAGAGACAGGGGAAGGTGGACTGCTAAGGACAGCAACAGTGGGTACCAGGGCTGCCCGGCCCAGTCTGGAGTGATCAGAATCACTTTGCAGGGTTGAGACTTGATCTTGACTAGTACTTTGAACAGTAGAGGGAAGGGGGGGTAGCATAGAGGAACTTCCCTTCCCAATTGAGTACCAGAGCATCCAGGGGGACTGAACCCAACACTGGGGGTCTTCAGCAAAAGAGAGGAAGTTGGTGATTGTGTGGGGCTGCGAAAAGATCTATCTGTGGAGTGCCCCATCTTGAGAAAATCACCTTCAAAAGGGGATCCAGGGACCATTCGTGGTGGCCCTGAGATATCCTGCTGAAAGCATCTGCCAGGATATTGTCATTCCCTGGCAGGTGAATTATTGTGAGAGAAGTTTGCAGGGAGTAGGCCAGAGACCACAACTTCATTGCTTCTGTGTACAAGGCCGTAGACCAAGTGCCCCCTTGCTTGTTGATGTACCACATTGTGGTGGTATTGTCTGTTCTGATCTGGACTACTTTGTTCTGAACAGACTTGGAAAAAACTTGTAGTGCCAGAAACACTGCTCTGAGTTCCAAGAGATTGATGTGAAGCAGAGATTCTTGAGGTGACCACAGCCCTTGGGTGGTAAGATCCCCCAAGTGGGCTCCCCAGCCCAAGAGGAAGGCGTCTGTGGTGAGGATTAGAGAAGGAGACTGAGTGACAAAAGGAACTCCTTGCCTCAAATTGTCCTGATCCTGCCACCATTGCAAAGGCTGGATCAGGGTTCAAGTCACTGGGACTAGTTTGGTCAGGGAATCCTTTCTCTGGGACCAGAAGGTTCTCAAGTGGAACTGAATGTCCCTCATCTGAAATCTTGCACCCTGGACTACTGCTGTAGAGGCTGCCATGTGGCCCAGGAGCTGCAAGAAGTGCCTTGCTGGCCGAGACACCTGAAGGGTGAAAGAAGAGGCCAGCTCTATTAGTGTCCTTGCCCTGTCCAGAAGGAAGGCCTTCTCTTTTGTATCCAGCTCCGCCCTATAAAGGTGAGAAGCTGCACTGGTTCTAGAACTGACTTTGGAAGGTTTAGGAGGAACCCTAAGGAAGTGAGCAGTTGCTGAGTTATCTGAAGATGTGACTTGACTTGGTCTGGAGACTGACCTACTATGAGCCAATCATCCAGGTATGGAAAGATAGAGATCTTTTTTTCTCCTTAGGAAAGCAACCACTACTGCCAGGCACTTTGTGAACACCCTTGGGGCTGATGTTAGACCAAAGGCCATTGCTCTGAATTGATAGTGGCCTGAGGGCAACTCGAACCTGAGGTACTTTCTGTGGGAGCACCTGATGGGAATGTGAAAATAGGCATCCTTGAGGTCCAGGGAGGCTAGCTAGTCTCCTGGCCTTAGAGAGGGCAGAATTATTCCCAGAGTCACCATTTTGAATCTTGACTTTAAAAGGTGCTTGTTTAGGTATCTGAGATCCAGGATGGGCTGCCATTCTCCTGTCTTTTTGGGGGTTAGGTAGTACTTGGAGAACAATCCTTTGCCCCTGTGTAGGATAGGAACCCTTTCTATGGCTCTGAGAGCCAAGAGGGAAGAAACCCCTGCCTCTAGGGCAAGGGCCTCTGAAGGATTTGCAGGTGGAAAGGATCTGGTTCTCATCTTGGGAAATCTTTTGAAGCTGAGAACCAGTCCCTGGCTTAGTACTTCCAGGACCCACTTGTCTGATGTTAAAGACTTCCAGTCCTGGACAAAGTAAGCCAGTCTTCCCCCTACAGGTAGTGGAGAATCGGCCCAGGCAGATCCATCAGGGTTTCTGCTTGGCAGGGGCTTTAGGCTGAGGGGTGGAAGCAGGCCTGCTCATACCCCGTCTGCCTCTCCCTCTAAAGAACCCCATCTGAGCAAAAGCAGAAGAGGAGGCCTGGGCTTGGTAAAAAAGCCTGTGAAAAGGCCTGCCCCTGCCCCTGGAATGCTGCCTCTGAGGAGTAGCTTGCCTTTCTTTGGCCTGAGCACTCCTGTAGGTGGTCCTGTACTCATCCATCTTCTTCATGTAATTCTCTGTCTGCTCCCCAAACAGAGAATTACCAATGACAGGAAAATCCATGGCCTTAGTCTGGGTATCCTGTGACAGGCTGGTACACCTGAGCCAAGTCATCCTGCGAAGGGCCACAGATGTAGCTATGACTCTAGATGAAACATCATTGGAATCCACAGCAGCATGAAATTGTACCTTGGATGCCTCAATCCCATCCGCAGCCACCCGCTCCAGCTCCGTGGCCAGCTGGTCAGAGACCTGTTCAGCTAGAGCCATCACAGTGTCCCACCTGGACTTTTGGTATCTAGCTGTGTAGGCCATATAATTAGCCTGCCTGAGTCCCAAAGATGCTGCCATGTACTGTTTCTTTGCCATGGCATCAATACTCCTGCAGTCCTTGTCTGGGGGGTGTGAAGCCAAGGGAATATTTGCCTTATCACAGGCAGCAGCCTGCACTACCCCAACATGGCTGCATTGCTGGGAAAGGAACTCTGTGTCTGAGCCTGAAAGAGTATACCTCTTGTCCATTCTTCTGTCCACAGGAGGTATGGAATTAGGAGTTTCTAAAATTTTAAATGTCTGTTTCCCAAAAGATTTATGGAGGGGAATAGACAGTCTCCTGGACTCTGGGATGTCCATCATCTCAACAAAATCAGGCTCCTCCTGATCCTCTACTGCTCCTTCCACTGGAAGCTGGAGGGTTTCAGCCACCTTTTTGTAAAACATAAAGTGGGAAGGGGACTCAGAAAGCATAGGAGGAGAAACACCTGAAGGTCTGTCTGGGGAGATGTCCGGGTCAATAAGCACATCCAGACTTTCATAATCACTATCATCATCATTATCTTCATATTCACCCTCCTCCTCCTCCGGTTCATAAAATTCTTCTAAAGTGTAATCCGGAACCGGGGGAACCGACTGAACCGAGCCCCTAACCGATGGTGCCAGTTCGGCCAGAACCGAAGTTAGCGATTGAACTATCCTTATCATTTTGGCTATCTCATCTGCGGTCGGAGAAAGAACTTGTGGATCCGAACCGGATGATTTATCCCTTCTTTTTCTTTTAACCGGAACCGACTCCTCAGAATCGGTTCTCCTTTTGCCCGAAGAAGTTTCGCCCTGGTCAGAGGGCACTCCTTCTGGTTCGGTTGAAACCGAACTGGGCTGGCCATCCAGGTCAGCGGACTTCTCGGCCTCCCTTTCCCCTCAGTCTACCTACTCTCTTATCCAGGGTAGCTTTGGGAAAACATTTACAAATTTGGCAGTCTGCATTGAGGTGGTCAAACCTCGGACAATAAACACAGGTGGTGTGGGGGTCAGCCTTAGCAAAGGCTTCCCCACACACACTACAGTGTTGAAACCCAGTGGGCCTGGTTTTTTTCTTGGGTTTCTCAGACATGGCCAATCCTAACCAAAACTTACCCTTTTTTTGGCAATCCGCCAGGCAAGACACCCCTATCGGTTCCTGACCGTGTTACGGGTCTTGGAAAAAAACGTAATGAAATCCGTTTTTTATAGAACCGATAAGAACTGGTTACCACACTCTAATAAGTTAAAAGTTTTTTGACAGAAACCTGATCGGTTCAAATCGAACCGATCCAATGTTTTCAAGTTCCACACAGAAAACTAATATAAAAAACCTATCTAGTACTCATGGTACCACAGACAGAGACTTAAATCAACAGGTTAGATGCAGAAATTTGGTTGAAACCGAGCGAAAAAATGACACTTTAACCGACTTTTTGAACCGAGCAAAGGAGAAATCTCCGGAGCAACTGTTCAGTGAGGCGGAGTAAAGAATCTGACAGTTGGGGTTCAAACAACAGCAGACAGAGGCTTCAACCGAGCTCAAGCTCAGCGTTCCATGCCTTGCATGGAAAGTTAACTCTTTGTTCTCCAGGGCAGTTCAAAGGTTAGAGATCACTGCAATAGTCAGAATACAGCAAGACTTCATGTTGTTTGAAGGAGCTTTTCAACACCTGGGGGCATGAGCCTGAGGTGTACCTTTTTGGTTAACAGGCAGGTCTGGTATTGTATTCAACTGTGGAGAAGAAGCCAGCCAGTCTGGGCATACAGGTCACAGGTGTGTGTTAGGTGGGCAGTGCCTGTTAGTAGCCTGCAGGCTTTGTTGAGCAAGACTGAGATCCTGTGGAGGGCAGTTGTAGGAGCAGACCCGTAGATGGCAAGACCATAATCAGTGACAAAAGTGACAGAGCTGTAGATAGCCAATCTAAGGGCATCTGCAGTCATACAGTACTTGTGCTTGTGCAGCATGCCAATTCGTATGTTGGCAGCCTTTGCTACATTGTCTATGTGCTGAGCATAGGAGACGGTACTGTCCAGTGTGATACCAAGGTACTTGAACTCAGTGACATGTTCGAGTGAAGTCCCCGAGTGCTTCTTGATGGAGAGGGGCAGAGATTTGTACTTGCTCCGTGCATTACAGAATGTCATGACTTTAGTTTTGCTGTGGTTCAGGACGAGTTTATGTGTGCTCAACCATTCTTCAACATGCTTGAAATCTAGCTGCAACTGGTTTTCCAGGAATTTGGCGTCATGGTGGCTAGTGAACAGGACTGCGTCATCCACGTAGGGTAGTATTTTTTGGTGGCAGATGCTAGGGAGGCTGTTCAGAAAAAGGGAAAAGAGTATGAGCCGCAGTATAGACCCCTGCCGGACTCCGGAGAGGACTGGCTTTTCATCTGAGATGACACTGGCAATTTTAATGCATTGGACCCTGCCCCCGAGGTAGCTAGCAAACCATGGCAGTGCCTCATTGGAGAGCCCGATGGAAGACAGTTGCCTGAGTAGGAGTGGATGATTAACAGTGTCAAATGCCTTCGTTAGGTCAATAAATACTGCCCCCCCCCCACAGTTCCCTTGGTCAAGTGTGGCATGGATGAAACTTGTAAATTCCAACAGCGCCGTGGTGGTACTATGCCCTTTTCTGAAGCCATGCTGTTCTGGGCATTGAACTTCATATTTATCTAAGAATTCGACTAATTGGTCCGAAACAATTCGTTCCAGGGCTTTAGATCAGTCAATCAATCAATCAATCAAAATCTTTATTTAATCAGGCGAACATCATTGAGCGTAGCTCATTTACAAGATGGACCTGAGTGGTCAAGAAGTGCAAGTATTATTACATAGACAAGAATAACATAAACAGTAGTACAATGACATAAAGTGCTAATATATAACAATTTACATATATACAAGGCACATTAAAACCATTTAACCTGTAAGAAAAGGAGGCAATGGGTATAGCAGGCATAATTTATAAATTATAGGTCCTAATTGGCTTTTATGAGAGTATATCAGGTGACTGGAAAAAAGTAGAACTAGCATAATGGAACACGGAAAGGGGTGGGGAGGTAGGGTGGGATTAGGCCTTGTGAAAGCAATTGCAGAGTTCTGGAAATAGGGTGGAGAATAATCTTTGAAGGATGTTAAAGGTAGAGGCTATTTAGCTTCATGGTTTTAGGTGAGTTCCATGCAACTGCTAGTGAGTGGCTGATAGCGGCCCTCCCAAACCGGGTGCAGGCATTGGGGACCTTTAGAATGATAAGTTTGCTGATCCTTAAGTTGTATGGCCTAGAAGTAATTAGGGTAAAACAGCCTGTGATATAGGTGGGTAGTTTGCCTGATAAAGCTTTGAATATCCAAATTGCAGCATTCCTATTTCTTCTGTGTTGTAATGATGTCCAGTTAACTGCCTTATAAAGGGAGCAGTGATGGGTGCTGGAGGGAAGGTCAGTAATAAATCTGATGGACCTGTGATATAGGGTGTCCAGTTTATTTAAGAGGGGGAGTGAACAATGGCCATAGAGAAAGTCAGCATAGTCAATGAGGATAGGAATGATGCCTGGATTAATCTTTTTGGAGTCTCTGTTGAGGTAGTGCTTTATTCTAAAAACAGACAAGCCTTTGTCTCAGTTTTTTAGTAGCTCCTCAATATGGACAGTATAGTCAAGTTTGTTATCAATCCAGACTCCAAGGTATTTGAGTTATCAACGAATTCAGCTTCTCTCAAGTAAGGTGGATAGTTGTAGAGGTGGTGGGTGATGGGGTAGTGGCAGAGCAACTCTTTGTGTCAAAGAACATAGCTTTTGTTTTTGGCATTTAGAAGTAGCTTTTATCCAGTAGATTGTGTTACAGGATGGAGAATTCAGATTGTAGCAGTTCACAGGCTTTAGGTAATGAAGGATTGCTGACATATAATACAGTATCATCAACAAACAGATGAATGTTGGAATGAGTGAGGTTGGCATCAATATTATTAATATAGATGGCAAAGAGGATGGGGCCAAGAATAGAGCCTTGCGTACACCTCTTAGCAGTGGTTTTAAGGTGGATAGGTAATTTCCATTTTTACCAGTTGTGACCTATCTGATAGGTAGCACTTGAACCAGTTGAGTGAGGAGAATCCAGCCCTAGTGAGCCAAGGGAGGTGATTAATGATTCATGATCCACTGTGTCAAATGCTTTACTCAAATCCAGGAACACAGCACAGGTACTGTTCTTCTTATCCATGGCAATCTGCCAATCGTTGGTTACTTTGGCTAGGCCAAAATGGTGCTATGCCTTGATCTAAATCCTGATTGTGCTGAATTTAGGAGGTTATTGTTATCCAGGTAGTCCCTTAATTGTGAGTTTCTAACTTTTCGAGCATCTTGGATAGTACTGATAGGATGGAAATGGGCCTGTAATTATTGAGGTCCATGGGATCATCAGATTTAAGTAATGGAACTACTTGAGCTGTTTTCAAGTGGAGGAATGGATCCAGTGGTGAGAGAAAGATTGAAGAGATGAGTGAGGGGAAGATAAGGCGTGTGATGCAATTTTAAGGAAGTAGGGATCCAGGAGTCTGTACCTGCACTCTTAGAAGTATCTAAATTAGAGAGGAGGTCTTCCACTTCTTTCAAGGATATTGGGTTGAAGGAAAAAGTTGATGTAGCCTTTTGTCCCACAGTGGATTGAAGGTTCAAGGAAGATCTCAGGAGATTTGCTGGTGATGAGTCAAATGCTAGGCCAGCTGTGGTAAAGTGGTCATTGAAGGTATTTCGGATTTCTTGTTTGCCCGTAATTTCTGTATCATTTAGTAGCAGTTTGGAGGTTAAAGCAGGAGTAGAGTTTTGGCCCAGAATTCCTTTTACAGTTCCCCAGAGTCTGGTTGGGTTATTATAGGAGGCATCCAATTCAGCTCTATAATAGGTAGCTTTGGCAGTTCTTATTTGTTTTGTACATGAATTTCTTGCTTTTCTGAAATTTAGCCAGTCTCTGTATCCTTTGTTTTCTTGCCTTTTCCACAGTTTGTCTCTGGTTAACAAGGCTGCTTTAAGATCAGTGGTGAACCAAGGGCAGGATCTTGCTTTAGTTCTGATACTGGTGATTGGTGCATGAATATTGAGAGCATTAGTGATAATGTCCTTTAAGGTCTGGAGAGCTGTTTCAACTGAGGTTGTAAGGTAGAAATCTTGCCAGTATATTGTATTACTCAAGTCATGGAGGTGTCCTGGGATGTTGAACTTCTTTTTTGACCTTTTGAGGACAAATTCTGCAGGGTTGGGTGGTTTGAGTGTAGATCTTATGCCAGCTATAGGACAATGATCACTTACATCATTCGGTAGTACTCCTGCATGCGAATATAAGTGAGGCTTGTTTACCAACATAATGTCCAGGAGTGAGCTGTTACTAGAGTTTTTTAGGTTAACCCTGGTTGGGTCTTTAATTAGTTGTGTAAATCCATAGGTGTCACAAAAGGTTACCAATGGTGCAGATACATTAGATAGCCAGTTTAAATTTAAATCACCAAGGATGATGGTATCTTCAGGGCCTAGATTGAGTATTGACCCCAGGTGAGATAGTAGTTTGAGGCCTGCAGAGGGGGGCCTATAGCAGCCAATCAATTTAAATGATGACAAGTTAGGAAGGGATATTTTGATTGACAAACATTCAAATTCCTTTGGTTCGGATGTGTTGATGAGGCAGGTAGCAGAGATGGTGCCCTTAATATGTATGGCCACCCCACCACCCCTGGAAGGGTGATCTGCTCTGAAGAGCTGATAGTTGGGAAGGTTTACAGCACTGTCTTTTGTTGAAGGTCTGAGCCAAGATTCAGAGATGACCAGAAAGTCAGGGGGGGAGTGAGATGGGCATGTAGTTGGTGTATAGTGCCCTATCTCCACTTTTATGTACAGGTGTGATAGTGGCCAATTTCCAAAGTGAAGGGAATTGCCCCAGTCTTAGGGAGAGGTTGAAGATCTTTGTCAGGGGTTCAAGGATTTCTTCTACAACACGTGAGATCAGCTTCAGGTCAAGGGAGTCATCGCTGTACCCAGTATTGCGGATGGCCTTGTTGATATAGGTCCTGGCTACATGTGTTGGTATCTCTTTAAAGAAGAACTGCGGAGTTGTGTGCACCTCCGGGGCGGTGTCATGAGGTGTAGTGGATGTATGGACATCAAAGAAGTTTGGTGGAAAAACATTGCCCAGGTTGGAGAATGCATTGTTGAAAGTATTGGAAATTATGCCAAGGTCAAGTGTTGGTATTCCATCGATGTTGAGCATAGTGGGTGGTGCCTTTGGATCCTTGTCTGTGAGTTCTTTCAGGTTATTCCAGAAGTTTTTACCGTTACCCCATGAGTTGGTTAGTGACTCCTTGTAGTATTTGCTTTTAGCATTCCGTATCACTCGAGTGCAGTCATTTCTGGCAGCTTTATATTTTTGTATGTTCCCTTGCATAGGTGTTGCTCGAGCACAGTACCAGAGGTGGTCCCAGTGTTTCAGCCGTGCCACAACCTCAGTGGTTATCTATGAGTTTGCCCTTCCTTTGACCTTAATCTTTTTCAGGGGCGCATATATATCATAGGCCACAGTGAAGCAGCTGATGAAAAAATCCAACGCTTTCTTAGTGTCACTGATTGTTTCAATTGGTGTCCAGTCCAGGCTGCATAGATGGGATTTTAGCAGCTGGAGATGCCCCTGTTTAAGTATCCTGGTGTGGATTAGTTTAGGAGGGGGCTTGTTGAGTTTGTTAGCCCAGGAACAGATGACAGGTGAGTGGTCACTTACTGTGTCAGGGAGTACTGAAACCTGAGATATACGTTTGGGGCGGTTTGACAGAATCCAATCAAGAAGGGTGAAAGTTCCAGTCCTATAGTTGCACCTGGTGGTGGCGGGGACAAGCTGTGTGAGGTGCTGTGCCGTGATAGCATCATATAAGGCTAGAGCCTCAAGAGATAGCCAGTTTATGTTAAATTCACCCAAAATAATCATCTCCGAGTTGTGGTGCAGGCTTCTTAGGTGTTCCATGACGCTATTCAAGCCAACGGCTTGGTCCTTAGGGGGTAAGTAAACAGAGACTACAGTGAGTTCCTTATTGTAGGCCCCAAGTAGAACTTTAATGGCGAGGATCTGAGCTAGTGAGCCTTGGATAGGGGAGGGAATGATGTGTCCTATATAGGTATCTGTTAGGGTAGATGGCACAGCCCCCACCTTGTTTTGCAGTCCTGTCCTGTCTGAATATGGAATAGCTAGGGATTGAAACTGCAGTATCTGGAATCATAGGGTTTAGCCAAGTTTCGACAACAGAGAGGATGTCAGGCTTGTGTTGTTGTAGCCACATGTGGAGGTTATCAAGCTTGCTGAGGAGGCTACAGGCGTCGATGGAAGCAAGGTTGAGGGACCCTTCCCTCCTGTTCAGGGGATGCGCTGTCGGGCCAGTTGGTCCTGGATTGGGGTGAACATTTCCTGAGAGCAGAAGCAGCAGAAGGAGAATTCTCTGGAGATAGGTTTTGAGCATTTTGCTGATTATCTTGTTTGCTAATCTTGATGCCACGGCACCATGGTTGTCCAGCTAGGTTGTAGGTTACTAACATTTGTTGAAGGTACACCAGGGGGCTGACCACTTTAAATTTAAGAAGGTATCCAATGTGCCATATTGGGGTGCAGTGGGCCAAGGTATTAGTATTATGTGAACCTGTAGTCATTCCTGGTGTGTAGTGCATGTCATAGAGAGGTGGTTGCTGGTGGAGAGATTGGTACGAGGTGGACATAGGGAAAAAGGGGCAGTGCAGTGCAGTACAATCACCACCACCACTACAAGCAACTTAATATGCAGGTTTAGACAGGACATGATCAGTTTTTGGGAGAAATCACAAGATAGCTTTAGAGTAGTCACTGTTTTGGGCTATATTAGCAGCAGAAAGTGTGATCTGCTTATGAGAAATAGGAGTGGTTAAAGCAGCAGTGCAAAAATCAGCTGAAAATTTTGACTTATACTTTTTTATGCTATTTTAGATTGCCACTTACCTCCTGACTTGTATGATACCCTTCTGCCCACAATTTGAGTCTGCTTTAGTCCTTTTTGTCATGTTTGAAATAGTAAAAGGAGTGGTCCTTTTTATATAGCTCGGAACAGGTTTTCATCAGTATTCTCAGCTGTTTTGTTCATCAATTGTTTAAATATCACTTACGTTGTGACTAAAATAATACATTATGCACCAGGCAGTGCTACTTGACCTTATGGAACAACAGATGTTCAAAAACAGCTGAGAATGCTGATGAAAACCTGGATTGAGTCATATTAAAGGCGTCCTTTGTTGACTAAACGTAACTTCAACGAACTCAAATTGATTTCGCCTAAAGTCAGGACTCAGGAGGTAGTGGCAGTGTAAAATAGCATTAAAAAGAATAGGTAAAAATTTCACCAGATTCTTGCACTGCTCTTTAAGGCTGAAAGGACTGACCCAATGGAAGAACGATTCCCAGTGTGGGAGGGGTGAGAGTGTATTTAATGGTGGCCTGGGAGTGGGAGGGTGGGAGATGGAGTACAAAAATAGCTAGGAGAGCTAGATAGTCAATAAAGAAAAGCACTCCAATGGCCGTGCTGCCTAAGGCCGTCTGGACCAATCACGGGCCACTAGCAGCAGCACCGCATCAATCGGGTCTAGCAGCAAAGCTCCGGCCTCCAGGGGTGTTAGACACTCGTACCTTGCAGTGGGATCTGAATCCTAGTTACAAGAGGGTGGTCACAGGCAGTCGGATGGGGCCAGCGCAGCGGACGAGGTTGCGGCCGTTGGGCGCCACCAGTGTGGGCAGAATCCCTTGCAGGGGGGGTCTGTATCCTAGTTCCAGGAGGGTGGTCACAGGCAATCAGATGGGGCCAGCACAGCGGCTGACGTTGCGGCTGTTGGGCACCGCTGATGGCAGTAGTGCCATCAGTGTGGGCAGGATCCCTTGCAGGGGGATCCGTATCCTAGTTCCAGGAGGGCGGTCTCAGGCAGTCGGATGGGGCCAGCGCAGTGGCCGAGGTTGCGGCAGTTGAGCACTGCTGATGAAATGAAGATATTTGCCATTTGTAAATTACAGATACTATTTTAATGCTCTCCTATTTGATGGTTTCACAGAAAATCCCTCAGACATTTTTAAACCAACTGGCAGAATCTTGGGTGAGTGCTCATTCCATTCAGGCAAAAATGACACAATTTTCCTCAAGGTCCTGGCAGCTCAGTACACACCCACCATCACACACACACACACACACACACACACACACACACACACCACCATCACACACATACATACACACACACACACACACACACACACAGTAATGTACATCAGATTGCAAAATGGCAACAACTCATGTTTACTTTCAATTGTCTGAGGATCTTTGCCTATTGAATTTATCGATACAGCATTACAGATAAATATTTGGTTACTTTGACAGATTAATCAGTAATTTTTAGGGGCAACACTTTAAAATAAGGAGGAAGCTGTTGGGGCTTCATTCAGGGCAGCAAAAGAACAACGGAAACAAAAACGTTCATGTTAAGAGCCTGTCACGTTGTTGATGCTTTCTTTTATTTGGGGGGGAGGGGATGATACTGAGCACCAAGCACTGATCATCTTAGGGAAATCGACAGATATTTACTCATGGCGTTTTACTGGAATAATTGGATTAATACAAGCCAGCACCAGAAAATTGGAAACAAAGACTGATTTTTAAATGTCATACTATAATGTACTGAGCTGTCAGGACCTTGAGGAAACTGATGTCATTGTTGCTTGAATGGAAACAGCACTCACCCAAGATTCTGCCAGCTGGTCTGAAAATGTCTGAGGGATTGTCTTTGAAACCTTCAAAAAGACGAGCAGTAAAACAGCATCCGAACATGAGAGATGACTGTTCCTACACATCACTTGCAATATATACAGGGTGGTTGTTCTCATGGTGAGCAAATAAAATACGGTAAACGCATTTTACAAACACTGCAATTGATCTTTAAAGAGATTTGCCAAGCTCAGGATATGCACCTCATGTTTAGGTGCCTTACCTCTGCGAAAAGCTTTTCGTGCATATGGCACCTAAAATTCCCCAATGGGTAATACGTATGAGGACTCGTAAAATTGCCAGCACTGTGTCCCGAGGACTTTCAGGTCTGAAGAGCCACCCATGCTCCACCCCTGCACACAGTGAAGTTATGACGAGATCCTAGGGAAAGCGTGGGGAGGTGCTCCATTATAGTCTATGGGAAGTAGCTTTCTGATCATTTTTCTATATTGTACTGGTCATTTGGGGATGAATCAAGGACACTGCTCGACTAACAAGGCCCTATCATGAGATATGCAGCTGCATGCTGCAGGAAAAAGGAAGCAGAACAAAAAAACACGAACAGAATTCACAGCAAAATAAAAAGTACTAAAGGAGACTAAACCCTCCAACCTAAAGCCTTCCTTTTTAAGGAATGTATGGTCCCTTCACATGCAGCTAAGTACCCTAGCAATAAGGAAGGTGGATTTGGTGGTCTTGTGCCTGAAATACAGATACTGGGATGGTGGGCAGAAGATGAGCAAGTTACTGTGTGCTATAGGCTGCACACGCAGCAAGCAGACAGCTATAACCATGGTCTGTGAGACAGCTTGGGCTCACTGCAGGCTCATCCCACACAGATTAACCAGGTGATGTGTGCCTTTTACAAGGAACCGTACTTTTTCATGGGCCCCCTGAATCAGAGCAAGCTAAGTGCCTTTCTCATTAACCTCCCCTTAACTTCCTTGACAGAAGAATACAAGGCAGTGCTAGAAGCTCCACTCTATATTCAGGAGATCCAGGCAGCCATTTCTGCTCTTTCTCCTCACAAGGCTCTTGGTAGTGATGGCATTCCAACTGAGCTATACCAACTGACCTCTGATATAATTTCCCCAGTCCTGCACATTGATTTTCAGGAATTTCATACATGCTCTTTTCTCCCTCCATTGCTACTGGAAGTGGTGATCACTGTTCTTAAAATGAAGGGAAAGATCCTACCCTTCTAGAAGCTACAGGCCCAATTGCTGATTAATGCAGATGCTAACATTCTTGCCAAGGCGCTGGCTTCCAGGTTGGAGCTCATTCTCCCCCACCTCATTCACCCCTCCCAGGTGAGGTTTATGAAAGGGCATTCATGCTCTGATCATCATGGAGTGCTTCTCTAATTGATATTCCAGGCCTCTTCTACTCCCACTCCAGCCTCTGTCATGGCTATTGGCTTTGTAAAAACCTTTGACTCGGTGCAGTGGTGGTACCTGCAGGCCATACTACAAAAGATGGGCTTTGGCCCCCAATTTGAGGGATAGGTTCAAGCGCTGATACACAAAGCCCTCTGCCAACGTTTTGACAAATTCTGTCTTCTCCACCCCTTTAGTTTATGGCGTGGCACCCGCCAGGACTGTCCCCACTCCCCTATGCTTTTTGCCATAGCCATAGAGGTCCTAGCCATAACTCTGCAACACCATCCTAGGTTGCAAGGAAATCCAGTGAGTCAGCTGGACATACATATGCTGCTCTATGCTGACGACTGCTTGGTATTACTTGGGGATGGCCCCCTCTGTTCTCCCTGCTCTACTTGAGACTCTCAGCACCTTCTGGGACATATTCAACCTTAAATCCAATCCTAGAAAGACAGAGGTCTTACCACTACATGATCAATATACCCAGGAGTCCATAGTGTATTTTGTGTTACAATGATCACCTAAAGGTAATAAGTATTTGGGAATCTGGATCCATCTTAACCCCACTGACATGGTGTCTGAGAATCAAACCCCTCTACTAAGAAACTCAAGGAGGACTGTGACCAATGGAAGCTGTTGTTTTTTTTCTCTGGCAGGGAAAATAGCATCAATCAAGCTGATTATGGCCCCAAAATTGATACACTGCCTCGCCCATCTGGTGGTGGACATCCCTGCATGATGGCTGTTCAAAATGAATGCACTACTCGGTGATTTCCTATAGGACAGCAAACCACCATGCTATAGTAAGGTGAATCACAGAGCCATCTAGAGAAGAGGTTGCTGAGGCTTACCATGGTTTCATGCATACTGCACTACTTTTCAATGCATTCAGGCATTGCACTGGCTTTCCTCGATCCCCTCTAATGGGTTCCTGCTTTGGGCAGTAATCAAATGCCAATCAAGGCAAATGGTAGACCCTTCCATCCACCTCTTTTCTCAAAAGCCTGCTGTCAGGAAGATGAGCCCTATCATTTCCCCACCCTTAAGATGTGGAATGAGCTAGAAGGTTGGTTACACATGCCCCTCACCTCCCTGTCACTGCTTCCTCTCTGGGGGAACCCACTAATCAAGGTACTGGGACACCCAATTCACTGGGACCCTGGAGTGACCAGGATTTTGTACTCCTCTGGGATATGTGGCAACCATCCAGTGTGCACCTGGACTCCTTTAAGAACCTTATGCTTAGATTTAACCTCCCTAAGGGGGACTTCTGGAAATATCTCCAAATCCGATGTGCAGTAAGTGAGTGCATAAAGAAACTATCCCCCCAGATCCCACTGAGGCCAACACACAATCTACAATCATGGCTGACAGTCACCAACTGCAGGGTGGACCTGGTACACAAACAGAGTCTGAAGACCACCCCACACCCATTGGAGGGGGCAAAGAGTAGATGGTCCTAAGCCTAGGGATTAGTAATATCTAAGACCCAATGGTCTCAGCTCTGGCTGCTCATCCATAAAACCTGCCCTGATATGAGGAGTCTCATTCACAAAGAGATCATGCACTCCTGGTATCATATGCTAGCCAACATAAAATTCCTCGGCCTCATATCCCTGGATGTATGTTTGAGGTGTCATGCTCCAGGGGCTGATCTCCTTGACATTATACAGAGCTGCCCCCAAATCCTCCACTTTTGGTCCAGTATCCATGAGTGCTGTAACAGAATTCTGGGAGGCACCTTCCCCTGCTTTCCTCAGAGGTACATTCTAGGTCTGCCTCTACCTACCACCCTTCTTCCATATAAATGAATGCAATGAAGCCTAATAGCCATTATTGAGGCCAAGAGGCTTATACTCCAGAGATTGAGATCTGACTAGGTTCCCTCAATTGCTCAATGGTTGGCAGCAATAAGAAATCTGGCTACATTAGACAGAATGTCACACTTTGCGAGGAAATCATTGCCCTCATATCACAGTGTCTGGGAACCATTCCTAACCTCCCGCTTCACAATGAGAAACCCTGCTCCTGCCATTGGCCATGGCAGCCTCCTTCTAATGTCTAATGATACTAAGGTCCTGGATGCATCTCTCATTAATCTCTCATTAGATCCCCCCTCAGAGCACCATTTACTAGTGGCCTACACCCCATGGTTACCATTTTAACGAGGTTCACTAAATTGCACCTGTGCATCTGTTATTACTGTTGCCTGTATGATCACTGTATAGCAATGCATGCCTGCATGTTTTCTAGACAGTGATGTACTGCTGTCATGACTGTTTTTCTGTTTTTTGTGTGAAAATATTACCTACAAAAAGAATTAACTGCAAAATAAAGTAAAAGAAACAAGCATTTGTCAATGCCGAATGTTGTCTTGCTGGCATTGGCATTGGTAGTGCAGGACCTAGAGAGATGCATAATAGGAATGGCAGTGAAGTATTGAACTGATGCCAACCCCACCCCCACCCTGCAGAGACTGACCGGCATTGAGATGTGCCTTTGGGTCGTTGGCCATAACGCTCATGTCATTTCACCTCACCCTACTCTGCAGACACTGACAGTAATGGTGTGCCTTAGTCTTCGGCTCACGCCACCCCATTACATAAGAAAATATGCTGAGATGGGTGCAATATAGGAGAATGGGGTGAACTTTGGGATCGAAGAGTCCAAGGCACACCTCAATGCCTGTCACTGGCTACAGAGTGGGGGTGGGGGTGGAATGGCGTGAGCATTACAGCCGACAAGCCCAAGTCACACCCCTGACACCTGTCAGTCTCTACAGGATGGGGCGTTACAGTTGGAACCCCTAATGCCCGGGGTGTTTTCACTCTAATTTTTCAAGATGGGCTTTTTGTGACCCTACCTCATGAACAGTGGCACTATCAGTTCGTTAGCTGAAAGGTGATTTTGCACAGTGACTTCGCCATTTGGCGCCACAGGTGCAAAAACACACTTCGGGCAGGATGTGAAAAATGACAGCTGTACTGTTCATGAGGAGGTGTAAAAAATGGCAATGTTGAAAATCTGGAGTGAAAATATGAAAAATTAGTGAAGTCAAGAGCATGCATAGAAACTGCGCAATGCATGCCCGTAATGCAATTATTTTGGGGATTTTGTTAACCAGATTTTCAACATAGGCATTTTGGGACCTCTGCTCATGAACAGTGTGCACTGCAATTTTGTTAATCTGTCCTGAAAGTTGATTTCCCACAGCGACTGCGTCATTGTGCAACAGATGTGCGAAAACACATTTTGGGCAGCATGTGAAAAATGACAGTTGTACTGTTCATAAGGAGGAGTGAAAAAATGGCACTGTTGAAAATCTGGAGTGAAATTATTTAAAATTGTTGAAGTTACAAGTGTGTGTAAAAACTGGGCAACGCATGCTCATAACAGTCATTTTTTGAATTTTTTCACCAAATTTGCAACGTAGGCTTTTTGGGACTCCACCTCATGAACAGTGGCACTGTCATTTCATTAATCAGTCCCAAAAGGTGATTCTGCACAGTGACTGCAAAATCACCTTTCGGCACTGAATAATGAAATGACAATCCATGTGTTCAGGAGGTGGGATCCCAATAACCCCATGTAGAAAATGTGGTGCCAAAATTCAAAAAAATGGCTGAGATATCCACGTAAGTTGAACCCTCCCATTGATTCCATTATACAGCTTACTGTGATTTTCTTCAGTTTGCGGTCGGCTTTTGAAGAATTCAGATGTGTCCCACTCCACCGAAGATGGTCACACCAGACCTCCGGAGGTAAGTATGGGGTGAGGGTGGGTTGCAAGGAGGTGGGGTGTGCAGAGGGTGGGTGCGGTTGGGAGGAGGGGCATTCTGATGATGAGGACAGTTTCCTTTTACAGGGATAAAAAACTGACATGGGAGAATGTTTTCTTTCTTTACAGGTTTTACAAACAAATACATTTGGGCACACAGGGTGGACTCCCAGTGTGCCACATGAGTTGGGGACTGAAGCCGATGGGGATTGGGCATCCCTGTCGGCAAATAAAAGTGTTTGGGGGACATGATGCCGATGGGGATTGGGCATCCCCATCGGCAAAGAAAGTGTGTGTGTGGGGGGCATGATGCTGATGGAGATTGGGTACCCCCATTGGCAAACAAATTGAACTGAAGGAAGGGGGCATGCCGACAGGGGGATTAGGCACCCCTGAAGTCAGTTTTCTGGGAATTGTGTGATGGATGGCAGGAGCCACCATATTTATTGAAATGCTTCACCAGGAAAGGCATGTATGGGAGGCATATCATCTGTGCCGCTGCATGACGAGCTTGTCTCTGATTGCAGCAACACATTTCTTACAGGTTGCGGCCACTTTACAAAAGTTTTGCGTCAGTGCTAGCATGCTGGCTAATTGGGGAATAAGGGATGCACCTACTAAAGTGTGCCCCACATTCCCAATACTGACACACCTCTCACTGCTAGTACAGTACTACCACAAGATGTTGCTTGCGCTCGCACACAAGACAACATAAAAAGAACTTTGGGAAAGGATACTTACCATCACATTAGTGATGGCCATGCTATGACATGGCACTAAGATAACAGACAGAGGAAGTGGAGAAGGAGAAGTGTTGCTTGATGCAGGAGGAGGCAGCAGGACAGAACACCTGTGAAGAGAAGAGAAAATTATTTTGACTCTACTCAAGTAGCCACTGTGACTGACTGCACAGTATATCCATTGTCCCCTTCCAATACCAGTCTTACTATACCTGTAACCTGTAAAGAAGAAAGAGAAATTATGTAGCCTTAGTTGGCCACCATGGTGTCCACATGGTATATCCATTGTCCACTCCCAGTCTTACTATATCTGTCAACTGTGGAGAAAAAAAAAAGAGAAATTATTTTGCCTCACTTAGCTTCTGTGTCACTGTGTACCTGTGAAAGGAAAACAAAAAATAATAAAAAATTAAAAAAAATCATGAAATTACATGTCAGATTAGTGAGGGCATGCTGTGTACTGGCACAATGATGCCACAGAGAGAGGTGGTTGAGGAAGAGGTAAAATAAGTCTGTGCCTTGAGGGTTCTCTGGATTTGCAAGTGGCTTGGCAGTCATTCCTGTGCATGTACACTGTACAAACCTGCAGTGAGAGGTAGAGAAAAGGAAAGAAAGCAATACATTTTAGTGTCTTGCAAGCAATAAGGTGAATCCCCTCCTGTGTGAGGATGGGGAGTGTGAACAACAGTGAAAGTCACCATCACAGCAGACAAAGACAGGCCTTTCTGGACTTCAGGTCTTACTGCCTTTATGGGCTGGGTTGCTGGAGGCTTGGCTTGAGGGTTGTTTGGCTGGTTGGCCTTCTGGCTGGAGGTCTTCCTGGCAGTGGCATTTACAATGGATTAAGAGTCCAGGTTTCTCAGTCTGGATGCGTGCGGTTGGGTCAGGATGGCCCATGTTGCTTGTGGATGTGGAGGACACAAGCAGGCCAGAGGAGGGGGCTGTGTCTTGTTTGCTGGAGGAGGCATGGTCCACACGTCTGGTTATGGTGCTTATGCTGGATTAAGAGTCCTGGTTTCTAAGTCTGGATACATGCAGTGGAGATGGCACTGGCCCATATTATTTGTGGATGTGGAGGACACAAGAAGGCCACAGAAAGAGAAGGAGGCATCATCTTGCTTGGTGAAGGAAGCATGGTCCACTTGGCAGGCAATGCTGTTTATGCTGCATTAAGAGTCTGGGTTTCTCAGTCTGGATGCATATTGCTGGTATTTAATTATGCAGGATTCAGTGATTTTATCAAATAGGAGAGGGTGCAGGCAGGTAATTGGATACAAACAGGAAACAGTAGCATAACTTGAGAGAAAGTAAAATGACACAGAAAAAACGTGAATCATAAAGAAAATTTTTCAACTGAGGAGGAGGAAAGGATGGACAGAATACATAGATTTTTGTGCTTTATCCTCATTAAGGAAGCAGCCCTCACAGTATTTCAGACTGGAGTTGTCCCCACATGGGAATTCTTTCTTCATCCATGCTTCATCTACAGTACATCAGTAGAAGTCAATTTGCCAATGCCAACAACCTGCTCTTCAGGTTCATCTCCACTTCCACTGCCACCTTCATGTGGTAGGAATGCTGACATGATTGTGTTTTGTGGAGTATGCCCTAGGTTCATTTTAATAATGGTTAGCATGCCAACATTTCTAGTTGACAGATATGTACACCTGTCCTGTACAATGGCCTCACTGAACTTAATACACTCTCCACATTGACACGAGGGTGGGCATTTGATTGTTACTGAGGCAGTGCTGGCCAATCACTGACCATGCTACTCCAGACCAGTATAGCAAGGGCTCAACCGTGATGGTAAGGTGCCTGGTGTCTACCAAATATGCATCCACCATGCATTGCGCTGCATTGCCTGCACTCCTGCTTACTCATCAGCCTCCTCCTTTTCCTCCAAGTCTTCAAGTCCCACCTAGTACAAACTAGTCCAAAGTGGGTTTGTTGTATTTTTTAATTTTAACTTGCATGTTTTTTCAGCCTGTTTACCATGTAAGGTGGCAGAAACACCCAGTCTCTGTTGAGTTGCATGTTGTTCCTTAGATAAATATGACTTTAACATCTGTATCCCATGTACCCACCTTGTTAGAAGATCAGTTAAATTTTGGACCTGATCATGTCCACCTTCAGTTATTGATAACTGGCCATATTTGTAATGTAAATCCAGCATGGTTGCAATCCCCAAATCTGCAGACTGCAGAATGCTGGAAATATGGCTATTGCAGTCTAAGGCATGGGGCATGTGTTTCATTAAGGCACAACTTTCTATATCAGTACCTGCCTCCAGCCCCTGCTGTACATTCACTAGCATCTGCTTCAGCACACGTAGAAAGAGAAACATAGAATTTGTCATCAGATAAGGACCGCTTGGCCCACTCAGTCTGCCCATATGTTCCCTGCCTAGTTCGCAGACCCTAACTGATCTCTGGTGACCCTCCCTCCTCCCTGCCTATTTATTAATATTCCCCTATGTCTATCCCATGAATGCTTGAAGCCCCTCACTGTTTTCACCTCCACCACTTCCAGTGGCAGTTTGTTCCATACATCTAAAACCCTTTCAGTGAAGTAGTACTTCCTCACATTGGGAGGGCTTTAAGCCCGTGGTTCGATGGGAGGAGCAACAACTTCACTCCCCCATCGAGTTTAAAAGGTCACAAACATCCTGGGCCTCGCCAGGTTTCTTTCTCATTGCTGGCCAGGCGCTGCTCTCCGTTGGCCTCCTGCGCTTCGCTTTCGCAGTTCATCTATATGGATTCTTTTATGTCGACTAATTGGTAAGCCTTCTTACGGCTCTAGGTCACTCCCATCTCTGGTTGTATGTGTTTTCCCCACGTCTGCTACTCTTTCGTTGTTGTCGTATCATTTCTCTGCCTCGCTTCTCTCTCACCCCCTCATCATCCCTCGTTTCTCTCTCTCATTCTTTTCAGCCTCGCCCCACCCATTGCTGCTTGCTCATGGCCCTTTGCCATTGCCAGTCTGTTCCACCTGTGGCCCCTCATGTCTACTCTTCTCTGCCTCTCACCTTCGCTCATTTGCCGAGCTGCCAACTCTGCTCTGGATCGGGAGCTGCCCTGGATTTTGCAATATGCCCTTGGAGCTGGGACAGGACCTCTGGTGATGCTAGGAGCCTCGCGATTTGCTTATGTACTGTTGGGTTGCATTTTTTTGTTGTTGCAAGTAATTCTCTGGAATTTTTTTTCGTTTGGCTGCTCCATGCATGGGATGGTATCGTCCTTTAATTAAATCATTTGGCTACGCTCCATTCTGCAGTATAAAGCCGTTGGATGCTTCCTTTCTGTGGAATTTGCGTGCTACGTTGCAGTAGCTTGCTATAGCTTGCTGGTGATAGCATAGGCTGTATGGTATGGAGGTCCGAGCATGGAACTCTGGACCTGGAATTTCCAGTTTTAATCATTCCTTCCCTCCCCCTCTGACCTTCTGCCTTTCGCATTGTGCTCTGCTTTTACCCTCAAGTTTCCCTTGATGCGTCTCGATTTCTTGCCATTCTTGCTCTTGTTAGCCTTCTTTTTGGACACACACTTTATTTCCTCATTGTCTGCTGCTGTTGGGCTGGTTTCTGGTCATTGCCTCTCTGGGGGCCTGTTGTTTCATGGGCTACTTGGTGGGTGTGCCCCCTTCTGGCCGTTTGCTATTTGGACCTGCACTCTGCTCTTTGCTGTTGGGGGTTGGGAGATATGTTTCCTCATCCTTGCTCCTTCTTTCTCCCCTCCCACAGTTTTTTCCTGCATTCTCGGTTGATTCCACTGCCTTTCACCCTTTGCTCTCCACCTCATTCAGTCTCTACTTCTCATCATCTCCTATGATCTTAATGTTTGATTTCCTTCCTCCTTGCCTGTTCTTCCTTCTCCTTCGCCTCGCCCCTCTCCTCTTCCGGTCCCTCATCCTCATGTTCCCTCTGAACTCCATTCCTCTTCTTCCCCTCTGTTCTTGCTTCTTTTGGCATCGCCATTGGTAGCCCTTTCAGATTCTCGATTCCTCACCTCAACCTGATCATTTGCTCTATCCGTCCTGCCCTGGCTGCCTCCGTTTGGCCGGCAATCGACAATTCTTTTAGCCTACCTCTCCTGAATTTTCTGCTCCCTGTCCACACTACCTTGCCTGGTCTTGCTCTCCTTGGGTTCTCTGCTACCCCCTCGCCCTCTCCCTCTAGTTCACATACCCTCTGGTTCTGGACTTGCTTTCTTGGCTTCAGAGCATGTCTCCTTTCATGGATCCTCATTGCTTGCATTGCTATTGCATCCTGTGCTACATCATCGACCTCAACATCAGGGTCTAATTCCCGTCGTGGCCTACATTCTATATTTCTTTTTAGGTGTGCCTATCATGGCTCCTATGCTGCCTCATCTCCATGCTAGCCCAGATTGATTCGATATCCAATTAAGGACATGCTGGTCCCCATTACCTTACCTCGATCTGCTCGTATATTTCACCTGCTCAATCAATATGCCTCAGCTGTCTCCATCTGGCCTGCACTCAATATTCTTTGGGCCACCTCCCATTAGGTCCCATGCTACCTAATCTACTTACTGTGTTCCTGCAGCGCTCATCATTGTCTGTATTCATCTTCCTCAGTCACATCGATTCAGCTCTATCTCTGCTCCTAGCCTTGCCAGATGTATCGAGTTCATAACTCCAGTTATCATTTACTCAGCATTATGTTCATAACTCCAATTGTTTGCTCATCCTTACTTCAAGGTTTCTCTATTTAATGGTACCAGCTGCATCCTTCTGTGTCATCCTCAGTACTAGTCTCCCTTGGGAATCTGTCTAATTCTGCACTGAAAGTCTAACCCATACTAGTTTCCAGTCTCTCACCTAGTGGACTGCTCCACATGCTGATTGTTGCCCTCTGCGTATCTTAGTGCTTTTGCTGTTTAACCTTATCTCTCTCCCCCCCACTTTGAGGATTTGCCCTGTAGTTCTGCTTGCATTCACCAGCTTCAACAGGTATGTATGCCTCATCTGTCTATTTCTTGTAGTATTCAGACCTTTTCGATCATGTTTCTCCTCACCCTTCTCTTTACTAGGCTTAATAATTTGTCTAGATCCAGTATTTTTGTATGGCTCTTGTTCCCTAAGCAGCCAATCGGCTTGGTCATCCCATGCTCATCTACTTCAATTGACCCTGAGCTTTGTTCTTTCCTACCTCAATTTCCCCATTGACTACTCCTGCTTTGGTGTGCCCTTGTGCTGCTCCCTCTCCTTGGCACTCTCAACAAACCCAGCCATCCAGAATTCAATCCAGTCATGGCTTCTATCTCCTCGTGCCACGATTTATCTATTTGTTTGCTCTGCCATTCATATCCTTGGGCCATCCATGGCTGACTCCATCCGACCTTCCATTGAACCGGGCTTAAGTGCCACCTCATCCAGCTTGCCCTCCTGCCCCATTGCGGAGCCTTCCTCTTCATGGAGTCTACTTGCTCCACATCGTCCATCATTGATCCCTTCATCGGAGATCCTTCGACTCATTTAGTCCCCTCAGCTCCATGCTACCTGGCCTCAACCTGCTCATCTAATTCAGTCTCTGTCTCAGTATGCCTTGGCATGGTTCGCTGCCATGTTTGTGCTCTTCCCTTACTCTGTCAGGCCATACCTATCATGGATCATATACCGCCTAATCCAACTCGCCCCCGTGCAGTTCTCATCCCATACGGGCTGGGTCCTATGCTACCTTATTGACCTCCCTACCGTCCTTCATCCTTTCACACCTCACTTTCCAGTACCTGCCTTCCTGGTGTCAATCCCTCTTGGTACCTTATCCGTTTCTGTTACCTTCCTCAGCCTATCACTCATTCTAGTTCTGACCATAGTGGATTCTCTCCACTCATGGCTCCCTTCCTCATCGTTCATCATCTGGTTTGTCTCCCCTTGATCGCCGTCCTGTGCTTACCTTCTGATTCGCATACCCTTTGGTTCCTGTCACGCCTTTTTGGCCTCAGAGTCTGCCTCCCTTTGAGGAGCATCATGGTTAGTGTCGCTCCGTAGAGCATGATACCGTCATTCAAATTATTTTCATGTTCATTCCTGTCTCCTCTTATTCCTATCCCATACAGGCTCTCCAAGTTTCACTCCGTTCGTGGCCTATTGTTGATATTTCTTTTGGGCGTACCTACCATAACTCCTATGCCTCCTATCAACCGCGGCCAACCTGCTGTATGTGTAGAGTTCATACCTCCAGTCATATCAAGTTCATAAATCCAGTCATCATTCACTCAGCATTACCTCAAAGCTTATCTATTTACATCACTTACTCTACCGTTCCTATCACTGAATTCCATACTACCTCATTGGCTACAACCTCAGGGTCTAATTGTTTACATCGCATAATCAAGCATGCCTCTTTGACCTCAGTGTCTGCTCACTCACATCGCTCAATCAAGCGCATTGCTCCACCAAGCCAGTCTGCAGAATTATTTGTCTCCTCATCAGCACATCTGGAATATCCTTGTAAGCACATCTGGATACCCCTTGTTCCTCTGACTCCTACATGGATTTCCTCCCTCCCATTCTTGCTCCTCTTATCTAATATCTCTCATCAACTCCTTGAGCATGCCCTCCTTGGGTCCCTGCTACCTCTCGATCCTTCTTTACTCTGTCCTTCTTTGGAATTCTTTCCCTCTCCCATCATGATACCTCTACATGGGTTTTCTCCTTCGCATCAAATGCTCGATCCATGTCCTTCCCTTCACCTCCTCAGCTACGTCTGTGCTTTTCTTTTGGGGTTCCCTTTTCCTACCATGCCTCGGTTGGCTCAGCCTGGTCTGCTTACCAGCCTCCATAGCATTATGCTCTGGCAACTCCATCTGACCTCCTCCGTATTGCCCTATTGCAATTTTCTTGCTACCGGTGGGGTCCTTTGCTAACCCATTGCATCCTTACCATCCTTCGGCCTTTCATACTTCACTTTCCCACTTCAGCCTCCATGGCTTCAATCCATCTTCATACCTTATCCATTCTTATTTTACTTTCCTTAGCATAGTGAGTTTCTGGCATGCCTTTTCTAGTGTCAGTCATCAGGGATTCACTCCACTCATGGCCTCATTCCGCATCCATCACTGTTACATCGATTCAACTCTACCTCCACTCAAGAGCCATGCCTTCCTATCCGTCGCCCCTTGTTAAGGGCTGGCTCAAGGCTCTCCACCATTATTCAAGTTCCTTTCTCATTCCTTTCTGAATATACCTCCTTTTGAGAAGCCTCCTTATTCACATTGCTCTATTCATTCCAAATCTACCTCCTTTAAGTAGTCTATTTAGTCACATTGCTCTATCAAGCATATCACCCATATAGTTTGCATACTCTCTGGTTCCAGCTATGCTTTATTGGCCTCAGAGTATGTCTCCTTTTGAAGAGCCTTATTATTGCATCACTCTATTGAATCCTATGATATTCATCGCCCACAACATTAGAGTCTAATCATTCGCATTGCATGTTCATACCTTATCAGCCTCTGTGTCTACATCCTCACCTTGCTCAATCAGGAGTACTGCTCAATCAGACGCACCTCTTATTCAATCTCATGCTACCTCATCGTCCTTCCACCCCAAACATCATCAGTCTGGAGGGAAGACAACCTAGGCCTTGGATCCCCAGAGGTTTCCTCCTCAAAGGGGTTTTTTCCTCTCCACTGTGTCAATGGTCATAATATTAGTTAGAGTTTTACGTCAGGTCCTGGATCAGGTCCTCTTACCTATTATGTGCATTTTCAACAAATCACTCTGTCTCGGACAATTCCCCTCTGCCTGGAAGATTGCCACAGTTACCCCTGTCCATAAAGGTGGTGACAGGACTCTTCCGGGTAACTACCGACCATCTCAATCCTCTCCCCCTCTCTAAGGCGTTAGAAAATTGCGTCCCAAGTCTCTGACTACCTCTGTAAGTACAATGTTCTCTGCCCTGAACAACACGGGTTCAGAGCAGGTCATAGTACCAATACAGCACTCCTGGAATTTTCCAACTTCCTCCATGCCTCCTTGGACTCTGGTGCCCTGGCTGGTGCTATATTCATTGACCTGTCTAAAGCATTCAATACCGTTTAGCATCCTCTTTTGCTGTCACCCTCGACCTAATAGGCTTTGCCTCAGGACCTGTTCCTGGTGCACCAGCTATCTCTCATCGCTCCCAATGTGTGAAAGTCAGCGGTACTCTCTCTGAAACATGCCCCATTCGCTCTGGGGTGCCGCAGAGGGCTCAATTCTTGGACCCCTACTATTCTCACTCTTTCTAACTCCCTACCCAGCAGTTTATGCGGGTAAGATGCTTCTCTATGCTGATGATGCTGTTCTCGTTGCCTCCCACAATGACCCCATGCTGCTACAGAACTCCCTCCAACTAGTCTTTGACTCTGCAGCTACCTGGTTCACTGAGCACCGACTTGTTATCAACCTTAAGAAAACAAAAGCGATGCTCTTCTCCCACCCCAAAATAAGTACAGCAAGTTTCCCTTAGCTGTCCACTCACACCCAATCTCGTCATTGACCAGGTGCAGTCCTATAAATATCTTGGTATAACCTTTGACCCTGCACTTTCATTCCATGGACATATACTGCCCTAAATTCTGTTGCCAACTCACGGCTAGGCATTCTTTACCGCACAAGAAATGCCTCCCTCCTGATGCCCTCTGCCTGGCTGTCACCTCCTCTGTCATGTCTCTCATTGACTATGGCCTTCCGGTCTATGGCTCAGCAGATCAGACTGCCCTCAACAAGGTTAGTCTCACAGTAAATAAGGCCTGCAGACTTATCACTGGTGCTCCCAGACTCACTCACACATGTGAGCTGTACACCCTGGCTACCCTACTCAACCTAGAAGAGCGACTCATGTATCAGACATGCCAGCTCACCTTTAAAGCCCTGCGTGGCCTATCCCCCATAGGCCTACCCAACTCCATTCACCGTACTGCACCGACCCTGATCACGTGCAGCTCGTCAAGAAACTACCCTAGTTATTCGAGAGCCAGGACCTCTCAAGGTCAGAGGGCATTCCCTACCGTGCGCCCCACTGGTATAACTCCCTCCCTGCCAGTGTCTCAAACTCACTAACCTTAGCTTGCTTTAAGCCCAGGCTCAGAAACTTCCTGCTTAGCTCTCGCAAATGCAACTGCCGCTAGCCTAGTGTAAAAAAAACCAAAAAAAAACCATATACTCTGTTTGACAATGCTCACTGAGTGGCTCCCCCCCTTCCTTTCCCTACTAATTCCTCCTCCCCTATCTCCCTCCCTTCTACTCCCACCAGCTCTCCCCCGACCATAAGTTTTGCACCTTTTGTTATCTTTTGCTTCGTTGGAGATTGTATTCTATTGAAACAAAATTGTAATTGAACTGTAACTTTTTTGTTGTAAGTACTGTGTCCCTTGTACTACTGTTCTGATGTCCTCTTTGTGACGAGGTACCTTTGTAAATGAGCCTCTGGCTCAAAGGTTTCTAAACTGATGTTTAACTAAATAAATAACTAAATAAATAAATAAATAGAGTTAGTGCTTTCTTCATGTTAGTTAGTTAGGTTCCGCTGTTGGATGGAGGCGGATGGTGACCCCGGCTTTCCCTTCTCTCCTTAGGAAGTTAGCCCTTCTCTTCACAGAATTCATTCATCATCTTTGCCTCTTCGAAGCTTGACATATTGGGTATTCTTTTTGGGCTTCTTCCTAACCCACCTTTAGCCAATGTATTCATTCCAGGCACCTGTAGGGGGGAACCCTCCTCTAGGGTTCCTTGTGTCGTACCCCTACAGGGTGGTATATCCCACGGATAGAGAGGCGGAAAGCCACATAGCAAGTCAAGTTACACAAGCGTCATCTCATATTATCTCATCCAGTTGCATAAGCACATTGAATGGGAGGGCTTTAAGCCGGTGGTTCAATGGGTGGAGCAACAACGTCACTCCCCCATCTAGTTTAAAAGGTCACAAACATCCTGGACCTCGCCAGGATTCTTTCTCATTGCCCACCATTCACCCCTCCTCCTCTAGTGGCTTGTCTCTCTTCCCTGTGGGCTTCTTCCTAACCTACCTTTAGCTGACGCATTCATTCCAGGCACCTGTAGGGGGGGAACCCTCCTCTAGGGTTCCTTGTATTGTACCCCTACAGGGTGGCATATCCCATGGATAGAGAGGTGGAAAGCCACAAAGCAAATCAAGTTATACAAGCATCATCTCATATTATCTCATCCAGTTGCGTAGCACATCAAATCCTTTTTAAACTCTTCCACCCTACAGCTACATTGCATGTCCCTGCTCCTGGTGCTCTTTTTCATTCGTTCCCTCCACAGCAGCTCTCTAGGAGTTCAAACCCTTCTGGTTCTGGGCCTTTCTAAGCAAAAATGAAGCCATACGCACCATACTATAAACAAATACAAATACCTCATCAACTATAAGTGCTACATACAAAGTATGAGTGGCAAAGTTGTTCAGCCCAAAATTACGTTTCTAACGATGGTATGCAATGAATTCTAAGCAATTAGTTTTCTTTTTATACTAGCCAAAGTACCCCCCAAAACTGACTTTTTTAATAAAAAGGCAACGTAAACCATTTTTTGTGGAAAACATGTAACATATCAACACCAAATTATGAATCCATACATGTTAACCAGGTAGTAAAGTAATTCTGCACTAAAAAACAAGCTTTTGAATACAAAACATGTATTTTTATCCTTTTTTTCAACATGCTTTTGCAAGGCTTGACGGACAATAGTCAACCATACACACTATACCATAAACAAATGTAAATGACTCCTAAATTGTAAGAGATACAAAGTATGAGTGGCAAAGTTGTTCAGCACAAACTTACCTAATGGTGGTATGCAATGAATTCTAAACAATTTAGTTTTTTATACTAGCCGAAATACTCCCCCAAATTATTTTTTTTAAATAAAAAAAAGCAACGTAAACCATTTTTTTTGTGGAAAACATGTAACATATCAACACCAAATTATGTATCCATACATGATAAGCAGGTGGTAAAGTACCCCTAGAAATACTTTAAATAAGCCCAAAGTTGATTGGCTGGCTAAATATATATATATATATATATATATACAGTGGTGTGAAAAAGTATTTGCCCCCTTCCTGATTTTCTCTATTATTGCATATTTGTCACACTGGATGTTTTCAGGTCTTTAGACAAAATATAATATTAGATAAAGGAACCTGAGTGAACAAATAACACTTTTTTTTTACTTATTTCATTTATTTAATGAAAAAGTTAACCAACACCAACTGGCACTGTGTGAAAAAGTAATTGCCCCCTAGTTAAATCAACCCAATTAAAAGGATAATTAGAGTCAGCTGATTGAACACAGCCAGGCTTGATTACAGCAAGCCCTGCTCAATATAAACCTCACTTATTTTGACCCTTACCATCAGAGTCACGTTGTCAGCACAAAGATTCAACCAGCACATTATGCCATGATCAAAGGAAGTTCCTGAAAAGATCAGAAAAAAATGTGTTGCCCTCTATCAGTCTGGAAAGGGTTACAAAGCTATTTCTAAGGCTCTGAACTCCATCGAACCACAGCGAGAGCCATAATCTCCAAATGGAGAACACTTGGAACAGTAATGAATCTTCCCAGGAGTGGGCGGCCTGCCAAAATTACTCCAAGGGTGCAGCGTAAAATCATCCAGGAAGTCTCAAAGGATCCTAAAACAACATCAAGAACTGCAGGCTTCTCTTGCCTCAGCTAAGGTCAGTGTTCATGACTCCACAATCAGAAAGAGACTGGGCAAAATGGGCTTCATGTGAAGTAGCAAGGTGGAAACCACTGCTAACCAAGAAGAACATAAATGTCTCGTCTCTCATTTATGAAAGCACCTGGATGATCCACAAGCCTTTTGGGAAAATGTTCTATGGACAGATGGTCAAAGTGGAACTTTTGGTGACATGGATCCCATAATGTCTCGCGTAAAAGCAAACACAGCATTCCACAGTAAGAACACCATACCAACAGTCAAACATGGTGGTGGTAGTGTGATGGTGTGGGATGCTTGCTGCCTAAGGACCTGGATGACTTGCCAAAATTAAAGGAACCATGAATTCTGCTCTGTACCAGAAAATTCTTAAGGAGAATGTCGGTCATCCTTCCGTCAGCTGAAGCTGAAGCGTAGTTGGGTCATGCAGCAAGACAATGATCCAAAACACAAAAGTAAGTCCACATCAGAATGGATAAAAAGAAGTAAAATTAAAGTTTCGGAGTGGCCTAGTCAAAGTCCAGACTTAAACCCAATAGAGATGCTGTGGCAGAACCTGAAACGAGCAGTTCATGCTCAAAAACCTACCAAATGTTACTGAATTAAAGCAGTTCTGCAAGGAAGAGTGAGTTAAAATTCCTCCACAGCGATGTGAAAGACTGATACTGAATTATAGAAAGTGTTTGGTTGCAGTCATTGCAGCTAAATGTGGCGTAACCAGTTATTAAGTGTAAGGGGGCAATTACTTTTTCACACAGTGCCAGTTGGTGTTGGTTAACTTTTTTCATTAAATAGGTGAAATAAAAAAGGAAAAAAGTGTTATTTGTTCACTCAGGTTTCCTTTATCTAATATTACATTTTCTCTAAAGACCTGAAAACATCCAGTGTGACAAATATGCAATAATAGAGAAAATCAGGAAGGGGGCAAATACTTTTTCACGCCACTGTATATATATACACACACACACACACACACATGCAAACTGGAGATGTCCACAGATGTCTCCTGGAGAAACTGTGAGTGATTTGCTGCCACCTTCAGTCACTATAAGAGGGAAAGGGAGTGTTTTCTGCTGCCATCTGCAGCCGCTACTGGAGGGAGTGAGATTCCCCTCCTACATCCTGTTTACCCTTGTGAGGTACTTGTAGGTCTCTATCATGTTACCACTTTCTCTCCTCTTTTCCAGGGTGTACATCCTGAGATTTCTCAGTTTTCCCCTTAGGGCATTTGGCACAGCCCCTGCACCATTTTATTTGCCCTCCTCCAAAATGACTCTACCCTGTCTATATCCATCCTTTTTGTTTTCTGCCTCCCCAGACCAGCCCCCAACAGCCTGACCATGCTCCCAGCCCTGTCACCCATCTTCCCCAGGACTTACCTCACCCTGGGTGTTCCTCCCTGGCTTACCCCCAGGGCAGAAATTTCAGGAGCACCCCTTTTCCCCATCAGATCTTGAATTCATTTGACCAGGGGAGCACCACAGTCAATGGGGCAGGGCCTGTGGAGCATATCAGGTGGCATCCTGCAGCAGTCCTGCTTTTTCCTCCTGTTTCTCCCCTGGGAGACATGGCATGCAATGACATCATACTGACTTCTGCAACAACTCCCCAACCTATCTGGCACAAGCCAAACCCCAGCTTCTGTCAGGGGCTAGTCAGGTGCCGAGTGCTTCCCCACTCCCCCCAGAGGGGGAGAGCAATCCATCGGACACTCTGTCCTCCCCCCTGGCTGGCCCTGTGACAGCCTGGGCTTGCATCCAAACCCCGGTCATAGAGGCTGCAGGCAGTAACTCTAACACTGCACTGGTGGGATGGTGTCTATGTCCATTCTGAGGTATAGCCTATATAATTGGACACAATACTCCAGGTGGCATCTCATCAGTGAGCAATACATTGGCAACATCACCTCCCTCCTCCTGTTGGAGATACCCCTCCCTATGCACCTCAGAATTCCACTAGCCATATCCTCTGCTTTGTCACACTCTCCTGCTGCTTCAAGGTCATTAGTTATAATAACTCCAAGGTCCCTTTTTGCTTAGTGACTGTCAGTAACTCCCCCCATCCTATACTCCACTGCTGGGTTCCTATGCCCTTGATGCATGATTTTGCACTTCTTGACATTGAACGCCAACTGCCAGGCTCTTGACCACTCCTTGAGTTTCCCAAGATCCCTGTGCACTCTCTCCACCCTTTCTGAGTGTCAACCCTATTACAGATTTTGGTTTCGTCTCCAAAAAGGCATACCTTCCCTTCAAGTTCTTCAACAATGTCAATTATGAAGACATAGAAGAGGACCGGTTGCAGTACTGAGCCTTGCAGTACCCCTCTGGTCACTATCTTATCATTAGAGTGAGTGCCATTAACCATCTCCCTATGACACCTATCTGTTAAGCAGTTTCTAATGTAGTTCACCAATTTGGATCCCTCTCATAGGCTGTTCAGTTTCTTTATCAGTCTCCTATGCTGCACAGTGTCAAAGCCCTTGCTAAGTCCAGATAAGCCAAGTCCACTGCACTCCCCTGATAGATTTCCCTGGTCACCCAGTCAAAAAAATTAATTATGTACATCTGGCATGACCTCCCCACCCCATGAATCAATGCCGCCTGTGGTCTTCCAGCCCATAAAATTCAAGATAATCTACCAGTCTTTCCTTTAGCAGAGTTTCCATCAATTCCCCCACCATCCCCACCATTGAAGTGAGACTGCCCAGATTATAGTTCTAAATTCCTCCCTGCTGCTGCTCTTAAGTAGAAGGACCACGTCTGCTCTCCTCCAGTCCTCCAGAACCTTGCCTGTTTCCAGTGAACTGTTAAATAAAGCTGTCAGTGGGGCAGTTAGCACCTCCCTGAGTTCCTTTCAGGGTCAGACTGGGGTACAGAGGGCCCACCTGGAAAGAAGATACAAGGGCTCACCTGGAAAATCAATAGAGAAGGGCCCAGGTTGACACACTCATATCAATATTCCACTTCAATCTAGTACACTAGCTCTGTGTTTGCATCTTACATTTATCAACAATGTCCCAGATTCCCCATTTAATTAGAAAAAAGAAGATAAATGCAAAAGTTTTCAGAGTTCAGAAGGTAACCACTTACCCAATTGAGGGGGGTCCACCTGGAAATTTCCAGGTATCCAGGTGGGCCAGTCTGACCCTGGTTCCTTTATTGTCCTTGGGTTTGAATCTCACAGCCCCCACCTGCATACTGTGTGACCCTGAGCTAATTACTTAACTTCCTTGTGCTCCCAGGTCACACCTGGAAACAAGCTTCAGCTTAGTGATAGATCAGGGTGGGCAGTGGATGTGGTTTACCTAGACTTCAGTAAAGCAGTGGATGTGGTGTGCCTAGACTTCAGTAAAGCATTTGACACCGTGCCACACAGAAGGCTTCTGCACAAAATGAGAGCCCTGGGGGTGGGAACAGAGTTGGAGAGATGGGTGAAAAATTGACTGGGGGGAAGAAGGCAAAGGGTGATCGGTAATGAAGTTCCATCAAGGGAGGGAAGGCTGACTAGCAGGGTACCACAGGAGTTGGTACTGGGTCCGATCCGGTTCAATAGTGGGCTGGCAGTATAGCCTAGAGGTTAGAGTAATGAGGTGTGAATGAGCTTGGTACATCCAGCAGACCAAACCTGGGTTTGATTCTCACAACCTCCACTTGTATACTGTGTGACTCTGAGCCAAGTCACTTAACAGCCCAATGCTCCCAGGTCACCTCTGAAAACAGGCACTTGTGCCTAGTGGGCCTTATCTGGATACCAAACACTAAAATAAAAATAAAAATAATATTTTCATAGGAGACATTGCAGAAGGGCTTGAGGGGAAGATCTGGCAATTTGCAGATGATACAAAGCTCTGCAGCAGAGTAGACACTGCCGATGAGATAGAACAAATGAGAAGGGACTTGCACAAACTAAAGGAGTGGTCAAAAGTGTGGCAGTTGAGCTTTAATGCCAAAAAGTGCAAAGTTATGCACTTACAGAGTAGAAATCTAAAAGCAGAGTACAGGATGGGTAGTCAGATACTGGAAGTGATACAGCAGTAAAGGGACCTTGGTGTAATCATAGCTAACAATCTCAAGGTGGCTAAGCAATGCAAGAGGGCAGTTGTGTTGGCCAGTAGAATGCTGGGTTGCATAGGCAGGGGTGTAATGAGAAGAAGGAGGGAGGTGGTGATGCCCATGTACAAACAGCTGGTGAGGCCACACCTTGAATACGGTGTACAGTTCTGGAGACTGTACCTCAGGAGGAATGTAGATAGAGTGGAGAGGGTCCAGAGGAGGGCAATGAAAATGGTGTGAGGACTCAGTCATTTGACATACGAGGAGAGGCTGAAAGACCTCAACATGTATACCCTGGAGAAAAGGAGGGAAAGGGGGGACATGATAGAGACCTTTAAGTACCAAAAGGGTATAAACAAGGTCCCGGATAGTAGTATATTCCAGAATAAGAGGCTCTCAATGACAAGGGGTCATGACATGAAGCTAGAAGGGGGAAGATTCAAGGGAAACATTAGGAAACACTACTTCACAGAAAGGGTAGAGGATGAGTGGAATTCACTCCCTGTGGAAGTGGTGGGAGCCAAAACAGTGATGGGATTTAAGGTTGCTTGGGATAGGCAAAAGGGAATTCTGGAGGGGGGTGGGGGAATTACCCAGATCACCTACAGTAGGATGCTTGGGTAACATGGAGATAAAACACTTGGGCAGACTTGGTGGCCAGGAGGTCCTTATCTGCCGACAATTTCTGTTTCTGTGTTTCTATGTTTCTATGTTTAGTGTGCCTTACCTGGTTAAATAATTTCCCCTTTCCCCCTTTCCACTTTGGGTGTATCTCATCTGATCCCTTAACCTTGTCCACCCTCAGACTTGAAAGTCCTTTGAGGACTGTTTCCACTGAAAATGATTTTGTGTCCCTCCCCCCAACTTTCTTACTGCTGCTCCCCGGTGGACTACCCCACAAACTGAAGACCAAGCAGAAGTACCTGTTTAGGATGGCAGTTTTTTCTTGGTTCTCTTCTGCGCAGTCTTCCCCCTGCCTCCCTCCTTATCCTCACTGCCACTCTCCTTGCTTTCTTCTTCTCACTTATGTACCTGAAGAAAGTCTTATCCCCTTTAGATTCCCCTTTGGCTAACCTTTCCTGTGTCTGCACCTTTGCTCCCCTCACTGCCTTTCCTGTTTTACTTGGCACACCTCCCTGTCTCCCCCCTCTGTATTTCCTTATAACTCCTGAATGCCACCTCTTTTCCTTCACCACCTTGGCCACTTCCCTAGAGAATCATAACATTCTTTTTTTCCTTCTGCTTTTACTCACTTTCTTCATGCAGAGGCTGGTTGTCTTAATTATGCCCTCCCTTGTTTTTCCCCACTGTTCCGCTACCTCTCCCTGGCAATCTTCCTACAAGGCATTTCTGAGGTAGCCTCCCATTTCTTTTAAATCCACACTGTTATAGTTCAGGACCCTTATCCCTGTGTGATTAGCCTCTGTTCCTATCTTAATGTTAAATCACACTATACAGTGATCACTGGTACCTAAGGGACAGCTCACTGTGATGTCTGCAATACTGTCCCTGTTTGTAAGCACTGGGTCCAGCACTGTCCCATCCCTAGTGGATTATTTGATTCTGTCTGAGAAAAGCCTATTGTAGGAGTCAAGGATGCCCCTGCTCTTTGCTGAAGCTGTGGTTGAAAGGCTCAACTCCCCATCTGGCAGACATGAAGTCACCAACTGGCAGCACTTCCGCCTTACTTGCCATACTGGAGATCTGTATACCACCCCTGTATGAATAGCAGCCCCAGAGCCTGTCTCAGGGATGACCCACAGCATCTCTAGCTCTTCCTTTTCCACCAGGTGGCCCTCTACATCCCTGGCCACATGTAGGAGTGGGATGGCTGACTGATACATCCCTACTCACTGCCTGTGCTGCATGTTTGAATTGCTTGAGAATCATGATCAGGCCATCCATTAGTTGCCACTGGTCTGTTGTCAGAGACACAGATACTCCAGCACTCTTAGGTCTTGTATGCAGAAGCAGATATTGTGAGATGGCTTTGTAGTGCTCGTACAAGTGCTAGATCATGCACAGTGTGGAGTTCCCTCTGGTGATAACTTCCAGCTTTATACGGTGCTGAGGCAGTTTGTTTTAGATCTGCAGGTGCCAGAGATGGTCACAGGCCTTTCCAGAACAGGCAAAGGGGGCACAGATGCAATGGTCAACACAGATGCAATGGCCATGGTCAACATGGGTTTGATATCAGGATATGCTAAGCACTCCTGCACAACAAGATTAAAACATTGTGCCAGTCATGGCATCCTGAGAACCCCCCATCACTGAGCCATTATTGCTCACAATTAAATCTGCTTTTAGTGAATGGGGGTGCAGCCACTCATTGGTCTTGTTTAGGACAAGTTCTAGCATTTTCTGACCTGTGGGTGATCCAGTTACATTTTTCACTGCCAGTGTGGCATGTTGGTGAATATCTAGAGTGTTGCTACCACCACAGTTGGGCTTAGTACACATTTTCCCCCATCCAGGGTCAAAATTACCCTAGGTACCTGTTCCCAATTTGCTGTAATACACAGATAGGAGCTCCCAGCTTTTTGGTCACTGGTCCACATATCCATACTTAGATGTATGTACGGTGATGCTGAATGCTACAGGACATGGATTACAGTGCGCGACTCTGTCCCATAGCGTTTAGGAATGGAACGTGTAGAGAAATATTTTCTTGAAACTATCTACCATTTGGACAGGCACAGGTCATTAACCTTCTAAATACCATGTTCTTCACAAAATAGAATGGCAACAAATCAGCTGCTAACATTTCAGCTGTTGCTGCATTCAATTCTTGTGCAATAGCATGATTGTGTTGGTATTTGGACTGACCCTCAAACATGCTAAACAACATAGGTTGAACCTTCAGGGTGTTGGGCTACTTAACAGCAGGACTTATCATGGCGGCATGGTTAGTGGGGTAGTATTTGACTCCTGGGGATTCATGGATGCTGCTCGAATGAAGGCAGTGATTTGGGGTGTTTTCTGCAATGGGGTTATTGTGATTTGGTGCCTCTGGGGATACTACTCAACTCACCACTGCTGCTGCTGTGACCACTTCTAGGCAATCCCACAGACTCCTCCTCATCTCTGTCATAGTTCTCTGGTGAGAGGAGAGTCTGACCTCTGGTGAGAGGCTAAGCATTTTGACCTGAAAAACAAAGAGGGGGACTGTGTAGGGGGTATACCAATCCACTCTAGCAGATGTGCTTCTTCTTGCTGTGAGGGAGGTGAATTGTGGGACACAGGAGGGCTGTCCATGCCTCTGGTCCATAGCCTAATACAACACTATGGGAAAGTGAAAAAGGGAAGTAATCCACCAAATAAAAAGGTGGCCTCAAGTGTCAAAATCCACCTACTAGGTGTTTTTTATTCTTTTAAAATTTATTTTGCTATCCCTGTGTGGCAACACTAAACCAGAAGTAGGAAGTGTGAACACGTCTGGTCTAGTACTTTAAATCCACTGCTGAGAGTGGGCAGAGTGACCAAGAGTGGGGCGTGCATGTATGGGGTCATGCACTGAGACACACGCAGAGACAAGCGCATCTGTGCATGTCTGCTGTGTCTGCTGTGGCCAGGGATAGTGGGCTACAAACTTCTGGAAAAAAGGTAATTAACTAGGTTTATGTGCTATAACCAGGGCCACTGGAAAACTGCGGCAGCAATTATATGGCGGAAAGCGAGATTTTCGGTTCCCCCCACAAGAAATCACGCTTCTCGCAAAAAAACACACAATTCACTTCCCAGTAAAAAAAAAGCTTGTCCAGCTTGCCCACATGCCAACAAAGTCCACAATCAGTCACAAAGCCCACCCACCCGCAAGTCCACAATTACAATGCCCACCTACCTGCATTCCAAGCAAAGTCCCCAGCCATGCTGTATTTAGCCTATTTTAGGTCTGTTGCAGCATCCAGGCTTGCATCACAAGTCCATCTGTAGTGTACCCACTGCAGCATCCCTCCTGATGTGCCCCCATATCCTGTACGCCCTCGACAAAGAAGACCCCTTGGTTTTCCGGCGTGTGATGCGCTTAGTGACCTCATTGGGAAGCACGTCACACCAGCTGGGGCCAATCACGCTGGTCAGAAATTGATTTAAAATTGGTGCTCTTTTTATGTGCTTTGCTCCCCCTCAGGTCTGCCAAACCATGTAAAAGTATGCAGACAGGTGAGGGGGGCTACCTGAGAGAGGCGAGAGGACGGACGAAGCAAGCAAGCATACGAGAGGACCAGCCGGGAGCCGGGAGGAGTAGCCAGCCAGGATAGCTGAGGAAGAAAACATGGAGCAGAAGCAGAGGACTTGGAGCAGAGGGGGACAACACAGCAGAATGTGGAGCAGACGCACAGGAGGTGGAGCACAGGGAGAGTTACTGACTGCTGACTGCTGGCTAGCCTTTACATTCCATAAAAGAGCTGTGTCCTTAGGCTGCCAGTAGTGGGCAACCCCCCTGCCAATTTGCTTTCTGTGCTGCCAGCTGTCAGAAACCCGTATTTGTGTGACCATTTGTGGAGACTGCTGCTGTTGCTGTTAGGAGCTGAACTACACTACAGTATATATATATATATATATATATATATATATATATATATATATTTTATTTCTGCATAAAACTTGTGCCCCCTAGGAGGGAAGGTGGTAGACCAGGGGTCCAGCTAGGGGGCAGCTGCTCTAAAAAAATTGTGTGTCCCCCTCGGATGGAGTAAGGGCCCTGATGGGGGGAGGCATTTCTTTCAAAAAAATTATGAGAGGTGGGAGACCAGGAGGGTCCAGCTAGGGGGCAACTGCTCTAAATAATTTTTGGCCCCCCTTGGAGGGAGTCCAAACAAAGTGAAGGAGGGAGAAAAAATGTACATGTCAAATTGCTGTGGTTTTGCAGAGATGCAGTGGAGGGGTGCGACTGGTGGACTGGCACACTTGGCAAAAAAAATTGTCCTGGCCTCTGGTGAGGGAGCAGGGTGGGGCGGGTGACAAGAATGGCACAGAACAATTTTTTCCATCATGTATGGCGGTCGCCTGGGTCCATTCCTTGCTCCCGTGGTGTGTCCTTGACTCACTGCTGTGGTCCCTTGGAGATGGGAGTGGAGGGGTGGGCCTGGCAGACTGGTACACATGGCAAAAAAAATTGCTCTGGCCTCTGGTGAGGGAGCAGGGTGGGGCGGGTGGCCAGAATCGCACAGAACATTTTTTTCCATCATGTATGGCGGTCGCATGGGTCCATCCCTCACTCCCGTGGTGTGTCCTTGACTCGCTGCTGTGGTCCTTCGGAGATGGGAGTGAAGGGGTGGGCCTGGCAGACTGGCACACATAGCAAAAAAATTGTTCTGGCCTCTGGTGAGGGAGCAGGGTGGGCCGGGCAACCAGAATGGTACAGAACAATTTTTTACATCATGTATGGCAGTCACCTGGGTCTGTCCCTCACTCCCGTGATGTGTTCTTGACTCGCTGCTGTGGTTCATCCATGCGTCACTCCTGTGGTTCATCCATGCATCGCTGCTGTGGTCTGTCCATGTGTCAATCTTGTGGGTTGGAGAATGGATCAATGGGTTGTGCCAACATGGCACAATGCCTTGCTCCTGCATTCTATATAGTGCCCGGATTAAAAAGAAATTGAAAGGTAGCAAGAAAATTGAATTTCTGGAGTCTTTTGTTCCATGGATATTAATAAATCTATGGACAAGCTCAGCGCCTTGACAAGGAAACTCCAAGAGCTGAGGTTTTGAAACCAATCTGCCAGCTTAGAACATTGTGGGATGCAAACTAGTGGAGTGATATTGGAGGATAAAGCATCCCAAGGAACGCTCTCCTCTCTCTATGCGCTGATGTTCTCATTCAAGTCTTAATTTGTTTTGGTTTAATTTTGTTTTAGTTAAACTATACCATGTCTACACCGCCACCAAAGCTCTTCCGTCTTTCTTGCGAAGAGGCCAAGGACCATCATGTCTCTTATCTAGTGCGTGCCAACGATCGGGTTACGTTATATCCAGAGGAGCTTTATGAGGATGGAGGACTGCAGTTTTGTCGTGCTTGCACCCACACAATTGACTTCCTGCGGAAGCATACAGTTGACATGCACATGAAGTCACAGAAACATCTAGAAAGAAAAGAAGCTGCAAAGAAAAACATGCAAAATAAGTACTAGTCTCACAGATGTTTGCAGTTATTTTATTTTTTACATAGTCAGTTTTTCCCCCTTAGGTCTGGTATCTGCTCTGTCCCTGCCTCCCAAGTCCATCTTGTCTCTCTCTGGCACCGTGGAACCCCATCCCTCCCCCCCAAGTGCACATGTGCCTTGTTCCTGCATCCCCTTTCCTTGCTGCTAGAGTTCAACACTACCACCTGGCCTCTAACAGCAAGACAGTAGATTCCCACCCCCACTTGGGAGAGCTGAGCAGCCAATTGGACATTCGATCCTCTCCTTCCCCGCCAACCTGATCTTGTTCCCAAACAGGTGGCCAGTGTGGCAGGAGATAAGGCTCATAGCTCCTCAGCCCTTCATGCCACTGGCCTGGCCTACAGTTTGTTTTTCCCTGTAAAATATTAAATCTTGCTTGCTTTTTTTTTTCTTTTCAGTCACAGTTTATTTTTCCCTGTAAAATATTATATCTTTTTTTTTTTTAGAGGCACCTCTTTGACAGCAATTATTGACTTCTTGTTTCAGTTGAGAAATAAAATCGTCCATTGAACGGAAGAAATTTGTTCTGGACTTTGTCTTCTGTTTGACCCATGCAGATATACCTCTGGAGAAGGCTTCTGGCTTTCAAGAGTTCTTAAAGAAGCATACAAAATAAGGCGGTAGTCTTCTGGGACTAGCACAGCTTCAGAGCACGTACCTCCAACAACCTCGGTCTGATCACGAACAGTCCTCGAAATAGGTGGTGGAGAATCAAGATGTCTTCATTTTTCTGGATGAGACAACAGATGCCTGGGGGCATAGCGTGTTGGCTATTTTGGCTCAACCTTTGCATAATGTTGGGGAGCAGCCACTGCTAATTGGTGTGAAGCTTTTGCATCATGTGAACTACACCACAGTATCCCAAACTCTACTCAAAGTGCTAAACACTAATGGGGTGAACTTCAATAAAGTCTTTGCCATTGTCACGGACAGTGCAAGTTATATGCACAAGGCTTTTGAAACTGTGCTGTCCTGTGTCTTACCAAATGCAGTGCATGTCACTTGCATTGCCCACCTCTTCAATTTGGTCTTGGAGGTCTGGTCGGACATACTGGAAAACTTAAACACTGCTGTTTCCCTTGCTAAAAAAATATTTTGCCAGAGCCCAATGTGTAGGCATCAGTACTTTGCCTTCATGGAATCCAAGCAGGGCATTGTACCCAAGATGCCAGTATACACAGTAGTAACTCGGTGGTGCTCCTGGGTTAACGCTGTTCAGTATTTGACAGAGTATTTGCCTGTGTTAACAGAATTTGTTGAAACACTACAATCAGATGTAGCAACATTGAAGTGCCTGAAGTGCTTATTGAAAGGCAAAGCAGCAGAGGTGGTAGCACAAGCCACTTTTGTGGTGGAACACGCTTCTGAAATTGTTAACCTTATTCTGCAATTGCAGTCAAGCAGCCAGCCACAGGGACACTCCATATTTGGAAGGGTGAAAAATGTGCATGTGTTTTTGGACTTCTGTGCCACTGCAGGGGAAACTGAATACAGACCAAATACAGTAGAAATGTTGTCCCGTTGTCAGTTACATGAAAATCAAAACTGTATGAATCTTTTTCAGAAGGTTATGTTGAACAACAGTGAGAAACTGGACAAAATTTTAAAATCTCATCCCTCAGTCGACACATTCAAAGCTGACTGAATCTTTGATCCAAAGCAGCTGCCAACACTGGACAAGGAAAAAGCAAAACACACCCAGGAGCTACCATCTCTGGCTGGTGTTTCAAACTTTGAATGGCATGGGTACAGAACTTTTGCACAATCAGTACCCAGTGACGATTTCAGTATTGCTCAGTGGTGGGAAGCAAAAGGGATACACTTCCACATCTTGCTGCTGTGGCAAAAAGGTATATCTGGCTTCCTGTAAGCACAGCAGATGTTGAATGGACTTTTTTGCTGTACACAGACCTTTTAAAAGACAATCGGTGAAGTTTGACAGATGACAACACTAGACTACTTCTTATGTTGAAGTACAATAAGAAATTTTAAAGATCTTAGTTGGATAACTGTTGCTGCTCATTCTATGATGTAAAAATCCTTTCTTGACGATCTGGTGTGGTGGTGGTGGTGGTGGTACTATACTTTTACTGTAGAATACTAATAATGTTTATTGTTTGGATCATTAGAACTGGTGGTGGTGAGCCGGTCCGCCGGCGCAGCAGTTGGATTTCTGCTTGCGACGCCGGCGACCCGGGTTCGGGAACGGACTCAGGTCGCCGGAGGGCCGGCCAGGGGGAGAAGGATCGAGCATCTCTCGACTGCTCTCCTTATCCAGGGGGAAGGTGTTGTGAATCGCCGGTGCATGGTGGACTCCTGGTGGAGACCGGGAGAACCCCAAGCACTCGGGATCTGACGTCAGATGGGGGCAGGGCAGACGCTGGCGTCATTGCACGCTCCTGCCCCCCCTTAAAGGGGAAAAAACTCCACTCACCTCCAATGCCTCTATGATGCCCGTCCCTCGGGCTGCAATGGGCTCCCCCAATGAGCATGGCTCCCAGCCTATTATGTCATTTGCGGCACCCTTAGGGCCCGAGGTGCCACGTCCCGCCTTTGGGGCAAGCTAGGGGGTACTGGGAGCGCGCTCAAGAGGGGGATGCCGAGCAGGGGATCCGTGACCGGGGAAAATCTGGCGCGGAGGAGGGGCACAAAAAAAAGAACTGGTGGTGGTGGTGGTATTGATTTGACAATGATGCTACTATTATAATGTATATTGTTTTTTGATCAGTCGTGTGTGTGTGTGTGTGTGTGTGTTTTTAATAAAAACTTATACCTTTTATGTGTGTCTGTGTGTGTTTTTTTTTTTTTTTTTTACAAAAACATATACCTTTTTGATGGCTGGCTTTAATATGCATCACAAAGCAAATGAAATTGAAAACTCATACTTCTACCTCACAAAGGTAAATGTGTGCCCAGTAGCCCGCAAAATCCATGCAAAGTCCCGCAAAATCCCTGCAAAATTTGGGAGAAAAAAGTCCTGCAAATCCCCCCCAAAATCTGCTAAACAATTCCTCAATTTCCCAGTGGCCCCGGCTATAACTACTGTACGTGAGCAATAGCAGGAAATAGCAGGTGTGCATAAATAACAGCATTTTTACAGTAATTATCAGCAGAACCAGACTTTAAAATGGTTGACCCAATGGAGGAATTGCTATATATACTCTGTGGCACAGGTTCAGTGGTTAAATGTGTAACCTGCCTTATGTACATTTCAGCATCATATGAGACTGCATTAGTGGACTATAAATGCCAAAAGTACAATGAAATAGAACTTTTGAGCAAGGAATTAAATATTTTAAGACATACAAGACTTAACACAGGATATGTGTACAAAAATACTAATGGATCAAGTCCCAAACAACTGATCAGTTCAACTGCTGAAAATAGAGAGGGCCAGGAAGGATAGTGCAAAGGGAAATGGGCTCTCTGAGGCAGAGGATGGGGGAGAAAGGTCGTTGATTACAAAAGAAAAAAGCTATAAAAAAGAAGGTATGCCACTGGTAGGGAGGAAATAATGTTAAGAGACAGAGATGCACCATTAACACACAAGATCATAAGAGCACTCAGGAGGACTCAAATGGAAAAGAGACAAATCTCAATAAAGAAACAGCACCTAGCAGGGAGAACGGCAGCATTTTAGTTATTGGAGACTCTCCCGTCGGGGGATATGACACACAAATCTGTGGAAATGATAAAATGAATAGGGTGGTCATATGTTTGCCTGGGGCAAGAATAAAGGATATCAGAAATTGTCTACCTGGACTGCAAAATGCACATACTGACATTTCTGCAGTGGCAATGTGTCTTGGAATAAATGATATGGGAAAAGATCATGAAAAGTAGTGGTGCAGTGAAATGGTTGTGGAGCAGCAGTCTTCAGGGAGATGTTCTGGAGGCTGCGATGCTGCCTATCTGCAGGCACCTCTCTGGGCTGAGGGAGGAGGTTGTCTGTCTCCGCACACAGTTGGTTAGGTTACAGGCAGTGTCCACCCCCACCTAGAGACCACCGGGTCCACAACTTGAACCGCATAGGATGCCCAAGAAGAAGTGTGATTGGACCATGGTGGGGTCAGGGAGGGCGAGGGGGGGAGTCAGAGGCACATTCCCCAACCAGTCCAGCTGAATAACTCCGACACTGTATTGGAAGAACACGAATGCCACACACAGGCACCCCCAGCTGGGACCAGGGAGGATTGTTGGGAACTCCAAGCTGGAGCCTCAGGGAAGGGAGCAGGGGACCCAAGAGGAGGGGAAAGCTTCTCCTAGTGGGGGGCTCCATTGTCCAGTGTGTGAAGTTAGGGACACCTAGCAGGGGTGGGAGGTCAAGTGCATCCCAGGAAGCGCTGCATGGAGAGATGGAAACAAATCCACAGGATCACTAGGGCAATAGCCAGGAGGGAGGAGCTGGATGTCATTGTCCCCTGGGTACCAATGACCTGGCAGGGAGAAGAGTACAGTTAGCCAGAGTCCAGGAGGATTTCAGGAAACTGGGGGGGGACCTGAAACAGGCAGCACATTCTGTCTCATCCTTAGAGGTGCTACTTCTCCAAGGCACAAGGGAGGCTAGGGCACTCCACATCCAAGCCTTCAACACCTGGTTGAAGGATTGATGTGGAAGGGAAGGATTTGGCTTCATAGGGGACTGGGGCCCCACCTGGGCAGATGTGAGCTTGTATCAGGAGGATGGCCTGCATCTGTTTGCGAAGGGGACTTCACTCCTTAGTGAGAAGTTGGAATGCTTAAGCAGGGAGCATTTAAACTAGCCATGGGGGGGAGAGCTCGGAGGGACAGGTAGCTTAGGAACACTCCCCCATGGTAACATGCAAAAACACAAGTTGACAACAGGAATAACTGAAGCAGGCAGTGAGGAGCAGGCAGATGAAGCATGTATAAGTGAGGATGGAAGGGGAGCAGGAGCACATAAACAAGAAAACCGGGGTGGGGAATCAGGCAAGGGAGAGAGACCAAAAACAGAGGGAGGGCAAAGTGTAAAACATGGAATGTAATGCTCACAAATGCCCGCAGTCTGGGAACTAAGGTTCCAGACCTGGAAGCCTTGATGATGGATGTAGACCTTGACATAGCAGCAATAACAGAGACATGGTACTCTGCTAATCACAGCTGGGATGTCAATGTACTGGGCTATACACTGTTTGGAAGGGACAGGGAAGGTAAAAAGGGAGGAGGTAGCTCTGCACATCAGAGAAGGCATAAAGGCTACAGAAGTACAGGGAAGACAGGGTCAGGCCGAGGCAATGAGGGTCACCCTTGAACAAGGAATGGCACAGCAATACGTACAGGGGTGATCTACAGACCTCCGGCACAGAGAAAGGAAGTGGACAAGGTACTAATGGAGGAAATTCACGACATAGCAGCTAAAGGTGAAATCCTGCTGATGAGAGATTTCAATATGCCAGATGTGGATTGGACCACCCAGGCAGCTGCTTCAGCCAGAAGCACAGCCATCCTGGAATCCCTGCAGGGGGTTGGACTCAGACAGCTGGTGGCATGAGCCAATCAGAGACCAATCGATTCTAGACCTGGTATGGACCAATGGGAACAAAGTCAAATGAGTACAGGTGGAAGGGCAGCTGGGATCCAGTGACCACCACATGGTGTGGATTGTCATGGAGACAGGGATTCGATTAAGCCACACAAGGGCAAAAGTATTAGATTTCAGGAGGGAGGATTTCAGTGAAATGGGTAGATGTTTAAGAGCAGCCCTGGAGAAGGGAGAGGTAATGGAGGGAGTAGAGGAACAGTGGGGGAAACTAAAAGGAGCCATCATGGAGATAATTAACCAATGCATTGGGATAGTAGCCAAAAGAAAAAGGAGAATGAAACCACCATGGTTGTCTAAAGAGGTGGCAGACAAAGAAAGGGCTAAAATAGCAAGTTTCAGGAAGTATAAGGGGACCCAGAGGGAGGAAAAGAGGCAGGTGTACCTTGAATGTCTAAGGGAAGCAGGGAAAACTGTTAAAAAGCCAAGGCGCAGACAGAGGAGGGTTTAGCACAGACTGTGAAAAAGGGGACAAGACATTCTATAGGTACATCAGCGACAGAAGAAAAACCGGTGGGGGGTGCATTGTGAGGCTCAAAGCGGAGGAGGGAGAGTGTAAAGAGGGGGATCTAGACAAAGCAGAAATACTGAATAAATACTTCTGTTCAGTATTCACTAAGGAGGGAGAGGGTCAAGGACCATAGTTGGGGAGCAGAGGTAATGGGGGAAGAAGTGAACACCAGTCCATTCACAGTGGAAAGAGTTCTGGAGGAACCCACAAAGCTGAATGTGGATAAAGCCATGGGGCCAGACGATATACACCAGAGAATATTAAGGGAGCTGAGAAGGGAACTAATAGTGCCTCTGGCCACCCTGTTCACAGAGTCACTCAACACAAGTGTGGTTCCAGAAGACTGGAGGAGGGCGCATGTAATCCCATTACACAAAAGTGGCAGAAGGAAGGAAGCGGGGAAGTACAGGCCAGTCAGCTTCACCTCAGTGGTGGGGAAGATCATGGAGACACTGCTGAAAGGAAGGACAGTAGCACACCTGGAATACAATGATGCCCAGGATTTGAGGCATTACGGATTCACAGCAGGAAGGTCTAGTCAAATAAATCTGATATAATTTTTTGAATGGGTGACTAGTGAAGTGAATCAAAGAGGGGTGGTGGACAGTGCTTACCTAAACTTCAGCAAAGCCTTTGATACTGTCCCACACAGAAGGCTGGTTAACAAGATGAGTAGTCTGGGCATGGGGCATAAGGTGATACATTGGGTTAGAAACTGACTGACGTACAGAAGGTGGAGGGTGGTGGTAAATGGGTTCCAATCCTGGGAGAGAGAGGTGACCAGAGGAGTACCACAGAGATCAGTACTGGGAAAAGTCCTGTTCAATGTCTTCATTAGTGACACTGCAGAGGGGCTGGAAGGAAAGGTCTGATGACACCAAGATCTGCAACAGGGTGGATACTCCAGAAGGGGTGCAGAAAATGAAGAGGGACCTGGAGAAGCGTGAAAGGTGGTTGGAGGTGTGGCAACTGAGGTTCAGCGCAAAAAAGTGCAAGATAATGCACCTGGGTAGGGGGACCCCTGGGGAGAGCTACGGAATGGGGGGGAGGTGCTGACTGTCACCAAAGAGGAAAGGGACCTAGAGGTTATCATATCTGATGATCTTAAGGTATCGAAGCAGTGCACAAAGGCTGCAGAGAATGCCAGTGGCATGCTGGGGTGCATAGGCAGAAGCATTATTAGTAGGAGACAGGAGGCGGTGATGCCATTGTATAAAACACTAGTAAGGCCTCACCTGGAGTACTGCATGCAGTACTGGAGACCACACATGCATAAGGACATGGACAAGGTGGAGGCTCTCCAGAGAAGGGCGACAAAGATGGTACATGGCTTAAATCACAAAACATGTGAGGAAAGACTAAGAGACCACAATATGTACTCACTGGAGGAGAAGAGAGAAGGGGGGGGACATGATAGAAACTTTCAAGTACCTCAAGGGCATAAACAAGGTGCAGGTAGGGGATCTTTTTCAATGTAGAAAAGATATCAAAATGAGGAGACACAATATGAAATTGAAGGGGGATAGATTAAGAGGTAACATGAGGACGTTTTTCTATACAGAGAGGATGGTGGACGCTTGGAACAGTCTGCCACAAGAGGTGGTGGGACAAGCACAGTGGAGGGGTTTAAACATGCCTGGGACAGGCATAACTGAACAATGGGTGGGGAGGGAGTGATGAAAAGCCATTGATCACTTAGCGTCAGTGACTGTATACAAGTATAGAACTTACAGGCAGACTAGATGGGCCTGGCTAGTGGTCCTTATGTAACCCCTAGGTGGCACTATCCCAAGGGCTACTACCCCTGCCTGCTTGGCTAGTAGCAGGTTAAGGGGCCTGAGTTCTGAAATGGGTGCCTCCACCCGGAGATCAGGGTTGGTAGTGGTCAAGCTAACCTGGGCACAGCCCTCCGGGACACTGTAACCCCCCTCTTTCCCCTCTAGTGGCCTGAACACTGTACAATAATCACTTTCACAATACCCCTGGTACACCGCATGTACCCACACTGTTTGCACTTACCACCAGGGCTGGTTCCTCTGGCTGGACCCTGGGGCCCCTGTAAAACATGGTTATGCACAGCAAATAGCAACAGTACAGTACTTTGAGCACAAACTGGAACCACAGTCAGATTACATGCAGAAAAGTTAGATCTGATTTATTCAGGGACTTGAACAAGGGAGGGAAAATCAGATTAATTAGCTTAAAGGTTATATCAGTCAAGCAGTTATGCATGCTCTTTGAGTCCCCACACACAGTCCACCTCTGGGTACCCAGGTGGAGAAGAGATGGGTTAGCCAGGACCGTTGCCCAGGGTTGCAGCTGGTTGGGGTCCTTTGATGGAAAACACAACATGCACAGTACACAATATTTGTAATCCAGAGCCAGAGGGCTCAGTTCATAAAGGAAACGAAACAACAAGACAATCGGATGACAAACTCAGATTAAGCTGTTGTTGCAGGGAGCTACCCTGGTATTTACTCACGATGCCCAAGACTGGACACAGGCTGGATGAAAATCAAGACTGCAGGTGGTTGATCTGGAATGCCAGGAGAAGCAGGGCCCACAGGAGTCGCAGAGGTGTCATTCCTGTTCAAGCATGGAGCAGGAGGCTGATCCCCAGGCAGGTCTCTTGTCGATGGCTTCTCTGTGCAGTGGGTAGTCTGGCTGGGCCAGTCTGGCATGGCCCAGACCACATGGAGACAAATTCGGATGTAGTCCGTTTTGGGCTGGACACCGCTTTCAGCAAGCAGAACACAGTTCACACAGTGGGGGACTAACTCCCGACCCACAAGCAGCTCATAGCACATTTACATGTAAGGGAATTCTACTGTACCAGGCAAAGCGCTCCCTGGTCACAATCACAAAGTCTCTGCACACACCAAGAGCTTAGGGGTAGCTGGAACTCCTGACAGGCCGATCACATTCAGCAAAATCTTCTGTCTTCTTCAGGTTGAGCCTGGCCCACATCAGTAGCTTACTTTAGTCACACAAACTTGGATTTAGTCCAAAATAATTCTCTTCTCTCCCTCTCAGGAGTGGCACACCGACATGCAGGCTAAAAACTTAGCCTTTTCAGAGTTCTCCCATGTGAATCCACTCAGGATTGCTGCTCAGAATCACTTCAGCTCCTTCTTGTTCAGCTTCCAGCTTAGATCTAACTGAAAACTGCAAGCAGCCCGGGACTTCCCCAAGATCCAAAAGATTTGGTTGGCTGATTTGGCTGTCAGTCAAAGCAAGAGCTCCCCCTTCAGTTGCAAAAAAAGGCTCAAAAAGTTCAAACTACAGTTCCTACAGATTTTAAATTCAGACAGCTCCTGTAGTCCGGCTACATTTTAGATCCCACCAGTACTGATTGGTCCAATTTTCAGTCCAGGACCAAGATAGTGGAGACAAACAAAACAGTCCTTGCTACAAAGAAAGCAGGTTAGACAAACTACATTATCATTATCACTCTAAATGATTTTCAGTAAATAGTTACATCTTTAAACAGAGCTCCCTTTCAGAATACTTAAGCTGCAATCAGGCAGCTCTTAGAGAGACAGTACACAGAGGCTATACAGGCTCTGGTAATCACATTTAAACTGCTAAAACGCAGGACACCAACCTGGCAGTGAGCATTTAGGCAAGTTCAAGGAAGACTTTTTGGGAACCCCCATTTGTAGGGGGGTTACACCTATCTGCTGACAATTTCTATGTATCTATGTAGTAGAACACATTGTTGATCTATGGCAAAGAATCAAGGAAAATGGTGCAAGAGCAGTACTTTCAGGAATCCTTCCACTAAACAAGTGCCAGCCTGAAAAACATAAAATGATCTGAAGAATCAATATACGCCTAGCCTGTTCTTTTGGTACCCACACCTCACTCACCATCCTGATTACACTGTAACACAGAGACTGCAATCTCCATACTGATTCCTAAAAGTTTTGGTCACCCAAGTTTCAGGAGCTGGCATAGAGAGATGAAAGTTTCTGTGTTCCAAAGTATCAGGATGAGCCTAGATATTGTCAGCTCGAAGACCTTTATTATTAGTAACATAAAAACATAGACTTTGACGGCAGATAAGGACTGCTTGGCCCACCCAGCCTGCCCATTTCCCTACGTATTGGATAAGCTGCAGATCCTAGTTGATGAACAGCCTACAGTCTCCTACCCCCCCCCACCAGAATTGCCTTATGTCTGTCCCATGCATTCTTGAATTTCCCCACTGTTTTTCAGTATGGTTTTGATAATTCACAGCAGAATGTACAGAATGGTTAATAGTTAAGATATTGTGTGTGTTGGGGGGGTGAGAGATCTCGAGAGGTGCAATGTTTAAAACTCAGGTTTAATGCACTTCAGTGTTTCAGTATTTCAGATAACTTACATTTACCCCCCCCACACACACACACACACATATGTTCTCTGTTACTGCATAAGTCTTATCCGCGTTTCTGCCCCCCCCCATGGGCTATAGGGCTCTATCGACAAAATAGCTTGAAATAACATTTACTGAAACTTTTACCAACTCTGGGTTATTTTATTTGCAGTATTTACATTTTGCATAAAGTTGTATATCTAAAATGTTTTATATACCATTTATACTAAGAAAGTTTGGTGTGGCTACTGCAGTAAAGGAAGTTTTGCACAGTGAATTCTGATTTTAGCATGGAATTGGTTTTTATCAGAACTAGCAATGCAGCGAAGTTTAATTTCGCTGGTGAAATTCATGTGAAGTGTGCAATTTCGTATCCACGCATCATGTCACGAAATTGTGTAATTGAACCCAAAATTCGCCATGTCAATTTCAAGTTATGATTTAGCCTTATATCTATACCACTAATTTTGCATTGTGTATTCTTGGTGAAATTAGCCAAAACAAGGTCTTATCACATGTTTGCCTTTCATAAGGTCACATGACAGGCAGGTAGTAACTGAGTGAGACAGGAAGTGTTTCACTTTCAGTTTCATAGCAGCTGAGAAAGCATTGTTTGTGTCTTTGTGTGAGTGTCTGAGAGGTTCTAAAAAAAAAAACAACCTTTATCCTTATATATTTTCTAATCTTACTTTCTTTGCCCTTAACTCTAATCTTTTTATACACCTGTAAGGTATATGTTGAGAACCTAATTTCTTTGCAAGGTTTATTTTTTGTTTGATTCTCTCTTGTTTAGTTTGTAACTACAGTTACACTTTTTGAGTTCGTGCATGCGCTGCAAACTCCTTGGAATAGTGACTTTTGAGGGATGTGACACTGTCTGTCCAATGCAGAGTGCTCTGCAAGGTGTTCGACAGTATCGCACCAATCATCAGCCAGGCTGGTCCTGACACTGTTTTGCCTGAAGTGGTCTGCACTTGAAAAGAAAAAGTTGCACCAATCATATGGCAGCTTTTTCCTTTCACCTGCAGGTCACCGCAGAGCAAACAGCTGTTTGCGTTGTGATGTCTCTGTCCCACCTCACCACCCCACCTTTCCCTTCCTGAAAGGTGGGAGGAGGCGCTTTCCTTGCCTGCATCCTCCATGTCCCACTGTTTCTGTTTCCTTATTTTCTCCCATCAGTGCGGAGCAGGCCACAGCCTAAGCTTCATACGACCTGGGAGTATTCAGTGCCCGAAGGCACTTTTACTGTAAGCGACATCGATTGCACTAGTGGATACCACCCCCGCTGCTGACATTGAGGTGCTCAATCCCCATGTTAGCCCTCCTCTCCCTTTAATGAGGCACACTGGGAGCTCACCTCAGTGTGCCAAAAACTATCTGTGGTGTTTCCAACACTGGGATGCCCACTCCCAGTGTCGGATTGTCAGATGCGCCCCCCCCAAGCCTCTATATTCTCCAACCTCGGGGTGCCCAATCCACAGGTCAGCATTGATTCCCCCTCCCAGTACTCTGGCACACTGGGAGCCCACCCCAGTGTGTTGAAATCCATTAACCGTTTACCTGTAAAAAAGAAAACAGACCCATGACTTATTTTCTTTTTTTAAACCTGAAAAAAAGAAAATGATCCCTCGTCGTTCCCGCCTGCCTCCCTCCCCCAAACCTCACCTTACATCTGTACACCCCACCCCACCTCCCTGCACCCCCTCACCTATACTTACCTCTGGAGGTCGGGAGCAGTGAGCTTCTGTGGACTGAGAACACATCTGCACTCTATAAAAAAACGACCGCAAACTGAAGAAAATCACGGCAAGCCCTATAATGGCAATCAATGAGGGGTTTTAATTTAGGTTGATATCTCAGACACTTTTGGAGCTTTGGTCCCAAATTTTCAACATAAGGTTGTTGGGACCCACCTCGTGAACACAGTCACCATCTTTTCGTTTCTCGGTCCGGAAAGGTGATTTCACGGTCGCTGCACAGAATCACCTTTCGGGACCAATTAACAAAAAGACAGTGCCACTGGTGATGAGATGGGGCCCCAAAGGCCCTTGTTGCAAATTTGATGAAAAAACTCCCAAAAATGACTGAGTTACGAGCGTGCATTGCACAGTTTCTATGCATGCTTGTAACGTCATAAGTTTTTAAGATTTTCACTCCAAATTTCCAACATTACCATTTTGTCACACCCCCTTATGAACAATACAGCTGTCATTTTTTGCATCCTTCCAGAAATGTGTTTTTGCACCTGTGGCACAGAATGGCACGGTCGCTGTGCAAAATCAACTTTTGAGGACAGATTAATGAAATTCAGTACCACTGTTCATGAGGGAGGTCCAAAAGGCCATGTTGAAAATTTGGTGAAAATATTCCAAAAAATGACTGCGTTATGAGCGTGTGTTGCACAGTTTCTACGCACACTAGTAACTTTGCCACTTTTTCATATTTTCACCCCAGATTTTCAACATTGCCACTTCTTCATACCTCCTCATGAACAGTACAGCTGTCATTTGTCACATCCTGTCCAAAATGTGTTTTCACACCTGTGGCTCTAAATGAAACACTTGCTGTGCAAAATTACATTTTGGGATTGAGTAATGAAATGATACTGCCACTGTTCATGAGGTGGGGTCCCAAAAAGCCCATGTTGAAAATTTGGAGCAAAAGAACCAACGAACTCCCAGGTCGTTAGGGTTTCCAACCTTAAGGCCCACCCTGTACAGAACGACAGGCGTCTAATGAAGTAAACCAGTGCTGGAAGAAAATAAGAAATTTGTGTTGAGAATGATGCCTTAAAATGCAAGGAAGAGGAATATACACAGAAAAATATGGGAGGCATGTACAACAGCAATACCAGCAGTGAACTTTTGGCATTGACAAATGCTTGTTTTCTTCTTAGTTTTACTTTCTTTCCTGTCCCTTTAGTTTTTTTATAGTTAAACTTCAGTTCAATGGATGTCAAGAGAGGTAAGAGAGATAAAAGCTGTGGACAGCGAGGACCAAGGATGAGGGGTGGGAGAGCTGTAAGGCTCAACCACTGCCCTTTTTTGTCTGGCAATGCACCTGAAGACCTGAAGTGGCAATAGCAGCAGCAGCAGTGGATGCTCCAACAGCAGTGACAGCAGTTGCAGCAGCAGCACCAGCAGTGGCAGCAGTAGATGCAGCAACAGCAGCAGTAGTAGCAGTGGATGCTGCAGCAGCAGTGACAGCAGTTGCAGCAGCAGCACCAGCAGTGGCAGCAGTAGTAGCAGTGGATGCTGCAGCAGCAGTAGATTCTGCCTCTGTTAGTGGTACCACAGATGAGGTGGTTCCTGAGAGGCCCCAGTAGCCAGAGCAGCCAGAACAGCAGCAGCAGCCTGTTGTGCCTGCTCCTCCTCCTGTTTGTTCTGCCACCACAGCTAGCACCCAGGCCCCACCTGCAGATCAGCCCATTACCATCACACCTGGTACCCCTCCTTTCCTGGTCCAGCAAGGAGCTCTGTAGTCTGGGAATCTTTCAAGATACCTGGGAATGATCCCAGTGTCATGCAACGCAATATTTATGGGGTACATGTCTAGCGTGGGAAAAGGGGAAGCCATTTTGGTACAGACGGGCAAAGAAGGCACCTTTTTGTCACCATTGTGCAGAGTGGGAGGCCAGGCTGCGGGAGGGAACAAGAAATCCTGTTCCTGTGGCAGTGGCTGGAGCAGGACAAGACAGTACCAGGCAGAAAAATGTGCCAGGAAGAAGAGGAGCAGTACTGAGAGCAGACCTACAAGTGGGAGGGTGGACCAATCTATGCCACAGTCTGCCCCATCCACCTCATCTTTATGGCCTCCATTCACACCAGAAGGACCTGTTACTCAAGCTGACCTCGATGTTCTTTGGTCTGAGTTAGATGATCTCTGCAAGGAAGTCACGGAAGAACATAGAGACCCCAATGGGTACTGGAGAACTAGGGACAATAATAAGTCTCCTGAGTGATATCCATGATCGTCCATGGGTTTTCTGTAGTTTGTTGATATACATGTCATTTTATGTTATTTTTATGTCTTCGGTGTAGTTGTACATTATAATTTTTTTATTTTCAATTCCCTTCCCTCCTCTACCATCTCAACACCACAAGAAAAACACAAAAATTAAAAAAGATGAAAAAAAACCTTAAACATTTTCTGTCATACACAAGTTTGCTTCTTGAACTTCTTTTCATCACTAAAGTACTTCCTATTCTTGCTTCCTTATCCTTCTGAAGTCTCCTTTTTTTTACGGCTGTGTAGGCGGAGCCTGTAGCCGTTTTGCAACAGCTCAGAAAAATGAGCTAGCAGAACAGACCTCGGAACGCTTCCCATTTGGAGTTTTGGAATGATCCTTCCAAAACTGTAAAATGGTTGGTAGCAGTCTGCCATGGCCGCTAACGCCGCTGCTCCACTGAAATGGCCGATCTCACAACAGCTTCCATTAGACTTTTGGAAGTCTCCTTCCAAAAGCCTAATGGAGCTGGACTCCTCCGCCACCACGATCGGCATAAGGAATAACAGCCGTACTATTTTGGCTGTTACTTCCACATTCCGATGCATGAACTGCGCATGCACACGACTCATGTGCATGTGCAGTTCTGTGAGTACCACCATGTTGTGAATGGTACAATGCCATTCTCTGCAGTACAACCCCAGCAATTCATGTCACACACTGGAAGCCCACCCAGAAAATACTGGACTTTATGTGTCTGAAAAGCAGAAAACGATTCCTCATTGTCCCATTCTATCCATGCTGCACCTCTCCCCATGTTATGCCCGACATCAGGGTGCCCAATCCCCATGTCGGAATCCTGTTCCCTATTCATGTGGTACACTGGAAGCCCACCCCAGTGTGCTGAAATGTGTTGTTTTAATTTTTTTCTGTAAATTAGAAAATGGCCCCTCATAGTCACCATTCATGTGGAACACTGGGAGCCCACCCCAGTGTGTCAAAATGTTTTGTTTTTGTTTCTCTCCTGTAAATTTCAAAACGGTCCCTCATTGCGTTATGTTTCATCCCTGTAAACCTGAAAACGGTCCCTCATTGTCGCTGCAGTCCCCTCGCCTTCCCCACCCTCCCACTGAGCACCCACCTCCCCACACCCCCACACTCCTTACTCCATACTTACCTCCGGAGGTTGGTACTGCCATCTTCTCTGGACCGGGACACGTCTGCACTCTTCAAAGCCCAACCGTGAGCTGAAGAATTAAAGGTAAGCGTACTATACAAGCGTACAATGGGATTTTCAACTTATGCTGATATCGCAGCCATATTTTGGAATTTTTGGCCCAAATTTTCAACATGGGGTTCTTAGGACCCACCTCATGAAAACTGTCACTGTCATTTTGTTACTCGGTCCCAAAAGGTGATTTTGAGGGTCACTGCAAGAAATCACCTTTTGGGACCGATTTATGAAATGACACTGCCACTGTTCATGAGGTGGGGGTCCCAAAAAGCCCATGTTGCAAATTTGGTGACAAAATTCTGATGAATGACTGCATTATGAATGTGCGTTACGCAGTTTCTATGCACGCTCCTAATGCCACCACTTTTTAATATTTTCACTCCACATTTGTACCACTGCCATTTTTGCACATCTCCTTCAAACCTGTACAGCTGTCATTTTCCACAACCTGCTCAAAACATGTTTTCACACCTGTGGTGCTGAATAGCGCATTTGTGCTGTGCAATCCCCTTTCAAGACAACTGAACAGAATGACACTGGCACTGTTCATGAGGAGGGGTCCAAAAAGGCCATGTTGAAAATTTGGTGAAAAAATTCTGAAACATGACTGCATTATGAGCGTGCGTTGCACACTTTCTGTGCACGCTCCTAACGTTGCTAATTTTTAATATTTTCACTTCACATTTTTAAAATTGCCATTTCTGTACACCTCCTTTACAACAGTACAGCTGTCATTTTCCACATCCTGCCTGAAATGTGTTTTCACACCTGTGGCACAGAACAGCATTTTTGATCTGCGCAATCACCTTTTTGGGACATTTGAACACAATGACATTGGCACTGTTCATGAGGAGGGGTCCAAAAAAGGCCATGTTGAAAATCTGGTGCAACATCTCCAACATATGGCCAAGTTATACCTGAGCGTTGAATGATTTCTATGCACAAGTGTAACGTACATCACTTGGTAGCGCTTCACAGCCCTATCGGCTCTGCTTGCCATTTTGCGTGTGGCATTAACATGCATTTCGGCGGCATGTGTTCCCCCTCGGCAATGGCACTCCTACAAGCTCACCGTAGCTGTATTGGCTCTTGCTAGAGTTTGTCTACTGTTATTGAGAGTAGTATCCCCCCCAAAAAAAAAAATAAGCAGCAGTGCATGACTGTTGTGAAACATCTGACTTATAATTTTTTATGCAATTTTATATTTCCCCTTATCTACTGACTTGTTGTATGATATTATTCTTTCTTGATTATGAATCTGCTTTCTATTTTGGTTTCACATTTGACATATTAAAAGTAAGACTCCTTTCAATATGGCTCACACCTGGGTTTCATCAGTATTTGCAGCAGTTTTTGAACATGTACTGTCCCATAATGGCATGGAGCAGTGTGTACTGCACAGTGGTTAATTTCAGTCACTGCAGAAGCAATTTTCAACAATTCATGTACAAAGACAGCTATGAGAACTGCTGAAAACGCGGTCCTATTAAAGGAGTGCCCCTTTTTTTATTTTAGATGTGAAAACAAGTACTGAAGCAGACTCAGATTGTGGAAAGAATGGTATCACACAACTTGAGTTAGTAAATAGGCAACAATTTAAAGGAACACTGTCAACCTGTTTTTCATCATATCATTTCTAGTTTAAAACTCACATTTTATGATTGCTTACCTTCTCTAAAATTCATTGATGTTGCTGTTTGTTTTGTCTGTCTCATTGTTTAGAACTGAAATGCATGGCAATGTATATTTATAAACAACTTTATTTTTGTTTACAATCCTGGATCTGTTCTTACTGCATACTTCCTGAGCATTAGAAACACACCCTAACAGTGCAGTCACTCATGAGGCAGTAGCCTTCTAAGCTCCCACTGCATCACAAGTGGCTAGACTGTGTTGTGGGTGTCCCCAAGTGCAGGAAAGATGCAGCTGGAGCTGATCAAAGGATGTAAACAAACCTGTGTTTGTGTGGTAACACCAGTATGGTGGGCAGTCTGTTTTTCACTTTTTCTAAGAAAACAAGAGTCAGAATCAAACTACCAGCTATATCAGAAATGTTTACAGAATAATGGCAATCATAAAATGTGTTTTTTTTTAAGGTATGGACACTTTGAGACCTAAGAGGGTTGACAGTGTGCCTTTAAAATAGAATAACAAATTATAGGTACACATGTGGTGTGAAATGATGTTTTGGTCAATATTTGATAAATGACGCCTGTCATGTGCAGAAGGTGGGTTGGGGTCATAAGAAGCCTACGTTGAAAATTTGGGATCAAAATGTGAAAAAAACTAAGTTATGAAGAAAGTTGAAATGTTCCAGTGTTTACTCATTACATTATTTTCACAGATTTTGGCCCCTAATGTTCAACATGTCCCTTGTGTTACCCCACCTCATGAACATGACAGGTGTCATTTATCAAATCCCCTCTGAAAGACATTTTTTGCAGTCACACAACAAAATCACTTTTTGGATGGGATTTAAAAATCTACCTGTCTTGGTCATAACGTCAGGTCATAAAAAGACTATGTTGGAAATTTGGGGGTCAAATTGTTGGAGCCCCCTAAAAATTAAATATAACTTCTTAGCTGTCCTGTCCTGTGTAAACACAATCTTAAAATGTGTAAAGGCAGGACACCACTGAAAATGAGATACTGCATCTCATCTGGTCTATCTTTGGTAAATATTTAGTAAAAAATGTGTAAAAGCAGGATCCCAGTACAGCAGAGCTCCCACTAAACTATGCATCTATGCTGCTCAATCCTGGGAAAAATCCACTGTAAAAGCTGGACCACACTAAAGATGCAACTTGTGTTTTAGCTGTGCTATCCTGGGTAAATTTTAAAAATGAGTAAAAGCACGGCACCATCCAAACTGAGATATTGCATCTTGGCTGTGCTATCCTGCGTAAATACAGTGTAAAAATGTATCAAAGCAAGACCCCATTGAAAATGAGATATTGCATCTTAGCTGGGTTATCATGGGTAAACGTATTGTAAAACTGTTTGAAAAAGGACCCTACTGCAGAACCCCACTGAAAAGATATTGCATTTAAAATGATATGTCCTAGAAAAATACATGATAAAAGCAGGACAACGCTAAAAGCAAGATATCGCATCTTACCTCTACTTTCCTGCCCTCCTCAACTTACCCATTCCCTGTGCTACTCTCTCTAAACATGTGCGCCACCCACGCCCAACCACCAAACAGCAGTCTCTCGTCCTTCTCTGGGTCCTAGCCCTATTACTTCTCATATCAGGAAATATTCACCCCAAACCAGGCCCCGCCACTCATAGTCAACAGAAACTACACCAAGGGCTGCGCATAGCCACCATGAACATCTGCAGCCTTCCCCCCAAAAAATGCATCACTCCAAAGCTGGCTAGTGCAATACCAGCCGGATGTCCTTGCACTCACAGAAACATGGCTATCAAAAAAAATAAACCCTGACTCGTTCGTCACCTTCCTTGGCTTCACTCTACACAGAGCTGACAGAGTGGGTAAACGGTGGTGGATGTGCCCACTATGTTCGTGACTCCCTACTGAACCAAGCTCTTCTGGCCCCCTCCCTGGACCACGGCGCCCAAGCCCTAGCTATAAAACTTACCCTGGACCCCACTAGGGCCCCTCTAACCATCACAGTGGCATATGTTCCCCCACGGAACCAAGCAATGGCCATACAATCCCTCTCAAGCTATATTTCCAATTTCCCTCCCAAAATGGCACATATCCTTGTTGGTGATCTACATGTAAACTGGCTCACCAATTCGGCAGCTGCTATCAAGGACACCTTTGTGGCACTGGACCATACTCAGCTGGTTTGCCAACCCAGCAGGGTGCACACCTCAAATGGCTCCCAGACCCTACTAGACATACTACTAACCAACCGGCCACATAGAATCTCTGACCTAGTGGTCCTTCCAGACTCTCTGAGTGACCACTCCCCCATCCTCTTCTCCTGGTCATGTCACCTGCCCAAACCTCAACCTAGTGTATCCACCTGCCAGCACTTACAACAGGGTGGCATTAAAAAAATCACACATTATATGGCCAAGTGGGACTGGTCCCCTATATCCCAGGCCCCTAACATTGACGTGGCCCTTGACTACTTCACACGCTCTTTTAACAAAGTGTGTGACATTTATGCCCCTCTAACTAAAACGCAATCTGTAAAACATAATGTCCCATGGATCACGCCTTTATTACGGCAGCAACTACAGTAAAACAAAGGGATGACCTCTGGCACAGAGCCGCTCAATCTGGCTCTCAGGCAGACAGGCAAGCCTACAAAGCCGCATGTAATAGGTGCACCTGGACCATATGCAAGGCCAAGGCTGATTATTTTAAAGGCACCCTAGCTTCCTCCTAGGGGAATGCTTGGAAAGTTTGGGACAACATTAAAGAACTTAATGGTAAATTCCACCTCCCCCTGCCCTCCCAGTTCTGCATCAATAATGCCACCTCCACCGAACCCCAAGCCATTGCCAACTGCCTTAACTCCACCTTTTCCAATCTTAGTGCAGTCCTTCCAAGCAACTTCTTCGACCCTATTTCAGCTACCTCTGAACCTAACCTCCAGCCCCCCCTTTCTACCGTAGGATCATTATAAAGCGGGAGGCCAAAACCTACCTCTCCAAAGCTCTCAGTGGCTCCAACTGTTGCAAAGACTCCTTTGACATGAGAATCCTTTACCGGGTTCTTGACACTGTTCTCTCCCCCCGACTGACCTCCTTAACCACTCCCTATGCCTGAGGCAGTTCCCAACTGTCTGGAAGGCTGCTACAATTACCCCAATACTAAAAAGTGGAGACAACACCAACCCCAACAGCTATCGGCCCATCTCCATCCTTCCCCCTCTCAAAGGTCCTTGAAAAAATCATTGCCGACCAACTCTCCAAGTATCTGCTTGCTCACAATTTACTATGTAGTGAGCAACATGGCTTCAGATCAGGCCATAGCACAACCACTGCCCTCATCAAATTCTCAAATTTCATTCACTCTGCCCTCGGCCATAAACATCTTGCTGGAGCCATCTTCATAGACCTCTCTAAGGCCTTTGATAAGGTCTCCCACCCTCTCCTCCTGGACACATTCCACCTCACTGGTTTATCACTTGGACCCCTCTCATGGTTCAATAGCTACCTTAATGCTAGATCCCAATGTGTCAAGATAAATGACACCCTGTCTTCCACCCTGTCTGTCTGCTCATGGGGTCCCCCAAGGTTCCATACTGGGCCCTCTACTCTTCAGTATCTACTTAAATGCGCTACCCAAATCCTGCTCTGGTAATTTACTGCTACATGCTGATGATGCAGTTCTCTATGCTGCATACCCCAGCCCAGCCATCCTACAGTCCTCCCTCCAAGACCCGTTCAAACAGATTGAAAGCTGGTTCGCCGACCGCAGACTCATGGTCAACATCAAAAAAACAAAGGCCATGCTCTTTGCCCACTGGCAAAGCAAGGCCAAGGATGCTGAACTAAAAATCCTCTCCCACGCTCACATCTCTCTGGAACAAGTACATACCTATAAATATCTCGGCCTTACCTTTGATCCCTCCCTGTCCTTCCATGCCCACATTAACATCCTATCCTCAGCCATTAATTCCCACATCGGCCTTCTTTACTGGCACAAGAACTGCCTGACACCAGAAGCATTCAATCTGGCTGTCACCTCTTCTGTGCTCTCTCTCTCTTGTTGACTATGGGCTCCCCATCTACTCAGCTGCTGACAACACCACCCTAAACAAAATTCACATAGCTATTAATAAAGTGTGTTGACTCCTACTAGGAGCAGACAAACGCTCCCATACTTGCACCCTCTATGCCCTCACCAGCATGCTCATCCTGGAGAAAAGACTACAATACTAAACTTGTCTCCTCACCAAAAAAAATCCACCTGGGGTTGACCACACTGGGGGTTTCTGCCTCCCTACTCTCATGCTCCCCCACTGCAGCTACTCATTCTGCCAACAAACACCTGTGGACCATGCCCAGGGTCAGAACCTCCCTAGCTCAGCGATCATTCCCTTATAGAGCCCCTGTTTGGTACAAGGAACTCCCCCCAGCCATAACCTCCATTCCCAAATTAGGGCACTTTAAGACCACCCTAAAAAAATGCATTTTCTCCTTGCGTCAATGTCAGTGTAATTGCTAATCCTCCTAACTGTCCCTTCATAGAGCTGCCCTAGGCTGGTCCTTTTGGACATAGCTACCAACTGTATAGGACCAACTTTATAGGACATCTTCATTACTGATCACTGTTTCTGCTATATGACATTGCCCCAAAGGCTGCACTTACTCTGTAACTGTACTACTTATATTTACATCAATACCCTAGCTACTACGTGTATAGGTCAACAGCCACCCTGGCTATTATATGTAAATACCTTAGTTTAAACTGTGATGTCTCCCTGCCGATATATTATATATGATTATGTTTCATGCGGAGCCTTTGTAAACGAGTATACGACTCAAAGGGTTGTAATTCCTATGATATGTTAAATAAGTAAATAAATAAACATTCCTGGGTAAATGCAGTATATAACTGTGTCAAATCAGGACCCCACTGCAAATGACATATCTCATCTGGTCTATCTTGGGTAAATATATACTGTAGTAAGCATGTGTACAAGCAGGACATAATACAACAGCAATTTAGTGGTGAACACTTGGCATAGACAAAGAGCTCTGATGAAGGCATGGCCAAAACATCAACTGTGTGCCTGTGCATGACATCCTTATGCACACAGCAACTCTCCTGTCTCAATAAGGTTGTAGAGTGCACCTGTTTTATGTTAGATGTTCATATGAAATTTTAGTGCCAGTATTCTGAATCAGCTAGTCTGCCAAAGGCTGAAAGTTGCAGAGGAATGAAATGAAGTATCCTACTTCAAGTACGGTAGGACTGGTCATATACAACTCATTCATGATTGTTCAATAAGAGTGCACTGACTAGTTGACCGCCTATGTGCGGTATTGCTCTTTGAACTTTCATAGAAAGTATTCAGTAGCACTATATCTGTCACTGCTCAGTGAGAAAGTGAGCACTGGCAACTGCTGTGGTTCTGGTTACATAAAATACATGGTGTGTATAAATTTGTACTCACAAATATATGTGAGGCTAGGGAAAGAAAGCCATGGCTGACGGGAGTCTCACTGTGTAAACTAACAGCCTGGTGAAAAAAAAACTGCTACTGTTGTAGCAACAATTTTAATGATGTCACAGTCACCAGATAGGTAATCAGTACTGAAGGAATCTCAGAATGCTGTGGAGTCTAAGACACAGGAGATGGTGGTGTAGGACTTTCAGGGTGAGGTGTTAGAAGAGGAAAATGAGGTATGGGAAGAGGTAAAGTAGCTGAGGTGAATGGAGGAGAATAATTTGCAAGAATCTTTTCCAATAAAGGAGGCTGTAGGGTCAAGTAATATACTTACTATAGTAATAAATCAATTGGGTTCTAATCCAGGGCCACCTGAAGCAGCTGAAAGCTGACCTTAGGCACCAAGATTGTTGTGATATTCACAACGCCAGCTATGTTGACACTGCGCTTGACCAGTTCATTAGTAGGTTCAGTGCAGTCTGTGACAAACATGCCCCTCTTAAAACATGAAAAGTAAAGGGTGCCAGCAATCCATGGATTACCCCTGCCCTTACTGAACTCTTAAAATCTAGGGATCACCTCTGGCACAAGATGCGGGCCTCTGGTATCCAGTCCAACCTCCAAAACTACAAAACAGGAAGAAATGAGTGCACCAGAGAGGTCCAGACCGCAAAAAGTCAATATTATAAAGACACCGTATCTAAAACCTGGAATAAAAGCAGGTCATTCTGGAAAACATTAATGACATCACAGGGATAGACCTCAAGTTAACACCCAGCATGATAAACATAGAAGGACCCCATCAATGGACCCAAAAGTCATCACCAACATGTTCAACAAGGCATTCTCAGATCTGAGCAGTGTTCTTCCACCAGACCTTTTCCACCCTACCACCACTAGTGACAACTCGCTGAACCAGGATCCTCACCATGACCACCCTCCATTCTATTTGAAGTCTGTCTCTGAATGTGAAGCGAGACACTATCGTAAGAAAGTGCTAGGGAAATCCAGATACAGTGGAGATTCCCTGGATCTCAAATTTATCAACCTCACACTTGAAGAAATCTTAGTTCCTCTTACTAAAATAATTAACCTTTCACTTAGCCTCTCACAGTTCCCACAGAGGTGGAAATCTGCTATGGTCACCCCAGTACATAAGAGTGGAGATAGGGCACAGCATGGAAACTATCGTCCAATTTTGATTCTCCCACTGCTTTCAAAAGCCCTAGAGCGCATTGTGGCCAACCAGCTGGAGGAGTACCTGGAAACCTTCCAACTGCAATGCGCCCAACAGCATGGGTTTAGGTGTGGCCACAGTACCATCACAGCCTTATTGGAATTTACTGGTTTTATGCATAACTTGCTGGAACAACTGCTCTTGGCTGGGGCCACATTCATAGACCTAACCAAGGCCTTTAATACTGTTAACCATGCACTACATATTGATCAACTTACCAGCATTGGCCTCTTCTCAGACACCACAAGTGGTTCTCCAGCTATTTAACCAATCGCTCCCAACAAGGGAAAATTGGAGACGTCATCTCTGATAGTAGAAGAGTACAATCTGGAGTCCCTCAAGGATCCATCCTGGAACCACTATTATTTAGCATCTTTCTGAATAAGCTACCAAGTCCCTATCATGGCAACATCCTACTGTATGCAGATTGATGCCGTGATATATACAAGTAACCCACATCCAAAACACCTTCAGGACCAGCTACAGCAAGGCTTTGCATCTGCCAAAAAATGGTTCACTGACCAAAACCTAATACTGAACTACAAAAAAAGCAAAAACCATGCTGTTCTCCAGCATCCACAGCAAACATAAGTTCTTCCACCTTATCATCAATAACGATGTGGGATCACCCCTGGAACAAGTAAAACATTTTAAATATCTGGGTATAACCATCGACTCCACGCTGTCCTACACCCAGCACATAGATTCAGTCGTGAAAGCAATAAACAGGCGAATAGGCATGCTTTACAGGCATAGACGCAATCTGATCCCTGAAGCACTGAACCTAGCCATACATAGTTCTGTTACCCCACTTGCTGACTATGGCACTGTCATCTATAGATCTGCCTCAGACACAGCCCTCCAGCATATCAAAATAGCTTTAAATAAAGCCTGCCACCTTCTAACTGGGGCAGGACACAGAACCCACACATGTGACCTATATATCCAGACCAACTGACTCCAATTCAGCAGTAGACTCAGATATCAAACATGCCTGCTCGGCAAAAAAGTCAACCTAGGTATGATGCCTTCTGGTGTTCAATCCCTTCTGGTGCCATCGTTAAACCCTTGCACTACCAGAAGTTCCAGCAGCCAAAATTTTCAGAACTCCTAGGTGCTGTACCTCGCTTGGACAGCGTGCTTTCGCCTATAGTGCCCCTCTCTGGATGAATGCACTGCAATCAGACATTTCCAATGCAACAAAGTTGGGCTCCTTTAAGCACTTACTTCAGCAGCATTTAGTCACCAAGGCTACCTGTGACTGCTACCACTAAGCACTACAAAATTCTACCACACCTGATCCTTATGGGTATCCCCCCCCCGACCCTCACCTACTCTAATTACTACCCTCACTTGCATTTATTTTGCTTTTGTCTCTGGGGCCATCCTGCCCCACCTAACCTCTCCCTATCTCTCCCCCATCCCCACCCACACCACCCCACCCCACCCCACCCCACCCTCCTCCCTCACTTCTCCTCCTCCTCCCTCTCTTCCCTATGGCCTTCTGCCTGTTTCACTCTGTATTTAGTAGCCTAATAACAATTAGACTCGGGCATACATTGTACAATGTCTCTGCGGTATGTAAGATGTACCTCTGATCACTGTTAGTGACATTTTCACTTTATTTTATCTATAATACTCTCCTGAATCTTTGTCTCCCTTCTGTTTACACATAAATGTATTTAGGCCTGGAGACACTTGCAATGTAACTGTTGTAACTGTTAACCTGACTATGCTATCATTCTGACGTGGAACCTATGTAAAGAGCGTCTGCTCAAAGGTCTTGCATCCAAGATGTTAATAAATGAATAAATAAATAAGTAAAGTAACATGAGTAATGAAGAAATACCATCTAAAGAAGTAGAGCAGGTGGAGGTGGAGAACATTGATGTGGGCAGCAGTGAGTTTCCTTTAGATATGGATGATCCAGCGCTAGATGTTTATTGGGAGCTGATGGTTTGGTTGGGCAGCTGAAGGGAGCAGAGGTATTGGTTGTCATGATGCTGACATAGATACAAGTCCAGGCCCAGTCATGCCTCTACACCATGGCCAAACAGCAAGGAAGCAATCACTGTTGCAGACAATAGTATGGGATTTTTTGTCCAATATCTGAAAGATGAAAGCTTTGCATATGTCAGATCTGCAAAGCTAGAGTTAGCTGTGGCAAAGCTTGCTCATGTCATGGACCTACTGGTCAGTGGAGTCACATGAAAATGAACATAAGTGTCAGCAGCACCAAAGAGATGCACAACTTGGTTTGATGGACCTGTTTTTGGCAATGGTGGAGGGATGGATGAGGAAGCAGGGGTCAGCGAGATTGATCATAGCAACAGTAGCACTACCAACATCAGTTCATCTTCCATGTATGCCACAAGCACTCCTGCCAGGAAAACGGCACATTCTGTAGCTAGCTGTTTTTTCAAGCTTCAGATAATTAACAGACCTACCCCTGGCAGTTTGTCCCAATCCCCAGGGAGAACATCGCCCTGATCTGTGCAGCCACCTCTAGTGTAACCTACAAGCATAAAGACATTTCCTGAAAACAGTAAATATAATCATAACCACCCAATCTCGAGGGAACTGAATATGTGTTTGGTGTAAATGCTGGCAGTGGATATGCTGCCCTACTCCCTTTTTGAAAATACGGGGTTTCAAAATTTATTATAAAATGGCCAAGTAAAAGCAGGACATGTGGTTGGTCAGATGGGATCACATGATTGTTCATTAGTCCAGAACAACATCACAGGTCAAGAAATGCTTAACTTTCTAAACCTCATTGCTTAGTTTCAAAAATAAAAATCAGAGAAACCATTTTACAATCACACTACAGTGCTCCCGCGTGTGTATATATATATATGTGTACATAATTTGGATGAACTTACCGCCGGGACCTTCCACTACCAGCCTGACATATTGTGTATATCTGAAACTTAGCTCAAACCCTCAGTACCTTACAGCTACTGTGACATTACAGATACAGCTTTACTAGAAGTGACAGGCCCTCCACCAAATGAGAAGGGGGTACCATGATTTATTTCAAGTCCTACCTTAATTTCTCTACTCCTACGCCCCCATCTCCCTCTGAAACATCTCTCAAAATGTGCCATAGTATTTTAATGTTAGGTAACTCTAAAAAACTTCATATCTTTTGTGTATTTCTCCCCCAGCAACCAGCCAACAAGGCCTTATCTCACTCATGGACATTGTTGCCCCTGTATAAACAATAACAATGCTGTTATTCTTGGGGATTTCAACATTGATTGGCTCAAATATAACAAACACACAGTGGAACAATCCCTAAATGAGATGCTCCTCACCCAGATAATCTCCCATTCCACCAGACTTACTAAGAATGGACAAAGCGCCTCACTTATTGATTGGGTTTTAGTCCCTAAGGTTGACAAAATTACTTGCTCCGGTATTCTCACTGACTCCATAAGCGATCACTCACCAGTGCTCTGTGTTTGGTGTGCCAAAGTCCCTAATGTTCCAACTTGTCTTATCCATTTTTGCGACTTCTGTCACCTGGACCTTTCTGGTATACCATTGTGAGGGCGCCGTGATTAGGGCGCCATCATGTGGGCACCACAACAAGGTTGTGAGTGACAAAGGCTTTCTGGATTTTAGAGCATCCCGCACTCACACCGTGTTCGGCATCTCCACAGTTCACCCGTCCTTCACAGCATGCCTGACCCGGAAGTTGTTATATTTAATTTAGGGTGGTGTAGGGGGCACAGCACCCTTTGACAGGGGGCTGAAGGGAGCATAGCCCCCCCTCAGAAAATCATACAGACACCATGGTTGGTCTGGCTGGGGGGTGACCAATTGCATGCCACTCGCCTATCGTGTTGCCCTTTTAACTGTACTCTCATTTACTGAGTGCTTTTTGTGCACCGGCATGGGTGAACCAACCCCTCTCACTTTAAAACCTAATTAGCCAACCTGGACTTGTCCAACCTGTAGGCTACCTCTGATGTTGACCAGGCTGTCTCTTATTTCAATGCAGTCTTCTCCAGGCTTCAGGATAAGCAGGTTCCCTTCACCACTAGGTGAATCCGTGGCCGTAACACCAAATGGCTAACATCCCCTCCTTCTACCTCTTCTAAAGAAGCGAGACAGATGCTGCATTACTTTCAAGGCTTCCAATTTTAGCTCTGATTGGTCCACCTATAGAGCCCCTAGCAATAAGTTTAAACAAGCAATCCAGCAGAACAAGACTTGCTTTTATTGAACCTAGTTAGCCTGCTCTAATAATAATCTTCATCAATATTGGAATAGCCTCAAGGATCTCTTGGCCATGACAGCCCCTCTACAGTTTCCGACCTCGAGACTGAGGGTGTTAACTGTAGTAACCACCACACTATATCTAATGTCTTTAATAAGCTATTCTCTGACCTCACAGCTTTCACCAAAGTCTTCAACACTCCCTCTGGATATCAGACCCCTCCCTCAGGGCAACATCCCCCCTTCCTCTTTAAACAGGTTAGTACCACTGAGATCTATAAGCACCTAAGGCTGATCCCCGAGTCCAAAACTGCTGGCTCTGATGGCATCGAGCCAAAACTCCTTAAACTTGCGACTTGGGAACTGGCATCCCATTTAACCAGAATCTTTAACCTTTATCTGTCCTTTAACACGGTTCCATCTGTCTGGAAAATGGCAAATATAGTGCCAGTATTCAACAAGGCGGATCGCAAACTAATTAACAACTACAGACCAATAGCCATCCTGTCAGTACTAAGTAAAGTACTTGAGAAAAATGTAGCCACTCAACTCAACTCCTACATTGCTAACCATGACCTCCTCAGCTCTGCCCAGCATGACTTCCTAAAAGCCATAGTACAACTACTGCACTGATCATTCTTACTAACACTGTCTATACCTCTCTTGATAAGGGCAAATATGCTGCCGCCATATTCATGGAAACATAGAAACATAGAATTTGACGACAGATAAGGACTGCTTGGCCCACCTAGTTTGCCCATTTCCCTACCTAATGGATAAGCTGCAGAGCCTAGTTAACCAACAGCGTACTTCCTCCTACCCCCCACTAGAATTGCCTTATGTCTGTCCCATGCATTCTTGAATTCCCCACTGTTTTTTGACTCTCGACCTCCTCAGCAAGGCTGTTCCATGTATCCTGACTCTCTCTGAAGAAATACTTCCTCGTACCTCTGAGCCGTCTCCCTCTATCTTCAAATTGTGCCTTTGTTTTTCATCTCTTTTCTGAAAGATGCTACCCTCTTGGACTTTGTTGATTCCCTTGAGGTATTTGAAAGTTTCTATCATGTCCCCCCTCTCCCTCCTTCCCTCGAGGCTATACATCTTTAGTTCCTTTAGTCTTTCTTCATATGTCTTCTGATGCAGACCCTGCATCATTTTGGTTACCCTCCTCTGGACAGCCTCCACCCTGTCTATGTCTTTTGGAGATGGGGTCTCCAGAACTGTACACAGTACTCCAGATGTGGTCTTACCAACTGTCTGTACAGAGGGCCAACAACTTCCTGTTTTCTACTGGTGATGCCTCTCCCTATGCATCCCAGTATCCCCCCAGCCCTCCTTACTGCCTTCTCACATTGTTGGCCCACCTTTAGGTTGTCTGATATGACTACCCCCAGACCTCTTTCCATTTTTGTTGTTGTCAGTATCTCACCCCCCATTGTGTACTCTTCCCCCAGGTTTTTGTTTCCCAGGTGCATTACTTTGCTCTTTTTTGCACTGAATCTATGCTGCCATACATTTGACCATTCCTCCAACCTTGCCAATTCCCTTTTCATCCTTTCCAACCCACCCTGTGTATCAACTCTATTGCAGATCTTTGTGTCATCTGCAAAGAGACATACTTTCCCTTCCAGTCCCTTCAAAGACCTCACAAAGGCTTTTAATGCAGTAAACCACTCTCTTTTTTGTAGCAAATGAGGAACCTTGGGGATATCTGAACACGCCTTGCCCTGGTTCAGTAGCTACGTCTCTAACAGACAGCAGTGAGTCTGGGTCGGCGCCTCATTCTCTAATAGCTTTCCCTCTTCCCTCGGTGTCCCCCAAGGGTCGATACTCAGGCTTCTAGAACATAAAAACATAGAACATGGACTTTGACGGCAGATAAGGTCCACTTGGCCCACCTAGTCTGCCCATTTCCCTACCTACTGGATAAGCTGCAAGTCCTAGTTAACCAATGGCCTACTTCCTCCTACCCCCCACTAGAATTGCCTAATGTCTGTCCCATGCATTCTTGAATTCCCCCACTGTTTTTGACTCCATGACCTTCTCCATGCATCTACCACCCTCTCCATGAAAAAAAACTTCCTCACGTTGCCCCCTCTGTCTTCAAATTGTGCCCCCTTGATCTTGCTCATCTCTTTTTCTGAAAGATGCTACCCTTTTGGACTTTCTTTATTCCCTTGAGGTACTTAAAAGTTTCTATCATGTTCCCCCTCTCCATCCTTTCCTCAAGGGTATACATATTAAGCTCTTTTAGTCTCTCTCTTTGTACAGCTTCTGTTGCAGACCCTGCACCATTTTAGTTGCCCTACTCTGGACTGCCTCCATCCTGTCTATGTCCTTGCAAAGGTGAGGGCTCCAGAACTGCATGCAGTACTCTAGATGGGGTCTCACCAAGTGTCTGTACAGAGGGATGACAACTTCATGTTTTCTACTAGTGATGCCTCTTCTTATGCATCCCAGTATCCCCCCAGCCCTCCTTACTGCCTTCTCACATTGCTTGTCTACCTTAAGATCATCTGATATGACTACTCCCAGGTCCCTTTCCATTTTTGTTGTTGTTAGTACCCCCCCCCATTGTGTACTCTTCCCCTGGGTTTTTGTTTCCCAGGTGCATTACTTTGCACTTCTTTGCATTGAATCTAAGCTGCCATACTTTTGATCATTCCTCCAATCTTGTCAAGTCCCTTCTTATCCTTTCCACACACCCCGCCCCCCGGGTAACAATCTTGTTGCAGATCTTTGTGTTGTCTGCAAAGAGACATACTTTTCCTTCCATCCCCTCTGCAATGTCACTTATAAAGACAAAAAGGCTCACAACCAGTTTGGAACTCCTCAATCCCCCTGCTACCTTACTGGCACTACAATTACTCCCTATGCCTGTCCATTAAGCTGGTACTCTATGATAAAATCTATAACCATGCAGCAGGATCATCACCCACTATACATTGGATCCCAAGCAAGAAGAAAAAAACGTCTGACTACTCATTATTCCTATCGCTTGGTGCCCTCATCAAACTAATCTTCTTTCTGCTGATCTGTGTTGGCACTGTTGAAATCAACCCTGGCCCCACAGAAAGCTCTATCTCTCCATCCGACCTAGCCTCCATAAATGGCTTGAGTTTTCTTCACATCAACGCCTGCAGCCTCCTAAAAAAGTTCTCATTAATACAGGCCTGGGTTGCACACACCTTACCTGACTTTCTGGTTATATCTGAAACATGGCTCAAATCTGCAACAAAAGACAGTGAAATAAACCTTCCCAACTATCAGCTCTTCAGATCTGACCTGCCATCCAGGGGCGGTGGGTAGCCATCTATGTCAAAGCAAACATCTCTGCATCCTGCCTCAATACTACATCACAACCAAAGGAATTTAATGCTTGTCAATTAAAATAACTCTTCCCAACATATCATCCTTTCAACTGATTGGCTGCTACAGGCCCCCCTCTGCAGGCCTCAAACTCCTATCCCACCTAGGATCTATACTTAATCTAGGCCCTGAAGACACCATCATCTTAGGAGACCTGAACTTAAATTGGCTAACTAATGCATCTGCACCCCTGGTAACCTTCTGTGACACTTATGGATTCACTCAATTAATCAAAGAACCAACAAGGATTAACCCAAAGAATAATCTCAACAGCACACTCCTGGACATTATGTTGGTAAATAAGCCTCATCTGTATCCCCATGCTGGAGTACTATTCAGTGACATAAGTGACCACTGTCCCATAGCTGCCATTAGATCAACAATCAAGCCACCCAATCCTGCAAAATTCCTCCCACGAAGGTCAAAAAAGAACTTTAATATTTCAGGATATCTCCATGATCTGTGCCACACCACATGTTGGCAAGAATTCTATCTCACAGCTTCAATAGAGACAGCTCTTCAAATCTTAAATGATATAATCATAAGTGCCCTCAATATACATGCACCTCACCAGTGTCAGAACCAAACTCAAATCCTGTCGCTGGTTCTCTGCTGACCTTAACCGACTGCTTGCCAGAGACAAACTCTGGAAAAGGGCAAGAAAGACAAAGGATCAAATGACTGGCTTCAATTCAGAAAAGCCAGAAACTCCTGCACAAAACAAGTAAGAAATGCCAATGCTGCCTTCTCACAGCTGAATTGGATGCCTCCTATCACAACCCTTCCAGGTTCTGGGGTACCATAAAGGGGATCCTAGGTCAAACTTCTACCCTGTCTTACCACCCAAAGTACACCTAAATAGTATTGAAATCACTGACAAGCAAGATATCTTGAATGCCTTTAACGATCATTTCACTACAGCTGGCCTGGCTTTCGACTCCTCACCTGCAAACCTATTAAGATCATCACTAAACATACAATCTACTGAGGGACAAAAGGTTGCGTCCACATTCTCATTCAAATCAATACTCTTAAAAGAAGTAGAAGACCTTCTACTCCAGCTAGATAGAACTAAAAGTGCAGGTGCAGACTCCCTGGATCCCTACTTTCTAAAAGTAGCACTGCATGCCTTAGCCGCCCCCCTCACCCACCTCTTCAATCTGTCACTTGCCACTGGTTCTATCCCCTCAATATGGAAGACAGCTCAAGTGTTTCCATTACTTAAGGCAGGTGATCCCATGGACCTCAACAATTATAGGCCCATTTCCATCTTACCAGTACTATCCAAGATGCTTGAGAAGCTGGTAAACTCTCAGTTAAGTGCCTACCTTGATACCAACAATCTCCTTAACCCAGCTCAATCTGGGTTTAGATCTATGCACAGCACCATCTCTGCATTAGCAAAGTTACAAATGATTGGCAGACTGCCTTAGACAAAAAGAATAACACCTGTGCTGTGTTTCTGGATCTAAGCAAAGCCTTTGACACTGTGGATCATGAACTACTAATCTCCTCTCTGAACTCCATAGGCCTTGACCCACTCTCTCTTAAATGGTTCAGATGCTATCTCTCCGGAAGATTACAACTGGTGAAAAATGAAGGTGATCTATCTACCTCTAAACCACTCCTAAGAGGTGTACCGCAAGGCTCCATCTTGGGCCCCATCCTTTTTGCCATTTACATCAACAATATTGACTCCAATCTCTCACAATCTAATATTCACCTTTTTGCAGATGACACTGTACTATATGTCAGCAATCCCTCACCATCAAAAGCCTGTGAGCTTCTACAGTCTGAATTCTCCCTCCTTCAGCACAACTTATTAGAAAAGAAATTACTACTAAATGCCAAGAAAACCAAAGCTATGTTCTTTGCCACCAAGAACTGCTCTTCCACTGTCCCATCATTCACCCTCCCACAACTCTCTACCATCCTTGGTGAAAATCTGGAATATGTTGACAAATTCAAATATCTTGGAGTATGGATTGACAATAAACTTGACTACACTACCCACATTGAGGAGCTACTGAAAAGCTAAGACAAAGACTTGGCCTATTCTATAGGATCAAACACTACCTGACCAGAGATTCCAAACAAAGATTAATCCTAGCATCATTCCTGTCCCTCATTGATTATGCTGACTTCCTCTATGGCCACTGCTCCCTTTCCCATTTAAATAAATTAGACACCTTGTATCATAGAGCTATTAGATTCATTACAGACCTTCCCTCCAGCACCTATCATTGCTGTCTCTACAATGCAGTCAGTTGGACATCCCTGCAACAAAGAAGAAAGAAAAATGCTGCTATTTGGATCTACAAAGCTCTGACAAACAAACTCTCTTCCTACATCTCAGACTGTTTCAACCGGATCACATCCAGGCCTTACACCCTGAGGATCAATAAACTGATCATGCTGAAGATTCCTATCACCTGCACCCGGTATGGAAGAGCTGCAATCAGCTATTTCCAGCACTTATCTGGAATTCTCTTCAAAAGACATTGAAACTGGATACCCTCATTCCTTTAGCATCCTTCAAAAGCTGTACACCAGTCTATTCCCAGAATCATGCAACTGCTTCCACAAGGCCTAGTCCTCCCACACCCCTCTCCTCCCACACCCTCTCTCCTCCACCCCTTTTTTAAAGCTCCTCATTTCTCTATCGTCCTTCTAGCTCGTTCTCCATCAAACTTCATACATATATGCCCACCCAAGTCCCACTATCCAAGCTTTATCCCTACTAACTGTTTGTTTCTCGACTTTAATAGGATTTAGGTTTATTGTCATTTTGCCTTGTATATATGTAAATATTTGTATATCTGTCTCATTCATAAATGATTGTATTTGTGTTTATTCAGTACCATGGTTTTGTGTAAAATTTGTAACCTTTTATTGTTATGACCACTCAGGTCCATCTTGTAAATGAGCTATACTCAATGATGTTCGCCTGAATAAATAAAGATTTTGATTGATTGATTGATTGATTGATTGATTGAAAACCAAAGGCACGGGCTCCAGAGGACTTCAAATTTACCCTCGGAATCTCCAGCAACCCCTCGTCAGCTGAGTGTATCTGTCTCAGGGGGGTGTAGGGCACCAGAAGCTCTTTCAAATAGTCGGGACCGAGACCGTGTAGGGCTTTGTAGGTCAAAAGACCCACTTTAAAGAAGATCTGCCACTGTATTGGCAGCCAGTGCAGAGTGCGCAGCACTGGGGTAATATGAGACCTTCTTGAAACCCCAGTCAACAAACGTGCTGCCGCATTCTGCACTAGCTGTAAGCAGCGGATATCAACCTCAGAAAGTCCTAGGTAAAGGGAGTTACAGTAATCGAGATGAGATGTCACGAAGGCGTGGACCAAAACCGGCAGGTTGCAAGGTGGAACCAGGTGCCTAATCCTGGCGATGTTTCTAAGAAGAAAAAAATGCAGTCTTGACAACTGCAGACACCTGATAACGAAGGGTCAAACCAGTGTCAAACTCCATACCCAGGTTATGCACCCGTTCAGAAGTAGGGATCTGGTCTACCCCCAGAATTAATCCAGAGGGGAACCCCACCCTTAAACCCTCAACCCTGCAACCGGGGTCCACCACCATAACCTCGGTCTTTCCCGGATTCAGCTTCAAACCACTGGTATTCATCCAGTCTTGGATATCAGCGAGGCAGTTATTCAGCACCGAGATAGCACTAACCTGGTCAGGTGCAAATGAGAGGTAGAGCTGGGTATCACCAGCGTAGCAGTGAAACCTCAGCTCAAACTTTCTTACAATGTCTCCGAGGGGTAGCATATATACTGCGAATAACATGGGGGAAAGCACCGAGCCCTGAGGTACCCTGCAAAGCAGAGAGAAGGCCCCAGATGAATGCAAACCCGAGACCACTCTCTGCGTTCTCCCCTCAAGGTAAGATGAAAACCATCTGAGGACCACACCCGATAGTCCACAAATGGACCTCAGGCATTTGAGCAAAACCCCATGATCCACAGTATCAAAAGCTGATGACAGATCAAGGAGAACCAAAATAGAGCGGTGTCTCTGATCTCTTGCCATCAGGAGATCATTGAGCACCTGAACCAGAGCAGTCTCATTGCTATACCTCTTGCGAAAACCAGACTGGAGAGGTTCGTATAAACTATGGATGGTCAAATGGTTATCCAATTACGCCGCCAGAACTTTCTCAATAACCTTCCCCACAAAAGGGAGGTTAGAGATTGGTCGGTAGTTTGCTAGGTCATCCAGGTCTAAAGAAGCTTTCTTCAGAAGGGGAGTCACCACCCCTTCCTTCAGAGAGCTAGGGAAAACTCCCGTCTCTAAAGAACACTAGATAATCCGAGCAAGGACCGGGCCGATAGTCTCACTACAACCCATAATCACGGAGGTAGGGCCCGGATCCAAACTACAACAAGTTGGGCGCATCTCACGGACAATACTCATAGTGTGTACGAGATCCGGTAGGTTAAAGGAACTCCAGGAAACTCCGGGCTCTGCGACAAAACACTGATCAACTGCAACAACCTTAGAGTGAAGTCGGGGGCACTGCCTCCGAATGTCTTCCACCTTATTCGCAAAGAATCAAGCGATCTCCTCGCAATCAATTTGCGTAAAAGCTGGACGGATCTGCCGACAGACTGGGTTGCACAGTCTGTCGACAGTTCTGAAGAGCTGAGCCGGTCGATTCGAGCAACAGAAATTTCCCTGGACAGGAATTCTGCCTTCTTATGGAAATTGCTGTTTGGTAGAACTATAGTGCTCTAACAAAATGATATGGTCGGCATCAGAGGCAGTCTTCCTCAACGATGCTCCAACCTCGCCCCAACCTCGCAACCCTCTCAATGCCCCATCGAACCATAGAGGCAGCAGGGTAACGAGAGTGCGAACATGTGGCTGGTGCATCTGATCAAGTGCAGCCGAAATGGCCCCATTATAGGCCACTACCAGCTGCTCAGGATCAGTGCATGACTCGTCAAACAATGAGAGGTCGATAACCGCCATCAGGTCTTCAGGGACAATGTCCCACAATGGGCGATACTTGACCAACTCCACAGGGGCCGACCTACCCAGGGGGGCCTCAAAATTGAACCCAACTGAGTAATGATCAGACCAACCGACTGGTTCTACCACCAAGTCAGAAGCCTCGATCCCTAGGAGGAAAACCAGGTCAAGAGAGTGACCTCCTTTGTGTGTAGTTGCGGAAACAACCTGTGTAAAGTCCAGAGATGTCATCACCTAGAGGAAATGTTGACCAAAAAGTGAAGATTTGTCGTCGACCCACGCATTGAAGTTGCCCAGCACCATCAATCTGGGTGACTCCAAGGCCATGTCGGCGGCAAAATCTGCTATTTCCTGCAAGAAAAGCTTCTCATCCCCTGGTGGACGGTAAATGAGGGCAATCCTGCCCACACCAGCTACCACAGTGCACTCAAATGATCTAGCCTCCTCAGCTGGTATGCCAGTTAGGCCCAGTGGAGTCTTAAAACAGACCGCCCACCCCAGCGATCCAATCTCGGACTGTGTATAACCGAGAACCCGGCGGGAATGGAGGCCTCTAAAAACAGGGCCGCATTCCCATCCAACTAGGTCTTGGTAATGCAAGTCAGATCTGCCCTTGCGACAAGTCTGCAATAAGACCAGTCTTATTGCAGACAGATCTGGCATTGCACAACAGCGCCCAAGTTGGACGAGGATGATGAATTGTTCCAACCACTTGCCCTCCAAAGCAGGAGGTACCCTTGGGTATGGGAACCAGAATGTGACTACCACGCTCCAGAAGCCATTTCGCCCAAGGGCGTCTTCTAGGCCTAACCACCCCTATGGGAGAGCACCGCTCACTCCGCAGTCCACAACCCCCCATGCCCCCCCAATTCCTCCTCCCCCTTCGCACAATCCCTACTGCCCGACACCGATGATAAACATGAACTGGCAAGGGGGACAAGAAGAAGGGGCAGAGGGCATGGAGAGTGGAGGCCGAATAACGAAGGACAGGTGGAGCCAGCCGGCACATCAGGCTGCTCAAAGGTTAAAACAATAAATAAAATAAATAAAACAACCACAATCAACCTAACACTAAAACCAAAAACAAAAAATAACTCTGCTTCTGAGATCTTCAGCTTTTAATGAGATCTAAAACCACACCTACAGTACTTGGCTTATACCAGTACTATCAGCTGACCTGACACACTGTATCACAAAGCATTAATTAAAATATTTTACTAGAAAGCCCTCAGACTAAAGTGTGACTATTTGTATTCTTCTGAAACATGTAGGTTTTCAGCTGCAGAAGTGATTAGGGTCCTTTTTATCAAGTAGCTGCTCAGTCCTCTTATATTTTTATATGCTCATAAAGAGTATGAATTAGGCCTTTAATACTGTCAGTTTCAACTGAGAGACACTGAAGGATTAATTTTGCATGCATCTTTTCTGCCTAAACATAATAAACAAGTCATCAATAAGGTCACGTTATATATTACTTGTTTCTATTTGGTTCTCGGCACAGAATGGACCCTTTTCCCTTAACTGCTTCTCTTGCTTAGAATCAAGTGTTTCTGAATGTCACATGGGTGCAATTTGTTGTCTAGGCTTGTCTAACCTTCCATCCAGAGCATAAACCTTCATGTAGCTCTGATGCTGTGGCATGCCAGAACTTGTTGTGTATTTCCTACTGCTGATGGGGTGGGTCTCATCTATTCACGTGCTTAGCAACCCATAATCAAAGGCCTTCCACATCATCAAAAGTATACATTTGGTTTTCAGGGGAAGTCTAGTGGGATAAGAGGTTTTGTTATGACATTTGGGAGGTTGTCAGTAAAGCAGTGTGCAGTTTACTGGTAATTGTACAGTGCTATTAAATCATCATGCACAGTAGTAGTAATAGTAGTAGTAGTAATATATCCACCAAGATATTCTTATCAGATTGTATGACGTCAATCAATATAACATTGTGAAATGCTTGCAAGTAAATGATCCCAATGAATCACCTTAAAGATATTGACATGTCAGTATTTTTATGGAAATGTTTGTTAATTTACTGAAAAGCATTCCACAATGTGCTGTTGCTTTGTTTCATAAAGTCTGTGAAGAATATCTTGGTGACTGGACTAAAGTACTATGATTAAACTAAATAGAGAAGGAGGAGGAGGAACAGACCATTCCAGACCAGGATTGGAGGGGTGGGAGTAGGGGCTGCTGTATTATACAGGTTGATAACATACTGTAGGATGCAATGGTATCATATCCTAATCTTGTGCCAGAGTATGATGGGCTTGGCCCCCTATCCACTTCTAACAGGCCAGAAAAGTCTTAAGTCTGAGGCCACACAACAGTGTGTTGGGGATGGGACATAAGCATGGGGGGGGGTTAGAAAAATAAGTGAAAATATCAGAGGCACATGAGTGAATTATGGGCCCAATCTATAACAGGCTCCTGTCTGTTCTGCATGTGTGGAGGGCTGGAAAGAGTTGCAGTGACCACCCTATGTACTCAATACACACCAGTGGGGTGCTCTGTGGCATCCACAAAATCAGTACACCCTGTCTTGGTCAGTGCATGTGGCTATGCAGGGCAGGCAGAATGAGGTGTGGCTGGTGGTAGTAATGTACTGCATCCATAGCATAGACTCCACTGTGTGGCATGCCAAAGGAGTGTGCAGATCCTGTACAGCCCTAATGGCTGCAATAGTGGCTACTCACTTCCCTCCGCATGGCCACGTCATTGCTCCTGGAGCCCAATCTGTCCTCCTAAGTCTAGGAGCTTCCACAGTGAGCTGGGGCTATTACAGGCACCGGCCACTGTGTTTTAGAACTGTACACAGATTTCTATGTGAACACAGCAGTCCTGGACATGTCAATGCTGTGCATGCTAGTGTGGCGGTTACTGTTGTGACTGTTGGGCTGGTGGCAGACTTGTAACTGCTGGAGTCAGTGTAGTGACTGGTGAAGGTCAGTGCTGTGAATGTTAGGGGTTATGGTCACTGTTGTGACTGTTGGCAAGGGGCAGACTTGTAAATGATGTGGTGAATGCTGTGGCTGATAAGGATGGGGGTCAGTGCTATGACTGTTGGGGGTTAGTTCAGCACTGTGACTTCTGGGGGTGGGGTCAATGTTGTGACATGTGGGGCAGGGTCCAGTACTCTGACTGTTGGGGTGGTCATCACTGTTGAAACTGTTGGGCATGTGGTGGATAGTTTACTCTTTCAGGTCAGTGCTGTGACTGGAGTGGGTTCAGTGTTGTGACTGGAGAGGTAGGGGTCACATTTGTGATTGTTTGGATCACTGCTGTTACTGCTGGGCAAGGGATAAGCTTTTAACTCTCGAGGGTCATTGTTATGACAGTTGCCAGTGGGGGGAGGTGCTGTAAGTGGTGGTGGTGGGATTCAGTGCCATGACTGTTGGAGGTGAGGTTAATGTTGTGACTGATGAAGGTGGGGAAGGTACTGTGATGGTTGGGAGGTGGGTTAATGCCGTGAATGGTAGGGTGGGGATCAGTGTTGTGATTGCTGGACATGGGGCAGATTATAACTCTTGAGGGTCAGTGCTGTGGCTGTCAGGGGTGAGGTCAATGCTGTGACTGTTAAGGGTGGTTCAGTGCTGAGGCTGATGGGATCAATGTTGTGACTGTTGGGAGTGGGTTCAATACTATTGCTATTGGGGTGTGGAAAATGCTGGGACTGTTATGGTGATGGTCACATTTGACTGTTGGGCATGGGGTACACTTGTAACTTTAGAGGATCTGTGCTGTGACTGGTGGTGTAGGGGTCAGTGCTGTGACTGTTGGGGTGAGGTCAATGCTGTAACTGTTGGGGTCCTTGCTGTCACTGTTTAGGCAGTTGTCACTGTTGGGAATGGGGCAGGCTTGTAACTCTTGGGGTCAGTGTTGTGACAGGTGGGGTGGGGTTCAGGGCCAAACTGTTGGGTGTGGAGTCAGTACTTTGACTTTTGGGGGTAATTATCAATGCTGTTACTGTTAGGGTAGGAGCCAATGCTGTGACTGCTGGGGGTGAGGGTCAGTGCTGTGATATTTAGGAATGGGTCAGTTCTGTGTCTGTTGAGGATGGGGTCAATGATGTGACAGTCGGGAATGGGTCTATGCTATGGTGGTTGGGGTGGGGGTCAATGTTGTAACTGATGGGGATGAGGTCAATACTATGGCATTTGGGAATGGGTCAGTTCTGTAACTGTTGGGAATGGGACAGTGCTGTTACATTTGAGACTGGGTCAATGCTGTGACTGTTGGGGATGGGTCAATGCTGAGACATGTGGAAATGGGTCAATGCTGTGACATTTGGAAATGGGTCAGTTCTGTGACTGTTGGGGATGAGTCAATGCTGAGACATATGGGAATGGGTCAATGCTGTGACATTTGGGATTGGGTCAATCCTGTGACTTTTGGGGATGGGTCAGTTCTGTTACATTTGGGAATGGGTCAATGCTGTGACTGTTGGGGATAGGTCAGTGCTGAGACATGTGGGAATTGGTTAATGCTATGACTGCTTGGAGTGGGGGCCAATATTGTGACATTTGGGAATGGGTCTATACTGTGACTGTTGGGGATGAGTCAATGCTAAGACATGTGAGAATGGGTCAATGCTGTGACATTTGGGGATGGTTCAATGCTGCGATTGTTGGGGATGGATCAATACTATGACATTTTAGAATGGGTCAATGCTATGGCTGTTCAGGATGGTTCAATGCTATGACTGTTGGGTGTAGGGCTCAATGCTGTGGCATTTCGGAATGGGTCAATGCTGTAACTGTTGGGAATGGGTCAATGCATTGACTGTTGGGATAGGTTGAATGCTGTGACTGTTGGGTGTGGTGGGTCAATGGTGTAACATTTGGGAATGGATTAATGCAGGGACTGTTGGAGATTGGTCAATGCTGTGACTGTTTGGTGCTGGGGTCAATGCTGTAACATTTGAGAATGGGTCAATGCTGTGACTGTTGGGAATGAGTCAATGCTGTGACGTTTGGGTGTGGGGGTCAATGCTGTAACATTTGGGGATGGTTCAGTACTGTGACTGTTGGGTGTGGGGCTAAGTGCTGTGACGCTTGGGAATGGGTCAGTGTTATGACTTGGGTGTGGGGATCAATGCTGTAACATTTGGGAATGGGTCAATGCTGTGACTGTTGGGAATGGGTCAATGCTGTGATGTTTGGGGATGGTTCAATGCTGTGACTGCTGGGTGTGGGGCTTAATGCTGTGACACTTGGGAAATGGTCAGTGCTGTGACTGTTGGGGATGGGTCAGTGCTGTGACTGTGGGGATGGGTCAATGCTGTAACATTTGGGAATGGGTCAATGCTGTGACTGTTGGGGATGGGTCAATGCTGTGACTGTTGGGGATGGTTCAGTGATGTGACTGTTGGGTGTGGGGCACAACGCTACAACATTTGGGAATGGGCCAGTACTGTGACTGTTGGGTGTAGGGGTTCAGTGCTGTAATATTTGGGAATGGATCAATGCTGTAACTGTTTGGAATGGATCAATGCTGTGACTGTTGGGGATGAGTCAATGCTGTGACTGTTCGGTGTGCAGGGTCAATGCTGTAACATTTGGGAATGGGTCAATGCTGTGACTGTTGGGAATGGGTCAGTGCTGTAATGGTTGGGGTAGGGGGGTCAATGCTGTGACATTTTGGAATGGGTTAATGCTGTGACTGCTGGGAATGTGTCACTACTGTGACATTTGGGAATGGGTTAATGCTGTGGCTGTTGGGGATGGGTCAATGTTGTATCATTTGGGAATGGGTCAATGTTGTGACTATTGGGGATGGATCAATGCTGTAACATTTGTGAATTGGTCAGTGCTGTGACTGTTGGGGATGGGTCAATGTTGTGAATATTGGGGATGGGTCATTGCTGTGCCTGTTTTGGGATGGGTCTGTCTGGGGTCGGGGCCAATGTTGTGACATTTTGTAATAGGTCACTGCTGTGACTGTGGGTATGGAGGTCAGTACTGTAACTGTTGGGAGGTCAATGAATGGGTTCAGTGCTGTGACTGTTAGGGGTGGGTCGAGGCTGTGACTGTTGGGGTGGGGGTCAATACTGAGACAGTTAGGATGGAGTCAGTATTGTGACTGTTGGGGATAGGTCAGTGCTGTAACTGTTGGGGGTTGGGTCAATGCTCTGACTGGCTGGGGTCCATTTTGTGACTGTAATGGTCAGTGTAACTTTTGGGACTGTTGGGCATGAGATAGGATTTAACATTAACTGTTAGGGTCATTTTTGTGTCTGGTGGGGTGCGGTCAATGCTGTGACTGTGGGGATAAGGTCTGTGGCAATGCTATGACTTTTGGTCAGTTCTGTGACTGGTAGGCTGGGGGACAGTGCTGTGATTGTTGGGCATGGGGCAGATTGTAACTCTTGATGGGCCATGCTGTGACTGCTGGGGGTGAGGTCAATACTGTGACAGCTGGGGTGGAGTCAATGAGTGACTGTGAGGGATGGGGGTCTGTACTGTGACTGTTGGGGAAGATTCAGTGCTGTGACTGATGGGGATGGATTCAGTGCTGTGAATGTTAGAGGTGGGGGTCAATACTGTGACAGTAAGGATGGGTCAATGCTGTGGCTGTTGGGGATGGGTCAATGCTGTGACTGTTGGGGATGGGTCAATGCTGTGACTGTTGGGGATGGGTTTAATGCAGTGGCTGTCAGGTGTAGGGTCAGTGTAGTGACTGTTGGGGTAGCGTCATTTATATGACTTTTTGGATGGTGGTCACTCTAGTGACCATTGGGTATAGTACAGAGTTATAACTCTTGAGGGTTGGTGATACAACTGTTGAGTTTTGTTTTCACTGTTGTGCCTACTACAGATTGTGCAGACTTTTTACTTTTGGGGACCAGTACTGCTTGCTGTGATGGGGATCAGTGCTCTGACTTGTGGGCAAGGAGCCAACTTTTAAGTCTTTGGGGTCTGTGTTGTGACTATTGGGCTTAAGGCAGACTTGCAACTCTTGAGGTCAGTGTTGTGACTGGTGGGGTTGGGGAGTCAGTGCCAGAACTATTGAGGATGGTGGTCAGTGCTGTGATTGTCTGGGGTTGTCCAGTACAGGGACTGTTAGTGTTCTGGTCTTTGTTGTGACAGGTGGGCAGGTGACAGCTTTGTATGTCTGGAGGGGTCAGTACCTTGACTGTTTGGCACTTGGCAGACTTGTAACTCTTGTGTTCAGTGTTGTCACTGGTTGGGTTGGGGATCAGTGTTGTTAAAGGTGGGGTGCTCACAGTTATGACTGTTGGGCATGGTGCAGACATTTAACTCTTTTAGTGTCATAACTGGGTAGATTAGGGGTGAGTGCCATGAATATTAGGGTAATATTAACTGTTGTAACTTTTGAGTATGGTGCAGACTTAAAACCCTAGTAGTCAGTGTTATAACTTGTGGGGTTGGGGGTGAGTGCTGTGAATGCTGGGTAGTAGTCACTGTTGTGACTACTGGCACACTGCAGACTTGTAACTTTTGTGGTCAGTGTTGTAACTGGTAGGATAAGGGGACAGTGTTGTAACTGGTGGGATTTCAGGTCAGTGCTGTGAATGTGGGGGTAGCCGTGGCTGTTGTGACTGTTGGGCATGGTGCAGACTTGTAACTTTTTTTTTTTTACCAGGAAAGACACACTAAGCTGAAAGCTAGTTTACAGGTGTGACCAGGAAGCACAAGGAAGTTAAGTGACTTGCTCAGGGTCACACAGTATGCATGTGGGGGCTGTGGAATCTAATCCCAGGTCCCCAGGTTTTCAGCTCAGAGCCTTAAACCACTGTGCTATACTGCCTAACTTTTGGGGTAAGTGTTGTAATTGGCAGGTTTGGGGGTCAGTGCTGTGAATGTTGGGGTAGTAGTCACTGCTGTGACTGTTAGGCACAGTGCAAACTTATAACTCTTGTGGTCAGTGTTCTAACTGGTGAGGTTGGGGTCACTGCTGTTAATATTAGGGTAGTAGTCACTCTTATGACTGTTGGGTGCAGTGCAGACTTGTAACCCTTGAGGTCAGTGTTGTAACTGGTGGTGTTGGGGGTCAGTGCTATTAATATTGGGGTGGTAGTCACTGTTGTGACTGTTGTGCATGGTGCAGACTTTTAACTCTTGGAGTCAGTGTTGTAACTGGCAGGGCTGGGGTCAGTGCCAGGAATGTTGGGGTAGTAGTCACTGCTGTGACTGTTGGGCATGGTGCAGACTTGTAACTCTTGGGGTCAGTGTTGCAACTGGTGGTGTTGGGGTCAGTGCTGGTAATATTGGGGTAGTAGTCATTGTGGTAACTATTGGGCATAGTGCAGACATGCAACTCTTGGGGTCAGTGTTGTAACTTGCAGGGCTGGGGTCAGTGCCAGGAATGTTGGGGTAGTAGTCACTGCTGTGACTGTTGGGCATGGTGCAGACTTGTAACTCTTGGAGTCAGTGTTGTAACTGGTGGGGTTAGGGGTCACTGCTGTGAATATTGGGGTAGGAATCACTTTTGAGTCTACTGGGCACGGTGCAGACTTGTAACTCTTGTGGTCAGTGTTGTAACTGGTGGTGTTGGGGATCAGTACTGTTAATACTGAGGTAGTAGTCACTGTTGTAACTGCTGGGCATAGTGCAGACGTGTAACTCTTGTGGTCAGTGTTGTAACTGGTTGTGTTGGGGATCAGTGCTATTAATATTGGGGTGGTAGTCACTATTGTGACTGTTGGGCATGGTGCAGACTTGTAACTCTTGGGGTCAGTGTTGCAACTGGTGGTGTTGGGGTCAGTGCTGGTAATATTGGGGTAGTAGTCATTGTGGTAACTATTGTGCATAGTGCAGATGTGCAACTCTTGGAGTCAGTGTTGTAACTGGCAGGGCTGGGGTCAGTGCCAGGAATGTTGGGGTAATAGTCACTGCTGTGACTGTTGGACACGGTGCAGACTTGTAACTCTTGGGGTCAGTGTTGTAACTGGCGGTGCTGGGGGTTAGTGCTGGTAATATTGGGGTGGTAGTCACTGTTGTGACTGCTGGGCACAGTACAGACCTGTAACTCTTGGGGTCAGTGTTACAACTGGCAGGGCTGGGGTCAGTGCTATGAATGTTGGGGTAGTATTCACTGCTGTGACTGTTGAGTATGCTGCAGAATTGTGACTCTTGGGGTCAGTGTTGTATCTGGTGGGTTGGAGGTCAGTGTTGTGAATATTGGGGTAATAATCATTGTTGTGACTGTTGGACATGGTGCAGACTTGTAACTCTTGTGGTCAGTGTTGTAACTGGTGGGATTAGGGGTCACTGCCATTAATATTGGGGTAGTAGTCACTCTTATGACTGCTGGGCATGGTACAGACTTGTAACTCTTGTGGTCAGTGTTGTAAATGGTGGTCTTGGGGGTCAGTGCTGTTAATATTGGGGTAGTAGTCACTGTTGTAACTGCTGGGCATGGTGCAGACTTCTAACTCTTGGGGTCAGTGTTGTAACTGGTGGGGTTACGGGGTCACTGCTGTGAATACTGGGGTAGGAATCACTGTTGAGACTGCTGGGCACGGTGCAGACTTGTAACTCTTGTGGTCAGTGTTGTAAATGGTGGTGTTGGGGATCAGTACTGTTAATATTGAGGTAGTAGTCACTGTTGTAACTGCTGGGCATAGTGCAGACATGTAACTATTGTGGTCAGTGTTGTGACTGGCAGTGTTGGGGTCAATGCTATGGCATTTGGGAATGGGTCAGTTCTGTAACTGTTGGGGATGGGACAGTGCTGTTACATTTGAGACTGGGTCAATGCTGTGACTGTTGGGGATGGGGCAATGCTGAGACACTTGGAAGTGGGTCAGTTCTGTGACTGTTGGGGATGAGTCACTGCTGATACATATGGGAAATAGGTCAATGCTGTGACTGCTGGGGATAGGTCATTGCTGATACATGTGGGAATTGGTTAATACTGTGACTGTTTGGAGTAGGGGCCAATATTGTGACATTTGGGAATGGGTCTATACTGTGACTGTTGGGGATGGGTCTATGCTAAGACATGTGAGAATGGGTCAATACTGTGACATTTGCTGATGGTTCAATGTTGCGACTGTTGGGGATGGAGCAATACTATAACATTTTGGAATGGGTCAATGCTGTGGCTGTTCGGGATGGTTCAATGCTATGACTGTTGGGTGTGGGGCACAATGCTGTGACATTTGGGAATGGGCCAGTGCTGTGACTGTTGGGTGTGCAGGGTCAATGCTGTAACATTTTGGAATGGGTCAATGCTGTGACTGTTGGGAATGGGTCAATGCTGTAATGGTTGGGGGGGTGTCAATGCTGTGACATTTTGGAACAGGTTAATGTTGTGACTGCTGGGCATGTGTCAATACTGTGACATTTGGGAATGGGTCAATTCTGTGACTAGTGGGGATGGGTCAATGCTGTAACGTTTGTGAATTGTTCAATGCTGTGACTGTTGGGGATGGGTCAATGTTGTGAATATTGGGGATGGGTCATTGCTGTGCCTGTTTTGGGATGAGTCAATGTTGTGACTGTTTGGGGTGGGGGCCAATGTTGTGACATTTTGGAATCAGTTAATGCTGTGACTGTGGGTATGGAGTCAGTACTGTAACTGTTGGGAGGTCAATGAATGGGTTCAGTGCTGTGACTGTTGGGGGTGGGGGTTGAGGCTGTGACTGTTAGAGGTGGGGGGTCAATGCTGGGACTGTTAGGGTTGGGGTCAATACTGTGACAGTTAGGATGTAGTCAGTCTTGTGACTGTTGGGTATAGGTCAGTGCTGTGACTGTTGGGGGTTAAGTCAATGCTGTGACTGGATGGGGTCCTTTTTGTAACTGTAATGGACAGTGTAAATTTTGGGACTGTTGGGCATGGCACAGACTTTAACATTAACTGTTAGGGTCATTGTTGTGTCTGGTGGGGTGCGGTCAATGCTGTGACTGTGGGGTGGTATCAGTGTCAACGCCACGACTTTTGGTCAGTTCTGTGACTGGTAGACTGGGGGACAGTGCTGTGATTGTTGGACATGGGGCAGATTGTAACTTGATTTTCCATGCTGTGACTGCTGGGGGTGAGGTCAATACTGTAACTGCTGGGGTGGAGTCAATGAGTGACTGTGAGGGGTGGGGGTCTGTACTGTGACTGTTGTGGGGGTCAATGCTGTGACGGATAAGGATGGATTCAGTGCTGTGACTGTTAGAGGTGGGGGTCAATACTGTGGCAATTAGGATGGGGTTAATGCTGTGACTGTTGGGAATGGGTCGATGCTGTGACTATTGGGGATGGGTTTAATGCAGCGGCTGTTGGGTGTGGGCTCAGTGCAGTGACTGTTAAATAGGGTAATTACTGTGACTTTTTGGATGGTGGTCACTCTAGTGACCATTGGGCATAGTACAGAGTTATAACTCTTGAGGATCGGTGATACAACTATTGAGTTTTGTTTTCACTGTTGTGCCTACTATAGATTGGGCAGACTTTTTACTTTTGGGAATCAGTACTGCTTGCTGTGATGGGGATCAGTGCTCTGACTTGTGGGCAAGGGGCAGACTTCTAAGTCTTTGGGGTCTGTGTTGTGACTGTTGGACTTAAGGTAGACTTGCAACCCTTGAGGTCAGTGTTGTAACTCGTGGTGTTGGGGTCAGTGCTATTAATATTGGGGTGGTAGTCACTGTTGTGACTGTTGGGCATGGTGCAGACTTGTAACTCTTGGAGTCAGTGTTGTAACTGGCAGGGCTGGGGTCAGTGCCAGGAATGTTGGGGTAGTAGTCACTGCTGTGACTGTTGGGCATGGTGCAGACTTGTAACTCTTGGGGTCAGTGTTGCAACTGGTGGTGTTGGGGTCAGTGCTGGTAATATTGGGGTAGTAGTCATTGTGGTAACTATTGTGCATAGTGCAGATGTGCAACTCTTGGAGTCAGTGTTGTAACTGGCAGGGCTGGGGTCAGTGCCAGGAATGTTGGGGTAGTAGTCACTGCTGTGACTGTTGGGCATGGTGCAGACTTGTAACTCTTGGGGTCGGTGTTGCAACTGGTGGTGTTGGGGTCAGTGCTGGTAATATTGGGGTAGTAGTCATTGTGGTAACTATTGTGCATAGTGCAGATGTGCAACTCTTGGAGTCAGTGTTGTAACTGGCAGGGCTGGGCTCAGTGCCAGGAATGTTGGGGTAGTAGTCACTGCTGTGACTGTTGGGCATGGTGCAGACTTGTAACTCTTGGAGTTAGTGATGTAACTGGCAGGGTTGAGGGTCAGTGCTATGAATGTTGGGGTAGTATTCACTGCTGTGACTGTTGGGCATTCTCAGATTTGTGACTCTTGGGGTCAATGTTATATCTGGTAGGTTGGAGGTCAGTGTTGTGAATATTGGGGTAGTAATCATTGTTGTGACTGTTGGACGTGGTGCAGACTTATAACTCTTATGGTCAGTGTTGTAACTGGTGGGGTTAGGGATAACTGCTGTTAATGTTGGGGTAGTAATCACTCTTATGACCTATTGGGTGCAGTGCAGACTTGTAACTCTTGTGGTCAGTGTTGTAACTGGCAGCGTTGGGGGTCAGTGTTGTTAATATTGGGGTAGTAGTTACTGTTGCAACTATTGGGCATGGTGCAGACCTGTAACCCTTGGGGTTAGTGTTTTAACTGGTTGGGCTGGGGGTCAATTTTGTGAATATTGGAGTAGTAATCACTGTTGTGACTGTTGGACATGGTGCAGACTTGTAACTTTTGTGGTCAGTGTTGTAACTGGTGGGGTTAGGGGTTACTGCTGTTAATATTGGGGTAGTAGTCACTCTTATGACTGCCGGGCACAGTGCAGACTTGTAAATCTTGTGATCAGTGTTGTAAATGGTGGTGTTGTGGGTCAGTGCTGTTAATACTGCAGTAGTAGTCACTGTTGTAACTGCTGGGCATGATGCAGACTTGTAACTCTTGGGGTCAGTGTTGTAACTGGTAGGGTTAGGGGTCACTGCTGTGAATATTGGGGTAGTAATCACTGTTGTGACTGTTGGATGTGATGCAGACTTGTAACTCTTATGGTCAGTGTTGTAATTGGGGTCACTGCTGTTACTATTGGGGTAGTAGTCACCCTTATGACTGTTGGGTGCAGTGCAGACTTGTAACTCTTGTGGTCAGTGTTGTAACTGGTGGTGTTGGGGATCAGTACTGTTAATATTGAGGTAGTAGTCACTGTTGTAGCTGCTGGGCATAGTGCAGACGTGCAACTCTTGTGGTCAGTGTTGGGACTGGCGCTGTTGCGGGTCAGTGCTGTTAATACTGGGGTTATAGTCAGTGTTATAACTGTTGGGCATAGTGCAGATGTGTAACTCTTGTGGTCAGTGTTGTAGCTGATGGTACTGTGGGTCAGTGTTGTGAATTTTGGGGTAGTAGTCACTTATCTGACTGTTGGGCATGGTGCAGACTTGTATCTTTTGGGGTCAGTGTCGTAACTGGTGAGGCTGGGAGTCAGTGCTGTAAATTTTGGGACACTAGTCACTGTTGTGACTGTTGGTGACAGTGCAGACTTGTAACTCTTGTGGTCTGTGTTATAACTGGTGTGGTTGGGGGTCAGTGCTGTGAATATTGGGGTAGTAGTCACTGTTTTTACTACTGGGCATGGCCCACCTTATATCTCTTGGGGTCATGGTTGTAACTTATTGGGTTGGGGTTCAGTTCTGAAATATTTGGCACAATGCAGACCTGTAACTCTTGGGGTCAGTGTTGTTGCCGATGGGATTATGGATCAGTGCTGTGAATGTTGGGATAGTAGTCACTGTTCTGAGTGTTGTGCATATTTCAGACTTGTATTTTTTGGGGTCAGTGTTGTAACTGGTGGAGTTGGGGGTCAGTGCTATTAATACTGGGGTAGTAGTCACTGTTGTGACTACTGGGCACGGTGCAGACTTGTAACTCTTGGGGTCATTGTTGTAACAGGTGGGGTTGGGGTCAGTGCTGATAATATTGGGGTAATAGTCACTGTTGTGACGCATACTTGTGACTCTTGGGGTCAATGTTGTAAATGGCAGGGTTGGGGTTTGTGCTGTGAGTGTTGGGGTAGTAGTCACTGTTGTCACTGTTGGGCATAGTACAGACTTGTAACTCTTGGGGTCAACGTTGTAACTGGCAAGGTTGGGGTCAGTGCTGTGAATATTGTGGTAGCAGTTATATCATATATCATATCAACTTTATTTATAAGCACATTTCCAAAAAGATCAATGCGTTGTACAACAATACAGAGAATCCATAAAGCATCAATAACATTTTTAAACAGAATTTAAAACAGTTCATAATTAACAATGGAGGTACACTAAGTACTCAAGTGAGGAAATTCCAGACAAAACAGGTACGTTTTTAAGGCAGCTTTGAAGCTCTCAATGGTCAGGCACTCTCTGATTTGACAAAGTAGAGAATTCCACAGGGTAGGGGTTGCAAAAGCAAAAGAATTAGCCCCGGAGGTCTTTAGTCAAACCCTGGGAACCTCTAGCAATCCCTCGTCAGAGGAACGGAGTGAGCGGAAGGGGCAATAGGGGCAAAGAAGATCTTGCAAGTAGCATGGTCCCTGGCTGTGTAGGGATTTATAGGTCAGTAACCTGACCCTGAAGGTCATCTGCCAATGAATGGGCAGCCATTGCAGATCGCAGAGCACAGGAGTGATATGGCACGATATTGATAAGCCAATCAGCAACCTGGCTGCTGCATTCTGCACTAGCTGCAATTGATGGATATCAACCTCCGGGAGCTCTAGGTAAAGGGCATTGCAGTAATCAAGCCAAGAGGTCACAAAGGCACGGACCAATGGGGGGAGATTGCCAGGCGGGACCAGGTGATTAATGTGGCGGTGTTTCTCAGATAGTAAAAAGAGGTTTTAATGACAGCAGACACCTGAGATTTTAATGTCAGACCACTATCGAACACAACGCCCAGATTTTGTACCTGATCTGAGGTAAGCAGCTGATTCTCCCCAGCCAAAGCCTGGTTATTGACCAGCCGGCAGCCCCATGCCTTGGTGACCTGGGTCCACAACCAACACCTCAGTCTTGTCTGAGCTCAACTTCAACCAGTTGGCACTCATCCAACCCTGAATCTCAAAGAGGCATCTGTTAAAAACTGAGACTACCCCACTCTGATCAGGCTCAAAGGACATGCAGAGCTGAGTATCATCTGCATAGCAGTGAAAACTCAACCCATACCACCTTATAATGTCTCCCAATGGCAGCATATACACTACAAACAGCATGGGGACAGTATGGAGCCCTGTGGAACCCCACATGACAGAGGGAGAGGGGCCAAGGAATAAATAACCAACACAACTCTCTGAGTCCTGCCAGTGAGGAATGATTGAAACCACCTGCGAACTGTACCAGCCAGTCCACAGAGGATCCGCAGGTGCTCCAACAACACCCCATGGTCCACAGCGTCATATACTACAGAAAGATCAAGGAGAACCAAGATGGAATGGCTCGTCTGATCCCTCACTATCAAGAGATCATTAAGAACCCAAACAGGGTCAGTCTTGGTACCATGCCTCTTCCTTAACCCAGATTGGAGAGGATCAGAGACATCATGGGATGTTAGATGGTCATCCTGCTGCACCGCAACCAGCTTCTCAATAACTTTGCAGTTAATCTTTTTACTGAGATATTTATAAAAAGACAAACATCTTCCAAATACATGAAATACATGATACATAAAAACACAGCATATTAGCTTGTACAAAGGTTTAAGTAATCAGGCTTAAAACTACGTAATGTAAGTTTTAGAGTATGCATATATCATTGAGCCTAGCAGTATTGTGCATTAAACATTCAAGGAAGAGATGAAGGAAAAAGAGAATTAAAGAGCATCATTGTATGTTCTAGTTATACATCTGTTATGGTATAAATGTGCTACAATGCTGTAAATGTTATATAAAAAATGGAAGATCTATAAAAGAGAAACACAGCGTACAGGTAATACTAGCAAATAGAGGAAAGAGAGAGGGGAGAGACAGAGAGAGGGAGAGAGGAAGAAGAAACAACAGAGAACTTCTCAATAACTTTGCCCACAAAGGGCAGGTTAAAGACTAGTCTGTAGTTAGCTGGACAGTCCGGGTTGAGATAAGATTTCTGTAGGAGAGGTACCACTACTGCCTCCTTCAGGGGATCTGGAAAATACCCCTGTCTCCAATGAACACTGGACTATCTCAGCAAGGACCGGGCTGATGGTTTCAATGCACTCCACTAGGAGACACATTAGACCCAGGTCCAAACTACAGTAGGTTTGACGCATACCTTGGATGACCCTCACAACGTCTGCAATCTACAACCGGCCAAAGTTGGACCAGGCAGACCGGGTGCTTGAAACCTCTTGCCAATCTCCACAATGGCCATTTAAGGGTGCTGAATGGATCTCCGACCTGATAGCGACAATCTTATCAGTGAAGAACCGAGCAAACTCATCACACTTGTGAAAACGCTCCTGTAACTGCTGACAGTTTGGATTGCTCAACTTGTCAACAGTTCAGAAGAGCTGAGCCAATTGATTCCTTACCACAGCAATCTCCTTGAACAGGAATTCTGCCTTCTTACAGGAGATTGCAGATTGATGGTTTTTATAACGGGCTATCAATCTAAGTTTATCATCCACTAGGCCCGATTTCTGCCTGCACCACTCCAACCTTCTACTCTCTCACCTCAACTCCTTCAGAGTCGCATCAAAGCAAGGGGACTTCGGGAGAAGAGTGAGGGGGTGAACACGGACAGGAGCTAGGGAGTCAAGAGCCCCTGTCACTGCCTTATTATAGGCTAGTACCAGTTCCTCGGCTCCCTGCATACACTCGACACACCTGATAGGTCCAGCACCACCATAAGACCATCTGGGGTCAGACCTCTTAAAGGGGCGGTAGTGGACCATCTCCGTAGGAGCAGGGCTATTGGAGGATGCCTCAAAGCTGAACCTTATAGTATGACAGTCCGACCAACTGACCAGTTCCACCACCAGATAGGTCATCTTCATCCCCAGTAGGAAGACCAGGTCCAGTGAATGACCATGACTGTGAGTAGCAGCGGTAACTGCCTGTGTCAGGCCCAATTAACTCATTAGATGAAGGAAGTCCTGACCAAACTACGAGAGTTCATCATCGACTCAAGTGTTGAAGTCCCCCAGAATTAACCATCTGGGGACTCCAATACCAGGTTGACAATGAAGTCCGCGACTTCCTGCAGGAATTCCTTCCAACCACCAGGTGGGCGGTAGATGAAAAGTGTCCTACAACCTACACCTGCTACTACAATGCATTCAAAGGATCTGGTAACTCCCACTGGGGTGTCTACAAGGCCCAGATCTGACATAAAACAAATGGCAACACTCCTGCCCCTATGATCATCTCTCGGGTGGTGCATCACCGAGTACCCAGCTGGAATTGCTGATTTCAGGATGGGACCAACATTTTCATCCAGCCAGGTCTCGGTGATGCAAATCAGATCAGTTGTACCAACAAGATCAGTGATTATAGCTGTTGTGTTTTTTATAGTTCTGGTATTGCACTACACCACCCAAGTTGGAGAGGTGGAGGAAGTAGACCGAGCGCCTTGCCCACTTGAAGTGGAGCCCTTGGGTATGGGGACCAGACAGGAAGGACCCTTCTCCTGGACCCATTTCACCCCAAGGTGTGTTCTTGTCCTCACTACCCCAATCCGACCACCACTCTCCACTACACCACCAGGTCCAGTTTCCCCAATTTTCTCCTTCTGACTATCCACAGTGCCCGACAACACCTACAGTGAAGCCCACCAGGATGAAACAGTGTTACAGGTTTACTGCATGACAAAATGGATTAATTCCCATTGAAATTGCATTGTTTGCTGCAGTAACTCTACTGCAGAATTCTGCAGTGCTGCACTTCATCCTGGTGGGCTTCACTGTATACACCTCTGCTGGCAATGGGGGACAGTCAAAAGGATGGAGGGTCCCTGAGCCTGGTGGGAGAGTAGTGCCTGACTGCCAGTATTTTCTGCCAGCCAATCCTAACAAACTACTGGGCTAAACAACTAATAAATATAAACATACAATGATTCAAACCAATCAAGCATTTCAAACAGACAAGCTTTAAAAATATCCACTAAACAATCACACCACACAACCAACCAACCATACACACGCTCATGCAACCAATCAGCCAATCATACAAGCACTTACACTACAATCCAAAATAATGCCACAAAACCCTCCCTATCCCAAATAAACCCCCACAAACCCAACCCACAAACCCTCTAAAATGATTCTTAAGTGATTCCCCTTAAGAAAAGGGGGGAATGTTCAAGTCTGCAGGGTAGCCTTAAAGTTCTTCAGGGTACAATACCCCCTAACAGTCACTCTCCTCTCTCACAAGAGGGTGTCCTTCAGGAGCAGTATGAGATTCTTTAAAAACAGCAAAGTCTAATGGTTAGGCTGGCTGAAATGCAACAAATCCAGTAAAACAGACTTTATGCAGTCTAGGCTCTCACCACTGACTTGCACTTAGCACAATTCCACAGTCAGTTTTCACCTTAGAATTCACTGAGGGACAGGTCACCACTGAACACACAGTAAGCTGTCATTTCCACCAAAGAGTCCTCTCCAGAAGGCAAAAGAGAAGAATCAGTACCTTAGCATATTGTAGTCATCACAAGAACAGCAACAGTAACCAAGCTTCCAGTGGCTTTCTTCCCATCTCTCTCACATCAGGGGAATCCACCACCACCACCGGTACATCCATCTTGGGTAGACACATTCCAAAAACTGTCCAGCCAGCAAACACTTACAGTACCCATGGGAGGCTCACACTACTGCAGTATGCTGGTACAGTTTTCTAGCTGGCAGGGACCAGCAAACAATCAGGCTCCTTTGCTTGCAAACACTTCCAGGCCTCACCAGGTGTATTCCAGTCTTCTGTCCACTCACCACTCCGCTGTTGACTGCAAAAGGCACTCTGCAATCACTTTCAGAGGCTAAGCTCTCTTCAGCCACCTGAGACCAGACAACTCCTCTACTGCCTACGGGGAGATCCCTCATTCAGTCCAAGCCTTGGCCGTTCTTCCAGTTCACAAAAGACCATGGCTCCCTTCAGAAGCTCCAGAGGACTTTGGCCACCTGGCTCCTCAATAAAACGGTAAGACCCCACCTCGCAGAACTAATCTAGCTAGCTAAAAAATAAAAAAGTTAGAATCCTAATCTTTCTCACTTTGCACCAGCCCAGTGTGGCCGCCATCTTTGTGTATGTCATTGTTGTGACTGTTTGGCATGGTGCAGACTTGTAACTCTTGGGGTCAGTGTTGTAACAGGAGTGGATGAAACACAGAAACATAGAACTTGATGGCAGTTAAGGACTGCTTGGCCCACCTAGTCTGCCTATTTCTCTACCTAATGGTTAAGCTGCAGATCCTAGTTAACCAACAGCCTACTTCCTCCTACCCCCCCCACTAGACTTGCCTTATATCTGTCCCATGCATTCTTGAATTCCCCCACTGTTTTTGACTATACAACCTCCTCAGGAAGGCTGTACCATGCATCTACAACCCTGTCTGTGAATAAATACTTCCTCACATTACCTCTGAACCATTCCCCCTCTATCTTCAAATTGTGCGCCCTTGTTGTTGCACATCTCTTTTTCTGAAAGATGCTACCTTCTTGGACTTTGTTGATTCCCTTGAGGTATTTGAAAGTTTCTATCATGTCCCCCCTCTCCCTCTTTTCCTCTAGGCTATACATCTTAAGCTCCTTTAGTCTTTCTTCATATGTCTTCTGGTGCAGACCCTGCACCATTTTGGTTGCCCTCCTCTGGACAGCCTCCACCCTGTCTATGTCTTTGCGGAGATGGGGTCTCCAGAACTGTACACAGTGCTCCAGATGTGGTTTTACCTACTGTCTATACAGAGGGCAGACAACTTCCTGTTTTTACTGGTGCTGCCTCTCCATATGCATCCCAGTATCCCCCCAGCCCTCCTTACTGCCCTCTCACATTGCTGGCCCACCTTTAGGTCATCTGATACTACTACCCCAGTTCCCTTTCCATTTTTGCTGTTGTCGGTATCTCACCCCCCCAGTGTGCACTCTTCCTCTGGGTTTTTGTTTCCCAGGTGCATTACTTTGCACTTCTTCGCATTGAATCTAAGCTGCCATACATTTGACCATTCCTCCAACCTTGCCAAGTCCCTTTTCATCCTTTCCACCCCACCTTGCGTATCAACCTTGTTGCTGATCTTTGTGTCATCTGCAAAGAGACATACTTTCCCTTCCAGTCCTTCTATAACGTCATTTATAAAGACATTAAAAAGGACCGGCCCCAGTACTGAACCCTGCGGTACCCCAATAGTAACCCCCCTTTCTTCACGTGTACTCCATTTACTATTACCCGCTGTGTCCTGTTGTCCAGATAGTGTTTTACCCAGGCTACCACCCTGGGACCCACTCCCAGGCTGACTGATTTGTTTATTAATCTTTTGTGCGGGACTGTGTCAAATGCCTTGCTAAAGTCTAGGTAGGCCATGTCCACAGCCCCTCCCTGGTCTACTATTTTGGTCACCCAGTCAAAGAAATAAATTAGATTTGTCTGACATGACTTTTCTGCTGTGAATCCATGCTGTCTTGGGTCCTGTGCCCCACTGGCCTCTAGGTACTCAACAATTCTTTCCTTCAGAAGTGATTCCATCATTTTCCCTACCACTGAGGTCAAACTGATAGGTCTGTAGTTTCCTGCCTCTGTCTTTTGAGAAGGGGAATCACATCCGCCCTCCTTCAGTCCCCAGATACCACACCATCCTCCCATGATTTATTAAAAAGGGTAGTCAGTGATGTTACTAGTTCTTCCCTTAGTTCTTTTAGAATTCTGGGGTGAATCCCATCAGGCCCCATTGCTTTATCCACCTTCAGTTTTAAGAGTTCTTTCAGAACCCTTTCTTCTGTGAAAGGACTAATATCAACCTCCCTATCCAGAGTGCTTCTATTGACTGGATTAGGTATCTCCCCTTGCTTTTCCATTGTGAATACTGAGCAAAAGTATTCGTTCAGTATCCCTGCTTTTTCACTGTTACTCTCTGCCCAACCACTTTCCTCTTTATTCAGCCTCAGTATCCCTGCCTTAGTCTTTCTTTGTTCTCTAATGTACCTATAAAAGGTTTTATCCCCCTTCTTAACTGAGCTGGCTATCTTTTCCTCGGTTTGGGCCTTTGCTATTCTGACTGCCTTCCCTGCTTCCTTCTGCTTTAATGGATGGGGTCAGTGCTGGTAATAATGGGGGCAGTAGGCACTGTTGTGACTGTCGGATGCAGTGCAGAGCTGTAACTCTTGGTATCAGTGTTGTATCTGATGGGCTTGAGGGTCAACGCTGTTATTATTGGGGTAGTAGTCACTGATTTTATTGTTGGGCATGGTGCAGACTTGTAACTCTTATGGTCAGTGTTATAACTGGTGGGGTTGGGGACAGTGCTGTGAATATTGGGGTAATAGTCACTGTTGTGACACAGACTTGTAAACTCTTGGGGTCAGTGTTTTAACTGGTGAGGTTGGGAGTCAGTGCTGTTAATTTTGGGGCCACTGCTATAACTGCTGCTGGATGGGGCAGTATTGTGACCATGGGGTGGTAAGTTCTGTGACTGTTGGGCAATGTGCAGATCAGTGGTGTGACTGTCTGGAGTGGGTGTCCATGTGTCCACTGTTGGTGTTGGTGTTGTGGAGTCAGTGCTGTAACTGTTGAAGGGTTGAGATCAGTGCTGTTGTAGGGGACAATTTTACTAACTTGTGGTGGTGGGTCCATGTAGTGACAGTGGAGGTCAGTGCTGTGACTGCTGTGGTTCAATGCTGCTAACAGGGGGTAGAAGTCACTGCTGGAAATATTTAGATGGGGCAGTACTGCAGCTGTTAGGTGGGGGTAAGTGCTTTGAATGTTAGGTATTCCAATTAGTGTTGTGTCTGTTGGGAGACGAGAATCAGTGCTTTGCCTGTTGCGGGTCAGTGTTAAGACTGAGGAGTAGGCTGTGCAGTGATTGCTGATATTTTAAATGAGGCGAATGTTGAGGGTGGGACAGTGCAGTGACTTTTGCAGATAGGGTCAGTGTTATGAATGGGGACAGGATTGTAACTGTTGCAGTGGGCAGTACTGTAACAGTTGGGTTTGGCAGGAACAAGGTTGATCCAATTTAGGGGCAGGTTAAATTTCACCTGTAGGAGGCGCAGAATAACCCCTGGGAGGTACCAGGCTTAAGTTCCACTCATGCCTCATCATGTGTTTTTTTTTTTTGTTTTTTAGGTTGTTTATTTATTCATCCTGTGTGGGGGGTGTTGCCTATGACCCCCCCTTCAACTTTCTATTGTGACACCTCTACCACCCACAGTACTTGTGCTCTACCCCTCCTCCATTCCTCTTTGTAAGCTACTTCACGGCAGGTACTACCACACCACATCGGAAAGCACAGGGTCAGGATCCAGGAGAAACAGCCTGAGCATGAGCGTTGCAGCACTGTTGGGACCAGACATCATGTGCACCACAAGATTTGTTCGTGATTACCCTCCCCCCATGGCGCGGGCATACAAGGTCATCAGGGACACTGCCGTGCATGCTTTCGCACATAGCACATCCGACGTCAGCCCATGCCAACCCACACTGTGACCACTGGGCCTGTACCAGACCCAGCCACCATCAGGAGCCAGTACATCAGCGGTTGTCCCCTACCACCCCCAGAGGAGGAGATCAGTCCATAGGATGCTCAATCCACCTCTCCTCAGCTGACCCTCCAACACCCGAGGTCACTCCTGACCCCAGATCGTCAGCGTGGTAAGAGGTAAGGCACCAGCACCTCAGCCCTCTACATCACCAGGCTGGCCTTATGCTAACAACTTATCCACAGCGACCTGTGAGGGGTGGGTTTACCCTGCATGTTTGCTTAACAGTTGTGGAGGGTGACAAAGCACAGTTGTAAAGTAGGTGAGGCAGTACAAACAGCAGACTGAAGAAAAAGATAAAGAAAAAGAATCATAACAGCAAAATGACAAGAGCAGAACCAGAGAGTGAGAGAGTTTGACACAAAAAAGAGAGGAAAAAAAAAAAAGAGAGTATAGCAAGGGGAAGAAAAAATGAAATACTACAAGAAAAAGGAGAAGCAATGGAAATAAAGAGAGAGAGAAGAAAAACAGGCAAACTTTGCAAAAGTGACCTTGAAACCTGTAAATGCAAGAAATAACATTAATTTTAAAATGCATTCACGGAATGAATCTCTTCTGCTTAATTCCAAATATTTGCTTATAAAATGGATTGGATATGTCCTATATCAAGCCCTGTACATTAATTCCCACACATGCAATGGTTAGAATAAATTCAGGCAGTGAGATTAGGAATTGGGTCATATCACATACAGAATTCAAGAGTCACTTCACTAACCCCTGACTGCAATCATAAACATGGCTGACACCTTTACTCACCGAAAACCTTAACCTACTTGACCCTTAAAAATTAAACTCCCCTAAATTAAAAAAAAATAACCAAATGTCCTTTCCTCACATGTAAACTACTTAAACAAATGCAGCACTGTTAAGTTTTAATTTCTGGCATTTCTTTGATGACCATGCAAAAATCCAACTTCTATAGTATCTGTACTAAGATTCCAGGAAAACTCTCTGCTGCTTGCCCTGCCACAGTTACAACTGAGGCCTTGGCTCCATTTGATGCCTTCTGTTGTGTGTGTGTGTGTGTGTGTGTGTGCATGTGGGGGGGGGATCTGCCAGTGGAATTGAACAGACGTTTGAATTCTTGTGTGGTACCCAGATGGTGGTAAAATGGATGTTAATGTGTGCTGAGTCTCCACAATAATATGAAAGGGTAAATAAAGCAACTGTGTCATGATGACATCAGTAACTTGCACAAAAATTAGTAACACAGGTCCCAAGTAGGTGGATTGTGGCACCTGACAAAGAGAGGAGGGAGTCAGAAATAGATTCCAAATACTCTTCAGGATTTTATTCACATAAATGGGGAAAGGGAACACGGTCACAGGGAACTCTTATCCCTACTCTCCTGTATGAGGAGAACTCTAAATCTAACAACTTTAACAGCTCTGCTTTATGAGCATTCTATACTCTATACCCTGTACGAGGGTGACTCTATGTACACTTTCAATAGTCAACTGTAACAGCTTCACTTTATGAGCGTTCTGTCTACTAAGATCAGTAAATCACTATGCAGTTTCTAATACTACCTTGAGGTGCACCTCTACATAGGGCCTGTTACCTAGAGTACTCCACTCTAAGAAACTCTATAGCATGTCACTAGCAAGATTCTACATATGTCATAAGAGGCAGTTCGTGCACAGTTGAGTTTTCTCTGTCATTGAGAAGAAAGTGGGTTGTGGGATATGAAACATAAGGGGAAACACTTGGTTGACTGGCTGGAATGAGTTAAAAACTAAGGGAATTCAGAGAGGATTTTGAACAGGCCATGAATTCTCGGCCACACTGCACCTCTCTAGGGTTGCCAGAATTTCAGAACAACACAAAGATTTCTTTGGCTCAAAACCCACTGAGGGCCGCTGGAATTGAAACACAACAGACCCAGGCATAGCCCTCTTCTGGACTGCCAGGAGAAGAAGAAAATACTGCATGACCAGCCACAGCCCACTTCTGGACTGCTGGGAGAGGAAGATGCAGAACACCCAGCCACAGCCCTCTTCTGGACTGCTGGAACACGAAGAAGATGCAGAACCTCCAGACACAGCCTGCTTCTGGACTGCTGGGACACGAAGAAGATACTAAACACCCAGCCACTGCCCGCTTCTGGACTGCCAGGACATGAAGAAGATACTGAACACCCAGCTGCAGCCTGCCTCTGGACTGCTGGGACATGAAGAAGATGCTGGGAGAAGGAAGTCTGTAGGATGTGAAAGAACAATAGGGTTCTGGGCACCAAGGCCGGATGAGCCAAGGACTAACGTAAAATAAGCAACAGGACAATGATGCAGGGTGCTGAAACAGAAGATCTGGATGACACTTCAGTACGCATGACAAAACAAGAAAATGGGCGGAAACTTTGTACTGGGCCAGGCCTTACACTGGAAGCTGGAGAACGGAAAAAATAAACAGGAGTTGCACCTGAGATGACTGCAGCATGGTTCTTCAAGAATTTGCTGCTGGCTGCTTTCTTGATGTACTGGAGATGATTTCTGGAGTACTGAAAAAGATTGATCTGTTTACTTGTTGGTGGAGTGATTCTGGAAACTTGCTGAAGACTGATTCGAATATCTGGTCACACTGAAATGCTGGCAACACAGAGGATTGTGTATGATCGCTCATACACAACAAGGGTATTTTTCATTCGCGAGGTTTACATGGTAACTAGAGACCTCGAGAGCGCAGCTTGAGAGGTCTCGTTACCATGGAAACCTCGAGAGTGAAAAATACCCTTGTTGTGTATGAGCAATCATACAAAGTCTTTTATAGTGTATGGTCTCTCATACTAAAACTGCACTTACTTTATTTACACTTTTGTGTGCAGTTTTCTCTTCATCTGTGCTTTTTCTCTGCCGCGGCCCTTCCTGGCACATCATCGGTCACCCGATCATGCATGCGCACCCAGCTTCGACGCATGCGCACCCACCTTCTAGGTGTTATGCTGCACTAGCTACATAGCTAGTGCAGCACAACAGCTACGATGACATAGCTAGTGCAGCATAACAACACTGTTGGGAGCATGGATTTCCATGCTCAACAGCATTCTACCATACACTATAAAGCAGTATGTCCTGGCACTGAAATGCTGGTACGAAGCAATATAAGGACAGTCTCACACTTTTACTGTTCGTAGGAATAATAGCAATGCAATGAAAGTCTCAGTTCTTATTGCAGTAGTCAATTATATGGTCTCAATGTCCAGATCACAGTAAATATACGGGCACTTTACTTTACTGGGTGAAACCTAGCTTCCGTGGACCTAACTACCAGGTGTCCCTCTAGCTAGATCAGGTTCTTCCTGTTACTGTGGTTCTGTATGGCTCACTAGACTCCCTTAACATCTGGGGTCACTAATGCTGCTGGGCCCCATCACACCTGGGGGTCTAAATGGCTAGCAGTGGGTCTAACTTCCCCATGTTATGTAGCAGTGGACTTGACCTGCCCTTTTAAGTAGTAGTGGGCATAACACACCCCTTTTAGTAGCAGTGGACCTAAGTCGCCCCTTTAAGTAACAGTGGGCCTAACTCGCTCCTTTAAATAGCAGTGGGTCTAACTTGCCTTGTTAGGTATCATTGGGCCTGACTTGCTCTTTAAAGTAGCAGTGGGCCTTACATGCCCCCTTTAGCGGCAGTAGGCTAACTTGCCCCGTGAGTCCTTGGCTTCCCTTGCCCCTTTAATCCAACATTTGTTCTTGTCTTGTCCCCTTTAAAGGGTCTGTTATCCCTATAATCACTGGGCATTCATAGGTGGATTTAGAGGGGGGGGCTAAGGGTGCTATAGCTGCCCCATCATGGAGCTCCTCTACTAGTAACACACTGCTGCATTCTTAATTGTGCTGCCTGAGCCACACAGGTCTCCTCTGTCCTCCAGCAGAGCTGGCCTTAGCTAGGTACAAACTCTGCCCCTGCACCTTGGGGGCCCATGCTTTTTACTTGAGGAAAAAAAATAATTTAAAACACTTAAAAATGCCTAAATGTTGTTAGAGATGAAAATGTTTACCAGAAAATGAAAATGGAAGACAACTGGCTCTGTTACTGTTATAAAAGGTAGGGACAGCTTTGCTGCAGTGGAAAAGATTAGGTTAAGTAAGTACTAATGGTGTTAATGGCCATACTTACACCTCTCAGGTTGACTACTTTCACAAACAAAGGGCTATATTGACAAAAGAACTTGTTTGTAACCTGGACATGTAAGTGAAACAATGAATGATATGACAAAATATGTTTCAAAAGTATGTGAGCACTCAAAATGGCTCAAAAACCTGACCAGCCCAGAGCAAGACTGGATTTCCTGATAAGGACCCTGAAAACCTGATCACCAGGTAAAAAAAACTGACAGGTGGCAACCTTACTGGTGCCCCATGATAATCCTCTCTATCCTCTCTCACTCACACCTCCAGAAAAGTTAAGTTGTTTAACTTGTTTGCAAATCAGAGTATCTGAGTTGTGGGTGTCCAGTGATGATGTCCCTGTCCTTACAGAAATGAATACAGTAGTAGTACCGTACTTAAGTTCTTGCTCCAGGCTCAGTCAGATTCATTTCCACTGCTGAAGTCAAATAATTCATTGCGGTCAATGGCACTAATTAAAAGATGCTGGTTAAACTAGTAGACCTGGTACTGCTTTAGCAATTCAGAACAGAAGGGTTAGTGAGAAGTAAATGTTGGATGTGAGGGGCCCACAGGGAATGGAGTGGTGGGGCCCGCAGGGGGCTGCACAGGGGCACAGAATGGTTAAGGCCGGCCCTGTCCTCCAGTGTCCTGGTAGTGCAGTAAACAACCACCCCCTCACACATTACATAGTTGACCCTTCCCCCCTGAAAAGCCGGTCTCCAGCATGAATTTCTTACTAACGTTCATCCTGCGCCATGTGGTCCCAGCACTGTGGCAGCAGTTAGTCTTGCCTTGGTGAGCCTGAGCATTCATTCTCTACTTTTGCAGGCTTGGTGAAGCTACTTTGTTCATGTCCGGGGGGGAGGTTGTGTGTGTGGGGGGGTACAGCTGCAGCAAAGTGGAGTGGACCTTAACAATGCAGATCTCAACCAGGTCACCTGGTGCTCACTGCTCCTGATTTGCTGCTGCGTCCAGTAGTGGATGTGGCTAGCAAGGGGCGCCTTCTTTAAATGTCTGGGCTGCTGAAATAAGAGTGAGCTGTTCTTCATTAACTCAAAAGATTAATGTTGGAGCAAGAGAGGAGTGAGTGTACTACTGAGGAGGAGACAGCGAGACAGTGGATCCCGCAAGTGAAGAGCAAAGCCCGATGTTTCAGGCGACAGCACTCCAGTAACGCGGGGTCGGTCTGCCCTTGGTAAATCAGCACAAGGAGTTGGAGTGAGGTTCAGGTCATCTTCTGGTAGCTGAAGCAAGCTGTAGCTGAGAGCTCTGTTCATTAGAAGCCATGGGGTCAGTGTGTGCTGTCTAGAGAGAGAAAGTTTGGCTGCCAGGTGACCAGAGACAGTACTCAACTAGGGGCACATAGACTTCCACCTGCTGAAAACTGATCAAGTCTTCATTTAATCAGGTGCTTCTTGCTTTAAAAACAAAAGACTTTCACAGTCACAAACTACAGGACATTAGTGTTCCATCAAACTGGGTGTGTAATAAATGTAGTACAAGTGTTGTTAATTTCTAGTATGGGGAGTTTAAATTCATGACATTAAAATTGTTTAAGGTCACTGCTAGTTTTGTTCTATATGCCAAATTGATTTTGGTGTGGATTCGCAGGAGAGGGAGTTGGAGAGTAGTGCCCTCCTGTACCATGCTAAGAATGGCACAAAACTAATGCTGGGGCAGGTCTGGTCTTAACGACAGCATGAACCAGGAGAGGAAGAAACTGGTACACGAGACCTTTGAACTGAGGTAAAAACTTCAGCATGTACTGTATGTCTAATCTGTGTAGTATTTTCAGTTGTGGTTGTACAGTGTGAATGAGCACAGAGGGAACTGATAGACATAGGGACTTTGAAGGTGTTCTGCTGTATATTATGGCATGTGCAGGCGTTTCTGCATGTTTGGAGAGCAAAATTGGCAACAGAAGTCATAAGACCTTGTTTGGCTCATTGACATAGGCAGTTACAAAACTGGAAAAAAAGTGATAGAATCAAATATTTAGTTTATGTAGTTCTATGTGTTGAATGGGGGGGGCAAGTTGTGATGTACCCAAGCAAGTGCTGTTACTAATAAAAAAATTCATTTTTATATTTGTTTCAAAACTGTTTTTCTGTCTGCTTACTGACTTCTTGGGCCTATCATAAAAATTAGTTGCCTCATACCATGGAGTTATCCCAGTAAAGGACATTTTAAAACAATACAAAATATTTTATTTATTTTAAAATGTATTTTCTTTGGAATAAATTGTTCTATAGAATAAAATATGTTTTGCAAACATAGCAAGCAGACTTGAAATGATATTTTCAGAAACTAGATAGCCAAGTGATTTTGTTTCCATATTTCTATAGTTATTGTGTTTATTTTTTTTTACTGAGATAAAGTTGGGGGATACGTTGATCTGTACTGCAGAAAAATTGGGATGGGTTGGTTTTATGGTAATGTCATAATGTGCTTGAGTGAGTGACATTTCTGAACTTTTTTACTTGGATTGTCATTTAATTTGTCTGCAATTTGTCTTTATCACCAAGTCTCTTTCAACTTTTCTCATTTTTATGTGTTTCAGATGTGCTGCTGCCCAGCTGCAGTCTTTTGGCATTTTGTGTTTTTTTTGGGGGTGGGAGGGTATTTGGGGCAACATACTGTCATGTGGACTATGGGGACTCAGGGGATGGTGCTAGGGTACAACTAACAAAGCATGGGGAGGGAGGAAATGAGTAGAAATTGCAATAGAAATACCCTCCAAAATGCACCAAAATGTTAAAATATTTCTGAGGGCCTAGACGGCCCACCAGACCCCCGGCCTATTATTTTTATTTTTTCTCTGACTTCAGCTCCCCCATCTATAGGACTCCTGGATCCACCCCTGGCATTTACTAGGCCTGGGAAATCTGTAGGCCTGGATGCTCTCCCAAACCATTGCTGGGTCTCTCTTGGTTGGGCCAGTTTTAAATCACTGGGCCTTCCTTGCCCTATGAAGTAACAGTGGACCTAACTTGCCCCTTTTAGACAGCAGTGGGCCTAACTTGCCCTTTCACACAACAGTGGCCCTAACTTTGCCTTTTTAACACACTGGTCCTTGCTTTAATTAGGGGTCTCCCCGCCCCTCTCATGAATATTTATGAGCTTTACTGTGTCCTTTGTGTTGAACCTTCCCCTGGGTGTCGACGCACCCACTGAATATTCCGATATTCACATTAGGCCTTCTGTGGGTTCCCCAGTGGCTCTGAGCCACCTTTCAGCTCTTTATGCCTAGCGCTGATAAATAAAAAAAAACAAACTTTTCTTTCAGTTTTGGGGCAGACAGCACATTGCAGCGTGCTGCCACCAACTCACCGCTCCAAATCAGGGGTGAAGAGATGCAGATGGGAGGTGCTGCTCAGAGAGGGAGGGAATGCAGGCAGGGACCAAACAGCAGTGGACCTTGTGAGGACCTGGGAACAGCAAAAATAATGCAGCAGTGCTACCGCCACCTCCGGGGGGCCAAAACTTTTACTGTTTAAAACAAAATAATAAAACGGGGCACCAAGCCCTTGCGACAGGAAATGAATGATTTATTTTTCTTCTGGCACCTCACCACAGCACCGCGGACCAAACGCATGACAAGGTAGGCTGTCTTCAGTGACTGGAGGCAGAGAGGCACACAGAAAAGCTCTCAAGGACAGCTTCAACCCTCCTGGCAAGCTCTTTTCAACCCTCCTCACTTTCTGTGTCCTCTCTCCTCCACAGTCACCACGATTCTCTCCTCTATCCAGAGCTTCAGTTAACTCCATTTTGGGAGTATTTGACTCCCAAAGGTAAGGCAAAAACTTCCAAAATAAAGGGGTTGGAAGTCATTGACTTCCAAATGTAAAAAACAAAATTGGATGTCTTCCAAAACTGAAAGCACAGAAGCTAAGAAATTACACATTCTTAAAAAAGAAATAGTATTTTACCGCTAATATTTGTATTAACATCAATAAATTAATCCTTAGAATACTGGCTTTCAAATTGTGGGAGCTGGGAAGTATTTTGATTTCCCAAAAATTGAAATGACTTCCAGATATTGACTCATGGAAATATTTGACTTCCACAAAAAATTAACTGAACCCCTGCCTCTAACTGATAAATATTTTTTTAAACTTAGCACTCTGGGTTCTGGTTCAGGAAGGCAGGGCAGGTGCCACACAGTGGGCATTCCATCTGCTCAGCATGGCATTCTATGTACTCAGCATGACATTCCATTTGCTAAAACTGAAATAAAGGGCTAACATTTTCATTCTTTCCTTAACTATTTACAATATTTATACAGCATTTAGAATAGGTTTGATGGTTGCATCTGAAACTGGGTACCTGGGCATTTTCTGGGGCACCTTTCTACTCTACTGGGGCACCCTATAAGGCTGGGCACCTTCCTATTTTTTCTTTCTGTTGTGCCCCCAGCTCTGGGGTTCTACAGATTCGGGCCCACCAAATGATACATGTCCTCATGTATCTCCCAAAATTTCTTTCTATAACATCTACTGCATTCAAATGAACTTACTGTACTACTGTTTACATGAGGAACATTTCTAAAACTTTAAATTGACTGTACAACAGCTTCTTAACTCTACTTCTATATGAGCTTTAAAAGTTTCAATGCAGTTCTTTTAACTAAGATCTATAAACTATACTTGAGAATGAGTTATCACCATTTTAAGTCTTTCTTACTCTCTAAGGTAACTTTGGTAACTTTTAAAGAACATGAACTAAACTAAACTAATGTAACTGTGTTGGAATAACTCTCTATCATACTGTGTTTCAAGATGCAAAACTAGGGATTTTTCATGAGAAATCTTTTAGGATGAATTCCAAAACTGATTCTTTGAGATCTACGAGGCAGAGTACATGAAGGTTCACTAGAAACAGGTTCTATCTCTATGGCATTTTCAGGTGTCAACCTCTCAAGACAGTCTGAGTTAACAGTATTTGGGTAATTCCAGGGATTGACATACCAGTCTGTTGGGGTTTCCAGTTTAGTCAGGGTAAGATTCTGGAAGAATATTCCTGTCTCTCTGTTAGCTTGGAGTCACTATCAGCTGAAGGATCTGATCTGGCACTAAACATGCATAGCTTTAACAGGTTTCTGTGAATAATCTTGATGCCTTTTCTAATTTCTTCTTGAATTTTATAAACTGGCAGTTCTCTACATGGTATTTCTACTATGAGATATGGTTCAGGTTCCCACTTGGAAGCTAATTTGGTCAGTTTCTTAGTTATCTTAAGTAATATTCTGTCTCCAATCTGTAGTGGATTTGTACTGGTGTTGGCATCATACACTGTCTTTTGTTTTAGTCTCACTTGAGCCATGTGTCTGTCTAGGATTTGTCCTGTCTCTTGCAATCTGCTACTGTGCTCATTGGCCCAGATTGTGCATTGGTTATGAGTAGAAGTGGCTTTCAAATCTACATCAAGTGCTAGGTCTATAGGTAAACGACCATGATGTCCAAACAGTAAATAAGAGGGAGTACATCCAGTTGAGCTCGGTATAGTGTTATTGTAAAGATAAGTTAATTCTGGCAAAATGCTAGGCCAGTATGGGCGTCGATGCTCAGGTAATGCTCTTAGCATATTTATTAAGGTTTGATTAGCCTTTTTGCACAATCCTTTAGCTTGTGGATGATATGCATGGCACGAATCTTTTGACTTCCATATAAGCTACAAACTTCATGGAATAGCTGCGACTCGAAGGAGGTTCCTTGGTCAGTCAAGATTTTGGTCGGGAAACCATATGGTTGAATAAAGTACTTGAGAAATGTTGCTGCAGTGCTCTTGGTGGTAAGATCAGGAACTGGTGTGGCTACAATGAACTTAGAATAATGATCCACCATGGTTAAAACATAATTGATACCATTTCTGCTAGGCTCAAGTTTCAAATGATGTAAGGTGACTAATTCTAAAGGAGCGTGACTGATAATTGGTTGCAGAGGAGCTTTTTGATCAGTTCTACTGCTTCTCTTTAAATTAGAGGTGGGGCATTCTTCACACTATTTCTGAATCTGTCGTTTCATTCCTGCCCAATAGAATTGCTTTCTTATATTGGCCTCTGTCTTTTTACTTCCAAAGTGTCCAGACTTGTTGTGGTAGGCTTCTAGAATTATTGGTGCCTTCTCTTCTGGCACAATTATTTGCATGATCTCACAATGGGTGTGAGGGTCTCTGCTTTGCTGTATTATCTTAGAGTCTTGTATGACTAACCGGTTTTGGTGGTGCCACAATTTTGTCAATTCTGGGTTTGCGTCTTTCCTAAGTGTAGGCCCAAGACCTTGGTTAGTGTCCAATAGAGTTCTGATTTGTCGTAACACAGGACTCTGATTCTGAAGCTGGATCCATAAGTTGTCTTGTTCTGCTACATGCGTAGAAGGAGTAGATTCAGATTTGGTTACTGTAATAAGACTGACCTGACAACATGTGTGTACCATTTCTGCTGGAACTTGTAAAAATCAGGCATGTCCACATCTTCTAGGGCAGAATCGTCATTCTCAGGTTCCATTTGATATGACAGTCTTGACAAGGCATCAGCATTGGCATTACTTCTTCCTGTACAATATTTCAATGTGAAATGGTAATTGGACAAACGTGAGGCCCATCATTGCTCCAATGCTTCCAATCTGGTGGTATTGAGATGAGCTAATGGATTGTTATCTGTGTACACAGTGAAAGGTGTGATGGCCAGGTAATGTTGAAACTTCTCAGTGACTGCCCATACTAAAGCAATGAATTCCAATTTAAATGAGCTGTAATGTTCGTCATTTCATTCTGAACCTCTGAGACTGCAACAAGTGTAGGCAATGACTCTCTCTACTTCTGACTGTTCTTGTGCTAGCACACAGCACTGAGACCTTGGTTGCTGGCATCAGTGTATACCTTGAAGGGTTTGGTGTAATCTGAGTAGGCCAGAATTGGAGCTTCTGTCAAGGCTTGGCATAAACCATCAAAAGTGGCTTGATGTCTGGGAATCCAAGTGAATTGCTGAGTTTTGGATGTGCGTCCTGCCGTTGACCCTCGTAGTAACTCGTATAGGGGTGTAGCTAGTCAAGCAAAGTTTTGAATGAATCTTCGGTAGTATCCAGCAAATCCAAGGAATTTTATGATGTCTCTAACTGTAGAGAGGACAGGCCATTCTTGTACAACTCATGGTTTATCTGGATCTGGTGACACTCCATTTGCTGAGACAATATGTCCTAGGTAGTTGACTTGCACTTTCAAAAGATGACACTTGGATGGTTTGAGTTTGAGTCCATACTGGGTAAATCATTTGAAGACTTCTGTCAAATGCTTGAAGTGATCCTTGTGGTTGTTTGAGTAAATAATGATATCATCCAGATACAAGAGCAGTATGTTGAAGTTATGGCTTCCTAAACAGTGTTCCACTAGATGTTGAAAAGTATCTGGGGCATTGCATAATCCGAAAAGGCATGTGAGTGAATTCGAGTAATCCCATTGGGGGTGACAAAAGCTGTTTTCTCAACATCTAAGGGTGCAATTGGTACTTGCCAGGAGCTACTGGTCAAATCCAAGGTGGGGAACACGGCTGCTGGTTGCAGTGTGGTAGCAGAGTCTTCAATCTGAGGCAGGGGGTATGCATCCTTATGGGTAATATTATTAAGCTTCCTGTAATCCACACATAAATTTATTTTTCCATCTTTATTTTTCACTAGCACTACTGGTGTAGCCTACGGACTATGGCTTTCTTGATTAACATCAGCTTCCTTCATCTCTCTAAGCATGTCTTTTACTGGTTGGTACATAGCTGGTGGAAGGGTATGAAATCTTTCCCGGATGGGTGGATGATTATTCATGGGAATGTAATGTTGAACTCCTCAAGCCAGTCCAAAATCTAAAGGATGCTTGCTAAAAGCTTGATGATGCTTAACCACTACTCATCGGATGTCTTCTCATTGGGCATCTGTAGTGTGAGTCATACCAATATCAAGTTCTTTCAACCACTCTGGTAAATCTTTGTTCTCGAAGTCTGGCTGGTGACCTCTGGTTGCTGATTGGTTACAGGCTATGGAGTGAATTAGATCTTCTGGCTCTACAACATCCTGGATACTGACGGTGTGTAGTTTGGCAATGGTTTGGTTTTTGTAGAATTGTACAGCATGATCTCCATAATTAAGAACTCTGATAGAGATTTGTTCTTTGCTGACTGTCACAATGCTGTGAGCAACAATGATATGCTCCTCCTTGGCATCAGGGTATGGTTCCACTAGGGCATCATAATCTTGTCCTCTGGGACCTACCTTGGCTTTACACCATAACGTGGTTTCAGTGGCCGGACTCAAAGTTATGGGATGGGCATGTGTAACTTTGACTTTTCAGATTTCTCTGTCTGGGTTGGCAAAGCATTGATGACATTGGATCAGCTGATTGGTCTGCTGTAGTACCTGCTTATCTGTGATGGGTACCTGTTTAGCATGTTGGACCAATTCTTCAAAACAATGTTGCAGCACATTCATTCCTAGAATAAGTGGAGGTAACGCGCTGCTGCCGGTGTCGCTCATTATGATGCCTTGTTGGGTCTGGACGTGATTGCCTAATTGGATATTTACCTCAACGTATCCTAAGTACGGGACTTCTGTACCATTGCTGGCTATCAATCAAATCCAGGATCATGGTGGAGGTTGCAATTCATTAGGAATCCAATGTTGGTGGAAGTATTTCCTCTGTAGCGTGGTTACTTGTGAGCCTGTATCTAAGAGTGCAAGAAGGTCATGTCCATTCACTTTCACTGTCATAGTCGGGCTTTTTCCTATGAAAAGGGATTTGTCCTTCCTTGAGGCTGGACCTGGTCCATTGCTCTCTGAGAATCAGTCCACATTCCAAGGGATTTGCTGTTTAATGCTACAGCACTTGTAGACATCTGTCAACTTTCAACATGTCCAGCTATTCCACATCATCAACAAGTGGGTCTACCATGGTTGTTGAAATGATCAGTTGGGCATTGCCCTTCTGCTCTTCTTGGCTGGGACATCATCTCCCTTGGCCCTTGATTTCCTTCTTGTCGATCTCCATTGAGTCTAGCTCTCCAGTTGCTGTTAAGGTCGCGTACCTCTTGGCACACCTCAGTAACTTTCTTGGTAAGAACAGCAATTTGTTCTGTCCATTCGGTACTAGGTCCTGGACTAGGCCTGCAAAATGGTGTCTGCACCTGCGCCATCTGTGTGTAAGTCTCTTCAGTGTTCAAGTAACTATTTGGCTGAAATAATCCTTCCGAACGTGCTCCTGGCATCCAATGGCTCTCTGGTCTCCATCCTCTGGTGGAGTATTCTGGCCATGTTTCACTGGGAAACATCCTCTGCTGTTGACACACAGCAGCTTCTCCACCAGCTCGACTTGGTCTGAAAATGCGTATCGCCTTTTCCTTAAAATCTAAAAAGAGAGCGTCGGGGTCTTGAAGGTGAAGCATTCGTAATTCTCTCCTAAGTGCTTCACTGAGGACTCCATCGATAAATTTTTCTTGGAGAATCTTATCTGGGTCTTGCACTTCTCTGGCATCTATCCTTTCTATAGCTTGGAGAGCTTCTTGTAGACTTAGGGCATATTCCCTTAATGTCTCTCGCGGTCTCTGCATTCACGAGAAGAACTTCATTTTTAACTCTGACATGGTCTGGGTATTAAAGGTATCTAGCAGCCGATTGAAAAGCCAATCTGCTGTGGCTTTTTCTCTTTCTGGCCATGATTGTATTTCTCATTGGGCAGCTCCGTTCAACTGACCTAACAAGATCTCCACTTGCTGATGATCAACCTCTTGATAAAGGTGAAACATTGACTGTATTCTTGCCTTGAACTCTCCTAAACTGCTAGAGTCTTCACCACCTGGCTCTCCTGTATAGCTGGGAAGCCATGGCACACCAAAATAGTATGGCATGGTCAACGGGGAAGGTTGCACTCGTCTCGAGCCTTCTCCTGTTGCTCCATCCATCTCACTATCCATCTCATTACTACTTCTGGATCCTGATGGTATCTGTATCTGTACTCTATTCTTTCTCTGGCTTTGGTCACTTTGGAGGACTCACTCTACAACCCTGCTTGCTGCGCCAAAAAGAGGGTGTGGCATCCCGATGGTGGTAAAATGGATGTTAACATGTGCTGGGTCTCCACAACAACATGAAAGGGTAAATAATTGAGAAGATGATTGAGAAGGTAGTGGCTATGCAACTGGAGAGCCATTTGACCATCCATGACATCTATGAACCCCTCCTGTCCGGTTTCCGAAAAAAGCATAGTACCGAGACAGTGCTAGTTAGGGTGCTCAACGATGTCCTGATGGCTAAAGATCAGTAGAACCGCTCCATCTTAGTTCTTCTTGGTCTCTCATCAGTGTTTGACACTGTGGACCATGGGGTTCTGCTTGATCATCTGAGGTTCATCTGTGGCCTGTAAGGTACAGTCCTCAGGTGGTTTATATCTTTCCTCATTGGAAGAACTCAGAGGGTGGCGTCTGGGATTTATTATTCAGACCCAGTTCCTCTGTCTTGTGAGGTTCCTCTGGGATTGGTTTTGTCCCCTATATTGTTCGCAATGTATATGCTGCCCCTCGGAGACATTGTAAGGAGGTATGGGCTGAGGTTTCACTGCTATGCTGATGATATCCAGCTATACCTTTCTTATGCACCCGACCAGAATGGAGCTCTCTCACTCTTTAATAACTGCTTGGTAGAAATCCAGGAGTGGATGGATTCAAGCTGGTTGAAGTTGAACTCGGGAAAGACTGAAGTGCTGTTTGTGGACCCAGGACGCTGGATGGGGGGTCGGTGGTAGGTTCCCCCTCAGGATTATTCCTTGGGGGTCAAACACTCCTGGCCTCTGAACAGGTGTGTAACCTGGGGGTAATTTTTGAAGAGGGGCTGACCCTGCGTTCGCAGGTATCAGCTGTCATCAAGACCTCTTTTTATCATCTGAGGAATATTGCCAGGATTAGGCACCTTGTTCCATCCGGCGACCTTCCCACACTGGTTCATGCCTTTGTGTCCTCCCACTAGGATTACTGTAACTCCCTGTATCTAGTGCTTTCGGGGGTTGAAATTCGCCATTTGCAGCTAGGGCAGAACGCAGCAGCCCTGCTTGTAACAGGAACCTCTCGGTTCTGTTATATTTCTCCAGTGCTGCGCGGTCTGCACTGGCAGCCAGTACAATGGTGAATCACCTTTAAAGTCTGTCTTTTGACTTACAAAGCCCCACATGGTCAGGGCCCTGACCACCTGAAAGAGCTTCTGATTCCTTACCACCCCGGGCGATTGCTCCTCTCAGCTGGCGTGGGGTTGCTAGACATTCCAAGAGTTTGTTCAAAATTTTCTGGGGCACGGGCATTTATGCATGTAACCCATTCTCTTTGGAATTCTCTACCCCACCAGTTACGTGAGTGCATGACTGTGGAGGGTTTTAAACGAGCCTTAAAAACCCATTTATGGAACCAGACATTTGGTGATTGACTGATTGTTTTATTTTTAATGTGTTTGGATGTTTGCGCACTAACTAAGCTGCTGCAATTTGTACAAATGTTGTTTGTTTTTAAACTTGTTCAGTGCCTTGGGTTTGGAAAGGCGCCTTACAAATAAAATGTTATTATTATTATTATTTTCATTATAAAGCATTTGTGTCATGATGACATCAGTAATTTGTGCACAAATTACTAACACAGGTCCCAAGTAGGTGGATTGTGGTACCTGATAAAGAGAGGAGGAAGTCAGAAATAGATTCCAAATACTCTTCAGGATTTTATTCACACAAACGGGGAAAGGGAACACGGTCACAGGGAACTCTTATCCCTACTCTCCTGTACGAGGAAAAATCTAAATCCAGCAACTGTAACAGCTCCGCTTTGTGAGCGTTCTATACTCTATACCCTGTACGAGGGTGACTCTATACACACTTTCAATAATCAACTGTAACAGCTCTGCTTTACAAGCATTCTATCTACTAAGATCAATAAATCACTATGCAGTTTCTAGTACTACCCTGAGGTGCACCTCTACCTAGGGCCTATTTCCTGGAGTACTCCACTCTAAGAAACTCTATAGCATGTCACTAGCAAGACTCTATATATGTCATAAGAGGCAGTTCGTGCACAGTTGAGTTTTCTCTGTCGTCGAGAAGAAACTGGGTTGTGGGGTATGAAACACAAGGGAAACACTTGGCTGACTGGCTGGAATGAATTAAAAACTAAGGGAATTCAGTGAGGATTTTGAACAGGTCATGTGTTCTCAGCCACACCCCACCTCTCTAGGGTTGCCAAAATGTCAGAAAAACACAAAGATTTCCTTGGCTCAAAGCCCACTGAGGGTCGACGAAATTGAAACACAACAGACCTGGCCACAGCCCGCTTCTGGACTGCCAGGAGAAGAAGAAGAAGATACTGCATGACTGGCCACAGCCCACTTCTGGACTGCCGAGAGAAGAAGATGTTGAACACCCAGCCACAGCCTGCTTCTGGATTGCCAGGACATGAAGAAGATACTGAACACCCAGCTGCAGCCCGTTTCTGGACTGCCGGGACACAAAGAAGACGCTGGGAGAAGGAAGTCTGTAGAATGTGAAAGAACAACAGGGATCTGGGCTCCAAGGATGGATGAGCCAAGGACTAACGTAAAACATGAAACAGGACAATGATGCAGGGTGCTGAAACAGACGATATGGACGGCACTTCAGTACGGACAACAAAACGAGAAAGTAGATGGTAACTTTCTACTGGGCCAGGCTATACACTGGGAACTGGAGAGCAGAAAATAATAAACAGGACGTTGCACCTGAGACAACTGCGGCATGGTTCTTCAAGAATTAGCTGCTGGCTGCTTTCTTGATGCACTGGAGATGATTTCTGGAGTACTGAAGAAGATTGATCTGTATATTCGTTGGTGGAGTGATTCTGGAAACTTGCTGAAGACTGATTCGTACACCTGGTGACACTGAAATGCTGGCAACACAGCAATACGTTCTGCCACTGAAATGCTGGTACAAAGCAATATAAGGACAGTCTCACACTTTTACTGTTCGTAGGAATAATAGCAATGCAATGAAAGTCTCAGTTCTTATTGCAGTGGTCAATTATACAGTTTCAATGTCCAGACCACAGTAAATATACGGGCACTTTACTTTACTGGGTGAACCCTAGCTTCCGTGGACCTAACTACCAAGGGTCCCTCTAGCTAGATCAGTTTCTTCCTGTTACTGCGGTTCTGTATGGCTAGCTAGACTCCCTTAACATCTGGGGTCACTAATGCTGCTGGGCCTCATCACACCTGTGGGTCTAAATGGCTAGCAGTGGGTCTAACTTCACCCTGTTATGTAGCAGTGGGCCTGACTTGCCCTTTTAAGTAGCATGGGGCCTAACATGCCCCTTTTAGTAGCAGTGGGGCTAACTCACCCCTTTAAATAGCAGTGGGCCTAACTTGCCCCTTTAAATAGCAGTGGGCCTAACTTACCTTGTTAGGTATCAGTGGGCCTGACTTACCGTCATAAGTAGCAGTGGGCCTAACATGCCCCTTTTAACAGCAGTAGGCCTAACTTGCCCCATGAATCCTGGGCTTCCCTTGCCCCTTTAATCAAACATTTGGGCCTGTCTTGCCCCCCTTTAAGACCTGGGGTCTGTTACTCCTATAATCATTGGGCATTTACTAGGCCTGGGAAATCTGTAGGCCTAGATGCTCTCCAAGACAATCGCTGGGCCTCTCTTGGTTGGGCCCTTTTTAAATTGCTGGGCTCGTTTTAAATTGCTGGGCCTTCCTTGCCCTATGAAGTAACAATGGGCCTAACTTGCCCCTTTTAGACAGCAGTGGGCCTAACTTGCCCTTTCACACAGCAGTGGGCCTAAACTGCCCTTTCACACACTGGTCCTTGCTTTAATTAGAGGTCTTCCCACCCCTCTCATGAATATTTATGAGCTTTACTGTGCCCTTTGTATTGAACCCTCCCCTGGGCATCGCTACGTCCACTGAATATTCAGCTATTCAAGTTAGGCCTTCCGTAGCTTTTCCCCCGCAGCTCTAAGCCACCTTTCAGCTCTTTGCACCTAGTGCTGATAAATTAAAAAACAAACTTTTCTTTCAGTTTTGGGGCAGACAGCACCTTGCAGCGTGCTGCCGCCAACTCACTGCACCAAACCAGAGGTGAGGTGATGCAGACAGGAAGTGGGAGGTGCTGCTCGCAGAAGGAGGGATTGCAGGCAGGGAACGGACAGCAGGGGACCTTGCGAGGTCCTGGGAACAGCGCAAACGATGCAGCAGCTCTACCGCTGCCTCTGGGGGACTGAAATGTTTACTGTTTAAAACAAAATAATAAAATGGGGCACCAAGCCCTTGCAATGGGAAATGAACAGTTTCTTTTTCTTCTGGCACCTCACCACGGCACCACGGACCAAACACATGACAAGGTAGGCTGTCTACAGTGACTGGAGGTAGAGGGGCATACAGGAAAGCTCTTGGGGACAGTTTCAACCCTCCTGGCTAGCTCTTCTTGTCCCTCCTCACTTTCTGTGTCCTCTGTTCTCCACAGTCACCACAATTTCTCCTCTAACTGATAAATATTTTTTTAAACTTAAAAGTCTGGGTTCTCGTTCTGGAAGGCAGGGCAGGTGCCACACAGTGGGCATACCATCTGCTCAGCATGGCATTCTATGTACTCAGCATGACATTCCATTTGCTAAAGCTGGCATAAAGGGCTAACTTTTTCATTATGTTCTTAACTATTTACAATATTTATACAGCATTTATAATATGTTTGATGGTTGCATCTGAAACTGGGCACCTGGGCATTTTCTGTGGTACCTTTCTTCTGTCTTGAGGCACCCTAGAAGGCTGGGCACCTTTCTATTTTTAATTTCTGTTGTGCCCCCAACTGTAGGGCACTACATTTGTATTTCATAACATTCATTCATTCCTGGTCTGTTTTCTCTGTAGTGCAAGAATACATTTTAAAAATAGAATAAAAAACTATTTTCACCCAAAACTTGTCAGTTATCTAGTGTTACACATGTGCAGATTTTTTAATTACGGTAAAACCCTCCAGGGTATGCATTATTGTGGGAGAAGGCCCTTCTTGGTGGTTGAAGGCACTCAGCAGTATCTTATATTTCCCAGTACAAGTGAGGCATGTCATTATCTCACAACAATGCACATGGTACCCTGCAAGCAGCAGTGGCACAAATAAGGCATGTCATCACTAATATGTGGCCCACTGGCCAGACCAGTATAACTACATGCCTGTGATAGGTCACTATGCTTTCCTCTTATTCTCTGGCACTAGTGGCAACATAGAAACATAGACTTTAATGACAGATAAGGACCATTTGGCCCACCTTGTCTGCCCATTTCCCTACCTATTGGATAAGCTGCAGATCCTAGTTAACCAACAGCCTATTTCTTCCTACCTCACCCCCAGAATTGCCTTATGTCTATCCCATGCCTTCTTGAATTCCTCCACTGTTTTTGACCCCACAACCACCTCAGGAAGGCCATTCCATGTGTCCACCACCCTCTCTGTAAAAACAAATACTTTCTCACATTGCCCCTAAGCTATCCCCCCTCTATCTTCAGATGGTGTCCCCTCGTTCTTGCACATCTCTTTTTCTGAAAGATGCTACCCTCTTGGACTTTGTTGGTTCCCTTGAGGTATTTGAAAGTTTCTATCATGTCCCCCTTCTCCCTCCTTTCCTGAAGGGCATACATATTAAGCTCCTTTAGTCTTTCTTCGTATGGCTTCTGTTGCAGACCCTGCACCATTTTAGTTGCCCTTCTCTGGACTGCTTCCATCCTGTCTATGTTCTTGAGGAGATGGGGTCTCCAGAACTGCACGCTGTACTCCAGATGGGGTCTCACCAACTGTCTGTGCAGAGGGATAACAACTTCCTGTTTTCTACTGGTGATGCCTCTCCCTATACATCCCAGTATGCCCCCAGCCATCCTTACTGCCTTCTCACATTGCTTGCTTGCTTTTACATCATCTGATATGACTACCCCAGGTCCCTTTCCAGTTTTGTTGTTGTTAATACCTCTCCCCCATTAGGGTTGCCACCTGTCAGGTTTTTTACCTGGTGATCAGGTTTTCGGGTCCCTATCAGGTAATCTGGTTTTGCTCTGTGCTGGTCAGGTTTTTGAGACTTTCTGAGTGCTGAACTTCTTTTGAAACAGATGTTGTTATATCTTTCATTGTTTCAGCTGCATGTCCAGCTTACAAACAAGTTCTGTTGTCAGTATAGCCCTTTGTTTGTGAGTGCAGTCAACCTAGGAGGTGTAAAGTATGGCCATTAACACCATTAGCACTTATTAATCTAATCTTTTCCACTGCATCTTAAAGTGGCAAAGCTGGGCAAAAAGCCTGCCCCACCTTTTGTAACAGTAACAGAGCCAGTTGTCTTCCACTTTAATTTGCTTGTAATCATTTTTATCTCTCACAGAATTTAGGCATGTTTAAATGTTTTAACTTTTTCTCCTCAAGAAAAAAAGTATGGTCACTTCTTTGGCTTTGAAATAGTATTGTGGACATAAAAAGGAAATGGAGGCAGAAAAAGATATAAAGTCCAGATTATAGGAAACAATTTATTATGTATTATTATATACTATGTATACTATTGTGTGCTAGTTGCAGTATTTCCCTTGTCTCCCCCCAGATCATATCTATAAATGAGATTTGTTTTATCTCTGTGTGCTTATCTGGTAAACTAAGGTCAATAAATAAATACATTAGTAAATAAATAACTAGGAAGAATCTAGGAAAGTAATTTTAACAGGTACAGTACAGCATCTTAAGATTTTGTTGAACTGCTGCTTTAAATGTTGACTTTTATTGATATAACAAATGGCTTTCTAGGAGGAGCAATGCATGATGAGTCATGAAAAGGGGTTGGGCTATGGGCGGAACTTAAAGGGGCACTGTCAACTTTGCTCCATCGTATTTATGAAATGCAAGCAGTGTGCCTCTTGGCACACATCTATCACACATGTACTCCAGAACTCCTGTATGTATATAGAATTGTAGCCTTTTCAGTATTTTTCTGAATTTCTGCTTAAATATTTGGATGCTCGGTCCGACTCCACTCACCCACATCCCGGAAGTACATGGAGGTCTGGAACGCGTGTCTGTCCCGAAATGTTTTTTTACCAGATGCATACTCTAATACTACACTGAGCCAGTCCCTTATGTTTTAATAAAGTGCTGTTGGTATGACCACCTAAAAAATGAGCATTGCGAGGTGTTTAATTTTGATTTTAATACTGGAGCCGGAATCCTGTGCATGCGTACAAATGCCATGCTCCTGTGCATGCGAGAGATCTTTGTTCATGCATCTCAAGCACATGTGCGGGATTCTGGCTCCAATATTAAAATCCGAATTATACACCTTGCAGTGCTCAGTTTGTAGTCAGTCATGCCAACAGCACTTTATTAAAACACAAGCGACTGGCTCAGTGTGGTATTAAAGTATGCATCTGGAAAAAACACATTTCGGAACAGGACACAGGGCAGATGCACGTTCCAGACCTTCATGTACTTCCGGGATGCGAGTGAGTGGCTGTTGGACTGAGTGTCCAAATATTTAAGCAAAAATTCAGACAAATACTAAAAAGCCTGCAATTCTATATACATACAGGAGTTCTGGAGTACATGAGTAATAGATGTGTGCCAAGAGGCACACTGCTTGCATTTTTTTAAAAACGAAGGGGCAAAGCTGACAGTGCCCCTTTAAGATCTGTTTTTTGCCTCATCCAAAGATGGCAACCTTACCCCCCATTGTGTACTCTTCCACTTGGTTTTTGTTTCCCAGGTACATTGCTTTCTACTTCTTTGCATTGAATCTAAGCTGCCATACTTTTGACCATTCCTCCCACCCTTCCAAGTCCCTTCTCATCCTTTCCACCCCCCCTTGTGTATCAACCCTGTTGTAGATCTTTCTGTCCTCTGCAAAGAGGTGTACTTTTCCTTCCAGTCCCTCTGCAATGTCACTTATAAAGACATTAAAAAGAACTGGACCCAGTACTGAACCCTGCGGTACCCCACTAGTAACCCTCCTTTCTTTGGAGTGGAGTCTGTTTACTGTTACCCTCTGTGTCCTGTTGTCCAGCCAATTTTTTACCCAGACTACCACCCTGGGACCCACTCCCATGATGGCTAATTTGTTTATTAATCTTTTGTGCGGGACTGTATCAAATGTCTTGCTAAGGTCTAGGTAGGCCATGTCCACAGCCCATCTCTGGTCTACTACTTTGGTCACCCAGTCAAAGAAATCAATTAGATTCATCTGACACGACCTTCCTACTGTGAATCCATGCTGCCTTGGGTTCTGTGCCCCGCTGGCCTCTAGGTACTCAACAGTTCTTTCCTTCAGAAGCGATTCCATCACTTTCCCTACTACTGAGGTCAAGCTAACAGGTCTGTAGTTTCTTGCCTCTGCTTTGCTCCCAGTTTTGTGAAGAGGAATAACATCCACCTTCCTCCAGTCCTTAGGTACCACACCATCCTCCCATGATTTGTTAAAAAAGGTAGTCAGTGGTGTCACAAGTTCTCCCCTTAGGTCTTTTAGAATTCTGGGGTGAATTCCGCCAGGCCCCATTGCTTTGTCCACCTTCAGTTTTCGGAGTTCTTTCAGAACCCTTTCATCTGTGAAAGGACTGGTATTGACCCCCCCATCCAGATTGCTTCTATTGATTGGATTAATACCTCCCCCTTCTCCTCTTTTATGAATACTGAGCAGAAGTATTCATTCAGTATCCCTTCTTTTTCACTGTCCCTCTTAGCCCACCCACCTTCCCCTTTATTAAGCGTCACTATCCCTCCCTTGGTCTTTCTTCGCTCCATAATGTAGAGTACCTATAACAGGTTTTATCCCCCTCTTAACTGAGTTGGCTGTCTTTTCCTCACCTTTGCTATTCTGATTGCCTTCCCCACTTCTTTCTACTTCAACTGGTACAGTTCTCTGTCCTGCTCCTTCTGTGTTTCCTTATACTTCCTGAATGCTGTCTTTTTCTCCCTTACCTTCCCTACCACCTCTTTTGAGAAGCATAATGTTTTTTTCTTTCGTAGCAGTAGGTAGCCAGCTAGTTGGGTCACTGCTTGCATGTAAGCCACCAAGTCTATTTAGGTTTGATAGCGACCAGAAAGTCATTGAAAATCTAGGGATGATGATCAAAAAATACAAACTCCCTTTAAGCAGGGTTCAGAGTGTCACAAAATACCTCCAATATCAGCCAGCTATAAGTTTTGGCTCATTGTCTCATGGTGTGTCTTGTTTTCTGCCTGCACACCAAATTGTGGAACTCTCTGGAATGCACATGGAATACTGCCGTAAGAATTGCAATTTACTGATTACCTCTCAGAAGGGCAGGGCATGCTCATTATGGGATAGGGAGTGGGACCATTTGAATGTGGGGAGTGGTGGAGTGCACATTTCTGGAGTAGAGGCATTCATTTCTAGAGGAATGGATGCATATTTTGGGTGAGGGTAGGAACACTAGTTGTGAGAGAGGAGGCACAACATGGAGTGAAAGGTGCAAATTTATTGATGAAAACAAAATTCAGAAGGGAGTAAAGGGTATACATTTTGAGAAAGGGTGGAAAGTCACCAACCTTTGCACAGGTAGAAAGCCAGGGTTTTGAGGGTTGGACGAGGCACACATTTCAGGGGAATGTTGCTTTGCATTTTCTGGAGGGATAGTAATCACATTTTTTGGAGGATACGCCACATTTTGAGATGCTGTAAGGTACACATTTTGAATTGGTTTCACTTGTGGTGTTCCAGATGGAAGATTAAGATTATTACAGATGCATACTTTTATCATCTTTGCCCAGTAATCATATAATCGTCTGGCATGGCATAAGTGCCACATTTCTCTCTCATGATGAAACCTGTTATTTTGTTATGAGCTATCATAATTGCAGCAACATTGTGTGTGTGTGTGTGTGGCGTGCACACACACATTTATAGGGGGCAGGCTAAAAATGTCTATGAAGCCAAAACCAGACAGAATTTCTAATTAGCTTAAAATAATCCATTTTAAAGAAAATGGGAATTTTCTAGAGGCAGAAAGTATTACTGTATTCCACAGGTTTTGCTACCTAAAATGAGTAAAAACTGAGACAGTGAGATAAACATAGTTACAGTACAATTCATACGTGCCAAAGTTAAATGTCACATCTAGTCACATCACGCTTTAATACTATTTAAGTCTAATGTGTCATGACAAGCACTACAAGGTGAGCAGTTATTAACAGCTTGTTTTTTTCCAGTAGGCTAGTTGCCGCTCTGTAATAAACCATGGATATTTATTTATTTTTTTACTTGTAGAGTATGAGACCTGACTTGCATGATTATTCTGACAACACTCTATTCATTGCCTCTCATAGCAGGGTGCCTGTTGGGACTGTTAAGCCTGTAAACTCATTAAAGCACATTAATCAGCAGATCCTTCTTAATTGCTTGTTGTTGCCTGTGGGCTTGGTGTGTACTGTATAATGCAGGGATGCTTAGAATTAGCCGTAAGATTTGTTCAGCAGTGCCAGGCTATCCTACATGAAAATGAGCATTGAAGTAATTGAGATAATTAACACCTAGGGTCTCTTTTGTAATCACTAGTTGTTAGTAACTGTTGGCTTTGTACTTTCCAGAGTTCTCTATACTAGAGTAAATTTTGGCAGTTTTTGTTGTGGCTGATATATCTTGCAGACACCTTTCTGCAGTCCTGACTGATGTGGACTAAATAATTATTGTGATGTTTTCAGCACATTAAAATAACATTCCCATAAGATAATCTTTCAAAGAGTAAAGACAGAATGATGGTAAACAGGTTTCTTGTACTCGGGCTTAGTATCCCCCATCCACTGATCTTGTAACCCAGTCAAAGGAATAGATCAGGTTAGTTTGACATGACCTCCCTGCAATAAACCTGTACTGCCTAGCATTCTGGAGTCCATTTCCCTCAAGAAACTTAACCAACCTTTCAATGAGAATGGCCTCCATCAAATTGCCAGCTAATGACGTCACACACTGACTGGTCTATAGTTTCCAGGATTGTCCTTTGCCCCACTTTTGTGCAGGGGCACTACATCTGTGGTGTTCCATTCTTGTGGCACCACTCCTGTGTCCAGGGAGGTGTTGTACAGGTCAGCTAGAGGAGCTGACAGAATGTCCACTGGTGCTGGTTTCCTCAGTACCCTAGGGGGCATACCATCTGGCTCTCTAGATTTGTCAACCTTAAAGGCCTTGAACCCCTTGAGGACTCTGTACACTGTAATTACTTCTCATGCCTTTTCTTTCCCCCTTCCCCATTCCTATCTTTCTCTGTTGGATTGGTCCATCTTTCTCCTCCATAAATACTGAGCAGAAGCATACATGAATACAGCATATGCTATTGCCCCAAGATTGGGCATGTGTTCCCTCAAAATTGTCCCTGTTTTGCTGAAATCAGCCCTGCTGAAGTCCAGGGTATGTGTCCTTTTGTCCTGCCCTACTTTCCCCATGCCAAGGTGAAACCACACTGAGCAACGCTTGTTGCTTTGCAGGGGCTTAGTCATGCTGATGCCTCTGACAGGGTTGCAGTTTGTTAGCACAAAGTCCAAAATGATGTGGTCCCTGGTGGGCTCCATCACCCCTCTGGGTTAAGAATCCATATTGAAAAGCAGAATGAAGTGGTGTGGGGTGACCCGCTGAGATAAAAATCCATCTTGGAAAGCATCCCAAATCATCTGGCTTGTACTACTGCTTACAAGTGGGCTGCTTCAGTCTACTTCAGGCAAATTGAAATCTCTTATAATCCCAACCTTCCCTTGCTCTGCTGCCTTCCTGATCTCATTCCCCAGATCCCAATACATGGTTTCATCTTGACTTGGTGGGCTATACACCACCCCTACCCATATATTTCTTCCTGTCCCTGTTTGAAGCTGCAACCAAATTAAGTATGTGCTCTCAACCAAACCTCTATCTTCTATAGTAGCCTTGATCCTGTCCCTGATGTAAAGCGCCATCCTTCCCCTTCCCTCTGCTCTATCCTTCCTGTAGAGGGGGAACCCTGGAATAACTAGCTCCCAGCCATGGTTTGAGGTTGCCCAAGTCTTAACTGCCATCAGTTCCACTTGGCCCTTAGTTATCATGGCCTGGAGGTCATCCTCCATTGTATTTCCCAGGCTTCTGATATTTATAGACACCATCCCAAAGATGACTATATTCCCCTACCACTTCCACTGACATAGATTCATAGATACGTACAGTAGATTACATAAGCAATGTTTGTTTTTGTTTAATGTTAGACAATATGCCATTACATTATAAAATCCACATAAATACATTACAAAAAGACAATGTACAGATATGTATAAGAAACCTCCAACATCTCAGAGAGCACACAGCCCTCTTATCACATCATTCGGGCATATACTCTAAACAGTTCAGAGCAGTTATAACACTCTTTTTTTTTGTATACTCAAAATATATAAAACACAAAATAAAAAAAAATCCTCAAAATGTCTAGTATGTCAATAAATACAAGTTTAAGCTATAATCTAAAATAATAGGCAATAGGTTGTCACATAATTTCCTCGTTATAGTATCTTACTGTAAGAGTATTTTTCAAAAACAGCAGGATACCCTAGTGAATCTCCAGGCCCTGGTTAGCATCACAAAACACTGGCAGTCCTTCAGTTCTGTCCCCCCGATTTTCTGCTCTGCCTAGTATATGGGCAGTACTTTAGAGCTTTATACAGTCATGTCAGAGAAACCCATCCCAGGGTTCCCTCTTGCTGACAGACAGCATTCGTCCGGATTTAAGCCTGCGTACTTGACATTACACTTTCCATATAGGCTGGGATGCCACTTAATTTACTTGCTAAAGGTTTTTTGGCCCTGACTCCATCCCACCACTAGGAGTCACAGTCATCTCGGGGGATCCATTTGGGACCATATCTCATCAGCACTAGGCTTACTACAAATCTCTATTTTTCATCCTTACTCACAGTGCTTACTAATCCTTTTGAGACTACAAGGATTGGCCACCTGACCATGCAACACATCTCCTAGGGCCATAGCATCCTCCAATTAGGGGCTTCCTATTAAAAACATGAGTCTAAACTTCCAGCTCCATCTGTAGTTACTAATATACAGTAGATATGCTCAAAATGCCCTTAATGGGTTATGATAATTTAAAATATATTTCATTAATAACAGGCTATACAGGATAGCATCCAGACCCAAGACCCAAGACAGTATCACAAACACAGGAAGTCCTTCACTTCTGTGCCCCAGATTTTCTGCTCTGCCTAGTATATGGGCAATACTTTGAGGACTGATTCAGCCAAGTCAGGGAAGCCCTTTCCCAGGGTCCCCACTTGTCGACAGACAGCAGTTGGCCAGATTTAGGCCTGCGTGCTTGACACTTCACGTTCCATTTCGGCAAAATGCCATTTTAACATACTTGCAACATGTTTTTCTCCTTTGGCCCATCCTGCTACTAGGAGTCATAGTCATCTCAGGGAGTCCATTTGGGACTGCATTACACCTACCTAGACCTATTAAAACTCTCCATTTCTCATCCTTACTTACAGTGCATACTAATCCATTCGAGACTATAAGGAATGGCGACCTAATTATGCGACACATTATCTAGGATCATTGTGTCATCCAGTTCAGACCTTCCCATTAACAAAATAAAAATCCTAAACTTCAGGCACATTCAGTATTAAAGGTGCACTGTCAGCTTTGCTCCTTCGTTTTTTGGTAAAAACAAGCAGTATGCTTCTTGGCCACATACCACTCAGGGAGATGCTTAGAATGCCCATATGGATATAAAATAAATGGATGATTACCTGGTTTCTTAATTTTTCCCTAAATAGGTATTCAACCAGCCCACTCATAATCCCATACATCACGGGAAGCACTTCTAAGTCGGGACCACTTGCGCGTCTGCCTGGCCTTGATCCCAATGTACGATTATTTTCATATGGATGAAGTACAGTCATGTCGCGCCTGTTCCTTGCATATGTCTCAGCTATTACATCTATCTGGCACCACAAACCGAGTGCTGGAAATATATTATTTGCATTTTTAAGCTGCGGACGAAATCCCGCACATGCACACCAATGGCACACTCATGTGCATGCGGGGGATCTTTTGGTCTTGCATCTGGTACGCATGTGCGGGATTTTGGCTGCAGCTTAAAAATGAAAATACTATATTTCCAGCGCTCGGTTTGTGGTGCCAGATAGATGTAACAGTTCAGACATACGCAAGGAACAGGCGCGACATGACTGTACTTCATCCTTATGAAAATAATCTTACATCGGGACCACGCTTATGACAGTCACACGGTCCTGACCTTGAAGTGCTTCCGGTATGTGCAGGTTTACAAGCAGGGCGAGTGAATACCTATTTAGGTAAAATTTAAGAAACCAGGTAAAAAGCCATTTATTTTATATCCCTATGGGCATTCTAAGCATCTTCCTGAGTGGTGTATGGCCAAGCGATACTGCCTGCTTTTTACCAAAAATTCATAAGGAAGTGACAGATGAGTCTTTAACTAAGCTTCTCCACTATTTTCATCTCCTGTGAGACATAGCAAGTATCAAGAACAGTAAGAATAGGATCCTTAGTTCCAAGTTCTAAGTACTTGCCCAATGAGAACCCAACTTACACAATTAAAATCTATTTAAAACTTATTCTAAGGTCTTTTCAAACTTCACAATGAGACTAAGTCATACAAATCAAAAGATTACTTCAGAAAAATAATAAAGGCAAAAGGCAAACAGCAGCAGTAAAAGTACGTTTATAGCAACAGGTATAACTGTACATAGTACCCTATAGCACCAATATCCTTAATGGTGCAACAAAATTACAAAATCTGTGATAAGTTACAGAGTTCTAGGGACAATAAGTTCCAACTTGGAGTCCTGTTTCAAATGGTGTTAGATTCCCTTGTGTTACTGGCGGCAATTACTGCTTAATATATTTTATTTTCCAGGAACAAAACACCTGGAAAGATGTTATTCAGCACGGCTGGACATTTAAACTATGTATATGTAGAGAGGCAGTACCTTAAGATTAGGGTTACCACCTTTTAAGAAGCCCAAAGTGGGACATTTCTTACTGAAACAGGATTTTTCGCATGACAATATGTCATCTTGACCAATGCAACAGACATGTTTTCTCTAAATAATCAGAATTAAGACTAAGTGTTGTAGTTTTTTAGTTGTTTCTTGTGTTTTTTATTATTTTAAGGTATTTTAATTAAGGTATTATAGTTTTTTTGCAACATTTAGAGGAAAATCAGAAAATGTTTTTTCTAATATAATGTCAGGACATTTAGTATTTTTCATGTTTTTCTGCAGGACACAGCTGCCCGAATCAGGACTGTCCTGCAAAACTAGTGACAGGTGGTAACCCTACTTAAGATGCTGCAACCAAAATTAGCATCCAGCTTTGTCTTTTCCAGTATTTACAGCACACGAGCTGACACAAATCATCGGCAAATGAATGAATCACTTGAATCTTATCTGCAGAGGATAACCCGTTCCATGGTTCAGAATGCTCCTTCAAATCTCATTCAGATCTCCCCAATCCAGCTCCAGCAATGAGTACCTTAGACCATCTGTGAGGAAATAAAACAAAAAAGCATTCCACTAGCGCAATAACCTCGGGATCTTCAAATCAAACCCAAATAACCACAGCCCTCTAGGCAGCAGTGGCATACCTTTTTAAAGGCTTAGACAGCCTGACCGCACACACTGTGCGACTAAAATCAGAGGCCTCCTCCTTTCTGTTTGAAAGTCTTTCCAGTTCCAAGATTCATTTAAGTTTACATAACAGCTCCTTACCAGGCCTGTGCTTCAGGCACTTCAGGTATGCTGTCCAAACGCCATTTACTGGCAGTTAGGCAGCAAGCTTCCAAATTTTGATGCCAGAGGACATGAAACAGTACTATGCCAATCAGGGGGCCAAAAGTAACATGGGTTTCATTCACCAGTTAAAAAATAAAATCAAAATAAACAAAGTAATACCTAGGAATGCCAGATCATGTTAAGAGCTACGAGGAGTGGAGCAGTGATGCGGCCATCTTGCTGTTCCACCCTTGTGTCATAAGGCAATGATGGCAGAAAAAGGCCTGTTGGCCCATCCAGTCTTCCCAATCTAAATAGCTACTCTGCACTGGCCCTAGTGATCATACCCTCCCTTTGTTTCTGCCTCCCCCCCCCCCCGAGTAATCCTGTATGCCTATCCCAACCCTACTTGAAGCTGCTTACTATTTCGGCCTGTACCACTTCCTCTGACAGCTTGTTCCACTTATCCACCACTCTTTTGTGAAAAAAGTGCTTACTGATGTCCCTTTTTGAATCCCTCATGAGTTTAAGTGAGTTCCTTCTTGTCCTTGTATTTGAGCTTAAGGAGATAAGTTCCTTTACATCCACTATATTCATCTCATGCAGATACTTTTATGTCTCAGTCATGTGACCCCTTTCCCTCCTTTTCTCAAGCGTGTACATGTTTAAGTCCTGCAATCTCTCCTCGCATGTCTTGTCCCCTAGTTTATGGACCATCTTGGTTGTCCTGCACTGTATTGCTTCAACCTTGTCTTAGTCTTTCCTCAGCTGTGGACTCCAGTACCTTGCACAGTATGTCAGGTGTGGTCACACTACTGACCTGTATAACAGGAGGATCACCTCACAACGTCTACACTTATTCTCCTCCTATACAACCCAGCATCCTGTTTGCTTTGCTCAAAGCTCTGTTTGAATGTGCTATTGTTTTGAGGCTCTTCGATATCATAACCCCTAGGTTCTTTTCATCTCTGGTTCTTTCCAGCACCACTCCCCAGCATTTCATATTGCACTCTTGGGTTCCTCTTCCCAATATGCACCATTTTACATTTTGTAGCATTAAACCGAGCTATCAGATCTTTGACCAGCTCTCCAGCCTGCTCAGATCCTGAGTTCCCTTATCCCTTCCCCCTTGTCACCTCTTGTGCAAATCTTGTGTCATCTGCATACAGTGAGGCAAATCTTGCCCTTGATACCTTCCTTATGTCATTAATAAATACATTGAAAAGGACATGGCTCAGCACTAACACCTGAGGTTCTCTGCTTGTTACTTCCTTTACCTCTGAAAATCCCCCTTTAACTACTAACCTTTGTGTTCTTCTCCTCAGCCAGTTCTTCAACCGAGTCATCAATTTGTCTTCCACCCTTAAGTCTCTTATTTTGACCAGCCTCCTGTGGGGTACTGAGTCAAAGGCCTTGCTGAAATCCAAGTATACTACATCTATTGCCTGTTCCTTTTCTGCTGCACTGGTTACCCAGTTGAAGAAGTTGCCCAAATTTGTCTGGAAAGACATTTCCATTGGGAACACATGTTAAAATGCAACTTCCTCTTCCCTTTCATTCCCTTGCCTCTCTTCTGCTGCATTGAACTACCTCACTCCGTGTGGCCTATCCCATCCTTCTCTTGAGCCCCAATTTGCCCCCCCTTCCCCTCCCCCTCACTTTTTTCATATTACCCTTACATTTTCCCCCAGTCTCCCCATCCTTCTCCCCTAAACCACACTTTCCTGATCCGTCCTTAACCTGGGGGAGACCTGCCAGCCCCTCCATGGGTAAAATTTGGGTTCTGAGCCCCATAGTATTCCCCCTTATTCAATTTAAATGCAAGTTCCCCTTAATATACTTCCTGAACCTGTCCCTAAGCATTATGCTAACCACCTACTATGGTGTAGCCTGTCCAGTGAGTACAGGGTTTTCTCACCCCAGACAGACCCCTCTTCAGTTACCTTTGCAACTGAAGCCCTCTTTACTGCACCACTCCCTGAGCCAGATGTTGTAGTCATCTATCCTAAGCTTCCTGGCTTAACTGGCTTTTGGCACTGGCAGCACTTCTGAGAATGTTACTGCTTTTGCTCTCTTTTCATGGTCTGCTCAAACACCTTGAATCTGTCTTGGACCACCCTTACCTCCTTCCCTGCCAGGTCATTGGTACCCAGCTGTATGGTTACATGTGGCTTACCTCATACCCCCTGAGTGAGAGAATGCAGCATCAGGATGATTCTTCCAGCCATAATACCTGGGCTGGGAGGCATGCCACCCTCCTTTTATGTGGCTCTAACTAGCTCTGTTGTGGCCATACCATTTTTACAACTGGATAGTGAGAGATATGCTCATGTCTTGCTGATGTATTACAGAGAAGGGGGCTCTGGGGGTGTGGCTGTTGCTGGATACTGAATGTACCACACCTGTGTCCTTACACGGAATGGAGTTGAAGCGCATCTCTCTGTATTCTCTCCATTTACTACACTGCTGTTTTTTCCTCTTTCCCCTTGCTGCCCTATTTTCTTGATCACACACTACATCTCCTCTGCTAAACACTTGCCTCACCAAATACTGTTGTGTTAATTTTACTGCACCTCCCCTTGAAGTTTCTCTCACCCTTCAGCACAGCAGGAAATCCTGTGAGCAGGACATACGGTGCTACATGTAACAAGACATATCCTCCCCTCAGTCTCTAGAATGAGTTTGCATGAGTAATCTAGGGAAAAAGTCCCATCCATGTAATAGACATATATATAGACACGTGTCTGTGTCTGCTGTTCTCAGCCTTTGCTAATTTTACTGTGAGGCCTTCTGGCACTATGCAAGTCTGCTTAAAGTTGAACCAGTTCAAATTAATTTGTCGACTTGTGCATATACTTCCCATGATGCTTTGCATTATTGGGATATGTGCTATTTGTCTATACATACACACACACACACATACATTACATATATATATATATATATGTGTATATATATATATCGAGAAAGAGATATACATGGATAATACATGTGTGTGTATATATATATATATATTTATAAATATCTCAAATGAGTATGATATCTAGTTGCAAATCCAGTCTTCTGATTGTATAAAACACATCACATGACCATGCATATATCAGAGCATGGACACACCTGCACTTTTACCCCCCTCCAAAATAATTTTGACATTTTATAAGATAGATAAACCACTCTGAGGTGTGTGGTCACGCTCTGATATATGCATGCCTTGGGTAGTTGATGCACGAGACCGCAACAATGTACACCAAGGTGTGCGTATATCAGAGCATGACCGCACACCTCAGAGTGGTTTATCTATTACACATATCTTAGAAAAAAATGGAAATAAATAATTGTCCAGAACGTTTTGCAGAATATGTCCAAAATCATACAAACTTAAGCCTCAGGTGCTAGCCTTAAATATCCTAAATAAAAATATGTAATTTGAAAACTGTATTCCAGGTTTATGGCTAAAATGGGATCATGGAATTAAGACAGTTTTACCAATGTGACTGATTATAGAACTGTTACTAAGTGCCCTTGAACAAATCATTCAACCTCCTGTTCTTCTGTCCCTTCACATGTGTCAACTTGGGTCAAGACAAGACCTAAGAAAATGTTACATCTCACTTGGGCTTTTGGTGATGGAGCTATTGTCAAAGACAAATATATATAATTCTATGTGTCTCGCAGTGGGCTCTTTTAGAAGAACCCATCATATGTTTGCAACTGAACTATAATAACAATAAAACATTTACAAGGAGATATGATTTGCATTTGAAAAAATAACTAGAAGTACAGTAGCCTGGACATTATGTTAAGTTGCATCCTATGGCATACAGAAGACTTAACTGAGTTGCTTTAAAGTTTTTAAGGATCTGGAATATTGGAGGGGGTCTGTGAAAAATAATCTTACTGACATAGCATACTCTCAAGCACTGACATCAGTACCAAAATCTTATGATCATATTTTATTCAGGATTGAAACTTTGCAAGCCACAAGCAAACTGTTGTGGAGATACTGTAAAGTAGCATTTCTACTGTAGTAGTTGATGTTATTCACTTTTATTCTGGCAAGTGCCAGATAACTTCATCACTACTCAAGCTCACTTGGCACAGCTTTGTGATAATATATCCTGCAGGGTCCAACACGGTGCTCCAGGAAGATGAATGTTTGATATCTAGGTGTTTGTTAAATTGCACACCACCCACCAAAAGAATAAAAAGACAAATTCCAAGTAGTTAAAACTGTCAACAGAGCACCCGTCTTTCTCTTCTGAAATAAACCTCAATTTCTGACCAAATAATTTCATAATGTATCTCTTATTTTATTAAATAAAACAGTTACGGGGCGGAGCTTGCCAACCAAGATGGTGGCAGAATAACTGAGTAAAGCAGATCCATGGAATGCCAAGAAATGTCCAGCTGACAGAACAAGCGGCCCCATACAAAGAACAAAATAAGAAGTGGCAGGCATAATGCTACAGTTCGATACCAATCAAGGAGCAGATCCATTCTGAATGAGAGCGGGGGCATTGAAATCAAATCAGACAAGAAAATGTTCTCTGGACCGGCCTGCCAGAAACAGTCAAGCAACGGCCAAAAGTTATTACCACGTGTAAGAAACCAATAGGCAAAAGCTGTGGGACATTGTCAGTAAGGAGTACACAGATGCCACAACAGTGGGTACAACACCAGGTAACACTGCTAGATCATGAACTGCATTTACCAGCTGCAGGTGAGAGCTGTACTGCCTTGCCACATCCTAGGTCTGCTGTGTGATTCCTGAGGTCAGCAACTGAACTGTACGCTCCAGCCATTTCTTATAATAAGAGATGGTGAGACTTGTGTGCTTTTCAAACAGCACCACGTTACTTTGCCTACTACAGTTTGCACAGTTACTACAGCTGCCTGTGTGGTGTAGAAGTGAGCTCGATGGTGGGCCAGTCATGGAGCAGCATCTTGGGGGTGGGGCATGTCACAACCCCACTCAGCAGGTCAGGCCCTCTGCTCCCACAGTGCCAACCTCTTAGTGTAGCATTGTGAACAGGGTAACCCCCCCCCGTCTGTTTTGTGGGTCCGAATCACCTTTGGTCTCAAGTTCTGGAGGGATTCAAACTGTGAACCTCTTGCTAGCGTACCCAGATGTGCAGGCTCAGATAATTCTGCTCTTTGGGAAATGCCAGATATCTTTTGCCAAGGGCACCTAACCAGGTATACAAAATGAACCCTTAAAAACTCTATGAAAGACCTTAGATAAATTCTTACCTTTTCCCAGTTTGGTATACCATTAAGCTTATGAACAGTGTCAACTTTAACCATCTGTACCTCCCAGGCAAAAGAATTCTGAAGACACAGGCAGTCTCTTTAAAATAAGAGGTTTACTTAAAAATGGATAACAAATATGTAAAATATAAACACAGAACAATATTTCACACAGCATACAATCACTTACAAGAAAACAAGGAAAAAGTGCAAACAAGCTCCTACCACAAAACAATTTAGACTTTTCTATCTAATGTATTACCTTCTAAAACAGTGCTTAAAGTAGATGTTGTTGTTTCAGAGCCCAACAGGAATGTGTCAGTTGAGAAACACAGAATACAAGTTTAAAACACTGTGTTTCCACCCCTTCTCTAAGGCCATCTAGCTCCTCCTTCCAGAATATAAAAGTTAGAAAAAACAGGATGTCCTATCAAGAGATATATTAAATACTGTGAGTTCAGCAAAACTCATTTCCCAAATTATGACACTCTTAATAAAGTCTGTGGTTTCCTTTTCTCAAAGACATCACAGGACTTTTTATGACTAACTCTGCCAGATCTCACTGAGGTTTAATATGCTTTGTAACACCAGTTGCAATTAACTGTTCTTCCTTGGAAGATGTCATAAAATAGATATTTTCATTTCCTTTGGCTTCAAAGAAAACTGGGAAGTTAATCACCTTACAGAGATCTGCTGTTTAACATATCCTGTCCTTTGACCTGACACCTGGGGTGGGGCATTCCAGGAGTACAGGATGTCTCATGACAGACAATCACACTACATTTTTATTTTACAAAACATCTTTGAGAAATCATAACCAGCTGGCCAAGTGTCACAATCCTCCCCACTTAGACTGAATTTGGGGGCTCTGTCCCCTACATAGGATGAGCTTCCCAATCAGTTCACTCCTCATAGACACAAGACAAGCCATCTGAGTTCTGATTGGTCACTCTAGCCCTATGTAGGATTGTTATGTCATACCCTTGCAAAGCAAGACTCCACTTTAACAATCTACCATTAGTTTTTCCCATTTGCATCAGCCAAACCAAGGGGTTGTGGTCAGTTTGTACCACAAAATGCTGCCCCTATAAGAATGGCTCTAACTTCTTTAGGGCCCGCATTATAGCAAGACACTCTTATCCACAGTAGAGTATGCCTGCTTCCTGGGAAGTAACATTTTACTCAGGTGCACTACTGGATGATCTTTCCCTTGGTTGGATGTCTGACTCAGTATTGCCCCAATACCCACATCTGAGCCATCAGTCTGAACTATAAAGGGTTTGCTATAGTCAGGACTTGTCAAAACAGGAGCACTGCACAGTGCCTCCTTCAGTCTGGTAAAGGCTTCCTCACAGGCTGGTCCCCAGGTAATTTTCTTTGGCATTCTTTTCTTTACCAGCTCAGATAGGGGAGCAGCCAGGACACTGTAATTTGGGTACACATTTCCTATAGTACCCTGCTGTCCCTAGAAAACTCCTGATCTGCTTCTGCATTTCTGGTCTGGGCCATGACTGGATCACCTCTATTTTTATTTGGTTAGGATGGAGCTGTCCCCGGCCTACCACATGCCTGTGGTATGCCACTTCTCCCATGGCCACCTGGCACTTCTCAAATTTGACAGTGAACCCGGCCCTCTGTATCCTGCCCAGAACTTCCCTAAGGTGGGACAGGTGTTCCTCCCAGCTGGCACTAAAGATGGCAATTTCATCCAGGTACACCACGGCGTACTCCTCAGCACCATTTAACACCTGGTTCACCAACCTTTTGGAAAGTGGACACGGTGTTTTTCATTCCAAAAGGCATTAGTTTAAATTAAAATAAGCCTATCGGAGTGATGAAGGCTGACCTCTCCCTAGCTCTGTCTGTTAACTCTACCTGCCAATACCCCTTGGTCAGGTCAATAGTCGTAAGGTAGGTTGACCCTCCCTGCTTGTCCAGAAGTTCATCCATCCAGGGCATCGGGTGGGCATCTGACTTTGTGACTGCATTCAGTCCATGATAGTCCACACAGAAATGAGTAGAGTCATCTGGCTTGGGCACAAGGACTATGGGTGAGGCCCAGGGGCTGTTGGATCTCTGGATTACCCCTAAATCCAGCATCTCCTTCACTTCCCTCATAATGTCCTTTTGGACAGCCTCTGACATCTGATATGCTGTCCGCCGTATGTCCCTGTCTCCACATCATGCGTCACTAAGGGGGTTAGTCCAGGCTTGATGCTAAACAATGGGGCAAAGTCTGCCAAAACCTCCCTTACTTCCTGGATCTTGTCCGGGGCCAGCTGGTGAGACAATTTTACTGCATCCAAAGAGGACTCCCACTTGCTTTCTTCCAGTAAGTCCAGAAGGGTGTCTTCTTCGTCCGTCCCCTCCCCAGGGCTACACACTGCAAACACCATGTCAGCCCTATTAGCATATGGCTTCATCATGTTGACATGGTACATCCTTTCTGTCTGTCTTCTGTCAGGTAACTCTATAATATAGTTCACGTCATTTATCTTCCTAACTACTTTGTACGGTCCTACCCACTCAGCCTGCAGCTTGTCTTTCTTGACCGGAATAAGGACCATGACTTCCAGACCCACCATGTACGAGCAAGCTCTGGGTCTGTGGTTGTACCACACTTTTTGTTTCTGTTGGGCAGCTGCCAGGTTGCTCTGGTCTGTCCCCATAAGCTCCTTCAGCCTCTTCCTAAACCTAAGGATGTAATCCACTATGGGAGTTCCCTGGGTGGTGTGCTTGCTTTCCCAGTCCTCCCAAATCAAGTCTAGGGGCCCACGTTCCTGGCATCTACATAAGAGTTCGAAGGGGGAAAATCCTGTCGACTCTTGGGGCACCTCCCTGTATGCAAACAATAGGTGAGGAAGGTATTTCTCCCAGTCCCTCCCATGCTGTTCAGCAAAAGCCCAGATCACTGACTTCAGGGTACCATTAAATCTTTCCACAAGCCCATTGGCTTGTGGGTGATGCTGTGTAGTACATCTCTGCACCACCCCACACTTCTCCCACAAACATTTCATCAGGTCTGACATGAAGGAACCCCCTTGATTGGTGATAACCTCTTGCAGAAACCCAACATGGGAGAAAATCCCAAGTAAGGCATCTGACACTTTGTCTGTCCTCAGTGAGGATAGGGCGACTGCCTCTGGGTACTGGGTGGCATAATCCACCACAGTCAGGATGAATCTCTTCCCTGAGGAGCTGGGGGAATTTAAAGGCCCCCACAATATCCATTCCCACCCTCTGGAATGGCTCCTCCACTGTGGGCAATGGGATTAGTGTGGCTTGGATTTTCTTGCCTGCCTTCACTATTTCTTGGCACCGGTGACAAGACCTGCAATACTCCTTCACCTGCTGGGTGAAGTTGGGCCAATAGAAATTCTGGGCCAACTGCTGCATAGTGTGCATGATTCCCAGATGATCAGACAAGGAAGTATCATGTGCAATCTTAAGCAACTGCTCACGATACCCCTGGGGAATGACAAACTGCCTGCCTATCACACCTCCCTCTGTCTGTACAGCCTGAGTATACATCAGACCATTTTCCCAATGAACCTTATGTTTACCATCACCTCCTTGTGCTCCATCAGAGTCTGCCCAAGCCCTCATCTTCTCTAGACTAGTGTCACTTCTCTGAGCAGCTGCGAACTCCTCACACATTCCCAAGGCATGGGACAAGTCCCCTTCAGTCTCTAAACTAGGGTCCCTAGCACTAGCATCAGGGCACTCAGGATCACTGTCATTCCTAACCCTCTGACAATGGGTCACCCCTCCCTCCTTGGAGTAACCCTCCATAGCGGTGTGGTTAACTGCTACTGGGAAAATTTCTACCCCCTTTTCATTAGTCTCCATATCAGGAGACACAGGCTGGAGAACCAGCCTCCCAGTGGTTTCCACAATGGCTTCTGTGGGGTTCAGGGAACTAGAATTTTCTGTGGCCACTTGGCTTCGGGTAACTGCACAAACCATCCCCTGTTGGAGACTGTTGCCAAGGATGACATCTACTGCTAACATTTTGGCTACAGCCACCTGTTGCACAGTTCCCCCTGTTTCACGCCAGTCTAGAAGAACACTAGCGAGGGGCAATGTTTTCTCCCCACCAGTAAAGTCTTGTACAGTGACATATTTATTGGGTATAAGCTGAGCAGGCTATACCAGATCACCTTTTACCAATGTCAGGGATGATCCTGGATGAGTCCCTTAACTCTTGCATCTGTACACCATTCACCATGACTGGGTGCATGTGTTACCTCATGTTCACATGCATGCTTCCAGGGACACACAAACAACCCACTTCTTTCCTAGCCTCGGTTGTGTATTGCTCACCCTTTTTGAACACTGTCTGCCAATATGCCCAGTTTCTTTATACAACCAACATTAATTTCTTTTCTCAGAGAAATCTTTTCTCTGAAACCTGGCTCTAACTGGTTTTGGTGGAGTCAGTGAGGGTTTTAGCTGCCCTGGAGGTGCACTTTTCCCTTTCTGCACTGCCATGCCCTCCCCATTCGCTCTCACAGCAGGTCTGCTCTTGGCATAGCGGTCCGAGGGTTCAGCAGCCTCTTGCACTGTTTTGGGATCTCGGTCCTCCAGCCAGGTTTTCAGCTCTGCTGGGCATGCCCAGAAAAACTGTTCTAACAGAATCACATTTTCAATTTTATCTACAGAGTTTGCTTCAATTTCTTCCCACCAACGTTTTAAAAACTGACATTGTTTTGTGGCTAGTTCCTCGTAGCTCATACCAGGGCTTCTCCTAAGCTTATGAAAGTTAGCTCTGTATGATTCAGCAGGTAATTCAAATTTTTTAACAGTGCAGCTTTAAGTTTGCTGTAATCATTACTGTCCTCATTGTCCATTTGACCCAATGCATCCTGAGCTTTCCCGGTAAGTAGCGGGGATAGCCGGAAGCTCCAGGACTCTCTAGGAATTTTGGACTGAATACAAACTTTTTCAAAAGAATTTAAAAAGGCATCCATATCCTCCCCCTCTTTAAATTCGGCTATCAATTTGGAATTCAATTTGTAACCAAGTCCTGCAGTCCCAGTTAAACCCAAGCCAATTACCTGCTCTGGTGCAGGTGGTTGGAGTCGTAGCTTCTCCAGTTCATGTCATCTCTGGCGCGCATGCTCCTCATGGTCCACCTCTCACTGTTCTTGCTCCCTCTTCTCCTCTGCAGCTTGCTGGCACTCACGCTCCTCACGCTCAGCCTCCCACAGTTCCCACTCAGCCTCTCACTGTTCTCGCTCCCTCTTCTCCTGGAACTGCAACTTCATTCTGTGCAATTCAATCTGCAGCCTGAGTACTTTTGGCTCCAGAATTCTGGTGACCTTCCCCTGCTGCTGTGGCCCTTCACTGGCACTGGCCCTGCTGCCCTCCTCATTGGATCTGGACACTGCACTGGCCACTAGCCCTTCCACCCTCAAGGTTCGGTCCCTTATAGTCACTGTCTGTCACTCGATGCTCAGGGCATCTGCTACCATCAGGGCATCCACAAGGTTCTGCTTGGTGACTTTCACTTGTACAGGACTCCTCTGTCCCTGCACAACTGCTTTAAGTAGTCTACAGTGTGCCTGCTGTAGTTGGAAGCCATCTTCTTCCCTAACTACAGCTACTCTAACTTGCACTTTAAAATAAAATAAAACAGGTTGGAACTTGACTGTAAGCCAAATGATATAGTTCTATTTCCTTTTTAAAAATAAATAAATCACTGCCTTGTTTTTGCAAGTGAGCTGACAGTATTAAGCTGACACACTGAACAATAAAAGTTTGTATTACCAAAATTATGCACACCACTGCCAACCAATCTGTCACAACCCCACTCAGCATGTCAAGCCCTCTGCTCCCACAGTGCCAACCTCTGAGCACAGTATTGTGAACAGTTAACAGAACAGGTTAAATCTTCTGTCTGTTTTGTGGGTCCAAATCACCTTTGGTCTCAAGTTCTGGAGGGATTCAAACTGTGAACCTTCTGCTAGCGCACCCAAATGTACAGGCTCAGATAATTCTGCTCTTCAGGGAAATGCCAGATATCTTTCACCAAGGGCACTTAACCAGGTATATAAAATGAACTCTTAAAAACTCTATGAAAGACCTTAAATTCTTAACTTTTCCCAGTTTGGTATACCATTAAGCTTATGAACAGTGTCAGCTTTAACCATCTGTATCGCCAGGCAAAAGAATTTCGAAGACACAGGCAGTCTCTTTAAAATAAAAGGTTTACTTAGAAAATGGATAGCAATATGTAAAATGTAAACACCGAACAATATATCACACAGCATACAATCACTTACAAGAAAACAAGGAAAAAGTGCAAACAAGCTCCTACTACAAAACAATTTAGACTTTCCTATCTAATGTATTACTTTCTAAAACAGTGCTTAAAGTAGATGTTGTTGTTTCAGAGTCCAACAGGAATGTGTCAGTTGAGAAACACAGAATACAAATTTAAAACACTGTGTTTCCACCCCTTCTCTAAGGCCATCTAGCTCCTCCTTCCAGAATATAAAAGTTAGACAAAACAGGATGTCCTATCAAGAGATATATTAAATACTGTGAGTTCAGCAAAACTCAGTTCCCAAATTATGACACTCTTAATTAAGGATGTGATTTTCCAGTTCCTTCTTTGATTCTATGAGCAGTTTCCTTTTCTCAAAGACATCACAGGACTTTTTATGACTAACTCTGCCAGATCTCACTGAGGTGTAATATGTCTTGTAACACCAGTTGCAATTAACTGTTCTTCCTGTGAAGACATCATAAAATGGATATTTTCATTTTCTTTGGCTTCAAAGCAAACTGGGAAGTTAATCACCTTACAGGGATCTGCTGTTTAACATATCCTGTCCTTTGAACTGATACCTGGGGTTGGGTGGGGGGTGTAATCCCAGGAGCACAGGATGTCTCATGACAGACAATCACACTACATTTTTATTTTACAAAACTCATAGAGAAATCATAACCAACTGGCCAAGTGTCACAGGGCACACCTATGAACATAAAACCCTTTACTGCTCATTCAGAGAAATCAGCATTGACCGGCTGCAGGTGAGAACTGTACTGCCTTGTTACATCCTAGGTCTACTGTGTGATTCCTGAAGTCAGCAACTGAACTGTGCATTCCAGCCATTTTTTATAATAAGAGACTGTGAGACTTGTGTGCTTTTAAAATAATTTCACGTTACTTTGACTACCACAGTTTACACAGTTACTACAGCTTCCCTTGTGGTGTAGAAGGGTGCTCGGTGGTGGGCCAGTCATGGAGCAGCATCTCAGGATGGGGCATGCCTACGAACTTAAAAGCCCATGTCGCCATGGGCACGTGCACCAAGTGCCACTCAGTGAAGAAAATCAGTGCTCTACGATTAACTGTTTGATCAAAGATGTTCATAGAAAGTTTTTAACCATGGGACCATTTTAATTGTATTGGTTTCTATTTTACTAGTAGGGTCTATACAATGGGAAGTGGTAGGGACTTGTCTTGGGTGGGAGATTGACATACATGTAAGGGATTTATCCTGTCCTGCATTAGGACATTAGGGCTTACCAGTAATAATTCATTCAGAAGTACATTGTTGTTTTTTCAGGCTTGCAGTTATAAAGTTTTGTTTTATTGTTCCACTCTAAACTTGTTAGTAATTGTTTATCGGGTATTGGGGCTAGGGAAGTGGTGGGTTATGATATTGGGAAAATTAATATTGGAGGGAATTGTAAAAAATCTTTGAATGGTGGGTTGTTAACTCAGGTTTGTATACTACTTTTATTGTTACAGAGTGGTAATATTTGTCCAAATCCTGGCCCTTTGTCCACAGACTTTACTAATCAAAAGGGTGTATTATTCTGTAATTCTAATGTGAGAAGTATCATCTCCAAAATGGATCTTATTAGGGAGTTTATGGTGGAAAACAAGCCAAAGTTTATGATTTTTTCTGAGATTTGGCCGAGTAAAAGACACAAGGATAGCTTACTAACCATTCCTGGGTACAATTTTATGAGAGCAGATTGGAACAAAAGAGGGGGTGGGGTATTAATTTATTACTCGGATAGAATTGTTCTGACCCATCTCCCATTAAATATTGAACCCTCTTTATGTGAATACCTGGCATTAGAATTTAAATTTCATACTGGGAAATCTTTTCTCTTGATAGGACTATACAGACCCCCTCATTCTCCATTGAAGGCTTTGGACATTGTTTACAGTGTTTTACTTTCTTATTCCCATTCCCATGAAATGTTGGTAACTGGTGACTTAAACTAGGATCGGTTGAATTTAGAAAGATCTAAAAAAGATAAAAACCTTTGCTCTCGGATTAGAGTTGGCTCAGTTGTTGTCTGAACTTACCCGTATAAATATAAAAAGGCCCAAAGAACCATCCCTGATAGATTTGATATTGACAAATTGCCCTCATCATTTTAATGCTTTTGGGGTTGTTTCAGATTTGTTTAGTGATCATAACATGGTGTTTTGCATCTAGGGGCAGGAAAGGAAAAAAGGTCCTCCTAGAATGTTAAATGTTAGATCTTTCAAAAATGTTGAATACTGTATTTTGGTTTATTACAGATTTGGAAAGGTAAACCGGGATCATTTAGAACTTATTCCAGATACGGATTTAGCTTGGAAATTTTTTCTGGGGGAATTGCTACAGGTTTGCATCAAACATATGCCTTGTAGATCCAGAAAAATAAAATCTAATTCAGCAGCTTGGTTTACCTCCATATTAAGGAGAAAGAAACAGGATAAAAATAAAGATTTGGAAAACGCCAGACATTACAGGAAATGAGAAGACAGAAAACTAAGGAATGCATATGTAACAGGGGTAAGGGATACTAAAAATTAATTATTTTAAGCTAAAATCTCTGAATCTATTGGGGACCCTAATAAATTTGGGGGGTTATTTAAAGGTTTAAATGGACACTCAAAAAATAGTTCAATTATTCAGTTGTCTAATGAGGAAATCTTTCAGAAATACTGTTCTTTACCAGGTAGATTCAATACGTTTTTTATTGAGTCAGGAACATTTTTCATGTCTTCCCCTAAACCTCTTCAAAATCCTTGTAACTGGACAGAAGATAAATTTTCACATTTATCATTTAAGGAAATTGAGCAGCATGAGGTCTTTGACCTATTTCTGAGTTTGAAAGTAAATGGGAGTTGTGACCCAGATAGTTTGACATCTACCATGTTGAGATACTCCACTACTCATATAGCTGGCCCACTGACTTATCTGTTCAATAGGCCCATATCCTTGGGCTGTTTTTTGCATGGTTGGAAATTGGCCAGTGTGGCCCCTATTTTTGAGGGTGGTGACACTGGTCATTTAAATAATTATAGGCCTAGCTCCTTATTGTCCCTAGTTAGTAAGATCTTAGAGAAATTATTAGTTTGCCAGTTGATGGTTTACTTGGAGGGTCAGGACTTACTGGATCAATATCAGTCCGGTTTTAGAAAATGGCATGGGACTGAGGCTGCTGTGTCGAGGGTTTTGGACCTCGGTTACTGAGGCTAAGTGTTTCACTGGGGCTATCCTGATCGATCTCTCCAAGGCCTTCGACACAGTTGACCATTAGTTCCTGTTGTCACAACTTTATGAGGTGGGTATTGGTAGGTTAGCTTTAGGTTGGTTCTGTTCTTATTTAACAGATAGACACCAGATCATGGCTGTGAATGGAGTGGAGTCTGCCCCATTGTTGGTAGAGAGAGGGTACCCCAGGGCTCGGTCCTGGGAGCGTTGCTCTTTCTGATATACTTGAAAGATCTGGGAAAACCTGTGGGGGACGTGTCTTACCACCTTAATGTTAATGATACAATAATCTGTTCCTCCAAGCCCTCTGTCTGTGGTGTCCAAAATGTTCTCTGGGACAGCTTCAGTAGTCCCCAATCTTTTTTTTTTTGCAAAATCTAAACTAAAATTTAATACTTCCAAAATGAAGTGTATGATTTTTGGAGCAGCCCCTAAGGTCAATAGCACTAACCAGTTAGTTATCTTAGATGGTGCTGGGGATGCCCTTGAGAACATGGACACCTACAGATATTTGTATTTTTGGTTGGACGATACAGGGTCTGGTAACAAGCATTTAGATAAATTAATAACCCAAGTCAGCAAGAGGGCGGGATTTTTATATTGAAATCAACATTGCATGGAAGCAGAAACTTTAAAGCAAATTGTGCAAATGCAAATCCTACCTCTTATAGATTACGGGGACATTTTATATAGTAATGCCACTTCTGACAGACTTTGCAGGTTAGATGTTTTATACAATCAATTGGCCAGGCTGATTCTAAAATGCCCCAAACTAGTCCATCATTGTGAAATAGAAACATAGAAACATAGAATTTGATGGCAGATAAGGACCGCTTGGCCCACCTAGTCTGCCCATTTTCCTACCTAACAGATAAGCTGCAGATCCTAGTTAACCAACAGCTTAATTCCTCCTACCCTCCACTAGGACTGCCCTATGCCTGTCCCATGCATTCTTGAAGTTCCCCACTGTTCTTGACCCCACGACCTCTTCAGGGAGGCTGTTCCATGCATCCACAACCCTCTCAGTGAAAAAATACTTCCTCACATTACCTCTGAGCCATCCCCCTTCTATCTTCAAATTGTGTCCCCTTGTTCTTGCACATCTCTTTTTCTGGAAGATGCTACCCTCTTGGACTTTGTTAATTCCCTTGAGGTACTTGAAAGTTTCTATCATGTCCCCTCTCTCCCTTCTTTCCTCAAGGGTATACATATTAAGCTCCTTTAGTCTTTCTTCATATGTCTTCTGGTGCAGACCCTGCACCATTTTAGTTACCCTCCTCTGGACAGCCTCCACTCTGTCTATGTCTTTTGGAGATGAGGTCTCCAGAACTGCACACAGTACTCAGATGGGGTCCACAACTGTCTGTACAGAGGATAACAACTTCCTGTTTTCTACTATTGATGCCTCTTCCTATACATCCCAGTATCCCCCCAGCCTTCCTTACTGCCTTCTCACATTGCTTGCCCACCTTTAGGTCATCTGATATAATTACCCCCAGGTCCCTTTCTATTTTTACTGTTGTCAGTATCTCACCCCCCATTGTGTACGCTTCCCCAGGGTTTTTGTTCCCCATGTGCATTACCTTGCACTTCTTTGCATTGAATCTGAGCTGCCATACATTTGACCATTCCTCCAACCTTGCCTTCTCATCCTTTCCACTCCATCTTGTGTATCAACCCTGTTGCAGATCTTTGTGTCATCTGCAAAGAAACATACTTTTCCTTCCAGTTCCTCTGCAATGTCACTTATAAAGACATTAAAAAGGACCGGTCCCAGTACTGAACCTCTGGGTACCCGCTAGTAACCCTCCTTTCGTCACTGTGTACTCCATTTACTACTACCCTTTGAGTCCTGTTGTCTAGCCAATTTTTTATCCAGGCTACCACCTTGGGACTCACTCCAAAGCTAGCTATCTTGTGTATTAATCTTTTGTGTGGGACTGTATCAAATGCCTTGCTAAAATCTAGGTAGGCCATGTCCACAGCCCCTCCCTGGATTACTACTTTGGTAACAGTCAAAGAAATCTATTAGATTCTGTCTGACACAACCTTCCCATCGTGAATCCATGCTGCCTTGGGTCCTGTGCCCCACTGGCCTCTAGGTACTCAACAATTCTTTCCTTCAGAAGTGATTCCATCATTTTCCCTACCACTGAGGTCAAACTAACTGGTCTGTAGTTTCCTGCCTCTGTCTTGCTCCCACTTTTGTGAAGAGGAATCACATCTGCCCTCCTCCAGTCCTCAGGTACCACCCCATCCTCCCATGATTTGTTAAACAGAGTAGTCAGCGGTGTCACTAGTTCTACCCTTAGTTCTTTTAGAATTCTTGAGTGAACCCCATCATGTAAATGTATCAGCAGTTAAGATGATTAGCCTTGTCAAGGAGGAGAGAACTCCATAAAAGTATTTTTTTCCTATAAATGTGGTTTAGGTTTGGTCCCAAGATATCTTAGTGATAAACTGAATTTTAGGGATATTGATTCATCCCTAAGGAAAAGTCATCTTGGTGAAACGTTGGTTCCATATACAAAAACAAAACATTCAGAATATTTTTTTTCGTCAACTTGTTCTAAGATGCTGGAATAATCTTCCAGATGAGTTTAGAAAACAATGTAAGAAAGTTCCTTCAGCTTTTGTCCTGAAAAAATATCTTCTCTCTCTACCTAGGTCCTATATGTTATGATGTTTGTCTACTGTGTAATAGATATCTGTATGTAATTTTTGTATTGATATTAGTATCTATTTTTATAATTTTGTAATTTTGTATTTATCTGAAACTTTGCAATGTACTGATAATAAGGTCACCACTGTAAATGAGCTTATGCTCTATGGTCTTAACCTTAAATAAACAAACAAAAACTAATCAAAATAACGAGCATGATGAGCCAGGTACTGGCAGACATGGCTGAATTAAAAGCCACAACCACAACAATGAACATGGAGATCATGGCACTCACCACGAGGGTTGCTGGGACAGAATCTACAGGGGAAATGCATGATGAAGCACTACACAGTCAATCTGCACAAATAAGAGATCATGAAAGCAAACTCCAATATCCGTTGTTCAAAGGTGGACAATCTAGTGAACAGGGCACAAAAGAAAAATGTTCAACTTGTGGGAGTACTAGAAGGTGCCGAGAGGTGAGACATGATAGATTTTCTATGAGCTGCGATGCCCCAGATGCTGGAAATAAACATAGTTGGGCATTTACATAAATTATATAGTGACATATGCCTCTAGACACAGCAATGGGGATGTCACTACATTAAAGCAATAATACCCATTCCTAACTGTCAAATCTGTGAAAAAGATAGTATGCACTAAGAACTCAAAATTGCAAGTAATGTATCTGATGGAGAGGGGAGAATAAAAGGAGCCATGTTCCTTAACCCTGGAGGAGAGGACACGAATGCCACCATAGTGTTCAGCAAAATATGGCCAAGCAACCCCAGGTTTCTCCAGCTTTCTATGGTGACATTTTTCCCATATCATCCTTGAGGGATCCTCCCCAGTAGAGTTCCCCTTGAGCAAACCCATCCAGAGAGCTGGGAGAGCATTAAGGGACAAAAGTATGATCATGTTACATGATATAACTCTCATGCAGTCCACCTGGAGGTGATGACCTCTGTGTTTTCATTAAGACTAAATTTGATCTTTTCATTTCATAAATGTTGTTGGCCATTGTTCTTCACTGTTCTAAGGCAATCTGTTGAGGAGTTAATCACCTCCTGGTTTTACGCTTCTTAGCCCCTACCAGTGTGATCCCAAGGAGGTATTTAATGTGTTTATCCCACAAATCTCTGGGATAAATATGTAATAAGTACATTCAAGGTGTTATCTGGAGCAGAGTATGAAACATCTCCATAATAGCCCCCTCCAGTTCTTGGAGAAAGGTTCCAAGCTCTGAGCACTACCACATCACATGCAAATGAGTTGCAGGGGTAACACTACATGCCCTCCAACATGCAGTTCTCCAAATCTTCACATACCTGGCAGTAATAGCAGGAGTTTTAAAGAAATGGTTGAGGGAGACCACGTGATGCAGCACGCTGAGTAACAGCTCACTAGTTCAGCTCCCGTCGTCTGGCATATTAAAAAAGCCCATTTGGAGTATTTAATACAGTTTAAGATTGTTATTTTGGGGCTAAGTGCTTGATCGAAGACAGAAGAGGAGTCTGGTTTGCAAAAATGGAAGCGGAGATGCGCTCGGCGCCCCCAAAACACACCCCGCAGGTATCCCTGGAGAAACAGAGCAAGCGGCCTAAGGCTCAGCAAGATCATAGTGGCAAGGCAATAGCTATTAGTGCCATTTCAGAGAAAGAGCCCAGGGAGACTCCTCTCACTCTAGAACAGTTTCTTGCTGAATTTACACCATTCAGGGAGGATGTAAAATCTCTAACAACGGAGGTCAAACAGATAACTCCGGCGCTGGAAGACCTAACTACAAGAATTGCCTATATCGAAGCCCGCACCGCATCGCTGGAGAAAAAAGTTGATCGCTTAAGTGAGGAGGTAGTAGATAGTCATCACAGGATTAAGAAATTGGAGGCTAAGCTGGAGGATTTGGAAGTAAGGAGCTGCAGAAATAACGCGGTCATTCTTGGTATTCCAGAAAAAGAGGAAGGTCCAAATACCATTAATTTTGTCCAAAAACTGGTGGAAAAATTAGCTGGCCCCTCTCCGTTTGGAAAGGTTTACATGATAGAGCGTGCTCACAGAGCTCTCTGACCCATGCCACCACCTGGAGCCTTGCCTCGACCGATCATATGCAGATTTCTTAATTTTCAAGAGAGACAATACTTGTTGGGGAAAATAAAAGAGCTGCAAGAAATTAGGTGGGAGGGTGCAAAAATAAGGATAACACAGGATCTCCCTGCCTCCGTTGGGCACCGTCGCACACAATTCCACCCAATCATTTCTAAACTAATCGCAGCTGGCATAAAGTTTAAAATGGGATACCCTGCCAGACTACAAGTGCTGCTGGATGGCTCCTGGTTCACATTCGAGGACGTGAAGGTGGCCAAAACAGCCCTCAGAAGTCCCTGCCGGACTTGTTCAGCAATCGCTGAGGGCAAGAGGTAGAATGCTGGGTAGCTGTGTCCTCAAGTACTAGAGAGTTGAAATAAATTCAGTTGTAAAAAGAGATCCTGATAATCGCCACATGGAAGATCGCCCTGCCCCCTTTTTTTTTAGGATCAAGAGTCTCGTGACCCCAGTATAGCCGTGGCGAAATCGGCAGTTCAAGGACTTTTATTTCAAGAAGGGACCCTTGTATAATGGACAAGTGTACCGCAACTGAAGGACGGGATCCTGCTTTGTGAGAGGTTTTATTTTGCTTATAGGGAGTTGACAACTGTCTGTTGGAGAAGATAAATGATGCGGTTATGTTCTGCTACCACTAGAGGTCGCCAGAGGAAAGATGAATGGACATTTCACGGTGGTGCGCAGCGAGTTAAAATCTAGACTTTCTTTAGCTCGACTAGTTTTATAGTGTGTTTTTCCAGACCTCCGGGTTTAATGTAGGAGTTTAGTTTAGAGTAGTTTCCAGTTGTTTTTTCATTGTGTGAGTTCTAGCAATAAGATTCTGACATGGACTGCGTACCCTGTCTTATTATGATATCGGGGGACAGTATACAGTGTATAAAAAGAAGCAGAGAGGCTTTATCTGCTTTAGATTAATGTTACCCCGATGATAAGGGATAGCCCTTTGCTGAACCAAGCATAAAGTTTTCTGTTTTAAAGAGGACCACCTCCCAAGCGCTTCATGGGGGTTAAATGTTATATGTGTAGGCTCTCTACTAGTAAACTATCTGAGAAACTTATGTATGGTATAGTCCTTGACTGGGGTCAAGTCTAAATGTATGAAACTACAGCCCTTCCTCCCCCTTTTTTTTCCTCTTTCCTCCTTTTGGAGCACTTTATCTCCTCTAACGGGGGTTTATTAAGGCTGTGCATAGTGGTTTCATAGGCATGAATAGATGCAGTTGCTCATTTTTAGGTTACATCGCAGCCACCCCCTTGTTATGATTTTAATACATTAACAAACCTACAATCAAGGTTGTAGTTTATAAACATTGTTGCTCATTCTCAAATAGAAGGGGTTAGTCGATGTTACTATGTTAGGGATTACCTAACCAAACGTGCATGTTGGTTTCCCCGAAGCATTAAGTTGAGCTTTCAAAAGTTTTAGTCTATTACTATAGTGACTCTTTCTAGAGAGTGGGCAGACGGGGCAGAATAGCTGGGAGAGTAGTGAAAAGTGGTTCTGCACAGAGTGGGAAGAATAGAATGGGGGCTAGTTTGGGTTAGCTATCTGGTAGGGTTATTATCCGTTACACGGTCTGGTGGGGTAGATACAGGGAGATAATAGGGGACTGGGTAGAGGTCAGGGGGGGGGGGGTACAGCACAGTACAAATAGACTCCACTACGATATTACTGGTGGAGATTTTTTTGTATTTACATTTCTGTTGGGTCACATAGACAAAGGTCAATGACCAAGCCATTGAAAGTTATAACATGGAATGTGAAAGGGGTTAGACTTAAAACTAAACAATACTCGATTTTGAAGCACTTAAATCTGCTTGCTGCAGAAATCATGCTTTTGCAGGAAACACATCTATTAGATGTTGAGGCCATTAAGTTACAGAGACAACAAGTGGGACAGGTCTTTTCAGCTGAGTGCTCCATGAACAGTGGTGGCACCATGATTTTGGTCCATAGGAAACTCCCCTTTACTTCGACAAAATTAATCAAAGATCCTAAGGGTAGATTTATCTTCGTTATAGGTAACCTATTTGCAAAAGAAATACTCCTGGGGAGTATCTACGGCCCAAACCAAGATTCCCCTAGATTCTTTACACAAATTATCACTGCTTTACTTCCTTTCCTCTCGATACCGATGATACTGGGTGGGGACTTTAACCTGGTGTATGACCCGATGATGGACAAGACCGAGCACGATAGGAGGGGGCTATCTCCGGCCCAACGTGCGCTTAGAGATTTAATGGACCAGGTTGGATAGTGTGATATTTGGAGGGTATTACACCCTGGTGACAGGGAATATACCTTTATTTCCCCGGTCCATAAAACTTCGTCCAGAATAGACTACATACTTACAGTATATCAAGGGCATATATTCCACAAGTTATTGATTCTTCGATACAGCCGGGGCCCCCGTCGGATCATTCCCTCGTATGCTGTCAATTGTCTATAAAGCCTCTGCTTAGAGGTGGAGGAAGATGGAAACTTAATGATCAACTCCTTAAAGACCCTAAATTGGTCTGCACAGTTCAGGATCATATAGACCAGTTCATTCAGTTTAATCAGGATACAACTCAAAGGCCGGATATTCTATGGTGTGCTTTTAAGGCTTACCTAAGAGGAGTATTCATTAGTTTAGCCTCTAATAGGAAAAAAGCAAGAGAGCAGGAGATGTCCCAGCTGCTGTCCCAAATAAGGTCCATAGAAAAGGACCTGTCTCCAGCCACACCAGACTCCACACTTCAAAAGCTCATTAAATTAAGGGTGGCCTATCTCGATTTGCTCCGGGAAAGAGTGGAGTACGCTATCTTAAAAACGCAGGCGTCATTCACTGACCAGGGGGAGAAAGCGGGATGCCTCTTGGCTCATAGAATTAAACAAATAGAATCCTCCAGGTATATAGCATCCATCCTATCTCAAACGGACGGACTTCTGAAGACCGCCCTGAAGGATATTATTTCGGAATTCCTTAATTACTATACTGACCTATATGGTCCTATGCCCGATCCTCCAACCCAGATTTATCTAGACAACTATTTAAAGGAGACCGCCTTGCCGAGTCTTACTGAGGATCAGCAGAAGGCATTAATTTTGCCTATCATGAGTAATGAGATATCTAATGTTATAAGTGCTTTACCCTTAAATAAAACCCCAGGGATAGACGGTTTCTCAGCTTACTTTTATCAGAGGTTTAAAACCTCCATTACCCCCTTGTTGCTTCCTTTATTCCAGTATATACTTTCAGGAGCTGAAGTAGACGCTTCTCTTTTTGAAGCATTAATTGTACTTATTCCTAAGCCAGGTAAGGCACCTGAATTAGTCACCAACTACCGGCCGATCTCCCTTTTGAATCGGGACGTTAAAATACTGTCTAAATTAATAGCTTGCCGCCTTAATCTGATTCTCCCCACCATTATTGGTCCCGAACAGGTGGGATTCATGAAGGGTTGATCCTCCTCGGATCACCTCCACACCCTGGCTCATGTCTTCTCGGCGTCCAGAGATGCTCCATATCCCGTGGTCCTAATCTCCCTGGATGCCGAGAAGACATTTGATAGAGTTAACTGGCAATACTTATTTCAGATGTTAAAGGCCTTTAAATTTCCCAATACATTCCAGATGTGGATTAGATCCCTTTATCATTCTCCCATTGCGAGAATATCGGGTAACAGAGTCATTTCAGACCCATTTACCCTTTATTCGGGAACTAGGCAAGGTTGCCCCCTTTCCTCCTTATTGTTCAACATATATTTAGAGCCATTAATCCGTAGACTGCAGGCCTGTTCAGAGGTGCAAGGAATTCTGATTTACCCAAGTGAGGTCAAAGTCTCCGCTTACTCAGACGACCTTCTTCTCCAAGTTGCTAATCCCGTTTCCTCCATTCCCCCAATGTTAAATATCATCAAATCCTTTAGCCTAGTCTCTAACTACAAATTAAATGTAAACAAAACAATTGTCTTCCCTCTTAACCACAAGACTCACAAAACGGATATCCTTGAGTTGGGACTTGTCTGGAAACAGGACTCCCTACGATATCTGGGTATTGAATTATCCAGACTTACGGGAAGTACTATTAAATTGAATTTGGACTCTCTGCTTCATGTGATAACACAGGATCTTAATAGAGGGGCCTCCCTTCCAATCTCCATTTGGGGGAGAGTTAACCTGCTCAAAATGAATGTATTCCCACGGCTTTTTTATCTCCTGTCAATGCTTAATATCTGGCTCCCGGTATCGTGGTTCAAGAAGGTAAATAGTCTGTTTTTAGAATTTGTATCGGTGAATAAGACTCCTAGGATCGCGTTCCACAAATTAGGTGCACCTAAGTTGAGAGGGGGCTTACGTTTCCCTCACCTAGGGCTCTATTTCTGGGCTAGTCACATTAATAAATACCTGAGATGGACATTGCCTGTATCAACGAGTTATACTCCGCTATGGTCAAAATAGAACGGGCCCAGATCTACGGGTGTAGTTTAGATCCAGAAGCCCTCTTGCATACCAAGGAGAATCTCCTTGCCAGCAGATTAAAAAATACTCCCATAGCACTATCACTTAGGGTTCACTCTCAACTATGTCGTTTTCTCAAGTATGATAATAAAAGAGACACAAATCAACCCGTTTGGAAATCTAAACTTTAAGATCGATGACAAATGTATCCCCTCCAACTGGTTACCCCAACTAAAGGGTACCCCATTGAATACCTTAATAGGGGATGATGATGCCTGGTTATCAGGCCAAACTATAATGCAAAAGTTTAAGATCCCAACAAAACGTTATTTCAGAATCATTTAAGTCAGACACCTATTAATTAAAGTGTTTGGGCAAAAGACAGGCCCACACACAGGCCGTCCCCTATTGTTAGATTTGATACAATTGGTGGGTCAGCAGAAAGCTGTCTCCAAAATTTATGGTATTCTGTTTGACCGATTATATCCAGAATGTTACGGTCCGACTCATTACTGGTCCTCCCACTTTCCTGGTTATAACATTAATTGGGCTGACCTCTGGTTTAATTGTCATAAATTTATAACGCAAGATAGATTAAGGCTGATGCAAATGTATAGTCTACATAATGTATATTTTTCTCCTGAAAAAATATTAAAATATGGCCTAACATCTTCTTCCCAGTGTGTGAGATGTTCTGAACATGAGGGCACTTTACATCAAATTTTTTGGACCTCTCCCAAAATAGTACCTCTCTGGACCACCATTCAAAACAAGACTGATTCCATCTTGGGACTAGAGGATCTGTTTAAACCTGAAATATGCATCTTAGGTGATTTTTCTAGCATCAGATTTCCCAATAGGAAGTATTACATGGCCTTGATATCCATGTCGCTTAAGAAAGTAGTTTTAAGACGCTGAAGGGACCAATCTGAAATCAGGTATGGTGAATGGTTATCTGAGCTACTTGCGAACCTCAGAACGGAAAAGGCTATTGCAAGCTCAAATAATAGATTAGCAAGGTTTAAGAAGATATGGGACCCCTTACATACTTTATTCTCGATCTAAAGCTTCTCATAGTGAGGGTCTTTGTACCTAGTGTATTCTATTATTATTGTGATGTCTGTGCTGTGGGGTTGGTAAGGAATAGGGTTAGATCAATGCTGTATTAGAGGGGTGGGGAATATAGATGTGGGAGGGGAGCGGGGGTGACAGATTCAATTTGCTGTATATTGCCAATGTATAATGTACCTGTACTTGAAGATCTGTCATGTATGGTAAAATTATTAATAAACTTTAAATGGAAAAAAAAAAAGAAATGGTTGAAATGCTTCCAGGTATACGCCTGCCAGACATGCGAGGAAGTGACCCTCCCTATCTCATAACCCTACTGTGTCAAAATGTCACATGCTCTACAGCGCATGACATGACCACAAGGTAGGAACAGCGTGGTAGATAAGAGCGAGAGGGTGCAAAACTGCAGAAGGAAGTATGCGCAGTAGTGCACCCATTCGCTCTTTCCAATGCAAGATAAGAATCCTGCTGGGACAGGGGTCCACCGAGCAGCTGCTGTGGCTTGATGGGATGAGCCACTGGTAGCAAGGGAGGCAGGCAGTGCATCTCGGACTGGGTTTCAATTCCTGGTGCCAGATGCATGGAATTTTATTTTTTTCACACTTTGTGCGATAGGCGCAGCCCCCACAAAAACAAGAATTATGCCATTTGCAATATATCACGCTGTATTGGCAGTGTGGTATATTCCTATGGCATAATGTCTTGCGACATTATGACCCCGTGCCTCTCATAATATCTTTGTTCCCACCCCACCCTCTAAACTTGCTGATCCAGCTCCTCCCCCCATCTAGCGGCTACATTCGTAGTGTTTTTCAAGTAGGTCGCTTGAAGGACATTATAGATGAGAGAGATTAAATGGGCACTGGATTGCAGACTGATATGTAGGGCTAGAGCACTCAAGAGGAACTTGGTCATTTTCTAACAGTTTTTTCCAAAATGTTTAACATGTCCTTTTGTTGTGACCTCATCTCATGAACAAGAGAGGTGAATTTTTCAAATCACCCTGAAAAATGTTTTTGCAGTTGCTTCATGAAAACACCTTTCAGACAGGATTTGAAACATTCCACTTACCTGGTTCATGAGGATGGGTCATACAAATACTATGTTGCCTATGTGGGGTCAAAATCTCAAACAAAAAAAACAGGTATGAAGGAATGTTGACATTTTTCAACGCTTACTCATAATTTTGGTAATTTTCAACATTTTGACTCCAAACTTTCCACATAGCCTTTCTTTAACCCTGCCTCATGAACATGATAGGTGATGCTTTTCAAATCCTGCCCAAAAAAACCTGGGCATGGGCAGAGGGATGGTCAGGACAAAGATGAGGGTCTTGGACTTTAGGAGGGCTAACTTTGGTAGGATGGGAGAAGTTCTGATAGGTCACCTTTCTGGGATCAGAAGGGGGATGGATGTGGAACAGAAATGGACCTTAATAAAGGTGGGACTAATGAAGGCCACTAGTGAGTGTGCCAAAATCAAAAGTAAGAAAGCTAAGGATAAAACTCCCAACTGGTTCAGCATGGAGTTGGCAAAAGCAGCAAGGAACAAGAGGGCAACCTTCTGAAAATAGAAACGTACTCCAAAGTAGGACAAGAGGGAGGATTGCTCTGCTACATCAAGGGTGGTGAGCAAAGTGATCAGAGAGGCAAAGGCTACAAGGGAAGTATAGTTAGCAAAGGGGGTTAAAGCAGGTGAGAAGGCCTTTTTTCAGGTAGATATTGGAGAAAAGGGATATAAAGGATGAGACCGTCATATTAAAGAGCAACTTCCTTGTTGCTGCTCCTCTCCAACATATGCAATTCCTCACCTGCCCTAGAGTGGAGTGGCATAAATAATTCCTTTAGTTTCTGCCCATTTATGAAGTTATAATGTGCATAAATTCCAAAACAGACATCTGGCTAAAAAATGGAGCCACTTCCTCTACCCACTGACATGCCTCCACTTAGACACGCGCAGTCCTATTTTGTGATGCCAGAAAATGAAGGCTGCATGTGCTCACTCCATTGATTTCAATGGGGGTGACTTTTCCATACATTTTATTAACATAGTCGAGACCCTGCTAGTTGAGTGGTCGCTTTGATTTATTAAAATCTTGACTATAAATGTTAGCCAAATGTATGGAAAAATAACAATTAATCAATGTCTACGCGGTCTTCATTCTGACATCTAAAATGAAGGCTTCACTAATATATGTGGGGGCATGTTAGCGGGTTGAGGAAGTGGCTAAGTTTTTAGCGTTGAATTTACGAGCGTTATAACTTCTACAATAGCAGAAACAAATGGAATTATTTTTGCCACTCAACTCTGGGGCAGGTGAGGTATTGCATATGCTGGAGGGAGCAGCAACTAGGCAGCTAAGAAGCTGCTCTTTAAACAAAATCTGGCCAGACCCGACAGGGCTGCAGCTGAGGAATTTGGGATAAAACTATTGAAAATTACCAAAGTTACCAAAGTTACGAGCCTGCATTAGCAAAAAGTAATGTAGGCTCATACATTTATTGTTTTTTAATATTTTTACACCAAATTTTAAACATAGCCTTGTTATGACCCTGCCTTGTCGAGAAGGGCAGAGCAAATGTTCAACTCCTGCCCAAAAGGTGATTTTGCGCAGGACTGCAAAATCCAACTTTCAAGACACAAAAACACATTCTGAGTAGAAGCTGAAAAATGACAGCTGTCACCTTCATGAGGTTCTATAAAAAAATGGCTATGTTGAAAATTTGGGGTAAAAATATTGAATATTACCAAACTTAAGAGCCTGCATTTGCAAAATTCAGCATAGCCTCAAAACTTGTTTTTTTAAATATTTTTACACCAAATTTAGAACATAGTCGTCTTATGACCTCACCTCATGAACAATGGCAAAGAAAATTCTTAACTGCTGCCCAAAATGTGATTTCGCGCAGGGACTGCAAAATCACCTTTTGGGATATAAAAATACCCATTTTGGCCAGGATTTGAAAAATTACAGCCATCACATTCATGAGGTGCTGTAAAGATATGTCTATGTTATAAATTTGGGGTAAAAATATTGAAAATTACCAAAGTTATGTGCCTGCATTCGCAGAATTCAATATAGGCTCATTTGTACACCAAATTTTCAACATAGCCTTCTTATGACCCCACCTCATGAACAAGAGCAGAGAACATTTTCAATTCCTGCCCAAAATGTGATTTTGCACAGGAACTGTGAAATCACCTTTCAGGACAGATTTGCCTAATGTCCATGCAATTGTTCATGAGGTGGTGTCCCAAAGAAGGCATGTTGAAAATTTGGGCGAAAAATATGTAAAAATGGCCAAGTTGTGCCACTAAGTTCAAAATATCATTGAAATACATTGAACTGCATGCCTGTTTCTTCAGTTCATGGTATGGCTTTGAAGAGTGAAGATATATCTGTGGTCCAGAGAGGAATACAGCATTGGTACCCCGATGTGTAAGTAAGGGCTCGGGTGGGGTGTGTGGGGTAGTGGGTGCTGAGGTGGGAGGGTCGGAGGACAGGAACAGCCATAAATGACATCGATGGACAGTTTTATTTTACAGGGTAAAAGAAAAAAAGCGAGATTCGGTTGCGACACTGGGATTGGGCACCCCAGTGTCACTTCTATATTTCTGAGGGTGGGGTAGTGTAATGGGCACTGATAGGGAGGGTCAGGTGAGGGAATATTAAAAACAAAAACATGGGCGTCCTGATCACAACACTGGAGGACTGGGCACTCCCAGTTTCACTCTTATGTTTTTGGGGAGGGTACTGAGAGGAGGGTTGGGTGGGGATATCTATAATAATAAATAAAATAAAAAATGGCAGTATCCTGATCACGACACTGGGATTGAGCACCCCCAGTGTCACACTTATGTTTCGGAGGGTGCTAAGAGGTAGGGTCTAATGGTGGGGATATCTATAATTAAAAAAAGAAATTGGAGGTCATGGTGGAACACGGCAGACTCCACCATGTCCAAAATGGCCACCACACTCTACTGCGGATGCACGACTACTAGCACATGCACAATAGAGTGTGGTGGCCATCTTGGACATGGCAGAGTGTACCATGTTCTGCTGTGTCCACCGACAGAGTAAAAAATAGTGCAGTGAGACTGATAATGGAGACAGTGAGCAGAATGCTTCATGGAAAAGGAGGCAACTGTGTTGCAACTGCAACATGTTGTTCGGTGAGAAGGAATGCACCGAGTCCTTTTTTGATAGCAAGAGGTCTGCAGGGCAATGCCCACTGCAGCCCTAAAAAGTAGGGGGTTGTGAAGAGGGTAGCAAAAAAAGTGAAGATACTTAATGAGTACTTCTGTTCAGTCTTCACTAGGGAGAAGGATAGTCCATTTCTACAAGGGAGCGGTGGGATGGGGATTGGAAAGAGGGATGTCACTGATGGTATAATACAAACTGACAGGGTACTTAAAGGCCTAAGGGCCCTAGAGGTGGTCAAATCACCAGGGCAAGACGGCATACACCCAAGAGTCCTAAGAGAACTGGAGGATGGTCTGGCGGTTCTCCTGGCAGACCTGTTTAACACCTCTCTGGAGCTGGGGATCATGCCCCAGGACTGAAGAACTGGGCATGGTGTACCTTTCTATGAAAGTGGGCTGAAGGATGAGCCATGGAACTACAGGCCGGTCAGTCTGACCTCAATAGTGGGCAAACTGATGGTGATCATCCTGAAAAAGAGCTTGGTGAGCTTTCTGGAGGAAAATGGGCTCCAGGTTGTGAGACAGCATGGGTTTGTGTCAGGGATGTCCTGGCAAACAAACCTAATTCACTTCTTTAACTGGGTCACTTGAATAGTGGACAAGGGCAAAACAGTTGGTGTCCTTTATCTGGACTTCAGCAAGACCTGTGGATGAGGTCTACGCTCATAGGATGGGTCCAGTGGTGTTTAACATCTTCATAAGTGACATCATGGATGGGATCAAAAGTAAAATCTGCCTATTCGCAGATGACACCAAGTTCTGTGGGAGGGTGGACACGGAGGAAAGGAGACAATAACTTAGTGAGGACCTGGCTAGGCCAGAAAAGTGGTCTGGCATTTGGTAACTGGTATTCAATTCTAAAAAGGTGTAAAGTTATGCACTTGGGGACAGAGGACCCAGGGACCAAATACTAATTGGGTGGTGTGCAGGTCAGTGGAAGAAAAGGATCTGGGAGCAATTATCACAGGTGACCTGAAGCACTTAACACACTGCAGGAGAGCAGCAGCCAAAGCAAATGAGATACTGTGATGTTCATCCAGGGGAATTATGAGTAGGTAGGCTGAGGTCATTATGCCACTATATAGGTTACTGGTAAGACTACACTTGGCGTACAGTATACAGTGTTGGTGCCATAACAAAAGAAGGATATCAACTTGCTGGAAACTGTCCAGGTAAAGGCAACCAAGATGATCCAGGGCCAGCAAGATAACACCTATGAGGAGAGGCTCAGGGGGCTCAACATGTACTCTCTTGAGAAAAGCAAGGAAAGGGGAGACATGACTGGCACTTTCAAGTACTTGAAGGGTTTAAATAGAGTGAGTACTAAGGGTCTCAGAACAAGACCACTAGGGAGCACAGCCTAACGTTGGTGGGGGGAGGGGGTTGGGAGGGAGATAAAGAGATACTTTTTCACCAAGAAGGTGGTGGGCAAGTGGCATGAGCTGCCAGAGGAGGCGACTGTCACTACCCCACTCAGCAGGTCAGCCCTCTACTCCCAAAGTGCCAACCTCTGAGCGTGGTATTGTGAACAGGAAACAGAAACAGGGTAACCCTCCTGTCTGTTTTGTGGGTTCGAATCAAACTTTGGTCTCAGTTCTGGAGGGATTCAAACTGTAAACCTCTTGTTAGCATACCCAATGTGCAGGCTCAGATAATTCTGCTCTTCGGGGGGGGGCAGATATCTTTCGTCTATGGGCACCTAACCAGGTGTACAAAATGAACCCTTAAAAACTCAAATAAAGACCTCAGATAACTCTTACCTGTTCCCAGTTTAGTATTACCATATAAGCTCATGCACAGTGTTGTCACACTCTTAACCATCAATGCATCACAGGCAAAAACAGAAGGACTTGGAAGACACAAATAGTCTACTAAGAAAATGAGATGTTTACTTAAAAATAGACAAAAATGTAAAGTGTAAATACAGAACCATATATCACAAAACATACAAATCACTTAAAAGAATGAGGTTTTAAAAAGTGCAGATTCCTACCACTAATACACTCAGACTTGTCTGTTCTAAGGTATTCTTATCTCACGGTGCCGTAGATGTTTCTTTTTCAGAGTCCAAACATTTTTGTTTAAATGGAAAACAGAATACTGTTTAAAAACTGGCTTTACCAACCTCATTGCGTGAGGTCACCTAGCTCCTCCCTATCAGAATATAAAAAATATGTATCTATGCAAAACAGGATGTCTCATCAAAGGTAAATTAAAATTCTGTGACCTCAGCAAAACTCATTTTTTTCAAATAACTTTCTTTGATCTATGAGCAGCTTCCCCTTTCCAGGACATCAAAGGACTAGTTATGTCTCTCTTCCAGATCTTACAGAGGTGTAACATGCTTTGTATCACCATATGAATTTTAACTGTGTTTCCTCTAAACATTATAAAAGTTTATGATCTATTTTGGCAGTTGGCAAGCTGCAATAAAGCTAGATCAACAGGAGATGCTTAATTTAAGCCTCTTCAAGCCTGTAATTATATCCTGCCCTTTTTATCTTTTAGCTGAAACAGCATGTCTTATGAGAGACACTCAATAACACATTTTTATACTACAAAAATCATAGATTAATCAGAACCAGCTGTCTGAGTGTCACAGCGGTATCCCCCAAAATGGTGGACAGCTTCAAGAGGGGATGGGACAGAGTGAAGGGGACAGTTGCAAGCGGGGGGGGGGGTGAGTGGCGGGAGAAGGGAGTGACTGAGAAAAGGCATGAGGGAAACAGGGAAGGGGCAACTCCCTCTGTAAACACAGTGGGAAAATGTACACTTGAGTAGATTAGATAGACTATAAGGCCTTTATCTACTGGCAAGTGCATGCGTTCATATAAAAACACTAAATTGAAAATGTGAGGTCAAAATCTCCAAAAGCAATGAAGTTATGAAGAAAAGTTGTGTTCAGGGCCACCCACTTGCCCAGCAGGTAGTGTGTTCATTTGACTTGAGTTCAAGGACAAGCTTGGGGAAACATTTGGGTGACATGAAGATGGGGCCAGTGCTATTGTGCAACACTGCTCCCAGCCTGGGAAGGGATGGGACAGTGTTCTGCCACATGTGTAACACCTTGCGGTGGTCCAAGAAACCTTTGTTTACATGGGAATGACATGCATGTTGATGCCTGACAGGGCCATGCACTGTGTCCGGAGAGATGGGTTGGCATGAAAAATGGGTAAAACAGCAGCAGGCATGATGAAGCTCTGGTTGCTGCAGGCTTTACACCATTGACAGTTCCTCTTCTGCTGCCTACCACTCAGTCCATCACTCACCATCCCAGGGACTTATGTACCTTTGGTACCCCTCATTGATTCCCCACATGTGGAGCCAGGAGGGGGAGAGCCTTCCTCCTCCTTGACTCTCAGTCAGTTTAGCCATCTGGTGCCCTGTCAGTGTTGTAGGGTTGCAACTGCTGGTGACTTCATCCTACTCTTGTTGTGGTCAATGAGCAGAGCAACATGGGTCACCCACCTGGGAGACACGAGCAGTACCAGGGACTGTGAATCTTTTCCACTGATACCACATTGCCCCCCCCCCACACTCGCGTGACCCAAGACTGTTCCTGAACCTGTGTAGCTGGTAAGGTATTGGCATCCCCTTTCCACCCAACCCACTGTAAACATTAACAAAACAAAAATAAAAAAAACTCTGCAAGCCCTTTCCATCTGACACAGATCATCCATATTTGTATTACTCATACTAAGCCATTTTTTCCTTTATATCTACAGGTCTGATGGAACACTGGCCATGCTGTGACAGGACCCTGACCCCGCTGTGGCAGGACACTTACCATGTGTATTGAATAAGTATTGCTTTATGTTTATGTTATCTTGTTTGTCTTAGTTAGTTAGTTACTAAAGAGCTGCAGATCCCTTGTGACCTCATCACTGTTCTTGTTTTACAAGTACAATTGGATGTTTCCTCAGGCCTCCCCACCCCCATACCATACTCCCTTGGACCCATGTAAGAGATTGCTTCATTATATTATAATATATGGTTGAATGTTATTACCTATGGAAATCAACAAATTTATATTATACAATGGCAAGAAAAAATCCTGGACTCCTGATTGGTCAGTCTTGGGCTGGACCCGTGATGTTATCCCAGTACAACATCACGGGTCTAGTCTCAGCCTCACTGTGAACCTGTAGATGATTTTTTGGAGCTAGATGATTTTTTTGGACCTAGAGCTCTTTTTTTGCATGTCCTCTTAAGAAACAAAAATATTTTTCCACACTAATAAAAACATTCTTTAAAATTATTTTTTATTTTATATATAACAACAAGCCATTGTATAATAGCAATAATGCCCTCCAGGGTGTGTATGGATTTGGGATAACATCCGCCTCACTTATTGGATGCATTGGCCTGCAGGCCTGCGGCCCAACTTCCTGAGGTATGCGACTATCCCAGCACGGCTACACACCGTCGGGCATTATTGCTTAATTGCCACTATCCACGTGCCATCACAATGTTGTTATGCTATCATGAGTATGTCGTCACATCGCTGGTATAACAACATGGCCTTATTCACAAGACGATTCTGTATGCTGCAGTTGTTTGATGATATGCCGAACAGTGAACGGAACAAAGGCCACAGCAGTGATCAAGAAGCACCATGGAGAGTGGTACACCCATGAAATAGTGGACCATACACTATAAAAGATAATGTATGGTTCACTATCGGCAACCAACTTGTTTAACCATCTTGAGGCTGCCATGGTGATGTAAACCTCTCAAGCTTCGTTCTTGAGGTTAACATGGTCACCTCTTGATGGTTAACAAACTGTTTACTGATAATGACCCATACATTATCCTCTATATCTATGCTAGGACAGTAAGGTGTAACTGCAAATTCAAGTATTAAGACACTGTTGTCTTTTCCCTTTTAGATGGTTGATGATGTAGGGCTAGAAATATTGTCCCCCCACTATTCTTTTTATTCTGTTTCATGCAGGTCCAGATACAAATCTGCTATCACAAAAAAGAAGGGAAATTCATTTAAAAAAATGTATGTTAAGGCAGACTTTAGGACTGAAGGATGCAAATCACAGTAAGTAAGAAAATGAAAAACATTGGGGTTTGGAGTCTCAGGAGTCTTGGCAAATTGGTGATGTGTGTTCCTTGGGGTTGTAAACCTTAATGCCCACCCCTTTCCCTGTGCAAACAAGGTTACGCATGATCTCCTGTCTAAAGAAAGGTATGACAGATACTGTTGGCCACATGTGGCAAGCCATACTTCTCTGCCTCCAAAAAGTACATACCTATGAGGCATGGGCTTAGACCTGTACCTTTTGCTTCAGAGAGAAAGTTATGGGCTGTGGGGAAGGGGGGGGCATTAGTGTCGACACCCCAACCCCAAGGAAACATCATACCACAAATTCATCAAGGCTGCTGAGACTCTGAACCCTAATGTTTTTCATTTCCTTACTTTGTGGCATTTGTGCTTGTAAGGTTGCCTTTCCAGCTGTCTAGGGGTACAGGGATGTTACGGTCACCTGTGAGGAGCCCTGCATCAGAAAAACCAAAGTCCACTTAAGTGACCTACTGAGCTTTAAGTGACCTCTGGGCATCCATTGGCACATGGCAGGGCTAACGAGGTTGTTGGTAGGGAGGGGTTAGGTAACTTGGAAACATCAACAAAGTGAATGTCCAGACAGGAGTATTTAAAACACCAACAGGATCCTTTATCACTTGAGCTCACTTGATGATGGTGCTGCCACCAGCTGGCACTGTTTATTTTACATCACTGCAAGAGGGACATTCTGCTTGTTACTTCTGGATTGGCTTCAACCCTGGTAGGGTACTTTACTATCAATACATGGGCCCAAGGGGACCATAGACTCACAGAGTCCCTCACCCCTGCAGCTTGGGTAGCAACTCCAAAGGCTTATTCTAGCTCATTTACAGTTTTACTAGCCACAAGGCTACTTCACATTTTCACTGGCTGGCACAGAACTGGCACCAATTCGATCCTGTGACACTGTTCTAGAATCTACTCTGTCCTCCCACAGAGCATATCCTTTTCCCACATTTCATGCTTTTTATTTCTGAGACCACAACACATGTGTCCACCTGGGCTGAGCTGAGGTACCAATGGGCTCCACATGTCTTCTAAATACAAGCAATCTGGCCCACACTGAATGCTTTCTGAGGTAAATTTCTGTTGGTTAACAGGAATTCTGCATTATGTCAAATGTAATCCCTCTCTAGAGTAGGGAAGTCACTGCTGAGTGCCAAACAGTCACAGTAACTTTGGCAGCAACACTCACAGGACCCTTTTTTCTTCAGAGGAACCTTCAATCCTTTTCTTTCATACTGTTTTTTTCTCCTTTTGGAGAGGGTTCCCCCCTTTAAAGGCTGTAGAAGTTGGCCACTGCCACGATCGGGCACTTTTTCTTGATACCAGCTCTATAAAGACACTTACAGATGCCAGGCTCTAAAAAGACTTAGCAGAATTTATGCCCATCAGTAGAGACCACTGACTCCTCCCCTTTGGAATGCCAGGGCAGACCAGCTGACTCAGTCCTCCACAGGCATAGAAACTGGCATCATAGCCAGAAAAGTGGTGTAGGGGGCTGAGGCACTATGCCCCTTATCTCTTACCAAGCTGGCAACCTGGGTTCAGGAACAAACTTGGCTCACCAGGGGTTGGCCGGGGTGAAGAGTATTGAGTGCCGAATGGACAGCTCTCCTTTCCCAGGCTGGGGAGGTTTACTGACTTGGACCTTGCCTGCCCCCAGGTGGAGGCCTGGGGGTAGTGCTGGCAGCTCAAGTGACAATAAGGGAGAGGCTGTAGTTCCATAGCTGCATATACCTCTACGTGTGTGTGCTTACGTGCTGCAGCTGTGAGGGTGGGGACTAAGGGAGAAAAGTGGAAAATGGGTTGACACAAGTTATATGATGCCCTGCCTGCCCACCTCCACTCCGTGCAATTGCCAGTTCACCTGGTCCAAATCTAGATTGTGTCACCAGGTGGGGGGAGGACAGCCCTCCCCTTTCTGGCCCCACCACAGGAGGTAATCCATGGGGGATACTGGGCTTGGTGGACCAGGGGATAGGTGCCAGGTGAGAGGGGGCAGGGACAGGGCTGAGAACCTGCCTGTGGCAACCTCTCAGGGAAAAAGGCTATATGGAAAAAAAAGAAACTTGCATCACCCTAGAAGTCACTAGACACTTTTAAAGGGGTGTTAATGTAGCTCTTAAGAGGGGGGCTACACTCAATTGCCATTCAGTGCTCAACATTCTCGGCGAGCACTGAGACTTTGAGACTCAACTTCCACCCAGAGGCCCATCTGTCAGCAGGCTGGCCACCCCTCCAGTAGCCAGCCGTGAGGGGAATATGCCTGGTTAGTACACTGGTAGTGCATCAGACTTAAAACAAACAAACAAAAAAAAACCCCGGGGGCTCCCAAAGCCTTGAGGTCCTGACTCGCCCTCTTGGCTCCTCTGATAGCCTAACCCCCAAGTTCCCCAGGACACCCAGAGCAGCACAGCAAGCCTACTACCTTATTGGGCAACACAACCAAAACCAGATGGCTCTCCCTGAGCAAGTAACTCAACACTATATTTTTGCAAGTACCTTGTACCTAGGGTTGCCACCTGTCAGGTTTTTCACCTGTTGATCAGGTATTCAGGTTACCCTATCAGATAATCTGGTTTTGCTCTGTGCTGGTCAGGTTTTTGAGACATTTTAGTGCTGATCTTCTTTTGAAACAGATTTTGTCATATCTTTCATTGTGTCAGTTGCATGTCCAGCTTATAAACAAGTTCTGTTGTCAATATAGCCCTTTGTTTGTGAGAGCAGTCAACCTGGGAGGTATAAAGTATGGCCATTAACACCATTAGCACTTATTTAATCTAATCTTTTCCACTGCAATTTAAAGTGGCAAAGCTGGGCAGAAAGCCTGCCCCACCTTTTGTAACAGTAACAGAGCCAGTTGTCTTCCACTTTCATTTGTTGTAAACATTTTCATCTCTAACAGAATTTAGGCATGTTTAAATGTTTAAATTTTTTTTCCTCAAGAAAAAAGTATGGTGACTTCTTTGGCTTTGAAATAGTACTGTGGACATAAAAAGGAAATGGAGCCAGAAAAAGATATGAAGTCCATATTATAGGAAACAATTTATTATGTAGTAATATATGGAGATAGCCTAATAATACCATCGCATCCCATACAAAAATTTTCTTGTAATACCACAGTACTGAAACCGATAATACCATCGTTCCAAACTGATAATACTATCGTTCAGAAGTGATAATACCATCGTTCCACTCCTGAACAATAGTATTATCACTACAATCATAGAGCGCTTGTCCAGATCTTCCTGCCAACAAACCCAGTTGCCATGGTCACACGTCCCTTTCTGCACAACTGTACTGACGGCGTGCATCTCCATTGGCGGCTTTTCTTTAGTAGGCGGGCACAACAGCATGAAAAACATGGCATCTTTTTCGTCTCGCTTAGCGAGAGGAATCTGTTCAGTTTGTAGTTTTATTTTCTTGAAGAAATAATGGACTATGTCACTCATCCTGCATTTCCCGAATGACAAAAAAGCTGAAAGGTAGTACTGCCTACTAAATTAACAGAAATTTTTTTTTATTTGAAACGAGCGATGGTACACTCATTACTGCTGTGGGCAGTTCAGAGACAGGACGTGCTGAGTGCGGCGGCCGGCCAGCCTGTTTCACAAAAAGCACATGAGCAAAGGAATGTTCACAATGGGGTCCATATATTACAAAAATAACAAATAGAGGACTATGTATTATAAGGCAGTCAGACCATCTCGAGGTTTTGGGGACTTTAGGAACCTCTCGAGCTTCTCTCTCGAGGTTCCAAGTCCCCAAAACCTCTCGATGGTCTTACTGCCTTATAATACATAGTCCTCTATCTATTATTCTATTTTTATTATATACCATGTATACTACTGGGTGCTAGTTACAGTATTTCCTTTGTCTCCCCCAGATCATATCTGTAAATGAGATTCTTTTATCTCTGTGTGCTTATCTGGTAAACCAAGGTCAATAAATAAATAAATACATCAGTAAATAAATAACTAGGAAGAACCTAGGAAAGTAACTTTAACAGGTACAGTACATTATTTTAAGAATTTTGTTGAACTGCTGCTTTAAGTGTTGACTTTTATTGATATAACAAACCGCTTTCTAGGAGGTGCAATGCATCATGAGTCATGAAAAGGGGTGGGGCCATGGGGGAGCTTAAGATCCATTTTTGGCCTCATCCAAAGGTGGCAACCCTACTTGTGCCCCATCTGATACGTAAATGTACCCCACGCCACCATAACATGCAATTACATTTTTTCCAAGACATGCAGTGCTCTGTTACCAAATACTCACGCAGTGAACAGTTACAAAGATTCATGCAGTGAAACCTTGCCTTATTACTACTATACTCTAACAGGTATCCTATAACATGCAGTGAATATTACATTTCATGCACTGTACACTCTATATTTTCCATGCAAGTACCTCTGAACATGCAATACCCATACTTGACTCTAATACCCCTCTCTATACACAGTAGTGTAGCTGTATATGGGATCTTACATCCTATCTATCCCCACAAAGTATAAACTAACACTAAGCACTTGCAGTACATTCTACACATTAATACTCTAAGACTACTACCTACTAGGCTAAGATGCAAACTATTACTAGACATATCCTGCCTGCTTACCTAAAATGGGATCTACCTCTCTAGTTGGCATCACTGGTATTACACATTCCTCATTTTCCCTTTTTAACAGTTTACCAGTAGCTCCACCTGGAGCATTGATCTGGTCACTGGAACCCTGTGTAAGAAAACAGAACACCACACACATAAAGAATTCTCTGGTTTCTTCTTTACTGATGCCACCACACCCATATTAAAGCGATATACAAAATAAAGATTTTTTTCTTTTTCAAATTTCCATACAAACGTTACATTATAAATGGATCTAACCCACAGTTTTCTTCATTTGAACTCCCCACCCCTTTTAGTAATGTCTCTAGTCCAACTGAGAAGCAGAGCCCCACAGATTAAAAGCCAGACAATGAATGTTTCCTGTAAATATCATTGGGTGTTAAATCACACCCCAAAAGATAACTTAAAGCGTGTCCCACACTGTCCCAAGCCCAGTGTCCCACACATGTAAATAAAAAGGAAAATCGTACATCACCATTTCCGCAGAGAGGATGCCTCAAACCTTTAGTCCCCACTAGGATGCTATGTGTGTCTCTGCCACTGGATGATCTGAGTGGTGAGTCTTCTTCCTGGAAGGATTTGGTCTTACGGTGAGTCTTTGCAAAGATGTCAAGACCTGGGATCCCCCTTTACTTGTGAGGCTTGGCTGCACTGAAATAGTTGAAAACTTTTAACTGGAACTTGTCAGCAACAGGCTGGATCACACAGTGGTGGGTGGGTGTTCTTCAGTGATCAGAAGCAGTCCTGACCCACTGAGTTACACTTCATCTGGGGCATTGTAGAAGCAATGCTTTGGGTCAGGCTTAGTGCTAGGGGTGCCTCGGCTGTCCACTGCTGCCACCTAGTTATGGGCAACCGTCTCATTTATGTTTTTGACCAAGGCATGGGTTTTGAAGAATTGCAGACCTTGATAGGCCCCATTGATAGATAACAGATGTGGCCACCCAGTTGGCTTCTTCACGGCTGACATCATCGCTGGAGTAGGCAATACCATTCTTTTTCCAGATCTTGTCTATTATGGCCCATTTTACCCACTCATCCCTATTTTTCTCAGTTTGATCCCACATAAACTCTGAGATGTAAGGATACTTGTGCTTGGGGAAATCCAACTTTATTCTCCTTTGGATTTGTAAAATATTTACTGGAAGTAATACTAAACAACAGACAGCATGGACTGCTGCTTTCCAGCATTCTTTATTCTCCCTCTCTGGCTGTCTCCAGTCTCCATTATGACATCATCTCACTGAGACACGCAAAACATTCTGGGCTATGTAGTTTGCAGGAAATGTAGCAGTCTGCAATGCAACACAGTAAACCCTGCTTTACCATAGTAGATACCCTTAGAAGAGACAGTATATACACTCCCCCCCTTAAATTTGAGAGCACTCTGTCCCAGTAGTACATTTTCTTGCTTTTCATTAATGTAACTTTAACCAACAATTTAACATTAAACAGTGTATTCCTCACTATATAGACAAGAGAGAGGTAGAATGCTCTGACCTTGTAACAAGTTCAGGTAATTATTCTGTCCCATGGCTGGGAACTTGTTCTGTAATTTGACTTTTATAGATTCATTCAGTTTGGAGATTTATGAGCTCTTACTGGATAACATCTTTCAAAGTTCAGCTCGTCTCCACCACTGGTTATGGACACATCCATGTCAGTATAAACACTCCCTGATGAAAGTTCTGGTGCAGCTGCTTCTGGCTGTGCTGTAGGATTCAAAAGTTCATCTTCCTCAATGATAGGATCTGCTCTGCCCCAATGGCTTTAGAGGTACTGCAATCATGTCTTTCATTGTCTCCCAATGCCTGGAAGATGTAGTATTAGAGTCTGGATCTTGTACCTTGGACAGTGACAAATGGCCTATATGCACTTTGTGCACTCTTGAGCCTATATGTACCAAATAAGCCAGAGGCCCACGTTTCCTCACAGTGGCTCCACACTCCCATTGTTCCTTTCCCTCTAGGAAACAACATATCCGCACCTTGCCTAAGGTTTGCATTCTCGTAGATTTTTTCTGACCCTTGTCATACTGTACTTTTTGCCTTTCTTGCTTGGCTTCAATGGTTCTCTGTAGGGGTGTGCGAGTAATGACTATTAAATCCCGAATACCAATAATAATACGGTATACAGTATTTGGGAGCGGAATACCAAATAGCACAGCTATTCGGTGATATTCAGTATTCAGCGTTCCTGTGGCATTTCAAGATGTCACAGGACTTTCTGGCCAATCGCTGAGCATTTGCCAAACCCAGATCACGTGACACGTCAACATTACTGCATAGTGGAGAGATCGTAGTGGAGAGTGAGAGAAAGCTCCGAGTCAGCAGAGATTAGAATTTTCAAAAAACTAATATTTTCATTACAAAACCTTTATTTTTTTGTTCTGTACCTTGTGTCTTAGTGCCTAGTACTAGAGGAAGCACTGGGAGTTTTTTTTTGTGGATAAATTGTCTGATGTAGTGATTTTTTTTTTGCTGGGAGCTGCAGAGAGAAACTAGTATACCTTCATTTCAGGGGCCACTGTGTGCTGTGCTCTGGAAGTGAAGGAGTAGTGTTTCTTATTTTCTCAGTGCCTGCCTGCCTGACTGTGGTGTGAAACTTTTTGTATTTTCCCCCAGAGAAATTGTCTGATTTATTTTGCCAGGAAGAGATGCAGAGAGACTTAAGTTGCAGTGTACCTCCTTAATTACAGTAGTTCTAACTTCTACCTTGACTGCTGTACTGTACTGATTAAAAAAAAAGTCTTTATAATTTGGTGATGAATATAATAAGTATTTCGGGGGCTCAGGTTTCCACAGAACTTACTAGTAGCCTAGCCAGAAATCTCAGAGGGCAGTCAGCTGACTGCACTCCCACCCCACCCCATGGTTTAGGGCTAGGTGTGTAGCGCTTGCAGTGTATGCACCCTTGCCTACCCTGAATGCATGCATGCTGCTTGCAATAATTTTCTGTGTGAAAATAAAGCAGTACTGCTGCTTGCAACCATTTATTGTACTGAAATACAGCAGCACTTTTGTGCATTTACAAATAAAAAAAATAATTGAATTGCAGTACTTCTGCCATAGAAATCTCTGTGTAAGAAATATTTGTGGTGTAATCTGAGGTTGGGCTCGGGTTTCATGAAAGTCAATAGCTTCCAGCAATCTCGGAGTGCAGTTGGCTGACTACACTGCCCCCCCCCTCATGGTTTAGGGCTAGGTAGTGAAGCTTGCAGTGTGCACACACACTTCCTGCCCTGCGTGCTTGCTGCTTGCAATTATTTTTCTGTGCGAAAATAAAGCAGTACTGCTGCTTGCAACCATTTTTTATATGGAAATACAGCAGAACATTTGTGCATTTACAAATAAAAATAATAATTGAATTGCAGTAGTTGTGCCGTACAAAGCTCTGTGTAAGAAATGTAGTTATTTATGGCATTTTGGTAACCGGGTGAGCCCACTGAGACCAGAGGTCCCTTTTTCAGGGGCGAGACAGAATTAGTTACATACAGAGCTTAACAGGCAGTTCAGGTCATAGTAAGGTATGCAACAGAAAAGCAAAGACAAAATGAGGAAGGCATTAGAATACAAACAAGTACACAGGATAATTAGTTACAAGCATGAGTTATACATTAGCAGTGTGGCAGTGAAATATAGCCAATGGGACATAAGATTCAAAGGCGCAAAGATAGTTATACTTGCACTTGCAGCTTAAGGCAGCGGGCCACACATCAACTACAATGGATATAAGGGCACAATGTTTTAGGAGGTGGGTTCAACTATAGCAACTGCAAAGACAGAGTTCCAAGGCATATGCCTTGAGCCCAGCCTTAAACCCTTCAATAGAGTTGACACTAGTTAGGTTTTCAGGAAGGGTGTTCCAGCAGAAAGGGGCAGAGTAAGTGAAAGACCTTTTACCCATGTTGGTCTGTACCCTGGGGATATCAAGTAAATTAGAGTTTGCTGACCGGAGGGTATGCCTCTGGGGTTTTGGGGTCAGTAGACCCAGTAAATGTGGGGGGGTATAGACTTTAGTGAGTTTAAAGGTGAGGCAGAGGAGAGGGAGGTTGAGCCTGTGTTCCAGCGAAGGCCATTTAATGCAGAGAGCACCTTACAGTGATGCCTCCTGGGCGGCGAACCCGATGCAAAGCAACTGATCTTGTTGTATAAAATATTCAGTTTGTGGGCTTCTGACTCACTGAGGAATTGCAATACTGGGGCACCGTAGACCAGAGTGGGGAGCAAGGTGCTCTTTGCAATGACAATCTTCGAGTCTGCAGCCAGCGAGTTACCTAACCTCTAGAGGAGGCCCAGTTTCTGGTGCAGGGCTTTGCTTAAGTGATCGATATGCGGCTTAAATGTCATATCTTGGTCAAGGTAGACACCAAGGTACTTTACCCTGTCTACCACATCAATCTGTAACCCTGTCACAGTAAAAAGTGGAAGGATATTTTGTCTGCATGCTCCCAGACATCTAGGACCAAGTAAGACAGCTTTGTTTTTTTTGTCATTCATGACTAAAATATTGGAGGCAAACCAGTTTTCAAGTGCATTCAAGCAGTTTGAGAGTTTCGTAGTAATTAAGCTAGGGTCAGCAGCACTCCAGTAAACCACAGTGTCATCAGCATACAACAGCATCTTCCCATGACCACAGTGTTGGCCAATATCATTAATAAACAGCAAGAACAGTAGGGGATCTAGTATGGATCCCTGGGGGACTCCATCAGTGACCTCAAGGTAGCTTGAGTGAACCCATTTCCATTTGACCTTTTGTGATCTGTCTGTTAGGTAGTTTGAGAACCAAGACACTGAGTATTATCCAGACCTAACCTCTCAAGCTTAGCCAGGAGTACTCTGTGGTTGACTATATTGAATGCCTTGGTTAAGTCTATGAATATGGCACCTGTCAGTTGCACTTTGTCCAAAGCACCCATTACATCACTAGTAAATTTAACAAGCGGCATGGCTGTGCCGTAATCCTTTCTAAATCTGTGTCGTTGATCCGAAAGAAGGTGATGTTGCTCGAGATACTCCTGCAACTGGTTAAAGACCAACCTCTCCTGTATCTTAGTCAAAGGACAAAGGATAGAGGTACACCTGTAGTTCTTGACATTGGCTTGTGTGCTTCCCTTATGTATAGGGACCACCACTGCCACCTTCCATTTAGAAGGAACAGACCCTTCTCTAAGGGACCTGTTTATTAGCATGGTTACTGGAAGAGCAATTGCTAGTGCAGCTGCTTTTAGTAGTTTTGGTTCAAGTCTGTCAGACCCAGGGGCAGAGTCTGATTTTAGGTTTTTCAGTAGGGCTAACACCTCCACTTTCCTGACCAGATGAAGGTAGAGTTGGGGGTGCGAGGTTTCTGTGTCAACAAGGTACTGTGCGGTGGGAAGGGAGTTGGATGAGCAAGGTTTGTACTTATGCAGATTCGTGAAAAAGCTGTTAAAGGTTTCTGCCACTACCAAGGGGTGATCAGTGGCCTGACCATTAAGCAAGATTGTCCCCTCCGATGAGTTTGAGTTGCCATTTAACAGGGAATTTAGGTGACTCCAGAATGTTTTTGGATCACACGGGTGTTTATTTTGGAGACTCCGCAGGTATTGACTTTTTGCTTTCTTGATTCCTTTTTTGCATTTACTTCTTAACTCCCTGTATTTCGCCCAGTCAGTTTAAAGATTAGGTTTCTTGAAGAGGCCCCAGGCCTTGTCCCTAAGAACCATTAGCTTCTTGAGATTACCGTTAAGCCATTTATGGCTGTTACCCTTCACCCTAATTTTTCTTTAGGGGGCATGCAGGTTGGCCATGGACACAAAGATGTTTAGAAAGTAATCAAGAGCTTCTACTAGACTTGGGAGATCAAAGATAGGGCACCAGTTGGTACTAGTGAGGTCAGCAATGAAGGAACCTGATGTGAAGTTGGTGTAATCCCTCATTGTGAATGTTCTGGGTGGTAGTATAGGCATCTTATTTGACCATATACAGAAAGTAGGTGAATGATCGCTGAAGGTGTCAGAGAAGATTCCCGCTGCATGTATCCTTATAGGGTCAGAAACTAATACCCAATCGAGCAGAGTATGGTTTCCAGACTTGGTGTTGATCCTAGTAAACTCCTTTATCACTTGCATGAGATTTGAATCTAGGAGGAGTGCTTGCAGCCTATTACCTGGTTTCGATGCCCAGTTTTGATTAAAGTCACCAAGTATCATCATTTCTCCAGGTGAGTGCTTTGCCAAGACCTGTGTGAGGGACTCGAGGGAGGAGACAGCATCTCTGGGGGGCATGTAGATACACCCCACATATAATGGCATAGTGTTGCCTAGCAGCAGTTTGATAAACAGAGATTCATTCATCAAGGAGCCCAAGAAAATACAAAATCACACATGCCCACACAATGCAAAGCACCATGGGCTGCATATGCAAATCACCACAGACTGTTATGCTGGTTCAACTTTAAGCAGAATTGCATGGTGCCGAAAGGCCTCTCACACAGTTTGCAAAGGGTGCTAACAGATGACATAGACACGTGTTTCATCCTACCAGGACTCATCAGTATGCCTCGTCTGTTTGACACCCCAGTGGAATGAACCAGGTACCCTAAGACGATCTGTCTGGGTTATGTTGTGGTGAACCCATTAAAATAAAAAAATATTTAAAAGACAAAGAACCTCTGTGCGCAAACACTGAGGCAAGGGTTACATAGATACATAGATACATAGACAGTGTCGGCAGATAAGGGCCTATGGCCCACCCAGTCTGCCCATTTGAGCTTATAAGTTCAGTTTGTTTTCCTAGAAGTCTGTTTCCCCTTACCCCTGACCTCTAGAATTCCTTTATGTCTATCCCATGCATTCTTAAATCCCGTGATTGTTTCAGCCCCCACCACTTCCTCTGGCAGGGTGTTCCACTTGTCCACCACCTGTTCTGTGAAGAAATTCTTTCTCATGTTTCCTCTGAATCGTCCTCCCTCCAACTTCATCCCATGCCCTCTAGTCCTGGAACATCTTTTTCGCTAAAAATAGTGTTTTCCTGCACTCTGTTTCTCCGGTAAGATACTTGTATGTCTCTATCATATCCCTCTCTCTCCCTCCTCTCCTCCAGGGAGTACATGTTCAGTTCCTTCAACCTGTCTTCATAGGACTTGTGATGCAATCCATGCACCATCTTTGTTGCCCTCCTCTGAACCTTCTCTACCCTGTCTATGTCATACGTAGGTATGGTCTCCAGAACTGTACACTGTCCAGGTGGGGCCTCACTAGTGTCTTGTATAAGCAGAATTATGACCTCCTTTTCCTGCTGGTGATGCCCCTGCCTATACATCCCAGCATCCTATTTGCTTTACCTGATGCCTGATACCTGATGGTTACCCCAAAGGGCATTTGGCTGGGAAGCCAAGTTTCAAGAAAATACAAAATCACACATGCCCACACAATGCAAAGCATCATGGGCTGCATATGCAAATCACCACAGAATGTTATGCTGGTTCAACTTTAAGCAGTGTGATTAATTCCATTGGAATTCATGAACTGCTGAAATTCTGCTGAGATGAACTGAGGCCCATTATCGAACACCACTCCCTCTGGCAGGCCATATGATGCAAACAGATTCCATAGCGCTTCCATAGTTTGGGGCCATTGTTATTGTGGACATTAAAATCATCTCCATCCATTGAGAATGACTGTCCACTATGATGAAGAAGTGCTGCTTGTCTTTTTCAGCTAAATCAATATGGATTCTCTGCCAGACTTGTGTTGCCCATTTTTTCAGGGATGAAGGGGTGCCTCTGGTGGCAAGTTCTGAACCATCATGCATACTCCACAGCCCTGCATCTTCTACTCAGTGTCTTTGTCTAGTCCTGGCCACCAGAAGCACTTCCTGGCTAGGACCTTCATGGTTCATATCCCTGGATGTTCACTGTGCAAATCCTCTACAATCTGGCCCTATAACCTGGGGGTACAATAACACGCAGTCCCCGTGGTATGCAGTCCTGCTCTGTTGACAGTTGATCTACAGATAAAATAAGGATCTATTGCCCCATTAGTCACATAACCAGGCCAGGCATTTAGGGTGAATTCCCTCACCCCTTGAAAGAATAGGATATTATCCCTTCTGCAATATTTCTGGATGACACAGGCAACTCCCCAACACTTAAAAAAGAAAACATCTGCCACGTTATTTGGGGTTGCCTGTTCTTGACATGGCAAAATGGATGGGACATCCACATTACTTTCTTCCCCCAATTTCCAATATAAGCAAAGTTAATGCCCATCTTTGCATCCTTACAGCTGTTAGTGTAGGTATTGCTGGCTTTGGGCCCAAAATAGCCATCAGAGGCTCACAGTCAGTAACAAGTGTGAATTTTTGACCATAAAGATATCTGTGAACTTTATATACCCCAAAAATTAACCCAAGTGCCTCTTTCTCAATTTGCACATAGTTCCATTCTCTACAGGATAAGGTCCATGATGCAAATGCAATAGGCCCATCTTTGTCATCTTCTGCTACATGGGATATCACTGCCCCCACCCCATATGATGAGGCATCACAAGCTAACCTCAGTGGCTTCTTTGTGTCAAATGCACTAAGATGTGACTGTTTAAAAGTTGCTGTTTGCATTTATTAAATGCCACTTCACATGCACCTGACCACTGCCAAGGCTTATCCCTCTGTATTAACTCATATAATGGTTTCAGGGTAGTTGCCAGGCCTTCCAAAAATTGACCATAATAGCTTAGTAATCCAAGGAAAGATCGAAGTTCAGTGACATTGGTGGGCCTGAGCATTTTCTCTATGGCCGTAACCTTTTCTGTAGTGAGGTGCAGGCCTTCAACATCCATTACATTTCTCAGATATTCCATACTGGGCTGTAAAAACTTGCATTTCTCCAGTGTTATCAGGGCCCTATAGGACTCAATCCCGGTAAGCACTTCATCCAGTACCTTAATGTTCCTCTTTTGATCAGCCTGTAATCAAAATGCCATCTAGGAAGCACACCACATGATCCAGTCCCTGCAAAATGTGGTCCATTACTTAGTAAAGGAACAAGACCACATTTAAAAACAGTGTGACATCATAAACAAGTGACATAAATGCATTTATGTCACTTTTGATGTCGTCACTGTGTTTAAATGTGGTCTTGTTCCTTTACTAAGCCATGCCCCCTTGAAGGCTAGCACGCCGAAGCACAGGGATTCCTGACCGTACTTTCTGTCTTAAATAAATGCTATTATAGCTCAATTTTGCTTGTTTGGAGTTGCTCTTATTTACTTTTGGTAGCTGTTCGTGTGAGGCTTGCAACCTCTGTAGAAGCACCCCCCTCGTTTACTAGTGCGACGCTTTATCACACCCTTTGTGCTCAACAAAGCCTGCAGACTCCTCCTGGATGCTGAGCGAGGCACTCACACCTATACTTTGTGTGAACGCACAAATTGGCTGTCATTAAGAAGCAGGGCCAAATTCCAGACTTGCATCCTAGGGAGGAAGGATATATTGGATAAAACACCTCCTTGTGCAGGCAATTTGATCAAGGTGGCCAACTCATTACAGGTCACCAAGGGGAGGACTACAGGGGCCTTGGCTTTCCCCTTCCATCGCACCTCGCTTGGGCAATGTGCATTTGCCTTCTGGGCCCCCCTGTGGATGAGTGAACTCCCCGAGCACCTCTTGGCCACCAATTGTCTGGGCCAATTCAAAACTGACCTCAAACAGCACCTAATAATACTCTCTAAGTGCACCTCCCCTAAGTCCAGTCACACCCGCTCTCTCTGACCCCCAGCAAGCACTAGGCAGGCTTCAGGTAACCCCTTACTCTGTCCCTTCTCATGACATGCCTCACCAGTCAGTTCACGTCATGCTTCCTTGGTACCTGTCACCCAACCTTCCCCCTCCCACCAACTCCCAGTCCCTTAAGTTTCCCTAACAGTCACTACTAATGCAAGCTACCTGACCATACCCCCTTGCACCCCCCATTTACTCTAGCAGGTCTTCTCCGCTCAGCCTCCCCTCACCTTCCATTTCTCCCTATACCATATTGCCCTTCTTCCCCCACCCTTCACCTCCACCGCAGTACCTACCTCTCTCTCGTACCTCCTTTCTTCACCCCACTGCCAGCTATCCCCATCTCTTTGAACTACTGACAAGGCACTTTGTGGCTGCTTATCCCCCACACCCTCATAAAGTGTTTTTCTTGTTATTTTAACTTATACCTATGTTTTGAATTATACTTTAAGTTCTGAATCCAAGCTGTATCATTCATTGTAATGTACCTTTGTTTTCTCCTATTGTACTTCGTTTTTCAATCTATGACGTGGAACCTTTGTAAAAGATCTTGCACTCAAAGGTCTTTTCTGAATCACTAATAAATAAAAAATAAATAAATAAACACTACTTGAGACTTGGGCTGGAGACAGGGGCTAGGGACTGGGGGACCCAGTGCCAGTAAGGAGGGTAGGGCTGGGGAACAGGGGCACAGGGCTATGGATAGGGAGACACCCAGTTTCGAAGCAGCGAGGACACAGGGCTGGGAACACATGACTGGGGACAAGGGGACACATCACATTGGGGACAGAAGACACAGGTCTGTGGACAGGGACACAGGCTGGGTTAGGAATTCCTTCATTAAAAACATTTAGCAAACACCACCAAGATACACTGTGTGGTCTAGTTGTGTTGAAAGGAACTCACAACTGGAATTTCAAGTGTAAAATTAAAAAGTATCTTGGGACAGAGCGAGAGAGAGAGAGAGAGATGGATGGATGGATAGATGGATAGACAGAAATACATCCTGAAAAGATAGCTAGACAGCTAGATAGCTAGACAGCTATCCTGAAATGATTGTGTATGTATCCACTAAATATGTACTATGGCCTGTCACAATGATATATGATGAACAGGAGAGGACTCAAATACACACAGTGTAGAATATTAGATAACTGTATACAAGACTTTTGCATGCCTTTTCTGGTGTTTATGTTTTCTTTCATGCCCCCCAGCTCTGTATTATTCCAGAGTCCAATTTGATCTCAGTTATGAAAAACTAAGTTCAGGAATCAGCTCTTCCCCTCCCACAAACGGCTCTCACTGTTACAGACACCAAGTCAAACTAGAAGGAGGAAGCCTTTCTTTAGCTCCCTCCCTACTCTGTCTCAGCCTAGTCAATGTGTAGACTGATTGGAAAGGAGGAGAAGAACTGTAACACAGTGTCCTGTGAGTATAAAACACACTTCTAGTCCCCTCCTCCCACTGCCTAAACTCACAGTGTTCAGTATTCAAAAGCAAACCACGCGTCCATGACTTTTGTAGTTCCCTCCCTACTCCTTACATCGAGTCCCATCCCCTCTAACTACTCTCTCATTCTCTGTGTAGATCTTTTTCTTTCTTTTAATTTAGTTTTGAAATTGTCCCAAAAGTAAACAAACACTTTTTCACTGTTCACACTGACCTTCTACAGTGCCACGCGGGAGGAATGCTCACTCAAGTAGTGTGCAGCTGAGGTCGTAAATCATAGGCAGAGTGAGACAAGCAGTCTGCATCACATGACCCATCCCTGAGTGTCCCAGGGATGGGACATGTGATGCAGAGTTGACACTTTTAAAGGAGAATCCCTGAAATAAAAAATCTGCCAGGCTGGAGTGGAACAGGACATGCTTCACAGAAGAATGGAATGAATTAAAACGGACCGTTCATATTTTTGGAGAATATAAACAGTCCATTTTTTGTGGGTGCTTTGTTTATTTCATTTCATTTTATTTATTTTTTATACTTGCATGCACAATGAGCATGTCTGCCTATTTTCATATGCGACAAGTGTACATGTAAACACGCACATATAAAAATATTACAAAAACAAAGTGTACATACAGTAAAAATACAATAAAAACATTCAATCAATAAACACCACAAGATTACTATGTCACAAAACAATTACATTCATCCTCAAGCACCCACTTTGTGAGTGCTTGAGCACCTGAGCACCCGTGCTGTTGGTGCCCCTGAACAGAGGCCTTTGTGTGTGTTTTTTTGGTATTGTGATATAGAATGCACATTTATGTGTATGACCACTATGTTGAAAGGGCCACCGGCTTGGCAATCTGTGTTTTTTGTATCAGGAGTCAGTGTGTGGCAAGCTTTGAAATTCTCACATCACAGACTCCTGATACAACATTCAGTTTGCGTTTACACTGGACTTGTCAACTGCTTCAGCAGTAAGCCATACTGCACATCTAAAGAGGAAATCTTGGCAATCTCCATTCATGGCAACTGGCACAGCACACGACCGCCCATCCTCTACCGATCATCATAACGATCATTGAAAATCCCTTAGTTATTTTTAAACAGTTTATTCATGCAGAGGAATATAAAGTTATTTATTTAGCCCCTCTCTGGTTTCGTGTGGGTCTCTGTCCTATCTTCTTGTCTATTTAACCCTGCCACCAGCTCTCCTACTGAGTACAATTCTTAGCTTACCGTTCTTGTCCCCTGGGCTCAGCAGCTCCAGTAGCCACTGAATCACCAAAATTATTTCTTTTGTGGCTGGCGGCTGTTTGTGTCTTCACTCCTACAACCCTCTAAAGAAATGCATTTGGACCAGGGAGCACAGGAATAATGTGCTGCATTTCATCTCTTGTGAGCAAGTTGCTCAAAGAGACCCTCCCCCCATGAAATGATCAACATTTTGCCAGGGAATAAAACAGCATGCCGCCTGATGATGGTGGGAATAGCTGCCTCTTATCTCACTCCCCTACCCCTGGAAAAATTCCTACAGCAGAGCAGAGATCATTCAAGTCACCACTAGCTCTTCAGGTGCATCAATGTGCCCATGTTTGGTTCTGCAGACTTTCAAGATTTTATATTCACTCCACCCTGAGACAGCACAGTGGGGCGAGAAGCACAGCAAACTGGTGCAGAAAACTTACTGTCTATAGATTTCTTTTGTGCTCCCTGGCAAAAGAAAGAATTTTTTGCACTCCAGAGGCTGCCGAGCCCCACAGGGCATAAACAGTAAGCTAAGAAGCTTCCTTGGGAGGAAAAGGGTGGCGGGGTTACAGAAAAGCAAGAGGATAGGAAGGGGACCCACGCGACACTAGGAAGGAAATAAATAACTTTTTTTGTCTTTTTTTCTCTGCACAGATAAACTGTTTATAATTAACCAAGGGCTTTTCCATGATCTTTATGGGCACTGGTTGAGGATGGGTGGGGAGAGGTGGAGTGCGTGCTCTGCCAGGTGCCAAATGATAAAGGGATGTTAGTCAGATTTCCTATTTAGAAGTATGTTATGGCATACTGCTGAAGCCATTGACAAGTCCAGGATGAAGACGGCAATTAACTGAATGTTGCATTGGGAGTCTGTGACATGAGAATTTCAAAGCTTGCCACGTGCCGACTCCTGATACAAAAAACACAGATTGCCAAGATGGTGGTCAGAATAGCGCCAGCAAGAACAGTGCAGGCAACAATCGCACCTGCAAAAATGCTGCCAGTTTTCTTTTTGCGGGGGGGGGCGCTCTGTCCCCTACACCCCACATATTAAAGGATCCCAACTCATGGGGGAGTGGATCATGGGGAAAGAAAGAATTTGTGGGGCCATAGAATACTCGTTTCCATGGCCACTTGTAAAAAAAACAATAAGAATTCCGATCGGCAAAAGTGAAGAGACCAGGATCAGGTACTTGATCTCCGCTGCCACCCGGCTGAGCTGCTCAATGCCTCAGCTCTCCACACCACAAGAGCAACTTGGCCAACACCTGAATTCTCCTGCCCTTTTCCTGTGGCAGCACTATGGACGATCTAGGGAGCACTTACTGCAAGCGCTGTCAATCACCTCTCACTGTCCATGGCATCTAGTGGTGGGCGAAATGGGCTTAATCCACTCCGTGAAGCATTTTGCGGAGCACAGGCAGATTCACAGAGTGCTTCGCAACGCAAAGCGGAGTACTTCGCGTTATAATGAGGAATGCAAAATGCATTAGAAACAGTGACTTCGTGTTACTCCGCCTCCACTGGTCACTACTCTTTCAATTTTTAAGGTGAAGTACATTGGTGGCAGTTCACTTCGCCTTGTTTTTGAGCTCCGAAGGCAGATTTTATTTATTTATTTAGTTTTTGTGGACTGGGTAAGTGCACTAGAAAATCCTGCCTATTTTCAGGCACGACCCGGGGGAGGGGGATACAGATGAATGCCAACTGACCTTGAACCAGATTAAGCTGTTGTTGGTATTTTGCAGTGATTCATGGGAGTTCAGGTTACATGGGCTCTATATTGATCTGCACGGCCTCGGTTCGGGGTAGCATGAGTAGGAAGGAGTAGGAGACAGTGTGCTTTGATAGCTGTCAGTAGGAATCTTTTAAAAGCTGTTCAAAAAGCATTTTTGCTTTTTTGGGGGGATCCAACTGTAGTTCATTGAGTGTAGGAAACCCTCCTCTGCTCACATCATCGAGCGTTTTTGTTTGTGTGTGGATTTTGAATGTTAATTTACAACATTGAGTGTGTGTGGTGAAAGACAGTGAAGTGTGCTGTGTGGGGAAGGGGCGTATCTGTGTTTAGGTAGATTTAAGTTGGAGAACTAGTGATTTCTTTGTGTTTTGGTTATATTTTTTGTTATATAACTGACTGTGTTACTGTACACATAGTAAAATTGTCAGTAACAGTATAAATGTTCTTGCTGTTTGTTGTGTGAATGTGGTGCAGCATTTCATAAGGTCAGGTTGTTTAAATTACAAATTTACATTACGTGGTGGTACACTGAACTTTTGCATTTGCGTCACAGTCCTTGTTAAGCATTGTACACAAACTGTTCTGTGTTGTGTGTGCAGTGTTATGTGCATCAAATATAATACACCTTTTAAAATTTGTGACACAGACTAGTGTAAGTGCAACTAAGTGCAGCAGTGCACTGTGAACCTGCTATGCACTGCAGCTGCCTGATTTTGTACTGCGATCGTGTTCTCTGTTCTTAGTTTTGCTGCTTGTAGTACCATAAAAATCAGCACTGTCTGTATTCAGTGCTCCCCCCCACCCCCACATTGAAAAGGTATTTTTTACCAGACTGGACTGTTTTTGTGACCCCATCAGCACCACTAGTTACTGAAGTTGTTTTAATTCCATGACAGTGTCACAACACAGTAGTCTCTTATCTGTTGCTGAAGCGACAGTTGTTTATTTTGCTTCACATCCAGCCAGCGTCCCTCCAGTCAGAAAGTGAACATATCAAAATCTGAATTTGGTAGTAATATTTGTGGTTGATCCCCCAAAATGCCTGCAAAGAGACGTGCAAGTAAAGCTGTTTCTGGCCATGGCAATGTTGGCAGTAAGAAGGTCTGTGGGCGTGGTAGTAGTGCGTGGACGGAGAAGTGCATTGCTGATGTGAGGAAAGGTATTTCTCCTGCAATGTTTTTTACAGTCCAATCAGTAGCTTCATTCATAGTTGGAGGAGTTGATGTTTTCCCAGCTGGTGGTGTTAGTGTTACTGGTGTTAGTGGTGGTAGAGGTAGTATTAGCATTGTTGCATCAAGTTCTAATTCCAACCAGTGTACCATATCCAAACATATTGAGTGTGAAGCAGTGCAAGTGAGTGACAGCGTAGATGATGTCATACTTCACAGTAACATCCCATTAACTGAACCTGATTCTGAGGATCATGTCAACAATAGCATTCAGTGCGATATTCCATCCACCGTGGCACTTAACGTCACACATTTTCCATGCAGTGATTCACAGTGTGGTGAAAAAATATCAGGTGATGGTGTAGATGCTGATGATGAAAGTGATGATGCTGATGATGATGATGTTGCTGTTGTCGCAACATGCAGTCCACATGTTAGCATCAAAGCAGAAGATGTGGATGTGTGTGACAGTGACATTGATGAATATGATGATGATGTAATTGACCCCAGTTGGGAACCGGAGAAAAAGAAATTAAAAGTGGCTGTGTCTGAATCTGTTTGCAGGAATCCCCCCTCCCCGTAAAAACTTGTGATTTACTGGTTTTAGTTGATGATGATGATGCTGACGACCCAGCAATCAATATGATAGGTAGTCGTGGTGGTCAGTTGCAGTCCAGGTGTGCAGTGCCAGAAACATCACGTTTCCCCCTCAACTTCAGTGCTTAAAATGACAGACTTAAATAAGCCACATCATCATGGACATGTTAAAAGCAGAGCATCACACTCCCTTGTTTGGGATTTTTTTGTTCAAGATGCAAATGATGATTCAGTTGCAATCTGCCATGTTTGCCATGTACATGTGAGTTGAGGTAAAAAGGGGAGCCATCTTGGGACAGGAGGACAGCATACGCATTTTAAGAATAGGCACTGGCTCTGTGGGCCCAGCACACACTGGCAGCTAATACCACAGTGGGGCGTTCGCCTGTATCACCGGCAACCATAGCCAGCATGTCATCCCCTTCCATGACTGTTAAGCCCAGTAGGAAATTAAACATGTGCAGTAGTGTGGTAATAAGAGCAGAGGATTACTACAGGCCTGATGAGGTGGAGGACCATAATGACTTTGAAATGTTGTCCAGTGCTGGTGAGAGTAGTAGTTTTTGTGGTGGTGGTGGTGGTGAATGTAGTATGTCTAGTGCAAGTGGTACATCAACCCCAGTTGGCAAATCTGGAAAAATAACATAATTTCTGGGTTTGTCATCATCACCTGTGCAATCATCTTCATCAAATGTACACATTCCACCCCTTGTCAATGCCATTCATTACAGAGCACAACTATTTGTGACCAACAACACACCCCATGTAGAACATTTAAGTCAGCCCACGTTACAGAGTGTTTTTGCGCATAAACTGAAGTACCCCCCGAATCATACAGTGTCACGTGAACTTAATGCTGTTGTAGCGGAAATGCTGGCAATTGATCTTTTGCCCTTCTCCTTTGTGGAGAATTCTGGGTTCCAGTAGTTTGCTGCCCATGCCTGTCCAAAATGGAAAGTCCCATGCAGGACATACTTTTCTACCTGTGCTGTTCCTGAGTTGTTCCGCACTGTCTCAGACTCAGTTAGACATGCCCTTCAACATTTCTCTTCTCCATTCATCTATTTAAGTATGGATATGTGGGCAAGTGGCAAAACAGCGTGGAGTTCATATCTGTGTATAACTGCACACTGGGCGCAGGTGCCGGGGGTTGTTTGTGATGTTGGTAGTGTGAATAATCAGTGCAGTAAGGTGGATTAAGGTGGTAGCAATCTTCCTGGAATTCACCAGCATGCAACAATTGCTATGTGCAGTGTGACCTGTTCACACACTGGTGAGAACATGTTGGACATGGTACTGACTGAAATTGACAGATGGCTAAACCCTCTGTCCCTGAGAGCTGGGTTCATAGCAAGTGACAGTGGGTCAAATGTGGTGAAATGCATCACGAATTATGTTTTTTTTTCATGTTCCATGCATGGTCCACTGTTTAAATCTTGTGGTTCAGGAGTTTCTGTAGCACCCTGACATAAAGGAAATGCTGACCATTGCACAATGTATCTCCTCTCACTTTTCAAGATCTGGAAAGGCCCGTGACCAACTGCGGCAGTTGCAGATACAAAACAGCCTGCCTCAGCACCGCTTGAAGCTGGAAGTTGTCACCCAATGGAACTGCACATTATACATGGCAGAGAGGTTGTATGAACAATACAAAGCCATCTCAGAATATCTTGTTATGCACACTAGCTGTGACAGTTTTGGGGCCTCCATGTCTATGACCACTGAACAGTGGCACCTCATGGACTCTGTAATAACAATTTTGTGGCCTTTTGAACATGCCACACAGGCAGTGAGTGACGAGTCTGCCTCCATTAGCCAATCAATTCCACTGCTGCGGGTGCTGAGGCAGACATTGGTGAATGTACAGCATAGCCTTGATGTTGCCGTAGATGGTGGTAGCAGTATGTTGCTGCAACACATGCTGACAATATTCGACCAGAATTGTTACAGTGTGAGCATTCAGTGTAGTGACAACTTTGCCATGGCAACAATGCTGGACCCACAATACAAACGTGGAATTGCATCCGTACTGGAGGGAGGGCCTGAACAGGTAAAACATATCAGTGGTCAACTGGTTCACTTGATTCATGGGGCACAGAAGTCATGTGCCAAGGTGTGCAAACCTCAGCAGCATAATCCAGCTAAAGGTGTAGCTGGAGGACCAGAAAACATATCATGCAAGGGTAAGTGGACTGTAGTTCCAGGTGGTCTGCCATCCAAAGTGAGTCAGGGTGGCATCAACTCACTTTGGGAGGCTTTGTCCCAAGTGGGTATTTGTAAAATAAATGATTCCAGAGAACAGGCTGATTCATCAACAAACTGACTTAGTGTGGCACAGAGAATGGTTGAGTCATATTTGTCTGAAAACAGGCAACTGCCAATAACTGAAGATCCTCTTTTGTACTGGAGTGGAAAGGTCAGTGAATGGCCAGAGCTGACTGCAGTGGCACTGAAGTACCTCACATGCCCACCCTCCAGTGTAAGTGTTGAGAGGGTATTCAGCTCAGCAGGTGCAATAGTCAGGGATCGTCGGACAAACCTGTCTCCTGCAAATGTTAGTTTGCTAACATTCATTAAAATGAATAAGAGGCACATACCAGCACAGACTGCAACCTCAGTATTCGTACCCCAGCCTAGTCATGGTGGTCTTGCTGATGTGGAAATGGAGCATCCTGGTGGCACTGACAGTGGCTGCCTGAAATGGCCCACCACTGATGTAGATGATGACACAATGGAGAAAGAACTTCCCAGTGGTCAGACTTCAGACATTGATTACTGTGAGGGCAGTTTTCTTTATGAGGATGATGATGTGGTTAATGTTCGCAAGTTTTAACTGCAGTATTTAAAAGGTGGTCATCATGAGTCTGTCTGCCCCCCACGGACCACCACCACCACCGGGACTGATGTTATGCAAGTCTGCTACCATGAGTCTGTCTGTCCCCCACGGATCACCACTCCACCAGTGCACCACCACCAGCAGCTTCTTAATATTTAAACCATAAAGTGAGTATGTGCACTCATGTTTGTTACGCTGTCTCACTTCCTTCGGTTGTCTGTTTTGTTTTCTGTAGCTTTTCAGAACCGCAGTGGCAAAACACATACAGTACACTTCTTTTGTTTCTTTTACAGGAGAACAAAAACAGGCTCCATCGCTAATACTCGTTGGGAAAGATGCTGTAGCTATACCGTACAGATAGGAACCGATGTAATGTCCATGTGAAATCCATTCTGGTAAGTATGAAGATTTTATTTCATCCATTTCATTGCTTTGTAAAGACTGCTGCAAATATTGCACACAACAGGTTGTCTTAGTAGTTGACAAGATGTGTATCTGAAATGTAACTTGACAATAGGGACTGAGATTTGAGAACCAAGGAGGGACACATAACAATGAAGTTGTAACTTATAAGAAGTCATTCATTTCTTTTTTTAGGAAACTTCAAGATGCTTTGTTGTTCTGTCAAAGTGGCCTTATCTAAAATAGTTCTTCAACATCAGGCACACCCCTCCCCTGAGCTTGGGCACACATGCAACACGAAGTAGTCGTTTCATTAGATGACCGTGACCATTATTAACAACTGGACTCCAGAAGGATGCTGATGAAATCTGTGAAGAAGTAAAAAAATAAGAAACCATTACAGACAAAACTGAAAATATGATTCCCCCACCCCCCAAAAAAAGAAATACTTACCTTCATTTGTTTGAGAGTTATCTGTTTCCATTTAAGTGCAACAAGTTCTCATTGAGCACTGGAATGTGCACACCAACAGTTTATGAGTCACCTGTGTGATGCAGAACAATAGCATGAGTACATGTCCATGTCACGTTCAACCCCCCTTATCATCACCTACAAAAATACACAAATATATATATATATATATATATATATATATATACTACTCACCAAGGCTACTATTAGTGTACATCCAAAGGGCACCTTTCAATCCAGTTGAGATGATCATATTTCATTTGGTGGAATCGTCTCGCACAACACATTGGACCAGCAACAGAAACCTCACAGTTATCATTTTATACTGGGATATGTGCTAAAACAGTCTCTTTTCACTTCGTTACCACTTGTCAATTTTCTGCACACAAGGAGGACGCATTGTGGGCCTGCAGAAAAAATCTGGGGACCCTGTGCCACCACTGTGCGCATGACTGAGTGTGCCATTAATTCTGGGGGACTTTGTATGTGCTGAAACAGTCTCTTTTCACTTCGTTACCACTTGTCAGTTTTCTGCACACAAGTAAGACGCATTGTGGGCCTGCAGAAAAAATATGGGGACTCTGTGCCACTTTTGTGTGTTCTGAGATTGTTGCTGTGAGCTCATAGTCATGATGTCATAGTGACATTTCTACAGTTAAAGCTGCATTGCAAGAATGTCCTCACAGTTATGAACTGTACTATTTTATGCTACTTTAAATTGCCACAGCAACCACTACTTATGTCCGAGTTGTCGGTGACTTGAATGATACGATTCTTCTAACAATTTATGTCTGCTTCTCTTACTCCTACTTTTTTTCATGTATGAAAACAAAATGAGCACGTCTTCCAATATTGTTCCGACCAGCTTTGTATTTATGTGCAGCTGCTTTTCAATAACTATTATTCCGTGGTGTCATATAAAACACTGACTGATGCATAACTGTTAGTTAACAACAGAAGTGATATATGCCAACTACTTGATGTGATGGAGAAAAGCAGAGGAAACAATGACAAAGACCTGGTCACACTCACTGTCAGCAGCACCAATTTAAAAGTAATGCTTTTTTCATTATTTCACACATGAAAAAAGGTAGTACAGCACACTCAACTACTGCAAATTATCATATCATTGCATTCAGTCAGGATGTAAGTAAAGAAAGTTGTAACACAGCATTAAAAAATATAAGTCAGAGTTATCAACAGATTGTTGCACTGCTGCTCTACAGACAGTCATCACATTACATAGTTATGGTGATGCACATAAACTAATCTGTGGGGGCATTACTACCACTGGAATATTTCTTGCTCCACAGAGTGCAATATATGTTTGTGAAAACCACCCATAATTTCATTACAGTGAGTCACACGGAGGAATTAACAATCTGAAAAGCAACCCACATTTGTGCCACACTTTCTCAGCAACATTAAGACATGATGGCAGGGGGAGCACAGTTGCATGCTCCACTTTACTGAATGTCCAGCAGCTATCCCAAGCAATATTTCCTATTGTTATAAGGTTCACTTTGTGGTGAAATGTGGGATGTTTCAAGACTCTTCTTACTGGAAACGTGGCCACACATTTCACAACAAACTGACCATTTACATAAAGAAACATTCAGAAACCTGCACAATTGGATATTCACTATAAGGAGCACACACTCGTGCTCTCCCTGCCATCACGTCCTAATGTTGCTGAGAAGTGAGGCAGAATGTGGGCAGATTTTCAGAATGGGAATGCCTCCATCACGTGACTCACCCTTAATCTGGATGAAATTAGTAAACATGAAATGCATGTTCAGGCAGTGGAAGTTATGTGCAGTAATGGACACCACTGAAGGAAATGTGAAATAATTCTCTGAGAGCCATTGATGAGTTAGATCACCCTTTTTCTCCTGCCTTATAAGAGGCCCGCTTTTCCCTGCTTTAAGCACGCGTTACCATTTTACATATAACTGTAGCAAGGTTTTCATCAGTATTAGCAGCTGTTCATGAAAACCCCTCATTCAACATCACTTTTTCTGTGGCTAAGCTGAACCATCATACAACAAGCATTGTTCCCTGACCTTATGAGGCACTGAATACATCAGGACTAACTGCAGGCCACAAAACTTAAGGCAGCAGTGCAATGAAAAATGTTTTTCCAAGAAAGCTAGTTTTAGCTACATATAATAAAAAATATTAGCATAACTGTTACATTTACTTTTCTAGGTACCTGCTATGCTGTCCACCATAAGTTTTCTTTTTTTTTTTAATATATTTTTTTTACACTAAGCCACACTATGTTTACAATGGTATTTCTATATTTTCTGGACCCTAACCCATACCATGTTTACAATAGTATTTTTAAGCCAAATGTGGTGGGCATTTTTTTCTTGAGAAAAAAACTAAATTAAAACAATTAAAAAATATATTTTGGTGGAACTAGAAACTTTTGGTACCAAATAAAACTGGAAGATGTCTGGAACCTTTTACAATGCAAAAATGGTATGGCCAAATGTTTTGCCCAGTTTCACTGCCCTGCTGCTTTAAATTCTCACCATGGTGAACGTAAACTGAATTTGGATGCCATAAGGACAGATTTAAAGGGAACATAAACAGGTCTGTCTGAGAAACAAAACCAAAACCACAGCAGAGTAGGTTAGCGGCTTCCCTACTTAATGATAAACTCTGTTTGCCTCACAAATATATTTAAATCCATTTTTCATACAGTTAAATGTTCCAATGAATGTAAACAAACCCTGCTTCTTACTCAGCAATCACGCTTCAGTAGGAGCCTAAAATGACTGCGATGTCCTTAACATGATGATGTCAGTTTAGCGAGACCTGTCCTATGAACATCCATGCAGCAAGAAATTAATCTTTTTATGTAGCAATACACAGCAGAAGAAATGTAAAACAAATAATCTGCCATCTGCATACTTTATTCAAACGGGGCCTTGCAGTGTTAAATGGTAGTTTTTTAACCATAAAGTAAATGAGAACTGAGCAGGTGTTATGCACAGTAACACAGTTGAATTGGAATGCTCCAGAACAATCATGCAGTCTGCATAGGGACCTCATACATTTGAGGCAGATAAGGATCACTTGTCCCACCTAGTCTACCCATTTTCCCTACCTGTTTCATATACTGCAGATCCTAAATGGTCTGTGGCTTACCCTCTCTTTCCTATCGCTAGAGTTCCTTTATGTCTGTCCAATGCATTTTTGAATTCCCTTACAGTTTTTGTTCCTACATTCTCTGCCAGGAGGCTGTTCCATGGATCCACCACCCTTTCTATGAGAAAATTCTTTCTCATGTTACCCCTAAGTCTACCCCCTCTATTTTCACCTAATGGCCCCTTTGTTCCAGAACATCTTTTTGTTTTGAAAGATGCTACCCTCTTGTACCTTTTTTACACACTTGAGATATTTGAAAGTCTCTATCATATCCACCCTCTGTCTCTCCTCTCCTCCAGGGAATACATATTGAGATCCTCCAGTCTCCTCTCATATGACTTTTGATGCAGCACCTGCAGCATTTTTGTTTCCCTTCTCTGAACTGCTTCTACTCTGTCTATGTCCTTCCAGAGATGTGGCCTCCAGCGCTGGACACAGTGGCATTACCTGTTATGCGTTTATGAATTTTTGAGAAAATGTTGGCATATACAGTAGTAATTTCTAAAGTATCCACAATAATTTTGACTTACTAAACAACACTTATCAAGCTTAATTAGATTGCATGATGTATTTACTTTAGTATGCATGCCAGCTCTTGAGCATATACCTGCAACAGCAGTGGAGTTATAAACATCCAAATGTTTTGAACATTTTCACACAATTTAACGATGTGAAATTTTGAGTGCCTGTAGCTTACAATTTATATAACCAATTACTGCTCTATTTATCAGTTTCTATGTCTCTTCCAAGAAAATATGTATATAAATGTTCAGTGATCTAGCTTCAAATGTGGCTAAGTTGTAAGCATAGAAATATTTTCCAATATGTTCTCATAAATAATAAATGGCCAGACTCTGAACCCCTATAACATCCTTTCTCCTCATGCACGTCATGAAACTTGACACACTTTAGGGCCTCTTCCAATGCATACCAAATTTCAGATTTCTAGCTACAATACAGACCTACTGTAGTTGTAACCAATTAAAGAATTTTGGAAAATTCACCAAACCTTGGTGGAATTGTATGGAATTTTGCAAAAATTCCATGAAATCAGAATTTGCTACTTTCACCGAGTCCTAGCTGGGGTAGTTGTACTCCTTGGGGTTCTTGCAATATTATTATTCTCTCTGTATGTAAAGCTTGTTGGTTGGGAGGTAGTGTGACTTCTTCCTGGCAGGAGTCTAAGAAACTGGAAGAGTTACTGTGCTATGATTCTAACCCACTGGTATAAGTGTCTCCTCCTTTCACAGGTGTGTTTTTTTTTTTAAATAGATCTCGAGGTCTGTTGTTTGAACTGTTATGCCTGGTCCACTCAAAAATCTTCCCCTCAGCATATTCTTCTCTGTCCCATTCAAATTCATGTTCTTTCACCCACTTTTTTCTAATATCTTATAGTTTGATGGTACTTTCCAACTATAGTCTATAGCTTCATATTCACTGTGATTTTCATAGTTTTGTACTTGACATTCTCTTTCAATAAGTTCTGTTTTAACACTGGCCTCTATTTTTTCTGCATCTTTTAAGATGTATTTTATCAGTCCAGTTGAAGACTCTAATAAATGGACCTGCCAGCCTGCTAAGAAGTCTTCCATGTTCTTTCCAAAAGATGGTTTCTTGACCCTCCTTAGGGCTTGTGGGACTCTATTTATGCTCATATAAGCAAGAGGTTTACTCTTTGCTAATACAATCTTCAAGCTTTCAAGGCAGTATGCCTGAGTTGGACAAAAGCTGTTTTAATGTCCAAAACCATTGGTTTGAACATACGAACATATGAAATTGTCAGCAGAAACTGGCCATATTGGTCTGTCAAGTCTGCTTGAGTGTGCAGCTCAGTCTAGTTCCCTGGAGTTGCCAACCCCACTCTTCTTGGAGTCATCCACCCCTTCCCCATTACTCTCCCCCTTCCACTTCTCAGTACTGATTTCTGCAATTCTAATTTTCTTTTTCACCCTGTCCCACACCCTCCTTGAAAGTGGCCACCATATTTGCCACAACTACCTCCTCCAGAAACTCAATCCACCACATCACCACCCTTTCAGTGAAAAAGTGCCCCCTCATTTCTTTCTTAAATCTACCTCCCACTAGTTTCAGGCTATGCCTCCTTGTTTTACCCTCCCTTCTTAAATAGAAGATGCTCTCTGATCCGTCCTGTTAATGCTCTTAAGATGCTTGAAGGTTTCATGTCCCCCCTTTCTCTTCTGTCTCCCAGGGAAAACATGTTGAGCTCCCTCAGCCTCTCGTCATATGTTTTATCCCCCATGCTTTGGATCATTTTGGTTGCCCTCCACTGGACCCCCTCCAGCAGTTTGATATCCTTCTTCAGATAAGGGCACCAGAACTGAACACAGTATTCCAGGTGTGGTCTCAGCAGTGTCCTGTACAGTGGCAGAATAACTTCCTCCCTCCTAGAGGTGATTCTTCTGGTGATGCAGCCCATCATTTTATTTGCTTTGGCTGCTGCCTTATGGCATTTCACAGAGAGTTTCATGTCACCCTTGACCAACACTCCAAGATCCTTTCCCTTCTCTGAAATGGTCACCTGTACACTCCCTAGCCAGTAGCTGGCCTCTGGGTTCCTAGTTCCCAGGTGCATGACCTTGCATTTCTTTGCATTGAATCCCAACTGCCAGATGCCAGACCATTTCTCCAACCTAGCAAGATCTTCCCTTAATTCTTGTTTCCCCTCCACTGTGTCCACCCTCCCAAAGAGCTTAGCATCATCTACAAATAGGCAGATTTTACTTTTGACCCACTTTGCTATGTCACCAATAAAGATGCTGAACATCACAGGTCTGAGTACTGCTGTGAGACCCCACTGGTCTAGGTTTAGATAGGTCCCCCTCCTACCACCACTCTCTGATTCCTGTCCTACAGCCAGCTCTTGACCCACCGCAGCAGCTTTCCCACTATTCCCAGTTCCCTAAGCTTGCCGATCAACTTGCCATGTATCATTGAATTGAACACCTTGCTGAAGTCCAGGTACAGGACATCCACTGGCTGCCCCCATCCAATGACCTTGCAACCCAGTTGAAGAAGTCTATCATGTTTGTTTGGCAGGATCTCCTCCTGACAAACCCATGCTGCCCTTCATCTCTCTGTGTTGATTTGAAGTTGATAGTTATTTAATAGTGCAATTTGTTTGTGAGCTGAAAAGAGGATTTGTCTCCCCTTCTGTAAAGAAAAGATAATCAACCAGCTAGGAATATGTGGTGGGGAAGTATCTCTGCCAGATGAATTGTTTATTGGCAATACCATTTGACATTCTACGGTGTGCAGTTTTTTGTTCCCCAAGCACAACAACTGGGCAAGATTTGGAGGGGGAGGAGGTGGCTGAGGGAAATGTAGACTGGAGCCCAAGCAAAACAAAGAACAAATTACACATTTATTTATTTATTTCAAAAGTTTCATCAAGAAACACATACTGCACTCCTAACAGCTAATTTCCAGATGCAGCTTGGGTGTGACGGGAAGTGGAGATAGATCATAAGGTGAGGAAAAACTAAACAGCAATATCAATACTGCATTACAAAAATATAAGCTATATAGAGCAATACAATCAAAGGAGTATAATCATCGAAGGTAAATCAGTACAACAGATACATGTAGTAGATAAAGGTGGGTTATGATAGGCAGGGGAAACTAATCATACAGGTATAACATAGGAATGAAGACAAGAGGTTAAGGTCCATGGACAGTTGCAGGTGGGAGAAGAAAAGTCATGAAGAAGAGGCTTTAGGGGAAAGCAAAAGAGGCAGAGTGGACTGACAGGGGACGGGAGGACCAGAGCTTAGGAAACCAATATAAGAAAGCAAATTAACTAACAGTGGATTTTCTAGAAGAAATAGAGAGGAAATGGGAAATATTACTACTGAGAAGGTAGGAAGAAGAAGAGGGAGAAGATAGTAGGGAAGTAAGGTAGGAGGAAAGGGAACTAAACCAGAATTTGGATACAGTATAATGGAGGCGCAATGGGAAAGGTGCCTGGCACTGAGAGAGGGGAGTGAAAGAGCAGAGTAGAGTGAGCTGTGGTGGGTACTAGGGTTAAAGTCTAAAGTAAAATGACAAAAAGAATGAAGAGGGGGGTCTGGTCTGGCAAGGGAGGTTTTGGGAGCTCAACCATATATTATGTCACCATAGTCAAAAATAAGGAGAATCCACTTTAAAACAATCTCTAGGCAGGTTGGAAATGGAATACACACTTTGTTCTTGCATAGTGCACCAAGCTTGGGGTAGGATTTATGGTGTATGGCATCAATATGGACCAATAAATCAAAATGTTGGTGCAACCATACCACAAGGTACATAAAAGAGGATGCAGCATCAATTATAGCACCAACAAGGGTGTGAAATAAAAGGAGAGGGGTGATTCTGGTAAGCCTCTGTTGGGTGCCAAAAGTCTAGAAACGGTTTGTGGCATTGAGGGACAGCTGGTTAGACTGGAACCAGCATTGAATATATCTGTGCAGTAGGGTCATGGGAATAGGAGCCAGGTGCAAAAAGGACTGTATCATCAGCATACATATGAATGGATGCAGAGAAACAAACATAGGGAAGGCCATTTAATAATATAGAAAAGAGAGTAGGCCCTGGTCAGATCCTTGAGGGACACCTGAGCAGATGGGAAGTAGTGATGAAATGGAGCTTCCCATCTGGACAGCCTGAGACCTTCTCTCAAGGTAAGGATGAAACCAACTGACAGCAGAGTCAGAGAGACTCACTGATTTACGCTTGTCCAGTAGGAGGGAATGTGCCACTTGGCCAAAAGCTTTAGCAAGATCAAGAAATATAGCAGAGGTGATCAATCACTGATCCATATCTGAGAGGACAGAGTTAGTGAGACATAGGGAGAAATAAGTGGAATGGAATTTCCTAAAACTAGACTGGAAAGAGGCGAAGAAGGAGGAGGATTCAAGGAAGGAAGAGAGTTGAGAAAGTTCAAGATGTTCCTGTAACCCAGACAGGGTGGGAAGGAGAGAGATGGGATGGAAGTTACCAGGAGAAAAGGGATCACCACTTTAGGGAGAGGTATGACAGTAGCCTGCTTCCAGGCTTCAAGGAAAGTTGCAGAGGAAAAAGAAAGGTCGAGGAGCAGGGTAATAGGCAAGGGGCTGAGTGAAGCAGAAGTTTAGGATCAAGGCCATCAGGACTACCTCCATTCTGAGGATTAAAGGCAAGCAGGGCCTTTAGGGAAGCAGAGGGAGTGGTAGAAGAGAAAGAAAGAGTGAGGAGGGGAACGCAGAGTGAGGAAAGAAAGGAGGGAATGGAGGAAGAGATGAGAGAGAAGGTACAGGTAATGAAGTAAGAGCTAAAGGAAGAGGAAACAACAGAAGGATCAGAGATGAGGGATTCACCAACCTTGGGAACAGGGGAAGGAGACTGGGTTGGAGAGGAGAAAAGGGAATGGATAAGCTGCCAGAATTTGGAGAAGTGATTAATGTTATTCAGGAGTGTGGATGCAAAATATCCAGACTTTGCAAGTCTGATGACTTTGGTACAGTACATGTGTTGCAAGGGAGTCAATAGGCCAAGGCATCTGAGCAGCCAGTGATCGTAAATGACTGCCAGGCAAGGTCTCTGGAATGGAGGCAAGTCATCACCTCAGCTGTTATCCAGGGAAGATGACAGCCCCATACTCTGATTTTCCTCAGAGTGCATGATTATAATGGAGAGACATACATTTCGACTGAAGTATTGCAAGGCAAACTTTGTATTAAAGGCTGCACAGATGGGGGGCCAATCAGATGCCCAAAGGTCATTTAGGAGAGAAGACAGGTTCAGGGACCTAAAGGACCTGAGATGGGTGAATTTGGGAGGGCATTAGGATGATGTATCTTACATACACAGTAAACCATATGATGGTCACTGAGGGCCTCGGGAAAGATTCCTGCATCTACAACACAGTGAGGATGAGATGAGAAGATCCAGTCTAACAGAGTGATTTAAAGATTTCAGATTTAGACAAGTAGGAACAGAAATTAATTGAGTCAGTTGTAGTAACTTTACATTTAAAAAAAATTTATTTGTATTGGCAGAGAACCAATTTATATTAATGTCACCGAGGATAAGTAGTTCACCTCTGGAAGAGTTAGAGCAAATAGAGGAAAGAAGTTCAGTAACTAAAGTGGGGGACATACACCAGCAATAAAGATGGGAACCAAGAAGGGAAGGGAAAGTTTAAGGAGGAGCAGCTCACAGAAAGAGGGGGAAGAGACAACAAGCACGGTCACAAAATGGATGCTGGTGAGTATGTAAACTGCAACACCACCACCCCTCTTTGTGTGATCCTGCCTGATTATGGTCTTGCCAGGGATAGTCACAGCAGATACCTGGGCCTCAGAGAAGAGACAGGACTGCAGTTGTTCAATTTTTGGGAGGATGCTTTGGATGTTTAAATGGGCAACCCTCAGTCCTTTGGGAAGTTGTAAGGGTAAAGTTGTGATGGGACCAGGATTAAGTTCAATGTCACCTGCTACCAAAAGTAGCAAAGTGACAAGGAGCTTAAAGAACCAGTATGCTAGCTGGACCAGTAACGTAGAGGGCTGAGGCATTCAATGCTTTTCTGTCTGCCACACCGGTGACCTGTGTTCATGAATGAGCACATGTTGCCAGGGGTCAGCAGGGTGGGAGATGACCAAGCATCCAATGGACTGCTCTCCTCTCCCAGGGTGGGGGGACATACTGTATCACTCCTGGGCTGCCATCTGGTGTAGCCCAGGTGGCAGTACCAGAGTCTAGAGCAGTGCAGGGGAAAAGGTTACGTAGTGCATGCGCGCCTCCACACGCACGCACTTAGGGCCCCCACAGCAGGGGAGAAAACTCAGAGGAAAAATAGTAGTCTCAGGCTACATGAAGCCCTGCCTGTCTGCCACTGCCTCACTCTGCCACTAGTTTGCTGGACCCCCAATCTGGATGCAGGATCTCCAGGTGGGAGAGGACTGCCTCACCTTCCTGGCCCCACCAGAGGGGGCAATCTGTAGGGGAATGGGACTTGGCAGACCTGAGTGGTAGTAGTCAGGTAGAAGAGACAGGGACAGGGCTGAAGCAGCTGCCCGAGACCCATGGGGGAAAAAAATCTATATGGAAAAAAACCCAAACCAGTATGCTGCCTGGCAGAGGGGGGCAGGGGAAAAAGTGATGAGGGAGAATAAAGGGAGAAAAGGGACAGAAAGTGCCAGACAGCTTTGAGATGAAGCCAAGGAGCAGGAAGATTTTGACACCTAGAACACCAGGGGGAAAGAAAGAGAGAGGGGAGAGAGGAAGAGGGTAGAGTAAGGGATGAAGAGGAGGAAAGGCTAATAGAGAGGGATGAGGATAAAACATACAAACATATGAAAGAGCCAGCAGAGGAAGGCCATTATGTCTGTTGAATCTGCTCATAGTGCAGGGTTCCTAGCTTATGCCACTGACCCTACCCCACCTGATGTCCTTCTTATGGTATGAACACCAGTATCTTACTCCATACTCTAGGTGCAGTCTAACCAGTGACCTGTAAAGGGGCAGTATAACCTAATTCCACCTACTGCTGACCCCCCTGGCTATGCACCACAACAACCTGTTGGCATTTGCTGCTGACTTTTTGCACTACAAGAGTGCTTCAGGTCACTAACTATCATCACTCCCAGCTTTTTTTCCTCCTCCTCTATTGCTGATACCTGGACACCCCCCCCCCCCAGGTAGTACTCTGTCCTTGGGTTCCTGGCTCCAGCATGCACCATTTTGCATTTCTTGGCATTGAAGCCAAGTTGCCAGATCCCTGACCATCTCTCAAGTTTACTTAGGTCTTCCCTCAGGTCTTTTATCCCCTCCATTGTGTCCACCCTCCCACAGAGCTTGGTGTTATCTGCAAACAGGCACATTTTGCCCTTAATGCCCTCCCCAATGTCATTGATGAAGACATTAAACAACACCAGCCCCAGTATCAAGCCCTGCAGGACCCTGCTGGTGACTTCACTTGTGTTGGATAACTCTTCCCCTACCTTCACCTTCTGGGTCCTGCCCTTCAGCCAGCTTTCTACCCACCTGATCATTTTCTCCTCAACCTCAAGATCAGTCAGTTTCCTGATCAACCTCTTGCTGGGCATTGAGTCGGAGGCCTTACTGAATTCCAGGAACAGGGTGTCTACCTCTGTTTGGCCCCTGTCGACTGCCCTGGTGACCCAGTCTGAGAAGTCAGTCAGATTCATTTGGCATGATCTTCCTCCCACAAATCCATGCTACTTCTCATCCTGCAGACCATTCTCCTCCATTTACCTTTACCTTGCCAGCCTCTCCTTAATTATGGTCTCCATGAGCTTGCACACAATTGAGGTCAGACTGACCGGCCTGTAGTTCCTTGGGTCATTCCTGGGACCGCTCTTGTGCAAAGGCACCACATATGCCATTCTCTAGTCCTGCAGCACCATGCCTGACTCCAGGGAGCTGTTGAGAAGGCCTGCCAGTGGCCCCGCAAGCTCCTCTGCCTGCTCCCTTGGTACCCTTGGATGTATGCTGTCTGGTCCCAGGGACTTGTCTACCTTTGGTGCTAGCAGCCCCTCCCTCCCTCACTCTATCCTCTTCTATCACCACTTCAGTGCCCCTTTCTCACCCCTACCCGCTTCTCCCCCCTGATAGCACCAGTCCTTCTTTTTCCCTAGTGAAGCCCATGCAGCAGTAATTGTTTAATACTTCCACCTTCCACCTTTCACCCATCTTCCACCAACCAGTCTTTCCCTTTCCTAAACCTAACCATTCCTTCCTTCCTGTCCTGTTTCTCACTTATGTAACGAAAGAAGGCATTCTCCCTCTTCTTAATCCCTTCAGCTATTTGGAGTTATTGTTGTGATTTGGCCTGCTGCACTACCCTACATGCCACTTTGGGCAACTTCAGGTAGTTCTTCTTATCCATCTCACTCACAGTCCTCTTGTATCTCCTGTAGGCTGACCTTTTGTCCCTCACCACCCAGGCAACCTCAGGGTTGAACTGGATGGGTGACCTTGCCCCTGATTTTTTCCCTCTGAGCCTAACATACTCTGCTGTGGCAGCTAGTATTGCTTCTTGATGACAGCTCATTTTTGGTCCACCCCATGTCCACTCTGACATCCCCCAGGTGCTTCTTTAGCACCTCTCTCATTTTCCTGAAGTTCTCCCTCCTGAAATTCAGGATTTTGGTCTTAGTGGGATGTTTTCCCTGCCCATATCCAACCGGAACCACACTGTGTTGTGGTTGCTGCCTCTCAGGGGTTCTTCTGCCACTATTTCTTGTACATGCTCCATATTAGTGAACACCAGGTGAAGCACTGCCCCTTCCCTAATGAGCTCAGTGATGCCCTGAATCAGAAACTCACTCTGTATCACATCCAGGATCACCTGACTACTGGCACAGGACATGGCCGGTATACCCCAGTCCACCTTTGGCAGATTAAAGTCCCCCACCACTACCACCTCACCATTTCTTGTACTTTCCAGCAATTGTGAACTCAGCTCCCTGGGCCCAATTCTAGAAGGGTGGCTTAAGTTGCTGTCAAGCACAACTTGCACCACCCACATAACTTCATTAATTGACCCTCACGCCCTATTCTAGAAGGGCAGGGTCTCCGTGCTAGTCCTGTGACTTGCAACATGCGGCCAGGCACGCCTAACTACAAACACACACCTGCCGAGCATGTTGCAAGCCACAACGCAGTTCGCAAGTGCCCCCCACCCCGCTAGCCACAAGAGGCCCTGCAGGGCTGCCCACCCCACTGCCCCCGAAACTCACATCAACTGCCCCACTGGGTATCCCATTCTTCCAGCCCTCTGATGTGCCATATAGAGCCCTGCAGGGCATCCCATTCTCCCAGCCCCCCAAAGTGCCATATAGAGCCCCACAGGGCATCCCATTCTCCCAGCCCCCCGTCGTGCTATATAGAGCCACGCAGGGCATCCCATTGTCCCGGCTCCCCAACTCCTCCATTGTTAAACACCCCACACGGCGGTGCTGGCATCCCCCCCCATGCCCCGACACCCGAGTCACTGGCTGAAAATGCGGCAAGCATCCTGATAAGCCCTGGTAGTCTAGTGGCCCCCCCAGCCATGCAAGCCCACCCAACACCCCCCACCCATCCCCAGCCGGCAACTGGCACAGCCCACCTCTCACCACCATGGCCAGCCACCGACTGAGTTCAGTATGGGCGGGTACTGTAAAGACGCACTCAGAAATTAATTTACTGGGGGGGCAGCAGATCCAGATACTCAGACTGAATAATCCAATGACCAGATTTTTTTTGTCCATTTCATAGCTGAAAACAAGCATGAACAGAAGAGAACAACATCAGGTGTTGTGGAGATGTGCATAATGAAGTGCAATTATATACAGAATAATATATGGGGTGGTGTGTATAACAAGAATTTTACACACACACACACACACACACACACACTCACACACACACACACGAGGAGTTGGATGCCACATAAACCCCCAGAGCAAAGCTTGAGGGGTTTATTTAGGCATCAAACACTGAGGGTGTGTGTAAAATTTTAGTTTCTGCACCACATCATATTTTATTTTATATAATTGCTGTGTTTCCCTTTTCCACCACAGCAATTATATAAAAAAAAATACATTCCTGTGCGGCCGCGGTTTGGTTAGGTTTCAGCGCAAGGTCCACGGTCACCTTTATTTAGTTATTTAAATGTTTATTTATTTTTTTATTTCAGTCGGCAGCTGAAAGTTATGTTTTGTTTCTGGGGTAGTTGATTTTCTTTTTAAATCTGAGTGGCGTTTCAGTCTCCGGCGGCAAGACAAGGTGGCCAGCGGTCCGAGTTGAAGAACTGCGGCTGGCTCATGCATGGAGCGAGGGAAACCCGGTGTGTGTTTGCCATTATAAGCACTCCTTTATAATGACAAATTGTGCCATGGGTTTCTCTGTGGGAAAAAGGGAAACGCAGTTATTATAAAACTTTTATTAACATGAACTTCTGATTTAAAGCGGCATTGAAACAAAACTGGGCAAAAAATGTACCCCACTTTATTTATTTATTTAGTTAGTTAGTTTTTATTTACCAGGCAGGTACACCAGACAAGACAATTGCCTATTTTTCAGGCACAATCTGGGAGATCACAGCAGTGGAGACTGTAACAACAATATACAAAGTACAGTGAGGGACTACACAAATGTCTAGGATTAGAGTACCAAAAACAGACAAACCACGTGTGGGCAGAGGGGGACAGTGAAAACGCAGGAATACTGAATGAATATTTCTGCTCAGTATTCACAAAAGAGGAGGGGGAAGTGCCTAATCCAATTAACAGAAGCACTCTTGATAGGGGGGTCGATCCCAGTCCTTTCACAGAACAAAGGGTTCTGCAAGAACTCCTAAAACTGAAGGTGGACAAAGCAATGGGTCCTGATGGAATTCACCCCAGAATTCTAAAAGAATTAAGGGAGGAACTAGTGAAACCACTGGCTACTCTTTTTTAATAAATCATGGGAGGATGGTGTGGTACCGAGGTCTGGAGGAAGGCGGATGTGATTCCCTTCACAAAGTGGGTCCAAGACAGAGGCAGGAAACTACAGGCCTGTCAGTCTGACCTCAGTGGTAGGGAAAGTGATGGAGTCACTTCTGAAGGAAAAGAATAGTCAGTACCTAGAGGCCAATGGAGCACAGGACCCAAGGCAGCATGGGTTCACAGTGGGAAGGTCATGTCAGGCACGAATCTAATAGATTTCTTTGACTGGGTGACCAAAGCAGTAGACCAGGGAGGGGCTGTGGACATGGCCTACCTAGACTTTAGCAAGGCATTTGACACAGTCCCACACAAAGTTAATAGTCAAATTAACCAGCCTGGGAGTGGGACCCAGGGTGGTAGCCTGGGTAAAACATTGGCTGGAAAACAGGACACAGAAGGTAATTGTAAATGGAGTCCATTCTGAAGAAAGGGGATTACTGATGGGGTACCGCAGGGTTCAGTATTGGGTCCAGTCCTTCAATGTCTTCATCAGTGACATTGCAGAGGGACTGGAAGGAAAAGTATGCCTTTTTGCAGATGACACAAAAATCTGCAACAGGGTTGATACACAAGGAGGCGTGGAAAGGATGAAAAGGGACTTGGCAAGGTTGGAGGAATGGTCAGAAGTATGGCAGCTAGGATTCATTGCAAAGAAGTGCAAAATTATGCACCTGGGGAACAAGAACCCAGGGGAAGAATACACAATGGGTGGGGAGGTAGTAACAACAACAAAAAAGGAAAGGGACCTGGGGGTAATCATATCAGATGACCTTAAGGTTAGCAAGCAATGTGAGAAGGCAGTAGGGAGGGCTGGGGGTATACTGGGATGTATAGGGAGAGGCATCAGCAGCAGAAAACAGGAAGTTGTTATCCCTCTGTACAGACAGTTGGTGAGACCCCATCTGGAGTACTGTGTCCAGTTCTGGAGACCCCATCTCCGCAAGGACATAGACAGGATAGAGGCAGTCCAGAGGAGGGCAACTAAAATGGTACAGGGTCTGCAAGAGAAGCCATATGAGGAGAGACTAAAGGAGCTTAATATGTATACCCTTGAGGAAAGAAGGGAGAGGGGGGACATGATAGAAACTTTTAAGTACCTCAGTGGAATCAACAAAGTCCAAGAGGGTAGCATTTTTCAGAAAAAGAGACTTGCAAGAACAAGGGACACAATTTAAAGACAGAAGGAGGGTTCAGGGCAATGTGAGTGAAGTATTATTTCACAGAGAGGGTAGTGGATGCATGGAACAGCCTTCCTGAGGAGGTTGTGGGGTCTAAAACTGTGGGAGAATTCAAGAATGCATGGGACAGACATAAGGCAATTCTTGTGGGGGGTAGGAAGAAATAGGCTATTGGTTAACTATGATCTGCAGCCTATCCTGTAGGTAGGGAAATGGGCAGACTAGATGGGCCTAGTGGTCCTTATCTGCCGTCAAAGTCTATGTTTCTATGTTTCTATGGTAAACATGATGCAGGTACAAGGCTGGGTACAACTAGTAAAACAAGATAACAAATACAAAATAAGTTACATACATTTAGTGGTAATCAGCAGAATGACAAGTGCAACAGCTCAGAAATCTGCTTCAGGTCATGCACTGCGTATGGACAGGTATACGAAGAGGCCTTGAACAGGAAGGAGCAGTACCCTCTCTTGAAGGCCTGGCTAAATGGACACCATCAAATCATGGCTGGGATGGAGTTCCATAATCTAGGAGCAGAGTAGGAGAAGGACAACTCCCCTAACTTAGTTCTGATTTTGAAAATGAGAAAAGAACCAGGAACATTTGACCTTAGGGGATAAGATAAACTGTCACTTATGAGAAGCAAGGCGTGGGACGATGAGGTCTGTTTAACCACTACATTATGGACGACACCTCTCATTGTGAGGTTGCATAGGGCAGATGGAGAGAGACATCCAAGTCTGGAATACAGAGTGCAGTGAAGAGTGTATCAATTGGAAGCCAAGGTAAATCTGCAGATATTATCGTAAGTCACATCCCATTTTTGCAGGACAGTTCTGGAGGCCGAGAAGAAGACAGACATCTTATAAGTGAGTTTAGGTAGCAGAATGCCTCAGGCAATGGCTGTTCAGGCTTTTGGGGTGAGATTATTACTGGTCTGGAGAAAAGCCCCAACCTAGTGTTCACTGCTTTGCTGGCAGTGGCTAGACTACATGTGCTTAGAAGTCCAGTGATGTGTCGAGCGTGACACATAAATAGTTACAAGAGGAAATTGTGGTCAAATGGATCCATTCTCACAGGTCACTGTCGAAGGGGAGTTGCAACTTTTAACTCTGGAAGCTGAGCCTAAAAGCATAGCCTGGGTCTTTGTGGTGGTTATGAGGAGCCTGTCTGAGAGAAGCAATCCTTGCACTGATTAAAAATAAAAAGACAGCAGACAGTTATGTTAGAGAGGTTACAGGAGAACTTGAAGAAGGCAAGGTCATGTACACAGAGGAAGGATGTACTGTGTGAGACTAGCATGAACCTAGTTTATATGTAGGGAGAAAAAGAGAGTCCCTGTTATGGATCTTCACTATGAAAGATTTTGTGCATCTTCCAGTTCTGTTTGGTGGTAAAATTTTCTGGTTCCTCCAATATTTGAGTATTTATAAATGTTTTTAATTTCATTTTTTTCTGATGAAGTAAAAAAGATAGATACCACATTTGGCTCATATATAGTACTGTCGACCTGGCAAGCATTAGAATTCAAAAAACATTTACTCAGTACCTAGAGGTCAGCAGGGCAAAGGACCCAAGGCAACATGGATTCACAGCAGGAAGATCATGTCAGATGAATCTAATAGATTTTGACTGGGTGATCAAAGCAGTAGACCAGGGAGGGGCTGTGGATGTGGCCTACCTAGACTTTAGCAAGGCATTTGACACAGTCCCACACAAAAGATTAATAAACAGGTTAGCCAGCCTGTGAGAGGGTCCCAGGGTGGTAGCCTGGGAAAAAAATTGGCTGGACAACAGAACATAGAGGGTAATAAACAGAGTCCACTCTGAGGAGAGGGGGTTACTAGTGGGGTACTGCAGGGTTCAGTACTGGGACCGATCCTCTTTAATGTCTTTATAGGTGACATTGAGGATGGGCTGGAAGGGAAAGTATGCCTCTATGCAGATGACACAAAGATCTGGAACAGAGTTGACACACAAGGGGGATGGAAAGGTTGAGAAGGGACTTGGCAAGGTTGGAGGAATGGTCAAAAGTATGGCAGCTTAGATTCAACGCAAAGAAGTGCAAAGTAATGCACCTGGGGAAGGAAAACCCAGGGAAAGAGTACACAGTGGGGGGTGGGGTGGGGTGAGGTACTAACAACAACAAAAATGGAATAAGACCTGGGGTAGTCATATTAGACAACCTTAAGGTAGGCAAGCAATGTGAAATTGCAGTAAGGAGGGCTGGGGGATACTGGGATGCATAGGGGGAGGCATAACCAGTAGAAAACAGGAAGTTGCTATCCCTCTGTACAGACAGTTGGTGAGACCCATTCTGGAGTACTGCGTGCAGTTCTGGAGACCCCATCTCCACAGGATGGAGGCAGTCCAGAGGAGGGTAACTAAAATGGTGCAGGATCTGCACCAGATGCCATATTAAGAGAGACTAAAGGAGCTTAATATGTATACCCTAGAGGAAAGGAGGGAGAGGGGGTACATGATAGAAACATTCAAGTACCTCAAGGGAATCAACAAAGTCCAAGAGGGTAGCATCTTTCAGAAAAAGAGATATGCAAGAACAAGGGGGCACAATTTGAAGACGGGGGGGGATGGCTCAGGGGCAACATGAGGAAGTAGTTTTTCACAGATAGGGTGTTGGACACATAGAACAGCCTTCCAGAGGAGGTAGTGGGGTCAAAAACAGTGGGGGAATTCAAGAATGCATGGGACAGACATAAAGCAATTCTAGTGGTGGGGTAGGAGGAAGTAGACTGTTGGTTAACTTGGATCTGTAGCTTATCCGAAAGGTGGGAAATGGGCAGACTGGTTGGGCCAAGTGGTCCTTTTCTGCCATGAAAGTCTATGTTTCTATGGGGCCTGATTTTCAAAGCATCAGGAATAATGCAAGGTGCTTTGGTCAAAGAGAAATGGTGCAAGGGGCTTCCTGTGCCACGCCTTGCATTATTACTGATTTTGGAAGACAACCTGTGCCAGTTGGGGGACTGCCTGTGCCAGCCAAGCTTGCACCATCCTTGTGACAAATGCCCTGGTGCACCATGGTGGAATGGGGCCTGTACCAGGGCAGTGCTGCAGCATCCTATAAAATGGGATTTTGTAATCCCCCCACAGGGTGCACAGTCTGCTACATTTCGATCAGCCTGGAGCTGGTTTAACAGCCTGTGCACCACCGCCAGAGCTGTCGGTGGCTGGAAGAGAATCTGTGTCTCCCTGTGGAAGACAGTCACTCACAGAATCCCACTCCCACACAGCACCTGGACACTTGCAGGCCACCAGTGGAGCAGCTGGCAGTATCCTGCTATGGTGGGTACCGGTGCCAGTCATGCGACTACTCCCCTCAAAAGGACCTGCAGTGTCAAGGTGGTAGCTTTGCACTTTCCCCATCAGGGATCTCTTGCCACCCCCCTCCTTCAATCCTGACTTATCCTGCTCTCCATGACCCCTGTCCTGTCCACCATGACCCTGCCAGCCTCCTAAGCGATCAGCCGACAGGTCTCCATCACTGGCCATTGATGCCACATAACCATCTCACAGCTTGTGGCAATCCCCTTCCATGTGCCATGTGCTTGACATATGGGGGCAGTTGCTGCAATTGTGTGGAGTTTGGTGCCAGGACCCTTCCTTTTACAGAATTCAGTACAGAGTCCCTGGCACACCGACGATCGATGCAAGCTGCTGTTTGCCACAGCTTGCATTGATCTAAGGACCTCTTTGAAAATTGGGCCCATGGTGCACAGCATTCTGTAGGAAGCACTTAGAAAAGTCGACTTGACAGGTATGCTAATGTTTTTATTAATTGTAGCTGAAAAAAGCTGTTTGGAAAAACATTTTCATTGCATTGTTGCTTTAAGTATGCAAAAATACTTATTTAACAATACTGAAAAAAAAAACGAATTTTATTTTTCAGAAATTTGATGTACAGATCATTGAAAGGATTTCCTAAATATTGACCTGTGGAAGGGTCCCAAACCAAGCATTTAGCTGATGTTCTTTAGAAGACACACACTTTTGGCCAACAGGTGGAGCAGTGGATCTGTCTGAAAAATCTGTTTTCTTGCATGCTATCATTAATGCAGTTTTCTCACATTACTGTTTTCTTAGTGGTGCACTTCACCAGCTCCATGGACTGCCTGCATTTTACACAGGAGAATACTTGCTGCAATGGCTACAGTATGTTTACAAAATATTTGCACAAAACTGGAATTCTCTGTATTTGTTTGTGAAATTTACTCAAAGGCAAGGCATTAATAAGGATAACATATGTTATTACTCTTTCAGTTCCATGTTTTAGCCCCTTTTTAGTGCTCCCCCATTTTGACAATCACAGCTGCCACAGAGTCACCCTTACTTGGGCTGGACAGCTTTCACAGCCCATACAATGTCTTGGTTTAGCAACAGGCAGGGGTATGTACAGTATGCAAGTAAGAATGGGAGAATTCCAGAAAGTTCTTTGTTTATAAATGTAGTTCATTTTATAAATTTCAGTTTCAAGTACAGACAAACAGAACCAAAAAACAAGATACAACAGATCAGACACATCCCAGACTATGTACAACAGCAGGGACAGTTGAGCAAGATGGAGTAGACAGGATTAGTACATTAGCTAAAACCAATTATAGAATGGCAGAGAACATTTCCAGGTTTCTCACTGGTTATTGACCACCTTGTACAGTGATGTTATCCTAGCAAAATATCACTTTATCAAGGTCCATCACACATGACCACAGCAAAGAAAACATGATCTAGCCAGAGTCGATAGGGCTGTGAAAAGCTACCAAGTTACCGAAGTTACACATGTGCATAGGAATTATTTAACACCTGTGTGTAACATAGCCATTTTTACCAAGTGACCAAAGTTACACATGTGCGTAGGAATTATTCAACTCCCGTGTGTAATGTGGCCATTTTTTGGAGGTGCTGCACCAAATTTTCAACATGGCCTTTTTGGGATCTCTCCTCATGAAGAGTGCCAGTATCATTTTGTTCACTTGTCCCAAGAGGTGATTTCACAGAGAGACCATGCAATTCTGTGCCACAGGTGCGAAAACACATTTTGGGTAAGGTGTGATAAATGACAACTGTGCTGTTTAAAAGGAGGTATGCAAAAATGGCAAAAAATGGCAATGTTGAAAATGTGGAGGGAAAATATAAAAAATTGCCAAAGTTAGTAGTGTGCGTAAAAACTGCACAAAGCACGCTTGTAATGCAGTCATTTTCTGGAATTTTTCATCAGATTTGCAACATGACCTTTTGGGACAACACCTCATGAACAGTGCCACTATCATTTCTCGAATTGGTCCTAAAAAGTGATTCCGTGCAACGACCGCGAAATCACCTTTTGGGACCAAGTAATGAAAGTAAAAATTGTCATGAGGTGGGGTCCCAAGAACCCCATGTTGTTAATTTGGGGTCAAAATTCAAAAAATGGCTTATTTATGAAAATAAGTTGAAAACCACATTGAATGGCATTATAGCACACTTACCTTTGATTCTTCAGTTTGCGGTTCAGCTTTGAAAAGTGCAGACATGTCCCAGTTGAGAGAAGATGACAGCGCCGACCTCTGGAGGTAAGTATGGGGTAAGAGAGAGCGTACAGAGAGGTGGGTGCTCAGTGGGAGGGTGGGGAGTGGGACTGGGGCGACGATGAGTGACCGTTTTCTTTTTATAGAAAAAAAACACGTCAGGGGACTAATGTTTAGAGTACAATGCTGGCAGGCAGGAGCAGGGGCCAGTGGACACTAGATATGAGTGAGAGAGCTTTCAATAAGCAGATTGCATGGTGGCCATTGTCCCTTGCCACACCACATGTGCCGAGGATCAACGTACATCCCAGGGACTAGGGCAGACAGCAGTGTCAGTCTGCTGTGAATAGGGAGAGAGACAGTGGCTAGCAGGAAAGGAGGTAGTTGGGATTGTCTCAGGTGAATTTACTGATTCAGTAGGGAATGGTAGTGCTTCTGGCATGGCAGAAGGTGTTTGGAAGGAGACCGCCTCATCTGGCAGGCTACTTTGGGTTTCTATAAAATAAAAACCAAACAAAACAAGCATTTGTCAATGCCGAATGTTTGCTTGCTGGCATTGGCAGTGGTAGTGTAGAAGTTACAGAGCTGCGTAATAGGAATGGCAGTGAAGTATTGAACTGAAGCCAACCCACCACCACCCTGCAAAGAGTGACAGGCATTGGGGTGTGCGTTTGGGTCATCAGGCATAACGGCCATGCCGTTTCACCACACCCCACCCTGCAGACACTGACAAGTGTCACGGTGTTCCTTGGGGTCTTTGCCCTTATGTGCACCCCATTCCATTAGGAAATACGGTGAGATGGGTACGATATAGGAGAATGGGGTGAACTTTGGGGACGAAGAGTCCAAGGCATACCTTGATGCCTCTCACTGGCTGCAGGGTGTGGAATGGCATGAGCATTACAGGCAAGAATCCCAAGTCACATCCCTGATGCCTGTCATTCTCTACAGGGTTGGGCGTTATGGTTGGAAACCCTAATACCTCAGGCATTCGTTGGTATTTTCACTCCAAATGTTCAACATGGTTTTTTTGTGACCCCACCTCATGAACAGGGGGAAAATCAGTTTGTTAGCCAAAAGCTGCTTATGCACAGCGACTACGGCATTTAGCACCACAGGTGCAAAAACATTCCGAACAGGATGTAAAAAATGACAGCTGTACTGTTCATGGGGAGGTGTAAAAATGGCAATGTTGCAAATCTGCAGTAAAAATATTTAAAAAAATGGTGAAGTCATGAGCATACATAGAAACCGTGCAACGCACACCCGTAATATAATTAGGTTGGGGATTTTTTACAGCAGATTGTCAACTCAGGCATTTTGGTGCCTCCGATCATGAACAGTGTCACTGTGATTTTCTTTATCTGTGCCGAACAATGATTTCCCACAGCGACCACGCATCTCTGCGCTGAAAGTGTGAACACACACTTCAGCTACGTTGTGAAAAATGACAGCTGTACTGTTCATAAGGAAGTGTGGAAAAATGTCACTGGTGAAAATCTGGACTTAAAATATTACAAAGTCATGAACTTACCAGGGTGCATGGAAACTGCGCAATGCTCACTCGTAACACAGTCATTTTATGGACTTTTGTCACCAAATTTTCAACATAGCCATTTTAAGACCTCCACTCATGAACAGTGTAACTGTGATTTTCTTAATCTGTCCCAAACATTGCTTTCGCACACCAACAGCACCATTGTGCGCTACATGTGCGAAAACACATTTTGGGTGGCATATGAAAATGGCAGCTGTACTGTTCATAAGGAAGTGTAATAAAATGGCAGTGTTGAAAATCTGGAGTGAAAATATTAAATTCTAAACTTATGAGCATGCATAGGAACTGCGCGAACGACGCCAGAAAACAGTCATTTTAGGAATTTTTCACCAAATTTTCAACATAGCCATTTTAAGACCTCTGCTCATGAACAGTGTCACTGTGATTTTCTTAATGTGTCCCATACATTGATTTCAAGACATCGACTGCGCCATTGCGTAAGGTACATGGGCGGAAACACATTTTGACAGGTTGTGAAAATGACAGCTGTAGTACTCATAAGAAGGTGTGGTAAAATGGCAATGTCGAAAATCTGGAGTGAAAATATTGAAAATTCCCGAACTTACTAGCGTGCGTAGGAACTGTACAACGCATGCTCATAAAACAGTCACTTTTTGGAATTTTTTCACCAAATTTCCAACATAGCCATTTTAAGACCTGTGCTCATGAACAGTGTCACTGTGATTTTCTTAATTTGTCCCATACATTGATAATTTGTCCCATACATTGATTTCGCACACCGACTGCGCCATTGTGCGCTACATGGGCAGAAACATGTTTTGGGTGAGATGTGGAAAATGACAGCTGTACTACTCATAAGAAGGTGTGGTAAAATGGCAATGTTGAAAATCTGAAGTGAAAATATTGAAAATTCGTGAACTTACAAGCGCGCGTAGGAACTGCGCAACGCACGCTCGTAAAACAGTCATTGTTAGGAATTTTTTCACCAAATTTTCAACATAGCCATTCTAAGACCTCTGCTCATGAAAGTGTCACTGTGGTTTTCTTAATTTGTCCCATACATTGGTTTCACACACCGACTGTGCCATTGTGCGCTACATGGGCGGAAACACATTTTGGGTGAGATATGAAAAATGACAGCTATACTACTCATAAGAAGGTGTGGAAAAATGGCAATGTTGAAAATCTAGAGTGAAAATATTGAAAATTCGCGAACTTACGTGCGTGCGTAGGAACTACACAACGCACACTCGTGAAACAGTCATTTTAGGAATTGTTTCACCAAATTTTCAACATAGCCATTTTAAGACCTCTGCCCATGAACAGTGTCACTGTGATTTTCTTAATTTGTCCCTGACATTGGTTTTGCATAATCGACTGCGCCATTGTGCGCTACATGGGCGGAAACACATTTTGGGTGAGATGTGAAAATGACAGCTATACTACTCATAAGAAGGTGTGGTAAAATGACAATTTGAAAATCTATAGTGAAAATATTGAAAATTCAGCAGAACTTATGACGTCGCGTAGGGCTAGCATTTCATTAAAACAGTGGATTTTTGGAATTTTTTCACCAAATTTTCAAAATAGGCTTTTGAGAGCCTTGTGAACACTGGCAGATGTTGTTAATCAGTCCCGAAGGTGATTTACGCAGTGATCGCGTAAATCACCTTCGGCCCGAATATCGCCATGACAGTGACAGCATTCATGAGAAGGGTCCCAAAACCCCATGTTGAAAATTTGGTGCAAAATTCCAAAAATGCCTGAGATATGCAACAAAGTTGAAAAAACCCTATCTAGCCCATTATACAGCTTACCGGCATTTCCTCAGTTCGCGGTCGGCTTTGAAAAGTGCAGACGTGTTCCCGGTCCACCGAAGATCGTCACGCCGAGATCCAGAGGTAAGTATGGGGTGGGGTGTGGGGAGGCAGGGTACGCAGTGGGTGGGTGCGGATTGTGGGAGGGGCTGGGAGACTGCGTGGGACGTTTTTTCTTTCAGGTAAAAAAAAAAAGAACTACGGGATGTTTGCCACGCTGGAGGTGGGCTCCAGCATGGCAGAAGGATGGTTGGGCGTGGAGCCGGCGGGGACTGGGTACCCCCGTCGGCCATGGCATTGTTGCTGCACGCTGTGGTGGGCACCCAGCGGCATTTGGAAAGCTTTGGGGGAAGTGCAGCACAGCTGATGGGGATTGGGCACCCTGGCTAGCAGAGTGTGTGCGTGGGGAAACGCAGTATGCGGCGCGGTGTGTGTGTGTATGTGTGTGGGGAAGCTGTGCATGAGCAGGCAATATCTTATCGCTGCTCACTGAAGCGTAGTTCCCCCTTTCAACTGTACGCCACTGCATTTTGGAGCTTGTCATAGACAGCTCCAGCATGCATTGGCAGACAGGGGCCGTGCCTACCAACACACTGACTGAATTGGAAGAGGGGGTGACACACCTCCGAAATCTCGGATGATGGCACTATGTTTCTTGCACATGCGTGCAAGCAAACATAAAAATGAAATGGGCTATTAGGAGGGTTTGTTTGATGCAGCGTGAACCATATAGCAAGAGTGGCTTGTCTGAATACCCAGCAGGGTTGTTAAATTATACGTGAATTGGAGGTATTGTGGTCTGCTGCTCAGAGACATGGTTTGGAGGCCAAAGGCTCTCGGGGGTGAGCATGAGCAGACATGTCACACTACAAGATGGCCATTCACGCCAAGCGGGTTTATTAGTTTGTATGTGAATTGGGGGTGCACTGTGGTCTGCTGCTAAAGGCTATAGCTTGGTGGCCAAGGGTTTTGATCGTGACAAGCCAAAGCTTGCAGCCTGAGTGCAAGGCAGACAGGCTAGGCCACAGGCTAGTTACACATGAATGTGGTAATTGTGGCACTCGTGGTGAATGGCGTTTTGCCATTCACATGATGGCGCCAGCTGAACTGCGCATGCATGCGATTCATGCATGCACAGTTTATGCACTGGAATGCAGAAGTAACAGCCAAAATAGTGCAGCTGTTATTCTGTAGTGGCAGATCGTGGAGCAGGGGTTCAAGCTCCATTGTGCTTTTGGAAGGATACTTCCAAAAGTCCAACGTAAGGTTCCACGATTGGCCGTTTTTTAGAGCTACAATCCGATCCCAATAGGGCTGTAGGCTCCACCCACAGCCCTAAAAAGAAATCACTCCCTCCTCTCACATGCTGTCATCAGTTTTATGGACACTGAAACACCAAACTGCCAAAACAGAAACAGACAGGTCAAAATGTATTAAAAACCCTGCATTGCTTAACTTAAAAAAAAAAAAATCACTGTGATTGCCTTCAGTCCATTTTCCACAGGCAAAATTTTCCTTTCTTGCCTTTTTTTGTTTCTAGAATAGAGGAAGTGCTCAACCCTAGTATAACCTGTTTTTCCAATTCTCTGAACAATAAGACAAACTTCTTATGTTGACTCAATACTTTGTCTTTTTTTTTATGCTTATTTTGTCCCCCGCTGACCGGCCCCCTTCCACTGCCCCCCCATCACCGCCACCGGGCTACTTACTGGCCATTGCCTCTTGCCAATTTGAGGCGCCAGTTGACCTGGTGCGGCGGGGAGACCGGCTTCATCCTGCTGGTTGGCTTCTTTTCACCTTCATTTTAATCCTGCCCCCAAGCTCGGAGCCAAGGCGTGCAATGACACCAATGGCTGAGCTGTGCACACTTCCGAATGTGGCACGTCGGGCATCTAGCTCAGCTCTGACCCCCCTTGTGTGGATTTGTTGCTCCTGCCCTCAGCCACAGCTAGTGGCCAGTCAAGCAGCGGACTCCATCCCCACCCCTCCCTGGGAGAGGAGAGCTGTCCTTCAGATGCTCGATCCTCTTCCTCCCCAGCTGACCCCCAACGACTCAGTCACACCGCGAACATGGGTCACCGGTGTGGCAGGAGGTAAGACAACGCTGCCTCAACCCTCCACGCCACTGGCCCAGCTGATACTTTGTCTTTTTATTTTTATCCAAGCACCCTTAATTTATTTCACACAGGTTTACATTTCAGGACTAACCTGTCCCTTCTTCAGAACACAATTGGGCTGCTTAAATAAACAAAAATGATAAACGTCATATTCATTGTATTGTTATGTGACCACATTTAGCATTGAGATACAATTAATAACCTCAGTGCAGGGGAACATACCTGCTTTGAGACTGAGCTGCCATTTTATTGTGCCCAGTATTTTTTAGGATTTTCGGTTCTACCCAGTTTTCTAAGAAAATGTGGGGGGGAGAACAGAAAAAAGATTTTATTTAAACTTATGCTATATTTTATATTTTAAATTTTGTTCTGGCTTATTTTATATAGATTTGTGTGAATAATCTTACACCTTAATGTTTATAGCTTGTTATCCAGTTCATGTGTGTCTTTCTCTTTCAGCTTCATTCTGTAAAACATGAATTTAATATTTATTAAATCTATAAGTTTGCTAGTTCTGTCAAGGCAAAATAAAATCAAGGACTTATTGGATGCCTCGAGTTTAAACTTACCTGTTTGTAATGTGCTAGAACATCCCTTTCCCATTTCTTACAATTTTGGTTATTTTCTTCTTGCTGGGTGTTTGTTAAATGTAGAGTTATAAAACTTTCCTGTGCCACACGGTTTCGGCTGCCATAAATCAAGACACTGTCTTGACTCTAACTCTACTTCTCTAAGCAGGTAGAAAAAGTCAAGCTACAGGCTATCATGCTGGGTGGCCTGCGTGATTAACATCACTAGTGATGTTCTCCTGCGGCTCGGTCACTAAGGAAACCACGCTTACTCCAGGATGAAGTTAGCATCTGGTGGTGCTGTGTGTGGTCCCCCTTTTATTAACATATGCCAAATGTGAAGCAATCTTTTTATGATTCAAAAAAGTACTGCTTTGATTCTCTCGGGGGGTGGGGATCTGAAACGCTGTCCACGGCTCCATTCTAAAGTGTAACTAACTTATCAGAGCTCCATTCTAATATGAAACTTACTTATCTGAGCTTTTCATTGGCAGAAGTGCTGTCTTTTATCTACAAATAGATTAGGATGGGCAAAGTGAGAGGAGATAGTGTTGTGGCACTGGTGGTATAGGCTGATCATAACCGATGCTAGTTTATAAGACTGGCTTGGGGGGAGAAATTTATTTTGGTGTGATAGTGAGGCCCTTGATATATTGTTAACTTTCTCCAAGGCTTGTTTCTAAGTATCACTGTCCCGAGAGTTACTACCATTGCCTGGCTGCTTCTCTAGGTAGATTAAGGGGTCGAGCTGCATATAACACTACAAAACCTGTATGTTGATGCCCCTGAGTGACTTTTTTGTGCTTAGCTTCTAAGCCATTTCTCGGCAGTACTCCATGTCTTCCCCTGTTCTATTAATGTCATACAAGTCTCCTGTGTGTTTAAATATTTCTCTGTATCTGTCTCTTGTTGTGAGCTTTTTCCGGGCCTTTTTTCTAAGTAGCCCTGTCCCAAAAAGATCAGAAGCCGGTAATGTGCATGCCCGGAGTCACGGCTTACATTGTTGCATACAAAATAAAACAGGTTACAGCTCTTGTTTGTGAATAGGACTATCTTTGCACTGCTCTGTGTTCTCGCTGGTTACAAATAAGACCTCTTCCGCATATACTGTAGGACCAAAAATAAGTAACTCATTCATGACTGAGTTCCCCCTTGGCTCTTGGCCATTCTTGCATGTGGACGCGTGGAGATGACATTTCGGTTGGGATGATCAAGATGTAATTTTGACAAAAATAATAAATGTATAGCACTTCTGTACAAATATGTTGCTATTTGTGCATTTCACATTAGTAAAGCTTGCTCCAGACACCTTCATTTTCAGCCTTTTAAAATAGTCCCAAATGCTGACGGTGTCCCTTTTAGCACTTTGAACTCTGGAAAAGTGCCATGTAAGTAAAGTTCCTATCCTATCCTGCCTGGCAGTTGTTTGTAAGCAGTGAAAAGGGCTGATAGGGGTGCTATGTGAACCTCACTCATTTTCTGTTTTTTAATTGCTGGCCAAAGGGGTATGTAGGTATCAGTAGTCTCTGACAGGTCAGGGGCCACCCATTTAAAATATTTCCCCACCTGACTGGCCCAGTAATAGACTGTGATATGGGGAGGTCTGAGGCTTCTTGCAAGTTTAGGGGCTGCCAGCTTATAATAAGCCTATTATATAGCCTTGTCTGTCCAAATAAATCTGGAGATATTGGTGTGAAGTTTCTCAGCCCAGGAGGTACTGTAAGTAGGAATACATTTAGCATATGAAGAGGGCACACGATACTTGGCAGGACATTCCCTTTGATTATATTAATCCTACCCCACAGTGTTAATGGAAGAGATCTCCAGTGGTCAAGGTCTTCACCAGTTTAAAGGAGGAGGTTGTCAAGGTTTAGCTTTTTTAACATTTTGGGGTCTCTGGTTAGTTTAATGCCTAGCTAGCGAAGTTGTTTTGGAGCCCATACTAAACCTAATTTTGTGATGTTGTGCTTTAAAACTGATGCATTAAGTGGCATAACCTGTGTTTTGTTTGTATTAAGTTTATATTCAGATAATTTCCTTAAGTCAGCTATGGTGGCAAGGGTTTCTGCGATAGACATAGTGAGGTGGAATACATGGAGCAGAATTTCGTCCACATAAACAGATACTTTAAATTCTCTGGTGCTGATAGGAATACCCATGATAACTGGGTTTGCGATGAGTTTCCTAGTATGGGGCTCTAAATATAGATTAAAAAGTAGAGGGGAAGTGGGCAGCACGGCCTTGTACCCCCCTGTATAGGGAGAAGGATGGTGAGAAGACTCCATTACAGTAAATGTGGGCATTGGGCTTAGCATTTTATGAATTCATATGGATGACTCGATTCTTGAAGGCATCTGAATGCTGCAAACCCCAGATGCACTGAATGCACGGCACATGGGGCTCAAAGCACTCCCCAGCCAGCACTCGGGATTCTGAATCCCCTCGTACGCCACATACCATGAGTTTGACCAGTTTTTGCTGGTTTGCTGGTCTAGCTTTGAGGACCTTTTTATGAGGATTGTGCCACATATTTGGTGCAAGCTGCCATAAAAAAGGGTATTGTGTCACAAATGCACATGACCTAATTAGAACTGGGCACAAGATGCACCAATGCAGTCAGCGCAGTGCAGGGTTTGATGCAGGGCTTGTGCAAGCTCTGCATCAACCTATGAGAATCGAGCCCGGAAAGTTTAATTTCTGGAGAGTGGCAAAAAGGAAAGACCAGGAGTCCATGTCAAAGGCCTTCTCTGCATCCAAGGACACTAGCACTACAGAGATTACTTGATTCTACAATTCAGAGAAGAAGTGCGCCAGCTTCCTTAGGTGATATGCTGATTGTCTAACTGGCATGAAGTTGACTTGTCCATGCCCAGTCGGGCTGCCCTGACACCACTAAGTCATTCAACCAGTATCTTAGTGAGGATCTTCATATCCTGATTGATAAGGGACATGGGTCTCAGACTGTAACTAGTCATGCCATCTGGATCTTTCCCAGGTTTCAGCAACAGAGTGATCATGGCTGCTGAGAGGGTGGGGTCTGAGATGCCATGCTCAGATACATAAGTAAATGTTTTGGCTAACAGGTGTGTTAGGTCTGAAGAGAAGGTTTTATAGAAGTTGACCATGAAGTCATCCGGTCGTGGGGCCTAGTCAGGGGCAAGAGCTTAAATAGCCAGTAAGGTGTTGATCTGTGAATTGTATTGGCTATGCTGGTTTTATGCTCAAGCATGACAGAAGGTAATGGGATTGAATCTAAGTAGGAAGACATCTCCTGAGTGTCAGGTGGACTCATTTGCAGTCCATATAATGAGCTATAAAAGTTGTTAAATTCTTGGGCAATGTCTCTGGGTGCATTTCTTGTCCTACCATTGGATTCTGGTCTGATCAGTGGGCTAGGCAGCTTCTTGTTTTTTTAAGCCATAGGGACTTAAATTCCCCTGCCTTTTCTCCCTGATCCATGTATTTGGCATGTTTTTTAAAGATGGCATGTTCTGCCTTCTCTTTAAGTAGTTTGGCATACTGATCTTATAGTGCGAACGGGGAGGATCTGACTTGATCAAGTGTGGAGGATTTTAGTTCGGCTTCTATGTCTCTCAATCAATCAATCATAATTTATTTATATTGCACTTTTCAAAAGCCAAAACGCAGCACATAAAAACATACATCAATAATAAATAGAGACTAAGGTATAAAACACAGTTAAAAAGGCAGCAAGAAAAGGGCTAATCAAAGGCTGATACAAACAAAAAACTCTGATTTTGGATAGCAGTTCAGCAGCCTTTTCTTGCCTGTCCCTTTTTCTCTTGTAAGCTAAGCAGATTAGCTGATCATGAATTGTGCATTTAAAAGCTGCCCATTCCATATCCAATTTGTCAATAAGGCCTGAACTGTTTTGTACAAATGCTTTAATGTAATCCTGGAATTTCTTGATTATAAATGTATCTTTTAGTAGCTAGTTATTTAGCTTCCAAGAAATGTATTTATCCAAACCCTGCATGAAGGCATACTGCAGCCAAATTGAGGAGTTGTCTAACAGTACCCTGGGTGACAGGCCATAGGAGTGTAGACTGTGGAGAATGTTGTGGCTGATGAGAAAAAAAAAATCAGTAGTAGAGTACAAGATATGCACTGGTGAATAAAAGGTGAACTCTTTCTGAGCAGGATGGAGAATTCTCCAGGGGTTACAGACCCCAAGGAGTCCATCAGGTATCAGAGAACACATTGTTTGAGGGACAGTCCTGCATGTTGCCATCCTGCACTATCTGTGTCCAGAGCAAAGACCAAGTTCCAAGTCTGACCTAAAATCACTGGTAGGTATAGAAACAGAGATTCTGCATTTGTGAGAGACATAAAGAAGGCAGGGGTACCTAATCAACATTGGTACACTAGCCAGGAGAACTTCAATATTATTTATAAAGCCTATCAATAGAGAAGGTACCTGCCCTCTCTGTCCTCAATGCTTTAAGTATTGCAACACCTTGTAGCTCTGTTGATCAGCATGGCTTCCCCTCTATTGCAGGTACAGTCCTCTGCCCCATATGCTTGTGCAACCTATTTCCATCTGAATAAGGAATCATTAGCTAGCATGTTTGTTTCTTCTTAGAACAGAATATGAGCACCCAGCGACTTATCATACTTTAAAAGCTGGTAGAATTTGGCTTGAGAATGTGCCTCCTTCACATTCCAAGATAAATAGTTAACACTTGTACCCATAAATACTCTTTATCTTATTTGACTGTATACCTTTAACCTTATAACAAAAGTTCCCTATATTTGTCCAGTAGTTACAATCATTGCCACCACCAGGCTCATGCCCCCCAATCCCCTATTCTCCAACATGTTTAAACACATAACATATAACAGGGAACAGAACTAAATAACAATCAACAAATATCTTACCCAGTTAGGTAAGTCCTCCCTTGGTCCCTAAAGTACTCTCGTATCTGTCTGGGCCACAGTAGTCTCAGTGGAGAAAAACTCCACCCATGCTTCTTGTGTATTCCAAGTAGTCCCTGTGAGGCTGGCCATGCATTGCTGGAGCTAGAAAGGGTATCTTCTTGACTATGTTCAGCAGTAGTGGTAATGGGCCCAGAGGGCCTTTTTACCCACTCTGGAGCTGACATAGCCTGCTCCTTTTCCTGTTGAGGAACCCTGTTGGAAACACAGTGCAGTGTGGTGTAACCAAAAGGACTGCAGCTTTGTACCATAAAGTTACAATCTCCTGAACAAAACTGCCTACAACATAACACACGATATCTTGGGCATTTCATTAAATGGGGCCAGATCTTCCCTCTGGTACCCCTGAAAAGACATAAATGCAAACAACGTTAATAAAAGGTGTTCACCCTGACTCCCCCACAACTGAGTTATCACCCTATTTATTTATTTAATTATTTTGTTAGTTGGGTGGGCCAACTGAGACATAGGAGTCTTTTTTAAGGGGTGACTTAAATGAATAATATAGAACAATCAAACTATACTAAGTCGAGATACAAGATTACAGAAAAAATACATTCAGCAAAGCTTGAAATACCAGTACATGGTCAAAGTATTAATAACAAACTTTACACACACAATAAGGGCACAATCTACTATTGTTTGTAACTTGTTTGATCTGTCATCTCCCGGGTCATGAATGAAAATAGGCAATCTTGTCTAGTGCACTTATCCAGTTACCAAAAGCAAATAAATAAACAGATCAGAATTGGGAATTTACATAACCCAGACTGTACAAACAGAGGCATTTATAATAAAAAGAGTAAGAGTCACCGATCGCAGAAGCAAAGGCTATGCTCCAGCAGGACAACTTTGCATCCTTTCTTAAATCCACGAAGTGAAGAACAGTCTTGTAGGGTAGATGGTAAGGAGTTCCAGAGGTAAGGGTGCTGAAGTTGCAAAATACCTCTTGCCACAAAGGATCTCACTCTGGGTACCTTTAATAAGGTATTGCTGTTGGAGCCCAAAGCTCTCCTCAAGGATTTAATTGTCAGGATGACACATAGGCTAGGGGGAGGGGAGGGACCCATGACACGCTTAAAGGCCTAGCAGAGGAGAGGGTACTCTAAGCAGCCCTCCAAAGAGTGCCAGTTCAAAGAGCAAAATACGTCACAATGGTGCTCATTGGGTGGGTTCTGAAAGCAAAATGACCAATTTTAATTGTAGAGAACTCTAAGCTTGTTGAACTCAGAGCACTTCAGGGATTGTAAGATAGGAGCACTGTATTGCAGTAGGGAAAACAAGGTACTGTTTGTGTTGACTAATCATGAGTTCCTAGTTAGGGAAACTGCCAAGGTGGTACAGTAGATCAGTTCTTTGGTGGAGGGTTTTGGTTAGATAATCAGCATAGGTTCTAAGGGAGAGTTCCTGGTCCAGGGAAATCCAAGGTATTTGTTCAACTCCACCAGTTGTAAGTATCAATAAATGAAAAAGTACATGGACTGTAAAGGATATTGAGACCCAGCTACTGAATTTAGAGCTGTGACTGTCTTTTCAGCTTGTATCCAAAAATAATCCTTTCTGTGTTCCCTAATGGAGTCTTCAGTTTTCCAGAAGACATCAGCTCATATACCATGGGAAAGGACCAAGTAGTTCTTGAAGCGAAAGTCTCACAAAGGATTGTCCTGGGTACCAGCTTGGAAGAGTGCTCCATCAAGGGAGCTAAGGAAGAAGTCAGCTAGAAAGTGAGTTGTATGGTGTTATAGCAGGGCTCGTCAGTTGAAGAGATCGTGCTGACAGATCACAAACCTTGTGTTGCATAGGCTGTGAGGGAGAACTGTTAGTCTACAGTTAATGCAGCCTACAGGTAGTGCTGAAGTTGAAGTGGTGGCTTTGGGTAGGAGAGGGGGACAGTAAGCAGAAACAGATTAGTATTTTATTAATAATGAAACAGTCACAAACAGTAAACTGTATCTTCAGTTTCTAGAATGCTTAACAAGTGCCAAGTTGCAGCATAATCCTGCCATGCTCAATCACTTTCATCATGGAGCTGATCTTTATGCAGGAAAGAGATTTTTGTAAAGTTTAGACAAATCTTTTTTGGCATCAGATGTGATTAAGGATTGTTTATCACCATCCTCTGTGGATACCAGAAGTTGGGTAGGATACAGGATCCTAAATTTTATCCCTGCAGTAAACAGCTTGCTCCTGATGTCTTTGTATTCATTCTGCTTGTATCACACCTGCAGGATAAGATTGTTGCAGATGAAAAGTCTGTTCCCCTCCCAGCTAATTTCTTTGGTTTCCCTCACCTTAGTTTGAACATATAATTTGTTGATGTAATTTAATAAGTGGAGGACAATGGGCTGGGGTCTCTCTTCTGCTGCAGGCATGGGTCATAAGGTGTGGTGAATCCACACAACAACATACTAGGGCCCATGTGGTGAGGGACTGGCAACTTTCTCCAGCAGCTTTTGCACAAATTGAACTGTCTGGCTCCTCGGCTTGTTGGGGCAGCCCAGCAATTACTAAATTGTTTTGGCAGCTTCTGCCCTCCTGATCCTCCATTCTGTCCTCTGATTTGTGTAATTTCCTCCACATGCTCACTAGAACAGCTTCAGTTCTATCTGCCTATTCTTCAAGGTTGCTAATTCTGGGTGTTGAAGACCCACCTTGTTTGAGCTTTGAGAGCAGGTTTCATTGTTTTAAAGTTGACTGCCAGATTTAGATGTGTATCTGATCGATCCCAGTTCTTTGAAGAATCAGTCCATGGTTGTAAGTTCAGCCTCTCTCCAGGAATGCTAGTGGGGAATCCTTCAGCTTTTGCCTTCTTGGTGGTTGAACTTGTGCTAGGAGAGGTGGCAGTGTGTTTGTCGCACCCATAAAGTGCACTTCTGCTGCCATCCTGTCATCAAGTTTGGCATGTTAGATGCAGAATTAAATGTAATACAGTTTGATAGTTTAAAGGCATTTTAGTAATTACAGCTGAACAATTGTCTAAACTAATGCCATGCCTTGAGGAGTTGTAGGAAGAGCTGCTTCTCCTCACTGTGCCATCACGTGACACAGCTGACCTACAAAAGGTTCTAAGGTTCAGAAAGATGCTGATAAGCCATAACAAGTTTTAATAGTTATCTGAGCCTTATCAGAACTTTCAGATCCTTTTCATTTAAAGTACAAAACGTCTTTCAACCATCATTCCCTCCCATAAGCTATTGTCAGCAAAGGGAAAGAAATCTAAAACCAACTTGGAGTGCTACTACAGAAAATATAACTATTGTTTTATAGCTAGTTAGCATCCCTTGTGTAACACCACGGTGAGTATTAGCCCTTCATAGAGACTGGGCTCATAGGGCCCTTTGTCTACCTTCAACCTTCTTTTGAGATCTTACCACCACCATCACCACCAGCCTTCTTTCTAGATAAAGAACTGCTGGGGGAGTATATCAATCTCCCAAAGCAATGTTTTAAAAAATGATCAGAACCTTTTCAGAATCTAAAAAGAAGTTCTGAGAAGGTTTTTTTACAGAAAATTGCACAGATTCTGAACTTATCCAAACCAATTCTCTTATCCGTTAACACAAGTGTGGCACAGAATGTACCCTAGATTTGCAGGAGCCAAACGCTTCACCTAATTCTTGCACCTACTCCCCAAATAGCCTCTGAATGGGATTATGGGGTTAATACCCAGACCTTCATCTCACATGTGGGAGCAGGAATGAGGAAAAAATGGTTGTTAATGACCATGTCATCAACAGACATCTTCCAATGCTTCCATAGGTGTGGAGGTGTTGATGGGTTCTTAGATTCAGACCTGAATGTGATGCCCTGAGTCCAAGACTCATACACACTGAACCCTCTCCCCAGTACTGATAAAGGAAAGGAAAGGAAAGAAAAATGTTTTATGTAGCGTTTTATGCAAACTGTATCCCAAAGCACTTTACATTTGGGGGGGGGGGTGTTTCTACCATTTTAGTCCACATGAAGATGTAAAGAACAAAGAGGCAGACTAGAAGAATAACATAGATGTTATGAAAGAGGAGGAAAAGCTACTTGTTTAGGATCACACAGTGTGTAACTGTCTTGACTTGCTCAGAGTCACACAGGTGAATAACTGGCAGATGACTTAGAGTCATGCAGTGAGTGACAGTGGTGAGATTCAATCATGAGTCTTTAAGGTCACATCTTCATTATCTTAGGCTAACACCCTATCCCTCTCCTCAACCCTTAATAATCATCCCCACCAAAAATGTCACCCATACACCCTAGTCCTCTTCTCCCCTCCTCTTACCTTGATAAAATTGTCTGAGGAGGGACAACCACATGTGTCCTCCCTACCCATTCTCTTTGAGTGGTCTGGGCTCCTCTTCCCACTATTAGGGAGCAAAGATGGCCATTTGTGCCACCATCATCTTAAATAAATTACAGGGCCAGTCTTTAAGGAGCACATACATGGGTGACCTGACCCCATTATCTGTTCATGCCTTCCATCAATTATTGGCATCCAGCCCATCTCTGCCTCATCACCCAGTCTTCGTCAGCCCCAAGGTTACCTAGTTTAGTTAAAGTAATTATCTTACACAAGTCCAATGTAAGGCAAAGATTCTCATGCTCTGCATGTCCTAGTCAGGCCAAAATGCCAGGAATATCTGCAAGGCTCTACTGGGCCTGGCAGTGAGATGCTGAGGATGAGGATTGCTCTGCCTGCTATCCACTTCAGTCCCAAATGGGACTGCCCAATTTAGTAATCCCAAATAATGAAGTGAGTGACCAGGAGCTTGAAGAAATATTGAGTGGCTGTTGTTCACTTCAGCCCCAAATCCCAAATAATGAGGACACTGACCAGGAACTTGAAGAGATCTTGGCCAATAGGCCTGCATCAGATGCTCAGCCATCAGACCAATTTAGAGACTTTCTGTTAAATATTATGAATGAATTCTGAACATGAAAACGAAATGAACTTTCTACTGTAAAGAATTAGCAGGCAGCCACAAGCATGAATACCCTGTAATTTGATATCTCCTGCCTAGACCTACTATTACTCAATGCTGTGTTTAACAATTCAGCTATTCAGTACATATTCATTATAATAAGGCACACTAACCGCTTATAATGATAATGCATGCCTATTTACAATTATGATGTATGCCTAATATTTTTATTGAGTGCAAATCTTTTACTTTACAAGTATTAAATACTTTAAACAGTTACAAATATTTTACCTTACAAGTATTAAATACCTTAAAAAAGTTACAGTAATGAACTACATGTCAAATATTTTTAGATGTTTTTCTCTCTTGTAAGAGGGGTAACCACAGAGCAGCCAGATGTCGTCATGGGCCACTGCACTCCTTTGTCGCCTTACTACTCTAGGTGGGGCATTTTGTTTGCAAATGTTATTCTAGTTCTGTGTTCAACTGAGTCCCCTTCACCATGCTAAGGCCTTAGTCATGACATCAAAAGTAAAAACAGCATTCTATTTTTTCTTGCAGAAAAACCCTTCTGGTCAGATGATACAAGACACTGTACTGAGTAGAGAACTAGAGAGCTGTACTGGAAGAGCACTATTAGTAGGGATCTACCCACCCAGCAGACTGCCTTGACAATCTATATAAACTCAAAATCAACTCAGTCAAGGTAAGAGGAGCACAGAAGAGAATCCTTACTCCCAGGGCCTCATCTTGACATCTGGTTGACAGTGGTGCGGTGAGTTTTGCTTATTTACTCTGGCATAGGAACAGAGAGGAAATGCTTGGCATGGTTTTAATTTTTTTTTATTTCTTTATTGCATCTAAAGTAAAGGAGCCTGTTTCTCCTTCGATGGAATTGTTAATGTTATATTTTGCTTGTACTGCTGTTCAGAATATTACATTTTCAAATATAATAAGTGAAAGATAACTTTTGAGTCAATATGGCATCTCCTGGTATTCCTTCTCAATTAAATAGTCTCACCGTTTATAACTCCATAGATGTATTACGTAAAGGCAAACTAGTCTTTGATTGTTGCTATGTATGTTATGCAGGTACTTTAAAATTAACTACTGAGAGTTATGCCCATTTACAAAATTGTGACAGGTTAGAATGTACAGCCCTATTACACCAATATGTAGGATGGTGATTTTGTGATCCATCCAAGTCTGACCTCTGCAGGGTATTACATTGTCACAGACATCACAACAAAACTATGGACAGTATACAGATTAGGGTATTTCAACACTTGGGTAAGTCACACTGTCCCAAAGCAAATTCCCATTGTCATGATTACAATGGTGACTATAATGAATTCAACATTTTCAGCCACAGGGATAAAATAGTTGGAGTCAGTCAGACAGATGGAGACATTGTTGATCTGGGATGGCTTCAAGACCCTATTAATCCAATAGGACTCCCAGCCATGCTTATTAGCACACCTGTTAAACTTTATCCCAATCTTACTGAAATGGTAGTTGGGATGTCATCTCTCGAAGGTCAAGACGTGGCTGAAAGGACACATGTTGCACACAGAGATGACTCTGGAAGTCATGCCGGGGATCAGGGAAAAAATCCTGGCATCTCAGGATCTTCTTGCTATATTGGACATAAGTAAAAAGATTCATTTTACTTTTTGTCAGATGACTTTGATGTGGACAAGGACTGGGTAGGGAGACTGGTGGGACTGAGAAGGGTAGAGAGGAGTGTTTTGAAGATGGGAGGAGAAAAGACTCAGAAGTGTTTGTTGGGGAAGGGGTTGTTTCTGTTCTGAGGCCACCTAAGAAAATAGAATCACTGCCTGACTCCACCCCCAACATTCTGGCCACCACACACACTCCCCAGATCCCAAAGTCAGAAATAATAAAAGGTACCAGCAAAAATTGACTAATGAAAATTTTTTTTTTTGGAAAAATGATTGAAAAAAGCCAACTAACCTGGTGGATAATATATAGAGCCAACACTGGTTCTTGGATCTTTCATTAGTGCTTGAAACAGTATGTAATGGTGTGAGGGATCCTGATGTGAAGAGCTAGGGGTGAGGAAGGGGTAAACCGCTGGGCTATCAGAGTGCCTGATAGTCAGCAAGCAATACGTTTTGTCCTAGGATCCAGTTACATTTTGACTAGTTAATCAATATGAAAGAATTTCATCCAAGGAAGGATATTTTTTGCCAGATGTTTAAAACTTGTAGAAATTCATCTAGTTTACAAATCAGTTTTATGAAATTGATATCTTTTTCACATGTAGATTTTCTCCAGCTTTTTTTCTGTGAAATAGGTACAGGTGTAGTGATTGTGGGGGATAATCTCTGAGGCACTCCAAGATCCTTACAGCTAGGGTTATGCACACTTATCAGGCTGCAGATGCACATGTGACTTCAAAAGTGAAATCCAACCCACCTTGTCCTGAGACCTGGTCAGAATAGTTTAGTTTTAAATTTTCACCTAACCATACTGCAGCACCGGATCAAAGCTCCTGCTTTCAACAATTTATTTTTTTGACCCAGATCATGATTTCTACAACCTTTCTCAGGTATGATGCTAGTATTTTCAGGCTTGTGACGAACCAATTGTGCCTATGTCTTATTAACAGAAAAGGACTTCTTTGCTTTTAACTTTCTCTAGAAATGTTTTTCTCTATGGGTCTGGCTGCTTCTTCTAGCCAGGGTCAGCACTGCATTATCTCATCGTTGGGAACAGGTTAGTATCAATAGGTGGCTGTTTAATTGTGCTTTCAGTTGTGCCTCCTGTTTTACATGAGCCTTGCCCATATTTGAATTTGTTGCTCAACCTCTTTTAAATGCATGCAGATGCCTGGACAGCGTGCTGGTGCACAAGCGTGACCCCTCATGCGGGGCCACACAATATGCTGCATTGGAAATTGCAGTAGAGCGATTCTCTGCTAATGGGGCTCTCTTTGTAATCCTGAAGTGCCTGTGATGACCTAAACCTGCTACTAGAAGTTTCAGGAACAGACACTGTTCCACATCATCTCAGAGTGCCTTGGATACATTTATGCTGCTGTCTGGTTCTAAAACTCGGTGTCATCCTGGAATTATTGCTAGTGGTTCCAGGAGCAGCCACTGCCCTCTTTGTCTAATGAAGATTTACTGTTGATGTGTGCTTTGGTGAGATTATGGACTAAATAAGCCGTTGGGTGAGGCATCTCTCACAGGCTACAAAATGGTGTATGTGCCATGTTACAAGGCTGATCCCCCTTCTTCTATCTGTGTAGTTACTTCTGCACATGCTTCTCCATCCTCATTCTCCTGTGAAGTCCTCCTGCATTGCCGCCAATGTCTCATGTTATACATCGAGTGTCGAGATGTGGCTGCTTGTGCAGATACTCGGGCACCATCTTGGTTATGGCACATTCTGCCAGGAGCCCTGAATTTGGATCAGCTCACCTTGGAATGCTTCTCTGTGTGTTCCAGTACTTGGGGGCAGTCCATATACTACTACCTCTTCCCTTTTCAGCCACATGGTTGTGGGATATCATGCCATTGACTGAACTAGCTGCTGAGCCTCCACAGCCAGAAGTGAATCAATCCACATCACTTCTGGTGGCAATTTTATGTGAGGCAGCTGTACTGTGTGGCTACTAAGCATAGCGCTATTCACTGGCTGACACAAGAGACTGGACTGTCGACAGATTGTGCAATCCAGTCTGTCTTCAGTCCAGAGGGGCATTTTCACAAGATAGGTGTGATGAGTTTGCTCGCTTTTTTGCAGATAAGGCTGCCATCATCAGATCTGGAATCTGTCCAGCACCTTCCATTAGGTGTTGCAGAGGTCAGTTGGAGGTTGTGAGTGCCTGGTTTACCTGGTCTGACTTCGGCTAGCTGGCAATCACTGACATTGTAAGGATTATCCAGTCTTTGCAACCAACCTGCTGTAGTCTGGACCTGGGCCCAACACGCCTCCTCATGGGGTGTGTTGAGAAAATCGTCCCAGTCCTAACCAAGATAGTCTGAAGGTCATTGGAGAGGGGGGTGTTTCCTGACCCCTTGAAGGAAGCAGTTGTACAACCGCTTCTTAAAAATCCTTTCTAGACCCGTACTGTCTGGCTAACTACAGACCTGTCTCTAACTTGCCCTTTGTGGGTAAGGTTATTGAGAAGGTGATTGCATTGCAGCTGGAGAATCATTTAACCACCCATGATGTCTATGATCCCTTCCAGACTGAATTTAGGAAGAGACATAGTGCCGAGGCAGCACTTGTCAAGGTACTAAATGATCTTCTACTAGAAAGAGAGATTGGAGGACTCATTCGATCTTGGTCCTCCTTGATCTCTCTGCAGTGTTTGACACCGTGGACCATGGTTTGTTGTTGGAGCATCTGCAGCTGATCTGTGGACTGTCTGGTACAGTCCTCAGGTGGTTTTGATCTTTCCTCAAGGATAGGACTCAGAGATTGGTTTTGGGGTACCGCAGGGCTCCATCCTGTCACCCATGTTGTTCGCAGTGTATGTGCTGCCATTGGGAGACATTGTTAGGTGTTATGGTCTGAGTTTTCACTACTATGCAGATGATACTCAGCTATACATGTCTTTTGTGCCTGAGCAAGATGACACCCTCTCAGTCTTAAATAACTGTGTCTCCGAGATCCAGGATTGGATGAGTGCCAACTGGCTGCGCGGGTGAACTCGGATAAAACTGAAGTGTGGGTGGTGGACCCAGATCACCCAGTGGTGGGATCGTTGGCAGGACAGCTATCCAGGCTTTGGCTCAGTGGCATCCAACTGATGACCTCTGACCAGGTGCAGAATCTGGGTGTTATTTTTGATGATGGTTTGACGCTTAAATCTCGGGTGTCAGCCGTTGTCAAGACCTCATTTTACCATCTGAGGAATATCACCTGGATAAAACACCTGGTCACAGCTAACAATCTTCTAACTTTGGTTCACGCCTTTGTGACCTCCCACCTTGACTACTGCAATGCCCTTTACCTAGGGCTTCCAGGGGTTGATATCTGCCGCTTGCAGCTGGTGCAAAATGCAGCGGTTAGGCTGTTGACTGGCACTTTAAGATCTTGCCACATCACGCCTGTGCTCTGCAAACTGCACTGGCTGCCAGTACATTGGTGAATCACCTTAAAGGTTGGGTTACTGACCTATAAAGTCCTACAAGGGCAGGGACCCCGCTATCTGCAAGATCTCCTGAGTCTCTACTGGCTCCTCCGCCCTCTCTGCTCCTCTGATGAGCATATCTCTCAACCTCCCAGCACTAAAAATCATAGCACTGGCCTTCAAAAATCATAGCAAAGGGTCAGAATGTGGAGCACTTTCTTATTTTAAGCACTATTATGTTTACAGATAGTGGACCCCATATAGTAAGTGATAAGAAATGTTTCTATCAGCTTAGTTCAAGGATTTAATAGTTTGTGTGTCCAGAAATAGCTCTAACATTATGAGAAACATTGGTAAACTTGTGAGGAGCAAGGGTAAATTTGAATGTGAAAATCATAGCGCTATGCAGAATTCATGGCAATTGAGAGGTATGCTGATGAGAGATTGTTAAGAGATTCCCAGGGTTCAACTGAAGACCTCGGGGACCTGCTCTTTTGGTTTTGTGGTCCCTACCCTGTGGAATTCACTACCTTGCCGGGTGAGGGAGTGCTTGACCATCCAGAGCTTTAAAAGTGCTCTTAAAACCTATTTATTTACCATGGCCTTTCCAAATTGAATTGTCTGTGATAGTTCATTTAAATTAAAGTTAATTGATGTACTTAACTGAGTTTTAAAGTGACTGGGAATTTTTAGATATTATGAGATTTTAAATTGATTGTTTTATTTGTCTGTGTTTTCCTTACTATTGTACAAGCACTTTGGTCAAACGTGGAATTGCAATTTTTTTATAAATAAAGATTGATATGATGATATGAGACCATGACGTCACTTCTGACAGCCATGTTACCTGTGTCTCCCTTTCGCTCTGAACAGTCAAGTTATTGCACCATGTAAGCTACACTATTACACCACATATCAATTAAATGACATATAGCAGGGCATTTTGGTATCCTATGCAATACCACTGCACCATGCCTTACCCAGAAGGGGTCAAGGTGGTGCAGACAGGTCACCTATGCTACTGTGGGGGCATAGCCTGCACAGACATGATGGCGGTGGCGATTTAGTTCAGCTCCCTTGGCATCAAACTTGAAATTGAACTTAACACAGATTCCAACACAGGTTGAAATTGCTTTTGATAAGGGAACGATAGCGACGGCTTATGGCATCCTCCAAATCTAAAAACCGATGGTCAAAACTTCAGTTTGGGGCTGCAGAACTTAAAAAAGATCAACACAGCACTCCAGATACTTGCACATGCCAGCAGACCCCAGAAGCAGTGGCAGTAGAGCCTGGTATGTCCACTCTAGAGCGCTCACTAGTGGGGGTGCCATCCACATTGGAAACTATGCAACATGAGATGAAGGCCGGCTTCACTAACATTATGGCCCAAATAATGCACTTGCAGTCAGTAGTGACTGGGCTCATTGAAACAACAACAAACCACTCCACACAAATAGGAGAACACCAGCCAAGAGTAAGTGATCTTGAGGACTTGCTAACTATGGTGACCAGAGAAAGGTCTAACTACGTGGAGTCAATCACGGAGCTACCGGAGTGCATGGATGACAAAGAGAACCACTCTCGTTGTTAAAATCTCTGCATTGTGGACCTCCCAGAGGGTACTGAGGGGAAGCATCCAGCTTCAGGCTTACACCAATGGATCACAAAAAACCTTAAATTACCACCGGAGGCTGAAAAGTTTGAAATTGAATGGGCGCAGAGAGTGGGCCCTCCCCGTAAACCAACTGACCTCCCGCGGCATTGTCTGATCAAATACCTGCATTATACAGACAAAGAATTGTTCCTAGATGCACCTAAAAAGCAGGGATCGATCTTGGGCGGCAATTCCAGGGTGGCGGTCTGTCAGGACTACACCTGAGACCTGCAGGGGAAGTGCCAAAAGTTTAATTTGGTAAAGTCGAATCTCCACTCGATGGGATTGTCGTTCTCCTTTTTTTATCCAACCAAACTCAGGATCGACCAATCTGAAGCACCTCCCCGATTTTTCACAAATCATATGAATGTGGAAAAATGGGCTACCGAGGAGATCATGCAGGAGGAAAGATGATCCCCAAACCAGTGAGACCTCACGGTAAGCAAAATCACAGTGACTGTGTGCCATTGGATACAATACCAGAGAACATCACTCATAAGCTATTTGGAATTGTAAATAATTGTTGTGTTCACTTCTGGGAGGCCTCAACCTCATCAGATGATGGGTTTGCAAACCGGGTGTTTCGAAGTAGTTTTCCCTGGTTCCCCAATGTCTCCTTGACATGGTCCGGCTGATTGCTACACCCGAGGGCCATCTGTGAGATGCAACCTAATCTTTACCATGAGGGAGCACCATTATTGACTGCATCACATCGTATGGTGGTCGGAAGGCTCAGGAACACTGTGGGATTTTTTTAGCTGGCGAGTTTGTTAATCCTTGTTGCTTACTTAGTTGAGGCAAGGGCTGGCAGTCTAACTCTAGTATTGTAAGGAGGGTGATTAATCGGTTTGAAGAGGACCTTCATCTGAAGCAGATTGCGGACTAGTGACCCTCTTGCTTGCTCTGCTACTCATTAGGATCTTCTGCTTTGGACTCCACTGAGGCACCTTTTGCAGTTGCGGCTTGAATCACTTTTGTAAGCCCTACTCAATGGCCAGCTCGACCACATCTGGGGATGTGAGTTGGATTAAAAGACCTCAGGGAAGGACTACTTGACATTCGGGACTGTGTTGTGCTTTCTGGTTGCTCTAACGAGGGAAGGGGGGGTCAATTAAATACAGAATAGTCTGATTTCTGTATTCTGTCTTATAGGGATCACACTGTTTAATACAAGCATGTCAGCAAGCTGACCTATTGGGGAAGGCACTTAGATGTAAAAAGCTGAATCCCACTAGCTTGCGTAATACTTGGGTAGGTAGAGTCTGGTCAAAGGGTAAGTTGCTGCTAGCCCCTCAGTAAGCTTTACAAGGGGTAAAGGGAGTTAAAAGAAGGGGATTATGACAGTCCTAATTTGTAAAATGTTACACAGGGTCATCACCTGATGGGACAGAAGATTAAATAATTTACTATGGGGGGACATGGGAACGAATCAGTTTGTAAGGGTCAATCTTGGAGGGGTACACTCATTTAATTGTTATAAAGGTGGTTGTTGCTTGGTTGCCTGCACATCAATAGGCATTTCATAAGATTTCACAGTTAGGAAGCTCCCCAATAAATTTGTTCGGAGCATGATTTAACTATGAATGTTTATTTGTTTGAACCGGAATACCAGAGCAGTGGGACGGGATAAATCATATGGGGGGAGCAAAATCCAGATGTGTGAGATCTGCTGAATAATTTTGCATAAAGACTAGACACTTGGTGCTCTGCTTTTCTTTCCAGGGTGGCAGCAGCCTTGGCAAACACCCACCAAGAGAGGAACCCACGGAACTAAGGTCTGTCACCACTCAAATCCCCAAAGTGGGACAGCAGGTAAGGGAAGGATGCTGCCTAAAATATCTGTCTGTGATGGTATACTAGCTGTTGCAATGTGGGTAGACATTTGTGCTGGATCTGGGTTTGAAGTACTAGTCGATAAGTTGCTCAATCACACACACTACTCGCCATCTACCAGAGAAGGGACATTGACAGGGCAGTTAGGAGCCCAGTCATGGGAGGGAGGGAGGGAGGGACCGGGATGTTTTGTTGCCCATTTGGCACATTGTTGTGGAATTTTTTTTTTTTTCCCAATTCAAATTTTATTAACAGATTTTCACAATACAGGGGACAGGAAGTTACAACATACCCTGCATATGTTCAAAATGTTACATGAACTGCCCCCATCTTCCCCTCCCTTCCCCCCACCCCATACAGCAGTAAAAATCCTCGTTGTAGTATGAAAAACATTACAATATACTGTCATGAGTTAAGATACACTATTACAGTAACTCATTTATCTGTTCTGATCATGATTAGCGTGTGAAGGGGATCCCAAATACTCTTGTACCTCTGCAACTTATTGTGGAGGCTCGCTATCGCTTTCTCTGTACAAAGGTTAGCTAAGATTTCATTAACCCATTCTTGATATGTTGGACTTACCGCATCTTTCCAATGCCGAAGTACAATTTTTTTAACAGATAATGCAATCATGGAAATGTGAAATCTCCTGATTTTAACTTTGACAGAGGATAGATCTCCCAACAAACATACGTCTGGGGTGAAGCAATCCTGCAAACCCAGAATAGGATCTAAGTTAGCCTGGATAGCCACCCACAATGACCTTATCTTGGGGCATGACCAAAAAATATGAAGAAGCATGCCATCCTCCTGACATCCTCCAGTACAAGTCCCTGACCCTATGAGGCTCCATTTCCTCAACTTAACAGGGGTGTAATACATATTGTGCAAAATATGATATTGCATAAGTCATAATCTGTCCTGAGAGACATATCTATGACAAAACTTCCATAAAACCGACCAATTGAGAATGTATTGTGGAAAAAAAGAAACCCAGAGCTTAGTGGGACCTTCAGGAATCTCCCATACTTCCAATGAAATAGAACTCGGTATATTTTAGAAATGACACCTGGTGAACCCATCAGGGAGGAGAGCTCGGGTACAAATGAAAAGGCAGGCGGGCGAGGAGGGGTATTACCAAGCACTGTAGAAAGCAGGTGTTTTAACTGGACCACCCTGAAATAAAGAGCTACCGGAATGTCAAATTTATGGATTATACTAGAAACTGAGAGCCATTCCCCTTCATCATCCAGAAAAGCAGAAATTATCCCATCCCCAATTTGGGGCAACCACATGGGAGAAATCTTCCGTTTATTTATTGTGAAGGACGGGGAGTTCCAGATGGACTGAGACAGATCCAAATGCGGGGAATACCACAAAAATGAGCAAAGCTGTTCGTGAACTTTTAAGGATGTTCGAAGGGTGGGACATCTACAAGCATCTGGAAGGGACACAATTTTAACATAGAGCATAGTCAAGGGATCCATGTTCTCAGACTGGATAAAATCTAACTCAGTTTTAAGCCAGACTTGTCTTAGGTGCTCAGGACCCGGACTCACCCAACGCATGTATTTTGCAATATGACGGGCCCAGTAATAGAATGCCAGATGGGGGATTCGCAATCCTCCATCCATTTTCTGAGCAGCCAGCTTATGGTATGGCAACCTGGATTGTTTATTGGACCAGATAAAGTTAGTAAAAATGCTATGCATTCTCTGAAACCATGATAAAGGAATAAAGGAATTAAGAAGCAAGAGAGGATAAAACAAGCAAGGAAAAACATTAATTTTAATTATATTAATGCAACCCCAGAGAGAGACAGGAAGCTTAGACCATCTATTGAGGTCCTGAACTATCGCTTGGAAAAGGGGCTCCAAGTTCTCTTCGAACCAGGAAGAGGGGTTATGCGTCAAGTTGATGCCCAGATATCTGAGAACACGGGGAGACCAACCAAGACCAAGGGACACATCACTCTTAAAAACCTTGTGGTTAAGAGGGAAAATGGAAGATTTGTTAACATTCAATTTATAATTTGAGAAAGTACTGAACTTGACTATTTCTTCTAACATTACAGGGATAGATGTTATTGGGTGAGAGAGATGGAGGAGAAGATCATCAGCATAGGCTGTGGTTTTCACCACATTATTCCCTATCGGAATGCCTCGTATCTCCAGATTATTAAGAATATTTCGGATAAGGGGCTCTAAATATAAATTAAATAAAAGGGGGGAAGGGGACAACCCTGCCTGGTACTGAAAATAAAGAAAAGGGTTTGGAGAATGCTCCATTGCCTGAAACTCTGGCAGAGGGGTTCCGGTATAAGGCCCGAATCCAATCTATAAACATGGTAGGAAAACCGAATACTTTTAGAACCTGAAACAAGAAATTCCAGTTGACACGATCAAATGCCTTCTCGGCATCCAGGGAGACCAATCCCACAGGAAAGGTAGCATCCCTGGACACCGAGAAGACATGCAAAAGAGTGCGTAAGTGGTCTGACGATGAGCGCCCCTTCATGAATCCCACCTGGGACATACTAATCAGGTCCGGGAGGACCCAAGTTATCCTATCGGCCAATATCTTCGACAGAATTTTAACATCCTGATTCAATAGGGAGATGGACCTATAGCTTTGAACTAGCTCTGGGTCTTTATCAGGTTTTGGAAGAAGAACAATCAGGGCTTCAAACAAATATGTGTCTACTCTTGCACCAGAAAGAATGTGACAGTACAACCGGTGAAGTACCAGTAATAATTGTGCTCGAAAAGTTTTATAAAATAATGCAGAAAAACCGTCCGGTCCCGGGACTTTGTCTGAGGGCAAAGCCCCGATGACCTCTGATATTTCCTCCAGAGATATTGGGGAAGATAACAACTTCTTCTGTGACTCGGAGAGAGAAGGGAGAGAAGAATCCCTCAGGTATGCCTCAAGCGCCTCCAAAGAAGGAGGACTATCCATATCCCTATATAATTGCTCATAGTACGAGGCAAATTCCTGCACAACCTCTGAGGGGGATACCTTCAGGGATCCGTCTGCCTGGGCCATGATTGAAGGAATAAACCTAGCAGATTCCTGCTGTTTCAATCTTAAAGCAAGCAAGCGACCTGCTTTATCCCCCTGATCGGTGTAGCTCACTTTAGTGCAAATAATAGATATCTCTGCCTTTTTCCTCAACAAATCTAGATATTTGTCTTTAGCTACTGAGAGCCTCCTCATATCCTCATCCAAGGTACTGGAGGATAATTTGGCTTCCAGAGACCTAACTAGTGATAATGAGGATAGTAATTCAGCTTCTCAAGCCCTTTTCCTCTTTGTGGCTAGGCTAATAATAATCCCTCTCATGTAGGCCTTGAAAGCGCTCCATAACATATCAGGTGCCATACCCTCTGAGGAATTGGTAGAAAAAAAGAAATCAATCTGTTCTTTTATTAGGTTACAATATTTAACATCTTTCAATAATTGTTCGTTTAATTTCCATCGAGTTTCTTTTTGGGGAATATTAAGAAAAGCCAGATTAAAAATCACCAACGAGTGATCAGACACTGGACCTGGCTGAATCGAGGTTGCTAAGACCCCCAGTAGGAGGGCGTGAGAAATTTAGAGATAGTCGATGCGAGATTGGGTTCTGTGCATAGGCGAGTTGAAGGTATATTCCCTGTCCTTGGGGTGTAATACACGCCACACATCACACAGTCTGCACCGATCCAGGAAGTCCCTGAATGCCCTCTGGCTGGGAGACAGACTCCTCGACCCACTACCAGACCTGTCCACTTCAGGATCCAGAACCAGATTAAAGTCTCCGCCCATAATTGTAACAATGGGAAGCATGGGAAGGATGATGGAGATAAGGTTCATAAAGAAGCCCGGGTCGTCTGCGTTTGGCCCATATATGCTACAAAGTAAAACTGGTATGGACCAAAGATTCCCCTGGACCAGGACATATCTACTGCCCGGGTCCCTAAGGACTTGCTTAGAGACAAAGGGAATGCCTCTATTGACCAGAACCATAACCCCACAACTGTTAGTGGACCCCGAGGCAGTAAATACCTGCCCAATCTGTTGCCTCCTAAATTGCAGAGATTCACTCTCAAGTAAATGATATTCTTGCAAGAACGTAATCTGAGAAGACAATAAGCTTAAATGCTTTAACGCTTGATATTGTTTAACTTTTTTCCTTATCCCCTTCACATTCCAAGTAGCCAGATTGATACTACTGGCCATCTAAGTAAGAAAGAGCAGGTCTCTTATATAACATTCAGGAATTGCTACAACAGAAATTAAGTGTCCAGAACCCATGTTTACTGCTGTATCTCCCTCCCAACCCAACATCAACCTCCCTCCTTCCAATCCCCCACAAACCCCCCTCCCCAAAGTACCCCGCAACCACCCAACAACCGAGCAAAATGAAGGACCTGAGCACAACTTCATCCCCCACCCACCCCAACTGTCACGAGCAACGTTCAGCACAATACCGTTTTCTTCCTCCCTCCAGTCTCCCCGACATGTGCCCCAAAACCCTACCCCAATATGCAAACCTTCTTATTAAAACTAGTAAGCATTAATATCTATGCAAAGTTAATAATGGTGTAAATAATAACACACAGCCATTAAGCTCCTGAAATCCAGAAAAGGGAAGAGAAGAAATGAGAAAGAGAGGAGAGAGCATTCCCCACTTGGGAGCTGACCAGAGAACCGAAATGCCTGAATGAGAAAACGGTAGTATAACATGTGATAGCTGAGCTCGCTATCGTAACTACTGCTACCAGCAAGAATAAAACCCTTCAAAGCTGTTCCTAGTTAGCAGCAGGTCTAGATGCTCCCAAGCAGGGAATCTCAGTATGTTCCCAGGCCCCCACTAAAAAACTCAGACAGGGAAAATAGGTTCCCGAAATAAGTAATGGAGCTGATCCACTGAGTAAATAGCAAGGGCGCCCTCTGGTGGTATAAACTCAGTAACGCGTGACCAACTGACATTAAAACTAAGAGGTCACTCTCCTGACTCTTGTCTTAACAGATAGAAACATCAAATCTGAGGGCATTCACTCTAACATTTAAACGAAGGGAGATACATTGGTGCCCGTGCAAATGGTCAAGAAAACATGATCCATGTAAGGAAAGGATCCTCCTCCCAAACAAAACACAACCCCATTGAAACAGACTCCTGGGATATGGAGTTGCCCCATAACATTATGCAATAAAATGTGCAATGGAGAATAACAAGATCCTGATGAGAATAGTCCCTTCCGCCGTAGCTCTCAGGAACACACATAATCAGACAACTATTCTTTTCCCATTTTGAATAGTAACTCGAGAAGACTTCTCCCTTCCATCGCTGGATAGGCTAAGACCGAGAAAGCAGGTCAGGTGTCCTGAAACAGGTCAGACAAGGCAGCCTTGAGCCCCATAAGAGCAGCTTCAGGGTCCTCGTAAGTTGACTAGGTACCAGCCACCAGTACCTGCAATCTAGCTGGGTAGCCCATTTTAAAACGAAGGCCTGCTGCAATGATCTTTGAAACAATAGGATGAAATGCAGTACGTTTTGCTCTGACCGACCCCGGGTAAGTCCTGTGCGACTCTGAGCCTGGCACTCTCCCATTTAACTTCTTGCAGTTCTCTCACTTTTGCCAGAAAATGTTGCCGCTCCAAGTAATTTAGAAAGCGGCATATAATGGGATGTGGTGTTGCTTCTGGGGAAGGTTTGGGTCACAAAGACCTATGCGCCCTCTCTATGGTATACTTGGCCCCTAAAGGAGAGGGACTGGTGATCTTTTCCACCAATTTCTGCATGAATATAACTGTGTTCTGGCCCTTCTCTCCTTCTGGGAGCCCCAAAATAACTATGTTATTCCTTCGGCTGCGGCCCTCTAAATCTTCTAGCTTGGCTTCCAGTTGAGAGAGCTTCTGCCGCATTGCCACAAGACCGGGGTCAATTTTTTCCACTTGCTTCTCAAGGGAGGAGGTTCAGACTGCATTATCTGAAGTTTTCATTGAGACCTCTTTAAGCTTTTTGGAAAGGGATTTGATTTCAGCTGAGATTTCTTTTACTTCTTCACGGAAGGGTTTAAACTCTTCCAAAAATCTATTCAGTGTTAGCGGTTCTTGTTCAGCAATCAGGTTCAAAGGCACTGGCTTATCCACTGCACTCAAGGCCCTTCATTTTTTTGGGCTCTTCTCGGGAGTAACCGGCGGGGTGTGCTTCTGTGGAGCTTTCTTCATATAAACCTCCATAGTTGCCGAAATCAAGCCAGCGGGAGCACAGGGTTCTAAGAAGGTGGTAATGAGCAGCTTTTTGGGTTTTAGACATATATAATAGCCTGAGATAGAAAAATTTTACAGTTAGAAGGCTGGAGCTATGCAGAGGAGCTTCTACCTGGTACCCTGCATCACATGAAATCCATTTTGGTGGAATTTTATATTTGGCTACATTCATTGGGGGGGTATGGCTGGGGGGACCAAAAAATAAGTAAAGTGGGTACATTCATGCTACTGTTTTAAGCAACATTATTCAATAAATGTGTTGCTAGGTGAGAGACAGCCAAAGTTCTACCCAACATCGCTGACCATGGGTAGTCCAGTAAAGGTGGTGACATGGAATACCAATGATTTAAAGTCCATGGTGAAGAGAAGAAAGGTGATGGCTGAAATGAGGCGGGGACAAGCTCAATTGGTGCTGATGCAGGAGACCCGCATGTCGCTTCAGGAGGCTCTGAAACCGTAGGGAAGTATGGGGGTACAGTGGGTGTCAGCTTGCTTCTCATCCAGGGCAAGAGGAGTATCAATATAGGTGCCAAAGAGCACAAGAGTGAAAATACACAGTGACATTAGAGATCGGGGGGAGGGGAGATATGTTCTGGCCAACTTGACAATGGAGGAGGGAGGCCCCATATCTGTGGGTTTAATTTATGCTCCAAATATAGAAGACCCAGGATTTTTTCAAAAGTTGGCCCTGGACATGTCTTGCCTGGATACTGGGAGGGAATTTTAACTGTGTAAGGGACACGACATTGGACAGATCAAACTCTACCCCGGTTCAAGCAACAAGGAAAGCTGCTGCCCTGGGGGAAGTTGAGAATGCCTATTCCCTGGTGGATGTTTGGTGACACCAGAACCTGACCTATAGAGACTACAGCTTCTATTCTCACACTCATTGCTCTTATGCTAGATTGGATCAGGTTCTGGCTAGCGCCACCCTTCTGGGGGCCATGGGACAGGCCAGTTACTCATCAATATTGATATCTGATCACGCCCATCTCTCGGTACCCGTAGAACTGGGGGGGGGGACCTCACCAGCCCAGAACATGGCGTTTGGACCCACTTTTATTAAAAGATGGTAACTTTCTTACATTTATGACCCAAACACTGGAGGAGTTTTTGAGGTACAATAAAAGAGGGGAGACATCACATGCGGCTAGATGGGAAGCTATGAAAGCTTATATTAAGGGACAGGTTATCTCGTACTCTGCACACAAGAAGAGAAATGCTCAGGAAGAACTAGAACATCTCAGAAAGCAAATTGAGGCATATGAGGAAGCCCACATGAAAAGCCCAACTCAACCCCTATATAGAATAGTACAATAATTAAAATGGAAATTTAACCTTTGGAACATGGTTAGGATCGAGAGCGCTATCCTCCTGTCAGGGTCTGGTGCATATTTTGACAGGGATAAGGGTGGGAGGTATTTAGATTGGCAACTGAAGACAAAGGAAGGGGACAGGGCTATTATTCAAATCCGGACTACAGATGGGAAGGTGACAACTTCCACCTCTGAGAGAGGGGCAGAGTTTGGGAAATTCTACCACAGGTTGTACACAGCAGAAATGAATCCAACCCCACAAAAAATGCAAACCTTCTTTGACAAAGCCCCAATCCTAGAACTACCCCTGAATGTGGCAAAGGAACTAGACAACCCCCTAGAAAAGACTGAAATTATCTCTGCCATCAAATCCTTAAGGGAGGGAAGGCCCCTGGTGCAGATGGGCTACCTATTGACATCTACAAGTCCTTTCTGGCCTTGCTCATGGACTCCCCTGTATGATACTCTGCAGGAAGGGCAGGAAAGGGGCATTATGCCCCATTCAATGAGAGCAGCTGCCATCACGGTTCTTTCTAAACTGGGTAAAGAGCCTACACAGTGTACCTCATACCGCCCCATATCCTTACTGACAGCAGACTATAAAATTCTGGCAAAGGTGCTGGCGGCCTGGCTGGAGCCTGTTCTCCCCTCCATGGTACATTTGGACCAATCCGGGTTTGTACGGAACAGATGGGGAAACATAATATTAGAAGGACATTAATTGTCCTACATACCTGGGGAAGGACGGTTACTAAGCATGGGGCAGCAATACTGGCACTTGACGCTGAGAAGACCTTTGATAGGGTCAAATGGGGATACATGTTTGAAGCCCTCAAACACCAGGGTATGAGACCAGGGATCCTAAAATGGATTAAAACTTTATATACTGCACTGTCTGCCCAAATTTTAGTAAACGGAACCCGGACCAATTCACTTACCCTGGGGAAGGGTACTAGACAGGGCTGCCCCTTGTCCCTGCTCCTATATGTACTGGCACTGGAACCACTGGCTGCTGCTATCTGAGCCCATAATCGGATCCAAAGATTTCAGGGAGGAAGGGAGGAGAGGACATAAAGTAGCACTATATGCTGATGATCTGTTACTATACCTTCAAAATCCAGCTAGGGACTTACCCATAGTACACAGCCTCCTGAGAGAATATGGTTCCCTATCTGGGCCCAAAGTGAACTGGACAAAAAGTGAGCTCCTTCCCATAGGACAACTGGATCAACCCCAACTGTCACAGGTATTGGGGGGATTAGTTATTGTAAATAAATTTAAATATCTGGGGATCCTCTTGTCAGTAAAATTAGGAACATTATACACCATCAATTATGGCCCCTTAACTAAAAAACTGGGAGAAGACTGTGAGAAATGGCAGAATCTACCCCTGACTCTTATAGAAAGGATCAATACAGTTAAAATGATGATTCTCCCAAGATGTTTATACTTATATCAATCGTTACCAATAAGTGTACCTATGTTGCACTTCAAGCAAATAAACGCTCTAGTGCACAACTTCATTTGGAGAGGGAAAGCATCCCGGATCAAAAGATCGATCCTCCAACAACCTCCCAGTAAAGGGGGTTGGGACTCCTCAGCTTTAATCTATACTTCTTGGCTGTTCAGCTGGCGTTTCTCCCCAATGGTTTGGGACCCCCCGATGTGGCATGGGTTGCTATGGAGGAGGAACAAATGGGAGGCTCCCTGCGGTTTCAGTACATATCCGGAGGCTTGGGATTGAATGGAAAGACTAATATAGTAAACACCTGCACTCTAAATCTGATCAAAGCCTGGAAGTCCGCTCATAGCAAGCTAGGGTCCGTTCAAGGAACTGGTCAATCACCTTACACTGACCTTGCCACAGCCATGACAACTAGAGGCACATACACAATACATATGCATCAAAGACTGAGGCTTTGGAATATGAAGGGATTAGAGCATGTTCTGCAGGTTTTCAAGGGTGGCGGGATTCTAGAGTTTGTAGAGGTGAGGGCTAAATGGCCCATGGACCCTGGGACTACTTTGTAGACCAGACACTGTGACATAGGCTTGGAGAGTGCCTGTGTCCAGAAACAAAATGGGCAGACCCTACCCCACTGGAGGAGGGCCTATATAATCCCCACCCTGGTGCTAAATCATTGTCTGTTAACTATTGGACCATGTTAGGAGTCAGTTCAGAGACCTCATTGTGCATTAGACTGAAGTGGGAGAAAGATCTCTGTGTCACTAGAGATGATCACACCTGGGGTCTGTCACTGAAACACCTTATCACATGTTCCAGAAATAACAGATTGAGGCAAGTTCAGCTTAATTTCCTGTATAGAACTTAACTGACACCCAATAGGATCCATGCCATGCACCCTGACAGCTCACATAATTGCCCAAAATGTCAGATGGACCAGACAGACTTATTACACATGGTGCTTACGTGCCCAAGGGTGGCACCTTTCTGGCATGAGGTCCATAGATTAATGGAGAGGGTTCTTGCAAAACGTCTATCCAGCTGTCCAACAGAGCTACTACTAGGGGCAGACCCGGTGACAACCCAGGGATAGAGTACTCACCCATTATGGGGAATAGCCTTGGTCAATGCTAAGAAAACACTTGCTCAAACATGGTTGTCAGTGCATCCCCAGTGATTCAGCAATGGGTCTATAATCTGAAACAATGCCTTTCCTTGGAAAAGATACAACATACTGCCAACGGCACCAACAAGCAATTTGAAAAAATATGGTTGCCATAGGAGAAGGCTATAGGGAAGGGAATCTTTCCTGTGTAAAAATGTAATTGCATCTCCATATATGTGTATACCTTTGTTACCCGTGGCTGTATTACAAAAAACTTGTACCTACTGCTGATATTTGCCCTGCTCTCACCCACTATACCACCTCTCACCACACAAACACTCGTCACCATGAACACATAACCTAAGCAGGAACAAGTGATAATTAATTCACTCCATCTATGAATTCCCTGTGAAATGTTGGCTCATCAAAAGCTCTGTTTGTACCCACATTGCTAGAACATTATGTATGTGTATCTGTACTGTCTTGAATGTAAGATGTTTTTCTTAATAAAAATAGTTTACAAAGAAAACTATGCTACTGTGTATATATTTTAATACTGAAAGTCCCTAAGTCAGTAGACCATGGTCCCCTGGCTTTCTCGCTCTTCTTTTGTCTCCTTACAGGGAACTATGGCCATGACCGTTGTCCATTTGGGTCATCTCTGCCCTTCATGTGCTGAAAATCCCTCTGACTTTTCAGAGCTAGTCTACACTAATGATGACTCCAGTGGGCCTTTCCAGGAACCATCCACTACCTGGGAAAATACTATTACTGCGGTTGGCACCCCTACCCCACTGAATCTTGAACTGGTGGGCCATTTGGCAGAAACTGAATCAATCATACTACAAAACCAACAAATTATACCGGCGCAGCAATACTTCAAGATGGCCATGCTGGAAAAACTGGCAGAAATAGTTGGTCTACAAAACCCCACACCAGCAGACCCCATGCCAATTACTTCTTCTCCTTCTGCTCCACATATGCCTGTCCCAAGCAATCCCACCCCGTGGACCCATGGCCAGACAGCAACCCATCAGACGCTGGGGACGAATCTTGCAAGGAATCAGAGGATGAGGCACATATAAAGCTGTTCCCTCAGTTGCTTTTGGCCCAGATGTGCTTCTCTGATTAAATACCAACTCTTGTGCACAGTATTATAACCACAGTGGGCTTCAACTCACCACCCCTGCCATCGCAATCTAAGTTAAAGCCATCCTTGCTACAGTACCATCAACAAAACAGAACAATACCGTCCCAGTTTGTGAATCAATTGATGAAGTGATGATGAAGAAATGGGAGATGTTAAAGCCTGCATGCATACCTGAATACCATTTGTGAGGCAAGATGTACCCACTTCAGGCAGACAAATTAAAATTATGGTGCATCACCCAAACAGTTACCAACAAATTGCAGCATTAAACGAAGCCAGCATTAAACAAGACTTTCCTAGCTTCGGATGGTACCATAGGCCTCAAAGTGCTGACTGACAGAAAGCTAGAGAACACTCTCAAAAAGAACTTCAATCTGGCAGGACTCAGAGTGAGGACAGCCACCACTACAATCTATGCCACAAGGGCACAACTAGCTTGGATCCAGGATGCTCACAAGACACTGGCCCCTAAATCAGCAGAAGTCCAACTATTGGAATAAACCATTCGATCTTTACCAAGTACCTGACAGACTTACTAAAGATCAATGCTAGCATCACAGACATTGCCAAGAAGGCTAGAAGAACCCTGCGGCTTCAACTCTTGGATGGCAACAATGAGTCAAAAGTGATACTGCATAAGCTCATCTTCAAAGGCTCACTCCTATTCAGAGAGGGCTTAGAGAAATATGTCAAGGCCAAAAAGAAAAGTAAGTCACTAGGAAAACAAAAGAGCACCAGATCCACTTATCTACCATCCAGATGAAGATTTTGAAGAAACAAACTCTGGGGACAGACAACAGTGACATTACAGAAACAAACTCAACAATTTTCATCCTTCCTGCCCCCCCCCCAAACAACAACAGATTCTGAAACCAGGGCAGATCCAGCAGAGGTGGTTTCAGCAAAAATTTGAACCTCAAACAACAATCAAAACAATGACTGCAACCCCTCTAGACTACAGCTAGACCACCCCCCAATTGGAACATGCTTAATGAAATTCACTCACCAGTGGAAAAGATCAACTGAGGACAAATGGGTGCAAGACATAATAACAAAATGATACACAGTTGAGTTAGAAGACATACTCAGAATGGACCAACTAATCACTTCCCCAGTCTCAAAACACAAGGTACAATCTCATCAGATCAACCAGATTCTACTAGCTCTGATACAAAACAGAGCCATATGAGGTCCCAGTGGAAGAAAGACATCTATTTCATCTTCTTTACAGTTTCCAAGAAAACAGGGGACCTATGGCCAGTTTTAGACTTGAAGTTCTTAAATCATTCAGTGCAGTACAAGCCTTTTAATATGGAAACTATCCAGCTGACCTTGAAAGCAATACAACTGGGGTGACTACCTCACATCCATAGATCTGAAGGACACTTACCTTCACATTCCTATCAAACCTTTCCAGTTCAAGTAACTTCAGTTCTGTATTATGGGGAAACTATCAGTATCAGGCTCTTCCACTTGACCTTGCTTCAGCCCCCAGAGTATTCACAAAGGTGTCCATTATTCAAACAGCCAAAATGAGGGTGCAAGGCATCCAAGTCATCCCTTATCTGGATGACTGGCTCATCAGGACTAGGTCCCCACAATGAGCAACTCAGGACACACAGATGGTCATTCAATGCCAAGAACAACACAGCTGGGTGATAAATCATCTCAAGAGCAGACTCACACCCAGCCAGTCCCTAGAACGTCTGGGGACCCTGATACATATGAAGACAGCCACAGTAAGAGCATTCAAAAAGAGAGTGAACAACATAATAATAACAGTATGTGATCTATAGAGGAACAAACAACCCACCCTGGAACATGTATCTCGGGTTCTAGGCCTTATGACATCTTGTATCAGCCTTGTTCCATGATCAAGATGGAACATGTAGCGATTACTGCTACTGATTATTCAGTGAGGAGCACATCTCAATCATGATCTGATGGCAACTCTGACTATGCTGGCTCAGGGGATCATGTTATTAAAATTGTTTGCAAACAAATACAATCTGACCAGGGGGATGGCCTTGGACAACCAGCATGATGTAATATTTGATACAAATGCCAGTCAGACAGGTTGGGGGGCAGTCACAGGTCAGCAATCCAGCCAGGGGAGACAGTCTCTTGCGGAACTGAAACTTCCAATCAAAGTTCTGGAGATGAGAGCAGTATTTCTGGCACTATTCAGCTTCAGTAATGCCAAATACAAGAACATACTCATTAGAACTGACAACAAAATCACAGTGGCATATATTGTGAAACAGGATGGAACTAAGAGAAGGGCAATGGAGAGAGAAACCACTAAGGTACTGATCTGGCTGCAGAAATACCTAGCTCACATTTCAGATATACACCTAGTGGGTAAACTAAATGTGATGGCAGACTGGCTCAGCCGTCAGCAACTTCACCCGTGCAAATGGAGACTTCACCACAGATTTTCAACTCAAGCAACAGGTGTTGTGGCCCAGTACAGAATAACCACATGGTCAGCAGAAAAAACAGCCAGTGTTGAAAATTCTATTCTCAAGTCAAAGACAACCAATACATGGGAGTGAATGCACTCTCATCAGAATGATTCTTTGATGTGTGATACATATTCTCACCACTACCACTGCCACCACAAGTACTGAAAAATATATGCCAGTCCAGAGCAAGAGTAATACTAATCACCCCATACTGACCACGGAGATCATGGTTCACCACAGAAGTGTCCATGGCTATGGATCATCCCTAGAGACTACCAATGTGACAAGACATAGTACGACAAAGCCCCAGCTGCAAATGCATACTGTGTGACCCTGAGCAAGTCACTTAACTTCATTGTGCTCCCAGGTCGCACCTGGAAACAAGCTCCGGCTTAGTGTGCCTTTCCTGGTTAAACAATTTCCCCTTTCCCTTTCCCATTTGTCACCCCGGTCCTCAGAATCTGAACTTGATGGACTGTCTCCTGAAATGGAGATATTTCTAAGGAACGGCTACCACCAACCAGTAACTGACACCATGACACTGTCGAAAAGAGGCTCTACAACCTCGACATAGTAAGAAAAACCCTGCCAACAGTACCTTAATTGATCTTATTCTAGTTAATAAGCCTCACCTTTTCACCCATTCAGGTGTCTTTTTCACCGATCTTAGTGACCATTGTTCCATTGCTTGTTTGACGTCTGCTCCCAAACCAGTCTCCTCTTCAAGATATATAAATATATATATATACACACACAAAAGAAGCAAACGTAACTTTGCTCCTCTAACATTCCTTACTGAATTACAAAACTCTAGCTGGCAAGATTTCTATCTAGCCAAGTCAGTGTGCAAAGCTTATGAATCCTTTCAAAGGATTGTACTTTCGGCTATAGATAGACAAGCTCCGTTTGGTTAAAGTTAGCTCAAAGAAAAAACTGTGCCCATGCTTTACGGCCAACCTGAAGGCCACTTTACTTAATAGGGATGTTCTTTGGAAAAAAGCACTTAAAACCAAGTTCCCTGCTGACTGGTTGGCTTTCAGAATGGCTAGGAACACTTGTACTAAACTTGTCAGATCCGAAAAAGCTAAGTACTTTCAGCACAAGCTGGACTCATCATCTAAGTGTGCTTCTAAGTTTTGGAAGACCAGTAAGAATATAGAAGGGCATGATTTGACAAATTCTCTCCCGGCCAAAATCCTCTCTGGTGGCTCCACATTCACTGACAAACAATCCTAGATCTGCTTAACAACCACTTTGCCACCACTGGGCTCGCCTTTGTCTCCTCGCCCGCCTATAATCTCCGTACACAACTTTGCAGTCAGGATACTGTTAGACCCACTAGCATTACCTCTATCCATGACATGGTCTTCTCCTTTAGCCCTGTGTCATTGAAACAAGTGGAAAATATACTGCTAGCCCTGGATACCAGGAAAAGTGCGGGTGCTGACCTTATCGACCCCTATTTTCTGAAGCTCGCCTCCCATGTATTATCAGCACCTATCACCCACCTCTTTAATCCATCTCTTGCCCAAGGAAACATCCCTCCCATTTGGAAAACTGTTCATGTTATTCCCCTACTCAAATCTGGTGACCCAAGTGATCTAAACAATTACAGACTGATAGCTCTACTTCCCATCCTCTCTAAACTGCTTGAGAAAGTGGTTAACGTGCAGCTTAGGAAGTACATGGACTCCACCAATTTGCTTAACCCTGCCCAGTCAGGATTCAGAGCTTGTCACAGTACAATATCCACACTCTCAAAGGTAACCAATGACTGGCAAAATTCTTTGGATGTCAAGAAATATGTATGTGCCTTGTTTCTTGATCTTAGCAAGGCATTCAATACAGTGGACCATGGCCTGCTGTTGGACACTCTTCAAAGCATTAGCCTAGATTCTTCTGCCTTGAAATGGTTCAATGGTTACCTCTCTGAGAGATTCCAACAGGTTAAAGCCCAAGGGGTTCTCTCTCCCTTAAAATTGCTCCAAAGAGGTGTGTTGCAAGGGTCCATTTTAGGACCACTGCTCTTTACCCTTGATATTAACAACATTGACTCTGGAATCAAAGCAGCCGACATTCATCTTTTTGCTGATGACACGGTCATATACATTGCTAGGCCTACCCTGGAGCAGGCCTGTATGGACCTACAGGTGGATTTTAATCAGCTGCAGTAGAACTTATTAAGCCAAAAGCTACTTCTAAATGCAAAAAAAATGAAGACCATACTTTTCTCACCTTCTGCCATAGGTCAAAAACCTTCCCTACATAGCTTAACTCCGCAGATTCTATTGCTTCTGGGAGAACCTATTGAATATGTGACAGAATTTAAATATCTGGGGCTTTGGATAGAACACAAGCGTATATTCTCTGACAATATTGAGGAACTATCATAGAAGCTAAGGCAGAGACTGGGCCTGCTCTTCTGGATCAAGCATCTCCTATCCCACGACGCCATAAAAAGACTGGTCCAAACCACCTTTCTATCCCTACTGGACTATGCCGACTTCTTCTATGGCCAAGGCTCTGCCTCCACACTCTCTAAACTTGACTCACTCTATCACTGACCTTTAACATTTATCTCTGGTCTACCATACCTCACCCACCACTGCTCTCTGTATGCCGCAGTAGACTGGACATCCCTCAAGCTCAGAAGGCAAAGAAATGCTTGCCCCTATGTGCTGTAGACAAATACTCCTTGCGCAGCCTCTCATTTATCTCCTTACACATTCCTAAAGTTAATTCATGTTTTGGGAAAGCATCTATAAACTATGTGCTCCCTCACCTATGGAACAAATTACAAAAAACTCTGAAGCTGGCTGCCCTGACAACCCTCTCCTCCTTCAAAAAGCTATTCTCTCATTCCTTTATAGAATCCTGTAACTGCACCCACTGGAGGCCAGTAAAATAAGTGTCTGAAATCCATCCCCAATCCTTGTGATTCCCTGTTTATCACACCTTCTCCCTTCTTCTCCCTATCACCCCTCCTACCCCTTTTCCTGAACTGTTCATGTACATACTGTATGATAATGTATATTGACAATATTTTTTTGTTAGCCTCTTGCATATTTGCCTGTATAGACATTGCCTAATACTATACTGTGTTTTATGTCCTGTTCCACATTGTATTCCTTGATTGTACACCCATCTTTTTCCTTTGTATATTGTTTACTTTTATGTGCATTTATCCAGGTCCACCTTGCAAATGAGCTCGCTTAACGGTGCTTACCTGGTAAAATAAAGATTGATTGATTGAGTTATTGATTGATTGATTTATATAGGAGACAATGGATAATCTTCACAAAATGGTTCTCCAGGAAATCAATAACGCTGAAAGACCCATCCATTGCAGACATCTTATTGTTCCTGTAAGAGAGCCTGGACAAAGGACTGTCACGTTCATCCTGAGGTTGCAACAAGCAACAATAAGAGCAAGGCATGGCCAAATTGACAATGTGTCTCCAGGAACACCCCCTCCCCTATGTACTACACTTCCTAAAAGCAGCCACAAATGTACCCACCCCTCACCCCCCAAAGTTAAGCAAAGCACTGTACCCTAGGACCTCAACATAATCCTCAGGGCAATGCACACAGGCCCATTTGAACCTCTGACCATGGTAGACCTAAAGTGGAAGAACCTTAAGACTGTATTCATGATTACAGTCTGTTCGGCCAGAAAAACAGGTGAACTACAGGTGCTAGCATGCAAAGAACTGTATCTCATATTCCAGAAGGACAGGGTGACATTAAGAACAGTCCCCTTATTCCCAATTAAGATCGCTTCAGACTTCCATTTAAAGTAAACAATCAAACTCCTGGCACACCTACTGACAGCAGAAAATAACATCGACCTGGGGCTATGCACCATTGGGAAGAAGAGAGTCATTGCAACCTAAATCAACAGAACAAAAGACTTTTGCAAAACTGACAGACTGCTTGTCACAGTACAGGGCCACAGAGAGGGTTACCCTGCCTCATACTCCACTATATCTTCCCGACTGAAAACAGCAGCTCAAGAAGCATATAAAGCAAATTCAGAAACACCACCAAAAAGCTTTAAGGCCCCTTCCACTAGAACTGTCTCCACCTCTTGGGCTAACAGAAACATGGTTACAACCAGGGAATTATGTGCAGCTGCTACCTGTACTTCAATCCAAATGTTTACCAAGCACATTTCAGACAGTCTGTACTCCAAGAGGCTATATCACATCCATCAGAACATGACATGTCTCCCCAAACCTAAATATTAGGGTACTGCTTTTAGAACCTAAGCTGTAAGGATCTTGGAGTGCCTCAGAGGTTATTCTTCACAACTGTAGTTTACTTACATGGTAAAGGTGATTGTGGGAGCATACATCTCTGAGACATTCCACATGCCACCTTTGGAGACTCTCATGTTCAGACATAGTGTGGCAGATTATTTCTAGCATGCTGTGCAGACCAGATTGCCTTTAAGTGTAGTTATAGTAAATACAATTCTCCTTCCTGTTAACTAAACTCGAATCCACTGTCACTCTTTAATCGCAAGCCTACATGTATAATCAGTTTATTTCAGATCATAACTTTGGATGACATCTAAACTGAACTATTCAGCCCAGGTCTCAGGACAAGGTGGATTGGATTTCTCTTTTGAAGTCATCTGCAGCCTATCAGGTGAACATAACCTAGCTGTAAGGATCTAGGGAGTGCCTCAGAGATGTATACTATATCCCCCACAATCACCTCTAACAGGTGAGTAAACTACCATTATCACGCAGCTGACACTGAGGTGAATTTTCACGAAAAGCCTGCACTTTCACCTGAGTCTTAAACAGTAAAACTATTCAAGTTCCACTATGTACATTGTGCGTGGCAAAAGTTTACAGTTTGTTCCACCAGAAATCCAACCTATTTATTAGGCATGCTTTTTTTATATTGACAGTATTTTGCTTATGATACATTTTTGTTTTGTCTCTTAGTGTTCATGCTCAGCAAACCATGTTCTACTGCCAAGGACAGTGCACAGTTATGTCACTGAGATTAACAAAATTACCTTTTGACTATTTATTCTATAATCATTTTACAATTCTCTAAGCAGACTGCTTAGTTTTATAAATATGGAAAGCACAAAGGATAATTTTATCACCACATGATGTTAATTTACAAAATTTAAAGTGAATAAATCATTCCTTACAGAATAAGTCCTTACAACAAATAAAAAATGAAGGGGAGAAAAACAAATAGAATAAACATCCAGGACCCATTCTTGGTCGCTATTACTGACAAAGAGTATAGTAGTCACAGTAACCAGCTTGCGAACTTTGCAACTCCATTAAGTCTTGCATAAAGAGGTTACAACCCTCATTGCTTTGTTCCTTCAAAGAGCATTACATGCGCACGAGAAAGGAGGTGTGGGCTGTTGTGTACATGATCTGCAGGGCCATGTATAGAGCATAGTTTCTATATACAAAAGGATGTGCACTTAGTTCTCCCCTCTAGGTGCCACCGCCAAACTATTGTCAGGCTGTCCTCTCTCAAAACAAAAATAAGTCAGTGTACACCATCCCCTGAGGAAGAAGCAATGGGTCTTGATATATAGGGGAATTTTTCTGTATGAATTGCTGAGTTAGGTAGCTGCCATTTACTCATTTGTTATTTTGTCAAATAAACTGATTCTCATGGTGGATTGCCTCATGGTGTGGGCTGTCTTCTTTTTGTATTGACTGACACAACATAGTAGGTCTTCTCATACATTGCTGCACCTTCTCCCATTTACTGCATGCTACATTCACAGGAATGCAAGCAACCACAACTGGCAGTAGCCCATGTGGGAGGTCAGTATGTGTTTGTGGGAAGGATCACCAGGGACTATGAAGTGATAGAGAGGGGAGTGGTAAACCACTGGACCAGCAAAGTGTATTTTCAGGTGGGTAACAGGAGGGGGCTGCTGGACTACCATGGATGTCTATTATGAAGGTTGAGATATGGGAGACCACTAAACCACCAAAGGACCATTGATTGGGTGGGATGAAAGAGAGACACTACTCAGCTGAGAAGCCATATGGCTGGTGCTTAAATTTCAGTGCAGCCTTTGAGAATTGCAACAATCACTGTGCACATGTTGCAGTGCTGGACTGCACCATGTTTGTGGGCTGGTGCCAGGATATTTAACATATGGAATGTCAGGTGCATTGTGCTGAACTCATAGGACAGATCCCTTTCCCATGCAACATGTGCAGGCTACTTAGTATGGCAGTGCCAGGTGGCAGCACACAACTTCAAGAGTACACGTACCATTTTACACTGCCCCCAGCTACGACTGTGATCACATTCAGTACTTAGTCAATAAATAAAAGTGAACAATGTAGAAAACTCCTGCTGCTGTATCTCATTAGTATTACATCAGTACATTAGAACCCTAGTATCTTTGCTTTGATAATACGTGCATGGTGACTATTTCCCATGTAGGAGTATGACAATTTGGTATATTGTGAAGTACTGGCAGGAGAAGGTAAAAGAGTTAATGAGATTATTTCTGTACTGAAGGCTTTCTTCTTTTCTTGCTAATGTCCTTGCTATTATAAAAAATAGAGTTGGTAGCTAGTACACTGTGCACAGCTTATTACTGCTAAACACATAAACAAAATCAGAGATAGCAAGGGCTATGTGTTTAAAGCGTGCAGTCTCAGACTGCAAAAATACAGCACTGTACCCAGTGAAAGATTACCTTGTACGGACATATGCAGAGTTCTGTAAAGATAACAGCTAATGGAAAGTGTATATAAGACACTGTAGCTTGTGAGAGGCGGAGGGCGAGAAGCTACAAACCCCAAAATGAAGTGCTGAAGCTTTCACATCTGTCTGGTTCATCTCCCAAGGGAAGGTGACAGATCATTTCTGGTACCTCGTAAGCTGGGCTGCCAGGGCTAATGCAGCATACTGTGCTAGTTCAATAAACCTTGCTTTGTGGTGTGCATTTACTCATTTCCAGTGTAATCATTGGCTCGAATACCCAGCACACATAGGAGAAAGATCACTCCTCTGAACTATTTCACATTGGGAGGGTCATTTCTTATTTTATCACTCAGAACCCCTTCTGTCCTGCATGGGGGGAAGTTGCTGCCCCATATTATACAGTGGGGTTCATACCTCTCAGCTGTTTTACATTAAGAGGGATGTCCCTCATTTTACCACTAAAGTCCCCCTCTGTCTTCATGGACAGGGTGCAGTATCATATTGTACTATTGGATTCATACCACTTAACTGTCCCATATTGAGGGCCTACTTCATTTTACTTCTCAGGTCCCCCTCTGTCCCATACTGTACAATATAGATCAGCAGAACAGCCTCTCTATGTAGGATAGAGGTGGTTCTGAGTGATAAAATGTGGGATGGCTCTCCTAATATGGAATGGCTAAGTGCTAGGAATACAATTATAAAATGTGGGACAGCACCTGCTCCATGTAGGATAGAGGGGGTTTTGAGAAGCACAGTGAGTATGTATATCCCTCCCCATAATGATCAGCTATGGTAGGATGAGCATTCCCTCTGTCAGTATCAGACAGTGGTTCCCAGCTATAGCCAGGCCACCTGCAGCACCTTTTACAGTCCCATGAGGCCCCTAGCCTCAACCTGCTAGCACAAAAGCAGTGAATGTGTCAAGGCTGGTTAGTGATACCAAGAGATTGGAACAGTGTGAATCTACATAGAGCATGCAATATTATGTCCTGCTTATGGTGTAGAATACCATCCTCCAATCAGAGGAGGTGCTTGACCATCAGACCCGACAATCCATTGGGCCATAGTAGGCCAGGGAGAAGTGGTCCACAAACTGGGGACTAGCTGCACTCTTCATTTCAATACCAGCACTGCGATTGAATGCACACTCCTGTCACACCTGTGTTCCATTATGCCTGTAGGGTCACAGTACTTATTTTAACAATTGGTTGAGAACAGTCACTGTACGCTAGGGGTCACAGCCATACAGTGTCTGCAATGTATTAGTGGGTATGATGGTGACTGATGCTGCAGACTGAGGTGAGCAATGGGTTAGCCATGACTGAGGTGATACTGCTGTGGGAGCCAGATTCAGGCCCTGCAGAGAGTCACATCTTCCATACTGTTAGTCTGTACTGGCAGACTGCCAGTATGAGGATGATGAAGGCCACGTCTGGCAGGGAACAGAGCTGACCAAAGTAGGTAACAGAAGCCAACAGTTACTGTTTGTCTAGTACTATACTAGAATAGTCATACTAATTACTACAGTGCAGCATCCCCTGTAATTCTGTCTTTGCTGCCTTTTGCTGGTTGTCTGGCTATCATAGTTGGGAGCTACAGGAAGGGTAGCCAGGACAGGTGCAGATGGATGGTCCAGGGCTGCATTTTCCATTTGTACTATGGTTGGCCTTGGGTGTGTAGATGATTGAGTATGACACTCCGTGGTGCATGGTGGAGCCATCACAGGTGGGTGCAGGTCCTCAAATGGTGGGGGTTAACTGAGGTTTGGTCTGGCACTGTGTACCATGCTGTTATTGCTGTCACCAGTCTACACCAAGTTAGCAGGAACCTATGAGGAGGCTATCATCCACAGGGGTGGTATTTATGACCAGAGACCCCTGCTGAACCAGCAACCTATGGATAGGGCTGAATGGGCATGCAAAGCCATCTTGAGTGCCCATTGTATATTGGAGGAGCACCAGTAGACCACCAGTACTGTTGCTATGGGGAAGTACAATGCCTGGCATGGGGTGGATGGTATGCTGTCTTGGGGTGCTGAGTGATTGTCAAGACTCTACACTAGCAGAGCTATTGTTAATGAACCCACCTTTTCAGGTTGGGGTGGGCAGACAGTCTGTGGGCATCATGTGTGGTCAGTTAGTGAGAGGTACTGGCAGTTGGCTGTAGACTTACCATGAACATGTTCTGTCGTGGAACCATTTTGTACCAGGGCTTGGAGGCCCATACCTGTATGTATGTATCTGTTGTAATGTGTGTGTTTTTACTTGTGTGTTTATGTAATGCTGATTTGAGCATACATTGTGGAATGTTGTACATGGGGATGGGGCACATGTCTGGCCCCAGGGATCCTTCTCTTTAAGGAGGCATTTGGCCTATTATAACTTGCTGGCTATATATAGATCAACATTATTTTACACAGGTTTTATTTATTTTTTTTATAATTTAAATTTTATTGAAAGTTTCAGTATACAAATAGGACCAGGTCCGTAGATCCAAAGAGTATTCTTTGAAACAAAACAGCATGAATGACCTTGCCCCTTCCCCCCGATCACCCACCCCAAAAACCACCCCCCTGACACAGTTCCTAAGAATTAGGAGCCCTTGACATCCATCCATTTAAAATAAATGTATTAGATAAGAATTAGATAGAGTACAATGTATGAAGCGAGGCCCAGATCCGATCATATCTGGAATTGTTATTATTAATACTCGAGATCATCTTCTCCACTATAAGATTAAATAATAACTCATTTAGCCATTCAGAATAAGAGATAACCTCAGAGCTTTTCCAATACTTAAGCACTAATTTTTTTAACTGACATAGAAATCAAAGCGATATGAAACTTGCGCTTATTAACTGAAATCTGTGAGAATTCCCCAAAAATAGAAACCTCCAGAGTGAACAGGTCTCCCAGCCCAAGGAGTGGGTCAGCCTTTTCCTTCATGGCTTCCCAAAGAGGTAATATCTTAGGGCAATCCCAGAAAATATGAAGTAGAGAACCCTCTGCCTGAGCACACCTAGTGCAAAGAGTAGAGGGGGTTAAACCCCATTTAGCCAGTTTCTGGAGATAGTGATAAAGATTATGGAGACTACGAAATTGCATCAATCGTAACCTATCTTGTATTACAAAACGATGGCAATTATTCCAGATGGTTGTCCAGTCTTTATCCCAGTTCGGAAATTGGGTCGCCCAGAACTCTGTAGGGCCAAATGGTGTAGGGAAACGCCAGTCATACAAAATATTGTATAATTTAGAAATACTTCAGGGGGAATTAGCCAAAGGGGCTAAATCTGTGAGAAATGCAAAATCGTAAGATATAGGGGGGCCCCCCCAAATTTTTTGAGAAGGAGATGTCTAAGTTGGTATACCTTGAAATAGTCACTTCCCTTGAGCCCAAATTTTGCCACAATATCCTCAGCTGATAACCAAGTACCATTCTTCTTGAGAAATGAGTGAACCTTCCCCTCATCTAAACTAGGTAATCATCTAGGGAGTAACATTTTGCTATCCAGTTTAAAAGCAGGAGAATTCCAAATCGACTGGTCCGCATCCAACCAATTCTTATATTTTAGGAATCTGCACAACTGTAAGTGAATTCTCAATGGAATTCCGATTGTAGAGTCTTTTAACTCCTTAGGTATCGAAACTGCATTGAGAAAAAATAAAGCAGAGGGAGCAATGTTACTCAACCGGATCTTTTCCCTCTCTATTTTAAACCAGGCAGGCAGATAATCCAGGGGATAGGGGACCATCCATTTCAAGTATTTAGCTGCACAAGAAGCCCAGAAGTACAACCCTATATATGGGAGACGTAGGTCTCCCTTGGACTTAGGAGTCACCAGCTTGTAAAAGGCTAGCCGAGGCTTCTTTTTAGACCAGATAACATTTCCAATCACAGCTTGAACCTTTTGGAACCAGCTACTTGGCACATAAATGTCCAACAACTGGAGAGGATACAAAATACATGGGAGAATATTCATCTTGATCAGACTGACTCACCCCCAAAAAGAAATAGATAACACCGACCATCTCTCCAAATCCAAAGCCACCGTGGACAGTATGGCCTCTAAATTATATTTAAAGGTCGACTGCATATCCCTTGTTAGCACAATACCTAAATATCGCAATGATTCCTTAGACCAAGCCATACCCAGGGAGATAATATCATTCTTAAAGACGTGGTGATTTAAAGGGAATACAATCGACTTCCCTACATTTAATTTGTAATTAGATAACTTACTATATTGTTCTGTTATACCCAACATGGGGGGATAGAAGTCTCTGGGTGGGAGAGATACAGAAGCAAATCATCTGTATAAGCAGCTACCTTCAGTTCTACACCAAGAATGGAAACCCCCTGCACCTCTGGACAAGATATTAGTCTGCGGATTAAGGGATCTAAATAGAGACTAAAAAGCAAAGGAGAAAGAGGACATCCCTGTCTGGTACCAGAATGCAAAGCGAAAATCCTGGAGAACACACCGTTTCCTGATATCTTAGCCGTTGGTCGCTGGTACAAAGCCCTTATCCAGGATTGAAATTGTTGAGGAAAACCAAAAAAGTTTAATGTTTGAAGTAAGAAACTCCAGTTAACTCTGTCAAAAGCCTTCTCGGCATCCAGAGAAACCAATGCCATTGGTACGGACTCGTCTCTGGACTCCGAGAAGACATGTGAAAGAGTATGGAGATGGTCAGCAGAAAATCTGCCTTTCATAAATCCAGCTTGATGCAAGCCAATTAAATCAGGCAGAACTAAACTAAGTCTGTCAGCCAAAATCTTTGTTAAAATTTTAATATCTTTGTTTAACAAAGATATGGGTCTGTAACTCTCGACACACTCTGGATCTTTCCCTGGCTTTGGGAGAAGCACAATAAGGGCTTCAAATAGGAAGGAATCAACCTGAACCCCTGAAAGAATATAATGAAAAAGAGACAAGAGATAGGGAGTAATTTGTTCCCTTAAACACTTATAGAAATTTGCTGAAAAACCATCTAATCCAGGTGATTTATCTGAGGGTAGGCCCTTTATCGCATCCCAAATCTCAGACTCTGTAATAGGGGTCATCAGCCTCCTACTCTGGGATTCCGAAAGCCAGCAGATGGGTTCCCACCAGATAAGAGGAGAGAGTGAGGGCCGAGGGTGGATCAGACATTTCACCTTATAACTGTTCAAAATAAGTTACAAACTCCGAGACAATTTCCTGAGGGTTAGATTTGAGAGTACCATTGGATTTGGAGTGAATCGGAGGGATAAACCAATTGGACTCCCATTGTTTAATTCTCTGGGCCAGTAGCTTGTCTGCTTTTTCCCTGTGTTCTATATAAGAGGCTTTAGTACATAAAACAGCAAACTCTGCTTTCTCATTAAGCATAGCAATATAAGAGTCCCTCAGTTTAACCAACTCTTGTTCCGACTCCTCTGACAGAGTTGAGTGTAAGCTAATCTCTAATGTTCTCATCCGGGCCAATACTCCCCTCAGCCTCTCCTCGCACCTCTTTTTCCTCACCGCAGCCATCCCAATTAAAATGCCTCAAAGGTATGCCTTAAAGGCACACCAAAGCATATCTGGTCTGGTATCTTGGGTAGCATTCAAATCAAAAAATTGTGCAATATGTTCTTTGATTTGGTCTCTGCATTTGGAATCCTTAAGCAGTTGGGCATTCAATTTCCATCTAGATTGCCATTTAGGCAAAGAGCTAAGGGCCAATTTACAAAGCACTAACGAATGGTCAGAGGGTGGACCTGATAAGATATGGGAACCTGTCACCCCTGGTAACAAAACCCGAGACACTAGTAAATAATCAATACGGGAAAGAGACCTGTGAACAGGGGACACAAAAGTGTATTCCCTGTCCGCAGGGTGTAGGACCCTCCAAATATCGCACAGGCCCAACTTATCCATTAATTCCTGCAGTGCACATTGTGCAGGGGAAGGAGCACTCATTCGAGAACCAGTATGGTCTTTACCTGAATCTACCACTAAATTCCAATCCCCCCTAAAATAATGGTAGGAGGCAATAGTGGAATAATATTATTAAGCAATCTCGTGAAAAACACAGGATCATCTTTGTTAGGGCCATAAATACTGCCTAACACGAAATCTTGAGAAAACAAAGTGCCCTTAACCAGAACAAATCTGCCCTGGGGGTCTTTAATTTCCTGGATAACCTGAAAAGGAATGCCCTTATTAATGAGAATTAAGACCCCACAACTACTTGTGGTTCCTTGAGCTGAGAAGACCTGTCCAATCCGCATCCATCTCATCTGAATGGCTTCCAAATCAAATAAATAAGATCCTGGATAAAAACAATATTTACACCTAGGATATCTAAATGCTTCAATATCCTATATTGCTTAGTTTTTTTCCGGGCCCCATTAACATTCCAGGTTGAAAAACAAAGCTGTCTAGCCATTGTACAAGTATATTATAACAATCCTATAACTAATGCAGCAGACTCCTTTGAATAAGATCCTCCTTCGATCTACGATGAACTGTGTCCCCCAAGAAACGCTTCTCCCTCTCAACCCTCCCCCACCCCAATGACCCCATCCTTCCAGCTATCCCAGTATACCACTAACCCCCAATAAGATACCCATCGGCTCCTCCTGCCCACCCATCCCACCAAGTCTCCTGTGCATTGCTAAGCAGCACTCCTACAAAACACAGTCCTTATCCTCCACCCACCTCCGTACAAAGGGCCAGATTAATGGTAATCCAAACCGGAGTACGAAATGATACCAGCCCACTACACATATGGAGTCCACAAACTCCTAAACTGTATATGAGATCTGCAGCAAGCAAAAGATACCTATTATTGTTAATAACACCACCCGAGAGCCCTATCCAATCTACAAACTCCATACCCGATTAGGGATCACCTCTAATATGGGGCGGCCCAAAACCCTGTATCTCCCAACCTCTGCCTCGCCTCTGGGCAAGAGCTCTCGAGAAAAGCACTATCTCCACTTACAAGCCCAAACAGAAAAAACAAATCCCCCAGTAGTCAATCCGCACCTCGAGAAAAAAGTGAGATGTAAAAAAGAGACAAAATATCAATCGGTAATACCGACCAGAATCCCTGACTTGGGGAACTCCCCCTGAGATAATGAAAATGAGAAACCCTAAATTAGCTGAATCCCTGCTCCGTACTAGAACAATATTCGTAGTGCAATGCTAGGCCTGTATCCTAATTACCAACGTTACCTTTCCCCATCATCAATATTATGAGGGGGCACTATAAGGCGAGAAAACATTCCCCTCTAGAGGTTTCCGAACTAAACTGCAAGAAAACTGTTCGCCCCATAGACACTCCCCTCATCCCTTTGTGCAGGAGCAGCAGGCAGCACCAGCCCGAAAAGGCCTCCGCCTCGCCGGCCTACCACAAAATTCGCCACGGATTGCAGAGCCAGCCCCCAGCCCACAACAATAGCTCTCCCCCTGAGGGTCACCAACCCAACACCAGCTCTCCTGCTTCCTAGTCCAAAAACCAAATAGGGGAGAGAGAAGCCAGGCTCTGCACCATACACAACCAGGGTGTTTACACCACCGCGGCTCCCCCAAGGCAACGTCCTCACATAAGTGAGCATTATCATCCATAGCATTGCCATTCACCTCATCCTTTGCCCAATCAAGCTAGAATGCGACTGACCACTCCCAGAGTATACAGATACAGCAAATTCCCATTGCTATTCCCCAAAAACCCAATATAGTTAAAGAATCAGGTGAGGGACCTGGGAGGACAGTAGTCTCTATGCCAAGGACAGACTACACTTGAGTGAGGAGGGGAAAGAAAGTGTTGAAACAGAGGATGGAAGAGTATATAGAGGAAGTTGGGAATTTAAACTAGGAGTGGGGGGTGGCAGTTGGGGAAGAGATATGCAGAGACCACAGGTTGGGAAATCATATGAGCTTACCCCCCATAACAGTGACAAAGGACAAATGGCAAGAACTATTGGTGATGCTAGGAAACGAGGGCAGGATGGGAGGGGGGGAAAGGGTGGAAGGTGGTTACCATAATGCTAGAGCCTTGGGAGAAAACTGCACAGTTACAAGTTCTCATGGCAGAGGAGGGTGGACATTGCAGCCATCCAGGAAACATGGGCCACCCAATATAATGACTGGGACCTGTCTGTACCAGGGTACAGGTTATTTCATAGGGACAGGGTGATTGGGAAAGGGGGGTGGCACTATGTGAAGGAAGGACTGAAGTGTGTAAGGGAGGAAGGGAGGAGGTAGTATGGAGTCACTTTGGGTGCAATCCAGGATTCCAAGAATAGAATTCTTAGAATGGGAGTGGTGTACAGGCCACCATCTCAGACGGAGGAGTTAGACAGGGAACTAGGGGGACAGATCAGGAGGACCTGCGAGAAGGGTAGTGTGGTGATTGTGGGGGACTTCAACATGCCAGGAGTGTACTGGAGCACTCCAACAACCAGGAACAGAAGTGAGCAGGTACTGCTGGATGCCTTCCAGGACAGCTTCCTGCTGCAAACGGTCAGTGAACCAACCAAGTTAGGGAATACCCTTGACCTCATGCTGGCAAATGGGGACTTTGTGAGAGAACTTACAGTGGAGGAACCGCTGTCAGGGAGTGACCACCACTCAGTATGGCTCACATTGGATATGGGCAAGGAAGGAGTGGAATCTGGCACAATAGTGCTGGACTTTAGGAGGGCCGACTTTGGGATGATGGGGAAAGTGATAAAAGGGTACCTGGCCAGAATTCAATCTAGTATGGATACTAACCAGAGGTGGGAGCTCATAAAGCTGGGGATAGTGGAGGCAACCAAAACCTGCTGCAAAGCCCAGAGCAAGAAGGCTAGGGTTAAGAAACCAAGCTGGTTGAGCAAGGAGGTCATGGAAAGGTAAGGAGGAAAAGAGCTGCCTTTAGGAGTACAAGAAAACAGGGAGGGAGGACAGAGAGTACTTGACAGAATCGAAGGAGGTGAAAGGGCAGTGAGAGCCAAAGCATCACGGAACTCAGGCTGGCACAAGGCATTAAGGAGGGGAGAAGGACTTCTTTAAGTACATCAGGGAGAAAAGGAGCTGTAAGGACCACATAGTAAGGATTAGGAAGGAGGGGTTGGGTGGAAGCAGGATGCGATAAGGCGGAAGCACTAAATGAGTACTTCTGCTCAGTATTTAATAAAGGGAAGGGGGAGACACCCAAGGTGGGAGAAAATGGCAGAGCGGGGGTGGTGACAGATGGGGAAATCATGGAGGGCAGAGTTCAGAGGGTTTGAAGGCACTGAGGGTGGACAAGGCGCCAGGCCCAGATGGCATCCACCCCAGGGTACTGAAGGAGCTGGCAGAGGTCCTTGCAGGACCTTTAGCCGAACCCTATTTAATGCCTCACTACATTGGGGTGTGTACCTCAGGACTGGAGGATGGCTCATGTGGTGCCCTCCACAAGAGTGACCCCAAGGATGAACCAGGAAACTACAGACCAGTGAGCCTCACATCCATCGTGGGTACGCTAATGGAGACTATCCTGAAGGAGGCTGGTGGCCCTCCAGAGGCCAAGGACTACAGGACAACAGACAGCATGGCTTCATGCGTGGCAGATCCTGCCAAACCAACCTGGTCGAGTTCTATGACTGGGTAACTAGGCAGCTGGACAGGGGCCATGCAGTGGAAGTCCTGTATCTGGACTTCAGTAAGGCATTCGACTTGGTGCCACATGGAAGGCTGGGAAGGAAGTTAGTAGGCACAGGGGCGGGTGCAAAGCTGGTGAGATGGGTAGGAAACTGGCTGCAGGGAAGGCAACAGAAGGTGGTGGTGGGTGGGGAGCTCTCACACCCAAGGGCAGTAACGAGCGGTGTCCCACAGGGCTCAGTGTTGGGACCAGTGTTGTTTGGGATATTCATTGCAGACATATCATGGGACATCAAGAGCAAGACCAGTCTGTTTGCTGATGATACCAAGGTTGGCGCAGTGGTGGATGACCTAGGGGGATGGCAGGGGTTGCAGGATGATCTGGCAAAGCTTGAAACCTGGTCAGACACCTGGCAACTGGGGTTTAATGCCAAAAAGTGCAAAGTGCTGCATTTTGAGATGAAGAACCCAAGGAGGACTTACCAGCTAGGGGGAGTGCAGCTAGCCCAGACAGAGGAGGAAAAGGATCTGGGTGTGCTCATTACAGGGTCAATAAACAACTCGGCACAATGTAGGAAGGCAGCTGCAGGAGGCCAACAAAATGCTGGGTTGTATTGCAAGGGTATATCCTCGAGGAGGGAGGAGGTGATTCTGCCACTGTATAGGTCATTAGTTAGACCACACCTGGATGCTGCATGCAGTACTAGCGTCCAGTATCTGAAGAGGACATTAAGTTACTGGAGGGTGCAGTGCAGGCGACAAAGATGATCAAGGGGCTGGGGACTTATCATACGAGAGGAGGTTGAAGGAGTTGAACATGTACTCACTGGAGGAGAGGAGAGACAGGGGTGACATGATTGAAACCTTTAAATACATGAAAGGAATAAACAAGGCGGGTACAGAGGGCTGTTCAAAGTAAGGAGGGAGGGCCACCAGGGGCCATGATATGAGACTGGAGCGAGGAAGGTTCAGGAGGGAGATGAGGAGACACTTTTTACAGAGAGGGTGGTGGCTGGGTAGAATGCGTTACCTGCAGAAGTGGTATGCAGTAGAACAGTGGACTGCTTCAAACGAGGATGGGACAGGACAAGGGGGAGTGTTAATGAAGGGAAAGGGTGGAAGGAAGGGGCAGCTGCAGAATAAGGGGTGCTAGCTGCACATTCAAGCAGACTTGATAGACCTCTAGGCCTTTATCTGCTGGCAAATTTCATATGTTCATTTCGTAAAATTCAACAACCAACTGGGGTTTAAACACTAAACATTCTCCAAAATTCTGTTAAATCTCAAACTGAGTAAAACAGTCCTCTCTAGTAACCCCCTTGCAATTCAAATCAAATCAAATCAAAAATTTCAAATCAAATTAAAATTTATTTATAAAGCGCTTTTCAGAAAATCAAAGCGCTAATACAAAACAAAGATAAAACATCAACAATAATAAATAAAAACATAAGAACAATAAAATAACCATAAAATAAACTAAATAAATGCCAGTGAAAATAGGTGACTTTTCATGGATCTCTTAAATGATTCCACGAACAGGCACTCTCTAATCTGACGAGGTAGAGAATTCCACAGGGTCGGGGCCATAAAAGAAAAGGCCCTTGCCCCAGATGGTTTAAGACAAACCCTGGGAATCTCTAGCAATCCCTCGCCAGTGGAGCGGAGTGGGCGGAGAGGATGGTAGGGACAAAGGAGATCTTGCAGGTAGCCTGGTCCCTGACCATGTAGGGTCTTATAGGTCAGCAATGCGACCTTGAAGGTGATTCTCCACTGCACTGGCAGCCAGTGCAGTTCGCGCAGCACAGGTGTGACATGACAAGTTCTTGGTAGCCCAGTCAGCAACCTAGCTGCACGCGTTCTGCACCAGCTGCAGGCATGGAGATCTACCCCGAAACCCTAGATATAAAGCATTACAGTAATCAAGACGGGAAGAAACAAAAGTGTGGACCAACACAGGAAGGTCATCATGTGGAACAAGGTGTTTTATCCGGGCGATATTCCTCAGATGGTAAAAGGAAGATTTGACAGTGGCCGACACCTGCATCTTTAGTGTCAGCGCACTGTCAAAAATAACGTCCAGATTTCACACCTGTTCAGAAGGTCTCAACTGGGTATCCCCTAATAAAAGACCAGAGGGAACCCCAGGAGTCAACTTCTTTGCATAATGACCCAGGTCAACGACTTAAGAGTCCTTAAAGAGATCAGGCATGGCTTTTTTCTATTCTTCCACTGCAGACTCAGAATTCTCATAGGAGTGCCATTGTCCAGATATCTGAACTTGTAATATCGAGGGATATCGCATTCTGAATTTTTAGGCAGCTGCCAGAAGCTTCTTGACTACTGGGTGATAATCTGCTTTCTGATGCCTTACAGAGAGCGTTAGATCTTGGGTAACTCTAATTTTGGTTCCTTCCCATTGCAGTTCTTGTATGGTCTTAAGCTTCGAAAAGAAATGTTGTTTCTCCAGAAAGTTTAGAAAATGAAAGATTAATGGTCTAGGAGGTGCCCCCATCAGAGGTTTAGAGCGTAGAGCTCTGTGGGCCCTTTCTATAATGTAATGGGAGCCATAAGGAGAAGGTCCTATAATTCTCTCAATGAACTTCTGTACAAACAGAATAGCGTCTTGCCCTTCATCCATCTCAGGTAGGCCGATGATGACTGCATTATTCCTGCGGCTACGGCCCTCAAGGTCTTCAAGCGTTTGCTCCATCTTAGTGATTTTCTGCCAGAGCGCAGTCACCTCAGGACCCTGTTTATCCATCTTTTTTTCTACTGAAATAAGATGAGTTTCAACATCAGACATTCTTAATACTATTTCATCGACAGCCTGAGAGACAGACTTGAAGTCGATAGCTAGGTTCCTTAGCTCTTCTTTAAACGGCCTAAATTCGGCCAAAAATCCAGCAAGGGTTAAGGGCTCTTGCTCAGAGGTAGAAGGAGTTGTTGCCAGCACTGATTCAGCTGCTCCAGCCCGAGGCTTCTTAGGGGCCTTCTCTGGGGTGACTGGAGGCGTATGCTTCGGTGGAAGTTTCTTCATGTCGGCTCCCATTCTTCGCCGAACTCCCCCAATTTACTCTTGACGGCTTCCCCCACCAAAGAACCACACAAATCAGGCTCTCGATTAAGTTGGAGACGTTAAAAGCATGTAAAATTAACGGTGGTGGGCAGGAGAGAACGGGAAAGCGATCTTCTCAGGCCTGCTGCATCACATGATCCCCTTACACAGGTTTTATTGATATTTATTAGTTTATTATTTAGTATTTTAACTTTGTGGTTGTCTGAGTTAGTGTCATATTTTCTTTTCTTGTGTTAATTCCATGATGCATTTTAAGGTTGTGCCACACCCAGAGTCTCCAGGAATGGGCGCTATAGAAATAAAGATTTACTTACTTACCATTGTAGGATGTGTGTTGCGTGTGGTATAGTGCCATGGTATTTCTGCATAGTTATCTGGTACAGGTTGATATGTACTGTACACCTTTGTGTGCCTCCCTTCAAATTGCTAGTGCAACATCCCTGGTGGTTGGTTAAGCAATAAACCATGACAGGGTGTGGATTATGCTGGGATTTACCCATGCCTGATGTGGCTTGGTCACGGGACTGCAGGCCAAGTGATCAAATCCACACCAGATGTGGGTAAATCCCAGCATAACCCACACCCTGGAGTGGTTTATTGCGATTATACAATGCCCCCTTTTTCATTTTTCTAAGAAAACATAAAAAAATTGTAGTTTTTTTTTTAAATTTTATATGACTTTTATGGTAAGTAATCTTACACCTCAAAAAGTAATTCTCTATTGTTGTACTATTGAGGACACTTCTGTCTCCTCCCCTCCCCTTCCCCCAACTAACTCACACACAAGTCACAGAGATGTTTATTATTTTTTTTTTTGTAACACATAGTGTAGATAAACAGAGTGCATGTCTGCAGAGGTGAGCAGGTGGGAATGTGTGGAGTAAAGATGATGAGAGGCAGCGTGACAGTCAGCGCCATGTAATGTGTGCGGGTGAGAGCTGGCACTAAAAAAATATACTGTGTTTTTTTTTATCCCCGGCCCCAATGCTTTTCCTGGGACCTGGAAACCTTTGCCCCTGCGCTTGATGGCCAGGTTTTCTGTATCCTTCTAGCTCCCTTTACATTAGGAGCCATGACAGTTTTCTAACAGAGAACAGAGTCAGAACCACTCCCGTTAAGGAGCACTGGCTCTGTTCATGCGTATTGTGCGCAGGTCTGGAAGCAACCGTGCTTCCTGAAGTCTCATTAGTTTCCTGGCCCTCTTCAGATTTTGGGCTGGGAAACCAAAGGATGTGCTTTTTTTTCTTTTTCAGTTTTCATCTGCGTTGGAAGCATGGAGGCTCAGAGAGGCCACTAGGTGCCGAGAAGTAATGACCGCACTTTTGAAAGTCGCGGTTTGCCTTTGGTGAACACTGGAAGCTTAGCAGGGAGTCAGTGAACTGTGGAATTGTGAGGATGAAGCTGACACTGCACTGAGGTACTGATTTTCTGTGTTGTGCAGCAGTCAGCTTGGACACCTCGAACTTTACTCATGGGTTATGCTGGGATTTACCTATGGGTAAGACTCCAGTGGACCAATCAGGTTAGCTGATTAAGAGACCACATTGTATAATATAGTTTTGGCCCTGTGATTTACACAAGAGAGTGTTTATCTGGCACTGTGGATCAGTATCCACATACATGAATTGTGCGTAGGTCAGGAAATGCCCATGGGCATGCAGCCACTGCTGCACTATATTGTGCAGACGAGTGTGCACAGCACATCCACCAAGACATAGTGTGCACTGTGTATGGCCATCCCGCTGACTTCTGCAGCTTTGGTGTAGAAGTGCCGATGCACTTTGCTGTGGGCCATATAAGCCTCCAGGAGGCTTTGTGGATTGGGCTCTAAGGGCCCTATTCACAAAGGCTATGTGGCTCTACGCACAGCATGTATGTCCCACACGGAGGCACATGTGCACCAAATCGGTGTATGCAACTACTGCATGGGATGCATGAACCATGCATAGGGACATGCGTAGCTGTGCCAAGTGCAGCAGCACGCCATGTAGGATACACATCCATGCAGAGGCATCCTGCATATGCCGTACACACGGCACAACGTATACGCATGCACAATGTACAATATGTCGGAATGTCACATCGTGACACTGTGTAGTCAATACGCATCTAGAAAGCAGCCAAAAAGTGGCATATGTACTGCACACATTGCAGGAATGTCCGGCGAAGTGTGCCATCGTGGGGGCAACCATGCCCATTATGGCAAACACTGTCAGACAGGCAGGCAGCAATGCAAAGCATAACGGGGTCGGCCATGCACTTGCCCAGAATGTGCCATGTGTGCCACATGCAGGTGTGACAACAACAGCCAGACTGCAGGCCCAAGTACGGCGTGCATGCCAACCACGAGGCACTGCCACTGCTGCATGCCCAGCATGGCGACCTGCGGCACACAGGCCACACACAAGGCACAGTCAACACAGGTATCTGCCACAGAAGCACTATGAGCCCAACACCCCTGGCACACACACACATACACACACACACACACACACATACACACACACAAACTCATGCCCCGGCACACCATGCCAGGGCAAAGAATGAGGCACACACAGGGCCATACAGTTAAATGCCTTTAATGGCATACAAATGCACAATACCCACACAGGGCAACACAACAGCGGAAGGGGGGGCAGATCAGGAGTGCAGGGAGTCCCCCAGCTCATTTGGACAAATCCTTCTCCACAGTCACCTCGGGGCTAGTTGACAGGGTCACCTCCTGGGGGGGGGGGAGTGTCATATCTGTGAATTCACATTCCTCCAGCTCCAGGCATCTCACGGACCCATGGTAGCACTGCAACAACAAGAGCAGACACAGGGGATGTAGGTCAGTACCCACATAACCGGCCAGACCACCAATGCAATGCTGCACACACACACACACACACACACACACACAAAACCAAGAGCCACCTACCTGTGAGGGGGAGTGAATGGCCCATGGGTCCCCCTCATCGTCCCTGTAGAGCAGGTCTGATGTGCTCTGCCACAGGTCCATCCACATCAGGATGTCGTGGGGCAGCCTGCAGCTTTGGGTCACCACCACTGCTGGCCCTGGCCCACTCACCTCTCACAGCTCCAACACCAACATGGCCTTATGCCGCCATGTCCCCTGTAACAATGCATAGGTAGTAACAGTGAGAAGCACACTCAGAGCACCATGCCCCCCCCCCCCGGCACAGGGCTGAAATGGGCAGTGAACAGGCTGTGGTACATACCTGTCTCCAAAGAAAATATAGAATTTGACAGCAGATAAGGACCGCTTGGCCCACTTTGTTTGCCCATTTCCCTACCTAATGGATAGGATGCTGATCCTATTTAACCAACAGCCTACTTCCTCCCAACCCCCACTAGAATTGCCTTATTTCTGTCCCATGCATACTTGAATTCCCCCACTGTTTTTGACTGCACGACCTCCTCAGGAAGGCCGTTCCATTCATCCACAACCCTCTCCATAAAAAAATACTTCCTCATATTACCTCTGAGCCATCCCCCTCTATCTTCAAATTATGCCCCTTGTTCTTGCACATCTCTTTTTCTGAAAGATGCTATCCTCTTGGACTTTGTTGATTCCCTTGAGGTACCTAAAAGTTTCCATCATGTCCCCACTCTCCCTCCTTTCCTCGAGGCTATACATATTAAGCTGCTTTAGTCTTTCTTCGTATGTCTTCTGGTGCAGACTCTGCACCATTTTAGTTGCCCTCCTCTGGACAGTCTCCATCCTGTCTATGTCCTTGCGGAGATGGGGTCTCCAGAACTGCACGCAGTACTCCAGATGGGGTCTCACCAACTGTCTGTACAGAGGGATAATAACTTCCTATTTTCTACTGGTGATGCCTCTCCCTATGCATCCCATTATCCCCCCAGCCCTCCTTACTGCCTTCTCACATTGCTTGTCCACTTTCAAGTCATCTGATATGACTACCCCCAGGTCTCTTTCCATTTTTGTTGTTGTTAGTATCTCATCCTCCATTGTATACCCTTCCCCTGGGTTTTTGTTTCCAAGGTGCATTACTTTGCACTTCTTTGAGTTGAGTCTAAGCTGCCTACATTTGACCATTCCTCCAACCTTCCCAAGCCCCTTCTCCTCCTTTCTACCCCACCTTGTGTAGCAACCCTGTTGCAGATCTTTGTGTCATCTGCAAAGAAACATACTTTTCCTTCCAGTCATAGAAACATAGAATTTGACAGCAGATAAGGAACGCTTGGCCCACCTAGTCTGCCCATTTCCCTACCCGATGGATAAGCTGCAGATTCTAGTTAACCAACAGCTTACTTCCTCCTACCCCCCACTATAATTGCTTTATGTCTGTCCCATGCATTCTTGAATTCTCCATGTTTTTGACTCCACAGCCTCCTCAGGAAGGCTCTTCCAGGCATCCACAACCCTCTCCATGAAAAAATACTTTCTAACATTACCTCTGAGCCATCTCCCATCTATCTTCAAATTGTGCCCCCTGGTTTTTGCACATCTCTTTTTCTGAAAGATGCTACCCTCCTGGACTTTATTAATTCCCTTGAGGTACTTGAAAGTTTCTGTCATGTCCCCCTCTCCCTCCTTTCCTCAAGGGTATACATATTAAACTGCTTTAGTCCATCCTCAATGTCACTTATAAAGACATTAAAGAGGACCGGTCCCAGTGCTGAACCCTGCGGTACCCCGCTAGTAACCCCCCTTCTTCAGAATGGACTCTGTTTACTATTACCCTCTGCGTCTTGTTGTCCAGTCAATTTTTTACCCAGGCTACCATCTTGGGACACACTCCAAGGCTGGCTAACTTGTATATTAATCTTTTGTGTGGGACTGTCTCAAATGCCTTGCTAAAGTCTAGGTAGGCCATGTCCACAGCCCTTCCCTGGTCTACTACTTTGGTCACCCAGTCAAAGAAATCTATTAGATTTGTCTGACATGACCTTCCCACTGTGAATCCATGCTGCCTTGGGTCCTGTGCCCCACTGACCTCTAGGTACTCAACAGTTCTTTCCTTCAGAAGTGATTCCATCATTTCCCCTACCACTGAGGTCAAACTAACTGATCTGTGGTTTCCTGCCTCTGCCTTGCTCCCACTTTTGTGAAGTGGAATCACATTCACCCTCCTCCAGTCCTCAGATACCACCCCGTCCTCCCTTGAGTTGTTAAAGAGGGTAGTCAGTGGTATCGCTAGTTCTACCTTTCGGGCCCCATTGCTTTGTCCACCTTCAGTTTTAAGAGTTCTTTCAGAACACTTTCTTCTGTGAATGGACTGGTATCAACCCCCCTATCCAGAGTATTTCTATTGTTTGGTTTAGGTACCTCCCCCTCGTCTTCTTTTGTGAATACTGAGCTGAAGTATTTGTTCAGTATCCCTGCTTTTTCACTGTCATCCTCTGCCCACATTCCCTCCCCTTTATTAAGCCTCAGTATCCCTCTCTTGGTCTTTCTTAGCTCCCTAATGTACCTATAAAAGGTTTTATCCCCCTCTTGTAGATTGTGTACCCTGGTATGTTGACATCCCAGTCATGGTTCTCTGTGTACCATGTTTCTGTGACTGCCACAATATCCAGGCATCCCTCTTCCATCAAGGCTACTAGTTCAGGAAGCTTGTAAACCAGACTATGGACACTGGTACTCATCGCCCCCAATTTTTCGATGGCCTTATCTCTTTTAGTCCCATCCCTGTCCTTACTGCCTTTGCCTTTTTCTGGATTTACCCCTGTCCTGCTCCCTATCGACTTCTCTATCTTTGTGTCTACTTCACTAACTACCCTGTTTGGTGTGTGGAGGGGGCTGGGATTTCTCTGCTTCTCTTTGCCTCCCCCCCTTTGCTAGTTTAGATGCTTGCCAATGAAGCATTTAAACCTATCACCTAGGATCCTGGTTCCTCTCCCGGACAGATGCAGATCCTCACACCAGTATAGGCCTGTATCCCTCCAGGAAAATCTCCAGTCCCCAATGAAGCCAAATCCCTGAGCTCCGCACCAGTTTTTCAACCAGTCATTAAACCCCATGGTGTGGAATACCCTAGCCTCACCCATGCCATAGATAGGTAGCACTTTCGAGAAAGTTACCATACATGCTACTTGTCTAAGGCCCTTCCCCCACTCCACAAACATCTGCTGCACTGTTCTGACCCCATTCCCAGCCAGGTCATTTGTCCCCAGGTGGATAGTGACATCCAGCTCTCTCTCCCATGCAGCTGCTCCCACAATCCTGAGGATTCACTTCCTCTCCCTCCAAGTCATGGCATTGGGCAGGCACCTTACCTTCTTCTCCCCTCCCTCCCCCAGTTCTACCCCCCTAATGACTGAGTCCCCCATCAGGAGTTGTTTCCTTCCCCTGTGGGGTCCTGTGCCACCCTCCTGTGGGTCTTCTTTTTGGAGGTTCCCAGCATCCTCCTTGATCTCCACTGCAGATGCCTCCATAGAGGAATCATGCTCTGCCAGAATGGCAAATGAATTGTGAAGAGGCACAACTGGTGGGATGTGCCTCTGTTCTACCACTCTCATCCACCCTGAGCCCACCGTGGTCCAACCACTCCTCTTTCTTGGCTACCTCTGAGGCAGTGGTGGTGGCCTGGGTGGTCCCTGGGTGGGGGATGAGGTTTCCCAAATCCTCGCCAGGTCAGCATAGAGACGGGCAATGTCCTCCCTCTGACCAGAGAGGTGCCTGAAAATAGGGCAGTAACGCAGCCTCCAGAAGAACATCTCCCAGAAGACTGCTGCTCCACAGTCAGTGAATTGCACCACTCCTCACATGTCTGTCTCCCTTCCTGTTTGAGATGTTTTCTTTTTTTCAGTGTGTGCAAGCGCGTGAGTGTGTTTACTTCTACTTGGTGTGCTGTGCCTTTAAGAATATGAACATGTGTATGACCTTTGCACTTTTGGGGAAGTGATGTCAGAACCCCTGATATAAAGGAAATGATGCGCTTGGGGCAGGGGGGTGAGGGGCAGGTTTGGTGGGACTAAGCCCGTGCCCTTCAGAAACAATCAACTACAACTCTGACCCACCACCTGGGTGAGTGCCTTTCTTCCTTTCAGACATCTATTTCGCAGTGCTTGAGTAACAGGTCTAGTCACAAATGACTGCAAATATTCTCCCAGCTAGATTTCCTGCCTGGCAAACAAAAGTTACACCAAAACACTGACTACTACGTACTTACACAGGCCCCAAAATTAAGAATGCAATTCAGTGTATTCTATTAAATCACCTTCTTGCTTTAAGAAAGCCGGTGACTGCTCTCTGTCTCAGCTACAGCAGATGGAGTCCTTTCTATGGCCTCCCAAATTGCACCTGCCGATACTCCATCCTGGTACACATCCATAATGACATGATATAGGTGCCGTGGCAGGGCTAGCCTGCTGCGCACCTCACCCTGGGGCATTGGTGGAGCCACCACCACCATGACTGTCTGTGCACAGTTATGGCATTCTTGTGGCCAGCCTGTCCACACCACATGAGCATGTCCTGCTCTATAGGACACATGTGCCATGCCACACAGCATGCACGGGACACACTTATGTACATACAACACCACTGTGTGGACATGGATAGCAGAACAGACAGTGGCAGTATGATGTTCCTAGGGGCACTGCTACACATGGTCCTAATAGAGGATGCCTTGGAGGAGTGCCAATGCTAGTTTGGGGTGCCACCAATGGGTATTCAGGCAACAGCTTGTGGCACAGAGCCTCCACACCATGGACATCCTGCAGCAGTACAGGATCGATCATGACACACTACAGTTCATCTGTAAACTCATGCAGGATGCCATCCGTCCCAGCACAAGGTGCTCCATGGCCATGTCCATGGAGACAAAGGTGCTGTTCGCAACAAAATACTATGCCACCGGCACCTTCCAGAGAGTGATGGGGGATGTGACAGGTGTTAGCCAGTCCTCCATGTCCAGGGCCCTGTACTAGGTAGCTGATGCCCTTGTGTGCCACAAGCAATGGCACATCATGTTCCTCATGACTGTGGTGGAGCTCAGGGCCATCAAGGGTGCGTTCATGGACAGGTATGGCATGCCCAACCATACTCACACTGACCACGAATGAGGAGGCTTACTGGAACCATAAGGGATACCACAGCATAAACTGCCAGGTCATATGTGATGCAACGAGCATCATCACGAATGTCCTGGCTCAGTACCCAGGGTCGTGTCATGATTCCTGCATCTATGACAACAGCACACTGCGATACCATCTGGACCAGCAGGAGGAGGGATATAGTTAGCTGTTGGGTGAGCACCACTCATTGATTGCAGTAATGTTTGTGCAGTATGCGCTACTGTGTGCCTAATGTCTGTATACCATCCCATTCCACAGGTGACAGTGGATACCCACTGAGGATGGCCCTCCTGACACTATACCTGTGCCACATCACCCTGCAGAGGAGGCATTCAGTGCTGCAGATGTGTGGAATGCACCATCAGGCTTATGAAGATGCATTTCTGCTGCCTGGATCACACAGGTGGCATGATGATGCTTGCACCAGGGATAGTGTGCAGAGTGTTCACCACCTGTGCCATACTGCACAACATATGCATCTGACGCAGTGTGCCACAGCCCCTGCATGCACACCCTGAAGAGCTTGGTGAGGGACCACTGCAGCCACCCCATGGACCAGCACCACTTGGTGATGGTGATAGGGTGCCACCCGGGGGACAGCATGCTGCAGGATGCATGGTAGCATGGGCCATGTGGCATCACGTGGCACATGGCATATTCAGCAGATGAGCGGTTGTGCATGCTGGCGATGATGACACCACATGTTTGAGCCATTCTGTGTGACACATGGCCGTGCTGCCAACCAAGTGCCATAGGTACAGGTCAGTTCCACTGCCAGCCACTGTGGAATCATGCCATGTCCCATTTTGTGGCCTGCCCAGTGTGTACCATGGTTGTCACAGTGTACAGGATGCCTGTGCAGGAGAGAGGTGCCCGTGGTGGTGTGCCTGTGTCCTGTATGTGTGCTCATTGTTGCACCGCCCAGGCAGCGCTGGTCCATGGGGTGTCGCGGTGCACCAGTGTGTGGTGTGCTTTGGTGGTCAGTGTTGGTGTGTCAGTATGGGACACATGTGGGGAGTGTGTGTGTGCCAGACACAGTTGTTGCTGTGGAATCCACCCTATCACTGTGTGGCTAGTGTCTGCAACTGCCCACTGCATCCATACCTTGTCCTGTTCCCCTGTTTCTCCTTTGCATGGCCATTGTCTGCATGGCATGCTGTGCCACCTGTACATGATGTGACCATTGGACCATGATGCCTGTGCCTGTTGCAGCAGCTGGGGCTGCCTGAGCTGCCATCGGACGCTGTGGGGCACTGTCACGCAGTGCTGCCAGCGCAGAGGTCAATGGTTGTGCAGCATCAGACAGTGCTGGTGGTGCGGCAGTGGCTGGTGGTTGGGCCTGCTGCACAGCCAGGTGTGTGGCTATGGCAAGGAGTGCCTCTGCTGTCCGCTTCTGCGAGTGAGCACCCATTGCCACCTCCTCTGTGAGTCTGTCCTAGGGATGGGCGCTTGTGGCAATGGCCTCGGCCATGTATTCCTGTACCCTCACGCTGGCGTCAATGCTCTCGGCCAACCTCTCCTGCGCATGCATGGATGCCACCATGACCTCCGTCATGCGGTGCACTGCCTCTCTACAGTCTTGGGTGGCCTGCAACCAGTCACGCTTCAGCCAGCGGAGGTCAGAGTAATCCCTTGCCATTGCAGAGCCACTGCTGTTCTGCCTACAATGCCTTGCAGGAGGGGGCCCCTCTGAGGCACCCGTGTCCCACTCTTGGGTGTCCAGTGGTGTGGCGGGTGCTGACGTCCCCATGGTCACCATGCAGCTGTCCTGTGGTCATAGGGAGTCTTCCTCTGTCCTTCTGTCCATTCCAGGCACAGTGTGGTCACCCTCATCATGGTCCATCAGCATCCCACCATCCTCGCTGGCCTGTGTGTCCATGGCTGTGGTTCAGCTTCCGCTCTCCTCTTGCTGCCATTCTGGTGTCCTGTCTTCATCACACCGGTGTTGGTCCTCTACCGGTACTGTCTGCTGTATGTCCCCCTTCTGTGTGCTGTCAGGGCTTTGCAGTGTACCTGTGTGTGGGGGAGATATCATTTAGTATACATGCATGTCCATCCTGTGCTGTGCATCATCCTGTGTCCATGCTACTACATACCCGCATCACCTGGTCACTGCAGTGCTCCATTGCCAATCCCAGAAGGTCCCTTGCCAGCACTGTCATCATCACGCCCTGTGGGTGGGAAGGGTGACAGGTGGTCAGGGCCCATGTCAGTGGTACTGTGTGGCATGGCCACCCTGTGTGCATGCTCAATGCACTCACCTGGCATGCTGTCAAGGCCATAGGGCTCCCCATCCATGGTGAAATTGCTGATAGTTTCTGACACCATCTGTTCTATTGGTGTGGGGGGGTCCTGTGGTGATGGGTCTCTCCCAGTGATGTCCTGCGACTATCGTGCCCGGCTCATCTTCTTCTTAACTTGGGATGAGAGGTCACAATAATTGTGCTTTATGGCAGCCAATGTACATACCTGTGGTCTGGTGGCATTTAGGGCCACCTGCATGTCCAGTCATATTCTGAACTTTGTCTTGGGTAGGGTGCTGAGTGCCCGGCAGCTGGACATCATATCATAGTGCTGACAGAGCTCCATCACCAGGATGGTAACCTGTGCCCCCATAAAGTCGGGGGACTGCAGCCTCTTACCACCTCTACTGCCCATACCATGTCCCCCTGTTCCACTTCCCTGTGCCGTGGTCTCTGCAGATCCACAGTCCTCATTCCTTGCATCCACTCTCACATCCTCTGCTGACATGTTTCCGCATCTGTCTGCATAGCAGTGTAGCGTAGCACTTCTGCATCTCCATATGTAGCAGGGTCAAGGGGCATTGCAGGCATCTTTTGCTGTCCCAGTCCCACCCTTGTGCATTGCTGCACCTCCACATACCCCTCCCCATCCTCCTGGGGGTGTTCCCGGCTTGTTCATGCATGCCATGTATTTCGTATGTGTTGCATGGCGTGCAGCTGCATGCTTGCCTTTACATCACTTTTGCGCGTAGTGATGGTCCTTTCATGAATAGCGCCCTAAGTGAGTACATCAAATGGATTTTATTTCCTTTTTGGGGGAAATGAACAAAGTGAATAGTGCCACTGACAAAATGGAAACAGCACCATTTTTCAAATGCTGTAGAAGAACTGTCTGACTCAGGTCATTTAGGAAACTATTGACGGGTCAACAGATAATTAAGAACTGCTAGGAACAGCACTAAACTAAATAAGAATGGAAGTAAATGACTCATTTTCATTTAATTAGTGCTTTCCTCTTTTTGTGCTTCATTTTTCCCCATTTCCTGACAATTGGGGTAACCATGACTACCCTCCCTCCCTCCCTCCCTCCCACCTGCTGGGAGAGAAGCTGCCTTCACAGCCAATATCAATGCCACTGCTTGGTTTGCCAGCACATCACAAGCAAATGTGAGGTTGCACACACCCTTCCTAAGAGCCACGTGCCTCTTACCCATGATGCCACTGGCCTCAGTGTGAAATTCTGGAGCTTGCATGTTAACCACATTGTCCCAGTTTGCAGCATATTATGCAATGGCCTCATATCACTGGGTCAGCCTAAAACACATTTTAAATTGTGTAATAAATTATCACTGTGCAGCAAGACAGGATCTGCACAGGCTGTATGTGTCTGAGAAGGCAAAACATATTATGGTGCTTCAATTCTGGCCCACAGACTGGCATCATACTGAATAACAAATCGTGCAGGAATCAGTAAGAAATTAATTAGCAATCAATTTGCTGGGCAGACTGAAATGAAAAACGTAAAAAGAACTACAGTACACAAGGTAGCCTAAGTCTGCTTAAATTAAAAAAGACATTATTGTGACAAGCTGGTTCCAAAATAACATTTACTGTAGGTCGCACTGTAAGGCCAAAAGCCATGAAATGTTAGCATTCACTAAAGTAGAAAGCCTTCTTGTAAAAACCATCACTGGCAAATTAATGCTAGCAGATAACAAATAGAAGTAATTATCCAATGAATGTGCAACAGTGTTAAATCCAAAGGAAACAGGGTAATTGGAGAAAATTAGGAAAAAGTGACTGGAAAAGTGGATGGGAAAAGTATAATGTAACTGTTGTTGAAAGGTATATTCACGTCTTCAGTTGACATTCCTTTGATATTAGGTAATATTAGAAGTGTTATTTAAAGGAAAAGGCGACTGTAAAGTACGGCTTGCATGGGGAATGACAGTTATCATTAAAAAGTCATTAGTGACTGAGACTAGTAACTGCTGCTCCAGCTTCAGTCATGGTACACAGTCTACTGTACATGGAAAGGGAGTTCATTTGGCTTTTGATATACAGTAATGTGGTTGCTTTCAGAAATACAGTCTCATTCTGTTAAAATAGTATGCTCGCAATTCTGTTTCAAAGCGTTGTCTGAAACAGAATTATAGATCCTACAAATGAGTCCTCTGTTTTTTGCCATTTTATCCAGAACATTGAGACATGTATGCTTTGATCTAAGATAAGACATTTCTTAAATAGGCAAGCATTAGCAATTGTCCTAATGCCAGATAAGGGATAACAAAAAATGATGAAATCTGTTTTGCTGTTTTGGCTGTTTTGTAATAATATATATTTCTAAAGTGATGACATAAGACTTGGGGAGGAGTCAGTGAATAAGTAACTTATCCTTTAGTGTTAATAAACCTAGGTTTGAATCTGTGTTGAGGAAGGTCTTGAGTCAATTGAGATGGGTTGCTCAGTCTCCAATTCCCATGACATCAGCTCATACCACAGTTCTACCACACTAAAACCCAATCCACAGTCTCTAGGTCTGGAACCACAAAAGGTGGCGTGAATAGTCATCCATTGTAAATACACCTCATGCTAGCGCAATCTACAGTTTAGCACTTTGTCAGCTAGCCAAATTATATCAATTTTCTGCATTGGACACTTGGACCAACTAAAAAAATTAATTTTTGTCTTTGTTTAATTTTTTTTTCTAATTCCCATTTTGCAAATGCAGTAACACGCTCCAGGGTTTGTGGGGTCTGCAGTAATAATCCACACCCCTGGTGGGTGAAGGCACTCAGCTTCATCTCTTGCCTCACAACTCACTCTTGTACATGGGTTATGAAAGCACAACTGGGTTTGCATTATGCTGATCTAACTGCACACCCAGAGGCATAGTGAGATATGATGCCATAGGTGAAGTGCCTTCAACCCTGGAAGTATGGTTAAATCAGTATAATGCACACCCCAAAATAATCTTATTGCACTTACAAAATTAATAAACTGAGAAAATTGAAAATATAAAAAGTTCCAACTTTTTGAAATTAAAAACAGGTATTTCCTTTTTTTAAAAGTAAATAGCAAAAAGTAGTCACTTCCTAGCTGTCAAGTATTTGTATATCCACACATTCAATAGATGGCATGTTTGTTTGTTTTGGAATGTAGTAATTCAAACTTCTGCAGAATTGCCAGCCTGGTGGCACTGAAGGTTGAGGTGCTGATGCCACACATCACACTGTGTCATCGATTAGGGTTCAGATGTGTACACCATCACTGGGGGTCAGCCGGGGAGGTACAGGATTGAGTCTCCAGTAGACAGCTCTTCTCTTTGTGAGGGATTCAGTTCCTGGCATTTGCCTGGTCCCTACTGTTGGATGAGGGTGAGACAGACTGGGATTGCATATATATGGGGAGGGAATGGCAGATGCTGACACTACATGCATGGAAGCATGTGAGAAGACATATAGGCAGCATTGCACACTGCACCTTGAGGGAGAACACAGAAGGGAAAATCCATGGCTGACCGAGCTGCTGCCAACCTCAACCACCTGTAGCCCTGCACCCCCATCAAGCTCTCAGACCATGCAGCCTCATGCATGAAGGTATGTCCTATGTTCATCATATAAGGAATGGCATCAGGAAATATTGATGGTGCTCGAAATGGAAAAACAGATTGCATACCAGCTGGGCAGGTCTCAGTGTTTCAGATCCAGGTGGGACCCACTCTATGCCCTATTGTCCATCTCGGTTGGCCCACAAGAATCATAACATGTCTCTCTCTCTCAGATTTTTGCTCCCATTTATTCCTACCTGGGCATCCAGTTAACAGACAATTGCTGTACTGTCTTTCTTGGTCATTTTAAAAGAGATGTGCTTCCTGGTGTGGTTCGGGGAAGGGGATTGGGGGGAGGTCTATTTTGGAGGGTGGAGGTATTATTATATTTTTAGTTTAGTGTTGATTGGGATTTGTATCCACTTCTATCTCTTGGTCCTGTTTTTTGATGTTGTATTGCATTGTGATTTTGTTGTATTGTTGAAAATGTAATAAAGTTTAAATTGAAAAAAAAAAAGTATGTCCTAGAGGAAAGTGTGGGAGCATGGCTGGGGTGGTCAACATCTGGAGGGTGGCTTGGACACATTGAGAGAAAAATGACTAATTACAAAACAAACAAAAAAAACTTTTGCAGAATTCTACTGGCTGAACATTTACCTCTCCCTACACAAACTCACGTGCAACTGAAGACCTCAGTAATCCAATTGTATCTGGGGTAGAGAAAGTAGCAAAGATTCCCCTGGTAAGCAGGAAAGGATGAGGGGAACAAGGCCAGAAAAGAAGGTAAAAAAAATAAAGCTGTGAGTAGTATATTACTTCATTTTGCTGTCTCAACGCACATGTCCTAGCCAGTCAGGATGCAGTATTTTCCCTATCCATTTTATAATGCAGTGCAAACTACAGTACATCCTGTTGAGCAATATTAATTACATGTCCTATATCCCATCCCCTATAAGGAAAATAATGACAGTAGTTATCAGTTTCAAAGTATCTGAGGTAAGACAGGGGTTATCTTTAACATCTGCATCTCCTCAGAACTGATAACTCTTGCAGAGGTTCTTGTTGGTGAGGTTGGGTGATTGGCACTTCCCTCATATAGCCCATATAGGCATCCTCTGTCTTGTCATCAAGTGGTTTTGGGTTTGGTGATTTTCTTGCCTCAGTCTTCTGGTATTCCATACACTATCATTAGAAAGCCTTCATTTTGACAGGCACCATAATGTAGCTAGGCATTCACTGGAAACTATGTACTCACTAAATTACCAGGTAAAAGAAAAGCACTAGAACTGCAAACCTGATAGGATCATGAGCATGAAATATTGATCACATACTAGGACCTCCTGATACTAACTGTCAATCAAAAGGATGCCAGGAAACCAGATACTGCAATACAAGGAAAACACTGAAAGTAGAAATGTCTGTCACTGGCAACTACTGTTTTCTCCACATGGAGAGCCACAAGGGTTTTAAATGTCAAGATGTGTAAACTGAAACAAAACAATGTAGAAGAAAGACACAAACGTAGTCACAGTCATCCTTGGAACCACAGGACTAATTAAAAAGAACTTTCAGACATACTGGTATCTAAATATGCTACCATTATCTGTAACAATTTATGAACTACAGACAAAGGCTGTCAGAGGAACATTGTAGATTTTAAGAAGTACATATTCAGCCAATATTAAAGTGTAAAATAACACTTTTTTTTTATTCTAAACATGGCCTGGCACAAGAATGGGGTCCATTCTTGTCATGGTACTTGAAAGCTTTGGAGCTATCTCCCTTGCCTCAAGATAAAAAACATAATTTATCTGGTGAATATATGTAACAACCTGAATAAGCCACAATTTTAGGTGAACCTGAGTGATTTGGGATATCCTTGGTGTCCTTTTTACCCAGATGTAGCACCCATCTATGATTATTCAGCTTTTTAAATGACATATTCAATTATAATTCTTTTGTTTGTGCTTTCTGCTGTTTATGAATATGGCTCTTCAGGTCATCATCATGATCCTGTCTGAGTGAAGCAGTTAATAAGCAGGCAAGGATCAAATCCAGTGGGGTTCTTAAAGTTTTGCCTGTCATTGAGATCTAAGGTAGGACAAGGATGCTCTGGACAGGGGCCATCGGTGCACCAACTGTCAGCTAGCAAAACTCAAAAATAAAAGCTTGATTAAAAAGCTGGGTAGGCTCAGGGTGGGTCAGAGTTTGGTCAACTGGGTGGCAAACTGGTTGGTGGACAGAAAACAGAGTGGTGGTAATTGGTATACAGTCAAAAGAGATGCAAGTCAGAAGTGGGGTACCTCAAGGATCAGTCCTGGGGTCAGTCCTCTTCAATATCATCATCAGTGACTTTGCAGATGGACTAGAGGGTAAGGTTTGTCTGTTTGCAGATGACACCAAGCTCTGCAACAGAGTACATGATCCAGATGGGGTGGACAGAATGAGAAGAGATCTGGATAAACTGGCAAAATGGTTGGAAGAGTGGCAATTGGGGATTAATGCAAAGAAGTACAAGATCAAGCACATATGGAAGAGAAACCCTGAAGCTACCTATAGATTGGGAGGCGAGTTGCTGGCAATCACAAGGGAAGAAAGTGACTTGGGCATCATCATCACAGATGACCTGAAATCATCCAAGCAGACCACTGGAGAAGTAGGTAAGGATGGAAGGATGTTGGGGTGTATTAGCAGGGGTATCACAAGTCATAAGAAGGAGGTAATAATCCCTCTTTACAAGACACTGAATAGGCCCCATCTGGAGTACTGCATGCAGTACTGGAGGCCGCATCTGCACAAGGACATTAACAAAATGGAGGCAGTCCAGAGGAGGGCAACCAAAATGGTGCAGGGACTGCATCAGAAGACATATAAGGACATATTAATGGAGCTCAATATGTTTACCCTAGAGCAAAGGAGGGAGAGAGGTGATATGGTCGAAACATTCAAACATCTTAAGGGCATTAACAAGGTGAAAGTGTCTAACATATTTCAATATAAGAAAAATATCAGGACAAGAGGACACAGCATGAGATTAGAGGGAGGTCGATTAAGGGGTAATGTGAGGAAGTTCTTTTTCAAAGAAAGGGTGTTGGATGCATGGAACGGCATACTTGAGGAAGTGGTGGATATAAATACAGTGCAGGACTTCAAACAGGCATAGGATAGGCATAAGGGAGCAATACAGATGAGTATGAATACATAGGCCATTGACAGAGTAAAGGCCTATGGCACATTCATAAGGCAGAAAAAATGGGCAGACTGGATGGACCTTGCAGTCCTTATCTGCTGTCAACTTTTCTCTTTCAAGTAAAAATTTAAATGGTCAGCATTTCCTTTGTGGACGCTGCAAAAAATTGGAATTTTTAATTGCAAGCTTGGGCTCCTTGTCTTTTCACTTGAGTGCACTATTGTTAGGTTGTTTTTTGTTCTGCCTGTCATTAAGTCAGCAAGTGTATTTTCTGTATTTTTACAATGTTCGTGTTGGTCTGTAATTCAGCAAAGGTGTCTCAACAGCATCTCCAAACAATGTTATTTCTGCTAGCAAAGCACAAAGATCATACTTCAGAACAATGCTAAATCTTTCAACACTGCCATTTGATTGGGTCTGGTACAGAGGTGTTCCGTTTGGTTGGTACCCTTCTGCCTCACAAAGCTAGTAAACTGTTCAGTAATGAATTGAAGTTTATTGTTGGAAATTAATTATCATGCAATACATGGAAACATAGAATCTGACGTCAGATTTGGCCCTCTCTGTCTGCCCATTTTTTCCTACCTACAATACTCCACAGTGGAACCAAGTCAGTAAGGGCACAGATATCTGTAAATTTTGCAACATAGGTTGTACAGGACTAACAACATCTGACCATTTACATTATAAACCAGCCACTATAATATGGTACTTTTGATGAGCAGGGGCTATATGAACCTCCCCAGATGTGTCCACCTGAATTTGTTCTCAAGCAATTGCTGGCCACTCTGTATGTTGTAAAGGGGGTCTCTTAGAACAAAGGGGTTTCTAATAAGTATGCCCAATAATTTTGGTCAAACATGATGCTTTTCAGATAACTTGTGAATGACTGACACTTTATTGTGTCTTAGTAAGCAATAGGGGTTTACCTTACAGGCTCTGTTATATGTACTTTGGATCCATTTAAAAAGCAACTCTCTATTATAATAAAAAAGCATAAAAACACTAGATTTACACCGATTACATTTTAACTTTATTGTTTTCTAGTTATTTGTTATTTATTTTTACTTTCACCTGCTGTTTGTCTACTAAATATTGTAGATAATGCAGCGTTTATTTCACTGAGTCTTTCAAAATGTATCTAACTCTCTTCCGCTAACCACACAATTGCTGTATGTGACATCACAGTCTGATGTCATGGTCAGCACTAGTATGTCATAAACAAAGTCACTGGGAGGTTAACAGGTGGGAACAGTGTTTTCTATTAGGCTTTTTAGATGGACTACCAAGGGGCAGAAGATAGAGGGCTTGTGGGGCAGGGGAAAGGGGTAGCAGAATGCTGCTGCCTCAACTGTTGCTCAGGAGACAGGAGAATCAGGATGTCATATATTATTTCTAGTTATACACATACATGTAATTTTCACACAGAAATCCTCAAAGAACTGACATTTGTGAGGTCATACAGTACGTGTGCCTGAAATAACTGACATTTGGGAGTTCATACAGTACATGTTCCTGAAATAGCAGAGTGTGGTAGACACCTATTTGCAAATAGCAGAGCGTGGCAGACACCTGTTTGTCAATCTGATGTAAAACAAAAATTGTTCCCACATGAACATGTTCATGAAGGCTACATCAAAGACAAACTACTTCTATGAATTAAACATTTAGATTTTTTTATATCCATTAAACAACCCTGTGTAAAATAGACAGAAAACAATGCAGAGTTTTGATTAAAAATAACTAACAGCTGTGATACAGACAAGGTTATTTCTCAAGTCAGTCAGGGACTTAATTGCTGAAGCAGCAGACTAGACCAATATGACGCTATCGCTCGCTGATAGGGACAGAAACAACTTCCCTGTTTCCAGTTACTAAAGAGCACATTAACAAAAGCTGTTTTAAAGAAAACCACAAAACCAAACAGCAAGACATTTTCAGGAAACACTAATTATGACACAAGGACAGGAATTCAAGTGAATTCAAGCTTTTATTTAAAGGTATAAAAAACACACTGCATTTGATCTTTAAACATAATGTTCTAGGTACATGTGTGATTTACAGGTTGATTGATAAAATTGTGTATGTGTAATGTACAGAGCAGTATGTCTCTGTCCCCATGCCACCCAGTTCAGAAATCTTGGCTGGAAGGTATGTATATATTGTACAGTCTATGGTAGGTGGACTAACAGGTATGAAACAAATTGTGGCCTAGATGATACCCACAGAAAGTGAATGTTAGTACTGGAGGATGCCTGGTAAGCCTATCAGTTACCAAGCAATCATACCACCAAGTATAGTGCAACTGCATACAATGAACAAAATTACAGAGTGAATTACAACAAATATCACATGTGTGCCATCTGTAGTGGAGTACAGAGATCCATACCCACGTCACCAGTTGTGTCATAACCTGATGCTGATTGCAAAGGTAACCCTACTAGCTGGACGTTCGTATATACCACATTGTCATCGAGTGAGTCTAGTGTTTTGTGCAGTTTGTCATTCTCTTCCACAACTGATGCGGTTGTGGTCACGTAAGCCATGTACTGGCAGGTCAGCATGTACTGTATGTGTCATCCTGTTTATAGTGTTGGTTGTCATTCACTTTCTCTTGGTCTTGGTGTGCTGTCCTTGGAGAACAGCATTGTGTGGTTCAGCGCCCACAGTACCTGTCATAGCAGCACACCCATGCCATAATGGTATCACGTGTTAGACTTATCATCTGTGACTTCTCAATATATCTGTGGCATATTGCAGGACACTTATAGAACACATATACTGCTTGCTGTTATGTCACAGTTCTCATTGGTACTCACATGACGATATATAGGTGACATTAATAAGACTGGTTAGAAGGGAGGCAACAGTGTCTTGCACAAAACATATGTGAAACTGCCTAATTCAGTAAAGCAGGCTGTCTGACTATTGAAAACACTTTCTTTATTCAGCCATCAGTCTGTTAGATGTGCTGTCATACATATTCTCTGGCACTGTAGCACAACCTGCAAGTACAACACAAAAGGAGCTCACCACCTATGCTACCTCTCTGTGCATTGCTAATTTCATCCATTCAAAAAGGGAAAACCTTATTCTGTGCTTAGGTCTGCTGTGCAGTCTGCATGGGGGCTATGCGAGTCAAACAGAAGTACCTCAACATTGCAGGGGTAATGCTTCTCTATCACGAGCAGCCTCAATTATTTCTAACTTGTACAGCTGTGACATTTACCTCCAAATAAGTGCATGTGGTCATACTTCCATGATGACGTGAACAACTCGGATTTTGATTAGAGCTTTGGTGGTGTTACAAGAAATGGCTGAAATCAATCCAGACAGTGTTCTTTGTGGTAATAACAACATCAGTGAATTTGGGTCTGAAACTGATAAGAGTGAAAGGCTGTATGTTTTTCAAACCACTACTTGAGTAGTTCTGCCCGACATGTTTGAGCCACTGTCACTGAAAAGGAAATATCCTATTAAAGATGAGGACTAATCAGAGTTTGTTCTCTTAATGTGAAACAACTGATGAACAACCGGCATCTCAAAAACCAATGCAATTTGATCTAAGCTGGTAAAAATAACTATTTATTAAACATGTAAAGTGTAGTAAAAGCAAGTTACTTTTTTAAAATGAAATACTGTACATGTGTAGAAAAAAAGAATCTTAGTAAATGTGGATTTGTAGTCTCATAATTATTTATTCAAATCCTGGGCAGAAGGTGTAGCTTTTAAAAACTGAGGCTAAGATTTCTTCTACTAAAATAACTGTGCTGTATGCTCAGGATCAGAGAGGCACAGAAGCCGACAGTGATCCTGCATGACTGTGTCAGATGAAGAATTTAGGCATTCAGTATCATTTGCTGCTTTGATCTCCAAAGCCAATTGGCCAATACATAATAATAATAATAATAATAATAATAATAATAATCATAAGAATGGAAGCTCTCTATGTGCTAAGCAGAGGGTGCTGATATTCCTGCTACTTCAGGACATATTAGGTTGATTTATTTTAAAGGGGTGGAATTAAAGGAGCCAGTGCACAAGAACTTTAGTGGGCAAAACGGCAGGTGAAGCTGATTAGGGAGTTGAAGCAGAGGCCCGCAGAACTTCCGGGTCCATCTGGCAATAAATACAGGCACTCATGCGAGTGGTGCAAGCGTGTGCAGCGCGCGTTGGCATGCTGAGATGCGCAGAGACACGTGTGTCTGTGCACATGTTAGCAGGGAGAGGGGAGAAGGAGAAGGGACAAGCAGCTAAAGTGTGAGAACAATAAGGTAGTAAATGAATGTTGGGGATGAAATGGGGTCAATGGAAGGTAATGGGCATAAAGGCATACCATTATTGCTAACATCAGAAGAGGATCTGATGATATGTTGTAGCAGCTGTTTGATGTTCACAGTGGCCGAATTAGGGGTAAACTATGTCTCATTTGAGTGTAAGAAATGTGAGATAAATAAAGAGTTATGTGACAATTTGAAAAGGGTTACTAAAAGGCTGGAAATACTTGAAAAGAGCCAGATGGAACTCACTGAGAAAGTAAGGATTATGTCCAGCTTAAATAGAGGTGAGGCAGCTGGGGGGATATGGGTTAGAGATTGGTTTAGGGAAAAGAAAAACAAACAAGGAGGAGGGGGGTAGTAATCAGGGAGATAGGAGGGTGAATAGTAAAACAAAAAGGAAAAGAAGGGGGGTAGCCCTTTACAACCAGTCCCAGGATATTAGAGAGGGGAACAGAACTTGAATGTATTAAATGAAAATGGGGAGGATGTGGAAAATGCAGACCTTGAGAATGGAAGAGAGGGAAGTTGTATATGAGAGAATACAGGTGAGAAACAGTTTTAATATATTGGGAGAAGTTGGCCAAATGAAAGGGGGGAAGGAGACTGTGATGGAATCCAAAAAGAAATGGGGGATCAAGTAGCGAGACAGGTAGTGGTCATTGGAGACTCAATTATAAAATTTACAGACCAGTATATTTGTAAGAATGACAAATGGAACAGAATGGTTAGTAGATTCTCTGGGGCAGGGCTCCTGGATTTACATGATATGGCTGATGATATATTTAAGACAGCAGGGGAGCACCCCGTTACTTTGATCCCTGTGGGTATAAATGACATTGCAAAAAAGACCTTGTTAGAAATGCAGAAAGATTACAGGAAGTTGGTGGAATAATTAGTGGATAAAGGTGTGATGTAGACAGCCAGCTCTGAGTGCTCGAGTGCTGTATTTGTTACCCCCTTGTTACCTGGGGTTACTAGAATCCCAGTAAGACCTAGTGGTAGGCAGGGAAGGCAGCTTGTGAAACTCCAGTTAAATAGATTTCACACTGTCTCACTCTGTTCTCAGTCTCAGCTGAGACTGAGGGATAACATCACCATAGAACTGTCGCAGCTGCATGAGCCACAATGGAATCTGCAGCAGGGAGTTGGAGTAGAATGTTGGGAGGTTTGAACAGTAGTCTGTAGTTCAGTTGGAGTCTGGAGCTTGTTGTGAGAGGAGCACAGCAGCTCTGTGTTAGGCTCGTGGAGCCTCAGCCCTGACATAGGGCTACATTCAGGGAAAAGGTGTGTGTTTCCACCTAAATATAGACACAGTGAGCTACTGTAAAGTGGTGGAGACTGCTGAATCGGGTCTCAGTGCCCCATCTCTGAGGGGATGGGGCAGGAAAGTTTAGCCTGCATATTCCAGGGGCAACCCTGTGGCTACTGCTAGTGGAGAAGCTGCCTTATTTTGTCCATAAGTATGGGAAACAAGAAGATTTTGTGATTCGCCTGTGGGGCACCTGCAACCGGAGGGTGTGTTTCTGCTCTTTCTAAAGGGCCCATGTTTTCACCCTGAGACTTGTGTGATAGTGGGTATGGACTACTGAAGTAGTGGGAGGCCTAGAGTAATAGGCTTAGCCAAAAGTAAAAGTATGTTCAAGTCCAGCACATAGGAGAAGTCAAGACATGTAGAGGAGATGTGACATACGTCTACCCAGTAATCCACATTGCCAAGCTTTCAGAAAAGAGTTGTTTAGTTTCCAGAGAAATGGCCGGGTATGGATTGTGGGAGCTGGAGGTGGGAGACCCTCCATCTTTAGTAACCAGGTCCACCTCTACGGATTTGGTCAGTGGATTTCTACTTTGCCTCATGCACTTGGCCAGTGATGAGGGAAGTACCCAGATGTGGGATGAAAGAAAATTCCCTCTAGGAGTTGAAGGCTCTAAGGTGGTTTGGGGAGCCACCAACAGGAAAACTGGTTCATTCCCATAATGGACCACGGATCAAGTGGCCGGCGGGGGAGTCGGGCCATTGGGAAAACCCAAGTAGTGTGCAAGTCGGGCTGTGTACCCAAAGCTGCGTGCAAGTCCGGGCTGTGTGCCTGGTGGGTTTAAAGCCTGAGGGCTGGAAATGTGAAGAAGTGTTCTGTTGTCTCTAATCTGCATTACCAGGAATGTAGCCCTGTGGGAGTCCGTCTATGCTTTGTTTGTTCAGTTTGGATGTGAATAAAAGCCACACTGTAGAATCCCATTCCTGGTTCTGGACATTACAGTTATTGCTTCCTGTGTTCGGATTTACTTGGGTGCCCCTGTGCAGAGTAGCCAAACCTAGGCCCCCTGTGCCGAGTAACCTAATCCTCCTCGAACCCAGTCCCCACCAGGTACTGCTGTCAGCTTCAACAGCATGCCACCTGTCATTTTGCAAAAAGGCAGGGGTCAGAGGTTACAAAAATGGAGGCACCGCTTTGGATTTAATTCTGGGGAGGAAAGTGCTTGGGCAAGGGGCTAGCATTTTGTCTATCTGGCAGTGGCTAGCCCAAAAAGCTGAAGCAATTTAACTAGTGTGTCACTGTGTGCTGTGGATCTTATGCTGTTGTTTAAAATGCCAGCTGTTTACCAAGGAGCAGTAAAGCTAAAAGAGTGTGCCCTTGTCCTGTATCGTTTATAGCGTTTACCTGCATTTCTAAAGAACTGTGGTAAAGAAAAGTGTGGAAGACTAGGGATAGCAACAGGAAAATTGTGCCCTGGATGTTGGAAATGCTTTTAAAAAGAACTGTGGTAAAGAAAAGTGTGGAAGACTAGGGGTAGCAACAGGAAAACTGAGTCCTGGATGTTGGAAATGCTTTCTGAATGAACTGAGAGACTTGCAGGTGTGAATGGCTATGTTAAATGGCTGAAATGGGCTCCCGGCATGGAGTCAGTTGAAAATAAAATGCATTCTGCAGTTTAAATTTGCTTGCTCAACGATCGCCGTGAGGAGAAGAGCACTCGCGAGGAAGAAGAGTCTCATTTGCATGGCGTCGTGTGATTGGTGAGGCTGCAATCAGTCCAGCCCCTCAGCCAGCTCTACAGTGACTGCCCTAGCATTCTAGAGGGAGTGTGAGTGGAGTGCGTGTACTGGCTTGTGGAGGAGCGTTGCAGTGATTAAAAAGCACTGTAAACCATCTGAAAATAAACTGTTTTGTCTAAAATCGGGCTCAACCCACATATCGATCGTCTAAATTGCGAGTGTGGTGGTCAAGGAGACGATCGGCAGGACTGCCCACCCGTTTCTGTTCTGAGGCCTCCAAGACTGGCTGCAGGCCATTTTCCCCATCGCAGCTAACAGCTACTGATAATAGTAAGTACCAACAGTGAAATTGCTCAAACAGTGATTTTCTGCTAAAAGCTATCTAAATATGTGTGCAGCAGTGCAGTCGCTTTGCAAGTAACGACTGTGTCAAGTACTACCAGCAAGTGCAAGTCTGTTAAGCCATTGCCTGTGTGCATAGTAATGAGTTCAGCATCAGTTTAAAGTTTAAAGCCAGAGAGAGACTGTGAGTTGTAGCCAAATGTGCAGCACTAGTTTACAGGCAATCCTGTGCTTAAACACCTGAGGCTTTAAGAGACTGTGAGTTAAAGAAATGTTTCCCAGCAAGTGAAAAGTCCGTGGAAAATCATGTAAATGTGTTTAGAAAAAGAACAGTGCAAGTTTGTGCAGTTTGAGCAAAAGTTATCAGTAGTGTGTGTAAATCGAATGCGCAGTGGCTTGACCCAATTTCTGAATGTTGATGCACAGGAGTGCTGCTGCCACCATTACAGGGTGGGGTAGTAAAGTAAACACAGCAGCAGAGGAGCCATTTTAAAAGTAAAGAAGGTGTTCAGTAAAGTGGGATTTTCAGTTACAGTGAGCTTTTGTTTGTTTTTGTGCAGCTATGGCCTCAGAACCAGCTCGCTACCCGGATCACGCCCGGGTTGCAGTAACAGCAGCAGTGAATAGACATGAGGGATATTGAAAAAGTGGTGCTATAGAGGACAACTCCTCCTCATGTGGCGATTCCTGGATATCCAGTGCATGTGTGTCAAATATGCTTGAATGCTGGAAGGGACATCTTCATGATACCTCACCATGCTGGATACCTAGAAAAATATGGCTTGTATAAAGTGCCTCAGATTCGTTTGGTTCCCACATGGACAAAGGTTCAGGAATCTGCAGTTGGCTGCACACAGCACCAGGTGGAGCCTGTTGAAGAAGGTCCCTTGGGGGAGTGTGGCACAAAGCTAGAGGGTGCAGATTTAGAGACTGAACCAAAAGTTGAAGTTTCGGATGTTGGATCCCAGAAGGAAAGTTTGGATAAAGCATCAGTAGACCCCTGGGTGGGGCCTAGCCCAAGTTTCATAGGAGAAGATGAGATGCGGGAGGCCTTTGAATGGGAGGTGTCGACCTCCGCACCTAGTGATGAGTGGATAGTTTCAGGAGTGAGGATGACTGCTCACTCCTGGACTCAGATCCTTAGTGAGGAAGAAGATGAGGGGGAACCTATGTGGCCTTGTGAAAAAGGAACAGGTACACAGCCTCAAGCTCTTGCCTCGGAGGAATGCATAGAAGAGAGTGGTGATGCCACTGCCCTGGCTATGCAAGAAGAAGAAGTCAGAGATCCATTTTTAATCTCATTGAGGATGCGTAGCTGGCAGAACCAGGACTGACCACCCCCAAGCCAGGCCAGCGGTCTCAGGTTGACCAAAGCTAGTAAAGAGGAGAGACTGGTTCGTAGGAAGGCACATGAGATCTATGGGATGACCTTTCCTACCTTTCCTCAGAAAGTCTGGGAGGAGATTGAGAACAGCAGGAAATCCTGGATCTGGGCCGAAGCAATGAAATGTGTGCATCCTGGTGCAAATAAGCACGTCAAGAACAGACTGTTTCATGAGAAATATACCAGTGGAAGAGAGGCAGGACACTGTTTATGGACAGTGTGCGAATAGTGGATGGAGAGGGACGTGAAACCTCCCACTGTGTGAATTATGTGCGCCCAGGTGGGGTAATAATTCAGGCTCCTGACCCCCGGTACTATTGACCTCAATGCAAGGACCTCCCAGCAAATGTGCCCATGCCTACTACATGGAAAGCCGAGCAGTGGTAGTCAATACTGCCACACCAGCCTGTGAAGTGCCTTTATTGATCCGCCAGTATGGACATCCAGGACTCAGGTGCCTCACATTCATCAATTCTACAGTGTACTGGCCTTTCCAGAATCCATCGACTGGCCCACCTGTTGACTTCAGATCCAGAGAGGACACCAGCCCAGCTGTATCCTGCTTCATCGCCTGGTAATCAGATGATGTCAGACCAGCTGTTTTCCTTTTTTTCCTGTTCTAAGGTTCCATCTCCAGAGATGACAACAACCCAGCAGTTCCCAGATGTGCCCTCCTGTGGTTCCTGGAAGATGTCTGCCCAGCTGTATTGGAAGAAATGCTGCCAGGGAGAGTCTTCAGCTGAGGTGCAGGTCGGTTCAGAATTTTTTGTTCTACAAGGGGCTGGTAAGTCCGAACTTTTCTATCTTTATGACATTGCAGTACACACCCTACACTAGCAGACTCCAAAATGTGTGAACTGTCCTCAAAGACTCTCCCCTTTGGGACTTTGGCCTAATAGAACTTTGCTTCACCGGGCTCTGGCCCAGGAGAGACTCTTCAGTGGACTAGCCTTCGGGCACTGTGGTCACTAGTTGGGACTTTTAGGGCACTCCACCCCCAAATGTGTATTCTAAATAATGCCAATTTTATTCTACTGTTTTCTAATGTATATACTGTTTTTCCACCTTTTCTTAAAAAAAAAATCTTTTTGGGATTTTTCAGTGTTTTGATGGTAGGGGTTTAGGTAGACTGTGTATGCAGATTAGGAGTGTGTGTTGTCTTTCTTTTTCTTGCAGGTGTTCCTGGAGAAGATAGAAGAGAAGACAAGAAGAGGAGGAGGGGCTCATCGGAGTTCCTCGCTAGTACTTTAGTGTGTAGTAATTTAAAGTACTATGGTGTTGTTATTGTTGTTGTTACTGTATTAACCCTTTCCTTCCACAGGTGTGGTTGTGGGGGTAGGGAGGAGGCAGTAAAATGATGTAATAATGTGGTATTCGCTTTTTGGTGTGTGGTTGCAGGTTGCCCAAGGTTGGGATGTCCCCGGGTTGTTTTTGTTTTTGGGTGTTAAGTTGGAGGCAGACAGATTTTCCCTAGAGGGCTAGGGGAGTTAGACAGGCTGTGGTTCTGAAGGGCCCTAGGGACTGCAGTGCTGATCTATTAGGGTTATGCTCTGGACAGTTCTACCAGAGCCACTAGGCATCCATAGTAAGTGGGTAGTGTGGAGGCTGATATGTCATCTAAAGGCCTCTAGGCCCTTAGTGTTGCCTGCCTGTGCTCGTACATGGTAGGAAGGGGCCTGATCACCCCCCTCCACAGGTAGCACATAGGGTGGGATGGCCTAAAGCTGGGTAAACAATGACTGTGGACAGTCATTTTCCTGGTCAAGGGCAAGTGTAACCCCCCTTGTTACCTGGGGTTACTAGAATCCCAGTAAGACCTAGTGGTAGGCAGGGAAGGCAGCTTGTGAAACTCCAGTTAAATGGATTTCACATTGTCTCATTCTGTTCTCAGTCTCAGCTGAGACTGAGGGATGACATCACCATAGAATTGTCGCAGCTGCATGAGCCACAATGGAATCTGCAGCAGGGAGTTGGAGTAGAATGTTGGGAGGTTTGAACAGTAGTCTGTAGTTCAGTTGGAGTCTGGAGCTTGTTGTGAGAGGAGCACAGCAGCTCCGTGTTAGGTTCTTGGAGCCTCAGCCCTGACATAGGGCTACATTCAGGGAAAAGGTGTGTGTTTCCACCTAAAGAGAGACACAGTGAGCTATTGTAAAGTGGTGGAGACTGCTGAATCGGGTCTCAGTGACCCATCCCTGAGGGGATGGGGCAGGAAAGTTTAGCCTGCATATTCCTGGAGCAACCCTGTGGCTACTGCTAGTGGAGAAGCTGCCATATTTTGTCCAAAAGTATGGGAAACAAGAAGATTTTGTGATTCACCTGTGGCGCACCTGCAACTGGAGGGTGAGTTTCTGCTCTTTCTAAAGGGCCCATGTTTTCTCCCTGGGACTTGTGTGATAGTGGGTATGGACTACTGAAGTAGTGGGAGGCCTAGAGTAATAGGCTTAGCCAAAAGTAAAAGTATGTTCAAGTCCAGCACATAGGAGAAGTCAAGACATGTAGAGGAGATGTGACATACGTCTACCCAGTAATCTACATTGCCAAACTTTCAGAAAAGAGTTGTTTAGTTTCCAGAGAAATGGCCGGGTATGGATTGTGGGAGCTGGAGGTGGGAGACCCTCCATCTTTAGTAACCAGGTCCACCTCTACGGATTTGGTCTGTGGATTTCTGCTTTGCCTCATGCACTTGGCCAGTGATGAGGGAAGTACCCAGACATGGGATGGAAGGAAAATTCCCTCTAGGAGTCGAAGGCTCTAAGGTGGTTTGGGGAGCCACCAGCAGGAAAACTGGTTCATTCCCATAATGGACCATGGATCAAGTGCCCGGTGGGGGGAGCTGGGCCATGGGGAAAAACCCAAGTAATGTACAAGTCGGGCTGTGTACCCAAAGCTGCGTGCAAGTCCGGGCTGTGTGCCTGGTGGGTTTAGAGCCTGAGGGCTGGAAATGTGAAGAAGTGTTCTGTTGTCTCTAATCTGCACTACCAGGAATGTAGCCCCATGGGGGTCCATCTATGCTTTGTTTGTTCAGTTTGGATGTGAGTAAAAGCCACGCTGTAGAATCCCATTCCTGGTTCTGGACATTACAGTTATTGCTTCCTGTGTTTGGATTTACTTGGGTGCCCTTGTGCAGAGTAGCCAAACCTAGGCCCCCTGTGCCGAGTAACCTAATCCTCCCCAAACCCAGTCCCCACCAGGTACTGCTGTCAGCTTCAACAGCATGCCACCTGTCATTTTACAAAAAGGCAGGGGTCGGAAGTTACATATTAATTTTTTTTATTACATATAAAATACTTGATGGGAAGGTCAGTTGGAGGAAAACTTCTGTCTTACTGGAACTGACACATCAAAACCCCCCAGGGATAAGATCAAAGGACAGAAGGTATTTTAAACTGCAGAGATCTGGAATGCAATTACCTTGTCAATTTGCTTTCATCCCAGGAATTAAGATTAGCCATTCATAATGCCCTTAGGGAGATCCTTTGACTTGCATAGTTGCCAGGAAGGACTTGTGGGGAAGGGTGTCGCAGAGAGGCCAGAATGGATATTGAAGAGGTTTGATGTCTGGGCCAGGCAGGATCCAGATGAATTTGGAAGGTCAATACACATTCCCCAGGAAGCCTTGGGAGGACATCACAGAACCTGTTTATGTGTGTGTGTGTGTGTGTGTGTGTGTGCAGAACAAATACCAGTTCTGACCAGTTACCCTGAGGAGAGGAAATTGAGTATGTCACTTATCATTTTTTTTAAATCTTGTTGGGACATCCTGTGTGGTAACATATAACTTTTAATACACCAAGGCGGAGATTAATGATCTCAGAGAGGAGGCCAGCTCAGAACTCTTTTATCCAACTGAGCAAGCCTTAGAGACACACAAGACATTATTTTCTGACTGAGAGAAGAGAGACCCTCAAAGCACTGAAAGAAAGAAAGTAAGTATTAGACAAGATTAGACTGAAGTTATAAATTGTAGGAACTGCACTTTTTTACCTGTTTGTTTTAAGGCTGTATGTGTTGGGAAATATATTTGTTCTGTAATTATTGTTCTGTTTTGATATTTTTAAAGTAAAGATATTTTTTTACAAATGAAACTGCATGGAGTGCCTTGACCTTTCTTTTTATTTTAAGTGGAGCTTTTAAAGGTTATAAGTACACTGTGTATGGGCTTATTGTATACCAAACTGGGAAATGGATAGAGTTCTCTAAAAGTCTTACATAGAGTTCTAAGGGTTCATATGAAAGACCTGATTGGGTGCCTGTAGGCAAAGATATCTGCCCCCTGAAGACAGAATTAACTGAGCCTGATAATTGGGCACCCTAACAAGAGGTTATTAGTTTGAATTCTTCCAGAGCTTGAGACTATGGTGACTTGAACCCACAAAACAGACAAGAGAGTTACCTTGTCTGTTCGCTGTACACAAATCATATGCTCAGAGGTTGGCACTTTCAGAGTAGAGGGTTGACCGGCTGAGCGAGTTTGTGACAAAAGGGAGTGAGATATTAATCTCAGAAATATTACCTGAGCCCAGGGCATTGGCTTACAAGCAGAAAAGGATAGCCTTAACAAATGAGAGGCTGTTGAAGTGGGCTGAATCAAGTGGATACAAATTTATCAGGCATTGGGGGACATTTAATAATAGGAATGAGCTGTTTTGTAGGGATGGACTCCATCTAAATTTTAGGGGTAGTAGGATATTGAGTATGAGGTTGAAAAATGAGATTGAGAATAGTTTAAACTAAAGGGGAGAGGGACAAAAAAATGTAATATAGGGAAAAGATGTTAAATAAAAGTCAAATTAAATGGGTAGCATCCTTAAAGGTTATGTTCTGTAATGCAAGGAGCTTGAATGAAGCATGCAGATCAAAACTGGAAATTCTGATCAAAGATGGTGAATTGAATGTGGTAGGGGTAGCCGAAACCTGGTGGAGGAATGAAAGTGGGTGGTCTCAATATATATCTGGCTATAATCTGATTAGTAGAAATAGTGAGGAGAGAAGGGGGGGGGGAGTTGCCCTTTTTGTTAGGGAAGATCTAGAAATTAGGAAAGTAGAGGAAACAGTTGAGTTAGGTAAAGTAGAAATTATAACAATTGAACTTTTGGGAATAAAAGGAAAAAAATTTAGGGTATCAGTGTTCTATAGAGCACCAGACACAGACTTGAAAGAGACAGAAGCATTTCTGGACCACGCAAGCAATCTGGCAGAAGATACTGATATAGTGTATAGTAGGGGGCTATTGCGCACAGAATTCAGAGTGTCTCAAAATGTTGTTGTACCACAGTTCAAAAGTTCATGGAACGCGATAGTACCACACTGTAGTACAACAACATCTTGAAATGCTCTAGAGTGCCACGCGCTGCTCTGTGCCTCAATCAAACTGCCTACCAGTGTCTCATCACAGCACAGTATGAAGCAGAATGGCGGCGGCGTTTTTTTCAAAACAAGCTTCAACGAGCGTAAGCGCTTCATCGAGGAGGATTTCCAGGGCTGTGAAATGCAAAGAGCATCTTAAAACAAGTAGCAGTTCCATCGTGACAGCATGTGCAGCGGAGCAGCATCTCAAAAACTGTCCCTCTACTCAGCCGAATAAATTGAGCAGTTAATTCTTTATCTGTTACTGTAGTTAATGAAAATGAAAATTTGCGCCTGTTACATTCAGCCTCTCTGTCCGGAAATTAATTTGTAGGTAAGTGAAACTGACTAAGTTTGTTTAACGAGCGTCTCGCTTAGCGCCACAAATATTTTTGTCTTGTAAACCCGCCCATACTGCAAATGTAGCCAATAGCAGGGCATCACCTCTCCTAGCAACCACACCAACGTTCTAGCAACCAGTACAAGGAGAGAGACGACTGAATAATTGAAAATCAAAACTGTTTAGTTTTAAAGAAACGATTACTATACACTATAAAAATACTGGATGGGCAGCTAAGTGTACAACCAATATGTTGTACCACCTCGGGGTTCTGATTCCAGGGGACCTCGGAGCCTGCCGAGGTCACCAGGAATCAGAACCCCTCTGTGGCACAACATACTGGTTGTGCACAGTTGCCCATCCAGTATTCTCTATGTAGTAATGATGGGAGATTTAAATATGCCAGAAATTGAATGGGGTAAGACTCAGATAGGTGACAACATATTTTGTAGATTTCAGGAAGAACTAATGGCAGCAGGTATCCAGCAATGTATACGGGAGGCAACAAGGGGGGAGAGCATACTGGATGTCATTTTTACAGATAGAAGTGATATTGTTAACCAAATTACTATTCAGCCACAAGTGGGGACGAGCGATCATAATTCTGTATTATTTGAGTTAGATTGGACAACTGAGTTAGTGAAAGGTAGTACAATTCAATACCTACAGTATATAAAAAGGGTGATTATGTGACTATGAGGGAGGTACTAATGAATATAATTTGGGAGGACATGATTAATAATCAGGATATAGAGAAATCATGGGACATGTTCCTACAAAAAAGTAATGAGATCAGAGGGAATTATATCCCTCAAAGGAAAGTTTATAATAATAAAGGGAAAAAGTCCTCATGGCTAACTAGGAGCATAGTCAGACTTTGTAGAAAAAAGAAAGCCCTCTTTCAGAAGATGAAAAAGGATAAGACATCAGTAAATAAGGATAGGTATAGAAAGATACTAAGGAAACTTAAAAGGGAAATTAAGCAATCTAAAAAACATCTCAAAATGAGGCTGGCAATGAGTGAGAACAATAAAAGCTTCTGTACCTATGTAATTAGGCAGAGGGGAGGAAGTAGTATGGTAGGCCCACTAACAGCTAATGGAGAGGTGCTGTCTGATCCACTGGAAATGGCGAATGAATTTGCCAAATGTTTTGGTTCTGCATATAAAGACCACAGTGATAGGATAGAAATCAGGGTGGAGAATTGTGGTAAACTTGACCCAAAGGAAATAATAACAGAAGAGAAAGTGATGAAAAAGATTATGGGGCTGAAGGGGGATAAAGCAGTGGGACCGGATAAGATCCACCCTTATATGTTAAAGGAGCTGAGAAATGAGTTGGAACAGTTATTACAATGTTGGAACAAAGGTCACTTGCCAAGGGTGTGGTGCCTGAGGAATGGAGGAGAACATATGTGGTGCCAATATATAACAAGCATTTGTCAATGCCGAACGTTCGCTTGCAGGTATTTGCAGTGGTGTTTGGCATGTATGGTGCTTTACCCTAATGCCCTGTGCGATTGCTGGTATTTGCACAATAAATTGTCAGCATGACCTTTTTGTTACCCCCATTGTACGCTACATACAGTGGCGTGAAAAAGTATTTGCCCCCTTCCTGATTTTCTCTATTATTGCATATTTGTCACACTGGGTGTTTTCAGGTCTTTAGAGAAAATGTAATATTAGATAAAGGGAACCTGAGTGAACAAATAACACTTGTTTTTTTTTTTAATTTCACTTATTTAATGAAAAAAAGTTAACCAACACCAACTGGCACTGTGTGAAAAAGTAATTGCCCCCTTACACTTAATAACTGGTTATGCCACATTTAGCTGCAATGACTGCAACCAAACACTTCCTATAATTCAATATCAGTCTTTCACATCGCTGTGGAGGAATTTTAACCCACTCTTCCTGGCAGAACTGCTTTAATTCAGTAACATTTGGTAGGTTTTCGAGCATGAACTGCTCGTTTCAGGTCCTGCCACAGCATCTCTATTGGGTTTAAGTCTGGACTTTGACTAGACCACTCCAAAACTTTAATTTTACTTCTTTTAGCCATTCTGATGTAGACTTGCTTTTGTGTTTTGGATCATTGTCTTGCTGCATGACCCAACTCACGCTTCAGCTTCAGCTGATGGAAGGATGACTGGACATTCTCCTTAAGAATTTTCTGGTACAGAGCAGAATTCATGGTTCCTTTAATTATGGCAAGTCATCCAGGTCCTTAGGCAGCAAAGCATCCCCACACCATCACACTACCACCACCATGTTTGACTGTTGGTATGGTGTTCTTACTGTGGAATGCTGTGTTTGCTTTACACGAGACATTATGGGATCCATGTTGTTCAAAAAGTTCCACTTTGGACTCATCTGTCCATAGAACATTTTCCCAAAAGGCTTGTGGATCATCCAGGTGCTTCTTGGCAAATGAGAGATGAGCATTTATGTTCTTCTTGGTTAGCAGTGGTTTCCGCCTTGCTACTCTCACATGAAGCCCATTTTGCCCAGTCTCTTTCTGATTGTGGAGTCATGAACACTGACCTTAGCTGAGGCAAGAGAAGCCTGCAGTTCTTGGATGTTGTTTTAGGATCCTTGAGACTTCTTGGATGATTTTACACTGCGCCCTTGGAGTAATTTTGGCAGGCCGCCCACCCTGGGAAGGCTCACTACTGTTCCAAGTGTTCTCCATTTGGAGATTATGGCTCTCACTGTGGTTTGATGGAGTCCCAGAGCCTTAGAAATAGCTTTGTAACCCTTTCCAGACTGATAGAGGGCAACAAATTTTTTCTGATCTTTTCAGGAACTTCCTTTGATCATGGCATAATGTGCTTGTTGAATCTTTGTGCTGGCAACGTGACTCTGATGGTAAGGGCCAAAATAAGTGAGGTTTATATTGAGCAGGGCTGGCTGTAATCAAGCCTGGCTGTGTTCAATCAGCTGACTCTAATTATCCCTTTAATTGTGTTGATTTAACTAGGGGCAATTACTTTTCACACAGTGCCAGTTGGTGTTGGTTAACTTTTTTCATTAAATAAATGAAATAAGTAAAAAAAAAAAGTGTTATTTGTTCACTCAGGTTCCCTTTATCTAATATTATATTTTGTCTAAAGACCTGAAAACATCCAGTGTGACAAATATGCAATAATAGAGAAAATCAGGAAGGGGGCAAATACTTTTTCACGCCACTGTAGGCAGAAACACGTTTTGGGCAGGATGTGAAAAATGACAGCTGTACTGCTCATAAGGAAGTGTGGTAAAATGGCAATGTTGAAAATCTGGAGTGGAAATATTGATAATTCGCAAAGCTAGGAGCGTGTGTGGGAACTGTGCAATGCACGCTCGTAAAACAGTCATTGTTAGGAATGTTTTCACCAAATTGTCAACATTGGCATTTTAAAACCTCTGCTAATGAACAGTGTCACTGTGATTGTCTTACTGTGTGCCATACATTGATTTTGCACACCGACTGCGCCATTGTGCACTACATGGGCAGAAACATGTTTTGGGCAGGATGTGAAAAATGACAGCTGTACTGCTCACAAGGAGGTGTGGTAAAATGGCAATGTTGAAAATCTGGAGTGAAAATATTGAAAATTTGCAAACTTACAAGCGTGCGTAGGAACTGCACAACGCACGCTCGTAAAACAGTTATTTTTAGGAATTTGTTCACCAAATTTTCAACATAGCTATTTTAAGATCTCTGCTCATGAACAGTGACACTGTGATTTTCTTAATGTGTCCCATACATTGAGTTCACACAGCAACTGTGCCATTGTGCGCTACATGGGTGGAAACACGTTTTGGGCAAGATGTGAAAAATGACAGCTGCACTGCTCATAAGGAGGTGTGGTAAAATGGCAATGTTGAAAACGTGGAGTGAAAATATTGAAAATTCGCAAACTTACGAGCGTGCATAGGAACTGCAGAATGAACACTCGTAAAACAGTCATTTCTAGGAATTTTTTCACCAAATTTTCAACACAGCCATTTTAAGACCTCTGCTCATGAACAGTGCCACTGTGATTTTCTTAATGTGTCCCATACATTGAGTTCGCACATGGACTGCGCCATTGTGCACTACATGGGCGGAAACACATTTTGGGCAGGATGTGAAAAATGACAGCTGTACTGCTCATGAGGAGGTGTGGTAAAATAGCAATGTTGAAAATCTGGGGTGAAAATATTGAAAATTAAAAGTTCTGACGTGCGTAGGAACTGCATAACCTTGCCTAAATAAAACAGTCATTTTAGGAATTTTTTCACCAAATTTTCAACACAGCCATTTTAAGACCTTTGCTCATGATCAGTGTAACTGTGATTTTCTTAATGTGTCTCATACATTGATTTTGCACACCGACTGCGGCATTGTGCGCTACATGGGCGGAAACACGTTTTGGGCAGGATTTGAAAAATGACAGCTATACTGCTCATGAGGAGGTGTGGTAAAATGCCAATGTTGAAAATCTGGAGTGGAAATATTGAAAATTCGCAAACCTACAAGCGTGCGTGGGAACTGTGCAACGCATGATCGTAAAACAGTCATTTTTAGGAATTTTTTCACCAAATTTTCTACATTGCCATTTTAAAACCTTTGCTAATGAACAGTGTCACTGTGATTTTCTTACTGTGTCCCATACATTGATTTTGCACACCGACTGCGCCATTGTGCACTACATGGGCGGAAACACGTTTTAGATGAGATGTGAAAAATGACAGCTGTACTACTCATAAGAAGATGTGATAAAATGGCAATGTTGAAAATCTGGAGTAGAAATATTGAAAATTCGCAAACCTACGAGCGTGTGTAGGAAATGCTCAATGCTGCGCTCGTAAAACAGTAATTTTTGGAATTTTGCACCAAATTTTCAACATGGGGTTTTTGGGACCCCTTCTCATGAATGATGTCACTGTCATGGTGCTATTCAGGCCCAAAGGACGATTTCGTGCAGTGACTGTGAAATCACCCTTCAGGCCCGAATAATGCCATGACAGTGACATCATTCATGAGAAGGGGTCCCAAAAACCCCATGTTGAAAATTTGGTGCAAAAATTCCAAAAAATGCCTGAGATATGATAAAGTTGAAACCCCTATCTAGCCCATTATACAGCTTACCGGGCGCTCTCAGTTTGCGTCGCCTTTGAAGAGTGCAGACGTGTTCCCGGTCCACCAAGATCATCGACCGGAGTCCGGAGGAGGCATGGGTGAGGGGTGTGGGGAGGCTGCGCCATTGGTGGGTGCGGGTTGCGGGGCTGGGAGATGCGCCGTGGGGCTGTTTTTATTTTACAGGTTTAAAAAAAAAGATGACATAGGACGTTTGCCACTCTTGGGTGGGCTCCCAATGTGGCAGAAGATAGCTGGGGCCGAGGGCCGACGGGATTGGGCACCCTGTCTCTAAAACGTGAACGTTTGCCATGCTGGGGTGGGCTCAGCGTGGCAGCAGGATGCTTGGAGGCCATGGAGCCGACATGGGATTGGGCACCCCCATCGGCAAACAACATTTGCCATGCTGGGGTGGGCTCCCAGCAGGGCACCAAAGCTTTGGGGGGCAGCGTGACGCACTCGGGGGAGCGTGTGACGTGAGAGGGGGACGGTGTGATATGGTGCTCAGTATGGCAGCAGTGCTTTGCTTTGAAGCAGAGGAACACTGCTATCATACAGAGCTCCAGCACCCATTGGTGCAGGACTGCCATGCCTGCTCAAGGGAGCAGTGCATTGGATGTGAGAGGCACACCTCCAAAGTGTGCTACTCTCCCAAGACGTTCCTTGCGCATGTGCGCAAGTGAATGTAAAAAGGGGAAAAGGGATCAGGCAGTGAATTATAAACCGGTGAGCCTGACATCAGTGGTGGGGAACATAATTGAGGGTATCATTGGCGAAGCTATAAAGGGCATCATGATAAATAAGGGGAAAGTAGATAATTATCAACATGGTTTTGTCTCTGGTAGGTCATGTGAGACAAATCTGATCACTTTCTATGAACATATAAATAAATGGGTGGCTGAGGGGAAGAGTGTGGATATGGCATTGCTGGAGTTTAGTCCAGCTTTTGATACTGTCCCCCTGTGTACGATTGTTGAGAAACTGATTAGATTGGAAATTGACTCTTGTATTGTAAAATGGGTGGATCAGTGGCTAAAAAATAGGAACCAACAGGTTAGGATCCAGGGTTGTCTGTCGGAACCTCAGGGGGTGGGGAGTGGTGTGCCCCAAGGGTCGGTACTGGGACCATTACTATTTAGCATATTTATAAGTGATTTGGATATAAGTAGTGGGAATAAGTTGGTGAGATTTGCTGATGATGTGAAAATAGGAGGGGTAGTGGATACATTTGATGATAGGTTAACTTTTGGAAGAGATCTAATACAAATTTTGGAATGGGCAGAAGTAAATGGAATGAACTTTTACAAAGATAAATGCATCTTAATGCACTTGGGAAGGAAAATGTTCAGCAGAATTATTATATGAAGGATATAAAACTGGAGATATCTACATGTGAGAGAGATCTGGGAATCTGTATCAAAAATGACTTAAAGAATAGCATTCATAGTATAAATATATCTAACAAAGCCATGTACTTAGTAAACAGTATAAGATGGGAGGTTCACTTTAGAAGTGGGGAGGTGCTGATGCCACTGTATAGGACTCTGGTTAGGCCCTTATTGGATTATTGTTCCACTGTATGGTGTCCCTTCCTAGTGAAAGATGCTAAGATGGTGGATAGGCCACAACGATCCTATACAAGATTGATATCAGGGTGTGAAGGCTTAAACTATGAGGATAGATTAGAGAGATTGGGTTTGTGGACCTTGAGAGATAGGAGAGCTAGGGGGGATCTACTGTTTCTATACACAAGTTTAAAAGATGAGCATATGAGGATGGACATGGGAATGGAATTTAAGGATCAAATGTACCAGTTGAGGGGACATGATAGGCAGTTGAAGGAAACAGTATGTAGGACAGAAATAAGAAGAAATGGATTTAAATGCAGGGCAGTCAGAATGTGGAACAGATTACCTCAAGTAGTTGTGGATGCAGAGAATGTGGGAATGTTTAAGGCTAGATTGGATAAGCATCTAACTTAAGTTGGTGACTTGTGTTACCGCCACTGAATTGTGGGGAAAGCTTACATGGGCTTTGCCTTCTTGACTTTCCTATCTTCCAGAATGAAATTCCAGTATGAAAAAAATTCCCTTAATGATAGTTTTGGAGTTAGGAATGTATTTTGTTATTTGGTAATAAAAAGCACCTGGTAGGAGAAGAATAATGACAGCATGTTTATCTCTTACTTTCTAATAAAGATAACATAGCGTCTGTCAGAGAACATGTTTCTGAACATATTTTTTTTTTTAATGGATGTAGCTTAGAAGGCACAGGGGGCCACTTCAGTCACCAGTCTCTACTCCTTATCATTCCCATGTCTTGATCAGAGGGGCTATTTGTTAAATCATGACCACACGCAACTCAAGGAAAACAGCATGCCTTTGGTCTCGCTATTTAACCCTGGAGGGCTCCTTTAGGACACAAACTAATTTGTGTGACACATCTCAGGAAAGCATAAAAAAAAAAACCTGCCCTCCCAGTTTTTCTCTTCACACTCACACATACATTTCTCTCTCGTGCATTACTGCTGTAATGTTTTGCTGCTGCAGTGATGCAACAGGGTTCCATCTCTGGATAGTGCATTTTGTCCCATGTAAAATGTGTCAATTATTTTGTTCATTCTTGCCAGTTTCTGGTGGTAATGGTCAATCACAGAGGACAAAGGGCAATTCCCCCTCTGGTGGATCATGAGGCTGAAAGGATGGATATGTGTGAGTTTGCAGTGGATAAACTGGGCTCAGTCCTCAAAGACTGATGCAAGTGGTGGCAACGACAGCTTGTGCTGATCCGTGGTGTGCCTGGGACCCTTCATCTAATTCTCATACAGCAGGGGACCCGGTGACAAACACCCACTGGTTGCAGCAGCCACTCCAGTGCAAGAAGCTTGGCAGAGGGTGCAGAATGGTGACATGACTGCCAACCCTGCCACACAGCACAGGGAAGAGCAAAAGTCCTGGGGAGATGATGGAGGCTACAGAGCGATAGAAGGGACAGGTGACAGATGGGTGTTTCCGATCTTTGTCCAGCACCTGCACAGTGCTGCCAACAGGTGTGTCTGCTGCAGGTCCAGTAGGCAGATGGGGCATATGTTGGGGGTCTGGGTGGCACAATTCCCAGTGCGGTCTGCACCCAGTCACATGGCTGTCCTCCACAGTGCTTATTGCATTGCTCCTCACTTGCCCGAGCACCAGGCCAGCCTCTGCTACCACTCTCACACTGTCTGCAGGGGTGGTGAAAGGGCATTTAGACCACCTGTTGGGTGGTCCAAGTGCTGGAAGATCCTGCAGGCTGCTGGAATCCCATTTAAAGGGACACAGCAACCAGTGTCTGCCGCAAGCCCCCTAGCATCCTGGTGCACCCCTGTCCCTGGCGCAAACCTGGAGCAGGGCCAATTTGGCACAGAGGTTATTGGTTTACCGCAGCCAACCTTTCCAGAGTGCAAACTCCACAATAGTTGATGCAAGGTGCCTCTTGCATCAATTCTTTTTGACACAGGCACCTTGCATCAAATTCGGACATTAAAAAATCAAGCCTACTGTGTGAACTTAAACTGGCAGAACTTGTATTGCTAGGGCTTTTCCCCAGCGTGCAGGTCAAGATGAGTCTTCAGGCTAATGGTGGTACTGAAACACTTGTGACATACTCAGAAGAGGAAATATATTTTTTCAAGTTATAACTATACAAATAAGGTTAGTGGACTGGGGTGCCCACCCAGAGTACCACTTCTCTTGACCTCCACCCCTCCAGGTTTTCTGCCCCTTCCCAATATGTACATGGTAGCACTGGGGGGCCACCCCCCCTGTGCTGCCAAACAGTAGCCTGACACTGGGGTGCCCAATCCCAGATGTTGTAATATGTCCTCTGGAATAAAGAAAAGAATCCCTCAATGTTTTTTTAAGCTATAAAAAAAGAAAACAGTTCCTTGCTGATCTGACCCTCCCACACACTCCTTACCCATCCAGCCCTGACCTCCCACTCAGCACCCACCACCTCACACCCCCACACACCCTCATTCACCTGAACATGTCCTGTGGTGTAGATCCACTCTGTGATGGAAGACATGCCTTGTTGTTGGAACCAGCGACTGCTATATGATAAAAGTCAGTGAGCCCTGCACTTTCACAGTCTACCAGATATCCCCATGAATTCTTCACATCTGTTCCTGCATGGAAGTGCAGGGCCTGCAGTGGCTCTGCACTTCTGTAAGCAGACAGAATCTTTCCTTGTTATAGGGCTGAAAGGGCCCTGGACACCTGCATCTGTTCATGAATGAGGATAAGATTCTACTATCTCAAAAAGAAAGAAAATTATTTACAAAAAAAGTACATTAGTGCACCAGTTAGGGTTCAAGTTAATGTCAAACAGATAGGGAAATGTGTGTTAGGCTTTCCAACTCCCACCCCACCCCACCCCAACTCAGCAAAATGAAAAACATTAGGATTTTGTGTCTTCAGATTCTTGGTGAATCACTGGTGGGGTCTTCCTTGGGATTGTCAGCCTTAATGACCAACCCATTCCCTGAACAAAAAATGTCAGATGTGATGCCCACAGGCCCTGCATGTAGAAAGTTGCAACAGATTACGTTGGCAACATGTTACGAGACATACTTCTTTACCTTTGAAGAGTGTATCACTATGAGATACTGGCTTACAGCTGTACCTTCTGCTTCAGACTGGAGCCTATGGGATTGGGGGAGGGATGAGTATTAGGGCTGACAACCCCAAGGAGGATCCCTGCACTGATTCACCATGATTCTGGAGACCTCAAATCCTAATGATATTTTCCTTTTGCTGCTTGGGGTTGGGGGCGGGTAGTTAGAGTTGGAAACCCTAATGCCAAATTTCCCTATCTTTTTGGTGTTAACATGAACCCTAACTGGTGCATTAATGTAGTTTTTTGTAAAGAATAATACATGTTAGGACAGTGGATATGCACTAGCAGCTCTGATAAAGCCTCTACAGAAAATGCCAGCTTGTATATCCATGTGTAATTTTGTGTGCATCTGTGTCTGTCCTCTCAACTGCTCTCCTCGTGGATCAGGATTTGAAGAAAATTAGGGGAAGCCTGTGTATTGAATCTCGGAAACATGAAATGCTACTTCTGATGAGTAAATGGTCAGTCTTTTGTAAGCACTGGGGCACATTTATTATGACCTACACTGAACAATAAGAATACCAGAAGGTATGAAGAGCCTCAGTCGTATATGTTCAGGTGATATTTATACTTCAAAAAATCAGTGACATTGTCGTGTGTCAATAAAGGGCTGTGTAGCACCACTTGCTCACTAAATTAGCCCTGATAAGGTGCTTCCTACATACAGATCACAATGCATTACAAGGGTTATAATGTGGAGCGCAGTAATTGTTGTAAATATGGAATTTTCCTTTCTTTTCCTTTCTTGGTAAAAAATTCTTTAAAAATTGGGGAGTTCACACATGGCAAGCTCAGGGCGGGGAGAATAGCATAATTATAAAACTGTTGTTAGAGTTCATATCTTGGATTACAGCTTTTGAGAGGCCCAGGGAAGTTAGATGACTTACTCATGGTTACATTGTATGCAAGTGGCAGTTAAGGATGTTAAGCCCAGGTCTGCTGGGTCTTCAGGTTTACTGCGTAGCCCACATGGTAACCTCTGGTAGTTAGTGGCTAACACTTGGCGTAGATAAACAAAATGTAGTCAGAGCCAACACGGTTGCTTTAAAAGACAAGTAAATGGGGATTGGGAAACCATAACACCAGAAAAATAGTCTGGTAGGTTACAGGTTTATCTACAGCATGATGTGCCCTGTGTGTCCTGAAAACATGATTAAATACAGTTTCAAAAGCTTCACAATATGGCTGAAATGTAAAGAAACTGGGACTATCTTTTTTCAAACTCAGTGGTCCTGTACATGCTTAAGATGGCCGTGATGTCCTTATGCGATGGCATCAACGGAGTGACAGTGCTCCAGAGAGCTAATGCACTCTGTATAGAGACTTTAGAAATATACTGTGAAATTAACGGAAGCATGCACATTAAGGAAGTTTGATGAGAAATGCTTTGCTAATGTTAATTTCACAGTATATTTCCTCATTCACTGTCATCCAGTTCTCTAGTACTTCTGTCTCCAAAGAGTGGTTGAAGAGATCTGTTAGCAACATCTCTCAGTGAGGTTTGAGGATATTTCCTTGCCATTTTATAATGAATATCAAGCCAAAACCTTTCTCATTTGAGACTACTGCTTTAGTGATTACTTTAAAGCAAGTTCGAATGACTTATATTAGGCAAGCAATATGCTGTTCAGGGGCTTGTCTGATGGCCTTGTGATTAACGACTAAGTGCACACACTCATTTTGAGGGGATCCTAGGTATATGTTCACAGACCAAGATCTCTATCAGGCTAGTGGGGGTTCAGCACAATCCAGATGGATGTGTGACATCTCTGGGGAGGATTGGCTTCATCTGCTCTTGCATGGCTGCTCCTGGTGGCCAGAGAGGTGGAAAACATTCTGACAGATTGCCATTATCCTTTTTAGTTTTGTTTACAATTCATTTACCCTGGATATCCCAGTTAAGCTGCAATATCTCATTTTGACAGTTGTCCGGATTCTACCCATGTTTTTTTTACAGCTAAGTGGACTTGAAGCACTGAGAGAGCCTGATCCACAATGAAGGCCGAAATAAAAGAGAAAGTCATTAATCTAGAAGAGGAACCCACATTCCAACACCATCCTAAACCCCCTTCCCCAAAGTCATGCAACTTCGGACTTTTAGGTTTTTTTAACCAGTCTGTCCTCTCAGCTGTCCTCCACGCCACTGATTGGTCTTTCATCTCCTCATCCTCAGATGTTGACGATGCCCTTTCTAAATTCTGATTATGCTTTTCCTCCATTTGAGACAAACATGCTTACACTTTCACAAATCTTTTGTTAGGGGATCCCATATAACCTGGGTATGGCTGATCTCATCTTGTTCCTCCAGACCAGAGAATCTGCCTGACACCTTCATAAGACCCTCACATGGCACACTGGATGTGTCCTCACTTTACAAGCAAAAGGTCGTCAGAGGTTTGATTCTAGGTGAAAGCACGTACTTGCCATCTTATCAATGATGCTCGTGAATTGTGCAGTCACTATCCTCATGGTTTCACCATGCTGTTCCTTTTCTCAGGAAATGTATCTGATGACCTCAAGGAGGCTTAGGAAAGGGATCTGAGATCATCATAACTGATGACCTCAAGGTGGCAAATCAGTGTGAAAGGGCAGTAGGAAAAACAAATAGGATGTTGGGTTGCATAAGGAGAGGTATTACCCCTCTATAGATCACTTGTGAGGCCTCACCACAAGTACTGTGTCCAGTTTTGGAGGACCCATCTCAGGGAGAACATTGAACAGGTGGCGAGAGTGCAGAAAAAGGACAACCAAGATGGTCCAGGGCATACATCAGAAAAACTATGAGGAGAGGCTCAGGGAGTCAAATATGTACTCACTGGAGGTTAGAAGGGGGGGGCATGATAGAAGCATTAAAATATGTTAAGGGAAAAAACGGAGTACAGGAGGGTAGCTTTTGACAGAAAAGGAAAGGCACAAGGACAAGAGGACATGATATGAAGCTGGAAGGGGGAGACTCAAAGGTAAAGGGAGGAAGTACTTCTTCATGGAAAGAGTGGTAGAACCCTGGAACAGACTACTAGAGGAAGTGTTGGGTGTAAACACTGTTGAGGCATTTGAGCATGTATGGGATGAGCACAGGGGACTTGTGAAGTTAAGAACGGGGGAAGTAAGATCACAGATCTAACAGGATCTGTAGTAAGGAAATAAAACAAATTGACAAGAGCAGACTAGATGGACCATGGGGTCTTTTTCTGCCGACACCTACTATGTAACTATGTAACAACACTAGCTTGCAAGCTGACCTTTTCAGGTGCTATTCAAAAAATTCTGTAGCCCCATTGACATTGGTCATTTCAACATCAGTGTAGATGGTTTGGAGAGCCACAATGGTGTTCATTTGCATGTATAAACTGAGCAGTCAGCAAACTAGTGTAGCTCTTCTGCTCCTCTGCCAGACAGAGTAGCTGAATTGGTGTAGGTGACTTCAAGTATTGTGTAAATGGTGGCCACTTTTCTCCTCATTGTCTGAGGGAAATTTTATATCACAACACACTGGGAACTCCTTGCAGGATGAGTCACATTATGCAGTTCCCAGACACTGGTGTGCAAGCAGATGTCCATAGGTGGTGTAAACAACTGGCTGCATAAATGACCAGGTACAGGCTGACATGAGTCACACCAGTGTTTAGGTGTAAACTGGCCTTATAATATCTGCCCAAGGATACCAGTTTGAGCAAATCAGAGTATTTTATCTCAGCCTTCCAGAATACTGTTAATTTACTCTTTAAATTCTGGAAGGTTATTCACACCTTCAATTCTCATACCCAGTGTCCCACCCACACACTCTCACTGGCCTATTCTACTGTCTCCCAGTGGAGATAGCTACCTTTTTTAACCACTTCCTGCTACTGCTCACTCTTGTCCTTCTCTTCTCCCCCCATTTTATAGCCACTGCTCCTACACTCGGCCTTTTCAAGTCCAAGCTGCACCTCTCACTGCTTGCATCCTGCGATTGTCCATCATAACATTACCACCGTTCCAACTGCACATGCCCCAGCACACAGCACTTACAATCGGTCTCTGCCCCGCTAGCACCTTACCTGTCAAATTTCCTTGACAAGGCCCCCTGGCTGCATTGTCACCCACTCTTGTTCATCTCTCCTCCGTATCTCCCCTCCTGCCCCTTTCCCACCACCTCTCGTACTCTCTCTCACCCCATCACCTCCTTCCTCCCCTCAAACTCCTACCCTCACCCACTCACCCCTCCCCTCCTTCCCCTGTCTTGCCCATGGCTCTAGTATTTGTTCTCATTATTACCTGTCTGTAAGTCAAAAATGTTTGTCTGTAACTAAAAAGATGAATGTTGCACACTCTGACTTGGAACCTTTGTAAAAGAGCCTCGGCGCAAAGGTATTGTAATCCTAGACTGAAATAAATAAATAAATACATACAATTTTACTCCACCTCTGAACCTTTCTTCTATTTCTCCCTCACTAAAACCTCTGCTTCCCTCTCTGCTTTGGTTTCTTTCAACCCCTCCAAAGGTAATACCCCTGATGGGCTTGAGCCCAAACCCCTCTATTTCTGCCCCCACTATTTCTTCCTCTCTAACTGACCTTTATTTTTCTAAAGGTTTTTATCCTGCTGGGTCAGACTGAGAGACTATTCAAGTCTGCTCCCCGGGCACCATCAGCCGTCCCTTACCTCTCTCCACTGGGCCTGAAGCTAGTTCCCCCATGGATTCTCCCAACCCCCAGTGGTGGGGCTGGGGAAGGGCCATCTTCCCCCCAGGGACTCTCATCCAAAAGAGCCCACAGACTTTTAACAGGGTAGTCCAGGCTGCGATGTCTTGGGGTAGGCTTCACAAAGCCAAGGTCCACCATTTCTTCTCATATTTTCTAGGGCTGTGTAACACTTACAAAGTTCGACCATGGGAACTTTGACCATTGAATCAAAGAAAGTTTGCCAAAGTTCTCTTAACAGTTCTCTAGTTGAAGGTTCTCTAGTTTGTACTGATTCAACCATTAAAAAGCATTAGGAAATGGGTTAAAATGAAACAACAAAATGCACTGTACTGATGAAGCACCCACAGCAGCAGGATGATGCAGCGGGCCACTTTGAGGGGCATTGGTTCCAAATACTGTGTTTGTTCAGTCAGTGCCAAACATGGACAGTGCTAGTAGTAGTAGCAATAAACAAGAGCCTGTGGCTAAGTAGCAATGGTTAAAAAAATGGTTGTAACTGTGAGGCCTATGTATGCCCACAAGATATTAATACAAAATCCCACATCGCAAGCTACTGGTTACAAAATTTGTATGCCCATTGGAACAGTGTCAAACATTAATCTGACTGAGAGAAGACAACAGTGCAGTGACCTACAGTGTGGGTTGCTGGTTCCAGAAATTGTGAGCCCACTAGGACAGCACCCCACATGGACAAGGCTTCCAGTTGTGCCATGGATAAGTGTTGTACACACTGGTTTCACGGGCAACATTGTCCCAAAAATTATTTCTTTGGCCTGTGTAGGCCTGTCAGAAATTCACCAAGCATTTATCTGAAGAAGGCTGAGAGAAAACAACAATGCAGCATCCTACAGTGTGTGTAGGTTACTGGTTAAAAAAAAAACAACTAATGGACACAAAGGCTTTCCTCATCCACCTCATTATTATCCTTCTCTGTCTTTTTCCCAGTTGGAAGTGTAGGAGATTCATCATCTAAAAACTGTGGCAAAAAGGGTTTTGGAAAAAGGGGCAGGTTAATTTTTATGGCTATGGGTGGAGCCTACAGTGATTTTGCTATCCTGTAGTTTGAAAATGGAGTTTCGTGGAACACATTTTTTTGACTTCTCAATGTATCCTTTCACATCTACAAATCACTATGTCAACTAAAATAAAATAATCCCTTCTTTCTGTTTAAATGTTGGAGACATAACTCCAAGCTGCTTATCAGATGGACATTAGGAAACCAAAACAGCTTGTTAAAATATTGGTTGCCTATTAAACTGGAGATTTGTTTACCTCCTTTGAAATGGAACAGCTTGCACATTTAAATGCCTAGCATTTAAACATTTTTTGCTACTAACTTCAGTTGGGGATGAATATCTTTCAAGAAAGATTCATACTTCATAAATGTTACCTTTTCCCAGTAAAGTTTGTAAAGATTTACACTGTTTTTTAACCTCTCAATATCTATCTGATAAAATGCCAGGTCTTCAGTGAACTACCCAGACTAAATATATAAATTTCTTTTTGACAGAAGGGGTTGCGGCCTGGTTCCCAAACATAACAGATAAGAGCTACTGAGAACTCTGATAGTAAGTGCGTATGTGTGTGTGTGTGTGTTTGGGGGAGCGGTGGAGAAACAGCTAAACTCCTGGCAAAGGGAGACTTCATCTAATGAATCAACTGCTGACAAACCATGAATGATACAGAAGCAAATTATTTGATACCTTTTATTGGACCAACATAGATATAACAAAACAAACTTATACCATTTATAAAATTCCTGAACAAACAACTGCAAACAGAAGACTGTTTTTTGTCATTTTATAATATGATATACTGAGTGTGTATTTACTGAGTTGCTGCATCAGGGCCTTGAAGAAAATAATAACATTTACTTAAAGGGACACTGCAAACATTTTTTTGCATCATATTCTTTCTAGGTAAAAACTCACATTTTATGATTGCTTACATTCTCTAAAATGCATTGATGTTGCTGGTTGTTTATTCTGCCTCCTTGCTTACTAGAACTGAAATTCATGGTAATGTATAGTTATACACAGACTTGTTTTGCCTCAAATTGTTTATCTAAGCCTACTGCATACTTCCTGAACATTAGAAACACCCTAAAACAGTGAAGCCATTCATGATACAATAGTATCATCTACTCCTGCTGCATAATGAGTAGCTAGATAGTGTTGGGGGAGCTCCTGAGTCCAGGAAAGATGCAGTTGTAGTTCGTCAAGAAATGTAAACAAACATATTTTGGTGTGGTAACACCAGTGTGGTTGACAGTCAGTTTTTTACTTTTTAAAAGGAAAAAGGAGTCTGAATCAAACAACCAGCTACAGTGGTAGTTATCTAAAAGTTTCCTACCTTGAGGTACCTCAAGGTACCAGTGAGATACCACTGAGGCACTCAAGTTACAATTTGAATTGACTATAATGTGATTCTGCCTCATTCTGCTTCTATATACCCAGGTATGCTTCAGTACTGAGAAACATTTCTATGACTACCACTGTATATCAGCAGTTTCTATAGAATGAGAACAATCATAAAATGTGTTTTGTAAACTAGGGACACTTTGAGGCCAAATGGGGTTGATGGTGTCCCTTTAACTCATTCAAGATCCCATCAGGTGGACAGAAAAAAGTCTGTGAGAATTTGTCTGAAAACTAATAACTATACGATGCAAAACTAGCAATAAATTTGTTTACAGGCATTACTGGTATCTTTTGAAAGATTGTCTGACTTGTGATTAGTAATTTTGAGTATAGTTCATGAAATAATAAGCTTGATATTTGTTATTTCATATAGTCCCCCATTGTGCCTTATGCATAGCATATAAATCCAAATCATTAAAACACCATCTTGACATATAATATTAATACCTGAGCAGCAAATCAGAGCTCTTTTCCTAATGAAAGGCTGCTGATATAATAAATAAAGAACAACAGCATAAATAAGGAACCAGTGGCTTATGGAAAAATCTACAGGGATTTATACAGGGATTTGATTCTGCCACTGTGGGGAAACACATGGGAAATTAAGGATTCTTACAGGGTAATAGTTATTTGGATCTGGGAACAATGAATGTTTCTTATCCTATATTTTGTATCCTGTATAGGGCAGGGGAAATGCTACATCTCATTGTCACAGGGATGTTCAAGTACACATTTTTGCACTGTATTTACTCAGGCTGTCTCAGATTAGATGCAATATCTTGTTTTCAGTGGGGCCATGATTTTACCATTTTTATAATGTATTTATTCAGGGTACCTAGTCTAGGGCCCCTGTATTCAAAGGAGATGTGCAGCACATCCTGGTAGAAAAGGGAGATGTGCCACACAATTCCAACAATGCATAGCAGTGTGATATTCAAACGTGCGGGATGCGCCGGCCACAAGGGAATGGGCCACAGTACACATAAATGGTATGCAGTTCAAGTCAAGGGGCAATCCCATGCATATGCCCTACTGCAGCATATTCAGTGGGAAAGTGCCCCTCACAGTCCAGAACACTGCAGCCCACAGTTAAGCCAAGAATAGTTGGTCTAACCCAGCCAGCCACCTACAGGCACAGTGCACAGCAGCCTGGCAGCCCTGGTGGACTAGAGGTACCCCCTTTCCATCCCCAATCTAGCCAACTCCATCCCTGAAGAGCTCCATAGTGTAGGGCCCCCTCAGACCCGATTGCACCAGAGGAAACCATGGTCCATATCCATAGTCTAGAGGACTCCCATCCACCACCCCTGTATGCAGACACCCTCACTCCCCCATACCCAACCTGTTGTAAAGGCTGGCACTGCCCTCCACACCCTGCCATGGCCAGTCATTGACTGCACTAAACCCAGGCTGGGGACCTGCACTCTGGAATGACCCAACTGGCTGTACCATGCATTGGGACACCATGCCAGCTACGGATCTACCCATGTATGTAGCCATGTGTACATCCCTGGCAAACTGAAGAGGGAATTTACATACTTCCAATGCATGCCTTGCTGATGCTGTATCTTCCTGCTGTCATACACCACTGCAGGTCCACACTCTCCTCTGTTCCCCTGTGTAACATGCCACCCTCTGGACTGCTGAGATATCCCAGGTGCCATGGGGTGCGGTATCCTGTAATGCCATTTGCAGTGTATGCTTCAGGCTATGGATAGTTCATCCACAGTTCCCCAGTTGTACAAATGAATGGGAGGTCGGCTGTAACATGCCTGTTTTGGGACCTGTGTGAGTGGGTACAGCATCGTCCATCACCCACACTGAGCAGTGCAATGGCACTGGCATGATAGATCCGCTAGCGAGTGCCTGAGGAGTGTGGCCACTGGGTGTTATCACACACACACAGCACCTGCCTATGTATAACACATTCCAGCATCCTACTGTGAATGCTGTATTACCTACTGATAGAGTGGTATGATACCATTACAGAGTCAGTTGGTGCAATGGGATGGGCTGAGGGGCAGGGAGGGGGGTGTCTGTGCATCATTGAGGGTGAGCGGGTGCTATTACACTACAAACATGGACTGTAGGTATATTTGGGTGCAATTAGGGATGGCATTGGGGTCCCTACAATATGGAACCGATGCAGCCTGGATTCCGGTATGATCGGGGCTGGTGGAATGGGTGGAGGGGTGCCACTATACCACCAGAGACTTCAGGGCCTGTCCCACATGGGAATGATTGGGGTCAGGGCTTGGGGTCGAGAGCTACTCCAGCGCATTCATCCCCATGCCAATATGCAAATGGGCTGGTAATGAGCATGAATAAGGCCCCTTTGCACCCTGCATGCTCAATTAGTTCATTTGCATTCCTGGGCTCAATATCGCCCATGGGGGCTGCAGCACATACTAATATGTGCCATCCATTCCCCTTGGAAGGTATTCAGTCAGGGTCACCCTGGATGCACCTGACTTGGCTGCCTGCACTGCGACTCCATCCAGGGTCACATTTTCAACAGGAACAATGAAGCCCGCCAGGATGAAGCTCCATGTCACAAGTTTACTGCATGACAAAAGGGATTAACTCCCTTTGAAATTGCATTGTTTGCTGCAGTAACTTTACTGTAGAATTCTGCAGTGCTGTGCTTCATCCTGGTGTGCTTCGCTGTATGCACACCCCATACCGGTGGTGCATTCTCTTTGAATGTTGTATCAGTGCCGACCAGTGCACCCTCTTTGTGCAATGCATCTTTCTGCTCATGCATCGATCCAGCACTTAATATATCCCCCCAGATGTAAAATATTGTTTTTAGTGCATTCTGATTTTACACAATGCAGCATACTATTGTGTAGATGTAGAGTTCCACTGAAAATAAGATGCCATTTCTTCTGTGAACTATCCATGCTAAATATATAGCAATCAGAAGACATATTCTAGGAAAACACATTGTAAAAATGTGTGAAAGGAAGACCATATTGAAACTGCCTCTCTACAGATCTGCATTGTGCAAATTCTTTAGAAATAATGGGTAAAAGCATCCCAAAAGCTCTCCACAGCCATATCGGCTGTGACCAGAGTTTGTTAAAAAAGTGAGCATTTCTACATTTTGGGTCGAAACGCATGTTCTCCTGTTGGTGACAATATTGTTTGCAGCACTGAAAAGCCTCTCTAAGTACATACTTGCAGGTGGGGAACTGAGGTTTTCAATGGCTACCTGTGTCAAAGAGAGACACATTTTTTTTGACACCAGTACAATAGAGGTTCATCTCCTTTTGCTAGTGGAGCATTCTCATCAAGATAATCCTACACCATTTTGTTTGCTTGCATCTCAAGCACCACTGTGTCATAACCCTTATAGAAACTACAGACCAGTCAGTCTTACCTCAGTAGTGGGCAAGATTATGAGACACCCTTTAAGGAAAGGATAGTACAACACCTGGAATCCATAGGAGCAGAGGATCCAAGACAGCATGGGTTTACAACAGGAAGGTCCTGTCAAACTAATCTCATATATTTCTTTGACTGGGTAACCAGAGTGGTGGAGCAAGGGGGTGCAGTTGATGATGCCTACCTTGATTTCAACAAAGCTTTTGATATTGTTCCACATAGAAGATTGATTAATAAGCTGGGTAGGTTCAGGGTGGGTCAGAGGTTGGTCAACTGGGTGGAAAATTGGTTGACAGCAGCAAATAGAGAGTGGTGGTAAATGGTATACAGTCAGAAGAGATGCAAATCACAAGTGGTGTACCTCAGGGATCAGTCCTGGGGCCAGTCCTCTTCAATATCTTCATCAGTGACATTGCAGTTGGACTGGAGGGTAAGGTCTGCCTGTTTGCAGATAACACCATGATCTGCAACAGAGTAGGTGATCCAGATGGGGTGGGTAGAATGAGAAGATATCTGGATAAACTGGCAAAATGGTTGGAAGAGTGGCAACCGGGGTTTAATGCAAAGAGGTGCAAGATCATGCACATAGGGAAGAGAAACCCTGAAGCTACCTATAGGTTGGGAGGGGAGTTGCTGGCAATCACAAGGGAAGAAAGAGACGTGGGCATTATCATCACAGATGACCTGAAATCATCCAAGCAGACCTCTAAAGCAGTAAGTAAGGCTAGAGGGATGTTGGGTGTATTAGTAGAGGTATCACAAGTCATAAGAGGGAGGTAATAATCCCACTTTACAATACACTGGTTAGGCCCCATCTGGAGTACTGCATGCAGTACTGGAGGCCGCACCTGCACAAGGACATTAACAAAATGGAGGCAGTCCAGAAAAAGGCAACCAAAATGGTGCAGGGACTGCATCAGAAAACATATAAGGACATATTAATGGAGCTCAATATGTATACCCTAAAGCAAAGAAGGGAGAGAGGTGATATGATTGAAACATTCAAACATCTTAAGGGCATTAACAAGGTGAAAGAGTCTAACATGTTTCAATATAAGAAAAATATCAGGACAAGAGGACACAGCATGAGATTGGAGGGAGGCTGATTAAGTGGTAATGTGAGGAAGTTCTTTTTCACAGAAAGGGTGGTGGATGCATGGAACAGCCTACCTCAGGAAGCAGTGAATATGAATACAGTGCAGGACTTCAAACAGGCATGGGATAGGCATAAGGGAGCAATACAGATGAGTATGAATAGATAGGCCATTGACAGAGAAAAGGCCTATGGCACATTCATAATGTAGAAAAAATGGAAAGACTGGATGGGCCTTGCATTCCTTATCTGCCGTCAGCTTCTATGTTTCTATGTAAATAATTATATGAAATCTTTCATGCTGAGCACGTAAAACTACCCATGTGATATGCGTGCTGCAAACATGAATTAAATGTTGAACTGGAACCAACTGCATTCATCTGGCATGCGTGCAGCAAGCAAGTGTGGAAAACATGCTTTTTATGTAAAATTGAAAAAGACTGCATGCATGTGGCATGCATGCAAAAAGCAAGTTGTCAAATAAAAGTTAAGTGACTTACTCAAGATCACATCATCTACAAGTGGGGGTTGATGAGATTCAATCCCAGGTCTTCAGGTCTACAAGTCTCCTGACTTGCAATTCAGTGCCTTTAACCACTAAGGTATAGTGCCTGCACACATATGGCTCACTTGTACTTCAATACAAATCTGGATACATCTGCATGCATGCAGCATGCTTATAACCACTGTTACACTTTTTAGTTTTCTTGTCCCACCTCATCTCAGCTACACAGCTGAGCTGTAGCATACATAACAATGGAAACTCATGTGGTTCTTCCCACCACACACTTACCCACACAACTACTTAATTACTTCTATCTGGCCTATACTCCTGCTATTTTCTCTCCATAGTTTTGAATGCTTCCAAACAGACTTTAAAGGGCATACACAAAAGTAGCAATAACTCAGTACCCACCCACATGGCCAGTCCATCCTCCATGCACACACACTGTAGTAGGTGCAGCCATTCTGCTACAGACAACCCACCAAGTATAGGTATAAGTCTTGAGTCTCTTAAGTATAGATATAAGTCTTGAGTCTCTTACCTGAGTACTAGGGATCCAGAGGTAAGAGTCTTTAAGAGATGATGTCCATGGGTCACAATGCTGGGCGTACCCCCTTGAAATGAATGGAATTACTTTTTATTACTATTTTATACATTATGATGGCAAGTTGGAGAACAATGAAGGCCACTGTTCTACGAACAAGGCCCTTGTTAGTCAAGTGGTGGACTTTGTCACAATCCCACTCAGCAGGTCAGGCCTTCTTCTCCCACAGTGCCAACCTACAAGCACAGTATTGTGAACAGGGTAACCCTCCTGTCTGTTTTGTGGGCCCGGATCACCTTTGGTCTCAAGTTCTGGAGGGATTCAAACTGTGAACCTTAAGCTAGCATACCCAAATGTACAGGCTCAGATAATTCTGCTCTTCATGGAAATGTCAGATATCTTTCACCAACAGGCACCTAACCAGGTATACAAAATGAATCCTAAAAACTCCATGAAAGACCTTAGGAAAATTCTTACCTTTTCCCAGTTTGGTATTACCAGGAAGCTTATGAACAGTGTCAACTTTAACCCTCTGTACTTCACTTGTAAAAGAAAGAATTTCAAAGGCACACCAGGTAGTGTCTTTTAAAATAAGAGGTTTACTAAGAAAATGGATAAAAATATGTAAATTGTAAATACAGAACAATATATCACAAAGTATACAATCACTTAGAAGAACAAGGTTTAAAGTGCAATTTTCTACCAACATACAGTTAGACCTTTCTAACTAATGTATACCTTCTTACAGTGCTTTAGGTAGCTGTTGTTTCAATAGAGTCCAGACAGGAATGTGTCAGTAAGTGGAAATACAGAATAAGTTTAAACCCTGTGTCTCCACCCCTTCTATGACGCCACCTAGCTCCTCCTTCTAGAATATTAAAAATTATACAACCAGGATGTCTTATCACTCAGGAGGTAAATTAAATAAGGTGAGATCAGCAAAAACTAATTTCTCAATATGACTCTTTGGTCTTGAGTCTTTCCTTTGATCTAGTGTGTTTTTCCTGCTTCCCAAGACATCACAGGAATTTTACAACTCTGCAGTTTTTCTCACTTAGCTGTCATATAGCTTCTTTTAGCACCAGTTGAAATTAGCTGTTCTTTCCTCTGAAGACGTCATAAAATGGATATTTTAGTTCCTGGCTTCAAAGAAGCACAGCTCAACAACAAGGCCATAAAATGTGACTTTTTGGAAGTTAATCACATTACAGAGATCTGCTGTTTAACATATCCTGTCCTTTGAACTGAAACCTGGGGGGGGGTGTCATCCCAGGAGCACAGGATGTCTCATCAGAGACACTCAATAACACATTTTTATATTACAAAATCATAGAGCAATCAGAACCAGCTGCCCAAGTGTCACAGCCTTCAGTAATCTCCAACTCTCCATCAATAATGTATAAAATAGTAATAAAAAAAAATCCCATTCATTTCAATGACCCCTGCAGTCTCCCTTGCTTTATGTCATAATGTTCCTGAACATGGGGATGTGAAGGTCAGCTTAACTGGAGGGGGGAGCATAAGCCTGACTATAGTGGGGCTCCAATAGTCTGTGCATACCATACTGCTCAAATGTTCCTGAATGCAAGGGACAGCCCTCATTTTACCCCTGAAAACTGCTCTGCTCCTCTATCCTTCATGGAAAACATGCTTTCCACACAAAGGATGTCCAGTAAATTTAGACTTTATGGCAGGTACACCATTTCATATTTCAGCAGGGGAGAGCCAATAACCAGTAGAGACTAGGTGCTAGTTAGCCCCTAGGAAGCAATCTCTAGAATGTCTGAAATGTCTCTAAAATGTAAAACTTATTGGTTTTGACTGAAAAGTGACATGCAAATCAGGAAAAATTCAAGTGTATAAGATTCATCTATCTATACCCCGGAGCAGTGCATCAGATTTGGGCTTAACCTCCCCCCCCCTACTAACCAACTTTTTTTCCCAAGCCGAAGTTCTGACCCCCCCAAAACAAGATCCCAATTTCTCTCCCTGACTCCATTCTATTCAATACCAAGTCCATATGGGCTGTGAAGCCACCCAAAGGTGCAGAAACATGAAAAACACATCAATATTTTAGTCCTTCCTCCTTCCCCAATCCCCCTTTAAAAAAAATTACTTTTACTTACCTGGCTATCCGGCCAGAATCTGTGGCTTGGCCCAGTGTACCGTCAGCCCAGTTTTCAGGCCACTCCTCCTCCTCCTCCTCCTCCATTCTTCTGCCAGAAGCTGGATGCTAGAACCAACCATCCAAGGTCCCCAACATGGGCCACAACCAGGTCACCTCACCAACCAAACCCACCCAACCTGTGTTGCTTGCTTCTTGCTTGGCTGCTTCCATGGCTGCTGATACACTGCACTGATCAAGGCTTATGAAGGCTGCCCACACCGCTGTCACTGCTGCTGTTAGGCCTAGCTTGCTGCCACGGGGGGTCTGTGCTGTTTGTTTTTGTGAGGCGAGCCTAGTGAGTGAGTAGGTATCCTAGTCTCGAGTTAGCTTCTAGCTCACCCTCTGCCCCTTCATCCACCAGGAGAGATGGAGACTCACTAAGAACAGATCAACAAAAATATGCCTGCACAACACTGTTATTGAGAGTTCAGTGCTCACTGACTCCTTCAAGCTATAGTGTGCAGCCTGTCTACTCTGTGGTGTGAAAAACAGTGTTGCACTCACATGACTCGTGCTCTTGCTCGTCTGGAGCTTCTTCATGTCACGTGTGATAGTGCTGCCACTTATAGGTGGAGAGAGTGGACAACATAATACAGACACAGATGAGTCAGGGATGCACCTGCAGCAAGAGCACACCCTGGCCATGGGGGCACTTATTATGCAAAAGAGTAAATCCACATTTAATTCCATTATTGCCACACCATAAGGAAAACCTAGTCAAAAAGGCCAGGTGAGCAACTGCCCACCTCTGCCCCACCTAAATGGCACCCCTGCTTTATGGTAGAAATTCATTCTCATGTGCTACTGTCGGTATAAGTAAATACAATGGTTTCCACTGTGTTCTGAAGTACTGTATCTTCATGTTTCAGGATGTGTCCTCCTGATCATCATGAGGGTTAGTGTCCCAATTTGTCCCTCATTTTAAGTGTCCATATCTCTCATTTCACTGACAAAATATGTGGAATGGTTCATGCTTCCAAGAACCTAATCAGCACAAAGAGTGCTGAGCATGGCCATATTGTATATGCTCCATACAGAATGACAAAAAGGGAAAGTAATTGAGCCAAAACAGTCATGGAGAAATACATTTGCAGCACTAAATATGCTTGCGGGGATTTGCATGACCCAAAACAAAAAGGTCAGGCTTCACAGCACAGAGGCCCCTCTTCACAGATCTGGAATGGGGGGATGTTGGCTGACTACTTTACAAATAATGGCAATTTAATGACAACAATCAAAAGCCATTAAACAGCTTGCAGAAGGATCAGAATTAAAGAGCTTATCTAATTTTAATGGGAAATCAATGAAAAAATGTATTTTAATGGCTCTAATTGCTAACAGTAGTATGAGAAATAGAAACTGATGTATTTTTTAGACAAGATTTGCAACAGCTTAGTTGGTGCACACATGGCAAGTGCAACACACAAACCTGATATGACTTTTAAATGATGTTCACACCACCTTAGTTGCTGCACTCATGTCAATCATGCAACATGCGAACCTGATGAGATTTTTAGAAGTTGTTTGCACCAGCTTACTTGCTACACACATGTCAGGCTTGCAGCATGCAAACCTGATTCGCTTTTTAGAAATTGTTTGCTTAGGTTCACTTTGTGTATGCAAACCGCATGTAAACATTGCAAAATTAAGCACGTGTCATGCATTCTGCATGTACACTGCACATTTATATTTCTGTTAGGGAAAGTGACTTGCTGTGCTTTCTCATCAAGTGATCATCCAACAGTTGTCTCCATAGTGGTTTGTCATCAATGGCTGTCTTTCTGGTGGGTTGCAGTAGCAGCAGCAGCAGTATAAGTAGTAGTAGCAGGTTGACTAATTGGAGACAAAAATGAGTGACTCCTGTGATGTTCAGTAGTAGCAGTGGAAACACATTGGGATCCTCCTTCCTTCCTTCCTCACCTCCATCTGGCCTGTCAGTGGAATTGCAACAAGGGATGATGATGATAAGTGCTGTTCTTCTGCTCTCTTTTTGTTCCCGGCCTTGTTTTGTGCTATATGTACAGAGACCAGATGGGAAAGCAGGCTTTATAGGACTGCTGATCCTTACCGCATTCCTGTGCATCAAAGAATGTCTCAAACATGTCTTTGAGTTGAGGGTCTAAGAGAGTGGCCAGGATGTAGTCGTTATCTGTATGCATTTTTGAAGTGTGTGTCATTCCAGAAATGATCCTTTCTACTAGATTGAGAACAGTTGTATCCTCCTTTTCCTCATACTGAGTTTTCAAAGTCGCAGGTTAATTAGGGCAATGAAGGAAAGTATGTGATATAGACCAGCTGCATCAGAACTTAACACTCTTGCGGCCTCCTCAGTGGGATTCAGTACAATGCAGAGAGTTGGGCCGATGTTTACATCTCCCTTGCCAGTACCATGCTCAATGGCATACTGGTGGATAGCCTTCTGTTGTTCTGGTAGCCATCCCACGTTGTAATAAGTGAGATTCAATCTTGTTGCCGGATCCTGTTTCAGGTGGTGAAGGAGAAGGTAGTTCCACTGCTGAGTGTTTCGTAACAGCTTCGGTGCCTATACAGAATGGTTAATATGACTACAAAGATTTTGGGTCAGACCTACGCATGTCTGCACAGTGGTAGGAATCCCTGAACTACCAGTGAGCAAAACATGGAAAATGTGTGTAATCCCTATCATCAACCGCCTGTATAATGTTCTTTGCATTATCTTATACTATAAATCTTGGTGTTAATATATGTGGTGTCAACCATTCATCAAATTTCTCTTGAAGGAAGTGTAACAAGTATTCTGCACAATGGTCATTCTCAAAGCCAGCAATACATCAAACTGCTGCTTGTGGAGGTAGGGAGGCCACAGTGACTTGTAGCTACTGCTGCTGCTGGCACTTACCCCAGAGGAAGAGGAGGAGGAGAAGGAAAGATGGAGGAGGAAGAAGAAGGGAATGAAGAAGATAACCTGACCCAATAGGCAGTCACTGCCATGTGATCAGTAGTCTGACCACTGGTCCACATGTCAGTCATTATGTGAACTGCTGGAACAAATGATGCTTTCAGGGCACATGGCAGTGACATAGTCCTGTAGACACTCTGGTACAAATCAGGAAAAGCAGCTGTGGAAATGCAGGTATAGCTGGGCCCTTGATACCTGCGCACTGAAGCCTGCATTAGCAATAGAAAATCAATGTTGCTCACAGAAGACAATGGCAGCAAGTCGGTGGCTAGCTGTTCCACAACTGTGCTTGTTAACTTTTTTCCTCTGGTTTGTTGGCTTTATATTTCTGTTCCATTTCCAGAGACTTGACCAATGAGATCTGAGTGATTTTTTTCCCATGATTGTGACAGGTGACTCCTATTTTTGCCACGCCTTCCGGTGGAAGTGGCTGGGGTTTGCGGCCCCTTAGTTGTATTGGACTCAATGGGCCAATGAACAGATGAGTGAAAGATGTTGCAGCCATGCATCAGCTACCTGAAAGACCTTATTTCTCTTCCTCTCTACCTGATCCTCTAATGTTCTCCTTCCCCTGCCCATCATCGTCATCATCATCAGCTTAACTGCCTAGTGGTAACGCTGCTGACACAGTGCGTTGGCATGTCTTCTCATACTGAGATCTGTGGGACTTCAGCATATGCCTTTTCATAGTAGATGTTCACAGCCTTGTTCCCTCCTTACCCTGACTCAGCCTGTCTCTACATGACAGACACACTACATATGGTCGTAATTCTTTGTCAACTCTAAAGAAATGCCACACCACTAATGTCACCGATTTGACCTTCCTTACTGGCACTCTCAGCTGTTGCCTAATGAGTGGGATACTGTAGGCTGCTTCCATATCATCACCTCCTCCTCTTCTTCTTCCACCAGTTCTTCAGGGTCAGGTAATGGTTCTTCTTCCGCTACCATGTGCCCTGGGTTCTGTTGCTTAGATAGTGCTTTTGTGGATCTGACTATCCTCTGTCCGATATTGCTGGTATCCAACCCAGAATCTGACCAATAGATCTGAGATCAGATCCATTGGATCTAACCTCGGATAGTTGAATCTGATGGGCAGATACTTACAGTGGATACTAGGAGGTTGGATTCTCATTTGCATGTCTATGCTATCCGAGTCTTTCCAATATCAGACCAAAATGATGGTCTCTGACCTGGTAGCACACTGTCTGAGCAACACTAGTCCTGGTCCATGGGTTTTGCCTGTGTCTTCTTTATCTGCTGTTGTTTAACATGCTTGTTGCTGTGGTTCCCCTTGTTTTATGGCATTTCTTTTTTTTTTGGTTTTACCACCACTTTTGGTCTTTGATCTCTCGTGTGCACCTGCCCCAAGTCGAACTTCCACCTGTTACACCACCTCTTCCTCCTCCCCCAAACTGCCGCTAAATCCATATCTTTGTCCCCATGCTCTGCCAAATCACTTTGCTCCTCCTCTTCCTCTGCCTGTATCACTACCTGATGTACTTTTATTTTTCTATAATGATTGCTCATGTTGCAGTCCTTGCCGTGTCACTGTGGGTGGTCCCTGCAAAGTGTGTTACTTTATGGACTGTGACCACTACTCTCATCTTCCTCTTCCCTTGTAGCTCCCACTGAGGCAGAGGGGCCCACTACACTTTTGTTTTCCTTTGATGTGCCTGGATGAGCCCATGCTGCCATCCTTTGGCCCCTCTGTTGCTCCATTTCTTAAAGCTTGCTACAGGACTCAGCCACTTATTTATTTATTTTATTTTTATTTATTAAATTCTCGGATAACAAATACCTTTGAGCAGAAACTGCTCGTTTACAAAGGTTCCACGTCAAAGGATGAGGGTCAACATACATACAGAGGTAGTAAAAGAATGCACAATAAACAACCAAAACAAATAAAAGAAAAAATAAAGATACTCAGTCATAACATACTTTGAGAAAATATTCATAAAACGAGCAGCTTGAGTAGGCAGCTGGCTGCGGTAACAATAAGAGAAAGAGGGCACCATAGGCAGTTAGTATTGCTGGCATGCGACCGGGAGAGGAAGTTGGCAGGCTAATGGGCCACTGTCCGATGGTGGTGGAAAATGTCTTGTACCAGTGGAGATGTGAAGCAGGAAAGGAGTCACAAGGAAGGCCCAGTGCCAGAGGGAATGAGATTGGGAAAGGGGGCTGTGAGACATGAGTGAGCTGGGAGGTGTTTAGAAAGATCTCTGTTCAACAAAGCAGTCACATTGAGTGGTAGAGGTGAGGCAAAGTTTGAGATTCCTTTTGAAGGGTCCAAGTGTAGTAGAGGAAAGTGATTCTTTATTGAGGGAATTGAACCATTGAGCAGCTCTATAGATAAAGGACCGCTGACCCATGGAGGTACGACATCTGGGAACCTGAAAGGTTAGAGATTGGGCACCACATGTTTGTTGAGTGCCACTGTAGGTAGTAAGGAGTGAGCTAACACCAGGTGGCATGAGACCAAGGAGAATCTTTTTGGTAAGTAAGCAGGTCTGGTATTGTATTCTGCTGCTTAGGGGTAGCCAGCTGGCCTGTGCATAGAGGTCACAGGTGTGAGTTAGTCAGGCTGCACCTGTCAGTAGTCTACAGGCTTTGTTGAGAGCAACTGAGATCCTGTGGAGGGCACTTGTTGGGGCAGAGCCATAGATGGAAAGGCCGTAGTCAATGATAGAGGTGACAGAGCTGTAGATGGCTAGTTTAAGGGCATCCGCAGGCATACAGTGCTTGTGTTTGTGTAGTAGTCCAATCCGTATATTGGCGGTCTTGGCAACAGTGTCAATATGCCGAGTGTAGGAGAGGGTACTATCCAGGGTAATACCAAGGTACTTGAACTCCTTGACATGTTCGAGTGGGTTCCCAGCATGGTTCTTGATGGTGAGGGACAGAGAGTTGTGCCTGCTCTGTCGGTTACAGAATGACATGGCTTTAGTCTTGCTGTGGTTCAGGACAAGTTTATGAGAATTGAACCAGTCTTCGATGCGATTGAAGTCAAGCTGCAGCTGGATTCAAGGACTGTAATGTCATGGTGGCTGGAAAACAGGACTGCATCATCTGCGTATAGTAATATTTTTTGGTGGCAGGCACTGGGGAGATTGTTGATGAAGAGGGAGAAGAGTAGAGGGCCCAGAATAGACCCCTGGAGGACTCTGGAGCAGACCGGTTTCTCATCCAAAGAGATCCCTGCAATCCTTACATGTTGGATCCAATTATCAAGCTAGCTGGTGAACCATGGAAGGGCATCGCTGGAGATCCCAATGGAGGACAGTTGCTTGAGCAGTAGTGGGTGGTTAACTGTGTCGAATGCCTTGGTAAGGTCTATAAATACTGCCCCTCCACAATTCCCTTTGTTAAGCGTGGCATGGATGAAGGTTGTAAATTCCAGTAGTGCAGTGGTGGTGCTGTGCCCTTTTCTGAAGCCATGCTGCTCTGGGCACTGTACATTGTACTTATCCAGGAATTCAGCTAGTTGGTCCGACACTATTCGCTCCAGCGCTTTGGATAGTGGGGGGAGGAGTGAGATAGGTCTGTAATTGGTGTGCAGTGTCCTATCTCCACTTTTGTGAACTGGTGTGACAGTGGCTTTCTTCCAGAGAGAGGGGAAATGGCCCAAACTAAGCGAGAGATTAAAGATCTTTGTAAGTGGTTCTAAGATTTCATCGAGGACTTGTGCCAGCCAATGCCGACGGCCTTTTGAATGTATTTTCTAGCTACTTGTGGTGGGACCTCCTTAAACAAAAACTTTGGGGTTGTATGTTCTAGTTGGGGGGTAACTTGGGAGGACCTGGAGGGAAGAAAAAATTTGGTGGAAGGACACTGTCCAGGTTTGTAAATGCATTATTAAAAGTGTGGTGATGATACCTAGGTCAAGTGTAGGAGTGCCATGAAGGTTGAGCATAGTGGGTGGTGCTTTAGGATCCTTGCCTGTGAGTTCTTTCATGTTGTTCCAGAATTTGTTTCCCTGGCCCCAAGAGTTGGTCAGAGCCTCTTTGTAATAGCTGCGTTTAGCATTCCGTATTCTTTGAGTGCAATCATTTCTGGCTGGTTTGTATAATTGTATGTTTACTTGCGTCGGAGTTGCACGAGCACAATGCCAGAGGTGGTCTCTGTGCTTGAGCAGAGTTAAAAGGTCAGTAGTAACCCAGGGGTTGGTCTGTCCTTTGACCTTCATCTTTTTCACTGGTGCATAGATGTCACAGGCTTCGTTGAAACGTTTGATAAATAGGTCCAGAGCTTTTTGGTGTCATTGAGGGAGTCAAGCACTGCCCAGTTCAGCCTGGTTAGATGGGATTTTAACAGATGGAGGTGCCCTTGTTTGATAACCCTGGCATAGATAAGCTTGGGGGGGGCTTGTGGTATTTGTTTGACCAGGAACAGATGACAGGCAAGTGGTCACTTATTGTATCCGGGAGTACAGAAACATTGGAGATGCGTTCAGGGTGGTTAGATAGAATCCAGTCTAGAAGCATAAGGGAGCCTGTCCTATAGTTACACCTAGTGGGGGCATTGACCAGTTGAGTGAGGTGATGAGCCACGGCTGCATCCTTATAGGTAGCGGCCTCAGCGGAGAGCCAGTTAATGTTAAAATCACCCATGATTATGGTTTCAGAATTATGTTGCTGGACCCTTAGCTATTCCATGATGCTATGGAAGCCAGTAGCCTGGTCTCTTGGGGGTAGGTAAACCGAGATGACAGTGAGTTCCTTGTTATGTGCACCAAGGAGGATTTTGATTGTGAGGACCTGAGAGGAGTTGCTCAGGCTGGGGGATGGGATGATGTGACCCATAAGGGTATCCTTAAGATAGATGGCGCAGCCCCCGCCCCGTTTAGCAATACTGTCTTGCCTGAAAATGCAGTAGCCAGGGATAGAGACTGAGGTATCAGGGATTTTAGGGTTTAGCCATGTTTCCACAACTGAGAGGACATCAGGGTTGTGCTGTAGGATCCATGTTTGGAGGGGAGTCAAGTTTGTTGAGGATGCTGCAGGCATTGATGGATGCCATGGTGAGTGTCCCTGTCCTTCTGCTTGGTGCCACTGCTGGCTGCCCAGGTGGTCCTGGGTTGGGATGAACATTCCCTGAGAGCAGAAGCAGCATAAGGAGAATTTGTAGGAGAAAGGTTTTCAGCTTCTTGTAGATACCTGGTGGTTAAGTCATAAGCTAAAAGAAATTATCAACAGCTGAGGTCCAGAGTCACAGAATGTGTTAGAATTCCTGCAGGTGATGAACTGTGCCTGTGCATATGCAGGATGTGAAATCCTTTTGTCTGCATGCTTCTTTGTCATTCAAAGAGGTTGTTGAAAAGCCAACATACAGATCATGGAGCAGGTCAGACGAAAATGTGGATTCAAGCAGACCTAGAGTCACAGAGTTTGTCAGACTTAATTGCTTGACTTATGTTTTGCTTGGGATAGCTTCCAAAAAGTTGATTTTTAAATGAAAAATGCAGATACCTGGTTGTGATGTTTTGCAGAAATCCAGTTCAGGAGACTTTCACGGATGTAGTGAGCAAGAATGGTGTAGTTACTCCAAGCAGAAAACCATGTAAATCCACAAAAACTAAGCTACAGACACTTGTGTGATGAATGATGAAGAGTAAGACTTTTATTTCATTTTATTTATTTTTTGGTTCAGATTTTTATTTTTTTATTTTTATTTTATCAATGGGATGCCACCAAGGACTCGAGAGGCCAGGTACTGACCCACTACCAGCTGGTACACACTACTGCCCACTGCCCAGATCACACTGCAATAGCACAGTTCAGGACAACACACACACACACACACACACACACACACACACACACACACACACACACACACACACAAAGCTTCAGGACTCAAGAGGAATTTTTTTTTTACTTTTTTTATTGGATGCCACCAAGGTGTCAACAACCAGATGCTGGGCACTGGCACACTGCTAGCTGGCAGACACTTGCTGCCCACTGCCTAGATCACACTGCAACAGCACAGCTCAGGACAACATCCACACGCAAAGATTGCTTCAGGCCTCAGGAGGAGGAGGAGGAGGAGGAGAAGGTGAAAGCAACTTCAGTAACTTGAGGGAATGAGGAGAATTTTTTTTTTTACTTTTTTTATGGGATGCCACCACAGTACTAACTACCAGGGGCTGGGCACCATTACACTGCCAGCTGGTACACACTTGCTGCTCACTGCCCATATCACACTGCAACAGTATAGCTCAGGTAAGCACACACACACACACACACACAGGCTGCTTCAGAATGTAGGAGGAAGAGGATGAGTAGAAGGAAGGCGCTTCAGCAACTTGAGGGAATGTGGAGATGTTTTTTTCATTTTTTAAACTTTTTTAGTGGATGCCACCACAGTGCCTACTACTTGGGGCAGGGCACTGGCACATTGCCAGCTGGCACACTCATGCTGCCCTGCCCACTGCCCAGATCACCCTGCAAAAGGCTGTGTCAAGACTCAGGAGGAATAAAGGCTAAAACATTTAATTCAAACTGTCTCAAAAATAAATGTGAATGAAGAATTTTTTTTTTCTTATGGGATGCCCCAATTTGTCAACTACCCGGGGCTGGGCACTGGCATGCTGCCAGCTGACACAGACTAGTCGCCCTGCCCACTGCCCAGATCCACTGCAAAAGGCTGCTTCAGGACTCAACAGCAGGAATAAAGAGCAAGAGTTTTAAAGTGCCACAAGAAGAAACACGAATCAAAGAAGAATGATTTTTTTATGGGATGCTACCAATGTGCCAACTACCTGTGGTGAGGCGTTGTCCTGCTGTCAGCTGGCACACACATGTGCTGCTCAGTAATATTGCTAAGAGTACCGCTCATAAAAATCGTATCAGGCTGCTGCCAGGGGTTCAGTCAAAATCAGTTTGTATGCCCTTCTAAAATGCTAGTTCTGCAAAAAAAATAAAATAAAAAGTGTGCTGCACTGCTGAGATTAAATTTATTATTAGACAAGAAATGGGCACTGGCAGACTGCCACCTCATGCCCCATCTGCCCACTGCCCAGCCCTGAAGCACACTCTTCCTCCAATCTAGAGTAGTCTCTTTCTCCCCTTTCCCCTCTTAGGCAAGCCCCTGGTCTCAGAGACCTGCTGCAAGCCTGCAACACTGCACCTGCTCATCATGCTTTTTTAAAAAAATTCCTTTTCTTCCTAAATATATACCCTTCAGCAGCCCTGCTGTTGCAGCACTAATAGGTCGAACTTTTGAAGATTTTTTAGTTGTTTTGAAGAATTTCCTAGCTAGTAGAAATGAATCACAGCCCTGCCTGAGCTACCTGACAGCCTGAAGGCAAGCACACGAGTGAGCTTTTACACTAGCTCACGTCGTCAAGCTAAGTCTAGCTCCACCTCCAAACTGTGGCTTACACTGTGCTCTAGTTAACTGTTTCAGGAGCGCACTGCAGTTCATGGTATGACTGGTTCAACTGGTCTGTATGATTCAGAAAAAACTGAACTAGTCGAACCAAAAATCCACCTGTTTCCTGTAAAAGTTCATTACCATCTGACAGCATTGAAAACCTGAAGTTAGAGGTGTTCGATTCTTTGGTAGACCCAAACTTACAGCCCTATTATTTTCTCTCCAGCTGTCCTGGTGCTGCGGCGGCACAGAGGATGCATGCTTATGGATGTGCACATGCTTTCCCAGATCTGCAGCTCCTGCCACACCACCTAACTCTCCTCAGTCTCCTGGACATCTGCTTTACCACCAGGCCTCCACCTGGTGGCAGCTAAGAGCTGGGATGGCTCACCACCCCAATCTGAGAGAGAAGAGCTGCCAGTTGGCCACTCAATCCTCTCCCAGCCCTCTCCTCACAGACCCCCAGTGACTTGAGCTCATTCTTGAATACTGGTCACTGGCCTGGTGACAGGTAAGATGCTTGATAGCACCTTAGTCTTCTGTGCCACCAGCCTGGGATTACTTGACCTATTTAACCTCTCATTCCACTTGCATGTAGTTCCTTTAGCTTGGAAGGAGGCTAAAGTGATCCCCCTTCATAGGAGAGAAGACAGTTTTGTGCTTGGAACTACTAACTGATTGCCCTACTCCCTACCATTGCTATGCTTCAAGAACGGCTTGTACTTTCGCAACTCACCCCATGTCTCAACTCCTCAGATTTTCTCAGTCTATACCAGTCTGATTTCCTCAAGTCCCACTCCACCACCAACTCCCTGCTACATCTCACTAACTTCATCCTTTAAGGGCTGGGTTAGGGCCATGTCACCTCTGCCATCCTTGTCAATCTTACTAAGGCCTTCAAAACTTTCTCCCACCCTCTCCTGCTGGAAAATATTACTAGAGCCAGACTAATCAGATCATCCCTGTATGACAGGTCCGTCATCTCAGTAGGTGGTGCCTGTTATGTATTCAAAATGGTAATGCATTTTGTTACTACCGCCACTTGGGGGCAGCATTCCAATATGTCTAAGTAACAGTAGAGACGACTGAGTATCGGTGTCATTATTAAGGAAGTTACTCAATAAATGGAAGATGTTCGACTCACACTGCTGTGTAAGTGTGTCGTACTATATCTGTTATAAATGTTAGTACATAACATAATTGGCGACAAGGTGTTTATTTACTGTCCTTTACCTTACAAGAACAAATTACAGCTGTGAGGTTTTTGGAGACGTAACTTTAATACCAACGAGTGAACCTGGGAACAGACACATAAAGATAGCCGCTACCATAGGACGTATTGATGCCTTTGTTGAAAATGTGGAGATCGCTGTATCAATGGAAACAGCTGCACGGGAGGCTCAGCACCTACGCGGTTCCCTGAAGGTAAACGCTTTATCTTTCTCTTTCACCAAGAAGCCTAATAAATGTGGACATTGTGGGAAGGCTAATCACAGTGATAATGATTGCTGGTTTAAAGAACAGACTTGTCACAATTGCGGGAAGAAAGGCCACATAGGGCGCGTGTGCAGAGGGAATAAGAAAGAAGGGGAAATCAACGGAAGCAAAGGGAAGCAATTTGCGAAATGTAGAAAGAGAGAAGTACATCACGTGGAAACACAGGGAACGTGCAGTGATAACACTGACACTGAATTAGCATTACACGTTCTGACTGTTAAAGGGGAAACGACAACCATCTGTGTAACACCTGAAATTGAAGGGAAACCACTGAAAATGGAATTAGACAGAGGGGCTGCAGTTTCATTGATTTCAACAGACAAGTATGAAGCAATGTTGAGACATCTACCCTTGCAAACAACTGACATTGTACTGAGGACACACACTGGTGAGGCAATTTCACCTGAAGGTGACATCAAAGTGCAGGTGAAAATAAATGAACAAACGGCACTACTGCCTTTGTATGTGGTTAATGGTAACTATCCTTCACTCTTAGGCAGGGAATGGCTGAAGAAAATACGCTTCAACTGGCAGGAGATAAGGACTGTTAATACAAGTGACCACAACACTCTAGAAGCAGTGTTTCAAAAACATGCTTCCTATATTCAAAGGGGAGCTAGGCACAATGAAGGGCATTGAGGCAAAAGTGTCTCTGAAGTCACAGCACAAACCAAAGTTTTGTCAACCTCGCCCAGTGCCATATGCACTCAGACCAAAAGTGGAGGCCGAGTTATCTCGCCTAACTGACGCTGGAGTTTTGTCACCTGTACAGTGTAGCGACTGGGCAATGCCAGTGGTTCCAGTAGTAAAGAAAGATGGTTCCATGCGAATATGTGGAGACTTTAAAGTAACCATCAATCCAGTTCTGTGTGTGGAACAGTATCCTATTCCACGCATCGAAGACTTGTTTGCATCGCTGGCACAGGGCCAACGCTTCAGTAAGCTGGATTTGTCACATGCTTATCTACAAATGAGAGTAGATGAAAACTCAAGGAAATATCTCACAATAACCACTCAAAAGGGCCTCTTCTGCTACAATCACTTACCCTTTGGCATTGCATCAGTTCCAGCCATATTTCAGTGAGCTATGGACCAGGTTTTACAGGGTCTTCCTAATGTTCACTGTTACCTGGGCGATATACTGGTGACTGGAAGAAATGATGCGGAGCACCTGAAGAACCTGGATGTAGTTCTGCGGCACCTGGAAGATTTTGGCTTGCATGTCCAGAAGGAGAATTGTGAATTTTTCAAGACTTCATTGGAATACCTGGGCCACACCATAGATGCAGCAGGCTTCCACAAATCGCCTGAGAAAGAAAAAGCAATTGTGGACACTCCAGCATCGGGAAATGTGAGCCAGTTACGTTCGTTCTTGGGCCTGTTAAATTATTATGGCAGATTTATTCCCAATCTGGCTAAAATTCTCAGCCCACTAAATTGTTTGCTGTGCAAAGGGAAGTCCTGGTGTTGGACAAAGGACTGTGAGAGCGCGTTCAAGAAGGTCAAAGAGCAGCTTGTTTCACAAGATGTGCTCATTCACTACAATCCACAGCTGAGCATCAGACTGGCATGGGATGCCTCACCTTACGGTGTGGGAGCAGTCCTTTCTCATGTTCTACCAAATGGAGATGAAAAGCCAATTGCCTTTGCATCCAGAACTCTCAGCAAAGCTGAACAAAACTATGCCCAAATTGAGAGAGAAGTGTTGGCAATAGTGTTTGGAGTTCGCAAATTCCACCAATACCTCTATGGTCGGGAATTCACTCTCCTCACTGACCACCGTCCTCTCACAACCATTTTAAGTCCCCATAAAGGTGCCCTTCCATGGCAGCAGCCAGAATGCAACGTTGGGCTCTTTTGCTATCAGCTCACAACTACCGCATTGAATACAAGAGAGCGGCTCTTCATGGCAATGCAGATGGGCTCTCAAGATTGCCTCTTCAGGTAGCTCACAGTGACAAAGTTGACACTGTTGATGTCTTCTACATCAGCCAGCTTGAGAAACTACCCATCAGAAGTTCTGAAATTAAAAAGGAGACAAAAGTTGATCCTGTGCTGTCTCAAGTCTTGGAGCTAGTAACAAAAGGGAATTTTACTGTAAACCAGGACATTCACGGTAAGTTGTCACCATTCTATGCCAGATGAAATGAGCTTTCAGTACAGCAAGGTTGCCTGATGTGGGGTGTCCATGTGATAGTCCCTTCAAAACTACGCAGCCGTGTTTTGGAAGAGCTACATGTGGGACACCCGGGTGTTGTGAGAATGAAGGCTTTGGCTAGAAGCTATCTTTGGTGGCCAGGGATTGGTTTTCAAATTGAACAACAAGCAAAAATATGCACTACCTGTCAGCGTGTTCAGAAATCGCCGTGTCCCTCACCTCTACACCCCTGGATGTGGCCAGGCGCACCGTGGCAGCGCATTCATGTAGATTTTGCTGGGCCGTAGGAGGGACACATGTACTTAGTCATTGTGGATGCCCACTCAAAGTGGCCAGAAATTCAAGTCATGGACACCACTACTGCCAGTAAGACTATTCAAGTGCTGCGAGGACTGTTTAGCCGTTACGGGATTCCGGAACAGCTGGTCAGTGACAATGGACCACAATTTATTTCCAGTGACTTTGCAGCATTTTGAAGTCCAATGGTGAGGGCATATCCGTAGTGCCCCATATCACCCCTCAATTAATGGTTTAGCGGAGTGTTTTGTGCAGACCATGAAGCATGCTCTGAAATCGGCAAGGGGGCCTTTGACCTTACAACACAAGTTGGATAACTTCCTGCTGACATACCGAAACACCACCCATGCTACAACAAAGGAATCTCCAGCAATGTTGTTTCTTCGCCATAAGCTTCACTTCCATCTTGATTTGCTTAAGCCAGATGTGGCATCTGAGGTTTTGAGGAACCAAGAATCTCAAATTCTACGCAGACAAGCTCAATCAAAGGATAGGCAGTTCATTGTTGGTCAAGAGGTGCTTGTTCGAGATTACCGGAAGGGGGAGAAGTGGACCTCTGGTGTGGTGACATCTCAGACGGGCCCAGTTTCATATACAGTTGATGTTGGAACTGGAGAGAAATGGAAACAGCATGCTGAACAGCTACTAGATCATCAGCAGCGCACAGATGTGGACCTCTCTGGGGAAGAAAACCCACTGGAGATGTGGATTCCATCTGCCGCAGCTCAGAGAAGCACCACTACGGAAACCCCAACACCTTCTGAAGACGAAGAGGAGGAGGTGGAAAGGAGCATTGATGAGGCTGTACAACCACCAACCGAGGATCGGAGGGATGTACCAGACAGTGAAGCTAGGCAAAGTGTTGCTCACAAGAAACGCTATCCATCCCGAATTTCAAAACCTCCAGATCGTTTGAACTTGTTAGACATTAAAAAAAAAAAAGGGAAACAAATGTTCTGTTTAGTTAAAGAGCCGGATCAAATCAACGGGGCAGAATAATCCCTCTGACTGGTTCGAGGCCTGGGGCAGTCTACCCCCTACCTCTAGCATAGTTATGAACAGTAATAATAATAGTGAATAATACTAATAAATACAAAAAAAAAGTTAATAATTGTTCATTTGTTAACAATATAATTTAGTTGGGAGGAAATGTTATGTATTCAAAATGGTAATGCAATTTGTTACTACCGCCACTTGGAGGCAGCATTCCAATATGTCTAAGTAATAGTAGAGACAACTGAGTATCGTTGTCATTATTAAGGAAGTTACTCTATAAATGGAAGATGTTCGACTCGCACTGCTGTGTAAGTGTGTCGTACTATATCTGTTACAAATGTTAGTACATAACAGTGCCTTCACTCTCTCCCTCCCCATCAAGTCAGGGGTCCTGCAGGCCTCTGTCCTTGACCCCATCATGTTCTCGGTTTTCCTTAATGACCTTTCCTAGGCATGTATCTCCTCTAGCATTCACCTGTATTCAGATGCTTTTTTCCTTTTTGTATCAGGTCCCTCCACCCTTTAGTTGTCAGTGCAGTTTCAGCATGACTTCAACAATGCCCAACTCTGACTCCAAAACAACCAATTTATCTTCAATACCCAAAACGTTGTCTTTATGACCTTTGGCAGCAGACAGCATCTGGCTGGCATTCTTTCACCTCCTGTCTTCGTGTCTTTGGATGGCTTTCAACTAGATGCCTTTTCCTCTTTTAAGTACTTTGGTATTTGGCTTGACAATCATAATTACTTCTCGGTCCATATCAATGCCATTCCTGCAAGCTTCTCCCCAAGCAAGGCACTATATAGAAATAAACTGCTTGCCCACCCCACCCCACCCGGCAGGTCTGAGATGATCATAAAAAAGATCTTGTCTCCCTTTGACTTTGGGGAAGGGGTCTGTAGTGGCACACCTAAATCCACCCCACCAGACTGGACCCCTTGTTCCAATCCTTTTATCACTTTGCACTGGGCTGTCCTACCTGCACCTATCACTATTCCTTGTACTCCTTCTTCTCTCTCAGCTTGAAGGCCAGCATCTCTCTCACTGTAATTCCCACATATCTAAGTTTTGGTTTGTAGCTTTCCATTGCTATGTCTCCTTCATCCTACTCTGCCCCCTTCCCCCGCCATCCATTTACTCCCTCTATTCTGCTGACTCACATTCTTCTTCTTCCATTCCTAGGGCCAAAACCTCAGCTGGGCATTCTGCTTTCTCTCATAGACTTCCCCTACTTTGGTCCTGCCTCCACTTGTCTAGCTAGAAATGTAGAAACACAGAAACATAGATACTGACAGCAGATAAGGACTGCTTGGCCCACCCAGTCTGCCCGTTTTCCCTACCTACTGTAACACCGCAAACTCTACTTGATCTCTGGCTTTACCTTCCTTTTCCCTACCTCTAATGTTCACTTAAGCCTATCCCATGCATTCTTGAAACCTGTTACCATTTTGGCCCCCACTACCTCTATTGGAAGGCTGTTCCAGGCATCCACCACTCTTTCAGTGAAGAAGTACCTCCTCAAATCTCTCCTGAGTCTCCCCCTCTGCTTCATCGCATGACCCCTTTTTCTTGAGCATCTTTTTTTCTGAAATGTGCTTCCCTCTTGAACTTTATTTATACCCATAAGATATTTGTATGTGTAACCCGGGCACCACTTCTCAATGGGCTACGTTCCCTGCCTGCTGCCTAGGATGCAGGTTGAGCAGCCTGGGTTCTGACTTGGATGGATAAAGGCTCTCAATACCAACAATAAAACTGTTTGCGTGGTACCTCCACCCAGAGTGATTTTTAAGCAGGTTTAATAATAAGCTAGCACAACCCTCTGGGAAGTTGCACCTACCCACAGCCCCAACCAGTGGTCCCACACATGGATTGATATAAAACACTGTACTTGGCATTCAAGGTTACAATTACTGGTGAGTGCTTATAATATACTCATGGCAACCACACTTACCAACAGGGTCTAGACTTCTTGATACACCCTGTGTACCTGTAAAGAATGATCTTTAGTAACAACAATATACCTTTTAGCCCCCACAATGTCCCAGCACTCGGTAATAATATGCTCAGGGGTCCACATAACATTCAACAAATGACCTGATTTATTTAGGGGATTTAAACAAGGGGAGAGGATGCAGATCAGAGTTGAATTTAAGGCAATTCTTAGGTTTCTGAAACACATTCAAATATCACAGGCAACCCTTGGACAATCCAGTCACTGTTATCTGGGTAGCCAGAATGTAGACAGGTGCAGGCCTGAAGCGTTGCATCTGGGTGGCTGGTGTTGTAGCTGGGTGGGGCCCTTAAATAAATAAATGGTTAATGATTATTTTACTCTTGCCTGCTCAGCATAAACAATACTTTTGCGCATTCAGAAAATTTTAATCCTCAGACTCGATGGCCTGCAAAACCGTCTAAACCACAAATTAAGCTTTAAAGGCAAATCAGATGACAAAACACTTTTACTTTGGTGTTGCAGGGCTAACCCTGTTGTTACTTATGGAACCAGGACCTTGGAATCTGGGATGGTGACCAGGCTGATTTTCTTCGAAACTGAATTCGATTCTCTGGTTCTTGGCTGCTGCAGGCTGCTGTGATTCTTGGCCAGGACTGAAATGTGGGGACCAGGGAAAACACGACTGACTCCCTTGTCAAGGCCTTTCCACCAGAGGTGGCAGCAACCCTCAATTAACTTCTCTGCAGGAGTTGTCTCCCCAATCTGGTTTCAAAGCAGCGCGGTTTCAAAAGGCAGCAACAATTTTTTGGAAAGAGGACTTGGCATCACTGCTTTAAATTCTGGCACAATTGTGGCTAGGCCACACCTTACCTGTTTCTAATCTGAAATCTCTGGAGTGCAAGATGGCAGATTAGAGATTCTGGTCTCCTCCTCTGGCAAACTGACAGGACACAATTCCGATGGCCCCAGACTTCGGTTTTAGATGGCAGTCCTTGAGGCAAACAGGTCTCTCACCGAAACACAGCTTGGTGATCTTCAGATACACTGGCACCCTTCAGTCTGGGATTTTAGTTCAGAGGAAATAACTTCTTTGCTCCGCTTGGAGGCCAGAGGCCGTATGCCGATGCTGGTTCGACACGCCTGCTGCAAACAAAATATACAGCAACACAGCAACAGATCGCTGTAATGTCACCATGGAACCCCGGCACTGCTTTCTCAGGGTCTTGCACCCCCTCCTTGAATCACTTCTGACTCGGAGTTAATTATATTAATTTTGGGGGGTGTGGGGGCAGAGTCACCTGCATGGGGGGTTAATGGGGGCAAAGCCCCCCTGAAAAAAGCAGTGTTTTTAGATGGACTTATGCCAACCACAAGAGAGGTCAACATAAATCCATCACTGTAACGTCAGTCGACAACAATGTTGATGAACTGGCATCATAGAGCCCTTGGAAGCTTAGGAAGTTTTCTGCAGATTTGGTAATTCCAAACAATCCACACAGGATTTCAAGCTAAAGAGAGGTGGACAGGCCTCTCCTTGAATTCCCTGAGCTGAGTACAGAGCCTCTTCACCAGCTAGAAGCTCGTGCCAGACTGACTTCCTCAGTCATTTCTTTCGACTGACTGGAAAAAGAATCCAGTAAACTGGTTGGCTGCCCAGGCTGTCAGTCACAGTTTTAGCATCCTGATTGGTTAAAATGAGGGCCAAGCATACAGTTCACAGTTTCTTCCCAGTGACCAAAGTAAAAGGACCCATTAGGACCCCTAGAGTTCAGATTGGCTGAACAGCAGGGGCAGGGTATTAATATGGCCACTGGCTGACCTGAATGTAAACAGTCCTAACTCTAAAGTTAATTTTTAAACATAACAGTTCAGCTTCAGAAATAATTGTCTAAAGCATTCAATAGGGTTGCAACTGTACTTGTAAGTGACTGTACCATGGGATTTATATGACTGCTGCCCGGCTGGTCATGGTCCACCTGGACCCAGCACAGGCTATACACTACATACACAGGGCTAAACCTCTAAAAGTCACAGTGCAAAAGCATTCATTCGCAGGTTCATGCAGAGGTGTGGGACACAGCAGCACTTACATTTGAATGCACTGTTTACATCACTGGATATGAGCCAGGCTCTCAAAGGCAGACCCTTTCAGGCAGGGAGCACTGCTGTGCCCAAGAAGACAACCCCAGGTGAGCCCACCATTTTGGGAGGGGGTTACATATGTTTCTATCATATCCTCCCTCTCCCTCCTTTTTTCCAGGGTGTACACATTGAGGTCCTTCGGAGTCACCTAAAGTAGTGGTGCATTCTCTCTCTCCCTCCCCATCGAGTCAGGGGTCCTGCAGGATTCTGTCCTTGACCCAATCAGGTTCTCGAAATAGTGGCTGGGATGGATATGGAGGACCTCCAGGGAAGAGAACTCAAAGGGGTACCAGATGACCCCAGAGAAGGGGGAAACAGCTCCTGGTGGGGTACTTCATAGTCCAGGGAGTGAAGTTGGGGATAGGTAGCAGGGTGAAAAGGAAGGTTAAGTACCTGCTGGGAGGCACAGCTCAGAGGGATGGAGAATGGATCTAGAGAATTGCTAAAGCAGCAGCAAGGAGGGGGAGCTGGATGTCATTGTCCATCTGAGGACTAATGACCTGGCTAGGGATGAGGTAGGGATAAGAAGAATGCAGGAGGAGTTCATGGAGTTGGGGAGGGGTCTTGGGCAGGTAGCAAGCTCCATGACCTTCTCAGAGTTGCTGCCTGTCCACAGTAAAGGGGAGACTAGGAATCTCCACATCAGGGACTTCAACATATGGTTGAAGAAGTGATGCAGAGAGAAGGGATTTGGCTTAATTGAGGACTGGGGACCCACCTGGAGGGATCTGGGCCTGTACAAGGGTGACGACCTGCATCCATCCAGGAAGGGGACTGTTGTCCTTTGTGAATGGTTTAAATGTTTCATTTGCAAGCATTTAAAATAGCCAATGGTGGTGGTGGAAGGAAGCAGGGAGAATCAAACTGCCCACCCCCACAGGTTAATGTAATCAGCAGTGAGGATCAAAAATCACAAATGGTAACTAAACTAGGAAAAGGTTGAATGGTAGAGAAAAGGAGAAAGGGGATTAAAAGCGGGGGTAATGAGGGAAGGCATGAGGATAAAATGGGGAATGACAGAAGGGATAGTAGCAAAATATGGAAGGCCATGTGTGTGAATGCTCGTAGCCCAGGCAATAAAATCCTGGACCTGGTGGCCATAATGACAGAGGCAGACTTGGACATTATCGCTATTACCGAGACATGGTATAATGGGAACCATGACTGAGATGTAGCTGTATCAGGTTATACTCAATTCAGGAATGACAGGGAGGGTGAAAAAGGAGGAGGAGGGGTAGATCTTTATATCAGGCAGGGTATAAAAGCAACTGAGGTATAGGGAGTGCAGGGGGGAGACGAAGGCCCTGTGGGTCACCCTAGAGATGGGCTATGGCACCGCTATTCACATGGGCATGATCTATAGATCTCTAGCACAAGGGAGAGAGTTGGACAAGGTTCTAGTGGAAGCCATCCACAAGATGGTGACTAAAGGGGAGGTGCTGCTGGTCATTGATTTCAACCTGTCAGATGTTGATTGGAGCATTCCAGCCACAGCCACAGCCAGGAGCAGGGACATACTGGAATCCCTGCAAGGGTCAGGCCTTAGGCAGCTAGTGCTAGAGCCCACCCAGGAGGGTACAATTTTGAACCTGGTACTTACCAACGAGGACAGAATTGCAGATGTCATGGTGCATGGACACCTGGGGTCCAGTGATCATCACACAGTGTGGTCCAATATGAAAACAATGGCATAGTCAAGCCACACGAAAGTGAGGGTCCTGGACTTCAGGAGGGCAGACTTTGCAAAGTTGGGTGTATGTCTCAGGAAAGTCCTAGAAGGGAGGGAGCATCGGGGGTCGAGTTGAGGAACCGTGGGTCCATCTAAAAGGAGCCATAGTGGAGGCAACAAACCTTTGCAGTAGACAAATAAACAAAGGCAAGAGAAAAAGAAAACCACTATGGTTCTCAAAGAAAGTGGCAGGGAAGGTAAGAGCTAAATAATTGTCTGTCAGGAAGTACAAGGAAACACAGAAGGAGGTGGACAGGGTAGTATATCTAGATAAGCAAAGCGAGGCAGGGAAGGCAGCCAGGAGCACAAAGGAGCAAACGGAAGAAAAAATAGCCCAGGCAGTAAAGAATGGGGATAAGACTTTTTATAGGTACCTTCATGAAAGGAGAAAGACAAAGGGTGGGATTGTAAGGCTTCAGGGGGAAGAAGGGGAGTATGCGGAAGGGGACTTGGAAAAGGCAACAATCCTGAACAAATATTTTTGTTTAGTATTCACAGAAGAGGGGAAGGTGAGGGACCCCCGGACCACAATCAAGAGGCAGGAGCAATATAGGGAGGGAGGTGGACACCAGTCCACTTACAGAGGAAATGGTTCTAAAGGATCTTGTAAAACTGAAAGTGGACAAGGCAATGGGACCAGATGGCATACATCCTAGAATATTAAAGGAGCTTAAGGAGGTGCTGGCAGCACCACTGCCAGACCTGTTCAATGAAATGTTGGAAACTGGAGTGGTTCCTGAGGACTGGAGGAGAGAAGATATAGTCCATCTACACAAAAGTGGGAGCAGGGAGGAGGATGGAAACTATAGATCAGTCCACCTGACCTTGGTGAGGGGGGGAATAATAGAATCACTGCTAAAAGAAAGGATCATGAAACAACTTGAATCCAGTGGAGCACTGGATCTGAAGCAGCATGGATTCACAGCTGGAAGATCGTGTCAAACAAATCTGATAGATTTCTTTGACTGGGTGATCAGGGAAGTGGACTAGGGAGGAGCAGTGGATATGGCCTACCTGGATTTCAGCAATGTCTTCAACACTGTTCCACATAAGAGGCTTGTGAACAAGCTAGGCAGCCTGGGACTGGACCCCTTGTGGTAAACTGGGTTACAAATTGCTAGAGGGATAGAACATAGAGGGTGGTGGTAAATTGAGCTCAATCCGAGGAAAGGAGGGTGACCAGAGGGTACTACGGATCAGTTCTGGTGCCAGTCCTATTGAATGTCTTTATAAGTGACATTGTGGAGGGGCTAGAGGGAAAGGTATACATCTTTGCAGATGACACTGAGATCTTCAACAGGGCGAGGGACTCAAGATGGTGGATGCGCTGTATGTGTGACAGGAAGCTCATCTGACTACGCAGAACAGGGCACCCCCTCACTCTGCAAATGCATTGGGAACTTTGAATCCCAAATGTACTAACATACTAATTGCCAGCAGATTAGGCCTTACGGTCTATCGAGTCTGCTCGAACCTCAGATCCCTAGTTTGGTGCAGAGGCCTTCCCCCCTTGTGTTCCAGAAACCCCTATCATCCATCCCAACCCCCCTGCACCAGACCATCATCTGGTACATCCACTTTCTGTGTCTGTCCCACCCTCTCTTGAAGCACTCCACTGTGGATCACTGAACCAGCTCGCCAGGCAGCACATTCCAAGGGTCCATCACCTTCTTAGTGAAAAACCTCCTCCTCTTTTTCCCCCTCACCCTTCTGCCTTCCAACTTCAAACCATGCCCTCTGGTGATACCTCCCTGCTTTAGTCTAAAGATCCCCTCCATGTTTACCCTATTTATTCCCTTGAGGTACTTGAAGACCTCAATCATGTCCCCCCTGTCTCTCTCTCTCCAATGAAAACAGGCAGAGCTCCTCAAGTCTGTCCTCATACGTCAAATCCCCTAGTCCTTGTATCATCTTAGTTGCCCTCCTCTGTACCCTCTCCAGGAGCTGTATGTTCCTCTTCAAGTGTGGTCTCCAGTACTGTACACAGTACTCCAGGTGTGGTCTAACCAGTCCATTGTACAGTGGCAGAATCACTTCTCTGCTCCTAGAGGTGATCCCCCTTACGATGCATCCCAACATCATGTTTGCCTTGCTAGCCACTCTCCTGCACTGCTCAGAGTTATTCATACATGCATCCACCATGACCCCTAGGTCTTTTTCCCCTGTTGAGGCCTCCAGCGCCTCCCCCCCCAGGATGTACCTGTGTTCAGGGTTTCCCCGCCCAAGATGTAACATCTTGCACTTGGTGATATTGAAATTTAATTTCTATGTGTGAGCCCAGCTTTCCAGGGTGTCCAGGTCCCCTTGCAGTGCCAACCTCCCCTCTGCCCCCTCAACTACTGCTCCCATCTTGGAGTCATCAGCAAAGAGACTCATTTCACATCCTATACCCTCCCTGATGTCCGATATGTATGCATTAAACAGGATCAGACCCAGGACCGAGCCCTGCGGTACCCACTACCGACCTCTCTAGGGTTCGAGAGCTCCCCACCGACCACTACTCTCTGGGTGCATCCAGCTAGCCAGTTTTCAATCCACCTGACCATTGAAGGGCCTACTCCCAACCCCGTCAGTTTCTCCACCAGACTATTGTGGGGGACAGAGTCAAATGCCTTGCTGAAGTCCAAGAATAATACATCCACAGGCTTTCCCCTGTCCAGTTCTGATGTTACCCATTCGTAGAACTCCACAAGATTGGTTTGACATGCTCTACTTGGCACAAACCCATGTTGCCAACTATCCAGACCTCCCACCTCCTCCAAGTACACCCCCAGTCATTCCTTTAGTATACTCTCCATTAATTTTTCCACCACCGAGGTCAAACTGATGGGTCTATAGTTACCTGGTACTTCCCTTGACCCCCCTTTATGGATTGGCACCACATGTGCCTCTCGCCAATCCCTAGGTACCCTCCCTGTCTCAAGCGACCTGTTGAAGAGCTCCGCCAGGGGTGCAGCCAGTATGTTCGCCAATTCCCATAGTACTCTCGGATGTAGAGTTTTGGGGGTCTTTTTTTCCTTCGCGGGTTTTTTTTTTCTCTGTCTCCCTTACTTCGGTAGATGAGGATCTGTGTAGAATTGGTTGCCCGTTGACATGGTGCACAGTCTGGGCTTTCTCCTTCTGTGGGGTGTGTGCTCTTTTCCGATGTGTGACAGCAGTAGAACAGCGTTAGTTGTGTTGTCTCCTAAGCGGTTTACTTGCGCAGTAATCAGCAGTATAGACCCGGGGGGGGGGTTGATGGACATGGGTGCTGCATGCCGAAATCACCTGGAGTGTTTCTTTTGGATGCAGTCCTTCAACCTGTGCCACTAGATAATATTCTGGATGCTGGACTGAAGGAGAACAGAGCTGTCTGACTGATTCCAACAGCGTTGGCCGAGTTCAGCCACACAGATAAGTAAACTGACACAGTGCTAATGATTCGATGGGGGCAAGGATATTCTAAAGTAAAATAAATGTTTAAAATTTTCTTTATCAGCAGACCTAAAACTAAGAATTAAAGTAAGTGCTGAACATCTTGAATGTATCTTGACTCTGGCTTCATTTGACCTTCTGGCCTTGTGGAATTGACAAAAGCGTAGCAGCCGTGAATTAAGGCAATACATTGTGCTCTAGCCCGCATTTTCTAAAAGCTAAGTAGCCCCTTGTTTTCCCTTTGGCTTTACATGTATAAAATAGCCAATGAAGGAAAATGTTTGACTCACCCCCCCCACCTTTTTTTTTCTTTTTCCCCTTTAGTTTTTAGTTTGATTCTGGGTACAGGGAAGCGTTAAGTAAAACAAAAGGAGAAGGGGAGAAGGGACATACAGGAAAACAAAGAACAAGAACTTGTTCTTACACTCAATGCTTTTTCTTTTAATAACAGTTTTTTTTTCAACTGGTCAGTGGAGTTGCCATGGGTACCAAGATGGGTACCAGCTTTGCTAATCTGTTTGTGGGTTGGGTGGAGGAACGTTTTTTTTCCTCTCATTCACAGGGACTGTGCCTGAACTCTACAAATGCTACATAGATGACTGTGTGGGGGCCACCTCCTGCTCCAGGGAGACCCTCCAAGTCTTCCTTGACAAGTTTACCATGGCCCACCCTTCCCTTCAATACACTGTCAAAGTATCCTCCTCTACACTGCCTTTTCTGGATATCTAACTGTCAGTACAGAACACTGGTCTGAAGACATCAGTCTATTACAAACCCACTGACTCTCACAGTTTCCTCCTCCATAGCTCCTTCCATCCTAAACATGTCAAGAATGGCCTGCCTTATTCACAGTTTCTTAGACTTCGCAGGTTATGCAGTGAAGAGGATGATTTTGCTGAGCAGAACCAAATAATGCACAGTTTTCTTATCAACAGGGGATACCCTAAAAGCACAGTGGACAGAGCACTTTCCTGGGTCAGTAACATGCCCTGTAACCTTGACCCCCGGAGGAAGGATACTGTCATTCAAGCACAATGTCGAATTCCACTAATGCTTCCTTTCCATCAGAGCACACCTTCTCTTCACAGGATCATCACCAGTAACTTTCCCATTTTGCAAACTGACCCTAACTTTGGTGCTTCCTTTACAGAACCACCTATTACCTCCTATTGCTGGCTACCTAACCTGTGGAATCTCCTGGTTAAAAGCAGCATACCTACTCCTAACAGTTCCTCCCTACCAGGTACCAAACCTTGCAACAGGCCTTGCTGCTATACCTGCAAATTTATTTTCAGTGTGACTGAAATTCGAGGGCCTACAAGTGTGTTTCACATCACCAAGGAGTTCTCATGCACCTCCACTAATGTGGTATATTGTATTCTTTGCAGGAAGTGTACAGCTATTTACATCAGAGAGACTGGTAGGCATCTTGCTAACCATTTTAGGAAACATTACAGAGCAGTCAGGAATGGTGAAATTGCTAAACCCATTGTATCCCGCTTTATCTCCAGGGACCACAGTGTCAATGACCTTTCTGTTTGTGTCCTTCAGCAGGGTTTCTGGGATTCTGACCATAGAAAAAACATGGAAGCCAAGCTGATCATCCGCCTTGGCTCCCAGCAGCCCTCTGGTTTAAATGATAGACTTATTTTCCACTAACATCTTTCGGCCACCCCTTGTTTGTATCTGTACACATTTAATTTCTTTTTCATTTTCACCATAAGTCTCCATCTCTGTCTCCTTCCATTTATCACCTTTCAGCCTTCTTACTAGGCCCTGTCAATTAGCCCCCACGTGGGGACTTCTTAAGCTCTTTCACTCCTATTATGCTTTATCTTTCTCATCATCACCTTTTTGTTTCACAGATTATCTCTTAATCTTGCCTTTTATCACTTCTTCTCCCTGAGCCTCCCCTATTTTCTTTCCCCACATGCATATATCCCTAATTTTGCCTCCTCTGTACACTAACTTTGTTTTTTTCTCTTTTAGATATTTCCTGAAGAAGACCTTGGGTTGAAAAGTAGATTTGTAACTCTATTTTCTATTTTCAGCATGCATTTAATATAACCATTTTGTTTTGCTTTTAGACCACATGCTGATGCAGCCCCTTGTTTTTGTTTTATATTAAAAGGGGATGATAAAAGATTTTTGAACAGTTTATTTATTTCAGTTTAGGATTAATACCTTTGAGTACAGGACTCGTTTTTAAAGGTTCCAAGTCATCGTTGTACAAACAGTACAAATATATCAGTGTTTACGGAAAACAGAAAACAGTTACACAGGCATTCAAATACCAAGAAATTATATACATCCAGCAATAGGTTGAAGAAGATAGGGTCAAATAGGGTTCACCCTTGTAGTTCACTAGTTTGGAGGTCAATCTAGGCAGAAGGGGTAGAGAGTCAGCCATGGATGGCTTTGTCATTGAAGAAGTTGTTTGTCAGCCGAGTGGGCCTCATTTGGGGGGGGGGGTTTGAGGAGATAAAGTAGGGGTTGGGTGGCTGAAATCCTGCCACATTAGTGCAGTGAGGCATTTACGAGCCTGGAGGTCTAAAAAGAATAATAATTTACTGTCTGAGGGAAATAGCACTGAGGAGATTAGTATTATAAAAAGAAAAAGTATTAAAGAAGAAAATCCACAGATATCAGAATCAGGGTTACAAAGAACAATCAAGCAGAAATAAGACTGGCAAATAAAATTACTAATTATATTCCAAGACTGCATTTGATTCCTTCAGCTAGTATTGAACAACCCCTAGAAGGGCCTTCCAGACCCCAGTCAAACATGGCGGAAAATAAATGGGGCAAAGCAAAACCAGAATCTAAAAGGCAGCATAAGAAAAAAGAAGATAAAATGGCTGCTATGCCTATGAATGAGAGAGATTTGAAAATATAGAAAGTAGAGATACACAATCTGCAGCTTTGTTACAGGAAATGAGAAATGGTTTTGACTCCATGAAAAATCTATTTGGGGAAATTTCAGGTCAGGTCACAGCTGTTGCAAAACAACTTGAAACTTCAAACTTGAGAACAAGAAGAAGAAGAAGAAGAAGAAGAAGAATCAGCATTTATATAGCGCTTGTCATACACAGTATCCCAAAGCGCTTTACAAGCAATGCTAGACTGATAGTGAAGTGACTGAATGTGTGGTGGCGGCCATATCGCACATCATCACCCACACACAGCATGGATAATTTCATGAACCAGTTTATGGGAATGTTGGCCAGGACACTGGGAATGTTCCCTGCTCTTTGCGAAGAGTGCCCTGGGTTCTTTTACTTCCACCTGGACACCCACCATGCATAGACAAATTCTCTTTCTCTCTCCAAGGCAAAAACACAGGAGCTTAAGGAGTGACTCCTCACCAAGTTGCAGATGGAGTTTAAGGCATGGTTCCCAGCCATTAACAATTTACTTGTTAGGAAATCTGGTTCTCTGTAGCTTCTCACAAGCTCAAATCACAATATCAAATGTCCCTCTTGGCTATGCTGGCACTTACAGCTCCAATTGGACATTTGCAGAGTCTTCTCAGGCAACTCCTGGCAAAGCTCTGACCTCAGGTTACTTTTCCCTTCATTCCTTTAGGCACACTTAAACAGTCACATCAGGCATTTCACAAAACTGGACCATTTGTGGTCACTCTTACAACACATGTCCACCCTATCTCAAGCGCTCATCAAATACAGGGTGCAGGCAGAACTTGAGCACTTCTTCACTTTCTGGGCTTCTTGGCGCCAAGCAGGTCTCCAAATATCTTTTACTTGTAAGTAGAACAGGCCCGTTGCCAGCTGGGGTTTGTCAGGTTTGAACGAACTCCCCCCCCCCCCTTCCTCGAACCCTCATTTTTTTTTTGTGTCTTAGATGTCCATTTATGTCCATTTAAATCCCCACCCACCAGCTGTCAGTAAACTCACAGTAGTCAGTGCAAGGAGTTGCCGTGCTCCTCCTCTTATGCACCCCCAGCTGCTCCCAGGCATGATCATCCAGTCAGCATGCTGAAGAACGCTTGGAATGACACTGATAGGCTGCAGCCCGGGAGTGCGCCATCACAAAATCGACGAGCAAGAGACCCTATAGTGAAGTGGACTGTCTGGCGGTGCGAGGAGGTGCAGACTGAGACAGAGGCTGTCACCGACTGGTAAGCCCTTTCCTTAGATTGCCACAGCAGAAAAAGAGACAATCCTTAGGTGGCCACCAACGGATCATGATCATAAAAGCTACTTTCCTTCCCTAAGGCCCTTAGGGTCCCACAGGTCCACTCAGCACACTGCCATGTTCCGCACCCACCACACCCCCTTGGCAGGGTCCCACTGCTCCATTCACCTGTTTGCCTTCCACTCTTCACCGCAGGCCCAACATGTATGCCCCCTATGCTATATGCGCTTCTTGCTCCCTCAGTCTCAGGCAGGTTGTCGGCGCTCACCTGTGCTCATAGCTCCTGCAGCTGTCGCGCTCTTTACCAATCACTCATGAGGAGTGCTCTGCCAAGACCTGTAACACACACCTCAAAGCATTCATTACTGGTTGATGGGGCAGGGACATTAGATTTTTGACTAGAATGTACAAGTTCTAATTTATGACAAGGGACCCCAAAAGCTGCCCCGTTTAAAAAAATATTCCAATCCTTCCTTTGTTGGGGTCAGTGAGACTGGTGAGGGATAAGAATGCCCGCTATCAATAAGTTGTTTTACAGTATTTTAGCTGCACACAACTGGTCTGGAGATCAGAAAAATGTCATTTTATTTATGTGTAGTAAAACTATTTGAATTTGCAATAATTAAGGCCTACCGCATTACGCCACGTGGCAGCAGACCGAAGCATTCGAATGGAATACCTTATCCTCGGACAATAATGTTTGAGCTCTGTACATCATTGGAGCGAGATCTAATACTCCAGCAAGCAAAATCTTTAAGTCCTCTTAACTGGCAGGACGCTAAGGTGCATCTCTTTCCAGATCTAAGTTATTCCACCCGATTGAGACGCAAAAGTTTCGATGGCATCAGAGAAAGGCTCCGAGCATTAGGCATAAACCATGTTCTTCTTATGCCTGCAAGTTTGAGAATTTTATATGGAGGTAAGGCGTTACAGTTTTCTGAAGCCACTGAAGCCTCCAAGCTCCTGGATCATATCGAAAAGCAGTTTGCAGCGAGGGGTGATTCTTCCGATTCAGAGGAGGAACAGATGACCTGAATGAAAGTCAGTGCTTTACATCATTAATGACTGGGAGGGAGAGGATAGAGGGTTAAAATGGAAGGACATTCATTTCTGCAGAACTGAAAGTAAACAAGAGTGCTCCTATAACCTCAGGATTTTAAATTGCTAATTGGATGCTATAATATAGATTTTTTCTGACCTGCGGTGGGGGGGGGGGGGTAAACTCTACCCTGTACTGATGTTTCCTTCATTTGCTGTTACCTTAATTTCCCTTCCAATTTATATAAAGTTCACTGGTTTTCCAGTTAAGATATCTATAGATCCTTTGGACAAGGGTATTCAGTCCTAATCTGTTTTCATATTTGTTATAGCTAAATTTACAGCAGCTATTATATTAATGGAGTGCATACTTGTGAGTTTTGTGGGGCAGTGCCATTAGGTACTTGACAGTATGTGTGGGCAGGATGTTAAACCCTTCGATAGGGTGCATGATGATGACTGGACATTTCTTTTATCCTGGCTCATGGCTGCAATGGTCAATTTAAGGATTCTAATCTCTTGAGACATTGCTAGGAATACTAGCTTAATTGTTCTATATAATTTTACTGTAGTAACTTTTAGAAAATTATTTTTTATTTTTTTTAGCAACTCCCCCCAAGTGTTGTAACAAGGTTCAGGGGCAGAAATCTAATGTTACTGTAAAAATGTGAATTGTCGTAAGACAAGATGATATCATATGTCTACCTGATTGCAATTTCATGTAATGTATAATTACACTAAATCAATACAAATAAAGTTAAAAAAAAACAACTATTTATATGACCATTGCACTGAAATTATTTCAGTGCAGTGGTCATATAAATAGTTAATCTCCTGACTGGCTCCACTGTCACTATCTCTGGAGTTTGGTCATAAGTCTTGCAAGCCCAGAGAGTCGTGTTTAAGGTACCCCCCCCCACACACACACACAACCTCCCACTGAACTGCATCATTGTTCAACGGATGAAGCTGTTGAACCTGCTTTATATATTTTTTCAATCAAAAATGCATTCTGGCTCTTTCAAAATAGATGTATCACATTGAAGCTGCCACCCCTCCTTGTGCGTGGTGATACGTAAACAACATACCCAGGTTTGCCTACAGATGTCTTTTCTCAGTAGTCTATTTTCTGCATGTCAGTGGACTTCCATTGATGTTGCTGTCAGTGGGAGATGGGGTGGTCCAGATTCAAGGGATGAGGATGTTGCTCAGAAGTTAAGAGAAATGAAGGGGGACAGAACAGTGATCCACAGGCTGAAGTAGTATCTCTTCTATCCCACTCTCCCATTTGGAGACACCTGGGCAGCTCAGTTGTGGCAAGGGTTTGTCTCTCTCTCCCCCACCCTCTTCTCCCCCCTCCCCTCACTCGTGCATGCTGATGTTTAAGCAACATACCCAGGCTTACCAAAAGATGACTTTACTCAGTTGTCCATATTCTGCATGTCAGGGGACTCCCATCGGTGTTACTGTTGGTGGGTGGTGGTCCAGCTTCAATGGATGAGGATGTTGCTCAGGAGTTAAGAGGAATGAAGGGGCGCAAAAAGATACCCAGAGGCTGAACTAACATATCTTTTTCATCATCTTCTCATTGGGAAACACAGTTCCTATATTAAACTATTAAAGTATTACACAGACACAGCTCAGCTGTGGCAGTGGTTTCTCTTCCCCCTTCTCTCATCCACCAATACTCAATTGGAAAGCATTTAAACTAGCCAAGGGGGGAAGCACTGGAAAGGAGCAGGGAAATCTTAGCCCCCTGCAAAAAATCAAGGTACTAAGTGAGGTAGATACTAACATAGAGATGTCGATAGGGAGAAGCGCTTGGGTAAATGGAGAAAGTGACAAACGCAATAAGGACAGGGATGGGCAAAAAGGGGTAAGGCCATCAAGAAATGGAGGTTAATGAGTACCAACACCCATAGTCTGGGAAACATGCTCCCTGAACTGGTGGCCTTGATGGAAGAGGGATGCCTGGATAATGTAGCAGTCACAGAAACATGGTACACAGAGAACCATGACTAGGATGTTAACATACCAGGGTACACAACCTACAGGAGAGAGAGGAAGGGCAGAAGGGGGGGAGTAGCTCTCTATGTAAGGAAAGGGATAAAAGCAACTGAACAAAAGAGTAAACATGGAGGAGAGGAGGTGCTGTGGGTCACCTTAGAGACTGGAAATGGCACCACAATCTGCACAGGGGTTGTATACAGACCCCCCATGTCAGGGGAGGGAATGGACAAGGATATGATAGAAGGCATACTTAGGATGGCAGAGAAAGGGGAGGTACTGTTGATGGGAGACCTTAATATGCCAGATGTTAACTAGAGCACCTTTGCTGCAGCCACATTCAAAAGCAGGGCCATTCTTGATGCCCTTCAGGTGGCATGCCTCAGACAGCTAGTTTTGGAACCTACTCGTGAGGGAGCAATCTTAGACCTTGTACTCTCAAATGGAGACAGTGAGAGGATCTCAGATCTAAAAGTGGGTAGCCATTTGAGAACAAGTGACCACCAAACAATGTGGTTCATGATAAACTCAGCTACAGAGTCAATCCATACAAAAGTGAGGGTTCTGGACCTCAGGAGGGCTGACTTTGGCAAGATGGGAGAGTGCCTTAGAAAAGCACTAGCAAACAGGCTAGAAGGAGGGGTGGAGCAACAATGGGGAAATATCAAAACTGCCATTACAGAGGCAACAAGCCTTTGTGTGAAGCAAATAAACAACTCAAAATGAAAAAAAAAGCCACTATGGTTCTCAAAAGAGGTGACAGTGAAGGTTAGGGAGAAAAAGATAGCATTTAGGATGTATAAGGAAACACAGAAGGAGCAGGACAGAGAACTGTACCAGTTAAGGCAGAAGGAAGCAGGGAGGGTAGTCAGAATAGCAAAGGCACAAACTGAGGGAAAGATATCCAACTCATTTAAGAAGGGGGATAAAAGCTTTTATAGGTATATCAGGGAGCGTAGAAAGACAAAGGGAGGGATATTGAGGCTGAATAGAATGGATGGTGAGTGGGCAGAGAGTGATAGTGAAAAAGCAGGGATACTGAATGAATACTTCTGTTCAGTATTCACAAAAAAGGAAGTGGGGGAGGTGCCTAATCCAATTAACAGAAGCACTCTGGAGAGGGGTCGATCCCAGTCCTTTCACAGAAGAAAGGGTTCTGAAAGAACTCCTAAAACTGAAGGTGGACAAAGCAATGGGACCAGATGGAATTCACCCCAGAATTCTAAAAGAATTAAGCAGAGAACTAGTGACACCATGGACTACCCTTTTTAACAAATCATGGGAGGATGGTGTGGTACCTGAGGAATGGAAGAAGGCTGATATGATTCCCCTTCACAAAAGTGGGACCAAGACAGAGGCAGGAAACTACAGACCTATCAGTTTGACCTCTGTGGTAGGGAATGTGATGGAATCACTTCTGAAGGAAAGAATTGTTGAGTACCTAGAGGCCAGTGAGGCACAGGACCCAAGGCAGCATGGGTTCACAGTGAGAAGGTCATGTCAGACGAATCTAATTGATTTCTTTGACTGGGTGTCCAAAGTAGTAGACCAGGGAGGGGCTGTGGACATGACATGGCCTACCTAGACTTTAGCAAGGCATTTAACACAGTCCCACACAAAAGATTAGTAGTCAGATTAACCAGCCTGGGAATGGGTCCTAGGGTGGTAGCCTGGGTAAAACGTTGGCTGAACAACAGGACACAGAAGGTAATTGTAAATGGAGTCCACTCTGAAGAAAGAGGGGTTACTAGTGGGGTACCGCAGGGTTCAGCACTGGGTCCAGTCCTTTTTAATGTCTTTATAAGTGACATTGCAGAGGGACTGGAAGGAAAAGTATGCCTCTTTGCAGATGACACAAAGATCTGCAACAGGGTTGATACACAAGGAGGCATGGAAAGGATGAGAAGGGACTTGGCAAGGTTGGAGGAATGGTCAGAAGTATGGCAGCTTGGATTCAATGCAAAGAAGTGCAAAGTAATGCACCTGGGAAACAAAAATCCAGGGGAAGATTATACAATGGGAGGAGGTAGTTAAAACAACAAAAATGGAAAGGGACCTGGGGGTATTCATATCAGATGACCTTAAGGTTGGCAAACAATGTGAGAAGGCAGTAGGGAGGGCTGGAGGGATACTGGAAGTATAGGGAGTGGTATCACCAGCAAAAAACAGGAAGTTGTTATCCCCCTGTACAGACAGTTGGTGAGACCCCATCTGGAGTACTGCATCAATTTCTGGAGACCCCATCTCCGCAAGGACATAGACAGGATGGAGGCAGTTCAGAGGAGGGCAACTAAAATGGTGCAGGGTCTGCAAGAGAAGCCATATGAGAAGAGACTAAAGGAGCTTAATATGTATACCCTTGAGGAAAGGAGGGAGAGGGGGGACATGATAGAAACGTTTAAGCACCTCAGTGGAATCGACAAAGTCCAAGAGGGTAGCATCTTTCAGAAAAAGAGATGTGCAAGAACAAGGGGACACAATTTGAAGATAGATGGGGGGACGGCTCAGGGCCAATGTGAGGAAGTATTTTTTCACAGAGAGGGTGGTGGACAGATGGAACAGCCTTCCTGAGGAGGTTGTGGGGTCTGAAACTGTGGGAGAATTCAAGAATGCATGGGACAGACATAAGGAAATTTTAGTGTGGGGTAGGAAGAAATAGGCTGTTGGTTAAATAGGATCTGCAGCTTATCCTCTAGGTAGGGAAATGGGCAGACTAGGTGGGCCAAGTGGTCCTTATCTACCGTCAAAGTCTATGTTTCTATGTTTCTCTCTCTCTCTCTCTAAAGACCCTTCAGCTGGGGTAGACTGATTGCAGCCCTGGTTTATTGGAAATATCTGTGGTGGCTCTGAATCTGGCTTATTGTAAATATCTGTGATCATGAGTTTTGAATCTGGAGGCCAGCCTCTAAATCCTCTCCACCACACTTAGGACTATGGCACTCCACTGTCAGACTAGCCCCATACCTTCACTCTTCACCTACAACTCTCTCACAGTCGACACCAGCTCTGTCTGATCTGGACGATGTATTGGATGGGTTGTGTGCCCAAATGTCTGTTTGCTAAATGATTATAGTTATGTGCAAATGGATTTTCCACACTGAAAATGCCTGCTAGGACCTTAGGTTTGTTCATGGTAACATTTATAGCAGGAGCCAAGATGAGAGACAGATCAATCCTTAATTCTAGTCTTACAAATACACTGCAATAGGTAGATGGCTAGAGAAGATAATAGCAACTGGATAAAACATTTGATGGTGGAGGCAGGAGATGTCACTGAAGGAGCTGCAGAATAAATGTGATGTGCATCTTTTAAACTGATCAGCTACTGTATAATGATACTACTTTTAATTAAGAATGGATACTATTTCTTCTTAGTCCCAAAAGTATTTGTTGCTTGCACTTGTCTTCTGGGTGCTAGCAAAATATTGAAGCAAAATCCATTCAGAATTTGAAGGAGACTAACAAAGCTTTACTTTTAATAGAAAGGGTCAAGTTTTCATTAAAAAAGACAAATTCTGTATGTCATGACAGCATTGTGCCACTTACAGTAATTCTTTCATATGTCACAAACAGCAATTGTGTGGTTAGCAGGGGAGAGCCAGATACATTTGGAAAGACTCAGTGAAATAATTGCTGCAGTAGTTACAATATTTAGTAGATCAACAGCAGGGGAAAATATAAAAAATATCAAATAACTAGAAAACAATAACAGTTAAAACATAATTGATATAACTCTAGCTTTTTTAAGTATTTTATCATAACAGAGAGCTGCTCTTTAAGGTGGGTCCTAATTTCACTTAATTTTGTTTCCATTTTTATAGCAGTTTTGGCTTGTGAAGGCACACTGAGCCAAAACTCATTTCAATGTGTGTCCGAGGAGCACAGGAAGATTAAGTGACTTGCTCAGGTCCACACAGTATGCAAGAAGATGTTGTAGGTTTCGTACCCAGGTTTGCTGGTTATCCATGCTCATAGCTTAGTGACTTAATTGTGTAGACTATGCTGCCACCAAAATTCTGCCTCATGTTTACAAAGGTGTTACCGATTATCAAGCTGTCATGCAATATGTCATTTCTAGTAGTGCCCTGCTTTTACTCAATGTCATGCTCTATCATTGGGCTTGTAGCATAGCTTGGAGGTTTGAGCAATGAGTTGTGAATGAAGTTGGTACATTTAATAAAATATTTAGCAAAGACCTGGTAGATACCTATTCTCACTCATTTTTATGTTTGCTTACGTGCATGTGCAAGAAACATGTTGTGACAGCTTGCTGGAGAAGTAGGTTGTGGAGGTGTGGCAATGTTGTGGCCAGTGCAGCCACTGCTTTTTGGGGCTCATCTGTGTGTCATCAATAAAGGAGCACACTGGCTATGACAGTAGTCTGCAAGGATGCCAACCTGAAATGATTTCGCCACTGCAATGAGGGAGTGCCCCTTCATTGCAGGGGGTGCCTTGCCTGGTGTAACAGTTCAATAAACATGGCGGTTGTCTCCAACTGCCTCTCACAGTCCCCAGCAAGCTGACTTCGGGGATGCCCAATTCCCCTGTTGGCATGCTCCTTCCCCAGTTCATTTGCTAACAAGGGAGCCCAATCCCCATTGGCATATGTGCCCCTTTGCTGTGTTTTGTCTGCTGAGGGGGGTGCCCAATCCCCTTTGGCATCATCGTGCCCCCAAACACAGACACACTTGCTGATGGAGGCCCAATCCCTGTTGGCTTCAGTGCCCTGTCCCCAATCTGCTGAGGGGGGTGCCCTATCCCCCTCGGCATCATCCCTTCCAAACACAGACATGCTTGCTGACAGGGTGCCCAATCCCCCTGTCGGCATGTTTAACCCCCCCATTGCATCAGCATTTTCCTGCTCCTGCCCCACCCCCATTGTGTTCCACACTGGGAGCCCACCCCAGTGTGGCTAACATGACCCCCCAAACTCTTACTCCTGTAAAAAAAGAAAACGGTCCACGGTGGTTTATAATATTTTTTTTTATAACCTGAAACACCAAAAAACGGTCCCTCGTCATCAGGTCCCCTCCCTCAACCTGCAACCAGCCTCTGTGCACTCTAACTCCCCACACTCCCCTCACCCTATACTTACTTCTAGAGTCTGGTGCAATGATCTTCAGTGGAGCAGGAACACATGTCTGCACTCTTTAAAGCTGACTGCATACCGAAGAAATGCCGGTAAGCTGTATAATGGCATAAATGGGGGGATGTTCAACTTAGGTGGCTATCTTGGCCATTTTTGCAACTTTTGGCCCCAAATTTTCAACATGGAGTTCTTGGGACCCCATCTCATGAACTCATTCACTGTCATGTCATTATTCGGTCCCAAAAGGTGATTTTGCGGTCACTGCATGGAATCACCTTCCAGGACTGGTAATGATACGACAGTGTCACTGTTCATGAGGTGGGCTCCCAAAAAGTCTATGTTGCTAATTTGGTGAAAAAAATCCAAAAAATTACTGTGTTATGAGCTTACATTGTGCAGTTCCCACACACGCTCATAATTTTTTAATATTTTCACTCCAGATTTTCAGCATTGCCATTTTCCACACCTCCTTATGAACAGTACAGCTATCATTTTTCACATCCTGTAGAAAATGTGTTTTTGCACATGTGGAGCACAATGGCAATTGTCACTCTGTGAAATCAATGTTCGGGACAAATTAAGAAAATCACAGTGACAGTGTTCATAAGGAGAGGTCCCAAAAAGCCCATGTTGCAATTTTGGTGAACAAATTCAGAAAAATGACTGCATTACCAGCATGTGTTGTGCAGTTTCTACGCACGCTCTTAACGTTGCCAATTTTTTATATTTTTACTCCACATTTTCAACATTGTCATTTTTGCACACTGCCTTACAAACAGTAAAGCTGTCATTTTTCACATCCTGCCTGAAACTGTGCGAAATCAATGTTCAGGACAGATTAAAAAAATCACAGTGCCACTGTTCATGAGTGGAGGTCCCAAAATGCCTATGTTGAAAATGTGGTGTAAAAAATGCCCCAAATAATTGCATTATGGATGTGCGTTGCGTAGTTTCTACTCACACTCATGACTTCACCAATTTTTTTATATTTTCACTCCAGATTTTCAACATTACCATTTTTTTACACCTCCTCATGAACAGTGCAGCTGTCATTTTTCACATCCTGCCTGAAATGTGTTTTCGCACCTATGGTGCAAATGGCACAGTCACTGTGCAAAATCACCTTTTGGCTAATGAACTGATAGTGTCACTGTTCATGTGGTGGGGTCACGAAAAGCCCATGTTGAAAACTTTGAGTGATAATAACAAGAAATGCCCAGTGCATTAGGGTTTCCAATCATAACGCTCTACCCTGTAGGAACTGACAGGTGTCAGGGGTGTGACTTGGGACTGTTGACAGTAATGCTTATGTCATTCCACCCCCCACCCCTACCCTGTAGTCAGTGACAGGCATCAAGGTGTTCCTTGGACTCTTCAGCTCCAATTTCACCCCGTTCTCCTATACTGCACCCATTTCAGCATATTTCCTTATGAAGTGGGGTGAGTGTAAAGCCTGAACACCCCAAGGCACACCTCAATAATTGTCGGTGTCTGCAGGGTAGGGTGAGGTGAAATTACATGAGCGTTATGGGCGACGACCCAAAGGCACACCCCAATGCCTGTTCATCTCTGCAGGGTGGGGGTGGGGCTGGCATCAGTTCAGTACTTCACTGCCATTCCTATTCTGCATCTTTCTAACTCCTGCACTTCCAATGCTAATGCCAGCAAGCAAACATTCGGCATTGACAAATGCTTGTTTTATATTGTGACTATTCTTTAAGTCATAAGAGCATCAATGTTTAGACCTGCTGTTCTGGCAGTTACAGTTTAAATCCCTTTTGGATGTAAAACATGAGGTTTTTAAACTGAGTATGGTGTTGTTAAAATATGTTTGTTTTTATTATATTTTTGTATGTGATAAGTTGTATTTGCCTTTACATGCACTGCACATACTTTTTGTTGTTATGTCTGTGTAGTCCTTGGTATTAAAGGGACACTGTCAACCTGTTTTTCCATCATATTATTTCTAGTTAAAAACCTACATTTTATAGTTGCTAAACTTCTCTAAAGTTCATTGACATTACTGTTTGTTTTGTCTGTCTTCTTGTTTAGTAGAACTGAAATGCAAGCTAATGCATATTTATAAACAACCTTGTTTCATTTACAGTCCTGGATCTGTTCTTACTGCATACTTCCTGAGCATTGCAAACACGCCCACACAGTACTGTCACTCATAAGGCAGTAGCCTCCTAAACTCCCACTGCATCATCAGGGGCTAGACTGTGTTGTGGGTATTCCCAAGTGCAGGAAAGATGCAGTTGGAGCTGATCAAGGAATGTAAACAAACCTGTGTTTGTGTGGTAACACCAGTTCAATGGGTAGTCACCGTTTCACTTTTTTAAAGAAAATAAGAGTCAGAATCAAACTGACAGCTACATCAGCAATATTTACAGAACATTGGCAGTCATAAAATGTGTTTTTAAAACTAGGGACACTTTGAGACCTAAGGGGGTTAACAGTGTCCCTTTAAGTGGGTTTATGTTGACATTAGCTTGTGGTGGAGATAGGCTACACCCTCAGCTGTGACTGATGGACCACTTTTCTATCTCCTTATTTCCTAGCTACCAAAACATCTGTTGCGCAACAGTTAATGCTTTTCTCTTCGCTTTTCTTCTTTTCCCCCTATCCTAGGTTGGCCACCTAGCATAGCTCTTTACTGTCCCTACTAAACTTCCTACTAGTTCTCTCTTTTCATTCTTTTTTCATTTTCATCCATCCAGTCCCTGGAATTATGCCAAACACTCAGAGAGGTGATGTGTAAAGTGCATAAGTGCATTTTGTGTACAAAAAGCATGAAGGCTATTTTAAATAGGAATGAATACAGTTATTGAAGCCTTTTTTAAATAAAGAGGATTCAGAAGCCATATAAACAATAATAATGTTATGATTAGTACAGTTATAAGAAGTCCTTAAGGTATTTTCATAAATGCACATTATAAATCTGTTACTGTATGAAGCTAAACAAAAAACTGTGGTATGCTTTATAAAAATGCGTAGTCATTATGAATCAGAGATATAGAGAATCGATATCTGTGGAGATATGCACTGTACCTTTAATTGAACCAGACAGTCCCCTGGAACAAACAAACTCCCTTGGTTTTAAAACAGCATGTCCAGACATGTAACAGCATGTTCAGACATGAAAATAGAAAGGGCTTAGTCAGGTAACCCCACCAAAAAGATATAAAGCCTCTTCTCTGAGTTCACTTCAGTTGAGGAAGTCCAGTGAGGCTCAGCCCTAAGAGAGGGAGAGAGGTTCTACTGTTTGTGCAAACATGCTGTTGAATACAGATGAGATGGGTCTTAGGAGCTCAAAGATCCAGGACTGTAATATACGAGAAACTACTGACATTTAGTAGTGATTTTCTGTGTAATTGTTTTGTTTTCATTTATTATTTTTCTACTTTTGAAAAATAAGTATCACACCACGGTGTGTTTTAAACCTGTCAATTTTCTTTGTCTGAAGTTTATTCCCACACACTGTGACATGGCTGATGTCATCAAGAACTTTGTGTAGTTAAACCCTCTGATCTGTATCCAAGGACAGGAGTGTCATGAGCACAGGCACTGCCGCCCTTTACCTAAATTAAACAGCCGCCACAGTCAATCACATTACTCTGTAATGGCATTACAGGGGCAGAAATTAAACAGCCACCACAGTCAATCACATTACTCTGTGATGGCATTACAGGGGCAGAAATTAAACAGCCACCACAGTCAATCACATTACTCTGTGATGGCATTACAGGGGCAGAAATTAAACAGCCACCACAGTCAATAACATTACTCTGTGATGGCATTACAGGGGTAGAGCATGCTTGTTGAGGCTCTCAGCTGTGCCATGTGGCCCATATTATTCTCAAGTCTGTCCCTGATTAAGAGGGACTTGAATCATTTTACCCCTTAAAATTGCTGTATCTCTTCTCTGTCCCTCACAGAAAAGGTGCTGCCACACAGAGAATGTGCCGTAAATTCACACTAAAGCTAACAGTCATACTATTCTAAGATGCTAAATGAAATACAAGTAAACACCATGGTTTACACATTTGTTCTGAGCTTGTTTCTCCATGTTTGAGGATTTTAAGTTTAGTGTTCCTCATTTTGAGCATCTATGTCCCTCCAAAAGTTTGAGAGGTATAACCTAGCTTATGGGTTTTAGACAGAATCAATCTCTGGTGCTGAAATAACTGAAAAGTTACCAATGTGTCAGTTACCTGTTTTGCATGTAGATAATTTTTGCAAAGGTTCACCCCGTGTATGCAGATAGAGTGTTATTTTTTTAGATGATGCAATACAAAACCACTGTATTGGTGTGCTTGTATAAAATAATGTTATACATTATCAACAAAAGGCCATAGAAGCAAATACATTTACTTGTGTGCTACACAGCAGGTCCCCTACCCTCCCACATCTCTCTGGCAGTGTTGTGCAGATGGAGATTACCTGGGGATTTCAGCATCTTATTGGTCTCAAGTCAAAGAGTGTGGACCCTGGGATTTCATGCTGTTTCATACCCCACCCCTCAGGTGTTTTATTTTTTTAATACCCCACTATTCTCTGAGGTGGTGTGGTTACTTTGACTGCTGAATTAGGGGATTGTGGCTCAGGTGTTGTGGTTTGCACAGGGGAACAGTGGGCACTAAGAGCTGGCTCCCCTACCCAAGTGTAGTGCTGGTGGTCCCAGTTTGCGTTCAGAAACATTTTCTAGGCTTTGTGAGCATATTGTCATGGTGTGACTATTTTGTGTGTCAGCCTGTCAATCCGGTATGGTGTGTGTAGGCAACTATTCCCCACTGACACCCCAGCAGAAAATCAGTCACGTGATTTGCCTTGGTTTCAGCCATTAACTTGCATTGGCAGAGTAATATATCTAGAGTGTTTCATGGGCATATTGCTAGCCTCAGGTATTAAATACATATATGCAGTCATGCTTTGCTGTATTGAAGATTATTATCTGACTGACTACAAGGTGAATACATGTATGTATTCAGTACCTGAGGCTAGCAAGATGTTGATAATGTGCTAGCCTCAGGTACTGAATACATATATATGTATTCACCCTGTAGCCAGCCAGATAATAATGCTACTTTTCCTTAGAGCAAGAGGTGGGGGAAGAGTCCTGATATGAGTTATTTAGCTTCAAAATAAGTCACAAAATGCACCACAGAGCATCTAGAACCCCAGGGCTTCTGGGGGCCTGGAGACCCCCAGACCACCGGCTTGTTTGGAAAAAGTCACAGACTGAGAAAAAAAACTTCCTTGCAAAAATTCTGGCAATGGCCCTGGTAGAAGTTTACTCACTCAGACTAAGTATGTGGCTTTCCATTCTTTTGAGTCACAGGCTTCATCAGCTCTCTCACCACTGAGGCAGAAACGTTCATGCAGCTCTCTCACAACTGCAGATAGACTTCTTGCAGCTCTCACACAGCTGAAGATAATTTAGGTTACTTCCCCACATTTTCCAGAATGAGGAAAGGCAAATGCTAGCCCTGGGGAACAATATCTGGCAACCCCCTGGCCAGTGACTCCAATTCCTTGCAGCCACTTTCTCTCAGGAGACAAAGCCCCCCTCCTCTACAGAGGTGCTCCAGTTAAACTGACTAGGCCCATTCTTTTTAGCAGAGGGCCAGAGCCCCCCTCCCTGTGGAGGGGCTAACGCCAAACTGAACTCAGCCTGAAAAGTCTCTGGGTTTTGTGAGTTCTTTGTGAGGTCATCTAAATTGCCTTGTATCCTTGTGCTTTCTAGCATACCCTTCCCCCAACACACCTCTGGAAACACGCTATTACAGCTCAGTAGTCCTTTCCCGGTATTACTCTTTTAATAAACAAATAAAGAAAGAGTGAAACAAATAAATAAAATAAATGAATAAACAGATAATGAATATCCACAGCCTCTGGCCACCTCACACAACATGTGGAAAGGAGCATGCAGGGGTCAGTGACTTCCTGGGAGGGGGAAGAGTGAAGCTGAAAGCCAGACATGCACTTTGATATCTGAGTGGATCCCCTGCTCCACTCATAGCAGGGCATTGTGACACGTGGTTGTTTATGGAGTAATAGTGTGCTTTTGCGGCTGGCTCATCTCTGAATTACTAATCAGATGCTGTATGTTTTTACCAACATAACTACCTGAGTTGTTTCTTATTTGGGGGATGTAAATGCATTGCTTTCCTGCTTTGTTGATTATGAGGTACAGCAGTTTTCCAAGGACTGCCATATCTCCTTATAGGGCAAATATTATTGAAAACAACTTAAATATTGACAGTTTGCCTTCCAGCTTTCCATGTCATCTCAGAGGACTGGGGGCATCAGGTGAGGGAGCCATTTGGACCTAGTAACAGTATTGTGGCTAATACTGTGAGGGTGTACAAGCATTATGGTATGGTCCCCCTGGTGTAACATCAGGACTCTCTGCAACCCCTCCAGTGCAGACATACTAGTGTGGATCATTTAAACTGTGAACATGCCCACTTACATGAGCCTGGACAAACTGCCCGCAGAGACATGTGGATGGTGTGGGATCTGGTGCAGAGGGCCTGTAGACAGTCCACTTTGAGTGCTGTAGAGTGTTCCACATGTTCATAGAGAGCAGTGACTTGCATAGGGTCATGCAGTAAGTGACTGTGGGGGGATCTGAGCCAGGGTCTTCTCTTTTCCAAGCCTTTGCTCTAGCCATTAGACTATGCTTCATCCTTAGTGCAGCCCCCCAACTCTCTGCAGTAAGGTTTGATCACAGTTAGGCCAGCAGCATGCACATTTCCCCAGCACCAGTGTCTCAAGTTGTACCCTGAGAGCCCTCAGTGCCATCGAGCACTATATCTGTGAGAAGAATGACATATCCAACAGAGTTGGGGAACATCTAGATCAACAATTTTCAGGGCAGACATCTACCCCTGCAGTGTGAGACCCCCTGCAAACTGGAGGAGGCCTAGGAGTAAACTATTTTTGCCACCCTTGACTGCAACCAAGGACTGGGCTCTCAGTTTACATGCTGGATAGTATTTAGCAATCTTACTGGTGCATATAATAATGCAGGAAAAATTTGGAAGAAGAAGAATCAAAATTTATATAGCACTTTTCATGAACATTGTATCCTAAAGTGCTTTACAAGAAATACGAGACTGGTAGTGAAGCGACTGTAAATGTGTAGTAGCAGCCATTTCACATATCAACACTCACACACAGCCTTGAACAATTGCATGAACCAGTTTTATCGGAAGGGGGATGTTGGCCAGGGCACCTGGGAAAATGCCCTACTCTTGTGAACAGTACCTTGGGTTCCTTTACTTCCACTTGGACAACACCAGAGGTGGGTAGAAGAAATCTTGGTTTTACATCTCATCCAAAGGATGGAACACACTGACAGTATCGCACCCTCCAGCACTGCAGTCAGGTGGCAGCGTTTATGGTTTGAGTTCAATCACATATGGGACTAGAACCCATGACCTTCTGCCCAGAGATGGATATGCTACCAACTGATCTACGTTGATAGGTATTGGTGGATCACAATGGGGGACACTATATAAATAGACACGATTTCTGTATAAAAACTGTATTTTTACTAAGTTATTAGAAGGCAAGCTATAAAAGAGAGCTATTAAGGGGTAGGGTCAAAAATCCCTGCTGAACAAAAAAGTTAGCAGTGCCAGTTTGGGTTTAGGGGTATGCATTCAATAATATATGAGGATCAACATTTCTTATGTTATGTTCTGGGGATGTTAAGCAAATATCTTACAGATCTGAGTTTTTTATTCAGCATTGAAGTGTTGCCATCACCCAGCTTTCTTTATCCATCACACTGAGTTTGACATGATTGAACTAATTTAAAATATGTAAGACACAACTTTCTCCTTTACTATCTGGCAGTTTTCTTTATCCTTATGTGGAAATCAAATCTTCCAGATGAGGACAATGCCTATCAAACTACTCTATCTGTACTTGTGTACTGTACTATATCGTAAGTATTTATTTTAACATCAACTGGTGCGTTACTTGCATGAGATGGATTTCATGCCTTGCCTGCATTGCATCCATCAAGCCCACTTCCTACAACTTTTGCCACACACACTAATTCGGTGAGAGATGGGTACCAGCATAAGCACAATTAAAATGAACCATAACCAGGCGCCAAGCTGCTTTTCCACTTGTTTAACCAGATACTGACCATTTTTAAATACTGTACTGTGTTTTGTCAGACGACGTACTGTATGTGCCTGCCACATGCTGACTGTAATTACCCTTTGTCTCACAAAAGTTAGAATTCATGAACAGCTTTTCACCTCTGTATGTACATTCATAAACACAGTGTTTCAAATAAGTTTCAAGTTCCCTGCCATAAAGTTACCTTGGCATCAGAAAGACTCAAATGTCATAACACTCCAGAAAAGATTAATTTCAGGACGTTCAGTTCTTTACTACTAATGACATTTGCATGAAAACAGGTTATTTGCTCTGCAGACTTCATTAGTTACTGTTGCCTTTCCTGCCCAGAAGTGCTAATGCTTAGCTTGTGACATCAGAATCAGTTCCATGTTCACATACTGTGATGTCATACACAGAGGACTATGAATTTGGGTCAGGAATAAGCCATGGAACCTGATGAAGTACAATACAGTACTGTATATGGGGAAATCATGCTGATTTAATGCAACTGTATTCAGTAATACATTAAGGTTCTTTTTGAGGAATTTTCTGTAACTGACTTCTGCCAATCCCGGCTGTGAACTGGATCACTTTAGGCTATTACCGTTTGCTAAAGAATATATTTTTTTCAATTTTCAGTTTTCCTTTCTAGGCTTTAGAACACATACGAATAGTCTGTCCAAAACATCTGTAGGAATAGCATTTGACTATCCCCAAGGGAGAGCAAAGGGAAGTAGAAAATAATAAACATAACTGCTGAAAATAAAACAATTTCAAGTCTTGTGTTTTGGTAGAAACCTGCTCTTTAAAGAACGACTTTTCTGGTGCCCACTTCAGAAATGGTAAAGGACCCATACCTACTCCTAAATCAATTACTGCATAAAATAAAATTTTCAGTTGCCTCAATTTAAGAAGGGAAGGGATTAGATTTTGGCTCTGTGAAGCCGAGCCGCTGAACCCTTCAACTTCCTTGTCTTGAGTGCTGCCCCTGTGCTAGCACGTTTTGTGATGTAAATATATGGACAACACGGGGTGCTCTCCATAAACAGTAGTGGGACCTTTTCTTAACTTAGTTTTTTATGTTTTAAATGTCCATTCTGAACAAGACAAGGCCACCCCTCAATTATTCATTTATTTATTTATTTACCCAGGAAGAGGCTTCGTTGAGCAAGCTCATTCACAAGAGGGTCCTGAGTAGGAAAGTATACAATGCAATAAACTGTTGATACAGTAGAAAACAAGCTAGGAAATTACAGTACAACTGACAAATACAAAGTATAATACAATAAAATTTGAGAAATGAATAGGTATAAGTACATTGCAAGCCTAACACATTAACATAGTACGATTATAATGCAGAGATCACAAAATAATTGCATCCAGTGGATGCCTGCCAGTAATTGTATTCCAAGATGACAAATAATAAGAAAAAATCATATCTAAGAACAGGGGCCCAATTCCAAGATGGCCAGTGTAACTTGCACGCAGTTGGAGTTATGCCGGTCGCCTCTATGCCAGGGACCCTACGCCGCATTCCAGAAGTGGCAGAATCCCACCAATTGTGACCTGTGATATATGCCATGTGTGTGGCGGTAGCCCACGCATGGTGTATATCTGCCACAAGTCACAACCCATGATGAATGCCAGGCAGCCCCCGGAAGCATGACCCCACCCCAGAACACCACCAGCCACTCCAGGGGGCATGGAGGGGGGGCAGGATAGGTGACACAGGTGTCACCGGGTGACCAGAGAATGGACCCTCAGGGGTCCCTGCTATTTGGGTGTTGGGGCAAGGCTATACAATAGGGGACACGGGGGACACGTCTGCACTATTGCCGCAGCACCAAGAGGTGGGCAGCCGACGGATGGCACTGTCGGTTACCACCTAGAGCAGCTTGGAGCTGTTTTAACTTAACCACATCACTGCGGCTTTTGAAATTGTGCTTATGGGTTACAACAATTTGGGGACAAAATATTGAAAATTACCAAAGATGCAAGCTTGTGTTGAAAAATTTTCAACATATACAGTAGTAAGCTCATAATTTTGTTGTTTCTTTAATGTTTTTGCCCCAAATTTTCAACATAGCATTTTTATGACCCCGCCTTATGAACAAGAGCAGAGAAAATTTCCAAATCCTGTCCAAAAGGTGATTTTGCACCACAAGTACAAAAAAATATTTTGACCAGGATCTGAAAAATGACAGCTATCATTTTCATGTGGTGGTGTGAAAAAATGGCTATATTGAAAATTTAGGTTCAACATTTTTAAAATCACCAGAGTTACAAGCATGCCTTGAAAATGTTCAATGTATGCTCATAAGTTTTTTTAAATATTTTACCCCAAGTTTTCAACAGTCTTCTTATAATCCCACTTCATCAGCAAGGATAGAGACAATTTTCAAATCCTGCCTGAAAGGTGATTTCACACAACAACCACAAAATTACTTTTTGGAATGGATTTGCATAACTTCACCACCCTTAATCATGAGGTGGGGTCCCAAAATGCCATGTTGAAAATTTGAGGAGAAAGTATTAAAAAATAACCAAGTTATGAGGACAAGTAATAACCAAAGCCCGATTGCTACTTCACTTAATGTTCACTTCTCTGATCTCTCGGATTTGCTGGTTAACTCTGTTTTACCCTCTGAGGAAATCATAAACCCTGCTGAATCTTTATCGACCCAGTTTAGTATTAAACCAGTCTCAACTATTGATGTATTAAGGCTTATGACAGCCATTCCTGAACATGGCTCTCCTGGTCCGATGGACTATTACCTAAGTTCCTTAAAGTTATTGCTGCTGATATTGCAGCCCCTGTTGCGAGAATACTCAACTTATCTATCATGACCAGGACGGTGCCATCCATCTGGGAAATTGCACATGTTGTGCCAGTGCATAAGAGAGGAGACTCTAGAATGATGAGTAGTTACCGACCAATTGCAATCTTATCTGTCTTGGATAAAATCCTAGAGAAGGCTGTGTCTTCTCAGGTCATGGATTATCTGCATAAAAACAATCTATTATCCCCAGCCCAGCATGGCTTTAGGTCAGGCCACAGCACAACTACGGCACTATTACAAGTTACTAATGTTGTGCTGCTTAACATGGACAAAGGAAATCTCACTGGGGCCATTTTTATCGACCTCACAAAGGCCTTCGACTTGGTGGACCACTCTCTTCTGCTCTCCAAACTATCCTCACTTGGTTTCTCAAATTCTGCCATGACCTGGTTTGGAAGTTACCTTCTGGGTAGGCAACAATTTGTTCAAATAGGGAACGTCACATCCAATCTTGTCTCTACCTCAGTTGGTGTTCTTCAAGGTTTTATTTTTGGTCCCCTCCTTTTCTGTCTCTTTATAAACCCCCGTCCGGATCAACTTTGTCTCTTTCCTATGCAGACAATATGGTTATTTACTCTGCTGCTAATGACATTTCGACAACTCGCACCTCCCTTCAATCTGACTTTGACTGCTTCTTGGCTTGGCTAAAACAAAATAAGCTCCTACTTAACACTAGCAAAATGGTGTCAATGCTCTTTGGGACTTCCCCTAGGCTAAAAACTTGTCATATGGGACTTTCCCTTCATGGACCTGATGGCATAACCCTGGATACAGTCACATCCTTCAGATACCTTGGGATGACTCATGACCCCTCACTGGACTTTAATCTTCATGTTGCAGCCACTTGTAAGACAGTGAACAGTAAAGTTGGCCTGGCTTACAAGGTAAGATCCTCCCTAAATTCAACAGCCAGGCTGGCCATTGCTCAAGGAATTCTTCGACCTTGCCTCAACTATGGCTCTGTAGTTTAACTTAATGCTAGCAAACAAGTAATCCAGAAATGGAGCACTTGTTATAATAGTATCTGCCACTTCGCCCTTGCGGCTCCTAAACTAACACATCGCGGTCAGCTCTATTCTTCTCTTAATTGGCTCACCCCGTCCTCCTATCATTGGTACACAGCTGGTTGTCTGGTCGATAAATTAACCCAGACTAGTACTCCTAGGTCCCTTGTAACTCTGATAAAACAACCTGACTTGCTCTATATGTTGAGATCTACTGAAAATGCTTCCTTTGTTACTCCTAGATGTATTACCAAAAAGGGTAAACTTGCATTTGCCGTATCTGCTCCCAGAATGTGGAATACCCTTCCACTCTATGTTAAACAATCGGCTACTCACCGGACCTTTCAAAAAAGTTTAAGAACTCACCTTATGAGCTCAGGTCTCTGCTCCTGCTCTACCTCTTGCTTGTCTCCACTCTCTTACACTACTACCACTGATCTTCCACCTTGAGAGTGGTACTTCCTCTCAGCACTTACGTATCCCCAGTGTTTGCTGTATATGTATTTCTTTAATCAATTATACTGTTTTCAAAATTCTATAAAAGTTTATGTAACTGTGATTACTGTTTATCCTCATGCTATGTATATTCTACTTATTGTTCCTGAATGTGCCATGTATTCTAAATTGTCATGTGTTACTGCATTTTCCTTCAAACTAGATGTTTTGTATTCTGTTGTGGACACTATGTATCTGCTGTTTCTGGTGTGTAACCCTCCCTGGTCGTGCCTGAAAATAGACAAAATCTCTTGTCTAGTGCACCTACCTGGTTAACAAAAACAAAATAAAATAAATAAAAGTTTAAAATCCACTGAAATACATTGAACCACATACCTGATTTCCTCAGTTCCCGATCCGTCATTGAAAAGTGAAGATGTGTTTCCGGTCCACAGAGGATTATGATGTCGGACCCCCGGTAGATAAGTAAGGGGTGTGTGGGTGTTGGGTGGTGGGTGCTGACTGGAAGAGTCGGGTGGTGGGAGGGTAATGGCAGTGATGGTCTGACGGCAGCAACAGATATCAATTGTTTTCTTTTTTACAGGATGTATAAAAAAGTCTACAAGGGATTTTCCTTTCTTTATTTCAAGCACCAACACTGGGGAATGGGCACCTCAGAGTTGGTTTAACATCCAGTGGCATGGAATGTGATGAGGAGGTGGGAGGGATACGTAGCAGAGGGTAGAATTGCAGAAAGTAAAAATTAAAAAAAGACTATAAGGGATGGTTTTCTTTATTTCAGATACCGACACTGGGGATTGGGCAACCCAGTGTCGGTGTTATGCTTGGCAGCACTGGGGGTGGGCTCCCCGGTGTCACACACTGAAAATGGGTGGAGAGGTACTAGATGGCAGTGGGGACTGGGCACACTGGTGTCTGAAAATTAAGAAGAAAGGAGGAAATAATGGAAGGTGGAAGGGATACTTGGCAGAGGGCAGGAGGGATTTTTATCATTGGGTGGGAGAACCACAGCAGCTTGCTGGGTGGCATTATGCAGATCAAAGGAAAGAGCTGCCCTGTGATTCAGGTGGCTCTTTTCTTTGAACTACACAAAGTTTCTGCCCAGCAAGACCAGAAGAGTGTCATGATCAGCCTGACTGATGATTGGTCTGACACTGTCGAGCCCCTTGAAGACTGCCCTGCATTGGACTAACAGTGACACACTTCTCAAAATCTATTATCATACCAATACATTCTTTAAAGCACTGAGAAAATAGTCTTGTTAGCTTCTCAGTGCAAATGCTGTTGCAAATATAAGACCTTTCTGCTCCTTTTTAAATGTCTTTACCTGAGGGAAACTCCTAAGATGGTAAGGAAACTAATTCTAGATAAGGTGGGCCACCACCAACATTGCCTTATCACCAGGTGGTTTCATCAGCACTCTCAGAATGACCCAACAGAACACCCTGGAGGAACAGAGCAAGCTAACAGGGGCATGCCAGGCTAAGAGGTCTTTAAAGTAGCCCAACCCCAATCCATGTAGGGATTTGCAGGTTCACAATACAGTCATGATGGTGATGCACCATCTAATTGGAAGCCAGTATATTTGCTGCAGCACAGGCATAATAAATTCTACGTATGGTATCCAGAGATCAGCCATACTGGGGCATTCTGCACCATCTATACGCAGCACACCAGCCTTGCTGCTATCCCTAGATAAAAAGCATTACAGCATTCGCATCTTGATGTCATGAATGCATGCACCAGGGTCACAAGATCCTCTGGCATCAGATAGGGTCTAATTCAGGAGATATTTCTGAGATGAAAAAATCCACCGCAGACCACTGCCAACAGGTAATGTTCAAGCATCAGTCCGGTGTCCACAGTAACTCAAAGATTTTCAACCCCATCCATAGCTGCCATAGTTGTGCAATTCAGAGATAGCGGAATACCGGCATCTCATGTGATGGCTGATCCATGAGGATCAGGTTCCCTTTTCAGGTGATATATCACAGAGAAACCATCGTGAAAGGTCTTCTCCAAGACTTTGTTGGAGTCATCCCCTAACCAGGTCTCAGTGAGACATACCACTGTATTTTCTATTTTTCTTTCTGTTGCCTTTATTATTTTTGCAGGAGCTTCAGTTCTTCCAATGTGAGGGGTCATTTCCACTTTAAATCTCTCCTCTAGGTTGCCATTGAAAAAACAAAAGAAAAGAAGAGAGAGAGAGAGAGAGAGAGAGAGAGAGAGAGAGAGAGAGGAAGCACAGACTCTGCAAGGGATCAGAGTCTTTTTAGCAGTCTCTTTTTTTAGGTTTTGTTCTCACAGATTGTGTTGCAGTTTTCTATGGCTCCAGTGAGCCATGCAGGTTTCCTGTCATTTTTGGAGCTCTGTCCATTGGGCTCACACCAGTTTTCTCCTCACAGAAATCCACAAGATTCAGAACTCTTTTCACATGCCTGTGGTTGGGCACATGCAACCCCAACATGCCGAAGTCATGCACAGCATCGTGATGTCACACACATGCACTTTCTCAAGAGCGTGCACGTGCCTGCACTCTTCTTTACTGCTAGATGCACAGCTCTGTGTCTCTGCAGTTCCAGCTCAGTGAGCTGGTGCAATTGTTCCTCCTTCAACCGTTTATGTTTCTAGGCTGCTAAGAGTGATTCTTCAGCTTGCTTGTTTCCTCAGCAAAGGGGGGATCATGGCAGTATTCCTCAAATTTCAAGAATTACATTGAGTTTTCAGATAGTGTTTTTTGGCACCATGGCTTATTGGAGACTTCTCTTCAAATGATGTAAGACCTGCAAAAGGGTAAGGCAGCACTCTCCTCTGGGTTTCTATTGCCCCCATTGTGTTACTCAAGCTAATACTGTATGTCTCTTAAGGTTCCCTCGATTGGAACTCTGAGTTGGGGGTTGCACCTGGTGTACCAGCTGGCAGTGCAAAGTAGAATTGTGTAAATCTTCATTGTTGTTCTTAGGAGAGCTTTTGGGCCCTGATGTTCTGTAGGACATCCCATCAGATACACCTGACCCCAAACTGGGCCCCACAGCTTGGGGGGCACCCACAGGCATGTCCAGGTGTTCGGAGCAGGACAAGGCTGCTAATATGGATCTGCAGGCAGACCCCAACCCTGACCATACAGAGAGTCAGGATGAGGATATCAGGGATCTTGAGGAAAATCCGGACCCAAAGAAGTTATTTAATGATGAGGATGAACCTTCTGAGGAGGAGGAGGGGGAGTGAACAGAGCCAAAGAGTAGGATTCCTATCCCTCTCCTGTTTGATACCAAATCTTTGTCCTTGCCGATAAGTGAGGCTTGTAGAACTTTACAGCTGAAGTAAGTGTAATCCATGGAGAGTTTAGATGTAAATCCTATCCTGTTTGCATCCTCCTCTACTACAAAGTGTTTTCCAAAGTTTATTCACTGTGACCAGATTATTGAATAAGAATGGGCAGATGCAGATCAAAAAAAATATCTGCTGAAACCTCAAGTACAGTGTTTCTCTTTTTTGGAAGAAAATACCCGCAGCGGGAAACCCCTCCTCTGGCGGATATAGCTGTACATAATTCTGTGAGACACAATACTATTCCTATTGAAGGGTCCTTGGCCTTAGCAGATTCACATGACAAGTGAGTTATTGCCAGAGAGTTAAACTTGTCAGTTGTGACCTTTGGCAGCTTTGTTCCCTGGATTCAGAGGGGGTGAGCATTTTGCAGTTGGTATCATTGGTCTCCACCTTCTTAGAGGATGCCATGGTGGAGAACTTAAGCATGTCGGCTCACTCCGCTTATCACATTGTGTCTGCTATGAGAGGCATGTGACTTCAGCATTGGGTCACTGATTAGTCTTTGAAGACCAAGCTGTTTAAATTAACCTTTGAGGGAGGCTTCTTGTTTCGTTCTGGCCTGGATGATATTTTGTAGGATACAGGATAAAAAGGGCCACCTCCCAGTGCTGAAGCAGCAGCAAAAGGCCAGTTTTTCTCCAAAAGGTCAAGTAGGCAGCCGACAGAAACAATATCAAAGGCTTTTTTGTCCCTTTGGGAACTTGAGGAACCAGAGGCATAAAGGATCCTATTATAGTTTTATGAGCTATAGTAGCAGAGGGACCCTTGCCTAAAGACACAACTGAGGCCCAGGACAAAAACTGGGCACCTCACAATGAGGGTATGCATGTCCATCTCTGCCTCTCTTGCCTTGGTGGAAGACTGCACAATTTTTACACAAGATGGACCCAGATAACAATGGATGTTTGGGTTCTGGAAATTCTGGCTTTAAGTTATGCAATAGAGTTTTCAATCATTCCCTCAAAGGGGCATTTTCTGTTATCCCCTGTACCAAAGGACCTCGTGAAGAGGCAAGCGGTATTGCAGACACTGAATCACCTCACACAGATTAGAATGATTGTTCTGGTGCCTCCCAGTGAGCAAGGCTAGGGATTCTGCTCAATTTATTTTGTAGTTCCCAAGAAGTCGAGGGGGGCAGGCCTTTTCTGAATCTGAAACACCTAAACGAGTTTGTTCACCACATGACCTTCAAGATGCAGTCCTTACATTCAATCATCTGGGCTGTCCAACCAGGGGATTATCTAGCATCCATAGATATGAGGGATGCATATATCCACATTCTCATCTGGCAAGCTCATCAGAAGTTCCTCAGTTTCATAGTCTTGGGACAGCACTTCCAGTGCAGGGCACTCCCATTTGGGCTGACAACAGCACCAGAATTTTCTTGAAGGTGCTTATAGTCCTGGTGGCTCAACTCTGACAGGAGGGACATCATTTATATCCCTACCTGGACAATCTGCTTATTTGAGCTCCATCTACGCCATTGGCAAGGAAGTCAGTAACCAGGACTCTGGAGGTTTTGGAGTCCCATGGTTGGATGATGAATTAGAAAAAAAGCTCTCTCAAGCCATCACAGACCCTGGAGTACCTAGGAGCAGTGTTCAAGATGGATGAGGAGATGGTCTTCCCCTTACCAGCCGGGAAGGAGACCCTGTTGAGAGAGGTTCAGTGGCTGAGGAGCCAATCGTCAGTTTCAGCTTACAGCCTTCTGTGGATTCTGGGCCTCATGACAGCAACAATAGAACTGGTTCTGTAGGATCACCTTTACATGTGGCCCCTACAGATCAAGTTGCTGTCAGCCTGGGATCCGACCTCAGAGGACTATCAGGCCAGGATCCCAATTTCACTACTCCTGTAGCAGTCTCTGAGTTGTTGGGTAAGTTTGGAGAATCTGAGCATGGGGTTTCCCTTGGAAGTCCACCCAGACTAGATTCTGACAACCAATGCCAGCCTAGCAGGTTGGGGGCCAGTGCTGGACCACTTCCCATTCAGGGGACTTGGTCAGCACAGGAACAGCATCTACACATAAACGTTTTGGAGATGAGGGCTGTGTGCCTCACTCTCCTTCATTTTCAAAGCCAGGTACAGTCAAAAGCTGTGAAAACAAGGTCAGACAATGCTGTCACAGTGGCATACATAAACAATTAAGGGGGCACAAAGTGCAGAGAGATGCTAAAAGAAGCCACCAATCTCTTGCTTGGGCAGAGGTGAACCTTCTCTCTCTCTCTGTCAGCAGTTCACTTGGCAGGGAGCTGAACATTCAGCCTGATTGGCCGAGCCACGAAAATGTCCATCCAGGTGAGTACGTGTTGAACCCAGTGATGTTTGACCTTCTGTGTCAAAGATTCGATCGTCCACAGATCACCCTGTATACCGCCAGCCATAATGCTCAAGTGCAATGGTTCTTCAGCCTCTGTGGGTGTCCACATGCAGAGACAGTCGATGCCTTGAACAAGTGTGGAATTTCAGCAGAGCATATGCCTTCGCTCCTAAGCCACTCCCCCCCAAGGTCATATGCAAAATAAGGCACTCAAGAGGAAGCCTTTCTTCTAATAGCTCTAGAGTGGCCCAGAAGACTGTGTTTCTCAGACTCAGCGAACCTAGCTCAGTATGCACCATTTTGCCTTCCAATGCGGGGGGGACCATCTCTCCCAAGGTCCCATTCTGCATCCAAAAACAGGAGCGATGCAACTTGCAGTCTGGCTCCTGAAATGAGGAGACTCCTAAAACAGGGGTTCTCTAAGAAGGTAGTGGACACCCTGTTGACTGCCAGAAAGAATTCCATGTTGGCAGCTTAAGCTCGCATATGGACCATCTTTTTGGCTTGGGTCAGAGAAACAAATACCTGGCCTTCGAAAATCATGATTCCACAGATTTTGGATTTCCTGCAGGAAGGAATGGAGAAAGGTTTGGCCTCGAGTACCTTGAAAGGTCAGGTGTTGGCCCTTGGAGCCTCCTTGGGATCATCCTTAGGGACTAACCGGGAGGTTACTCATTTCCTGGTGGCTATCAACAGGAGTCAACCTCTGTTTTGATGCCCTGTTTCTCCATAGGATCTGAATCTGGTCCTGAATGCTCTTTGTAAAGAGCCTTTCAAACCACTTTCATTAGTTCTATTGGATGTTGTCTTACAAAGTGTGTTTTTTAGTTGCTATGTGCTCAGCCAGGAGGATTGGTAAACTCTAGTATTTGTCCCACAAAGAACCTTGTCTTTTTATGCATAAACTTCAAGAAAATGCCATGCTTTCTCAACTTTCTCCTTTTCTTGACTCATCCTTTTACCTCACCCCTTTCCAGTCTGGCTTCTGAAAATTTCACTCCGCCTCCACCTCCCATCTCAGGCTGACTGACTCCATTCTGTCTGGCATGGATCAGGGTCTGATCACCTCTACAATTTTCGTCGACCTGGCCAAAGCCTTCAACACCATATCCTACGCCCATCTCCTTTTAAAGCTCTGTGCTGCAGGACTCTCCATTCATACTCTCTGGGCAGAACTCAATCAGTTAAAATCAGCAATTCCCTGTCTCCCCCTCTTCCTATCAGCACTGGTGCCCCCCAGGAATCAGTGCTTGGCCATACTCTCATCTCCATTTTTCTAAACAGCCACCCCTCTGCCTGTATCTCTGCTTCCATTCATATGTACGCAGACAATACTGTCTTATTTGGCTATGGCTCCTCCCCTGCTGATCAGATGATCAGACTTCAGCTGGAGTTTGTCAACATCCAGCTCTGGTTCCACTCAAATCAGCTGTCCTTAAATACAAAAAAAAAATGCTCTCTATGACATTTGGAACCAGGCAAAAGCTCTCTAGACTTCCAGTCCTCCCTTCCTTCCAAACCCTGGATGGTCTCCCCTTGAAGATGTCCCTTCTTTCAAGTACCTTGAGGTGTGGCTTGACAAGAACCTAGAATTCTCTGTACACCTAGACTCTATCAACAAAAAGATCCACCCAAAACTAGGTGCATTGTACCGGAACCGTTGGTGTATCCACCTGCCAATGTGCAGAGGCATTATACAGAGAATGATTCTCCTCATTTTTGATTATGGAGATATCATTTATGGCAATGCTCATAAGTCCACCCTGGCCAGACTGGATACTCTCTATCACTCCTTCTGCTGGTTTCCCTTGACTTCCCACCACAGACTCACCACTGCTCCCACTACACCTCACTTTCTCTTCCCTCCCTTGAAGCCAGGCATCTTGCTCATGGCTCCTCCCTTATTGCCAGGTACTGGTTGAGCTCCCTCCCCTCTTGTCTCACCTCTCATCTCTCATCTCCTTCTCACTCCTCTTACTCCCTCTGCAGCTCTGGCTTCTGGACCCTAGCACTCCCGCCTAGGTTGTCTTCTTCCAGCCAGGCTGCATTCTCCTTCCACCTCCCTTAACTCTGGAACACTCTCCCCCTCTCCATCCACTCTGCCACTTCCCTTTTCTCCCTCTCCTGTCTTCTCCATGTCTTCACCACTCCCTTCTGCAACTGTACCTGAGCTCTCCACTCCTACTCCTCTACTCTACTCTACTTACCCTCCCCCCTTCCCCATCTCCCGACTCTCCTTCCATTAACTCAACTACTGCCTCCTGGATACCGCCATGTAAATTCCACCTCTCTCCCATCCTCAACTATTTTTTTAGCTTCCTAACTGTTGTATGCCTCTTATGGTGCATAGTGCCTAGAAGACTGGCTAATTGTATGTATTGCTATTAGCTATACATACTGTAAATACTGTTGTTGAATTGCTCTGTTTATAACACATCGTAAATGCTCTGTTTATTTGTACAATTATCTGCAATGTACTGTAAACACTCTGTATATTTCTCCTATCCCCCTTTCCCTTAGGATCTTCTGGAAATGAGCTGATATTAAGCTCAGTATGTCTTTCCTGGTGAAACTTTTGAAATAAATAAATAAGGACAAGGTGGTGCTCACAACGGTTCCGTCTTTAATTCTGAAGGTCCCTTCGTCCTTCCATGTGAATCATGAAATCCATCTCCCATCTTTCTGTCTGCAACCCACTCACCCAAAAGGAGAAGGAGTTGCACAAGTTAAATTTGCGATGGGCCATTAGGACATACCTTAGACAGACTGCTGAGCTTCAGAAATTGGATAGGTTATTCATTCTTTTTGGTGCTACTAAAAAAGAACAAAAAGCCTCTAAGTCCACCCTGGCTAGTTGGGTGAGGGCATGGATTGCTGAGGCTTATGTCGCAGAAAAAAATAGGCCTCCAGCTCTCATCAAGGCTCACTCCACCAGAGCTATGGCCACCTTCTGGGTGAAGAAAGGTGAGCCATCTGTCTTAGAATTGTGCAAGGCAGCTACATGGTCCTCCATCTACACATTCACCCAGCACTACAGGTTGAATGTTCAAAGTACTGCTGACGCGGCCTTCAGTTGCAGAGTTTTGCAGGCAGCAGTTAGCAGATAAATTCCTTTCTCCATTTACAGTTGAAGTATGGGACAATATTCTCCCCCACCCGGCTTTTTCATGGGTACTGCATCTTAGATCCCATTACTAACGAATCCTATTGACAATGTGGAGCACTACAGAAAGAAGACATTTCTTCATACTTGACATAATTTCCTTTTCTGTTAGCTCCTACATTGTCAATGGGACCTGTCCAGGAGCCTTGCTACTGCAGGAAAATATTGTCTGGTATGCCAGCACTGGGATGTCCGTTGTTTTGTAATAAACCTCTGATTGTAGGTCTGTCTGGACATCCATCAATAGTTACCGGCTGTGCTTGTGTTTATATAGATATGCAAAACCAAAAGAGCAGTTCTGCATTAAAATGCTGGTTACTAGCACACAGATTTAACAAGTTTGAATTTGATGAAGAATAAGGGTACCTCCTTTGTTGCAGGTTAGTGCTTAAACTGCAGTCTTTTTCCCGGTGTTATTTTTTTGCATTAATTCCTTTGACAAGTCTTTTCTAGTTGTCTCAGCATTGCATGAATCTTCCACACCAGTAGAGAATTGGGAGAAGAGCCTTGATTCCTTACCTCCACCCATCTGAGGATGTAGGCAACTGTTTACTGTATTTTATTGTGGTTAAAGTTCTATCTATGTAGGTAGCTCATATGTGTGCTTTCATGACAAGACAAATGATATGATCTATACGGATGTATTTTTTCATATTTAGAGGCACTGCATGGACAAAAATGAATGGAGAGTTGCTGCTGTCTGGAATGTTCAGGTGCCTAGGATTCCATGCTGATTACAGCCTTGGACTGTGCCATTTCTCCTAGTGGGGGTGCACATCACCCATTAGTACATACCAACATATGAAATGCCAGCAGAAAGAAGGTCTCACGGCCTATCGAGTCTGTCTGATTGTGCAGCTTGCCCTTATCCCTTGCAGCTGCCCACCCTCCCTCCCATCCCTCCTATTAACTGCCCCCTCACTCTGTCCCACCCTCTCTTAAATCCTCATACCATTCTATACAATACCACCTCCTCAGACAGAGTGTTCCACATATCTACCACCCTTTCTGTGAAAAAGTGTCTCCTGATTTCCCTCCTGAACTCCCCCCACTCCAATCTCGGCTAATGCTCTCTTGTGTCTCTCCCTCATCTGATCTGAAGAATCCCTTCTGTATTACTCCTGTTAGTATGCTTTAGGTACTTAAAGATTTCAGTCATATCCCCCCCATTCCTCCTCTCTTCTAGGGAATACATTTGCAGCTCTCCCAGCCTCCCCTCGTAAGATTTACCCTCAAGTCCCTGTATCGTCTTGTTTGCCATACACTGCATCCCCTCCAGCTATCTGATGTCCTTCTTCAGGAATGGACACCAGTACTGCATGCAGTATTCCAGGTGCGGCCTGACCAGTGACCTGTAAAGGGGTAGGATCACTTCTGTGTGCCTGGAGGAGATTCTCTTCGCTATTCACCCCAGCATCTTGTTTGCCATTGCAGCCGCCTTCCTGCACTGAGCTGAGTGGTTCATACTCCCCATTATTAATACCACTAGATCCTTTTCTCCCACTGTGCTTTCCAACTGTACCCCACCCAACTGATATTTCCTCCCCTGGTTTTTAGCTCCAAAGTGCAGTACCTTGCACTTCTTGGAACTGAACCCCAACTGCCATGTCTCTGATCATTCCTGTAGTTTGGTCAGGTCTTCCTGCAGCCCCCTCCACACCTCTATGTCATCTACCACTGCACCGATCTTAGGATCGTCTGCAAACAGACTGATCCTACTCTGGATCCCATTTGAGATATCGGGTATGAATACCCAAACAGCACCGGTCCCAGTACTGAACCCTGGGGCACCCCACTCATAACGTCATTTGGTGATGAGAGTTTCCACACCACCACCACACTTTGCTGCCTACCCCTCAGCCAGTTGGTGATCCAGTTGACCATTTTTGTCGTGACCCCAATGTATTCCAGTTTCCCCCCAGCCTACCATGCAGCACTGAGTCAAAGGCCTTGCTGAAGTCCAAATATAGGACGTCCACTGCATGGCCCCTGTCCAGTTCCCTGATAACCCAGTCGTAGTACTCAGCTTAGTTTGACTGTCAGGATCTGCCAGATACAAACCATGCTGATGGCCGCTTTGAGCTCATTGTCCTCCAGAAAGGTCACCAGTCTTTCCTTTAGGATTGACTCCATGAGTTTCCACATGATTGAAGTGAGACTCACCAGTCTGTAGTTGCCTGGATCATCCTTTGGGTCGCTTTTATGAATGGGCACCACATGGGCCATCCTCCAGTCCTGTGGCATGCATCCTGTTTCCAGTGGTGTACTGAACAGGTCTGCCAGTGGTCCCGCCAGGATCTCCGTGAGCTTCCTAAGTACCCTAGGAAGAATGTCATCCAGTCCCGGAGCCTTGTCCACCCTCAGTGCCCTTAGTCTCTCCAGCACCCTGTCCTCCATAATTCTGATATCAGTCACCCCCATCCCCAATCTGCGCACTCCCCCTTCCCATGGGGTATCTGCCCCCTCTTTCCTTCGTGAACACAGAGCAGAAGTACTCATTCAGTACCTCTGCCTGGTTCTGCCCCTTCTCCACCCATCCCCTCCCATCTTTCTTAATCCTCACAATCTGGTCTTTGTTTCTTCTTCTCTCACCAATGTATCTGAAGAAGTGCTTTTCCCCGTTCTTGATTCCCTGTGCCAGTCTCAGCTCTCTGGAAGCCTTGGCCGCTCTGACTAGCCTGGTAACCTCCCTGGACTTTTTCGTGTACTTGTCTTTGTTCCCTTGCCCTTCTGATTTCCTAAGCCTCTGAAATGCTTTTTTCTTGGCCCTCACCCCTTCCATTACCTCTCGAGTCAGCCAGCTTGGCTTCTTTGCTCTCCTCTCCTTGCTCTGTGTCCCGGTGCAGGTCTAATTAGCCTCTACCAGCCCTTTTTTAATGATATTCCATTTTTGGCTGGCACTCATGCATGTCTGAATTCCCACCAGATGCTCAACCAAAATTTCCCCCATCCTTTTAAAGTCGGCTCCCTTAAAATCAAGCACCCTGGTACCTGTTCCTCCTGTTACCCTTCCCATATTGAGTGTGAACCACACCGTATTATGGTCGCTCCCAGCCAGGGGGGTCCTCCACTCCTAGATTGCCTACAGCCTCCCCATTTTTTAATACTGGGTCCAGAGTCCTACCTTCTCTAGTAGGCCTGCGGACCAATTGCACCAGGAAGTAATCCTGAAATGCATCTAGTAACCTCTGTTCCTTTGCATACGTGGTGGTAGGGGTGTTCCAGTCCACCCCAGGGAGGTTGAAGTCCCCCACCACTACGGTGTCCCCCTTCCTACAGACTCTTCTAATCTGCTCAGACAACTCTTTGTCCAGGTCATCCCCCTGAGCTGGTGGCCTGTACACTACCCCCATCCTCAGTGTCTTTTAGATTCTTAGTAATGAACCCCATTGACACTGTAGGAGCTAAGGAAAAGGAAATTACAGGAAGCATGAAGAAAATTCTTCTATCTTGACCAACTAAAAATAAAATATGTTGCACCTCAGCTGAACTATTCTGGGTAAATACAGTACGAACAAGAATTTGCCAATGCTAAATTGTGCTTTCATGCTGTTGTACTGGTCTGGGTCCTGCCTGAAGGCATTTTTACTATACATTTATCCCAAGACAGACCAGATAAGATGTAATATGTCTTTTGCAATAGGGTCCTGATTTTACACTGTTTTAATTATTTATTACACACAAGACCCTTTTGGTTGAGCCAATTTTCAATGGGTCTAGGATCAAACAACACGGGGAAGTAGTAAAAGGAGGATACAGCATTTTGCAAATACAAGGTACAAGGTTCAAGCTGCAAAAGGGTATTATGCATTTACCCAAGAAAATAGGTGTGAGATGCAATATCTTGTTCTTAGTATGGTCCTGCCTCTATAATGTATTTTTTAGGAGAGTTCCACCAGCCCAAGAGAAGGACCTGGATAGGGAACTCCTAGAAAACATCCTACACATGGCTGATAAAGGAGAACTACTGATAGCAAGGGATTTCAGTCTACCAGATATAGATTGGCTCTTATACACAGCACCTTCAGAAAGAAGCAGAGAAGAACTCCTTGCACTACAAGGGGCATCCCTAGTAAAAATTATGTCGTCACCAACCAGAGAAGATGCTATCCTTGACCTCATGCTCTCAAATAGTAATGGGATCTTGGACATACAAATGGGCAGTAACCTAAGTTCCAGTGATCATAGGACCATCTGGTTCATGATCAGCAATAAGGAAGTAGTCAGCCATAGCAAACTGTCAGTCCTAGACTTCAAAAAGGCCAACTTTACCCAAATGAGGGAAACACACAATTACTACCGAACAACAAAACAGGAGGCACAGTAGAACAGAAATGGAAAGCCCTGAAGGAGGCTTTACTCACAGTAATGGCCCAATGCACTAAACAGACTACAAAATCCAAAAAAAAGGAAGCCTCTCTGGTATTCTAAAGAGATAGCGTCAAAAATAAAGGACAAAAGAAAAGCTTCCAAGAGATTCAAGGAAACAAAAGCAGAAGCTGATATAGAAATCTACAAAACCAAACTCAAAGAAGCTGAAAAGGTAGTCAAATTGGCCAAAGCCCTAACAGAAGAAAAAATAGCAAGGAAAGTAAAGAGGGGTGAAAAAACATTTTATAGATACATTAGGGAACAAGCATTTGTCAATGCCGAATGTTTGCTTGCTGGCATTAGCAGTGGAAGTGCAGGAGTTAGACAGATGCAGTATAGGAATGGCATTGAAGTATTGAACTGATGCCAACTCCATCCTCACTCTGCAGAGATGGACAGGCATTGGGGTGTGCCTTTGGGTCATCACCCATGACAGTCATGACATTTCACCTCACCCTACCCTTCAGACACTGACAAGTGTCGAGGTGTGCCTTGGGGTGTTTTGCCCTTACAGTCACCTCATTCCATAAGGAAATACGCTGAAATGGGTGCAGTATAACAGAATGGGGTGAACTCTGGGGGCAAAGGGGCCAAGGCGCACCTGATGCCTGTCACTGGCTGCAGGGTGGGGGTGGGGGTGAAATGGCATGAGCATTACTGTCGACAATCCCAAGTCACACCCTGATGCCTGTCAGTTCCTTGGCACAGGGCGTTATGGCTCTAAAACCCTAATGCTCTGGGAGTTTCTTGGTATTTTACTCCAGTTTTCCATGGGTTTTTTGACCCCACCACATGAACAGTGACTCTATCAGTTCATTAATGCGAAAGGCTAATTGCAGAGCGACTGTGCCATTTGGCTAACAGGTGCAAAACACATTTGAACAGGATGTAAAGTGACAGGTGTACTGTTCATGAGGAGGTGTAAAAAATGGCATTATTGAAAATCTGGAGTGAAAATATACAAAACCTGGTGAAGTCATGAGCATGCATAGGAACTGCGCAACGTACACCAGTAATGTAAGTAGTTTGGGGATTTTTTACAGCAGATTTTCAGCATAGGCATTTTTGCACCTCTGCTTATGAACAGTGTCACTGTGATTTTCGTAATCTATCCCGAACACTAAATTCCCACAATGACCACGGTATTCTGTGCCAGAAGTGCAAAAACACATTTCGGCCAGGATGTGAAAAATTACAGCTGTACTATTCATAAGGAGGTGTGGAAAAATGTCAGTGTTGAAAATCTAGACTGAAAATATTACAAATTCGTGAACTTACGAGGGTGCGTGTAAATTGCAGGAGACTGGGAAGCAAGCTGGAACACACAGGAGTGGGTCAGAAGATGGTAAGGTAGGCTCAGAACTGGCTGCAAGACAAGACCCAGAGAGTCATAGTCAATGGAACTCTGTCTAGGAAGGGGAAAGTAATCAGTGGGTTGCCACAGGGGGTCAGTCCTGGGTCCAGTCTTCTTCAATGTGTTCATTAGCGACATATCTGAGGGCCTACAGGGGAAGGTATTCCTTTTCACTGATGACACGAAGCTCTGCAATAGGGTGGACACAACAGAGGAGGCAGCAGCAATGGAAGCAGATCTAAGATGCCTGGAAGCATGGTCTGAAAAATGGCAGTTGAAATTCAATGCAAAAAATGCAAAGTCAATCACCCAGGGAATAGAATTCCCAACAAATCATATACCCTAGATGGGGAACAACTGACAGTAACAAAACTCAAATGAGATCTCGGAGTGCTGATTGCCAACAACTTAAAAGTAGGCAGACAATGTGAAAAGGTGGCACAGAAAGCTAGTGGCATCCTCGGATGTATAGGCAGGGGCACATCAAGTAAAAAACAGGAGGTGATAATGCCTCTGTACGGGGCCTTGGTGTGGCTGCATCTCGAGTACTGCGTGCAGTTCTGGAGGCCACACCTTAAAAAGACGTAGACTGACTAGAGGCAGTACAGTGGAGAGCTACTAAAATGGTACAGGGCTTACACCAAGAACAATATGAATTTAGACTAAAGCACCTGCAGATGTACTCCCTTTAACAAAGGAGGAACAGGGGGCATATAATAGAAACCCTTAAGTACCTAAAAGGAATAAATCAGGTGAAACTGGATAGTCTATTCTATTCCACAAAAATAAGACAGCATGAACAAGGGGGCACAGCATGCATCTAATAGAAGGCACATTCAAATCCAACATTAGAAAGTCCTTCTTCACAGAGCGGGTAGTGGGACCTTGGAATAACCTTCCCCAAGCAGTGCCAGAGGTTAAGATAGTCAGTGCATTCAAGTTAGCTTGGGACAAGCACTTCGGTAATCTGAGGAAAAATGAGTAAGGGGGATAGAAAACTGGGCAACTAGATGGATCTCATGGTCCTCATCTGCCATCACATTCTGATGTTATTATGTTCTTATGTTCCTAGTTCATTTTAGATGCAACATCTCCTTTTCAGTGGAATTCTGCTGTAAGTCCAGTTTTTACACAGTTTTGCAATTTATTTACCCAGGATAACCCAGCTGAGATGTAAAATCTCATTTTCAGTGGTGTCCTGTATTTACCAAAGACAGAACAGTTCAGGGCCTGATACTCAAAACTGGGCAAAGCAGAGCACAAATATTTGTGCTCCACCTTGCAGTTGCTCAGGTGTCCAAAAATGCTATATTCAGTGGAATATCATACCAGCACCATTCGACTAAAAATAGGTCCATTGTGGCCCAGCGTTAAGTCACTTAGCACTAGGCAGACATAGCTCCCGAAATAGGGCATAATAGTGGCTTGTGCCTATGCTAAATTTCTAATATTCAAATGGACCGATGCAGATTAGCTCATTGGGCATGCAATGCACTAAGAGGACATTTGCATGCCCATTATGGGCTCATTTGCACGGGTAGACTTGTCAATTTAGTGCAGCACCACTCCCTACTTGTCCAGTCCCAGAAAGCTATCCCTGGTGCTAGTGGTCCCCCTCCACTAATCGCCAGTGCAGTGCTAAATGTACATCTTTCCCTGGTGCCCAGTGGTTCCTTCCCCACCCACACCCATGCCTAATGTTACAATAACATTCCCTGGTGTTCAGTGGTCCCTCCCCCACCCAATCACTCGCTCAACACACAGACACTATTTCCCTGGTGTCCATTGTAGCTTGCCCCATCCTGGATGCCTTGTATATTGTAACAAGAGAAATTGATTCCCTGGTGTCTAGTGGACTTCTACTCCCTATCTCTGAAATCCCTGTATAATGACAAAACATTCTCTGGACTCTAGCAGACCCCCACCCCTGCAGATAGTGCCTCACCGCCTCTCACCCCTCATCCTGAGCCTCGGTTAGCAACCAGCACAGCTTTCATTTCTCCACCATGGTTGGTCACCAACTGAGCTAATGAGCGTAGGCTCTGGCCAAGCACACGCTCATTGACAGCTCAGTCACTGGTCAGCCATGGTGGAGAGCATGAGGGCTGTGCTGGCTGCTGGCTTGGGGTCTGGATGGCAGGGGAAGCAAGGTTTGGGGCATTACTCTGGGGTGGGGGGCCCACCAAACATCAGGGAATGTAATGTCTTATACAGGGATTGGGGCTGAGGGGGCCGCTAGACACCAGGCAATGGTTTTCTTTTGTAATATTCAGGGGATCGGGATGGGGTGGAGATACACTGGACAACTAGGGAATGGTGTCTGTGTGGCAGGTGGATCGGGTGGGAGAGGGACCATGGACACCAGGCAATATTGTAGTAACATCGGGCATGGGTGGTGTAGGTGAGAGACCACTGGACAAAGAGAAATGTTCATTTTTAACTTCTGGACAGTGATCGGGGGGGGGGCTACTGAACACAAGGGAAATTTTAAATTTTAACTTCAGGATGGTGATCAGCGGGAAGGGGGGACCTCTAGCACCAGGGGAAACTTTCAACTTCTGGACTGTGATCAGTAGGGGGAGGGACTACTGGATACCACGGAAACTCAGTTTTAACTTTGGGATGGTGATCATCAGGGGGAGGGGTACCACTAGATGCCAGGGACTACTGTGTTGGGGGTACTGATGCACTTTTTCCACTAACTACTTGGGTTTTGTAGGAGAAAATCAAGATTTTGATTGGCGGCATGTGCACTGCACTAGGGGACTGAGCAAAACAGCCTTGCGCGGTGCACATAATCTGCATTTTGGACTTCAGCAATATTCAGGTCCCTACCTCTTCATTTACATTGTGCCCCACTCTGAATATTGCCTGGCCACAAACCCTGTTTGCCTGCACTAACCAGGCTTTTCAATACTGCACATCCACGCAAAACCTGGTTTTCAATGGCAAACTTGGATTTGCACCCAAACAATCTTTTGAATATTGGGCCTCAGATGGTATCTTGTTTTCAGTGGAATCCTGATTTTCCTAATTTTTACACTGTATTTGCCCAAGATAGCACCGAAGAGATGCAGTACCTTGTTTTCAGTGTGGCCATGCTTTTACCCATTTTTATAATGTCTTTACCCGTGATAGCCAAGCTTAACGGCAAGTTACATTTTCAAAGGAGTCCAACTTTTACAGTGTATTTTTCCCATGATAGAGCAGCATAGATGGACAGTTCTGTGGGGAATCTGCTATACTGGGATCCTGCTGTTACTTATGTTACTATGTATTTACCCAGGATAGATCATATGAGATGCAATATCTCCTTTTCAGAGGTGTCCCACTTTTACACATTTTTAGATTGTATTTACCCAGGATAGGCCAGCTGAGAGGCAATATTTAATTTTCAGTGGGCTCCCACATTCTGACCCCAAATTACCAACATAGTCTTTTTATGAGCCCATGTTATGATCGAGACAGGTGGTATTTTTGCATCCCATCCAAAAGGAGATTTTGCAGTGTGATTGCAAAAACATTTTCAGAGGGGATTTGAAAAATGATACCTGTCATGTTCATGAGGTGGAGTAATACAAGGCATATGTTGAAAATCAGGGGACACAAAATGAAGAAACAGAGTTCCAAGTAAATCTTGAAACAATTGAATGTTTCTTTATAATTTAGTTTTTTTTTTACATTTTGACCAGTACACCCTTTTTATGACCCCATGTCAAGATCAGAACAGTCGGATTTTTTTTTAAATCCCATCCAAAAGGTGGTTTCACAAAGGGACTGCAAAAAAAAAAAATGTTTGAAAGGGGATTTGAACAATGACACCAGTCATGTTCACCAGGTGTGGTAACAAAAGGGCTATGTGCACATTCGGGACCAAAATTTGCAACAATCACAAAATTATGAGTAAATGTTAAAAAATTCAACATTACCTCATAATTTTTGTTTTTAGACATTTTGACTCAAACATTTCAACATTGTCTTCCTATGAACCCACCTTAAGTTCATTGCAGGTGAAACTTTTTAAAATCCTGTTTGAAAGATGACTTCCTTCTGCGGAGTCTTCCACACCTACTGTTCTGGTATCCCTAGACATGGACAAGGCATTCTACAGGGTTTCATATGATTATCTGTTTAATATTCTTCCCAAATATCATATTCCCTAAGACTTTATTCGGTGGATCAGGGTGCTTTACACCCACCCTTCTACTCGGGTTCTGTGTAATTGGGTCTTGTCAGAGAGATTTTACCTTCAGCACTGAAGTAGACAAGGTTGCCCTCTTTCTCCTCTTTTATTTAATATATTTTTAGATCCACTAATTAGGAAAATGAATAGTTCACCACAAGTGATGGGTATTTTTATAGGCCCTACTCAGTATAAATTATCTGCATCCGCGGACGATGTATTATTGCGTATCACCTACCCTAAAACCTCTCTGCCTGTGGCTTTGGATAATATTAAGCATTTCAGTAGTTTTTTTCTAACTACAGATTAAATCTAACCAAAACGGAGGTTATGCCATTGAACACAGTAACTATGAGGGCGAGTGTGGAGCATCTTGGGTTGTTATGGATTAAGGATAAACTTACATATTTGGGAATTTATTTTAGTCTTCCTCTCTTAAAATGAAGCAATACAATTTGGACTCAGTCGTTGATCAAGTTAAATGTGATTTAACCCTTTGGAAGCTCCTCCCTGTCTCACTTTGGGGACATCTCAATATAATCAAGATGAAATTGCTTCCTCGAATGCTCCATCTGCTGCTCATGCTTACCTGGGTGTTGCCAAAAAGTTGGTTTGTCAGAGTGAATAGACTACTCACTAATTTTTTGTGGAAGGACAATCCACCCAGGAAGGCCTTGTCAAAGATGATGGTCCCTAAGGATAGAGAAGGATTGAAGGTCCCTAATGTTTTCCTGTATTATCTAGCTATACACAGCTCTAGATACCTTCAATGGTACAGGTCCGAACAAGAGGACTTTTCTTTAGAGTATGTCCCACAATGGTTAGACATTGAAAGGTGTCAAAGTCAACAGCTATGACTGGATCCCCAGGCTTTAATTTATGTTCCCCTGAAAACACTTCCTAGAATCTTGTTGGACACCCCCATAGGTACATTGACGCAGGTGCACAGACAACTATGCTCCCTGCTTAAACTGGATAATATCAGGGATGTCTCCCAACCATTGCTGGGGAATCCTAACTTTAAAATCACTGGCTAACTTATTACCAGTAAGTTCTGACCATACGTTACAATTAGTAAAGTAGAACATTTTTTACAGAATGGTACTTTCTTAACTTTTTCTGCAGTCCAACAAAGGTATGGGATACCCTCGTCAGGCTGTCTCAAATACCTTCAAATTACCCATTTGTTAAGTCATCATGCCGGCACCGGGGATTGGTCTGATATATATAGGTTGCAGATTCTTCCCCTGGCCCCAAATGCTGCTGCTCCTCATGTGGTCTCTTTTTATTATAATAAATTTTATGAGATTCTCCTGCTGCAAGACCTGGCTCCAGTATATTACTGGGATCAGGCACTTCCCCCTCCAACAGGGACATATAACTGGCCTAAATTATGATGGATCACCTACAAATATTTAAAATGGAAAAGGTATTGGTTTTTGCAGTTCCTACTCTGTCACAATTTATATTATACACTGATTAAACTGCATAGAATGGGCAAACTTTCTACTCCTACCTACACTAGATGTGGTAAAGAGACAGATATATTTTTGCATACTTTTTGGACATGTGAGAAAGTGATTCCTCTGTGGGAGACCATATGTCAGAGATTGGACCCCTTATTGGGTTTAGAATCAGCTTTTCTTCCAGAAATATGCTTATTAGGTGCTTTTGCTGATACCTTAATTGGGAACCAGTGATTGCATATGGCATTAATCTCTGCTTGCATTAAAAAAAGTTATTTTAAGGCATTGATGCAACTCTACTGTTCCCAGTATCTAGAATGGTACACAGAAATCTAATTACTTTGTAAGCTGAACAAATTATTGCCAGTCTACCAGATCATCTGGATAAATATAAGAGAGTCTGGGAACTGTTACATGTTTTATTAATGCTATGAAGCTATGAAGCTTTATAAAGTCTTTGATCTGTTCTTGTTGGGTAGTCTAGCTCTGGGGTATGGTTCTCTTGGTCCACATCTGCAGCTCTCACATCTGGGTACCCCTTAGTTCATGGACTGGGCATAGACAAGTACTAAATCTTCATCTGATTAATTTTATGTGTTTTTATTCTTTTGCTTTGTGGACCAATGTAATCCTCTGGACCGGGGGGCTGGGAGTTGGGGGGCTAGGGGGAAGGTTGGATTGGTGGGGGCTGGTTTATGTATATATATACAGTATGTAGGGTTAAATTTTACATGGTTCTTCATGATCAGTGTTTTACTATGGCATGGTTTTTCTTGATGTATTTACATTGAAAAACTCAATAAAGCATACTTAATATGAAAAAAAAGAAAGATGACTTCCTGAAGCAAATGCAAAAACATGTTTCAGAGGATATTTGAAAAATGACACCTGTCATGTTCTTTAGGTTTGGTAACAAGAGGGCCGTGTTAAAAATTGGGGGCAAAATACTGCACACATCACAAAGTTATGAGCAAACATTAAAGCAATTCAGTGTTTTTTCATAACTTCATTGTTTTGTGACATTTTGACCCTAAATGTTCAGCATAGTTTTTTTATGACCTCTCATTCTGAACATGACAGGTGTCATTTATAAAATACTGGCTAAAATATGATTTTTACGGCACAAGTGTGAAAACACATTTTGGCCAGGATTTAAAAAATGACATGTCACGTTTATGAGATGGTGTGAAAAAAATGACTATGTTGAAAATTTGGTATAAAAATATTGAAAATTACCAAAGTTATGAGCAAGCATTGAACATTTTCAACATATGTTCATACCTTTGTTGCTTTTTAATATTTTGTCCCCAACTTTTCAACATAGTCTTCTTATGATCAGGGACACTGGTTTACCGGTATTGAGAAAGGGCAAATTCCATTTTGCACATTGTAAAACACGGTACTGTCACCGGTGTCTGCTAAGCCAAAATCCGGTTTTACCGGTGTTTGGTTTTGTGTACTTCATTTAACAATTTTTAACTCTGTTAACATGCATTTTAGCAGTTTTGACCTCCACTATTGTACATCCTTCCATCCTTGTTCCAGTTTAAAGTTGTTCTAGGTACAAAATATGATGGCAGCAACAGCACTACAGCCCCCATCCCTGAGGTGTGATGGAAGCAGCAGTAAGGCCCCCATCCCTCTGGTGCGATGGCAGCACCAACAACACTACAGACCCATCCCTCTGGTGTGATGGCAGCATCAACAACACTGTGTCCCCCCTTCCTCAGGTGTGATGGAAGCAGCAGCACTGCGGTCCCTATCCATTAGGTGTGATGGCAGCAGTACCACGTTCCACATTCCTCAGGTGTGATGACAGTATCAGCACTATGGCCCCCATCCCTCAGGTGGGACAGCAGCAGTACAACATTCCCCATCCACCAGTGGTTATGGCAGAAGCACTATGGCCCCCACCTCACAGGTGTGGTGGCAGTATCAGCACTATGGTCCTAATCCCTCTGGTGGGACAGCAGCAGTACAACATTCCCCATCCACTAGTGGTTATGGCAGAAGCACTACGGCCCCCTGCCTCTCAGGTGTGATGGCAGTAGCAACAATGCAGTCCACATCCCTCAGGGATGATGGCAGTAGTGTCAGCACTATGATCCCCTTTCTTCGACACCCACACCCCACATGCACAAGTTACGAATTACTTAGTCTCTTTGCTTGCTAGAACTCAGATGTGAATTAATCTGAACCACCACCACTACTAAGGTGGGCCACATTTGTTTTTTCCTATCATTTAACTGCCTGAATTGGATTTCTGCCTGTGACACCACTGACCAGGGTTTGGGAACAGGTTTGGGTGTTGGAGGACTGGCCGGGGGGGGGTGAAGGCTTGAGTGTCCAACGACCACTTGCCTTCTCCTGGGAGGGAGGGTATATTCACAGCTCAGCATTTGCTGGCCCCAGGTGGAGGCTGGAGGCATGGCAACACATTGGCCCTCATTGCAGAACAGAGCATAATAGACATCAGCTTGTGCCTTGACATCATGTGGCCTGTCACGCTCACACGAAAATGGAAAAATACCTGCTGGCCACCCAAAGGATGGCTTCTGGTCCCTCCATAAGCATGAAGCCCCAGACACATGTGTCTGTTCTGACCCCTGCCATGCCTGGGATATACAGGAAGCTCTTTAGGGTGATTGTCTTCCCCTGTTAGCCTCCCACAGGGGTAGGGTCCCACCGATGAAGGGTTACTTCGGGTTTCCTGGTAGCATGGCCATAAGGGGCAGTGGATGGTGGTGGGACTCAGCAGCAGTGGTAGAGGGACTTGGCAGGCCTGAAGGAGTGGATGGCCAGGGGGTTGGAGGAACAAAAAAAAAAACTGCCTGAATTTGATTCTTTGAAATAGTGTCTTCACCTAAAAAAAATTCACAAGTGATTAGTGGCAGACCTTCTAATGCATCTCACAAACATGTGGATTCCTTTTTTTTTCCTTGGTCTCCATGAAAAGGGTGTCTCTCAGTTTTCATGTCTGAGCTCAGATGTGAATTGAGCACCACTCTACCCACCAGAATCATACATCCCCTGGGGTCTTACCTTCCTTGTGTCACTAAATGTGCTTTCAAATCCACTGGCCAAGCATAAGTACACTTAAACAAGTAACATTTGCTTTTTATTAAAGCAGTCTGTCAGAAAACTTTTTGTTGTCACAGAGACTGACACAACAGATGGGAGAGAAGGTGCAAATGATGAAATGGGCAGACTAGGTGGGCCGTCAAAGTCTATGTTTCTATCCCATTCACCTAAATAAGTAGTAAAGCAGCTTGTGCCTTGTGAACATACTTTCAGTCAGACTAATTTTCAATCAAACAACTGAGGATTTTGGATGGCCCTGCTGATTATAAACTTGAATAAACTAGTTGGTAACAGTGATCCTGCACTTAGCAATCTATATCCTAGATGTTCATATGCAAAAAAATACAATAAAAACCTGACTAAAGTCTAAAAACAAGCTTATAAAACACAACATGTATCTGAACATTTATATTTATCTATACAGCATCATTGCAGCCCGAGTACAACTCAAATAAATTACATGGTACCCTGACTACTGTATGATGTAGTAAACATATATTGGTATTTTTTTTATATTTTTTTGTAAACTGGGTAAACCCACTAGGCAAAACTGCCTGTTTTCAGAGGTGACCCAGGAGCACTGTGGAGGTTAAGTGCCTTGCTCAGACTCACACAGTATGCAAGTGGAGGTTGTGGGAATCAAACCCAAGTCTTCTAAATGTACTCAGTTCAATCACTGTTTGTTACTCTAACCACTAGGCTATACTGCCAGCCATAACACCCATATTAATGTTTTAATATATGATTTCAATAATAGTGCACAGTACCTACAGTGCAAATTATGAACATTGAACACTTTGCAACATTTTACTAAAACTGAATTATTTCCCTCTCCATCTGCTTATGTTTTCTTACACCAAAGTGGGTGTATAGTTGACAGAGCACTGTAAATAGCCTCAGGTAGCACTACTGCTTGAAATGCCAGGGACTCAAGATCATAAGTGAATTCGGGTTGCTAGAGGTCTGGCCAGGGGAGTAGGATCGAGCACCTGGGGAGCTGCTGTCCTCCTCTGGGAATGGTGGCCTGCAGGTCCTGCTGCTTTACCGCCACCTGGGTGACCACAGGTGGTGTTGCAATGAGGCTCTAGAGCAATCGGGAAGAGAGGAAGCTAGCCAGGATCTGGAGTAGTGGTATGTCTCTATGTGCCCTACTTCCTTGGATCCCCTCGAGTGTTGGTGCCCTCAGGGACAGAGACCAGAAAACCAGTAACAATCACCTCACATTGGCTGCTGGTAGAAGGGACCCAGCTGTCCCAGACTTCATAACCAATTTCCACGAGGGACCCACTGGGCTGCCCGACACACATTAAAGGACTGTGGAAGTGTGACTTGGGGTCCTCTTCCTTCCCACCTGGGGGGTACAACCTAGGCAGGATGGGGGCAGGCTCACAGGAGCTCTTGAGCATTACCTGGGGTGAAGCTAGGGGATAGCCAGCCTAGGGATCTCTGAAAAGTCGAGACTGACGCTGTGAGAAGGGGGCATAGAAAGAGAAAAAACATTTAAAAATATGCTGAAATCTTAGGGATTCTGTGAAGTGAAATGCAATTTCCATGAGGCACCGGTACAAGAATTCAAAATCCGCAAACCAAGCAGGATTCCGTGATTTTTACCGGTGTTACCGGTAAAAACGGAAAACCATTGTCCCTGCTTATGATTCCACCTTATGAATCCAGTAGGTGAAAATATTCAAATCCTGTCTGAAAGGTGATGGCACAAAGTGACTGCGAAATCACCTTTCAGAGAAGATTTGAAAAATGTCACCTACCTTGTTCATGAGAAGGGGCCCTCAGAAGGTCATGTTGAAAGTTTTGGGGAAAAATATTAAAAAATGAACACGTTATGAGTACAAGTTCAAAACGTATTGAAATGCACTGACCATGCTTACCTGATTTCCTCAGTTCTGGTCCAATAGAGAAAACTGACAATGCATCTCTGGTTCAGAGAGTATTATGGCAATGGACCCCCATTAGGTAAGTAAGGGATGGTGGGTGCTGAGTAGTGGATTGGGTTGGGGAGGGTAATGGTAGTGGGAGGTGGCTGTAACAGACATCAATGAACCTTTTTCTATTTTACAGGTTGTAAAACAAATTGAGGGATGGTTTTCTTTATCTCAGGTACCAACACTAGGGTTTTGGCACCCTATTGTCAGGTTCATACTTATGGGGCATTGGAAGTGATGGGGAGGTTGGAGGGGTACTTGGCAGAGAGTGGGATCTTTTTACAAGGTTTTAAACAAATGTAAATGTAAGAAAACACAAACACTCTAATTTTAGCAAGAAAGTGTCAGTTGCATTGCAGGGGAAGGATGAGGCACACGCTGATCATGACACCGATCAGATGTTTGCTGGGCAGCATCATGCAAATGAAAGTAAAGAGCAGCCCCGTGATATGGGCGGCTCTTTCCCTCGAACTTCATGAAGTTTCTGCTCAGCAAGCACAGAAGAGTGTCATGATCAGCCTGGCTGATGATAGGTCTGACACTGTCAAGCCCACTGCAGACTGCCCTGCATTGGGCTAACAGTGACACACCTTTCAAATCCACTATCATAGCAATATGCTCACTTTGTGAAAGTGCAAACATAAAAATAGGTACAGGCAGAATTCATGCTGAAAGCACAGTATGAAAATAGGCGCAAGCAGGGCCCAACTGAAAAAAGATGTTGTACATTAAGCTGTGCAACTCTGGGCCAGTACTTTGTAAAATCAGGTTGAAGCAGGGCCCCACTACAGCATACCATGTCATTGAGGCTATTCTGGTTACATACCATATACAAATGTGTAACAGAAAGACCCAACTGAAGACAAGCTATGACATCTCAGCTGGATTATTCTGGACAACTGCAGTAAAAAAATGGTAAATGCCATGACCTAAATGAAACGAGATATTGCTTCTAAATTGCTCAAATACGTGTAAAATGACTGAAATTAAAAAGCCCCACTGAAGATGAGCTATGGTATCACAGCTGGAATGTCCTGGGTAAATACACAGAGAATAATGGCTGGGTAGGGGTTATAACAAGAATTTTATACTATCCCGAGGTGTGGGATACCACATAAACCCCAAGAGTGAAGTTCGCAGGATTTATAAAGGCATCCTACATTGAGGGGGGGGTGTACAATTCAAGTTTTACAACCCCTACCCATCCTTTATTTGATGTAATTGCTCGGGATCATTTTTTTGCCACAGCAACTATATAAAATCAAGATATCTCAACGGAGTCGTGGACCAATTGGGTTTCACTGCGGTCCGCAGCTTGTGATAAAAAAACCTTTTCTTTTTTTTTCAGCCGTGGCAAAAAACTGCTTGTTTGTTTGTTTTTTTGAGTGTGACAAACTGTGGAGCGGTGAGGAAAGGTGGATGGCACCAAAGAGTGGAAGAGCAGTGGCTGCGCATGCTCAGTACGAGGGAAATCCGGTGTGTGTTCGCCGTTATAACCAGCTGGTTATAATGGCAAATTACAACCAGGTTTCCCTATGGGAAAAAATGAGCACCAGTTATTATAGTGTGAAAATAAGTAAAACCAGGACCACAAATTGTACAGTCAGTAAAGCAGGATCCTTCTCAGAAAGAGATAATGACTTACTATGTCACTAGCATAAGGCCCCAGCCACCACATCCACCTGCCACCCATCTTCAATGCAGTACAGTCTCGATTATCTAGACTGCTTTGGAGACATGAAATCAGTTCAGATAATAGGGAGTCCATAAAACAGGGATAAAATCATTCAGAGTGTATTCACTTGGAAGACATGCTACTGGATAGGGATGTCCATATAATGGGGGTTTATCAGATTGAGATTGCACTGTATTGTTAAACCCACCACCCATCCATCTCAGCCTCTTGCCCTTCTCTCAGTCCACATCTTATCATTCCAATCAACACATCCAGCACAGCACAAAGATTCTCATCCTCTTACTCTCACTAACTGACCAAAATGAGCTGATGAATGAATTAAAGTTGAAACCCTGCAGTGGTGTGGAATCTTGCATGGCTGGTTGTTTTTGCCTTGGTGTGCTACATGCAGTATTTCTGTAGTGTCTCTTATTCCTTATTGTATACAACCGCAACTCCGTTGCACAGCGTGAGCCAGGTTTTTATGACTGAACTAAAGTATTTTTCACAATTTATATGAGCATTTAGGAAGGGCATGACTTTGGTTTTCTAGATTACCTCTCATGCACACTGCATCCAATAGTACCATAATGCTAACAAGGTATGGAAGAGGCACATGTACCCTCATAATAAAATGGGCCTGAATTCGAATCCAGGCTTTGATTGGGGAGTATACAAGTTTGAAGTATCTGTGCACATCCACCTCCCATTTTGTGTTTGTATGGCAGTTCTAAATTCCAAAGTGAGCTTTACAGGCTATGATCAGTTGAAGAACGTATTGGGAGGTTATGTCAAATAAAAGAAGGAGAAGGAAAGCTTGGGGCATATATTGTAAGCAATTTCTTCAAGGTCACACAGTGATTAAGTGGCAGCTATGGGACTGAAACATCACCCCTCAAGTTCACAGTTTGGTGCTCTAATCATTGGGCAACACAGCTTCCCAAGGTCTCTTTACTGAACTATAATCAGCGATCTCATTTGGACTGGCTGCAGAAGAATAAGAGGTCTTGTACATCTTGAGAAACACTCGAGAATCAATTAAAGGTATTCCAGGTCTGCTATATTAGGTGAACAGAATGGGTTAAATTTTGATATGTTTAGCTAAGTTCAGTAATTTGCTATGAAAGTTATGCAAACAGTGACTCTTTCAGGAAAGTACCAACTCTGCACCATGTTGATACTTATTTGGACTTTATAAAGGTAAGGTACATTAAGTGAGAGGCTGTAGACCACTCAGTTACATAATTTACTGTTCAGTTTGGGAAAAAAAAGTGCGTGCCCCGATGATCTGATTGTCATGTTTGGATTTGTTCATGACAAGGAAAGAGAGATAAAGAAATCAGTCAGATTGTACTATTTTACCTACAGGATCAGCAAGAAGAATTGTTGACAAACACAATTTGGCTGTAAATCTAGAAAATGATCTGCAAAGACTTGTATAGTTGCGTATGTTAGTAAGCTGTAAATGAGCCATTACTTTATCTACATACCAATGTGTGGAGAAAAAAAAAACATTTTAAGAGAAATAGATCAGAAAACCAGTAGCTGAAAAATCATCGTTCCAATCGTTTCAATAAATTGCATGCTGTGCATAGATGGACAGACAACTCCAGTGGGGGATAAACTGGTTACAATACTGTAAAATGTATTATAAAATGGATAAGATAAACCAAGAAATGGGATCACTGGAGTTGTGCAGACCGCCTAAAATCTAACTTGGTAGACAATGTGTGTCAAACAAGTGAATCCTTGGAAAGTCCCAACACTCAATCTCTAAAAGTACCCCAGTGCCAAAATAGACAAAACAATGCAAAAAGAGCTGAGCACACAAGAACAAATACTGTATAATGCTTTATAACATGTGCAAAGAGATTTCTGTGACCTGATTGGTGGAGACTCAACAGGTGACCATTCATTAATTTCTGTTAACCTTACAGTGTCTTTGTATGGTAAACAGTCTGTAGAAACAGATATCAAGCAGCACACAAACTAGTTATTGGAGCCTCGTATGTTCCTGAAACGCAGCCATGTTTTTTTCTATGGAAGTGAGTGTCTCCAACCACCCACCAAAGCTGCTTACCTTGATCATCCTAGTGAAAGACATGTAGAAATGCAAACAAAAGTTACCGCTTACCTCCTGTGCAGTTGGTATTCAGCTCAGAAGCCAGTAGGCCCATGTCCCCACTCCCCTGCCAGCAGCTGTCCATACTAGAACAGTGACAGACACATGCAGAGCCCCAAGATGTACGTCCCTCATTCCACATATTGCCATAGATGTGATGGCACTCCCCACCCACCCTCCCAGCTGAACTCCATCATTCCCATAATACAGTATGATGGTAACTAAATCACCCTGCCGACACAAATCTTTAACATGCTAGCTGCCTGCCTGCCCATTTGGTGGAAGTCACATATCACTGTAGATGTGATGACAATTCCCACCCACCCACACAGTGGAACTCCATCATTCCCCGTAACACAGTATGGTTGTAAGTAAATCACCCTGCCAGCACAAGTCTTTAAAATCTCCCCATATGCTGCCGAGATATGCCGGTCAGTAGAAATCTTTGAAATCCTGCCGTATTCTAAGAAGACATGCGACCCACCCACCCAGCAGAACTCCATGCTCCTTACAGAATTAAGTTAGCCATAAATAACGCCACACATGTTGAATACTTCTGAACAGTGTATGTGCAGTAATGAATGTTTTCTCCTGAGTGACAAGCTGAAGTCCTGCTTTCGGCACCAGCAGTGACAGGAACAGTGACAGTGTAGAGACAGTGAGAGCCATTATTGTAGACAGAGTCTCTGTGATGCATAATATTAATTTTTTCTGCCACCGTTCCTCTGTTACTGTGTGTGTGTCTCTCTCTGTGTATTAATGTGAAAGCAGTACACCAGTAAAACTAATAATTTTTGACACTATATTGAGATTGGTGTGTTCCTTGATCTTAGTTTCCATGCCTGTTCACTACAAAATTCAGCTTGTAGTGCTATTTTTCCTGTGGCAGAACACATAAAAGTGTGGTACTACAGCCAGGAAAAGTGGAAGAACACAAAAGAGTTCTCACATCTATTTCCTGCTATTCCTGTTGTTTTTGTCAGTTTCTCTCCACATATGTCCCATGTTATAAGAGCAATAACCCACTCCAAGGTGTGCAGTTATTGGAGATTAATCAACACCCCATGTGCTGTGAGGACACTCGGCCTGCAGTCTCGTGCCTCACAACGCACCCGGGGTGTTGATTAATCCCCAATATCAGCACACTGTGTTGTGGGTTATTGCTTACTGTTTCAATATACTAATGAACACATACAGTAAACTCCTCAGTACAGGCTGTGCTGCCATCTGCAGAAGCAAGACACTCCTTAACAGTTCTTGACTATTCATGTCAGACCTGCTGTAATTGGACCTGGTCCACTTTTACTCTGCACTTTTTGTAAAAGAAAACCCTCCTTCACCTCCCATCTAGACAACACCCCTTCACTAATTCAAGGTTTTTATTTATTTATTTATTTAAGAATCAATTTACAACCTTTGAGCCAGAGGCTCGTTTCTAAAGGTACTTCATCACATAAAGACATACATTGCGTTTCGGTTACATAGCAAAGATTTGCAAAAAATCAATAGGCAAAAAAATGTACCATCCACCCCTTCAGCACCTAGTTCTAGAATCCATACACCCTCTCATTGATCCATCATTAAGCAAAAGTTGATGACCCCTTCCCTCTTGCTATCTGTTAGATCTTGCTGACTGCCCTAACTTAAATGAATAAATATCTGGTTGTCATATCTGTTGTAAAATATTGGATGACCAGATCCCCCTTTTTACCCTTAGCAATATAACCAACCCCATGGACAACAATCCCAGCATCTTTACAGATTAAGAAAGTTCCCCCAACACTGGCCCCATGGAGCTTGAATGACACATTTACACTGCCTGTTGTGGACTCTAGTGATTTCTCCCCTTGCAGAGTACTACATAGAACATAAAGCCAATCACTAGGCTGGAAGCACAGCCCAAGGATGTAGCAGAGGCCTATGCACATACTGTAGGCATGTGGAGCTGCACAATAGGTGTGTAGCAATTGCAGACATGGACAGATGCTCTCCATCTAGACCTCGTCCCTTGACTGAGCCGTGTAGGTTTTGTAGCATGCAGAATCTGTTGCATTTTTGAGAAACCAGTAACAAGTTTAACTGTAAAAAATAAAAGAACTTCCTGCAGGCCTTTTCAAAGACTAACATTATGAAGCCATTGATCCAGGCCAAACAGTGACATTTTACCTGCAGCAGGCTAAATGTACATTCCATGATGACCCTGGCCCATCTGTGAGTGAAACTATGCTAGAGTTTGCTTCTGTTGCTGGCACCAGAAAGGGCATCAGAATATATATGACTGGAGTAGATAGCCATTGTTACCTTTGGTTGTTGAGGAGTGCCCAATGGTATGCTGTGGTCCTGCATGCCACAGTTTTGGCAATGCCCTCCTTGCATCCACCTTGAGTGTGCCCCTAGTAACTTAATACATACTCTGAGTCTGGTCTGCTGAAATATGAAGACATTATTTTCGGAGCAGGGTTAGCTGGTGCATATATTTGTGATTATGTCACCTGCATAGACCACGACTTTCATGTTTGTGTTCTGGTAATCCCTTGCAATTTTTATATACCTCCTCATTGAATATTGGTGCCAGATTTGCAATGTGGGTACAGTTTGTTACACCTATACCCCACAGAAGCCAGGCTGCTTGTAGGAGGCCTTCATAGTGACTTTGTACTACTGTGTCTGAATTAGAGAAACATAGACAGTTGCCTACAGTCAAGAAGAATGACATTTCCTCTGCCAGGGCCACAACCACCTTGTCAATTGCTGCACACTGTAAGGAGTCTATGATATGATAAGCTAGGGCAGACATGATTTTGGTCTGTATGCACAGTGTTAGAATGCACATCCATGGTGGCCAGCCAGTCATGCAACAGGTCACCAAGCTTCATGATGAAACCTCCCTTAAATCTGAAGTGCTTAATGCACTGGGTATCCTACAGCTCATACTTGGACAGCCAGGGTCTAAAAATTCATGCCTGGAGGGGACATCTCCTCTGTCATTGCAACCTAGCTTCATGGAGAAGCCAAGGAGTATGTTCATCAGTAAAGATTGGGATATTCATACCCATATCCGACAATGTGCATGGGTTACTGAAGGGCTTAACACTGGGTAGCTATAGGTTGGGCATAAATGTTCACATTTGTAATGCTCTAAAATTTGATTTATTTGATTTGATTTGTTTATTCTGGCAAGTCCATGGGCCGAAGACTTGTTTACATGGTTGATCAGAGTGCAAATAACATATTACAAATAGATACAGACTAATGACATAGACAATAACAAAAACACAAATATAATAAAAAAACACAGGGTACAAATTTAACTAACAATGCATCACTTACCCAGAGCATTCACATGCATTATCCTTTATCAAATACCCCTTCAATTTTTTTTTAAACTTACAAATTGATGTACCTAAACAATTGATTTTGGTAAAAATGGAATTAAAGAACCTTGGTAGATTATAAAGCAGAGGCCTTGTTCCCATGGCAGTATTCATCTTTGGTATAGAAAAATAGAAGTAACCTGACGTTGTGGTTGAAAATGGATTTATATATTTTACAAATAGATAATGGAAATTTCCTGGTACTTTATCTGATGTAATCTTCTTTGCTAACATACCCATCTGTAACGCATATCTCTGTTCTATTGATAATATCCCTGCTTGTTTAAGGAGAAAACAGTTGTGTGTTCTCAGTGGAAACAGAATTCTCTGAGGGGGATTCCATCTTCTGCACTAGCGGTCCGATGCTGAGCGCAGCCAGCCGCAGGGTGCTCCCCAGCCTGCCCTCAAGAGCAAGATTCCAGGTACGCTTCGGGAAAGCAGCTCCAGTCCAGCTTGCTGGCGGTGAACCCAGTTGGTGGATGGTGCCTGAAATTATAGGCAGATTCAGCACTCCGTCTCTCCCTGACTGGCTTCAGCTCCTGGGGATTTGAACTGCTTGGCACAGTCCCCTGGAGCTCATCTGTCTGCTGTCTAAATTTATTTTTTCCTAACCTCTGCAACTAAATCTGTGATGTGTCTTTTTGCCCACTGCTGAATTTGAATTGTTAGTGTAGGGAACTACAATCCCCCCCTTTTTTCTTTTTGCCCATTTTCCCATTTGCAGTTTATACTGATCTGCCAGTAGAGGCATCTTATTTTTCCTATTTATCCTCCAACCTTGTCTCTGCCTTTTCCTATTCTAATCACCGTTATCCCCTGCTTTGTTCTCACTTTTGGCATATTGTACTCTGAAGAAAAAAAAAAAACTACTCCACAGTGGCAGTCACACTCACTGAAGGTCAATTATTCCCCTTACCCCTCAATAGAAATAGCAATGGGCACCATGGCTATCACACTCAGCCTACTCATAGTTACCTTTACCTTTCTTGCTCTGCCCACATCCCATCCTGCCCCCTACCCTCCACCCTGAGCCCTACCCTCCTCTACCACCTCACAGCAGCCAACCCCCCACCATGGACACCCCTATTTTTCCACGCCACCCACCTCCAACCAATACCCCCTTCCCCCTGGGACACTCTGGGCCCACCCCTTCCTTGCCATACCTACCCTCCATGCCTTACCCATCCCTTGTACCCCCCTAGTAGGACCTCACATCGGTACCTGTCTAAGGGTCCTGGTCACCACAGACCACTCATCAGAGTAATTGCTCTACTCCTCCTGATCTCCGGTAACATACACCCCAACCCCGGGCCATTGTCAACTAACCTCCCCACACCCCACTCTGGTACTGGCCTCAGCATTGCATCCATGAATATTTGCAGCCTGCTAAAAAATCTGCCACTGTCCAATGCTGGGCTGTACAACACCATCCTGATGTTATAGCACTAGTCGAGAACTGGCTGTTGAGAAAAACTCCCAACTCGGTTATCTCCTTCCCTGGCTACACTCTGTTCAGGGAAGACCATATAGGCAAACGTGGTGGTGGGTGTGCAGTCTTTATGTATGACACACTTTTAAGCCATGCTCTTCCTGCCCCCAAGCTCGGTTTTAGTGCCCAAGCCCTCACCCTCAAGGTTACCCTTGACCCAGCCAGGGGCCCTCTTTTTCTTACAGTCTCTTACATACCCCTGAGGGACCAGGAACCAGCTGTCCACTCTCTCATTGATTACCTCATCACACTCCCACACAAGGTGGAGCAGCTCATCCTAGGCAACCTTAATGTCAGTTGGCTGAGTACCACTGCCCCCCATATCAGGGACTCCTTTGCTGCCCTAGATATGACTCAACTAGTTACCTCACCCACTAGAGTTAACTGGTCAGGCAGCTCCAGCACCCTCCTAGATGTAATTCTGTCCAAACGCCCCCATAAAATCAGGGATATTAATCTACTACCAGATTCTCTTAGTGACCACTCTCCTGTCCTCTGCCACTGGTCATCCCCCACACCAAAACCAGTGTCCCAGGTCACCTCGCACCGGCGCTTTTGCCCCAGGGGTCTCAGAAAGCTAAAAATGCACCTATCCCAGCTTGACTGGTCCCCAATCCTACTCACAACGGATATTGACTCTGCCCTAGCCTATTTCTCCAGTGCCTTCAGCAAGGCCTGTGACCTTTTCGCCCCCCCCGACCAGAATCCGTACCAAGAAACACAATGCCCCATGGGTCTCCCCATCCCTCATCCAAACACTGAAACAAAGAGATAATCTCTGGCATATTGCTGTTGAGACAGGCAAACTGGCTGACAGACAAGCCTATAATGCAGCACGTAACAAGTGCACCTGGGCTACAAGGCAGGCTAAGGCCAAATATTATCAAGCCACCCTTGAATCCACTTGGGGCTCATCCCATGCCTTCTGGGACAATACGAAAGATCTTAATGGAAAGACCCACTGCCCCCCACCATCACTACTCTCCATAGATGTTACCGTCACTACTGATCCTCCCCACATAGCTGAGTGCCTCAATATGGCTTTCTCAGATCTAAGCTCTGTCCTCCCCTACAACTTTTTCTACCCTATCCCTGCCTCCACATCCCCCACCTCATATCGCCCCCATTTCTACCTGCGTGCCATATCACCCCTTGAAGCCAGGCCTCATCTGCAAAAATCCTTAGCTAGCAACAACCCCAGCTGTGATTCCCTGGACTCCAGGATTCTCCGATTAGTCCTAGATACTGTACTAGCCCCTCTCACCAATCTTTTAAACCGGTCACTATGTCTTGGTCAATTTCCCAGTGCCTGAAAAATTGCAGAAATCACCTCTATCCATAAGAGTGGAGATAGAACCCCCCCCCTAACAAATTCAGGCCCATCTCCATTCTGCCCCTCTCTCCAAAGCACTAGAATAAATAGTGGCCATTCAGCTCTCTGAGTATCTGGCCAAATACGACCTGCTGTTTCCAGAACAATATGGATTCTGCCCTGGACACAGTACCCCTACAGCCCTCCTGGAGTTCTCCCAGCACCTCCATTCTGCTCTTGACTCTAGTCATGTTGTGGGTGCAGTGTTCATTGACCTCTCCAAGGCCTTTGACACTGTCTGTCACCCCTTCCTACTTGACTCCCTCCACCAACTTGGCTTCTCCCCTGGCCCACTGACTTGGTTGACCAGTTACCTCTCTGCCAGATAACAGTGCGTGAAGGTAAATGGCACCCTGTCCAATACCCTGCCCGTTCGCTCAGGGTTCCCCCAGGGTTCCATCCTGGACCCCATTCTGTTCAACCTATTTTTCAATACCCTCCCCAGCTCCTGCTCTGGCAATATGGTACTCTATGCCAATGATGCGGTTCTCCTTGCCTTCCACCCTCTACAAGACTCCCTGCAGCACACATTCAACCAAGCCAAAAAGTGGCTCCTTGACCACTGGCTAGTCATTAACCTCAAAAAAACCAAATCTATGCTCTTTTCACATCACCAGAATAAGGTCAAAAATTCCCCTGTCTGCATTCTCCCCAGTAATGCTCACCCTCTCGAGCAGGTGTCATCCTACAAGCACCTGGGCATCACCTTCGACTTGGTGCTTACATTCCACACCCACATCAATACCTTGTCCTCAGCCATAAACTCTTGGATTGGCCTTCTCTATCACCACAGAGACTGCTTCCCCCAAACCGCTCTCCGACTGGCCATCAACTCCTCCTTCCTGTCCCTAGTGGACTACAGCCTACCTATCTAAGCTGCGGTCGACAATTCCTCCCCCACCAGAATCCAGACCTTGATAAACAAGGCCTGCAGGCTCCTGACTGGTGCATCCCTCCGCACCCATACTTGCCTGCTCTATTCCACCGCCAACCTGCTCACCTTGGAGGTGCGCCTGCACTATCAAACCTGCTTACTTGCCAAAAAATCCCTGCTAGGACTCTCCCCCCCCAGGGGTCACCACGTTCTTGCAGCTTGCATCCCCATCCGTTGCCACCCGTAGCTCAGTTAAGGCCACCTTTCTGGTGCCCCGTACCAAGACCTCCCTAGCCTAAAGGTCCTTCCACTACGGCGCCCCCACATGGTTCAACTCCCTCCAGCTCTCTGTCACTAAGTCTACCAAAATTTATCCCTTTAAAGTCGCTCTCCATAACCATCTCTTTGGTGCCCGAAGCTGTAGTTGCCCTTAATCAACCTAATGTTGGGGTCCCTCCCCGTTTCTTGCCCATAGCCTTGACAATGTCCGCTGGACTGCTCCCCTTTTCCCCCTCTTTTCCTCACCCCTTCCCCCACCCCACCCTTCCACTTAGATATTTCCTGCACACCAGGTTGTGACTTCTACTATTGTTATACTTTACACGATTGCTATTTACTGCATGTAACTTTATCCCGTAAACCACTGTTATATTGTTTTCTTTTTGTTGTCTGTATTGCACCTGTATGTTACCACTGTTGTATATCGCACTGTAACCATGTCTACTCTCCCTGCAATGAGGTGTCTTTGTAAATGAGTCCCTGACTCAAAGGTTGTAAATCCGACTCTCAAAAATAAATAAATAAATAAATAAAGAATAATAAACCTAGAAACTTGATTTAATAAGGTTCTAACTTTAACAAGTGATCTTTCACAAGCAGTATGATAAAAAATTAGGCCATAATCTGTAGTTGTTAGGAGAAAACTTTGTGCTAACGATACTCTTGTAGATGGGGTAAGTAGGGAATTCACTCAATAAAGAGCTCCGATTCTTTGATGTACAACTTTAACCAAGTTTTGAATGTCCTACCAGTTCAATATCTCACACCTTCTATGTTGCATGGCAAAACTGCGCAATGGGAACAGCATGTGCAAAAACAGCTACAGGGTATACAGTGCCACATGACATGATAGCGTGCAGCAGTAGTGGTAACCCTGTAGCTGTTTCTGGGAGAGGTCTGCTGTAGAGGATAAGAGCTCTGCCGGAAGGGGGTCTGCTAATAATAATAATAATAATAATAATAATGATACATTTATTTAATATAGCGCCTTTCAAATTTCAAGGCGCTGCACAAAATTAAAATGAATAAAACTCAGCAGATTACAATAAATACCATTAAAAACAGAGAAGTCAAGGACTGGCTTTCCACCATAAAAATGTCTTTAATGCCTGCTTAAAGCATCCCACTGTCTTGCACTCCCATAGCTGATGGGGCAGAGAATTCCAGAGGGTAGGGGCTACAAACCCAAAGGCACGGGCCCCAGATGACTAGGCTAACCCTCGGAATCTCCAGCTACCCCTCGTCAGCCGAGCAGAGCTGTTGCAGGGGAGCATAAGGAACCAGGAGCTATTTCAAGTAGTCGGGACCTTGTCCATGTAGGGCTTTGTAGGTTAATAAACCTTCCTTAAAGGTGATCCGCCACTGAACAGGCAGCCAGTGCAGATCGAGCAGCACTGGGGTAATGTGAGATCTTCTAGATACCCCAGTCAACAAACGTGCAGCAGCGTTCTGCACTAGCTGCAAGCGGCGAATATCAACCCCAGAAAGCCCTAAGTAAAGGGAGTTAAAGTAGTCAAGGCATGAGTTCACAAAGGCGTGGACCAAAACGGACAGATCATTAGACAGAACGAGATGCTTGATCCTAGCAATGTTCCTAAGGTGGTAAAAGGCCAGCTTGACGACTGCCGACACCTGATGAAGAAGGGTCAGCGCATCGTCAAGCACCAGTCCCAGGTCACGCACCCGCTCAGAGGTAAGGAGCTGAGCCGCCCCCCCGGACTAAACCAGAGGGGAAATTAGTCCTCAACCCCTCTGTCCTGTGACCCGGGTCCACCACCAAAACCTCTGTCTTTCCTGCGTTCAACTTTAAACCGCTGGAACTCATCCAGTCTTGGATTTCCATGAAGCAGTTATTCAGTACTGAGATAGAACTAACGTGGTCAGGGCAAAAGACAGGTAGAGCTGGGTATCATCAGCATAACAGTGAAACCTCATCCCATACCATCTTACAATGTCTCCGAGGGGCAGCATATACACTGCAAATAACATGGGGGAAAGCACCGAGCCCTGAGGTACCCTGCAAAACAGAGAGAAAGACTTGGAAGAAAATATCCCTGAGATGACTCTCTGAGATCTACCAGTGAGGAAAGATGCAAACCATCCAAGTACTGTCCCGACAGCCCACAGATGAACCTCAGGCACTCGAGCAAAACCCCATGATCCACAGTGTTGAAAGCTGATGACAAATCAAGGAGTACCAAGATAGAACAGTTTCTCCAATCTCTCACCACCAGAAGATCACTGAGCACCCGAACCAGGGCTGTCTCAGTACTATGCCTCTTACAAAAACCTGATTGGAGATGTTCATATAAATTATGGATGGTTAAATGGTTCTCCAGTTGAGCTACCACAACTTTTTCAATAACCTTTCCCACAAAAGGAAGGTTAGAGATTGGTCTATAGTTCACAAGATTCTCCTGGTCTAAGGAAGCTTTCTTCAGGATGGGTGTCACCACTGACTTCTTCAGGGAGCTAGGAAACTCACCCAATTCCAAAGAGCATCGTATAATCTGAGCTAAGACCGAGCCGATAAATATCTCTACAACCCAAAATCAGGGAAGCTGGGCCCGGATCTAAACTACAGCAGGTGGGACACATCCTCTGGACAATCCTCATAGTATCAATGAACTCCAACAGATCAAAGGTACTCCAGGAAACTCCGGGCTCCGTGACCAAGCGCCGACCAACCGCATCCACCATAGAGCGGAACTGATGCAACTCTAACCCAATGTCAGCCTCCTTATTCGCAAAGAATCGAGTGATCTCATCACACTCTATTTGTGACAAAGCTCGACAGAGCTGCAGACAGGTTGAGTTGCACAACCTATCCACAGTTCGAAAGAGTTGAGCCAGTTGATTTCTTGCAATAGCGATTTCTCTGGACAGGAATTCTGCCTTCTTAAAAGAAATCTCTGATTGATAGAGTTTATAATGTTCTAACAAAATAAGATGGTCGGCATCCAAAGCAGACCTGTACCAATGATGCACTAACCTATGTCCTAACCTCGGCAATTCCCTCAGGGACCCATTGAACCATGGGGCTCTAGGGTGAAGCGGAAGGGGGCAAACCCGGACAGGAGCAATCAGATCGAGGGCTGAGGAAATGGCCATATTATAGACCATAACTAACAGCTCAGGATCTGTGTTGGTCTTGCCAAACACCGAGAGGTCAATCACTGCTGCCAGGTCTTCACGACCACATCCCGCAAAGGGCAATAACTGATCATCTCCATAGGGGCCGAGCTACCCGGAGGGGCAGAAAAATTGAACCTAACGGCGCAGTGATCAGACCAACAGGTTCCACCACCAAATCAGAGGCCTCGATCCCCAGGAAGAAGACCAAATCAAGAGAGTGACCCCCATTGTGGGTAGCTGAGAAAACAACCTGTGTGAAGCCCAGTGATGTCATCACCTGGAGGAAGTGTTGCCCAAAAAGTGAAGATTCATCGTCGACCAAGGCATTGAAGTCACCCAGAACCATCAGTCTGGGTGACTCCAATGCCATGTCGGTGGCGAAATCTGCTACCTCCTGCAGGAACAGCTTCTCATGACCTGGTGGACAGTAAATGAGCGCTATCCTGCACCCCACACGAGTGACCACGGTACACTCAAATGTTATGGTCTCCTCAACTGGAACCCCAGATAGACCCAATTTGGTCTTGAAACAGACCACAACCCCACCCCCGCGATCCAATCTCGGGCGGTGTATAACAGAGTACCCGGAGGGAATAGCTGCCTCTAAAATTGGGGCAGCATTCTCATCCAACCAGGTCGCGGAAATGCAAGCCAGATCCACTGTTTCAGCAAGATCTGCAATCAAAGCAGTCTTGTTCCTAATGGATCTGGCATTGCATAACAGTGCCCTGATTGGACAGTGTTGGTGAGCCGTCCCAGCTACTTGCCCTCCCAAAAAGGAGGTGCCCTTGGGTATGGGGATCAGACAAGGATCACCACGTTCCAGGCACCATTTCACCCCAGGGCGTCTTCTGGTCCTAACCACCCCAATGGGAGAGCGCCACTCCTTCAGACTCTGCTGTCTGCGCCCCCTCACCCACCCCTGCCCTCGCCTCCTGCGAGCAATCCCCAGTGCCCAACAGTGCTGTTAGGTATAAGCAGGTAGGGGGAGAATAGTAGAGCTATCAGTGCTGCTGGACAGTGGAGGGGCTGTGGACCGGGGTTCTATTCCTGGTCCCAGATCAAGTCAGTTTATTTTATTTTTTTTCTTGTTTTTTTGCTGCCCGACACCTGACTTTCACCCTCTCCCCAAGTTGCCCCCCCTCAGGAGGTTCTTTTAGCAAGGTGGGTTCGGAGGGGGGAGCACCCAGCAGAAAACAAGGTTTTTCTTGTTTTTTCTTTGGTCACTGTTTTAACAGCAGTTTCATGCTGCACTGTTTTGGCATGCAACAAGATGACCCTGTGCCTAAAGACAGTGCAGGTTTCTGTTCCATTCTTTTTTGTTGATCATAAAACACCATAGTCTTTGTTTTTTTCTCATTTAGCACAAGCTCATGGTAACAAAACCAATTCTGTATGGACAAAAATATCACTAGATAAATCAGATTGTATTTGATCATGAGGATCACCGTGTCATCTGCATACAAAAAATTTGAGAGTGAAAATAAGCTTAAGATAGTGGGTGGGATATTCAGAATGCGCCAGGCAGGGGCGCAAGCCTGGGCGCAGCGCAACTGGGATGTGCCAGGGCATGGTCTGGGTGATATTCAATGGTTCTGCGCCATGGCTCAGCACTATTGAATATGGCACTGTGGACGCCCGAAATACACAGGGTGCAGTGGCACTGCACCAGCGCAAGTGGCAAGTGAGGAGCATGGGGATGTGCCAGCGCAAGTGTGGGTGCACTAGGTGCTAGAACCACGATATTCAGCGCTGGGTATGCAAATGGGGCCATTATGCATGCAAGGTGCAAATGGGGCCATTTACATGTCATTATGGCTCCATTTGCATGCAGGTGCACTGATCCCTGGTGACTTGCACCTGGCGCCCTGCCAGGCTGCAGCCATCAGGGACCAACTCCCCTGCCCCTCAGCGGCAACGCACTGAACCACCTAATTGCGGGCCTTGTAAAAGTAAAATTTCCCTGGTGGTCCAGTGGACCCGCTCCCCAGCCCCATCATGGGCTGTATAACAATAAATACTCCCTGGTGGTCCAGTGGACCTGTTCCCCAGCCCGATCGCGGGCTTAATAAGTGAAATCATTCCCTGGTGGTTCAGTGGACCCACTCCCCAGCCTGATCGTGGGCTTAAATAAATATAAATAATCACTGGTGGTCCAGTGGACCTGCTCCCAAGCCCGATCGCAGGCTTTGTAAGATGTAAACACTCCCTGGTGGTCCAGTGAACCTGCTCCCAAGCCCAATCGCGGGCTGTGTCAAAATAAACACTCCCTGGTGGTCCAGTGGTACCCCCCTCCCAACCCTCCCACTCAGACCCGCCACCCCGCTCCCCCCGTCAGCGGCTGGCGGCAGCTCCCCACCATAAGCCGCCCGTCAGCCCGCCAACTGACAGTAAACAATTCGGCTGTATGCCCATTGGTCCACTGTGTGTGCCAATGGGCATGCAAACTCATACTGTACTACACAGTCCCGAAATCTGAATGAAACCATTCACATTTTGGGACTGTGTAGTACAGTACGGCCTGCATGCCCATTGGCTCACGCAGTGGACCAATAGGCATACAGCCATACTGTACGCTGTCAGTCGGCAGGCTGCCGGGCAGCTTGCGGGGTGAGGAGCTGCCACCCGCCACTGACCGGGGGGGGGAGCGGGGTGGCAGGTCTGAGCGGGTGAGTGGGAAGGGGGGTACTACTGAACCACCAGGGAGTGTTTATTTTTACACAGCCCATGATTGGACTTGGGGCAGGTCCACTGGACCACCAGGGAGTGTTGACGTCTTATAAAACCCGTGATCAGGCTAGGAAGTGGGTCCAGTGGACCACCAGGGAATGTTTTTACTTATTAAGCCCGCAATCAGGGTGGGTAGCAGGTCCACTGGACCACCAGGGAGTGTTTCAATCTACATAAGTCCATGATTGGACAGTACGGTAGGGTCCACTGGACCACCAGGGATTAGTTTTGTTTATTTAAGCCCGCGATCAGGCAGGGGAGTGGGTCCACTGGACCACCAGGGATATGATTATATTACGCCCGCGATAGGGTGATGGGGTAGGGTCCACTGGACCACCAGGGAAAATATATGTATCTGCCCGCGATCGGGTGGGGGGGGCATGACACCCGGCCTGTGTCTGGGGAGGTCGAGTGGCCACCCACAGCAGGTGGCTGCCATGTTGCGCCCAGCAACACAGCGGCTGGCCTGTGGGTTTCCCCTGACTTGTTCCTTTTTTTGGGGTACATCTTTGTTCCCCCCTGTGCGGTGCAAGGCGGGTTTGTGCCTGCATATGCACTGCACATCCTGGGCTGAATATTGGGATGTGCCACATATGCATGGGCACGCCCTCTGCACTTGCGCCGCATACATTACTGGTGCACCCCAGCACATCAGGATTTATGCAGTCCAACATTCCCCTTTGAATATCGTGCCGGGGCGCATCAGTGGGTTGCGCATGGTGCAACACTGTTGCGCCATGCGCAACCCCTTTGAATATCCTGGCCAGTGTGTTTAAAAATAAACTAAAAAGATGAGGTCCCAAAATCGATTCTTGAGGAACACCCATAGTGATTAAGGCAGGGGAAGAGAGGCAACCATTAACCTTGGTACATTGAGTACATTTTGATAAATAGTCTCCACACCAACCAACAACGTCCTGTGACATCCCTGACTGGGCAAGCACAGATTTCAGTAAATCATGATTAACCAAGTCGAAGGTCTTGGCGAGGTCCATGAACAGTGCCACAGCTATGTGCCCTCTAGCCAGATCCCCATGTATAGAGCCCATGAACCCCACCAAGGCTGTCACAGTGCTGTGTACCATTCTAAAATGGTAGATAGATTCATAAGCAGTGGACATGAGGCAACCAAGACTAACATCACTTATCATTATTTCAACAGACTGCTCACTGAGTGCACATACAGAGAATGTGGCATGGGTGAAGCACTGTATTGTAATGCAGCACTTATGATGCATTGGGAAGTGGTCTAAGTGGCAACAGCAACATATTATGGGGGCAAAGGAAGGGAAGGGCACCCTGCTCCTGGTCTTTGAGTGCATGGCCCTTGTGTGGTGCATGGATGAGGGGCTGGTAACTGGTCATGACCTACCTGAATTAAGTAAGTATTCTGAAGGTGATTAGGGCATGGGAATGGGTGCTGAGGTACAACTGTTGTGATGTACTTGATTTATTGTTATTGTTCAGTTGAAGGGCTTCATGGGTTACCCATCACATCAGTGTCTGATGCTGGTCCCCTGGTGGGAAATGTTGGAGTAGGAAGAGGTTTATTCTGCCAAGGGTGCTGGAGTGTGGTGGTCACACCAAAAATACATGAGCAAGGAGGCCACCTGGGGAGTGATGGTCAGTCCTTCATTGTTAAGTATGGTGCAGAAATCTGTGAATAGGAGTCTTCTGGTAGAGTGCCTGCATATGCTAGCGGGCTGACACTGGACTGCTTCGGTTCAGCTGGGAACTGTTCCATCTGGTGCTCCCATACTAGCAAATAGGTGTCAGTGTGACGGAGCTATGTAGTGTTGCTATGGTTAATTAGTCTAGGGAGGCAAAAGATGAGCCTGGCTTTGCATTTACTAGAGCAGACTGAGCCTGAGCATGTTGTGCTGCTGTGTAGTTAATATATTATATATATATATATATATATATATGTTACAGTACATTGTTATCCGTATGTTTCTTATTTGTATACTTTGTAATACAATAATGTATTCTGAAATATAATCATATGAAAATAACATAAAATAGAACTGTATAATAAAATGTATCCTGCAGGGGATGAAGCCACAGCTCTGCTTGCCTGGCACTACACTGCAGCTGTTTCCTTTTTTGGTTGAAACTGAAAGCAAACTATTGCCATTAGTGCTATCACATCTCTGTTACTTGAGGGTCACATCACTACCTTGTCTTTGTAATTCAAGGCTCACAAAGACACAGGGCTGAATTTTCAAGGGCCCTTGAATCCCCGCAGCTATGGGAAAAAGCTGGCAAGAGTGGGTCTCTACTTGTGGAGCTGCAGTTTTTTATGCAGCGACAGTATTCTCAAAGGTGGAGCTGGTTTACGACCTGTTCTATGATTTACTGCAGCTTGCAGCTATTTTTTGGGGTGCAGCTGCATGGAGCTAATATGCCTGAGGGAGCCAGTAATATTCCCTGCAGATGTGTCTGCTGAAAATACAAATCTCTGCAGGTGTAGAGGTTTCATCCCACAGTGGCGGCTATGGCATGGGACTTAGTCCTGGGACTCCTTAAAATCCAGCCCACAGCTTATCAATAAAATGGTGGCTACTGCAATAGATACAACATACAAAAATGCATGATGTGCTGTGTACGTGCCAATAGCATCATCATAGCTGGCTTCAAATATACAAATAAGTATCTGGAATTGTTCAAACAGGAAACATCATGACAAGAGGATACGCCAACGGCGTTCACACAAAATGTAGTGTCACGTGTAAAGCATACAGTGATGCAAAGAACAGCTATAAAACTGAAATGTACAAACAAAATGATAACGTTGACTTAGAAATCATCAAAAACAGTAGTGTCTCAGAGTATGAAAATACAAGTGTATATGTGACACCTTAGGAGATGGGGTTGGGGGGGAGGAGGAGGAGTGGGGATTCTAAAATGAGGCCAGAAGAAAAAATCAGGTAGAAAGAGAAATAAAGACAAACATGAAAGAATGCAAAGTAGAGGACATGTAGAAAAATGATGCCCAAAGTTGATATAAGAGAATGAAACATGGCAAACACCATGACTGAATGAAAGATCCATTCTTTCCAAAGGAAACAGCTGTGTGTGTGTGTGTGGGGGGCTGCCTTCACAACACATAGTGACTGCAGGAATTAAGCAAAAAAAAAAAAAAGGTCAACCCCAATGAGATATGGTAATATGGAACCCTTATTCATAAAAACAGGCAGCAGTGGCAAAGATTGCTAACAGGAGCAGAAAGCCACACCAAAACAGGACAACTCCACCTACTGACTAAACAAGAGAATTGCACTATTTTTTCATAATGTAATCCTACCCATTACAACAAGCATTTGTCAGTGTCGAATGTTGATTGCTTTGCTCTGTTGAGCTCACTCACTCCCCCTCTCTCACTCGCTCATTCTGTTTCTCCTGGCGCTGCAGGCTGCCCTTTTGTACTGGGCTCCTGCCTGCATTGGCACCTTTGTCTGCCCACAAAGAAATCCATGGCTGTCCTGACAGAGCTCTGTTGAGGTCTCTCACTCCCCCTCTCTCACACGCTCATTCTGTTTCTCCTGGCACTGCAGGCTGCCCTTTTGTACTGGGCTCCTGCCTCTGTTGGTGCCTTTTTCTGCCCACAAAGAAATCTGTAGCAGTCCCGACAGAGCTCTTTTGAGCTCGCTCACTCCCCCTCTGTAACTCACTTGTTCCGTTTCTGCCGGCTCTGCAGGCTGCCCTTTTGTACTGGGCTCCTGTTGCGTTGCTGTCATTTTCTGCTCACAAAGAAATCCACAGCAGTCACGATAGAGCTCTGTTGAGCTCGCTCACTCCCCCTCTCCCACTCGCTCATTCTGTTTTTCCCGCAGCTGCAGGCTGCCCTTTTGTACTGGGCCCCTGCCTGCATTGCTGCCTTTTTCTGCCCACAAAGAAATCTGCAGCAGTCCCAACAGAGCTCCGTTGAGCTCACTCACTCCCCCTCCCTCAACCGCTCGTTCAGTTTCTCCTGGTGCTACAGGCTGCCCTTTTGTACTGGGCTCCTGCCTGCATTGGCACTTTTTTCTGCCCATAAAGAAATCTGCAGCAGTCCTGACACAGCTCAGTTGAGCTCAGTCACTCCCCCTCTCTCACTCGCTCGATCCTAATCTGTCCCAAACACTGATTCCCGAAGTGACTGCGGTATTCTGCACCGGAAACACGAAAACACATTTTGGTCAGGATGTGAAAAATGACAGCTGTACTGTTCATAAGGAGGTATGAAAAATGCCAGTGTTGAAAATCTGGCGTGAAAATATTACTAATTTGTGAAGTTACAAGGGTGCATGGAAACTGCACAACGCACGCTCATAACACAGTCATTTTATGGAGTTCCATCATAACATTTTCAACATAAGCATTTTAGGACCTCTGATCCGGAACAGTGTCATTGTGATTTTCGTAATGCATCCCAAATACTGATTTCCTACAGCACCTGCGCTATTCTGCACCGGAAGTGCGAAAACACATTTTGGCCAGGATGTGAAAAATGGCAGCTGCACTGTTCATAAGAAGGTGCAGAAAAATTGCAATGTTGAAAATCTGGAGTGAAAATATTGCAAAGTTGCTAAGTTACGAGCATGCATGGAACCTGTGCGACGCACACTCGTAACACATTCATTTTATGGACTTTCATCACAAAATTTTCAACATAGGCATTTTAGGACCTCTGCTCATGAACAGTGTCACTGTCATTTTCTTAATGTGTTCTGAACACTGATTTCCCATAGCAACCGCGCTATTCTGTGCCGGAACTGCGAAAACACATTCTGGCCAGGATGTGAAAATGACAGCTATTCTGTTCATACAGAGGGCCAAAAAGATGGCAATGTTGAAAATCTGGAGTGAAAATATTGCAAATTGGTGAAGTTACGAGCGTGCGTGGAAACTGCGCAACACACACTCATAACACAGTTATTTTATGGACTTTGTCACCAAATTTTCAACATAGGCATTTTAGGACCTCTGCTAATGGACAGTGTCACTGTGATTTTCATAATGTGTCCCAAACACTGATTTCCCACAGCAACCTTGCTATTCTACGCTGGAAGTGCGAAAACACATTTTGGCCAGGATGTGGAAAATGACAGCTATACTGTTCATAAGGAGGTGCAGGAAAATGGCAATGTTGAAAATCTGGAGTGAAAATATTAGAAATTTGTGAAGATACGAGTGTGGGTAGCAACTGCACAATGCACGCTCATAAAACAGTCATTTCTTGGATTTTTTCCACCAAATGTGCAACATAGACTTTTTGAGAGTCCACCTCATGAACACTGGCACTGTCATTTCATTAATCGGTCCCGAAAGAAGATTCCACGCAGTGACTGCGAAATCACCTTTCGGGGCTGAATAACTCCATGACAGTGGCTAAATTCATAAGGAGGGTTCCAAAAACCCCGTGTTGAAAACGTGGTGGCAAAATTCCAAAAAATGCCTGAGATATGCATCAAAGTTGAAAAAAACCTATTTATGCCATTATACAGCTTACCGGCATTTCCTCAGTTCATGGTCGGCTTTGAAGGGTGCAGATGTGTTCCTGGTCCACTGAAGATCATCGCGCTGGGCTCCGGAGGTACGTATGTGGTGAAGGGGGGTGTGGGGAGGTGGGGTGTGCAGAGGGTGGGTGCAGGTTGAGGAGGGGCCACCAGACTTGATGAGGGACCATTTTTTGCTTTACAGGTAAAAAAAAACAAAAAAATTGCAGGACTTTTTTTTAACAGGGACATTATAGGACATTTGGCGCACTGGTGTGGGCTCCCAGTGTGCCAACCCTATTGTTGTGTGGAAGTTGCTAGCCAATGGGGGACTGGGCACCCGCTTGGCATATGGGGGGGCAACAGCCGAGGGGATTGGGCACCCCTCGGCACACACCTATGTTTCGGCCGTGAGGGGGACATGATGCCAATGTAAGGTGGGCTCCCCATCAGAAAATTAAACTAGAAGGGGGGATTATGCTGACAGGGAGTGGGTTCCCCCGTCAGTGACCTGAACATGTGCAGGAGACTGAAGTCGATGGGGATTGGAGCCCATATCGGCAAACAACCACTGTTGTGGGGGGGCACATGCTGCTGAGGGGGATTGGGCACCCCTCAGCACTGGGGGCTCACTAATATTGTTTGTGAACACAGCAGCAAGCCCCCACCATGTTCACAAACAATGTCACAGTAGCCAGGTTCCACCCAGCAATGACAGGTCGCTCCCTCATTGCAGCGGAATGGCTTACACTGCAATGATAAGGCGGCCCTTGATTGCAATGGCTGAAACCTTACAAGGTTGTGGCACACTGGCTGAACTAGTGCCAGCAGCAGCATGCCACCCCATTGGGAAAGGCGGGTCAAGCCTCCAAAGGCTGTGGGGGCATTGGACACAACAGTGCCGCGCCACCACAACCTGCTTCTGCAGCAAGCTGCTGCAATATGTTTTTTGCGCATGCACGCAATCAACATAAAAAATGACAAAAAAAATCTACTTTTAATGTTTTTTTATCTTTTCGTTTCTTTATTTTACAATTAAGCCATTTTATAATAGGAATAATGCACTCCAGGGTGTGTGTCATGCTGGGATAACGTAACTTCTGGGATGATTAGTCGCACTCGGCCTGCGGCCTCATGCCTAATCACCCCAGGTGTGATATTATCCCAGCACAACACACACCTTGTCGTGCATTATTCCTTTAATACACAAGGTAAACTTGTAAGTTATAATTGTTATTATTTTATTTATTTATTTATGACAAGTTCAGATAACACCTTTGAGCAAACAATGCTCTTTTACAAAGGTTCCACATCTTGGACAATAGACAAGAATAGACAAGAACAGGCAGGTAGATAACAGTTAATACAATTACAGTACATGAGCTGCCAGTGGCTTTTTGAAGATAAGATAAAAGAATTAGTAACAAGTAAAACATTACAGAATGCATGAGCTGCCAAAGGCTTATTAATATTAATATTGAAAATTCACTGATTGGAATGAACAAGAGCACTCTCCAAATTATCTTAAAAATACAAATGAACTTTTTATTTGATTTTACACATCAAGCTTTATCTTCCAGACGTACTCTACATTTTCCTACATTTTGGGATCAAATTCCCTTCATCAGGGAGTCTGATTTTTAAATTCAAAAACTTTTTCTTGTTACTTAATTCACCATACTATTTTCATTTCATCAAATAGCATGGCTAGCTTCCCTCTGGTGAGTTAGTGACCCTTTTGTTTTTTTGCTTACTCACGGCATAAATTTGGAGTGACCAAGAGACAAGAAATTTCATAAGCCTGAAAAGCTAGGATTGGTTAAGATATTTTGAAAAAAGCAAAAGAGTCACTACCACACCAGAGGGAAGCCAGCCATGCTATTTAATGAAATGGAAATAGTATGGTGAATTAAGTAACAAGAAAAAGTGTTTAAATTTAAAAAACGGACTCCCTGATGAAGGGATTTTGATCCTGAAACATAGGAAAATCTTCATCTGGAAGATAAAGCTTGATGTGTAAAATCAAATAAAAAGTTAATTTGTATTTTTAAGATAATTTGGTGAGTGGGTCTTGTCGTCGAGGCACAGGTCAGGAAGCATAGGGAAAACCAGGAGCAGTCGTAGAATTCAACAAAACTGTTTATTTGTAGTAGCAGTAACAGAAAAAAATTAACTTGTTCAGAGTAACTATGCACAGAATAAAATAAAAACTTTCTTCAGTCTCTGTGTCCCTTATTCTTAAAAACTCTTGAAATTCCAGCTCAGCTCTCTTGTAAATCCTTTCCAACCCCCCAATCTTAGCAAACATCCTATCCTAGTAACTTTCAGGAGCTGCTAGAACACATTGTTCCTGAGCTGAGAGGCTCCTTCTGCAGCTTCTGCAAAAGGCTCAACATTTGCACTCAAGTAACCTCTAGAGTTTATGCAGTCATTTCAAAATATAAATATATACATTTTAGCAGTAACACTATATATTTTCTAAACAATAGGGATTTCCCAATATCAGTTACATTTTCATACATTGATTTGCAAATATTTTTATATTAGCAGAGCTAGATATGCAAGGAAGGAAAAAAGGACAGCAAGAGAGGACTGAGAGACAGTGAGAGGCAAAGAATTGCAAGACTGTTCAGGTTGATCAAGTCCGAGGTCTCACAGGATATTTGGTTGTGCAACCAGACAGAGAAGAGACAGAAAAGGAAAGATACTTGCATTTAAACACATTTTCCATAACAAACGGGACAGGGTCCTATTCTACCCTACCACATACACCCCCCTCCTTAAGAGGGAACTTGTTTTATTAAACATGTTTCCCCAAAACTTTTTAATCTGCAATAAAATTTGCTGCTTTCAAACATTAAGAACATGTGTATCCATTATTTTTTTATAACAGTACAGCAAAAAGTACAGTTCAGACCCATACGCTACTTTTTTTTCAACCTTCAGAACCCTTAATTCCTGAGCCATATCTTGACAGAAAATCAGCATTACTGTTCTCTTTACCAGATTTGTGAATCAACGTGAATTTAAATGGCTGTAGTGCCAGATACCACCTTGTGATTCTAGAATTTTTATCTTTCATCTAGTTAAGACAACAGAGAGGATTGTTATCAGTTACAAGAACAAAGTCAGTTCTAGTAAATAAAATTTGAGGGACTCCAAGGACCACTTTGCTGCTAAACACTCCTTTTCAATGGTGGAGTACCTTTTCTCTCTGTCATGCAACTTCCTACTTATGTACAGAACAGGATGTTCTGTCCTATGTACATTTTGACTTAAGACTGTACCTAGGCCTACCTCGGATACATCTGTTTGTAGCAAAAATGGTTTCTCAGAGTCTGGGCTTCTTAAAACAGGTGCTGAACTTAATGCGGCCTTTATAGCTTGAAAAGCTTCATCACACTATGGGGTCCATTTCACATTATTTGGGTACTGTTTTTTCATTAGTTCAGTGAGGGGAGTAGCTAATTCAGCAAAGTTGGAAACAAAGCTCCCATAATAACTAGCCAACCCTAAAAATGACCTGACATGTTTCTTTGTTTTAGGTACAGGGCTGTTAGCTACAGCTTCTATTTTAGAAACCTCTGGCTTATCTTCTCTATTTCCCAACACATAACCCAAATATTTGGTTTCCTACATGCCCAATGCACATTTTGGTAGGATTAATAGTCAAACCTACATTTTTGATAGCTCGGATAACTGCTCATAAGTGTTCCAAGTGTTTTTTCCAGTCTTGACTGTACACTACAACATCATCCAGATACACAGCACAATAAGCAGTGTGAGGGGATAAAATAACATCCATGTACTATTGGAATGTAGCTGGTGCACCATGTAAACCAAAGGGCACAGTGGTGAACTGATAGAATCCTATAGGGGTGGCAAATGCAGTTTTGTCTCTGGATTCTTTAGCTAAAGGTATTTGCCAGTAACCCTTGGTGAGATTGAGGGTTCTGATATACTTTGCACTCCCCAGTCTGTCAACCAAATCATCTATTCTGGGCATAGGATAACTGTCAAATTCTGACACTTGATTAAGTTTCCTGAAATCAAGGCAGATTCTAACACCCCCTTCTTTTTTGTTTACAATTACCATGGGAGATGACCAAGCACTCCTCGACTTCCCTATGATACCCAATTCTTTCATTTTTTGTATTTCCTTAACCACATCAGCTCTTAACTGCTCTGGCAACCTGCATGGCTTTTGTCCAATAGGATGAGCATTCCTTGTCACTGTTGCATGCTGAACCCCTTTTGCTCAGCCTGGTACTGTGATAAATGTACTGTTAAATGTCTTGAGCACATTATAAATGTCTGCAGTTTGTTCTCAGGTTAAGAAAACATTCTCCTTTATAGCACCAGCATTTACAGTTTTGTTCCAGTCTATCATAAGCTACATCAATATCTTTCTTATCAGTTTCTGGTAAAACTAGCAAGGCAGCTTTTGACATTTTTCAACCCACTTCTTGATTAGGTTAGCATGGAACAGTATATCTTAAAATGATTTGTCTTGTCAGTGGTCTCAGTCTCATAGTTAACAATGTCAGTATGTCTAAGAACCTTATATGGCCCTTGCCACTTCATTAACAGTTTATTTTCTGTTGTGGGCAACAGTAGCAAAACCTTTTCACCTGGCTCGAAAACTTTTTCTTTTACCCCATGGTCATAATATACTTTTTTGCTGGTTTTGGGCCTCTTCCTTATTACTATGGGCAATTTCAACATATTTTGCCAGCTTCTTTCTTAGGGAACACATATAAGAAGATACAGATTGTTTCTGAGTGGGGTTATCTTCTCATGTTTCTTTTATCACATCTAGTGGCCCTCTTGGTTGCCTACCATACAGTATTTCAAATGGTAAAAACTCTGTTGATGCCTGTGACACTTCTCTGTATGCAAAAAGTAGGTAAGGCAAGTATTGGTCCCAGTCTTTCCCTTCCACTTTTACAAACTTTTTTACAATGCGTTTTAGGGTTTGGTTAAAATGCTCAACAAGACTGTCTGTCTGAGGATGATAGGGGGAGGTTCTTATGGTAGTGATACCTAGCAGTCTGTACAGCTCTTTAAACAATGCAGCACCAAAATTACTACCCTGATCAGTAATAATTTCTTTAGGTATGCCCACTCTGCTGAAAATTTTGGCAAGCTCTGCTGCAGTTTTGGGGCTGTAACAGTACGCATTGGAACTGCTTCTGGGTATCTAGTAGCAAAGTTGCATACTACCAGGATAAATCTATTATCCTTTTTACTTTTGTCTAAAGGACCAACCATGTCCATTGCAAGTCTCTCAAAGGTGTAACTGGGTAATAAAATTACCTTTCTCAGGTTCTTGTTGGAACTACACAAAAGTGAAGAAATGACAGACAAGTGGTGTCCAGCACATAAAGTGATTTATTTCTGGTATATAAAGCAAGTTTACAACCAAAACAGTGTGGTCTTGTATATCCTGAAGGACACTTGCGGTTACATACATAATTGTAGTTGTGCACCAGTAATAAAGATGGCAAAAATGCCTAACTAATCATTATGCAATAGTATAAATAGAAGCATCTTCCATGTGTTACAATTAGAATAATAGAAAAATCATTATGATTCTCAGTAAAAATACAGTAGAACTCAGATCCTGACACTTATACTTGTACGGTAAGTGATTGTGCCTACATATACCTATAAGTACTGCTGTCTGTGAGGTAGGGGGTCAATCGGGGTGCTGGTCCATGGATAACATTCCTCCCCTTGTTGCCTCAGAAGGGGCAACAATCCCAGAACTCAAGTTGTTTTGATGTTGTTTGAAGGTACATCGCAGGCAGCACAGAATAAATATCAGAAATATAATCAAAAATTCTTGAATCATAACAAAAACTTTGAAAGTGAGTTCTACCTACATATTGCCTATGGCAAGGCTCAAATCACCATCATGCATAAGATCATTGAGCGCATTAGAAGCTTTAGCTATATTATTACTAATATAAATCAAATGAGCATCTTTCCTGGCTAAAAGAGACTGCAGAGAGAATGTCAAGGGATCAATGTGCACATTAAAGATAGGCAAATATTGAGACAGGGCAAGCAAGTATTGGGGATCAATATCAAAAATGTCTGGCTCAGGGAGAGAAACAGGCATGATTGCAGTGTGACCAGTAACTGTTTTCTGCTGTTGAGTAAAACAAAAGTTAGGTTTGGTAACTTGACAGGTCTTGGTCCCATAGGAGAATGTGGTATAATTCATAACTATGCAACATTGTCCATCAGATGTATAAGTGACTCTGACAGAGTTTACTCAGCATCGATGTAGACATACTGGTCATGAGAATGTTTGATTGGTGAGTTGTGTAGTGAAGTGATGTACCTCTTCAAGGTAGCTTCGAGATGGTGCTGTTTCGGCATCTTGCATTGAAGATGCAGCAGGAAGGATGTCATCATCTGGATCAACATCAGTAAAATTGGATGGCAGATCTTCACCCATCATCAGTGACCAGTCAAGGTGTTCAGGCGCATAGCCACATACTGGTTTGACAATGTCAAAAACATCACATCGGCACAATAAGTAATATCCTTTCTTGACGCAACAGTTCATATGCGGGGCAACCCAAGCCTGGAGGACTGGATGATAAACAAGCATCGAAGGTAATTCAGTTATTTCATGAAAAACGTCATTTTCAAGATGACCTGTGGAATGAATTATAGCTAATTTGTCAAAGACAGATGTAGCTGGATCAAAATGTAGTAAAGACACAGTAAAGATAATAAACATGTTTTCCTTAATGGAGTAAGATTTAGTGAAATAACAAGGTGCTTGGTTAGGAAACCTAGAAACATAACCAATATTTCTAACAGTGGCCTTGGAAATATTTAGAGTAGTCTTTAAATACATAGTGATGCAACCTGTAGATTTGCAATGTGGGCAATACCATTTACCCAATTGGAGACCATGTATCAAATCTGGAATTTTGCCTGATTCCAAGTCCCCGAAGAGAGAGTTAACAGTAGATATAACATAAGAACCATAAGTAGAACATAAAATTTCATGCCCAATATATTGCTTGTCCGCTGCACAGTTATTCTGAAAAATAAGTTTATGTTTGGTATCATTGAATCCATAAGCAATCTCCTGCATGTTGTACACAGTATAACGTTCTTCATTATTGAGAGAATTTACACCTTGTAAAATAGGGGGCATTACATCATTGTTGATAGTTTGTTGAAATTTAAGGGTTTGAGCCTTAATAGAAGCAATGTCTGCTCTATTCCAGATGGGCAATCCTGAGCCAAAGAGGCCAGTAATGGTGCCGGCTGCTTCAGTTATGCCAGAAACAGAACTGGCCACACCAGCTATGTCAGTTGCATCCCGCTTGGTGCGTATATGTGATTTTAGTTTAACACAGTCTTTAGGGGCAGGTCTAAAAATGCCAACATGATCAGTAGTGTGAGGTCCACCTATAGGGTCATTTGTGCATGTTTGATAAGCAGCGACAAGATCAGTAAGCATCATACTATAAAATTTGGAGGTGTTGGTTATAGAACAAAAAACAAATTCAGCCATGCTCCAATGTGTAAGATTGAAAATAATAGGGACATGCATAAACTGTTCATTATTAATTAGTGCTGCAGTTAGTGATGTGGCTGTCAATTCACTGGGAGGGCCATCCTCTTGAGGAGGGCAAGCAGTCAAGTCTTCTTGACTGGGTGGGACTACAGAAAGATAAAGAGCTTCAGAAGCTTAATAGTTTTGAAGACAGAAATCATGTGCCTCCACTGGAGACAGACAGTCACAATAGGAAGGATCTATGACAGCAGTTACAGTAGATTGCACTGACCAATATGTCTGGAAGTGGTCTGTCTGATAGAAAGCGTACCATTTTTAGAAATGTTAGTATTAGGCCAGCCATGGAATGTACCTTTGGACAGGTGAGCTACAGGGATTGTGTAGCCCATAGCATCAGTTTGCAATTGTATGGAGAGCAAAGATTTATCTAGGGCAACCACTAACATAGAAACATAGAAACATAGAATTTGACAGCAGATAAGGACCACTTGGCCCACCTAGTCTGTCCATTTCCCTACCTAACGGATACGCTGCAGATCCTAGTTAACCAACAGCCTACTTCCTCCCACCCCCCACTAGAATTGCCTTATGTCTGTCCCATGCATTCTTTAATTCTCCCATTGTTTTTGACTCTATGACCTCCTCAGGAAGGCTGTTCCATGTATCCACAACACTCTCTGCAAAGAAATGCTTCCTCACATTACCTCTGAGCTGTCCCCCTCTATCTTCAAATTGTGCCCCCTTGTTTTTGCACATCTCTTTTTCTGAAAGATGCTACCCTCTTGGACTTTGTTGATTCCCTTGAGGTATTTGAAAGCTTCTATCATGTCCCCCCTCTCCCTCCTTTCCTCAAGGCTATACATCTTTAGTTCCTTTAATCTTTCTTCATATGTCTTCTGATGCAGACCCGGCATCATTTTGGTTGCCCTCCTCTGGACAGCCTCCACCCTGTCTATGTCTTTACGGAGATGGGGTCTTCAGAACTGTAGACAGTACTCCAGATGTGGTCTTACCAACTGTCTGTACAGAGGGCCAACAACTTCCTGTTTTCTACTGGTGATGCCTCTCCCTATGCATCCCAGTATCCCCCCAGCCCTTCTTACTACCTTCTCACATTGCTGGCCCACCTTTAGGTCATCTGATATGACTACCCTAGGTCCCTTTCCATTTTTGTTGTTGTCAATATCTCACCCCCCATTGTGTACTCTTCTGCTGGGTTTTTGTTTCCCAGGTGCATTACTTTGCACTTTTTTGCATTGAATCTAAGCTGCCATACATTTGACCATTCCTCAAACCGTGCCAAGTCCCTTTTCATCCTTTCCACCCCACCTCGTGTATCAACCCTGTTGCATATCTTTGTGTCAGCAAATGGGAAGCATTCAAGAAAGGCATCTGAGCCCGGTATTACTTTAATCTTTTTGTTGGGAACATTAATCCATACACCAGTAGGGGCTGAATGTTCAAGTTTATCAAGGAAGTGTTGCAAGCATTCCTTGTGTGTCAGTGGGGCTGAATATGGGGGTGCAGACATAGTCACAGTCAGTTGTCCCACCAGCAGGAGAAAGGGGTGCAAGATAGCCATCTTGTTGATACCTGTAAGAAAATAAAATGGATTAGTTAAGTGTGGGTACTATTCTGCTCAAAGAGGTTAGGAAAAGTAAATTTTGTCACGTTTATACAATTTAAGTTGGTTAACATGGGACCACTTGTCAGCGGTCTTTTTCTGCTGTTGTACTCTGACCTGATACACAGCAGGACTGAGATTGTTAACAATGGGATAGTGACCTTCCCATTTGCTGGCAGAAGAATGAGTTGGTTGTCTGTATTGGAGAAGCATAACTTGGTCTCCAACTTGCCAGTCGACATCTTTGACATGCTTGTCAAAATGAGCTTTAGCTTGTTGTTGAGCTTTGCCCATTTGCTTGGCAGTGAACAGGTGTGTTTTCATGATGTCTCCATGAAGCTTTTCTACATACTTGTCTACAGATACTCTATCTGCAGTGGGGGTGTGGAGATCAATCAACATGTGTTCAGGTAGTCTCATAGCTCTACCAGTCATAACCTCATAGGGTCTGCACTGAGTAGTAGCTGCAGGGGTACCCCTAATTGTCATTAGTAGCAGGGGCAAGAGGGAATCCCAATCCTTGGGATCGTCATCAGCGAATTTGCATAACATCTGTTTTATGCATCTGTTAGCTCTTTCCACCTGGCCTGAGGATTGAAGGTGGTAAGGAATGTGAAGTTTTTGATCAACTCCAAGAAGTAGGAGTGTCTGTTGCATTAGCTCAGCTGTAAAGCTAGAGTTCTGGTCTGAGTCTACTTTGAAAAGCACACCCCACCTGAAGAACGATTGAATAAAAGAATTACCATATGTGTTTATAGGGAAGTCTTTATCAAAATAACAACCAGAATTGACCTATTCCCATTCAGAGGGAATTTTTATGGTACAAAGGGAAGCCAAGCCATTGATAAAGTAGGTATTCTAGGGTCCCACATTTTGTTCAATGGAAGTTGTGTATAGTTTCATCAGACATTTAAATAACCATAATGTTAGGATATTATAAAGCATTTTCTGTTAGTGGGGTATGTTTCCTTGAATAAGAGCCAGAAATGCTTCTCTCAGATTAGGTTGGCTAAGCTTTGCACACATGTCTCGAGGTTATCTAAGATCATTATGTATGTGATGTTAGTCTCAATTTTTTGAATGAAAATATATCGATGTCAATATATTTAGAAACTGTCTTTTACATTTGGTAGTTATTTAAAACGCATTATAACTGTAATGAATGTGTAAATAATAGGTAGCATCTTTTGATAAATTGCATTAAGTATTGTTGGTGTGTGTTATTAGAAAAAGGAAAATAGATGTTTTCAATAGTTATTAAAGGAATGTTTTATTTTTATAAGTACTGTGTATAAACTTTTTAGGAATTCTATTAATTAAAAAACTGTGTGAGATTGAATACTAGAGGAGCTCTTTATGAAGTGAGAGGTGCCACACATGAGAAATATTTTTAAAGTATACCGGATTGTATAAATTGCATCATGGACAGCATTACTGATTTGTATATTTGTATATTTAATAGGATATTAAGAGTCATCTCCCGATGAAGCCTAGATGGTGTAGGTGAAATGTCAAGCAGTGGGTCATAAAGAAATATGAATAAAGTTTATTTTGGAGAAAAATTACAGTCCTGTACGTTATTCCATTGTGCCCCCAGCAGACTCTTTTTTTGTAGAGACTTTTTACAGAACAATTGATCTACCAGGATTTTGGCAGTTGTCTTCTGTGTGTTGTTCTTCATGGGAAATGAATCTACCCACTTGGAGAACAAATCTGTAGCAACACGTGCATACTTATTGTTTCTACTGGAGTTAGTGAGAGGACCAATGAAATCTATCTGCATCATATTCCATGGTCCAGATTGTCTTTGGGCAGCAATTTGTAATTTCTTTTTACTGAAATTGGGTTATTTTGAGCACACACTATGCAGTTGTCTACATAATGTTCTACATCTTTGGCCATACCAGGCCACCAGACTGTCTTGAGTCTCAGGAGGGTATTTTCTGTCCCCTGGTGTCCACCAGTGGGTGTGTCATGAAATATATAAATACATTTGTTTCACAGAGATTGTGGTGCAACCCACAATTTGTCACCTGTATATCTTATTTGTGATACCAGATGAGCTTCTGATCACTAGACAATTGTATATTGTCTGAGTGCCTCTTGTATGGACTGCCAACCAGCAGTGGCTGTTCAGTTCCTTTATCTAGGAATTTGATACATCTCTGATCTCTGGATCTGCTTTTTGTGTAGCAGAGAGGTCCAGCAGAGGTTATGGTACTGGTTTCTTGCTGGCAGCAATGATTGATGTCACAATAGCTGCTATACATTGTGGGTAAGTCATTGTCCATGACTTCCCCCTCAAGCACCTGCTTTGGCAAGCAAGTCTGCTCATTCATTGAATTCATGATAAGGGTTAGATTTGCAGTGAACCTTTACCTTCTGAATATACAACTTGTGAGAGAACATTTGTGTCAGGGTGTGTATATACACAAACAGTTGCCTATATTTGATAAGAATGCCATCAGATGAGGTAAAATTGTTCTTTTGCCAGAATGGAAATAACTCAGTAAGTGATGAACACACCCAATTAGAGTTAATGAAGATGATGGCATCCTTGTCACCATGTGGCATGATCTCCAATGCACAGGCCACAGCCACCAGTTCAGTGTACTGTGAAGAGATAACAGCTCATTTCCTAGCAATGCATCTGAAATCACCCTCATGATCCCTAATGAGCACTCCAAGCCCTGCTACCTGCTCTCCATCTGCATGGGAGGCAGAGCCATCTGCAAAGATGAGAAACATGGTGTTATCTTCCAGGACCTCAGGTGTGGCTGGTAAGAATGTCCCTGGGTCAGGTAGGTCAGGTGGTTGGAGGGCACAATCATGAGGTGTGCCTGTGTAGAGCAGGCCATGGGCCAAAATTGAAGGCATTTTAGCAGGTAGTACTTTAATGTCCCTATCCTGCAATAGCAGAGAGCAATGGGTCAGTCTTGTGTTAGAGACTGATCCATCCTTCACTTTGTATGAAAGTAAAAAGTTAGTTGGGGTATGGCAGGTAAACAAAATGATGGGAGCATACCCAATGATGTAGAGGAAGTGTCTGACAGCCCAGAAGGTTGCCAAGAGTGTCCTTTCACAAAGACTGTATTTTCTGTCTACTAAGGATAGCATCTGAGATACATAAGCAATGGGCCTGTAATACCCATTGTACTTTTGTGCCAGTACTGCAGATATGACCACATCAAAGGTGGCAGTTTCCAAGTGGAAAGGTAATCTTGGATTAGGTCTGACCAGTGCTGGAGCTGATGCTAAGGCTTGTTTAAGCTGTGTCACAGCTTCAATGTGTGTGGGCCCCCATGTCCATGGGACATCCTTTTTCAGAACATAGAGGGGAGTGGCCTGCAAGGCAAAGTCAGGAATAAAATCCCTGGAGTAGTTTACCATTCCCAAGAAGCATCTAAGTGTTGCAGCGCTAGTGAAAAGTGGCAGATCTTGCAAGCCCTGAATCTTTTTGACAGCTGGGCTTCTCCCTTGGTCCATGATGCATAGGCCAAGGAAAATGACCTCTTTCTCACACAGTTTTGCTTTAGAGGGTTTGCACTTGATACCTGCTCTCCTGAGGAGAGTCAGTAGTTCATCTAGGAGGATCAAATGTTCTTCTTTGGTGGAGGTTGCTAAGAACAAGTCATCCCCATACTGCAGGAGACACTGGGGTGTGGAAAACCCCTGTAGGGTGTCAATCATGTGTCAATGGAAGAGGGAAGGGCTGTTATGGAAGCCCTGGGGCTGACAGGTTCATGTATACTGGTGCCCCTCAAAGGTGAAGGCAAATTTGTATTGGCTTTTCTGTGCTAATGGGAGTGACCAAAACCCATCAGAGATGTCAAGAGCTGAGAAACAGCCAGCTCACTGGTGCAGCAGTTGGATTTCCACTTGCGGTGCCAGTGACCTGGGTTCGGGAACGGACTTGGGTAGCTGGAGAGCTGGCCAGGGGAGAAGGATGAAGCATCCCAGGGACTGCTTGCCTTCTCTGGGTGGAGGTTAGGGACACCACCCAGTGCTCAACAGACCCCTGGTGGAGGCCGGCGTACCACAGTGACCGGCTCTCAGCAGCATTTCAGAGGTGGGGTGGATGCAGGTCATCATTGCACATCCCCGCCTCCTGCGCAACAAAGCAAGGGGGAGAAAAAAAATCCACTCCTGCACCCGCTGGCACAATGAAGCCCACTCTGGCTGCACTAGGTGCTCAGGCTGACTCCCGCCTCTCCCAAGTTCATGGCACCCTTGGTCAAGGCGCCATGATGGGGAAAAGCCAGGGGGTTCAAGAGAGGACGGCTAGAATGTGAGCAGCCACAGCCAGAGTCCGTGACTGGTCTGATGGTTTCGGTGCAGGAATGCAGGGGTTAAAAAAGTGTAATTAGAAAAAAAAAGAGCTGAGAACCACTTTTTATCAGGTGTCAGCAGCTTGAGCACATCAGTGGCTGATGCCATGGTTGGGGCACAGGTGGGGGTAAATTGGTTAAGTTTTAAGTAGTCTTTTGTAGGTCTCCAAGCTCCATTTAGCTTTTTCACAGGTCAAATGGGTGAATTCACAGTGGAGTGGAAACACAAGTCCTAATCACTCCTTGTTGCAGCAGTGATTGGATGGTCTCCCTCAATGAAGGTAAGGCTTTAACACGAAACGGGTATTGCTTCTGCCTCACAGGATTGGGTCCTGGGATCTCAATGGTGGTGTGCATCCTACCACAATCATGCTTGTTGGTAGCAAAGATATCAATACGTTGCTGTAGCAAGGGTTCAAGTTCAGGAAACAAATCATGACTTGAAAACAGAGCCATGATGTCATACTCCTTGTTGTTATGGGAGTTGGCTACTACCACATGGGAGTCTGGTATGGTGGCAGCATGACATTATCCTTTGATCTGTAGCAATAACCTATTAGCTAGGTCCACCACACAGCCATGCTGTGCAAGAAAATCAATTCCCAGTATGCTGGGGTGATGATGTAATACCATGAGGTCAAAGACAAAATCAGTCTTAAGGTGGTCTACCTGCACAGGGAGAGACACAGATTGATAAGTTTGTAGTTGGGTAGCATCTACCCTTGTGCACTGGTCTTCCAGCCAGTAGACCAGGCAGACGTGGCTGGGTTCTCATCATGGAGAACAGACATAGCTGTTCCTGTATCCAGAAGCATATCCAGTTGACGGCCCCTGACCATGGCCCTCACACAGGGCCGTCCATTTGTGTCGACAAGCAGGTGACTCACAATCAAGAATGGGGCCTGTAATTGTCAATCAGTGCCACTCCCTGCTTCTTCTTCATCTTCTCGTTTCTGTGACCTGAGGCCTAGGGTAGGTGGTTGGGCCTCCCTATTGCATTTTACAGGACACAAGTACTGTGCCTCTGATGTCAGGGCCGCAATCTTGAACTGTCCAATTGGTGGTTCCTGAATCACCACATCGGCCTGGTCAGTGCTCAATGCTGTGAAAGGTTTTTTTCCTCTGCTGCTTGATTGTTCAGTAGCTGAAGGCCAGAAAGGGTTGGTGCTGTTACTAGCCGGTGCCAAGGCCACCATGGAATGTGTGGATGTGGCCTCCTTTGCAGCACGGGCCTCTTCCAGCTGTTTATGGACAGTCTCATTCTCATCCTTTAGGTCTCGATAGCTAGGCCCATTATGGTACTTGCTATCGGAATTTGAGTATTTCCCATTTCTGTTATAGTTGTTATTGTTTCGGTTATTCTTGTATTTCCAGTCCCCCCCCCCCATGTGACTGTCGGTCATCAGAAGGGGCGTCCTGTTTATCGTTATTGCCTTCCACTATATAGTGGGTTGGGGCAGGGCCTACTGTGGCAACTTGGGCCAGGGTGGTCTGGGCCATTGGAATTTGGATGGCAGCTGCCTTGTTGGTGTTTTTACCGGAAGCTAGGTTATGGAGGTAGACCTGGAAGGCACACTCTGTCTTAGTGAGGATGTCAGTAAAGATATCGGTCTGCAGGTAGACGATAAGTTCAGCCTTCTCCTGGAGAACTGGAGTCATGTTCCGAATGTACAGATCCTTGTACTCAATTTGTTTTTTGTTAGTGGTCTCACATGCTAGGCCTTTGCCGGCCTCGTAGGCGAGCCACAACTGTTGAAGATAAGCCGCTGGGATTTCTTTCACATTTTGCTTGACCTTATAGGCCAAACAGGCTCCAATGATTTCTGGGGAGTTGGCAGCAAGGAGTGCCTGTGTGATATAGTTGTAGTCGAGCGTCTCGCAATTGCGGATGGCCTCTGGGAGTTTGGCCCAGAGGGTAGGCTCGATGATTTGTCCCAGGACTTGGACCTGATATTCGGGTTGGAGAGAAAGCTTCTCACAAAGGGAGTGTACCTTCTCCAGATGACAGCTGAGGTTATCAGTTGGGCCCATCTGTCAGATGCCTTGGGCAATTTGCTGAACAGAATGAGCGACCTGTAGGGGATTGGAGGTGGGCGAGCGTAGAGCGGTGTTTAGTTCCCCACGACCCAAAGCACCATGAAGGGCAGCTCCATTGCCACATCAACGACTGCCTTGAATGCTTTTTCCTGGGTTACAGCATTTTCAAACATGCGTTCGATCTGCTCCTGCATGTATGAGTGTCCCTCAGGGGTTGCTAATCTAGTCAAGACGTCCTGTACAATGCCTTGCCCTTCCACGCCATCTTCCCTGGAAAGAGGAGCCAGTGGAAGTTGTCTCCTACTAAGAGGTGGTTGGCCTTCCATATCATTGGGGTCACCATGTTTGTTTTGACGTGGCAGCGTAGAAGGCATGTCAACATGACAAGGGGGTGAGCTATAAATGCCACCATCTTTGGGATGGCTGGTAAAGGCCACCGCCCTGTGGGGTGGGGTCTTAGATGTGACAAGGCGTCTTATGTCCTCGTAATCAGAGTCATCATCACCTAATGACGTAATGTCCAAGGGTGTGTACTGAAAACCATTTATGGCTTTTACATGGCCAGCGAGACTATCTCTCCGATGGTGCATTTTTGCCATCTGATCTCAACATATCTTGTGACAAACTTTAACAGTGCCCTGCTCAATACTCTTCTCAACCTCATGCTGCAATACTTGGCACTTGGCACCCAATTCGATGTTTTCCCTAAGCTCTTTGCCTAGCTCATGCATCAACCTTACATTCTCTTCCTTCAATTCAACATTATCCTGTCTCAGACTCTCATTCGTGTCACTCAAAATGTCATTCAAGTAAGATAGCTGTTTCTTATCACATTTCATCCTCTCATTGTCATCTCTTTACATACACAATTCATGCTCAGAGTCTTGAGCAGTACAGTGCAACAGTCTGTTATTATGATCATGGAGTGACTGTGTCTCCTCTGGGAGTTTCTGTTCCTTTTTCAATAACTCCGATGCCTGCAAGCCCATCTCTTTTTTCAGAGAAGCGTTTTGCAACTGAAGGGAGGCACATCGTGCTAGAAAATGTTCGACAACTGTATGTAAAGCTGTGACCAAGAGACCTTTGGTGTGGTATTTCTTGGCTTTTTGCTTCAACTCTAAATATTGATCAGAGATCGTAAGCAGAGGGTCTTCTGATGACTTCGTGTCCAGCGAGGAATCAGTCCATCCACCATGGAGGTAAGATAGTTTGAGACGTCTAGTCTCAATTCTGTGCACAATTCAGGCATAACAAACAAAGGGGTAAACAGACAAAGAAAGCAGTTGAAAGACTGGAGTTAAGTCCTTGGTGCCATCACCCAACGGCTTTCCGGTCCCCCGTGGGCAAACGGTGGTGCCAAGGCAGTACGTTGCTACTTGCAAAGGGAGTATACCAGTGGTCCTGTGTGGGTCTGCCATACCTGAAATCAAGATGGAACAAGTCCATAAAAGAACAACCACAGTAAGTTCGAGTAGGTTCAAGTGGGCAAAAATGCACCACACTACTCGACATTCAGTTCAAAGAACTCGAATGGAAACCTCACTTTGTACATTCCAACCTGCACACAGTTGCCAAATGTAACTGGGTAATAAAATTACCTTTCTCAGGTTCTTGTTAGAACTGCACAAAAGTGAAGAAATGACAGACAAGTGGTGTCCAGCACATAAAGTGATTTATTTCTGGTATATAAAGCAAGCTTACAACCAAAACAGTGGGATCACTGGGAGAATACTTCCAATCTCTCTATCATACCTATAGGCAGCAATATGTCTCTTCTTCTCAGAGAAAAAGGTGTAATGCAAAGGGTCTTATACCCCTAGTAATCATCATGACAACAGGTATAAAGATATACAAAAACTTTGCAATTGGTCAGTGGCAAATAGTTTGACTGCTTTCTAGCCTGGGAAAGCATGCTGAGCTAGCAAAAATAACAGATAACTAAAATAATGGTCGTGTATATCCTGAAGGACACTTGCGGTTACATACATAATTTTAGTTCTGCACTAGCATTAAAGATGGCAGTAATGCCTAACTAATCATTATACAATAGTATAAATAGAAGCATCTCCCAAGTGTTACAATTAGAATAGCAAAAGCATTATGATTCTCAGTAAAAATACAGCACAACTCAGATCCTAAATTTTGTACTTGTACAATAAGTGCCTGTGCCCTAAGATTAGTACATATACATATAAGTATTGCTGTCTGTGAGGTGGGGCCAATCAGGGGTGTTGGTCCATGTATAACAAAGAACACATCTATCAAGGGTAGGAGCACCAGGGGCACCTTGTCTTTTCTAGTGACTTGGGTTACTTTCTGATACTCAGCACAGGAATTACAATAGGTAGCAACATCATGAATTCCAGGCCAGTAAAATCTATACAGCAATCTGGCAAGGGTGTGATCCTTCCCTGAGTGACCAGCCATAGGATTATCATGTGCTATCTGTAATAACTTTGTTCTATACTTCTGTGGTATAACCAATTGTTCTGTCTGTTCCTGCATCTGAGATTTAACCCAAACTCTGTACAGTAACCCATTACATTTTTTAAACATTGGTACACCCTGTTTTGATTTTACCCCCAGCTGCTTAAAATAACCCTGGCAAGAAACATTGTTAGCTTGTTCTGAGAGAAAATCACAATGTTAACAATTTAGTTTCAGCATTTTCATGTGTTAACCCTTCATGTCCATCAATCATTTGTTGCCAGTTTCTTCAGGCTTCGTCTTTGTTTCCTGGATTTCTGGATCTTGGAGCTGTGCTTAAACAAGTCCAAATCAAAATCACTGAAAGGAAAAGTGTCCCCACCATCTGAAATTTTCTTTGCCTGAGCTCTTGTCACCACTGCTGCTGAAACATTAGGATTTGCTCCCTCTTTGATCAACTCAGTAAACCCTGGAAAGTAATTTTCAATAATCACAGGTACAGGTAACTTAGGTACTACCCCCACTTTCATTTGGTGTGACACACCCTTAACAGTCACAGTCACTTGGGTGGAGGGATAGTATCAAGTGTCCCTGTGGATGCAGATGACACCAGTACCTCATGCCTTTGCACAGTGTTTTCCCAGCACTTTAACATGTACTAGGATCTGTCTGTCTGCTTCCCGAATCAATGAGTCCCTTCACAATCTTATCCCCCACCTTCACATCTGTTAAGTACTTGCTTCAATTTGCCAGGGACAAATCTGCTCCAGTGCCACTCTCTTTAGTATGGCAGCTTCTTGCAAAATGGCCTGGCTTATTACAGTTATAGCAGATAACGTCTTTTGGCACAGCTTTGTTACCCTCACCAGAGTTCTTATCAGACTTGGAGTTTAAATGGAAAAAAGAGTGTCTTACTGGTGCTTAGCTGTTACCTCACTGCTGTGGTGTCTGTCTGGCCATTTGGTAGTTCTCAGCCAAAGAAACAGCCTTTTCCCCACTCTCTGGTCAGTGTTCCTTTACCCAGAGCTACACATCTGTAGGCAAGATGCTGATGAATTGCTCCATGGCAAATGTGTCAATGATCTGTGGGACTGTTTTGCTCTCTGGTTGGATCCATTTTATCAGTTATTTTCTTAGTTGGCCGAAGGCTTCTCAAGGATTGTCGACTGAGTTGTACCTCAGAGAACAAAATCTCTGCCTGTAGGTCTCTCCAGAGATGTCATACCTTTTTAGGATTTCGCTTTTCACCAGGTCATAGTTTTCTGACTGTGCAGTGTCCATACTGCTGTAGGCAAGTTGGGCTTTCCCTGTCAGGTAGGGTACCAGTCTGATTGTCCATTGCTGCTTTGGCCACTGGCAAACTGCTGCAACTCTTTCAAAGGTTGTCAGGTATGCCTCAATATCATCTGAGGGACACAACTTTGTAAGTTTAATGGCTTTTAAGTTGCTTGTGTTTTGTTGCTTGTCTGGATGTGTGCCAGATCCTCTGCCTTCCATAGCTTGCAAGGCATCCAGCCATCACTGCTCCTATTGCTGCATCTCTTCTCTCATCTGCTGCTCTTGTTGCTGCATCTCTTCTCTCCTCTGCTACTCCTGTTGCTACATCTCTTCTCTGTGCTTCTAAATGTTGAATCTCTTTTTCTCATCACCTCTCAGTCTCTTTTTACTGTATAGCCCATCATTTGAAAAAGTCCATCAGGCTTTTGGGTTCTGCCCCTGCCTGTTCTTTTTCCATACCTTGTGCAGGCTGTACCATCTCAGACTGGACTTCTGTGTCTGCTAGTTTGGCTGCCATTCTCCTGGTAACCACTCCTGGACTTGCTGCTGCAAAATCCATGCCTTCATCTGTGCTTCCCTGGTACTAGGTCAGGTACCCATTCACAAAACTCCTGTGTTAGCATAGGCATGGCATAAATCCCACTTCTAAAACCATCTGTCATTGAGGCACAGGTCAGGAAGCATAGGGAAAACCAGGAGCAGTTGTAGAATTCAACAAAACTGTTTATTTGTAGTAGCAGTAACATAGAAAAAATAAACTTGTTCAGAGTAACTATGTACAGAGGAATAAAATAAAATCTTTCTTCAGTCTCTGTGTCCCTTATTCTTAAAAAAACTCCTGAAATTCCAACTCAGCTCTCTTATAAATACTTTTAAACCCCCCAATCATAGCAAACATCCTGTCCTAGTAAGTTTCTGGAGCTGCTAGAACACATTATGCCTCAGCTAAGAGGCCCCTTCTGCAGCTTCTGCAAAAGGTTCAACATTTGCACTCAGGTAACCTCTAGAGTTTATTCAGTCATCTCAAAATATAAATATACACATTTCAGCAGTAACACTATATATTTTCTAAACAATAGGGATCCCAATATCAGTTACATTTCCATACATTGATTTGCACATATTTTTATATTAACAGATCTAGATATGCAAGGGAGGAAAAACAGACAGCAAGAGAGGACTGAGAGACAGTGAGAGGCAAAGAATTGCAAGACTGTTCGGGTTGATCAAGTCCGAGGTCTCACAGGATATTTGATTGTGCAACCAGACAGAGACAAGACAGAAAAGGAAAGATCCTTGCATCAAACACATTTTCTATAACAAATGGGAGAGGGTCTTATTCTACCCTGTCACAGGTCTGTTCATTCCAATCTGTGAAGTTTTAGTAATTAGCTCTTGACTGGATTTCGGCCTCTTCCAATCTGAAAAAAAATGTTATTTGTATTTTTCTGAGGTTGGCTGGACTGGAGATTCATTTACTGTAATATTAATATTGTTAATAAATTCCTGTGCCTGTTCATCTGTAGCCTGCCAGATGATGATCAGGTCATCACTGTAATGATACCATGTTGCAATATGTTGCAAAAAAGTGTTGTTCATGTTGAATGCACAGCCATCAGTGTTAGCATGGCTCAGTTAGTAGCGCATCTGCCTCTGGACCAGAAGGTCTTGGGTTCTCGTCACACACCGGGATTGGCCTTGCACCTAAAAACACTGGCACCCAAGTGCAGTATTAAGGGGGTGCTGTACTGTGGGGGGGGTGCCATCCTTCAGGTAAGGCGTTAAACCAAGGTCCCTTCTACTCATCCTGGTGTTGTCCAGGTTGAAGTAAAAGAACCCAGGGCACTCTTTGCAAAGACTAGGGGACATTCCTGGTGTCCTGGCCAACATTCCCCTTCCCATAAACTGGTTTATGCAATTGTCCAGACTCCATAAGGGTTTTGATGTGCAATATGGCCGTCACTACACATTCAGTCACTTCACTACCATTCTAGCATTGCTTGTAAAGTGCTTTGGGATACACTGTGTATGAAAAGTGCTATATAAATGCTGATTCTTCTTCTTATGTTCCCACCAGCCTTAGTAGAGATTTGCATAACTTGTTGTGACAGTAAACCCCATTGCTGTCCCACATTTCTGTAAATATATTTTGTTGTCAAATACAAAATAATTCTGTGACAGAATGAAGTCCACTGCGGCAACAAAAAAAGGGGGGGGGGTTGTGCGGCATTGTCCAAAGTGCATGAGTTAACCCGTTATACCCATTAGCGCCATATGGCATCAGAACGATCCATTGCTTAACCTGATACAAAATGGCGGCATCAGATAGAATGAGTTAAGAGAGAAGTCAAATGCTTATAGCCCCATTTTGTGGGGCACACTAGTGTACAGAGATGTAATGTCTATACAGACTCAGATATCGCTACGTTGCCAAACTACATCTTTCAGTTTCTCCATGATGTGAAGAGATTCTCTGGTACAGGATCGTAAGTTATGCACCAATGTTTGTAAAAAACAAATCACAGAATTTGGAATGATTTTCTGATAACGATCCTATACCAGAGACTATAGTTCTCCCAGGGGGTCTTATCAAGCTCTTATGCACATTGAGAAGGTAATAAAAGGTAGGTTTAACAAGATTAGTAACCCTAAGAAATTTACTTCCCTTTTCAGTTATAAACCCCCTGTTCAAAGCTATTTTAATCGTAGTAAATAAAGTTGTCTGATACTTAGTAGCTAGGTCTTTTCTCAGTATAGCATAGGTTTTGTGATCAGATAACCACATGGTTTCCTCCACTTAATCCCTCTTGTTCAAAATGACTATGTTCCCCCATTATCTGATTCCCTGACAATCATATATTCCTGTTTCTGCAGTTTATCTGATGCTAGGTTTTCTTCCCTGGTGAAATTATTTGGCAAATAATTCTATTTTTTGTTAAAACAGGTCACTACCTCTTTAAGGACCTAGCACTAGATAGATTAGACTTTCCTCTTTGTTTTGGGTGTGACCATCCCTGTATTGCCTCACATTTTACTGGCTCAGGCCAGATGTACCCACTCCCTACACTGTGCCCAAGGTATGACACCTCTGCCATCAGTATTTGGCACTTCTACACCTTGACTGTCATTCCTGCAACTTTCAGTCTACAGAGCATCTTGGCAACACACCTGATGTTATCCTTCCATGTCTGCCTGCAGATGGCAATGTCATCCATGTATGTCAGAGGAAAGTCTCCTGGCCCAGACAGATTGCAGTCCACAAGTTGTTGAAAGGTGGCTGATGCATTCTTCATCCCAAATGACATTACTGAAAACTCGAATAGGCCAAACAGAGTGATGAAGACCAACCTCTGTCTGGCTTCATGGGTCAAGGGTACCTGCCAATAGCTCTTTGACAGGTCTATAGTAGTCTGGTACATGGCCCCCCTAACCTCTATAGGACCTTGTCTGTCCTGGGCATGGGGTATGTGTCCAACTCCGTTCAGCTGTTCAGCTTGTGGTAGTAGATGCAGAGCCTTGTGGTCCCATCCTTCTTGGGGATAAGTACCAATGGGGAGGCCCAGGGTCTACTAGACTCCTGAATTACCTTATGAGCCAGCATTTCCTTGATCTTCCCCTCCATGGCATGTTTCACTACCTCAGGAACTCTGTAGGGTGGTTGCCTCAGTGGGGCCTGGGACCCTGTATCCAAATGGTACTCCACCAGTGTGGTATACCCCAGTTATTCTGTGAACATTTCAGCAAATGTGTGCAGCACCTCATGCATTTTGGCAGCTTGGTCAGGTGCCAGCCACTTTGAGAGGGTGAGAACATCCAGTGATGATTCTCTCTTAATCTCTCAAAGGAGATCCACATGGGGATCTGCTTCTGCCTTCTCCTCTGGGTAGCTGTACCACAACAACTTGGCAAAATGGGTCTTCATTTGTAGGCTGGTAACCAAAGCTGGCTTAGCTTTGTACCGAACCTTTTCCACCATCTGGCACTGCTGACAAATCTAGCAGTAGTTTGTGTGTCCTTAACAATCCTGGGCCAGTAAAAATTGTTAGTCAGCCACCTTTTTGTACAGCTTACTCCATCCTAATTATCCTGAAGAGGGAATATCATGGGTTAAGGCCAGAAGCTACATCCTATACTCATTAGAAACTATTGTCTACTGAATTGCCCCATCCTCCGGTCTTCCCTTTGGAACCCACTCATGATATAGGAGTCCATTCTCACAGTATACCTCCCTTTTCACTGAACCCAGTCACTTTCCACCCCGGTGGCTAACTCCTTTAATTTCTGTAGGGATGGGTCAGCCTGGGCTGTCCCCAGCTGTGCATGCTTGACCTTTCCTAAGACACACTCGCCTGTTGGAGAGTCACCCATAGTTGGCCTCTCCCCAGTTTGTAGCTGTGGCTCAGAACTGCTGCTCCCACCTTGTTATTCATTACAACTTCCCCTGCTGCAGAAAGAGGGGTTGCTTCCAGCTGCTCTGCTCTCTCTGTGTCCTCAGGAGCCAGTTCCCTAGCCTTAGTATGGGTAGTGACACACACAATGTTGGCCCAACTGTCACAGTCGTTACCCATAATTACATCTACATGCAGATCTGTTGCAACACCCACCTCTCATATGCCCTGACCACCTTCCCAGCTTAGAAAGATTCAGATCATTGGCACTGAGATCATAGAACCCATCACTCCTCTAATTCTGGAAAACTGATCCAGCAGGATTTGTTCCTTGTGAATCTAATCCTGTTTTACCACTGAAATGGAAGCCCCAGTGTTCCTCAGTCCTTTGGTTACCATCCTATTTACCAACAGAGTGTGCATGTGTGCAGTGGAGTTAGTAGGAAATGCAGTCTGGGTACAGGCCTCTGGCTGCTTAGATCCTCCAGAGCTACCCCCTCCAACTGCACTCATCCCTTTTGCTATATTTTTTGACAGTCATATGACATGTGTCCCAGTTTTTGCAGATACAGCATCTGTCCTTACTTTTGAAAGCATTTGTCTTCCCTTTTTGTTTGGGCAAAGACTGGCTTTTTATGTTGCACCCCCCAGGTTTCCTATAAATCCACCTGCTGTCTCTCCTTCATTGTTTTTGTGCAGAAAGTATGGTTGACTGGGTACAAACCGATCAGCCCTCTCAGCTGCCTCCTTCATGGAGCTTGGAGTCCTATCCAGCAACCATATTCTTAACTCCACTGGTACAGTCTGTAAGAACTGTTCCATGAGGACAAATATTTTATCTGTTCTGCAGAGCTAGCCTTTGCACTCCTAACAATTGCTGTAACAGACTGCATAGTTGTATGCACATTTCAGAATATCTATCTCCCGGTACCTTCCATAAACCTCTAAATTTTTGGCAGTAGGCCTCTGGAGTCAATTCAAACCTTTTTGAAAAGGCATTTTTCACTTTGTTATAGTCCATACAGTCTTCATCGTCTATCCTGGTGAAGGCTTTTAATGGCCTGCACATAAGGAGTAGCAAAAGGTGAGTGGCCCAAGAAGCCCTGTCAGTTCCAATTGCCCACAAATTCTCTCAAAAGATTTTAAAAACAAATCAAGATAATCCTGATACTTGGGAACATTTTGGAATTAATGTCGGCATCTTGAGTTGGACTCCTTATGCCAGTATTTGTGGTTCATGGTGCTGTTTCTGGCATCTAATCTCCATCTCCCCTCTTGTGTTCATGCTTTTGCTCCTCCTTCACCTTGATCTTGTGCTGACACTACTTTTTTGAGAAAAAATAAAACCAACGAAGCTGAGAAAGAGATGGTGAAAGATTATCAGAACAGAAGAGGATGAGAAAGCTACACAAAAAGAAGAACAACAAAATAATAGTGTTTCTGATGGGGGGGGGGGGGGAGATGAAGACTAAATCTCATTCTGGGCAAAATGCATTTTGAAAGAAATACTGAAACTGCCTAAAGAACTAGCCTGCACAAAAGAACTACAAGCAAATATGGCAATTATGAATCAAAACATTGGAACAATTTAAGACTACGGCTCAAGGAATTGAGAAAGGAGATAAAGAGATGCAGACCAGGATTTCATCCTAGGAAAATGACAGCACAATACTCTTAAGAGTGGTATCCAACACAGAAAACTATGTTAAAGACCTACTCTTAAAACTCACAGACCAAGAAGCATGTACAAGGCATAAGAATAGAAGCATTGCAGGTATGCCAGAGAGCTGGGACACAGATACAACTTTGAATGATTGCATTCATTTATTTTTTGCAACATACTTGGATGTGCCACCAGAAAATGTCAGTACTGAATTCGTTCACGCACATCAAGCTTTATGACTGAAGCCAGACAGCTCAACACCCCCCACCAGAACTTGTGAAATCTGCTGATGAGGAAAGTCATGAAAGCAGTTTACAGGAAGAAAATAATTCTAGTAAAAGGAGTAACTGAGTGAATATTCTATGACTTACCATTCAAGATAGTTGGAGTGCTCGTGCTTCACTTTCCCTGTTGGGAAACTTGTTTTTGTGCTCATGTCACTACACCAGTTATCATGAAAACTGAAACATACAGTAAGTGATTGTGTACTTAAGAAGTTTGTACACATCCATGGTGTGTGATGACGATGTAAACACCTCGAGCTTTGCTATCGAGGTTTATGGGGCATCACATACTGAGGGTGTGTAAAAATAACTTCATAACACATAGTCACCTATGTATTATTCTTTATGTAACTGCTAGGGAAATAAATGATAACCTGAATAGCATATTATGGAAAAAATTATTTTAAGACTAGTATGCTGTTTCCTGCCAGATTGAAAGTTATTGTATTTGGACAGATACTGACTTTTGAGACTCTGAAAGAAGCAAAGATTAAGGATTAGATCACCACAGATATTCTCACCTGTTCCCTTTCTGATGGACAAGAACAACAGCAGAAATGCTCAAACTACTTTTTTTCCCCCTCAGGTAAGTAGTTCAGCTTATCTCACAATGCTCATTTAGCCCTGTACAGAGTTTTCTCTGAACAGGATTGTCTGCTTCTATGGGGGAGGACAGGCAGAATGAAATAAATGGGGGCAGAAGAAAGACTGTCTTATTTTGCAGAATGTACCAATGTGATTCAAGATTTGTTTACACTTTAGATAATGAAATCTAATTATTGAGTGTTTTGGGGAAGAAGCAAAAAGATAGAAAAAGAAAATGAAATCACATATTTACCACTGCTGCACATCATTTTACCATTGTGTTAGATAAAAAAAGTAAAAAATAAATATCTCCACATACTGCAGTCTATTAAGTATGCCTTGAAATTATAAAAGAGGGAAAGCAGTGATTCAATAGTTCAGCTACATAAGGGGAAGCTCTCCTATTGGAGTCTTAATAAAATCCCTTGTGGGTGGGATGTTAATAAATATGGTGAAGGGAATGGTTCTGGGTGATAACATCGCCCGCAAAATAAAGCGGGACACAATATCGCAGTCAGCACATCGCAGGTGTAAACAATGAATGGCAAAAACATCACAGGCAATAATACTGAGAGTCATCAGCCTGTGGTGTGCTGCCAGATGCTATGGTGCCCCCATGGACATGGGTGGAGGGAAGTGGACACTCAGGTGCAAAGCAAGAGGCAGGCACAGCAGGAACACCACAAGGGACAGCAGCAGCATGGATTACGATGCCTGCTACCTGTGACTGGAAGTGCCCCTCTGTGCCCCTTGCAAACCGCACACAAACACACGACAATGAGGACTAGAACTCAGCAACACACTGCCAGCGACATTGTCGGTCAGCCGATGCCCATCATGGGCTTGCACACAAGCCTCCCCCCCATGTCCCGCAAGCAGCATGCAGGCTACCCATATGGGAATGCATTACAAGGGTAGGCAAATGGGTGCAACGCACTGCCATGCACTAATGCCAGCAGGGATCAGAGCATGGAACTGGCACCAACGGACTAACACGGAAATGCACACGTCCCCCACATAGATCCATGCAGTGTGCTGGTGGCCACTTAAGTGGCATGCAATTAGCCTGCCCCTCATGACAGTACTAAAGGGAGGTGCACAGTTATATCCTGCAATATACTGCACTCGCTTTATGTCGTTTTGCTTCATTTTGCACATGCTATATTTTATCGCGATGTGTTTTACCACAATATTAACACATGGAACCGAAGGGGGTTGACACAAATGAATTAGGGTGTTTTATATTATTTATCAGCACATGTGGTTAGATTATGCATTACAAGGGAGACACAGGCTTACATTGGTTTATGGCAGAGGAATTTACAACAAAACACTAAAGTTGTATCTAATAAGGAATTAGACAAGTATTTTATTAGGGCCACAAGTGACTTCCCCTGTTCAAACACTGCTGTCTGAAATGGTAATGGAATACATTCCCAATCAAATACAAAACCATTTTCGTATATGCTACTAAAAAGAAAATAAGATATACTACTCTTTTTAGAAACCATCTTGAAAAAAACACAATAAGCTAAAAGCCTTGTGGCTACAACATGTATGCCAGTCTGAAGGTAACAGAAGGAGTAGAGGTACCACAGTTTGCATTAGGAAAAATACTCCTTAATATATGAAAATTCCCTTAATAACAGTCAGGGCAGAATTATCATGATAAAAGGTACAATTTTTGACCTACCATATATTATTACATCAGTATATGCCCTGTTTATTGCATATTAAGAGTTCATTGCCGCAATGGTGTAAGCGCTGGTCATTTTAGGGGATCAACAGCAGATCCTGCAAACAGTGGGAACCAACACCAATAAAACATGGCTACCCACTTTACCAGCAGGGAGCCACATTTGTGGTAGATGTAAGTATTGTACAGTAACAGTGAAAACCTGCCATCTCACCAGTGGCTAATGCCAAAAAAACTTTGAAATAAGGAAATTTATGGACTGCAACTCCACCAATGTAATATATCTAGTTACCTGCAATTGTGGAGCATTCTACGTGGGCAAGACCACTAGACTAATAAAACAGAGTATAGGGGGACACGAAAGGGCAATAATCAATAAGGAAATGTCAAATGCCCTTGCTACACATACACACACACAACAGAACTCCGAAACACATACGTTCAAATACTGTGGCATAGAAAAAGGTTTTGGGAAAAGAGGTGGGTGTTAGAAAGAGAAATGCTATGGATAGTGTAACTTGGTAGTCACTTTCCACCAGGTCTTAATGATAGAATGGAGGTTTCAGCTACCTTAATCAAAAGATGAAATAAATATGGTACCATATTGTGGTTTATGTTCTGGTAACCAATGAGAGTACTAGCATAATAACCAAAATCTTATTTTCTCTTTTCAGATATCATTTGGTACATTAACTTAGAGTCAAGTAGTACGAAGGGGGTACTATGGATCTACACTACAGTGAGGTGATGTCCTGCCTGACTCAGTAGAAGCCACCATTTGAATATCAAGAATTAAGAGAGAGAGACACAAAATGGCAGACTTGGTATTTTCTTTGCTTAGCTATATATGGCATACCATTTCATCAGTACTGGCTCCTTATTTAATTAGTCCATTGTACATATTGTATATAATAGATATATGATTAGCCAATAGAGAAATGTATTTTATAAATAGTCATTAAATAATAGTCCTTGACCATATATAAATATCAACAGAAAAAAGGATAAACTGCACTGTTTTGGATTTAATTGTATAGTAAGTAGGTACCTACCCAGCAACTGGGTTTGCAACACAAGTATTAACTGTCTTATGTTTTTAATAATAGCAATGTTGCACTTTAAGAGATGGGTAAGCACCACAATGACACTATGTCTCTTTAAGAGATTAAGGTACTTAATGGCTGCACCCTGCTGTTAACAGTGACTCTTGAGAAAGCTCTCGGGTGAAACTGGTTGGGTCACTGTGGGCTTTGCCCTGCTTCTTTGCACTATTTTCACTCTTTGTTTCACTAGTTTGAAACCTGTATCATTCTAAGTATTTTTAAACTTTTTTCATTAAAAAGAAGTTTTAATCTGGATGCTCTGTGCTGGCTTTTTTTTGTTGTTTGTTTTAACTGATTTATAGCCAAGCACGAGCAGTAGAGTGGAGCAATGGCTTCTGCTGTCTTTTCATTTTAGGGGATGCAAACATCATCATCATCACAGGAGATTTAAATACTTATCTTAACCATTCCCTGAACAAGAACTTGAGAGATATTATTCAAATAGACATTGCCCCTATAACAATATCAGATGTTTCAATGGTTTCTTTTCCTTTAATACCCACAAGACAGGAGTGCGGGTGGGAAGGTGAGGTGCGGTGGTCACTGCAGTATGGAAACGGTGTCCATGGACACCGCAGTAACTCACTGGAGCTGGGCAGAGCAATGGAGCCTGAGGTCAGCAAATGGTGAACAGTCATGAGAACTTCTCCATTGACAACAACAGCAGGTAGGTTCTGTCTTTTCTACTATCAACCAGTATGATGATGGCCATCTTGTAATTGGCTACTACTGTGTATTAATTCACCTATTTATTGCCAACTTACTGTGTCACTTTTGTTTGCTAGTATTCTTCCCTGACTGTACCCTGCCAACTTACAAATGCTGCATGCTGAGTGAGGGAAGTTTTAATCACATATACTGTTTATAAGCAGGGCCCTGTGTTTTCTGCGATTCTGCAGTTGCAGCAGTGGCTGCAGAAATTGGGGCAGACCGCAGAAATCAGTGCTTGCCGCAGGAATCAGGGAAACCAGCCACATGGTCACAGAAATGCTAGTTATGCTATGCAATCACACAAGGCACGGGCATAGCAATTGATGTGTTAAGTATGCCATGGCACACATGCTCATTAGAAGGGGCAGCAAACTGATGTCATCCGCTACAAAGCCAAAAAGCTAGTGGCTTCATGGCATCTTGACACGTGCTGGCTCTTGTTACATAACTCCATCCAGCCAGTATTGTGTGGGGTATGGGGACTGACGCAAGAGTAGCAGAACTTGATTAGGTCCACGGCAGTTATGAGTTGCTGCTGTGTAGGTGTGGGTAGCTCAGCCATGTTAATTTGTCATTGTGAGGCTGCTCATGGTGCATGCTGAATCCTAGGAAGATGAATTTGGAATAAAGAACTGGAAGGTGAGCTGTAGTCAAGAAGTGAGAAGATTCAGTGGTGCCCATGAAGGTGGAATCGATCTCTGTGTGGTGATGGGTATCAGAGGAGGAGCTGATTGCAGAAACGTAGGGCAGGCAGCAGACTGAGCAAATGACTCAGTCGCCACTGGTAGACATCAATCACAGTTTTGATTTGTGGGCTGCAGTTCTGTACCTGCAAGTGTGAGAGTAATTTCTTGGCAGATTTGAACCTGCAACCTAAGTGGTGGCATCAAGCTCAATTCTTAAAGAAGGTGAAGTTGCCCAACTGCAGCAGACTTTGGGGACCAGGGTATACTAGAACTGGAGCAAGCAGGTATGGAAAAAATTGGAAAGAAGAGTTTGATTGCTGCTATACATAAGTGAAATATATTGCATAGTGGAGTGTTTTTCTGTATAGAAATCGATCCCTTTCAAAATACTGTTATACCACAGTTCAAAGGTCATGGAATGTGATTCTACCCTACTGTGGTAGAACAGCATTCCAGAACCTCTTGAGTCTGCAAGAGTCAGTTTGATTTTGAAACAAACACATATTTCACACAGTACTATACACTATAAAAAATACAGGATGAGCAATTCTATGCACAATCAGTGTGTTTTGCCACCTCGGGGTTCTGATTCTCATGGACCTCTCGGGCTTCACTCTTGAGGACAGAGAGAATCAGAACCCCTCTATGGCAGAACACACTGGCTGTGCATAATTGCCCATCCAGTATTCTCTATGAAGGTCACTGCCTGAAGAACACCACAGCCCCCTGAGTTGAGAGAAGAGAACATGCTAACCAAGGTTACTACAGCTTAATAAGAATGACTTGCTTGCATTTTTTTAGTGTCCCCCAAAAGAAAAATCAGGAGTCAACAAATCCTGCAGACAGTGCAAGTTGCACCCTCCTTCACTCTTCTAGGAAGACAATTCCCAACCACCCTCAATACACATATTTGTACACTGCCCTCAACATGTTTGTTGCAAGGTAGTTGGGGTATTCCAAGTTTAAAAAAATAATAATCTGAAAGAACATTGATCAAAATCAGAAAACAATGGCTTTCAAGTTGGAGTCTCTCTTTATATCTGCTAAATGTAAATATAAACCAGAATAAATCCAAGCAGGTTTTGCCTTCTGTGTAGTTTTAGCTAAGTGTGTATGTCCTCCTCTGATTATAACCTAGGAGAACAGCAAAGGCCACCAATTTCCAGAAGAACAACAGATGAGCCTTCATATTCGGGGTGGGAGGGAAAATTCATTAAAAGAGAACACTGATGCCCATGGCTGTGCCAGACTTGGGTTATTGCAGTTTAATATTTATGATAAGACTACATACTGTTAAATGGCCTGCTGTTCCACTTTCAGTGTAGCAGAGTGGTTGCATGAAGGCAGTCAAAGGGTTAATTAAGACTTAATCCCTTTGAAGTTATGCTGTTTAGCCACAATTTATCTGCCGCAGAATGGCCACAGAATCAGCAGTTCTTCTGCCGCAGAAAGTATGAGGTCCTGCCGCAGAATGTAGGTCCACTTTGCCGCAGTAAACAAGGGGCCCTGTTTATAAGTTTCTTAAACAAAACAAAGATCTGACTCACTGTTAAGTACAGAATCTTCCATACTTGTAGCAATTGTTAGCTTACCATTATGTTATTTGAAATTAGTTTTGTCATACCAATCCTTTAAAAACAAAACAATATCTTAATGCCAGTTTACTTTTTTTTTTTTAATTTGTAATTTTTGGTTCCTTGTCTGCCAACCAGCCCCCTTCTGGGCTGCTTCCCCCAGTCCCATCACCTGGCTTTGCTGGGACTTATTATTTTTCCAGTCATCCTCTGCCACAGTGCCTGAAATACCAAGTCACTGGTGTGGGGCCTGCAGGGGACTGGGCCTTTATCATGATCAGTCAGGGGGTTTCCTCCAGTTTTCTCACTGGGTCCACCACAGATGCAATGATGGACTGTGTGAGATCTACCTCCGTGAAGGGCACCCCTCCCCAGCATCAAGCAGGTGGGAGGCCTTCCCTGACATCCTGCTGCTCTGCCACCCAAAACCTTCAGCTGGCAGTCACCTAGCGGGATTCACGTACCCCCACTCCCCAAGGGAGGAGAGTATCCTAAGGATGCTTAACCTTGCCTCTCCCAGCCAGCCCCCAAACAACATGCATCCATTCCCAAACCGGGGTCACTGGTATGGCAGGAGGTGAGGTGCCCAGAGCCTCAGCCCTCCACACCATCAGGCCAACTTCTGTTTCCTTTTTATGTTTGCTTGCATGCATGTGCAAGAAACCTAGTGCCATCATCTGAGTTTCTGGAGGTGTAACACCCCCTCTTCCAGTTCTCTCCGTGTGTTTACAGGCGCGGCCACAGTTGCCCAATGCATGCTGCAGCTGTCTATGACAGCACTTGGGAATGCAGTGGCTTGCAGTTGAAAGGGAGAGAGCCACTTCAGTGAGCATGATCAGATAAGGGAAGTGCTCACTGAAGTGCTCTCCCCCCCCCCAAACAGTCTTCAAGGTGCCACGCTGGGAGCCCACCCGAGCGTGGCAACAATGTGTTTGGACGACTGGGGTGCCCAATCCCCAGTTGGCTCCACAGTCCCCCCCAAGAGATTACCGAGTGCCACGCTGGGAGCCCACTCCAGCATGGCAAACGTCCTGTGTCGTAATTGCCATGCTGGGAGCCCACCCCAGCATGGCAAACATCCTGCGTCGTAATTTAAAAAAAAAACAAACCCTGAAAACACAAAACGGTCCTCGTAGTTTCCTGCCCCTCCCCCACATGAGCCCACCTCTGCGCACCCTGCCTCCCACACCCCACCTCACCTCATACTTACCTCTGGAGCTCGGCACGACGATCTTTGGTGGACCAGAAACACGTCTGCACTCTTCAAAGCCGACCGCGAACTGAGGAAATGCAGGTAAGGTGTATGATGTAATGAACAGGGTTTTTTCAACTTTGCTGCATATCTCAGGCATTTTTTGGAATTTTGGCACCAAATTTTCAACATGGGGTGTTTGGGACCCCTCCTCATGAATTCTGTCACTGTCATGGCGTTAATCAGGCCTGAAGGGTGATTTCGCGGTCACTGCATGAAATCACCTTTTGGAACCAATTAACAAAATGACAATGCCAGTGTTCATAAGGTGGGCTCTCAAAAAGCCTATGTTGAAAATTTGGTGAAAAAATTCCTAAAAATGACTGTTTTACGAGCGTGTGTTGCGCTGTTCCTATCCATGCTCGTAGGTTCGTGAATTTTCAATATTTTCACTCCGGATTTTCAACATTGCCATTTGACCACACTTTCTTATGAGTAGTACAGCTGTCATTTTTCACATCTCACCCAAAATGTGTTTCAGCGCATGTAGCGCACAATGGCGCAGTCAGTGTGCAAAATCAATGTTTGGGACACATTAAGAAAATCACAGTGACACTGTTCATGAGCAGAGGTGTTAAAATGGCTATATTAAAAATTTGGTAAAAAAATCTAAAAATGACTATTTTATGAACATGCGTTGCGCTGTTCCTACGCACGCTCGTAAGTTCGCGAATTTTCAATATTTTCACTCCAGATTTTCAACATTGCCATTTTACCACACCTCCTTATGAGCAGTATAGCTGTCATTTCTCACTTCTCACCCAAAATGTGTTTCCATGCATGTAGCGTACAATGGTGCAGTCGCTATGCGAACGCAATGTATGGGACACATTAAGAAAATCACAGTCACACTGTTTATGAGCAGAAGTGTTAAAATGGTTGTGTTAAAATTTGTGAAAAATTCCCAAAAATGACTGTTTTACGAGCGTTTGTTGCGCTGATCCTACGCACGCTCATAAGTTTGCAAATTTTCAATATTGTCACTCCAGATTTTCAACATTGCCATTTTACCACACCTCCTTATGAGCAGTACAGCTGTCATTTTTCACATCTCACCCAAAACATGTTTCCGCCCATGTAGCACACAATGGCGCAGTCGGTGTGCGAAATCAATGTATGGGTTACATTAAGAAAATCACAGTGACACTGTTCATGAGCAGAGATCTGAAAATGGCTATTTTGAAAATCTGGTGAAGAAATTCCTAAAAATGACTGTGCTACAAGTGAGCATTGCGCAGTTTCCACTCACCCTCGTAAGTTCATGAATTTGTAATATTTTCAGTCCAGATTTTCACCAGTGTCATTTTTCCACACTTCCTTATGAACAGTACAGCTGTCATTTTTCACAACATGGCCGAAATGTGTTTTCACATTTTCAGCACAGAAATGCGTGGTCGCTGTGGGAAATCATTGTTCAGGACAGATAGAGAAAATCAAAGTGACACTGTTCATGACCAGAGGTCCCAAAATGCCTGTGTTGACAATCTGCTGTAAACAATTCCCAAACTAATTACATTACTGGTGCACGTTGCACAGTTTCTACGCACGCTCGCGACTTCACCAGTTATTTTAATATTTTCACAGCAGATTTTCAACATTGCCATTTTTTACTCCTCCCCATGAACAGTACAGCTGTCATTTTTCACATCCTGTTCAGAATGTGTTTTTGCACCTGTGGTGACAAATGCCATAGTCGCTGTGCAAAAGCAGCTTCCGGCTAACAAACTGATATTGCCACTGTTCACGAGGTGGGGGTCACAAAAAACCCATGTTGAAAATTTGGGTGAAAATACCAACGAATGCCTGAGGCGTTAGGGTTTCCAACCATAACACCCCACCCTGTAGAGAATGACAGGTATCAGGGCTGTGACTTGGGATTGTCACCTGCAATGCTCATACCATTCCACCCCCACCCACACCCTGCAGCCACTGAGAGGCATCGAGGTGTGCCTTGGACTCTTCAGCCCCAAAGTTCACCCCATTCTCCTATACCGCACCCATCTCACAATATTTCCTGATGGAATTGGGTGCGCATAAGGGCCAAAGACCCCAAGGCAAACCATGACACTTGGTGTCTGCACGGTAGGGTGTGGTGAAATGGCATGGCCGTTATGCCTGATGACCCAAAGGCACACCCCAATGCCTGTCACTATCTGCAGGGTGGTGATGGGGTTGGCTTCAGTTCAATACTTCACTGCCATTCCTATTATGCAGCTCTGTAACTCCTACACTACCAATGCCAATGCCAGCAAGCAAACATCCGGCATTGACAAATGCTTGTTTTTTAAACTACTGTACCTCTGTGTACCTAACAACAAAGGGAAAACCCAGGACATGCATAGTAAAGTGGTGGAGAAGACTAGAAGAGGACTGAGTTCAGTTGTTAACTCTGGCTACCTGCCAGTGCTAGGGCCAGGCAGCAGTTTGCAGATATGCTTGCTTTTGCTGGCTGTACAGAATGTCTGACTCTTAATGCTGAGAGGATGGAGTGGGGTAGCACAGATGAGTTTCCTAGACAATACATAAGGCAGGAGCAATACAGTTACTGGACTAGTCACATATTTTGGCTGACTGTGTAAAGGTGCCTGGTTTGCTTGCCCCTTTATAACATAATTTTTGGCGTGTGTGTGTGTGTGTGTGTGTAACCTTGAGCAACTGGCACCCTTCACAACAATGACAGTGGTGTGGACTGAAAAGGCCAGATTTCAGGAAAGATGGGGGGTGCACATGAGGGTGGGGCCCTGGCTGGCATGGAGCTGAGGGAGAGCAAGGTTGGGAGGTGTTAAAAATTGCCCAGCACATCACTGGATCAGTTAATGTTGTGATCAGCTGCAGCTCGTTCAGTGATCCCCATCAAAGCTGTGATCAGCTGCAGGTCTAGGGGTATGGGGATCTGCTAATGCCACGACTGGCGGTAGCTCTTTTAGCATCCCCCATCAGAGCTGTGATCAGCTGCAGGTCCAGGAGAGGGACTCGGTGGCAGCTCTTTTAGCACCCTCCCCCTTACTTCTATAGTGTCAACCATAGAACTAAGGAGGTGTCGAGGGGCACTTGATTTTGTTAGCAGCAGCAAAATTTTAACAGCCCCAGGAAAACTGCTACAGGACTGAAACAGTAAGACAAAAGTGCAATTTAATCTGCACCCAGTAAACTGTTTGATCTTGCACTTTAGAAAAACAAAGCAGCACACTGACATAAAGTGCTACAGTGCATGATTTATTTAGTGTAAAAAAACTATTCCACACACAGATTTAAAAACTGGACTATGACATAACCTCAGACAACAAAAAGCCCAATCACGTTTCATAACCTACTGTTACTGCTTAAGGGGTCTAGGCTGCTTTTTGCTCTTGTGTTGTTCCATTGGGGTTGGTCACAGGTTCAAGTTAAAGGCACCGTGTCCCTTTTCTCATTGTTCCTGGGAGCCTGGGAGCCCTGCAGTACCCTGTTATGTGGTTGCTGGGTCTCCCAGCAGCTGCTGTGTTGTTGTTTCCCCCATCTTCCTAGCACCTGGTGCATCCTTGTGCTTGTTGGTTCTTCAAAGACAACCAAAAAGCACGCTCAAAAACTTTGCATTGCTCACAAAATGCAATTCACATTTCTGGTGAAGGGTGCTGCTGGTGTGTGGCATCCAGTGCACCTCCCCCCCCAACAAACATGACACATATTCAAAAGTAAACACTTTATCTGCCTATTGGCTTTGCTTACTTCAAACTCCATGAAAAAAGGGGGTCCTCTTAGTTTTCAGATTGGAATTCCAATGTGAGCAAGCTATACCACCCCTTCATGGTGGGACCCATTCGGTATAGTCCCTGCACTTGCTTCTCAACTCTGAAATGCCAGCAGTGGCTACTCATAAATATAGAGTGCTGCCTGAATTGGCTTAAAGTGCACTGCCAAATTGGCTTCTTTAAATAAAGTGCTTCCACCCAGGAAATTACACAAGGGGTGACAGGGAGCACGCTGAAAGGAGTACCACAACCCCCAAAACTCTAAAGACAATCAAAAAGCACTCTCAAAACCTTTGCATTGCTCACAGAATGCAATTCACATTTCTGGTGAAGGTTGCTGATGGTGTGTGGCATCCAGTGCACACCCCCCCAAACAAACATGGCACATATTCAAACTAAAACAATTTAACTGTCTATTGGCTTTACTTACTTTAAAGCAGCAGTGCAATGAAAATGGGTTAAAATTTGACCCCATCTTTTTTCTTCTTAATCGATGCCAGATGTCTTCCAGTTTATTTTGGTGGTAAAATTTTCAGTTTTCATTATCATTTAAGAATTTTCTGAAAGTTTTAAATAATTATATCTCAAGACAAAAAGAGGGCCGCCTAATTTTTGCATAGAAGTGATACTGAGGACTGGAGGAGGATGAGTCCAGACAAAAATTCAAATGTACAGTACTCAGCACAGAAAGCATCCAGAAAACCCAAATCAACAGTTTTGTTAATATTTTTCACAACCATAGCAGAAAATTGGCTTTTTAGAATAACTTATTTCTTTGCACGGCTGCTTTAAACTCCATGTAAAAGGGGGTCCTTTTAGTTTTCAGATTGGAATGCCAATGTGAGCAAGCTATACTACCACTTCATGGTGGGACCCATTCGGTATAGTCTCTACACTAGTTTCTCAGCTCTGAAATGCCTGCAGTGGCTACTCATAACTTGTTGGTTCTTCCTCTGGTCCAACTCCATAAAGAAAAGGGCCTGCTGTTACCGGCTGCAACACTACCTGGGCCATTTATGTCTTTGAGGAGGGGCCAAGCCTTAAATAGCTGACTTTTGACATGTACCACGGCAGTGGCAGGATCTAGAACTTTTACCTGGATGTCTCAGTAAGGGGGCAACTAGTGAGGTGCAGTTGGGCACTGTAGTCTGAAGCTGAGTTTTAATAGTTGTGCAAATAGTTCTATATATGGTTAAATAACATTGGATCTATACATTATAGCAGGAAATCAACTTCTTCTGAAACTGATCCAATAATTTTGACTGGAAAATACACTGGGCTATCATTGTAAGGCTGCTTCAACCTGAGGATTAAGCACTTAGGTGTTATAGTTCAATGTTTGGGGAATAGCAATGGGGTATATAGTGCTTGTGTAACTTGTAGTACTTTTTGTGGCTTTACTCTATTCTCACCCTTGAGTAGTAGGTATGTAGGTAGTAATTTGAAGGGAATAGAAGGCCCAGGAACAAAGGTGAGAAGAGCACCAGAGAAGGAGGAGGAGGGGATGGTGGTGGACGAAAAACACTCCCTAAGCAAGGGAGGTGTGGTTAGTAGAAGGCTTAAGTAGAGGTCATAGGAAGAGCTATTCCCCACATTGAACCATGGGCTAAGCCCACCTACTCAATGTTCGGGGAATAGCAATGGTGTACATAGTGCTTGTGTAACTTGTAGTACTTTTTGTGGCTTAACTCTATTCTCACCCTTGAGTAGTAGGTATGTAGGTAATAATTTGTAGGGAACAGAAGGCCCAAAAAGATACCTCTTCCAACTTATGGAGAGTATGGTCCCCTGGCACTCAGGAAAGGAAAACACCCCAGGTGGAGGAAACCTCTGAGGACCCATGGCCAGTGGTCTGCCTGTCCTCTGGGCATGCTAAAAGAAGAAGGATCTAGGTTCTAGTAACCATGGCTAATTTTTGGGAAGGTGATCTTCTTGGAGAGATGACGGTCCATCCTTGATCCATTGATGATGCCGATTGAATGATGATCCTGAGGTTGATGAGTCGATCTTTTCTGTAGGAGCAGTGGAATCCTAAGCATGAAGCAGATCCAGTCGAAGAAGAGCAAATGAAGTCCAGATTACCAAGGTGATGAAGGTTGCTTGTCCATAGGGAGTTGCATGGATGTACTGAGCAGAGACAGCATGAATTGATCGACAATTACTAGGCAGTGGAGGGTGGACATGCTATGATATGAGAAGTCATGGGTGAATGATCGAACTTGAGTAAGGTTTGAATTTCTAGGTCAGGCTTGGAGGCAAGGAATTCAATAGTGAGCGAGGAGTCACTAAGAAAGCTTCCGTGAAGTGTAAAATGAGTAGAAGAAAGTCTTTGGGTGCCTTGGAGATGATGGTCCATCTTCGATCCATGGGCAATGTAGATTGACTGATGATTCTGAGGATGAAAAGTAGGTATTTTCCGAAGGAACAGTAAAATCCTAAGTGTGAAGCAGATCCAATTGAGGAAGGGCGAATGGGGTCCGGATTTCCAAGGGGATGAAGGATGCATGTCCAAGGGATTGCAGGGGCATAATGAGCCAGGAGAGCATAATTTGATCAATATGCTACCAGACAGTGAACAGTGGGAATTACAATGATTTGTGCAGACACAGGTGAATGATCGACCTGTGTAATGTTTGACTGTCAAGGTAAAGTCTGGAGGCAAAGAATTCAGTAGTGAGCGATGAGTAGCTAAGTAAGCATCCATGAAATAGACAAATAAGTAGAGGATAGTCTTTGGGTGCCTGATGGGAGTAATGCCATAAGAGATTAGTAGGCAAATGGAGGAAGACTGCAGATGCAGTCCAGATGATAACCGAATATATAGAGAAAATGATTGGAAGTTCGGTATAAGGAATAGGATGGCTTATATGGGCATGATATCATGACTATACTTGTAAATACTCTGCTGAACACTGGCTGAAGCAAATATGGGTGTTTCTGAGGGATGATTGTCCGTAAGATGCACTCTGGTGGCTTATAGTTGGTTAGGTTTACTGGTACAGTAATCTGATGCAGAAATACTTGAGAGCGGATTGGAAGTGGATATATTAATTGTGAAGTTGAGTAGTGTGGGTGCCAGAGGATCTTAGTGCTATGGCTGATTAAGACCAGTTAGGAGGTAGGACTGGGATAGGGAATTTATCTTAACTGTTGCGTATTTCCGAATAGAAATTTGGAGGAGCCTGTTCTTGGTGGTAGTCTTTCCCGGAAAGATTAATGAAGATAATTCATGAATGATAGCTGAAGGATCCGTTGGAAGGACTGATAACTCGACTGAAGGTAACAGACAAGGAAATGCAGATGCTTGTATGAGGTATGGTGATGTCCAGAAGCCAGAAAACTGTGTTTCGGATAGCTTGACGTAAGTAAGTAGCTAGGCACTAGAGATCCAACGATGAATGTTCTGGAAGGCAGCTGAAAGGTTATAGAATAAGCGAAGTCTATTGAGGAAATAGGAGTCAAGTAACATGGTCAACAAAGTCAGTGATGGTAGGAGAGGCTGAAAATGGTGACTGGATAATATCCAAGGTGGCGTGAGGTATCTTGCGAGTCCTGGTATCCTGAAATGGCAATCATAGAGATTAAGTTGAAACATGACAGGAGAATTGATGTCCATTCCATGCAAGAGGATAGTCTGTGAGGCATGGTAGATGGGGAAGTCCACGGAGACTGAATAGACAGGATTTGTAGTGAGTATCCAATATAGAGAGATGGGAATCATTCTAGTGTCCAGTCGAATGAGATTCCAAAATGATTGAGGGGAGCTGCTTGGCAGTATGGAAAAGTCTATGATAATGTAAGAGTTTCTGAGGCCTGTTATCTAAGGGATGTGTGTTAGAAGTAGTTTCCTCAAGTGAAATGTACAGTGATCCATCGAGTAGTGGATGGGAGGTTAGAATGGCTTGAGTAGGAGTATGAGATGGATAGACTGGAGTGGTAGTTGACTGGGTACGAATATTGGCCATATTTGGTAGGATGCCCAAAAGAGCCACAGCACACAGAATGAAGCCCTGAGCCAGTAAGGCAGAGATAGAAAGCAGCTATTCTAAGAAGAAAAGAAGGTCTAATCTCCTTTCCCACTATACAGACCAGGTTTCAGCTCAAAAACAAAGACTTCTTCAAATTTCCGCAAATCAAAAATGCAATCCTCTCATTCCTGGGTCCTAAACCCTGGATTACGTCAACCTCAGAAGATATGTCCTCTCTGCTCACAGCAGTGGACGAACCTCATGCAGTCTCCAGGGTTTATAAATGCCTACAGTCCTTGGACCCTCATCTCCCTTCAGGGGTCTGTTATTATTGGGTGCAAGCACTGTTGCCTCCCAACTAGGGAAGACTTTTGGAAGAAAGCCTTGTACAATGTATACAAGTTTATCAAACAAGACAGACTATGCCTGACTCAATTCAACATAATGCATAACCTCTACTTTACACCTGCCAAATTGCACAGGGTGGGCAAGCTAGCTTCCCCTATATGTCCCCACTGTAGTGAATCCCCTGAATCCCTATACCACTTACTCTGGAGTTGTCCTAAAACCCAATCTTTTTGGAACTCCATAAAGAGGGTATTAGATCCCTTGTTGGGCCTGGAATCATTATTCACCTCTGAAAGCTGCTTATTGACCCTTTTACCTGCAGGTACTCCTTATATTAAGAAAGCTCACCTGGCCCTCCTAGCTTCCACAGCAAAATTGGTAATGCTGAGACACTGGAAGAATGACTCCCTCCCCTGTACTATGGATTGGTATCATGAGGCCTTGCTAGCACTTCAATTGGGGAGACACATCGCCTCCATGCAACATAGGCCACATTTGTTCCAGACTACATGGGAACCTCTACTTACACTACTCTCCCTCTGGAAACCGTAACAGCCAAATATGCAAGCCCGGCTGTCCTCCTTCCTCTCCTGATTGGGCTGCAGACTGTGATATGAGTTGGAGGGTGGGGGGAGGATGTTTTGCAATATTTTGTTTGCAGCGAATTTGTCTTCATCTTTGTTACCTGTGTTGGATCAAATGCTGCTAAAATTAATAAAATGTAATAAATTATAAAAAAAGAAGGAAGAAAGGTCCGGAGTACATCCCAATGGACTGAAGGACCAAGCCAGGATGGTGTCAAAGGGAATGAAGCCAGATGGCATGCTGTGCTGGAAGGAACAGGATTGGGTTGGCTCCTCAGCAAACAGCAGCAGAATACAGGAAGGCTGTAGCAGCCACAAGATGATGATCCATGGAGGTCCGAGGAGCGAAGGGAAGTACTAAGAGCAATGGAGTGAAGTACATATGTCCTACATCAGATGGAGGCTTCAACAAGCGAAGAAGGATAAAGTTCCCACATCTGAAGGAGAAATTAAACTCAGATATCAACTGGACAGTTGAGGTGCTGCAAGGAAATCTCAGAGGTGGTCAAACTTGATTGAGATGGACAGTTTAGTTTAGTTTAGTTTATTGTTCTAGGAATTACTACCTTTGAGCCAGAGGCTCTTTTACAAAGGTTCCACGTCAATTAGGTACAGTACAAAAGGTTACATAGATAACACAACAATTTGTGTTGTGTCAAGAGCAAGAAAACATTTACAAATACATATCAAATCATTTGTGCAAAAGGACATGAGATATCAATAATCACATTATTATTACAAGAAAGAGGTCATGCCAGATTAGGAGAAACAAATAGGGAAAAGTCCAGAACAGAGAGGTAAGTGAAAGGTGTGGGGAGCAACAATAGCAGGAAAAGGTTTCCCAAACATGTCTTTGTCAAATAACGGGACAGGGTGGGTAGTGAGAAAATAGGAGGTTTAATCAGGGCAGTCACAGGAGCTGGAGGTGGCAAGGTGAGAGAAAAGCCTTGATTTGAAAATACCTAGAGAGGTGGAGGCAGTAATATGAGTGCTGAGGGCATTTAGCCAGCTGGGGGCACGATAGGCAAATGATCTTTGTCCCTGAGAAGTCCGGCATCGGGGGACTTGGAGAGGCTGGTGTTCTGATCTTCTGGTAAAATGGGTGCTAGCGCTCGGGCATAACAGGTCTTGGATACAGGGTGGAGTGAGGCCCAGAGTGGATTTTCGCCATCAGGCAGGTAAGGTACTTTATCGGTTTGAGAGTTGCAACCAACCTGAGTCAGCATAGAGTTCACATGTGGATACGTCGGTGTGCACCAGTGAGCAACCGACAGGCCTTATTTAGGGATGTTTAATGCGACTAAGTGCTGTAGTAGTGGCAGATCCGTATATAACTAAGCCATAATCAATGACTGAGATGATAGAGGATTGGATGGCAATCCTCAGTGCAGAATGGGTAAGAAGCTGTCGGTTCCGATACAGAATCCCAATTCGCTGATTAATAGTTTTTGCTGTACTATCAATGTGAGTTGCAAAGGTTAGGCCTTGATCAAAGTTGATTCCAAGATATTTGAAAATTGGCACTTGTTCAAGGGTATTTCCTAGGTATGTATGAATGGTGAGTGGGACTTGCCGTTTCTTGTTTTGCGGGTTAGAGAAGAGCATGGATTTAGTTTTTTTGTGGTTTAGAACCAGCTTATGTTCAAGGAACCACATCTCAACTTTGGAAAAAGCATGCTGAAGGTTGAGGCATAAGAGGTTCGGATCTTTATGAGTGGCAAGAATCACGGCATCGTCGGCATAGAGGATTATTTGTTCAGGGCAGGATTTGGGAGGAGTTTAGGAAAAGGCTGAAAGGAGGGGCCAGGATGGATCCTGGGAACTCCTGGCGAACCGGTTTTGAGTCTGAGAGAACTCCAGCTACTTTTACAGATTGAGCGCTAAGCAAGGTAATTTTTACCCAGTCACCAGGACCCTGCGAGAGCCCTAGGGATAGTAGTTGTTTGATAAGTAGGCCATGGTGAACTGTATCAAATGCCTTGGTTAAGTCAATGTAAGACTGCTCAGTTAGGTTTCCTTTGTCCATGGCATTGTGGATTGCTCCTGAGAATTCAAGTAGGGCAGTCGATGTGCTGTGCCCTTTCCTAAATCCATGCTGCTGAGTGCATAGGCTGTTGTGCTTTTCCAGGTAGTCTGAAAGTTGGTCCGCCACCAAGCATTCAAGGGCCTTAGAGAGAGTGGTATTGATATCAGGCGATAGTTACCAGGCAGTGACTTATCACCACTTTTGTGCACCAGAGTGACAACTGCAGCTTCCATTTCCTAGGGAATTGGCTGTAGCAGAGGGAGAGATTGAAAATTTTGTGAGGGGAGCAGTACTTCCTCCAGAGTTAGGGACAGAAGTTTAAGGTCAATAGTGTCGCTGCTTGCTCGGGACTTAGAAATGGCCTTCTTTACATATTTATAGACTTCATGCACCTTTACTAGTTTGAAATGGAAGGGTGGTTTGGTTGGAGAGGCAGTAGTAGAATAGAAATTGGAGGGTCAGCATCAGTGAAGAAATCAGATGAGAGGACACCACTAAGGTCCGTGAAGGTATCATTTAGGGTGTTTGCAATGATCTCTGGTCTAATGTAGTGGTTCCATCCACATTCATTATTGTAGGAGAGGATTTGGACTGCTGACCCATGATATTCTTTATGTTGTCCCAGAAGGATTTCCCTTTGCCCCAGGAGTTGGAGAGGGCATTCTTGAAGTAGGAGCTCTTCATCAAGCGGATCTGTTTAGTACAGTGGTTACGAGCCTGTTTATACTTTTGAATGTCCGACAGAGTGCCAGTAGCTCTTGCAGTGGCCCAGAGGTGATCCCTACTTTTGAGTTGTGCCAATAGCTTTGCCGTGAGCCAGGGATTTGTGAGTGCTTTGATTTTGCGCTTTTTTACTGGTGCATAGGTGTCACAGGCAGTGTTGAAAGTAGAAATAAAGTAATCAAGGGCTAGGTCAACATCTTGAGTTTTGTAAATCAAGGACCAGTCTATCTGCCTAAGACAGGTCTTGAGATGAATAAGGTTGCCATAAGGTAGGACTCTGCTATAGATGGTTTTTGGAGGCGACTTACGAAACTTATTTGTCCAGGTACATATTATTGAGAGTGATCACTGGCGAGTCAGGAGAACACTTACATTGGTTATCTGGTGGGGGTGGCTGGTAAGTATCCAGTCAATGAGGGTGCTGGTCCCTGATTTGTAGTTTTCCTGGTAGGAGAGTTTACCACTTGTGTTAAATTTGCTGCTAGGATAGCACCTTTGACCCTGCATCCGGAGCAAGCCAATTTATATTAAAGTCCCAAGGAGAAGGAGTTCGATGTCAGAAGGTTGTGTATCACGAACTCGAGGGACAGCCTGTAGGGCGAATCAGGATCTTTTGGTGGGATATAGACAATCATGAGGACTTTGGTTTGGGCACCAAGTAGTATCTTGATAGGGAGGAGCTGCACTGAGGTTTCTGTGGTGGGGTAAGAACCAGGGAGACAGGTGAGGTAGTCCTTTATGTAGATTGCACACCACCATCCTTTCGAGGTCCTATCCAGCCTGAATATCTTGTAGCCTTGTATAGAGATGGCATGATCCGGAGTATTAGGTGTCAGCCAAGTTTCAACGATGGCAAGGATATCCGGGTTGTGCTGGCTGGCAAAGATTTGGAGGGAGGCCAGTTTTGGGAGGAGACTGCAGATGTTTAAGGTAGCAATTTTGAGCCCCCCCTCCATTTTGGCAGGCTTTGTTGTACTGTAGGAGACAGGGCCAGGATTTGAGTGGACACTTCCTGATATTAAGAGGAGGAGGAGTAAGAGTTTAAGAGACAGTTGCTGTACTTCATAGTCAATAGAATTACACTTCTGAGGCTTATGTGGTTTGGACCAGTGCAGGCGTCTAGGGGCCCAGAGCAATGAGGTTGTTAGTAATAGAGGATGATATGCCCATTTATCCTTGTTGTAGCTTGTCAGTTGCACCCAGTCGCTTGCAGATAGGTACCTGGTGGATAAGTCAAAAGCCAAAAGAATGATAGCGGACCAGCTGGCAAGATCCAAATCATGGGGGAAAGTAGGCTAAGGGGATGAAGTATGATAGACCCAGAATGAGAGGGATGGTGAGTGGTGAGGAAGGCTGAAAGGTAATCAGAGTTAAAGAGCTAGTGTACAGCTTGGGATTAAGAGTAATTTTCAGATGCAGTCAACTATCACTTCTTATATCTCAAGTATTTTTTCTTTCCTGTTTGCTAATTAGAAGATTTTCCACCTGGCAGTACTGGTATAATGTGTGGAGCAGCACTGTGGCTGGAGGAAAAAAAAAGTCAGTTCTGTTCCTCCCACTACATTGTCACGAATGAGACTAAACACCTTGAGGCACCACAATCCTTGTAGCCTGAGCAGTGACTCTCACAAGCTACCAATCAAAATGCAGGAAAATCTGACATCACTGGTAACCAGGGAGAATCAGTCCCTGCTCCTTAATGTGAAAGTGAAACCTGGCAGCGAGAAAGGATTTCTCATTGGTTACTAGTGATTTCATAGTCAGTGTGGCCTCAGTGTTGACGTAGTGGGAGGAACAGAACTGACTTTTTTCCCACTAGACAGAGTGCTGCTCCACACATCACCCAGTATTGTCAGGTGAAACATCTTCTAATTAGCATACAGAAAAGAAAAAATACTTCAGATGTAAGACTTGATAACTGACTACATCTGAAAGTTACAATTAATTGCAAGCAGTTTCCAGGCAGTACACTAGCTGTTTAATGGGTCTTGAGACTGAAGGGGAGTGGCAACAAGGTAGGATATGTATAGTACACAGGCTCCTACTTGAAGTAAGCGAGGTGAGAGGAAGGACAGGATGCTCTAGATAATGGGTAAAGGTGAAGGCACAATCGTGAGATGCTCCAGGCCAGGAGGGAGCAGCACGTGACAGTCCGGTGGACAGCTGGAATGATGGGAACAGTTAATTGTAGAAATGAGCTTCCAGGCACGGGAAATGGGGAGAGAGAACTAGCATACAATGTCACTCTGTAGAGGCAGGAGGATGAAGGCAGACGATGAATGTAGGTCCTCTTCAAACAGGAAGCAGAATCCAGCAAGATATACAGGAGATGATAATCCAGTGGATCCAGGGACAGGCTACGACTCCATGATGTCAATGAGGTGATGTGTGTCACAAACACACTCAGCAGGTCAGACCCTCTGCTCCCACAGTGCCAACCTCAGAGTGCAATAGTGTGAACAGGTAACAGACAGGGTAACCCTCCTGTCTGCTTTTGGGTCTGAATCACCTTAAGTCTCAAGTTCTGTGGGGGATTCAAACTGTGAACCTTATACTAGTGTACCCAATATACAGGCTCAGATACATACCCTCTTTGGGGACTGAGGCACAATCTTACGCCAGGGGCACCCAGCCAGGCTTCCAAAATGAACCCTTAAAACTCTATAAGAGACCTTAGGTATATTCTTACCTTTTCCCAGTTTAGTAACACCATCAAGCCATTGAACAGTTTTGTCAGACTTAATCTTCTAGATGTCACATGCAAAAAAGAAATGGCAGACACCCAGGCAGTCTTTCAAATAAAAGATTCTTTACTAAAAGATGATAAAAATATGAAAAATGTAAACACAGAACACTACATCAAAGAACATACAATCACTTAAAAGAATGAGGGCAAAGTACAAAACAAAAACTCCTACCACCATACATTTAGACCTTTTCTATCTAATGTATTACCTCTGTAAGTGCAATTATATCAGAGAGCTGTGTCTTTCTAGAGTTCCAAGATGGAATATATCTCAAACAGTTCAGACACAAGTATTAAGTTAACTCTGTCTCTCCACACCCCTTCTGTGAGTCATCTAGCTCCTCCTTTTAGGATATAAAAAAAATACAAACATGATGTCCTATCAGGAGGTATATTAAATAAGGTGACATCAGCAAACACTCATTTCACAAATTATGAGTCTTTGATCCACCAGTTTCTTTGAAGTTTACAACCCTGCAATCCGTCACCCAGGTGTGAGATATAGCCAACAGGAATCAGCTAAATGATGTCCTGTCCTGTAATAAAATGTATATTTAGTTTCCCAACTTCAAAGCAGCAACAGGTCATAAAAAGGCCATAAAATGCAGTTTCTCAAGGAAGTTAATTACATTACAGAGATCTCCTAGTCAGTTACATATCCTGTAGCTTCACTGAAACCTGGGGGGGGGGGCTGTCTTATGTGAGGCAATCACATACTATATTTTTATATTACAAATATCATACAATAATCATAACCAGCTGGCCAAGCATCACAATGTGCAATTGAAGTTGACAGGCAGAGCTGAAGGCAGAAGATAGTTGGTGTGCAGTGGCCCCATTTCCAAAGGGAAGTGGCGACCTGTATCTGGGAGAAAATGCAGAAATCGAAGCAGTGATGGAAGCTCAGGCTCTCGACCAGGGTGGGTAGTGTGAAGAGACTTGAGGGAAGATTGCAAGGGAGAATGGAGACTGCGGGCAGGAGGATATCCAGTTCCAGAAGGGTTGCGGCATCCAATAGCAGGTCGAGAATGTGTACATATGGAACAGCAGAATGTAAATTTGGGCAATCATCCATGACTGTAGAGGCTGAACACGGATCCAGGCTTCCGGCCCTGGAAGTTAGCAGGAGTTAGGCAAAATCAAGTTCCTAAAGGGAAGAAGCATCTGGATAGCAGGCTGAGGATGCGGAAATGAAACAGTAGAATGTAGACTCAGACATCTGTTGGGGACGTGAGGCAGCCAGGCAGAGTTAGATCGATGAGGGAACCTGGTGAAGAAGTTTCATTCCCGAAGGGAAGCGGCAACTGGTATGAAGTAGAGAAGGTATGGTAAACTCAGAAGATTGTAGACATGGCGCCCATCCCTGGTAGTTGGGGCAAGCTAACCTGCACTTGATGATTCCAAGCAGAGTTAGGGATGGAGGATATCAAGTTGGTAAGTAGTATAAGGTAGCAGATGTAACAGAATCCCATCCCCGGTAGATAGGGGAAGCCTACCTTCATTCAGCACCTCACAAGGTGCAAGTTAGGGATGGAGTCCAGAGTACTGCTGATATGGGCTGACTGCAGCTCAGAACGCTGCTGTAGAAGGATGCGTAGTAGGGAACTGAGATGAGATGAGTATGATGAATAAAACACAGGTATGGGAAGACATATGGATCATAATGAAAATGATAGGCATGGAAACAGGCAGTGCTGAAGAGAAGGTTCAGCTGTGGAACAGAAAATGAACGATTGTACCACCCCCCTCCCCCACGCACCCAACCCCCCTCCCCCAAGGTACTGCAAGGTGAGCTTGACACATCTTCTCGAAGCACTGAACGTCGGTTGGGTTAAATGAGGAAATGACTGTGGAGACAGACCCCGATGATTCAAGTGCAGTCACCAAGGTAGGGCACACAGTGTGGGCACAGTAGAATGGTGCCATGTACAATGCTATAAGCCTTCAGGGGGATGTAGTGGATAGCTAAGCAGGGAATATGAAGCAGGCATGATGACAACTGAGAGAGTAGTGGTTAGTATGAGTGCTGTGCAGAGGAAGCTCTGAGTCAAAGGCACTGAAAAAGGCAAAAATCAAGGGAGGTATGCGCTAGGCGCAGGTGCGGTGCACGTCCATTTTGGGCGGGGAGTCTGGGAATCTGTGAACAGGGTGAGAGGCTGTAACCAGGCCAAATAATTAGTTGCCATAGTCACTCTGGGAGCCTCCTACATGATATGCTGAGCAAGGCAGAATATATAATCTGATTACACAAATAAAAGATTTACTTGTTAAAAGTTTTACCAGGAGATGGGTTTTCAAAGGCAAACTGAGATAGGGAGTGAATGCAGTGAAAGGAGCAAGAGGTGGTGTAAATGTGGTTGTTTCATATGGTACATATTGATAGTAAACAGAATTAAAAACGTACAGAATGTAGTAGAAAATAGCCTAAAGGAAATAACCTGATGTCTGTTGATGGGGATGTTCTTTGTAAGTCTGGTGGTGGGGCATATAGCCATTCCTCTCATCCGGGATTCAATTAAATGACTTCAGCATGTAGGTACTTACTGGAAGAGATTGTGCTGCAGAGAAAGGTGGCAGAGAATTCCACATGAGCACTGCGGTGAGGCGGCGTGCAACAGGTAGGGAGACGTTGGGAAGGTTGCCTGATTTCTAGGCAAGTCAATGTTCATTCTCAGGATGGATTTGGACTTAAAGGTTCCAGTCCTCAGGCATGGAGATCTAAGTATGTTTGGGAGTAAACGCTGCTGCTCAAGTGGGCCTGAACCATTTCCTTGTGGCCCGCAGGGTAGAGAAGCCATGTGCTCTGACTGAAGGAGGAGGAGAATGAAACGCCTGCAAGGGGCAACCAGAAAGTGGGCATGCAACGGAGGGGAGATGGAGGAAGCACCAATTAGAGATGAGCTGGGGAGGCTGCAGGTGTCGGCAGCAGGCATTGATGGCAGGGGGGGAAAACGCTCGTGAAAAAGCCCAAAAAGAGAAAAGAGAAGGGGAAAGCACCCAGAAATGGGAGGAGGATGATGAGAAGATGAAGACAGTGGAGGAGGCAGAAGGCCCCCTAGAGAGGAAAAACAAGCCAGGACAGAGACAGCAGGTGAGACAAACAAACCACAAGAAGGCAGGGGGGGTGGGGGATGAAAGCAGGAAAACAAAAGAAAGAGCAGCAGGAGCGGATGCAGCACAGCCACACGAGTCACCCAGGGAGCCCAGGGAATGAAAAACACTCCCTAAGCAGGGGAAGTGCAGTTAGTAGAAGACTTAAGTAGAAGTTGTGGGAGAAGCTATTCTCCACATTAAGCCATGGGCTAAGCCCTCCCATTGAGAAAGAATGTTATAATGGAGGAACTTTGGACAAAAACCCTCTAGTTTGGAACAGTCTGGCAAATACTAGCACAAATAGTGTGATGGGGGTCTAACCTCTGCGTAACATCACCCTCCCAAGTGTCTAGGGGTACACAGGTGGAAACGGTCACCTGGGAGGGAGCCCACACAAGAAACTGCAAAAACCACTTCCTTGAACTCCCAAGCTTGAGGTAACTTTCAGGGCTCAACTGATACACAACAAGGCTGATGAAGCTGCAAGTTAAAAGAGGTTAGCAGAACTTGTATGTATAAACACAGTGAATGTCTGAACAAGAGGTATTAAAACAAAACAGGAACTTTTATTTTTCCACTTGAGCTCAGATGAAGATGGCACTTTCTCCAGTTGGCACAGTCAATTTTTTCATATCACAACAGAGTGATCATCTACTGCTGTCTTTCTTCTGGGTTGGCTTCAACTTATACTTTACTTTATATGACACTGAATGGACCCCAAGGGAGGCATTAGCACTCAGCGTCTCTTACCACTGCAGCTTGGGTGGGAACTCCATGGGCTTCTTCGAACCCATTTTTGAAATTTACTAACCACTTGGCCAATTCAGTCTCGCTGGCTGTCACAATGTGGCACCAAATGATCCTTTGAGGAATTTCATGAACACACTTTGTCCTCCCACAGAATCCATTCTTTACTTTTCATTCACACTTTTTCTTGCATCAGAAAAAATATATTTTGCCTACCTGGGCCTCACTTTTGGTGCCAACTGGCACTACACAAGCTTCGTTAAAGGAGCACACCTGCCCTCAGGACACACTCTGAGATAAAATTCCTGTTCTCTGACAGGAATCTAAAGCTTGACAGTCATTCTCCCTCTCTTGGGAAGGGAGGGCGCTGCTGAGTGCCAACACAGTCACTTCACATTGAATAAAGGTTGAACATCACCTTAGATCCATTGCCCACAGGACTCTGCAGCACTAATTTCCTCACAGACATACCTCTATCTTCTCAGACCTCTAACTTCTCTTTGGATGGGTTTTTACTCTTATTGGAAAGGGCCCCCTTTCAAAGGCTGAAGAAGATGGCTGCTGCCATGATTGGGCACTTTGTATGGATGACAATCTCCATAGATGAACATTCAGTACAGTGGGAGCTGGCATAGTGTGTCAGTATTACCTCTCCGACCAACTCTGACTCAGCAGTTCCAGACCATAAGCAGAGAAGATTGACTCCTCTCCTTTGTAATGCTCAAATCAGACCAGCTGACCCAGTCCTCAAGGGGCATAGAAAAACTGGCATACCTAAGAGGTTGATAGACATTCTTAAAGGCATATTGCATATCTCCTGGGGGCACACTCTCCCGCCTTTCACAGCTCAGTATTCTTGGTGAATACCGAGACCTTCAGATAGAACCTTTCACCAAGGGTCCCATGCGGAAGAGGGTTGGTCACCCCTCCACCAGCCAGCCCCAAGGGGAATATGGCTGGTCACTACACTAGTAGTGCATTGGACTAAAAACCAAAAAAGAAAATGGGAGCTCCCTAAGCCTCGAGGTCCTCACCCTCTTGGCACCTCTGATAACCCCAGCCCCCAAGCCCTCTGGGGCACTGTGCTCGGGGAACCCAGAGTGGCACATCAGGCCTTAACACCATCTGGGCAACACAGCCAAAACCTTACAGCCCACCCTACTTTGTATCCCTCCAGATATGTACATGTACCCCATCATAACATGCAGTTAAATGTTACAAACATGCTGTGCTCTGTTACCAAATATGCAGTGAACATTTACAAAGATTCATGCAGTGGAACCTTGCACTATTACTAGTATATCCTAACAGCTAGAATAACACATGCACTGAAAGCTACAACATTTCATGCAATGAGACTTTTATACATTTACAGGCAATTTTACTCTAAAGCTACTCTACGCATTTCTATGTTAAGGTCCTAAGCTAGTCACAGTGGTGCAGCTATGTATGGCATTAATATCCTATCTATCTCCCCAAAGTGCAGGCTAACACTAAACATTTTAGGGTTAATCCTCTATTCTAATACTCTAGCACTACTACATATATATTCTAATCTCTATCACCAAACATATCAAACCTACCTACTAAAAATGGCATATATTTCCCTAGTGGGCATCACTTTGGTACACGTTACCCATATTGTTTTACCTGTTTACCTGAAGCTCCTTCTGGAGTGTGGGTCACTGGAACCCTGTAGGAGAGAAAACAACACAGCCACGCAACATAACATTCTATGATTCTTTACTATTGCCACACATAACCATTACACGATAAACATGTTTCCCATCAATGAGTTTGCAATTGGTGTGAATGTTACTTATGAAAGTCATAGGGTAAAGTGTCTCTCTAGTTCATCTGCCGATTGACTGCCTAAACAGGACAAAAGTCAAATACAAAGGTTCCATGTCCCAGTCACTGGAGCGATAGACAACCCCAAAGGTAAATGCTTCTTTGTGTCCCACAAGAGACCCCAAACCCTGTGTCCCACCTGTATATAAAAGGAAAAAAATGTCCATCACCAGCATGCAGATGTGGTTCAGGAAAACTTTGATCCCTGCCAGGTTGCTGGGAGTCTTCTTCATTGGGTGCAGCTGGATAATGGGTATTCTTCCTGGAAGGGCTTGGTCACACGTTGAGTGCTTGCAAAGTCTTCTGGGCCTCTGGACTCCCCTTGACTTGTGAGGCTCAGTTGCATAGAATGGTTTCAAACTTCAAAACTTCAAAACTGTCAGCAATATCTGGAACAGTAGTGTCATAGGTGGCAGACCTTTGGTCCGACTGGTGCGTCAGTCCTGCCCCATAGGATTACACTTCATCTGGGGCATTATAAAAGTAGTAACTGGGGTAGGGCTTGTTGCTGAGAGCACCCCAACTGTTTTGTGCTTCCTCATGGTGTTGGGCCACCTTCCCCGAAATGGCCTTGTCCAGGGCATTGGTCTTAAATAAGGTCTGTCCTTGGTAGGCCCCAATGATTATCGACTGGGCTCCATGGTGATCGTCCTCCTCCCTGCTGGCTGCATCACTGGAGTATGTAATGTGATGCTTCTTCTAGATTTTCTCAGTGATTGCCATTTTTGCCCATTCTTCTGAATTCCATTCTATTTGGTCCTGCATGAACTCAGACACATACAGATAACTGTGTTCAGGAAAGTCTGACTTCATATGCCAGCACACTATCCTATCCACCTTATTCAAGTCCAGCAGTGTCCGTACAGGTGTGCGGAGGGCGGGGATGCTTTTCCTGGGGACAACCATGTCTTTAGAATACTTCTTCAGGGCATTGTGCAGTTTTACTGCTTCAGACCTAGAAGTGTATTTCTTTTTAATTTCCACCACCTCCCTTGGTAGTGTACTAACCCCATGAAATATCTCTTGCTACTTGGCTGAGGTTAGCCCTCTTCCCTTGTCTGGTTTCTTAGGGAATGCTGTGGTGCTGGACATGGCTGACTGGGTCTCTACAGGGCTTCCTCTTCCCCTTCTGGCAGGTCCGTTACTGTTCAGTGAGGCTTTTGCTTGATCTTCTTGTGGGTGCAGTGCGATGGTATGGGGCACACAGGGGAAGGTTTCTGCTCCTGCTGGGTGGCGCTCTCCAATGTGATAATGCTATCCTCACCGGGTTGTGGACTGCCCAGAATTGGCAGAACCACCCACACGTTGATGGTCTGCAGGATAATGACATCTACTGAGGGGAAATGTTCAGTTTTCCTCCACTTCTTTATGGCCTCTAGAGGCCTTTCCTAGGATTCACACAAGGAATCCTCTGACTGTTCTTTCTATAGCTCCTGATGCATGTGCCAACCATGAGGCTCCCAGCACAGCAGATATGCCCTTGTCCTTGCAGAATCCACAGAGGGGCACATTGGATACATCCTCCCCAGTGGCATTTCATCTGAAACTTGACAGGTTCCTCTTTCTTTGCTATCCCCCTCCATTGTCTTGTGGCTTAAATAATCAAGCAGGGACCTGGGAGTGGTTACTTCCTACTCTTGACTATGTCCCTTCTTAGCCATGTTCACTCTTATGGGACTTTTCCAAGTTACTCTCTGTCAGTGATCCCTCTCTGTAAGGCAAACAAACATACCCCCAGAAATTGCAAGTCTCACACAGTCTGAGATACTGGCCACTCTGCAAATTGTTTTTCTTATTTCGTGACCCCCTTTGACTCACATGCTACTCTAGCTGTACAATATGACATGCATACACACTTTAGAATGTTGCATTTCTCATTGACTTTTGTTTCTCTCAAGCATCAATTTATTTACTTTCTGTCTCTATTCCACCCGCTACAAGCACCCTCACATATATTCCCATTTTAGCAATCAGGTACATACGTGTGGTATATGGGTTGTCTCTGGCTTTCCAATGCTTTCAAACCCGGGACAAAACTGCAAGACTGCCCAAGGATGCTGGCTCTCCATAAAGGTTGACTGGATAAGTTAAATCTTACTAAACCATGAGGATTTGAAACTTTTTAATTTTTTCTTTCTCTGTTCCTAGCAATGACCGTGCATTTTCTGTTGATGCTGCTAGATGCTGGAATGAACTGCCTAATTTTTTCCACAATACTGAAAGTCATACTGTTTATAAACATCATTAAATGTGTTACTTGTTAAAACTCCTGGATTGTGCTTGTTTCATGAATACACCCTTTTGATGTTGCTGTATTTAAACATTCTTCCTGCATATTGCATGATGTTTTACTTGTATTGTAACTAACTGCATTTATTATGTTGTGACATCTAGTACCTGCTTTTTTATATGCAGCTCCAGGTCATTTCTGAAAAGGGGCCTTTGGCTCAGTGTACTTACACAGTAAACAAAGTAAATAAATAAAAAATATGCTCGTCCTTCAGCTTTGCCCCCATCACCTCAGCTGGAATGTTGTTCTTCCAGCTGCCTAAGCCACTCCCACAGTGATGATGCTCCACCAATCAGACAATGCCTTTTCCTTTTCGATTTACATATTCATGAGTAACTCACATGGAGCTGCCATACGTCCTCAAGCTGACGAGTCCTCTTACCCAGGCACACAGCTCGCACTTCCGACTCCCACCAACATTCAGATTCGGTTATCTTCCTCAGCACCATTTTTTCTCCTCAGCTGGCACACTTCAAATTTCTTCAGCAGTCGAAAACTGCAACTTGTCACCCTCCGATGCACCAGGGGCCCCAGAGGCACCTTGAAATCCTGGACCCGAGCCCCCAGTTTAAGGTCACTCTCCCAGCTGTCCAGGGGTATACAGGAATAAATGGTTGCCTAGGAGGGGGCCCCACACAAGAAACTGCAAAAACCACTTACTTGACCTCCCAAGTTTGAGGTGACCTCTGGGGCTACACTGATACATGACTGGGATGACAAAGCTGTAAATGAAAAGGGGTGAGCAGAACTTTAATGTGTAAACACAACGAATGTCCAAATAGAGGTATTAAAACAAAACAGGATCCTTTATTTTTCCACTTGAGCTTAGATAAAGGTGGCACTTTCTCCAGCCAGCAGTCTATTTTTTTTCCCATCACTACAGATTGATCATCTACTGTACTGCTCTTTTTCTTCTGGGTTGGCTTCAATTCTGGTGGGGTACTATATTTGACACTGAATGGGCCCTGAGCGTGCATTAGCACTCACAGAGTCCCCTACCCCAGTAACCTGAGTGGGAACTCTATGGACTTCTTCAAACCCATTTTTTGACATTTACTAACCACTTTGCCAATTCAGTCTTACTGGCTGGCACAGTCTGGCACCAAACGATCCTGTGAGGAATTTCATGAACACACTCTGTCCTCTCACAGAGTTCATTCTTTACACTTCATTGACACTTTCTGTTGCATCAGCAAAAAGATGGTTTGCCCACTTTTGGTGCCAATTGCCAGGTACTAGACAAGCTTTATTAAAGGGGCACATCTGCCCCCAGGATACACTATGAGGTAAAATTCCTGTTCTCTGACAGTAAACTAAAGCTTGCCAGTCACTGTCCCTCTCTTGGGGAAGGAGGGCAGTGCTGAGTGATAACATAGTCAGTTCACATGTAATAAAGATTGATTATACAATGGCAAGAAAGAATCCTGGACTCTGATTGGTCAGTCTTAGGCTGGACCCGTGATGTTATCCCAGTACAACATCACGAGTCTAGTCTCAGCACTGTGAACCGCTTGATGACTGTTTGCTTTTCCATTGATTGTTTGCATCTTCTCTTAAGAAACAAAAATATTTTTCCACACTACCAAAAACATCTTAAAAATGATTTATTTTATACTGTATAACAACGAGCCATTGTATAATAGCAATAATGCCCTCCAGAGTGTGTGTCATGATTGGATAACGTCACGCCTCAGCTACTGGATGCATTTGGCCTGCGGCCTTGTGCCCAACTACCTGAGGCGTAACATTATCCCAGCACAACATATGCCCTGTCTGGCATTGTTGCTTAACTATCACTCAGATCATTTGCCCACAGGATTCTGTGGCACCAACCTCCTCACAGACAGACGTCTATCTGTCTTCAGGTTGTTTTTTTTCTCCTACTGGAGAGGGGTGCCCCGGTTTCAAAGGCTAATATGGCTGCTGCCATGATAGGGCACTTTTTATTGATGCCAGAGTCTAAATGGGAACTTTCAGTGCAGTGGGAGCTGGCATAGTGTGCCAGTAGTACCTCTCCCACCAACTCTGACTCAGCAGTTCCTGCCGTTCAGCAGAGAATACTGACTCCTCTCCTTTGGAAAGTCCAAGTCATACCAGCTGACCCTATCCTACAAGGGCATAGAAAACTGGCATACCCTAGAGGTCAACAGACGCTCTTCAAGGGATAGTACATAGCTCCTGAGGGGGTTTACATCTGTATCCCTTCTTTGACCTGCCCGTGATAAGAACTGCACCAGGCTTTAAGAGGAAATGCATAGAGGAAAGGTAGTTTTGTATTTGAGTTCACAGTGTGGGGCTACATGTTTATTACTTTGACTTTCTAAATGTTAAAATAAAGCTTTATCTTTTAACCAGGAAGGCTTCTAAAGAAAGCATAACGTTTGGTGTTTGTTCATTTCTAGTTGAACCAGGGAAGAAAAGAGAAACTGTTTGGTGTCTCACATCATGGCTGACATGTTGTTCTGTGTCACCTGGCCCCAGGGGCACCGACGGGGAGGAAAGCTGGGACAACTGTCCCAGGCCTGGTGGCTTGGGGGGGCCTGGACATCCGATTATCAATTTTTTCCCAGCGGCCGCCACGTCCCAAAGAATTAACTGACACAAAGGCAGAGAACGGCTGAGACACTTTGGCATTGGAGGATGCTGAGCCCCCCCCCCGAGTGAGGCTCCCTCCACACCTCCCAGTCTCTGGGCCAAGGCACGACCCATCACAACACCCATCAGCTCCTTCTCACTCCTTAAGGCTGCTTGCTAGGCAGTCGGTAGCTCTATCTGCACAGCTCTGCTGCCCCTCTCTCTGCTGTGACTGCAGCTTGCTCGCCCTGCTCTACACCTTCTTGGCTCCCTCTCACTCCCTCCTCAGCCTGCTCATCCTCCTCGGCTCAAGGTCGGATCACTGGAATGACTCTTACTCTTTCTCTCCAGTCTGGACATTGTGCCAGCAGACAGTACCGGCTGCAGACAGCAAGAGTTTCCTGCTTTTCCTATGCTCTACAGTACTTCCTGATTGAACTAATTTGCCTGGGGGCAGGTCAGGAGTGGAGGCCACTGAGGGGGGTTGGAGGTCAGGTCATGAGGCCACGGCCAACATGATACTTGATGTCGCAGGTCATGTGCAATGCTAGTGCTGCTCAGTTAGTCTGCACTCCTCACTACTCATGTTCCTCGACTTTGCAATTCATTCATTCAAGAAGGAGATGGAGAGATCTCCGAGACAGTCAGTCAACATTGTTGGGACTCACTCTCTCACTTTGGCTACTTGGCATTTGGCTTTTCAAGTCAGTCACTTGCAGACTAACGCTGCATTTATATTAAGTTCAACTTCTAATCAATCGGACCGAATGACCGGGACTCCATAAAACTTGGAAGTTAAACTGGAAGAGGAGGACAAGGTCAAAGGATCAATGTGTACATTAAAATAGGGTAAGTACTCTGAAAGAGTAAGCAGATAATCAGGGTTACCATCAATGATATCAGCTTCCATAACGGGAACAGGGGTAATAACAGTGTACCCAATAATAGTAGTCTGATGAGGGACGAAACAAAAATTAGAATCATTAATATTGTATGTCTTTTCTCCATATGTGAACTGTTTGAAATTAGTTACCACACAAAATTCATCATCCGAATTATATTGCATTTTAACAGTAGGCAGTCTCCATTTTTGTAGCTGTGCTGGGCAAGTATAAGTCTGTTTGGAAATCCGTGTTGACAGATGGTGAACCTCCTTCCGATAAGACTGGTACAATTGAGAATCGTCTGGAGCAGATGTTGAGTCCTGGTATTCTGTGCTATTGGTGGGGATGTCATCGTCCATGGAAAAGGACCAATCACTACTGTCTGTGGAATATCCACATACAGGTTTAATAACATCAAATACGTCACATCGACACAAATAAATATACCCTTTCTTCTCACAGCAATCCATGTGCGGAGCGACCCACACATCCAGAAGAGAATGGAAGACCAGTAGAGGAGGTAAGTCAAGGGGTTTCTTTGTAGATGTCATCATCAAGGTGGCCAATGGAGTGTAAAGATGCTAGTTTATCAAAGATAGCCATAGTAGGATCAAAACGTGGTAAAGAAACAGTAAAAGACACAAACAGTATCCTTAATTGAACATTTCTAAGAAGTAAAGCAGGGATCAGTATTAGGGTGCCTGGTCACAAAACCCAAATTCCTAGCAGTAGAAATGGGAATAGAAACATATTGTAACATACACATGGCAACAAAGCTAGGGGATTTGCACTGAGGGCAATACCATTTAGAGATGCGTCTATCATGTATAATATCAGGGATTCTTACAGATTCCAGATCACAGAAGAGATTGTTGATGGTAGTGATAATATATGATCCATAAGCGGAGCATAAGATTTCATGGGCAATGTATTGCTTATCTGCTTCCTTATTGTTTTGTGCAATAAGGGCGTTAACCTTATCTTTAGAATCTGTAAATGCCTTAGCAATGTCATACATAATGTATATAGTGCATCTTTCATCCTGACTAAGGCCATCCACACCATGCAATAATGGGGGTATGATGTCATTGATCATACCAGTTTCAAACTTTTGTGAATGTGCTTTGATAGTAGCCATGTCCGCTTTATTCCAGATAGACATTGCAGTATCGAAGACACCAGTGAGGGTACCTGTGGCACCAGTGACATCAGACGTGTCATGTGTATTTCTTTTATGACTGTGATCATCTGTTTCAGGTTTTCTTCTAAAATGGCCTCTATGCTAGGTGGTATGTACCCTGGCAATAGGGTCTTGGTTGCGACTCTGAAAGGCTGCTAAGCTATCAAGTAACAAAGTACTATAAAACAATGATGTATTAGTAGTATGACACATACCAAATTCTTTCATATTCCAGTAAGTCAAGTTAAATAAAACAGGTATATGCATATATTGTAAGTTGTTAATCAGTGAGACAGGTAAGGTAGTGGCTGTGAGACCACTACAAGGACCAGGGGTTTGTTTTGGACATTCCAAAAGTTGTTTCTCAGTAGGGGTAACACAGATAAATACATGGCAGCTGAGGCCATGTTGTGTGCAGCACAAAATTTCCTGGCAGAATCTTTAGACAGCGAATCACAACATGATGGGTCAATTAAGGCAGTGTTATTGTATAAACCAGAATGTCTAAGAGAGGTCTGGTGCAAGGACAAAGTACCATTTGGGGATAATTTGCATTGGGCCACCTATGGAAAGTTTCCTTGGAGAGTTTGGCCATGGGGAGTATTTGTTCTTGAGACTTGGTTTGCCACTCAGTTTGTAGGGTAGATTTATCAGGAGCAACAAGTGAGGCAGTAAGGTAGGCATCTGAACCTTCTGGAACGGTAATCAAATTGTCGGGAATATTGATGGAGACTCCCTCTGGGGTAGTTGCAGGTGGATCAAGGTGAGGAAGGAGGTGCTTTACCATGCCTTGGATGCAGGGGATAACTCCTGAGATGAGGAGAAAATGGAACAAGATAGCCATCTTGTCAGTGTATCTGAAAAGGAAAATCAAACATTAGTAAATTACTACTATTCCACCCAATGGGGTGAGGAAAAGTAATTATACTCCTTTATACAGTTTCAGCTGGTTTGCATGTAACCATTTGTCAGTCAATTTGTTGTTTTGCATGAGTCTAACCTTTATAAACTGCTGGACTGAGCTTGTTGACAATTGGATAGGGTCCTTTTCACTTGTTGGAGAAAGAATGTGTTGGATGCGCAAATCTGAGAACCATAACCTGATCTCCAACTTGCCAATCCACTTCTTGTGCGTGTTTGTCAAACTGAATTTTGGACTGTTGCTGGGCCTTGCCCATGCAGTTTGCAGCATACAAACGAGTGTGTATGGGGTCTTGTCTGAGTTTTTCCAAATATTGGTCCACAGAGACATGGTCTGCAGTAGGGGTATGCAGGTCAAACAACAGGAGTTCAGGTAATCTCATATTTCTACCAGTCATCACCTCAAAGGGCATCAACTGAGTGGTGGCTGAGGGTGTGTCCCTAATTGCCATAAGGAGTAATGGCAGTTGGGAATCCCAATCCTTGGGATTGTCCTCAATGAATTTGGAAAGCATTTGCTTAATCCATCTGTTGGCCTTCTCTACTTGACCTGATGATCATGGGTGGTATGGTATGTGGAACTTCTGATGAACTCCAAGGAGTTCAAGGGCTTCTTTCATCAACTCACCTGTAAAACTGGTTCCTTTGTCAGAGTCTACCTTGAGAGGTAGGCCCCACCTGGAGAAAATCTGTTCCACCAGGATTCTGGCAGTAGTTTTTGCAGTGCATGTCTTAGTGGGGAAAGCTTCAACCCACTTAGAGAAAAGATCAGGTACCACAAGGACGTTTTTGTTGTTTCTGCCAGTATTGGTTAGGGGTCCAATAAAATCAACCTGTAGGGCATGCCAAGGGCCAGAATGCCTTTGTGGCAGTAGCTTGGCATTTCATTTGGTGGGGATGGGGTTGTTTTACACACAAACAAGGCAGTTGTCTATGTACTGTTTGACATCCTTAGTGATGCCAGGCCACCAGGCAGTGGTCTTGAGTTTCTGGAGTGTGTTTTCCACTCTCTGGTGTCCACCAGTGGAAGTATCATGCACTTGGTGCAGAAATTCAGATCTGGAATGATGAGGGACCACCCACAATTTGGTGAGGGTGTCATCTGGTTGATACCAAATGAGCTTGTCATCTGGGGACAGGTGTAACTTACCTTCATGCCTTCAGTAGGGGTTTTGGGTAAGTAAGTTCTTCTCAGTACCTTTATCCAGGAATCTGAACACATCTTTGAGTTCAGAGTCAGCATACTGGGCTTCTGACAAGTCCAAGGGGGAGAAGGGTTCAGGTTTCTTCCTGACAGCTGCTATGTGTACAGCTGCTCTGGCCTCTGGATGGTCCATCATGCAGGTGTCCCCCTTTGGGCCCCTTCCTTGGCAAGGGTATCAGCAGTGTCACTGAAGGCATGATAGGGGTCATGTATAGAGTGGGCCTTAACCTTGTGTACATAGAGTTTGTGTGCAAATTTCTGCACCAGTGAATGAATGTATATTGCCTGTTCCTTGTGTTTCACCGGGGTGCCATCAGAAAAGGTATAGGAGTTCTTCTGCCAGAAAGGAAGGAATTCTGTAAGAGAGCAACAAACCCAGTTAGAATCTGTAAAAATGATGGTATCCTTGGTTCCATGCTGGATGAACTCGAGGGCACAGGCCACCGCTGCCATTTCCGTATAGTGTGATGATGCCACACTGTAACGTTTAGAAATCTTAACAGTGTTACCATATGGGTAAACTACAAATATGCCCATTCCTGCTATCTGTTCTCCCTGATAATAGGAGGCTGATCCATCTGTGAAGACATGACACAGTGAGGTGTTCTCAAGTAATTGTGGTGTAGCAGGAAGGAAAGATCCTGGACCTGGTAGATCAGGTGGCTGCAGTGTACAGTCATGGGGTTCTCCTTGGAAAAGGAGACCATGCACCAGCATGGATGGCATTTTGGCTGGGTGGACCTTGATATCTCTGTCCTGGAGAAGGATGGACCAGTGCATCAGTCTGGTATTAGATACTGACCCATCCTTTACTCTATCTGATAGCAAAAAGGTTATTGGGGTGTGGTTTGTATTGATAATAAGAGGGGAGTACCCAATGATATACAGAAAGTGCTTGACAGCCCAGTAGGTGGTCAGAAGGTTCCTTTCACAAAGGGTATAGTTCTGTTCCACTGGGGTCAAGAGCTGTGATGCATATGCAGTGGGTCTCAGGGTGCCATGGACCTTCTGGGCCAGCACTGCAGACATAGCAATGTCAGAGGTGACAGATTCCAGATGGAATGGCAGGGCTGGATTGGGGTTAACCAAAGCTGGGGCAGAGGCCAGTGCCTGCTTCAGTGAAGTCACAGCTTGGGTATGAATGGGGCCCCAAGTCCAGGGGACATCCTTTTTCAGTAGTTCATATAGAAGGGTGGCCTGCTGAGTAAAATCACAAATAAAATCTCTAGAATAATTTACCATACCTAGAAACCACCTAAGGGTGGCCACGCTGGTGGGCAGTGGCAGATCTTGCAGTCCCTGTATCTTCTTCCAGGTGGGACTTCGGCCTTGATTTGTTATCCTCAGGCCCAGAAAGAGCACCTCTTTCTGACATAGTTGTGCTTTCGCTGGGTTACATTTGAGGCCTGCCCTCTGGATGAGGGTCAGTAGTTCATCTAAGAGATCCAGATGTTGTTCCTGTGTGGTTGTGGCCAACAACAGGTCATCCACATACTGCAAGAGACACTGGGGTGTAGAGAAACCCTCAAGGGCATCCATCATGTGCAGATGGAACAGGAAGGGGCTGTTATGGAACCCCTGTGGTAAGCAGGTCCACGTGTACTGCCTACCGTTAAAGGTGAAGGCAAACTTATATTGACTTTTGGGGGTCAATGGCAATGACCAAAAACCATTGGAGATGTCCTGGACACAAAGCCATTGTTGGTCAGGGGTCAGTAGTCATAGCACGTCTGGTGCTGATGCCACAGTTGGGGCACAACTGGGGGTGACTTGGTTTCGTCTCCTGTAGCCAATGGTAAGTCTCCAGGCACCCATGGGTTTCTTCACAGGCCACACTGGGGAATTCACAGTGGAAACACTTGTCCTGATTACACCTTGCTTGAGGAGTTATTTAATTGTTTCCCTAAGAGAAGGCAAGACCTCGGGTGGAAAGGGGTCTTGCCGTTGCCTCTCATGTGCTGGGCCGGTCACTTCAATGACAGTGTGCCACAATCATGCTTGTTAGTGGCAAACACCTCCAGATGCCTTTGTAGGATGGGAAAGAGCTTTAAGAAAAGCTCATGGTTCTTAAACATATCTATGACATCATACTGTTTGTCATTTGCGGAGATTGTTGCAACAACATGTGAGTCAGGGATCATGAAGGTGAGATATTGCTCCTGAATTTGTATCAGTAACACGTTGGCTAGGTCTACCACACAGCTGTGTGGTGCCAAGAAGTCAGTTCTGATTATGCTAGGGGGATCATGCAGTACCATCTGCTGAAAGGTGTGATATGCCTTCAGGTGTCCCAGTGCCATGGGTAATGGCATGAAGTGGTATGCAGGTAGCCTAGTTCCATCTACACCAGACATTAGTGGTCCTCCTTCTGGTAAACCAAGGTGATGTGTTTGGGTTATCATCCTGTAATACAGACACGGCTGCGACTGTATCCAGCAGTACAGTGATTAGGTGGCCCCTGACCTCAGCCTCTGTGTAGGGCCTTCCATTTGTATGCAAGACAAAACTTGTTTACAATATGGACTAGGGCCTGTAAATGTCCATCTGTACCAGTGGAAGCATGGGGAAGCTCTTGAAAGAGAGTCTGGGCCTTGGTCCTGTGAACCATCTCACCATGCTGTACCAATGCTATATAGGGAGCCGCTTCTGGGTTCAGGCCTGTAGGTGCCTGACAGCCTGGACTTTCCATATCCCTGCAGCCTGTGGAGGCCTGCTCTCCTGGTTGTATTGCAGCAAGGGCCCGTACTGGAACAGTGTCCGCTATGTAGTGTACTTTTCCAAGGGGGTCTGGGAGATTTTGGTTCTCATCGGCTATTTCCCTATATGAAGGGCCTGGTCTCTGTTGTTTACCCTTATTGTTTTTGTGGTGTTTCTTGTTTTTGTGGTAGTTCCAGTTCCCACCCCTGGATTGTCGTTGGGCCTGCTGGGGGTGTTGGTTATCTGCGAGGAGGAGCTGTTTCTCTTGGGCCTTCCCCTCTACTGTGTAGTGCATAGTGGCCTCCGGAATGGCTTCCATGGCAGCTACCTTCTTGGAGCCGGAGCTTGAATCACAGATGTAGAGTTGATAAACTCTTTCTGTTTTCCGAAGAATATCGTCAAACCTTTCCATGTTGGAATATGTGGTAGGCTCTACCTTCTCTCTTACTGCAGAGAACGAAGGAACAGGGTTTTGTATTCAATAAGGTCTGCATCTGCGGCTTCTCCTGTGAGGTGCTTCCCTGCTCAGTAGGCCATCCAGAGCCTCTGGTGGAAGGTTGCTGGACTTTACTTCACATTCTGTTTCACAAGGTATGCGAGCATCACTCCTACCACACCTGGGTTGTGGGCAATGATGAGTTCAGATGCTACTTCATCAAAGGTGGCGTGGCCGTCCTGATGGACAGCATCAGGGAGTTTCACCCACAGGCCAGGATCAACGGTCTAGCATAGGACCTGGACCTGGTAGTCTGCAGTGAGACTAAGCATTTTACATTTAGCATGCACCTTCTCCAAGTGGCAACTAAGGTTTTTGGATGGGCTCATCTGACCAATGCTGTCAGTTATTTGCTGAACAGAGTGGGCCATTTGTAGGGGATGAATGGGATGATCAATCGGAGGTAGATTTCCTTGGGTACCCTGCAGAGCTGCCTGAGCTGCCGGTTCTGCCACAGTGAGGACCACTCCCTCCTTAGTTGCAGTCTCCTGTAGCAGCTGCTTAATCTGGGTCTGGAGAACCTGTTTGTTTCTCTTGGGGATGGGCACATTGCCTAAGGCAGTCTCAATCATTTTCTCTATCTCCTGCTTATCGTCCATATTAATAACGGTGATCGGTGGTTCCATTGGGACTAGGTCTGGGCCTGCTTCCCCCCTATCATGGCGGTCGCCATGTTGGCATCACCCATGATGATCATCATGCCGTTGATGATGCAGGGACATGGGATCATGTGATAGGGGTCCGCCATGTTGTGGATGGTGGGGTGGGGTTGCTGGGCCATAGTAGGGGTGTGACTGAGCGTTGTACTGGGAGATGTAATCTGACTCCTCCTTCTCCTCAGATGATGTCGACAAGGTAGGGACTACACCTACCATCTCCTTGACGTGACCAGCCAGCACCTCTTGCTGATGGTGCAGTTTTGCCATTTTATATTCACAATCCTCATGACTAACTTTTGCAACATTCTGATCCACCTCATTCTGCATCTGCTTCTGTAACACTCTGTACGCGGTGCTTAATTCGCGATTGTCCCTAGTAGCTACTCCTAAGTCATTACATACCTGGTTTATCTCATCCTGTAACTCTCCCAACTACTCACGCATCTGATCCTTCGTTCTACTTAACAAGTCATTCATTTGCAAAGCCTGTCCCTTATCCTGTCTCAAACTTTCACACTCCTGCCTCAACATACAAAGTTCCTGCTCATTTGCCTGAGCAGAATGATGCAAAAGGGAATCCTTTTCATTCCTCAGAGTTTGGAGCTCAGACTCCAAATCCTGCTCTCATCTTACACATTCTGTTTCCTGCAAGCCCATCTCTTGCTTAAGAGATGAGATTTGCAGTTCCAGGGTTAAAAACCTTGCTTCAGAGGCTTCCAAAGCAGCGTAGAGAGCCACGACCCACAGCCTTTAGCTTCTCGCTTTCTTGCTGTTTGTCTTGTCTCTGAATACTAGGTTGAAATTCCCAGTACGGGGTTTTTGGATTGACTTGCATCCCATGCAAAGTCAGCCCATCCTCCATTGGAGGCACAGAAGTTCGAGACATTGAGTCTCAGTTCTGCGCAGATATTTGATATGGTGGCCAATGTGTGGGAGGGAACGAAAAATCAAACTGTGAAAAGGCACCGTGCTGTGCATCAATCCACAACAGGTGCACTAGTTCACAGGTGGACTACTGTGCACTTGTAAGCTTGCAATTCAAAACTGCCATGGAGTGAGGTGAGTCAGCATCGACCACATCCAGTAAGAAGCCAGACTTTGCAAGTGATTGCAAAGTGGGTGAAAAATGGGAGAGGCGATGCGGGAATGCACACCTACTGTCCCCGTTGTGAAGGGAAAGTTGTAGCAACAAGTGAAAACTTTGCAAACTCCAAATATTGCCTGCACGCAGTCACCAATTGTCAGGATGTCTAAACCTCACTCTCAGGTTCTTTGCAATATTGGGAATGCAAGGAATCAAGACACATTGCATAAGAGTAATAAAGCTTGTTTATTACTACTAAAAGGAAAATCACAGTTGCCCTAAGCAGTTCTCACCATTAGGAACTGGGAGCCAATGCTAAGCGTTCCCTATACCTCAAGGAATCTCTGTGTCTCCTGGGGTCTCCGAGGTAGAAGACGTAATGTCTTACATTATATACCTTAGATAATTACTATGGTTACTGTAAGACAGAAACATTTCTAGTTACAGAGATGAGCCCTATTGGCTAAATTAGAGGTGGCTCCTCAGTCCAAGATAACATTATACAATTTCGTTATAGTCATCACTTTGTGGAAACAAAGGGTGCTGTTTGTACATAGCCGTGTTGTAATACAAATCATCAGAAGATGGCAATGCTGACTCGTATATTATAATCATTACAAGGACACAGGTGTCCTAACATCTTGTAAGCAAGAAATACATGTGTATATTGGAAAGTAAAATGTATAGCAATTATATACATACATATCCTGACATCTACTCTTATACGGTAGATGCCCTAGTCCTATATGTTAGTATAACATATACCTAAATGCTAGCTGTCTGCGGTGTACCTCTGGGGGTACTAAGTAGGGTGCAGGGACCTCATGTAACAGGTGGATCCAGGGAAGAAAATAGAAACTGTCTGATGCCATGCCAATATCTGTTGCTCCATAGTCTGTACCCTCAGCGTTCATTAGCGTGATCAAGGCTCTGCCACCTTTGGGGAGGTGAGAACCAGGGAACTAAACAGAAACCTTCTGGTGTCTTATGTAATGGATGACATGCTCCTCTATGCCAGCCTGCCCTCTTCTGCTCCATATTCCACACTGCTAGCCACCATTATAGTCATCATGACTCTTTCTCCCTGAGGGAGGACAGAAACCATGTGGTGTCTCACTTGATGGCTGACGTGCTCCTCTATGCCTCCCCACCCTCTGCTGCTGCACAGCCTGCACCCCACCCACCATCTGAATCATCAAGACTCTTCCTCCACTGGTGGCAGCAGAAGATTCCCCTGTGGCAGGATGGAAACATAGAAAATGATGGCAGATAAATCCCTAGTGACCCATCCAGTCTGCCTAGGCCTGTCTGTTTTGGGACTATACCCTTGTGAGTCCTCTGTGCCTCCTCTCCCCCACTGTGCCTCCTTATGCACTATTCCCATGTGCCAGATTCATCCTGTATTGAACGCTCCCACTTTTACAGCCATGGGTGCGTCCTCCAGTAGCATGTTCCATTCCATCACCACTGTTTAAAATCTGATTGGGCTCCATAAGTGTATGGGACAGCAATCCTGGCTGAGCTTTATGTAGTCTACTAGTCCACTGGAGAGAAAAGCAGCTGCACCCACTGAGTGAATTGATAATAGCTATGCCTTGTGTCTCCAGAGGTACTTCATGAGTTACCAAACTTCCAAAATTAATAGCTTATCTTTTATTTGGGAATCTTTTTGGGCAGAACTAGTTATTCAGGGATTCTGCCTTTCTGTCATTGAATTAGTAACTTGGATAACTTCACCAATGTGGTGTTTGTAGTTTTGATTCTTTGAAACATTTGCTCAACTATTTCTGCTGAGCTTGGGCTACCACATTTCATGTTTGATTAATTAAACCTGTCATGTGATGAAAGTATTCTAGCTACAGTACTTAGTACAGAAAATTCCAACATACGTGTACCTAATTTTTTAATTTTTTTATCTTTCATGTTACTGATTTCAGAAATGTAGTTTTAAAACAATAATGACAGAGAGTTGCTGTAGAGTACATGTAGTAGTTGATATATAACTTATCGTAGGATAACTCACATTACCACCTCCTCCTTCCCTCCCACAGTTGTCACTTCACACAGGGAGTTAAACTATCTTTGTACCGATACTGTAACTGACAAGCCAAACATTTGTTATAAATGGGACAGACCTATTCCCATAATTAATGCCCTGCAGTGTCACTGGCCACTACAATTGTAATCTCTTGGTCTTATGTAGTATATCAGGTTAAATCACAGCAGTTTTAGAGCCAATACAGGCCCCCTCCCTTGAAGAACAAACGCAGTACAATTATATTAAAAAAGCAAATGTATAACATGATAAAACATCCAGATAGCACACTGACCTATGTGCAGCAGTTGAATATTGTCCCAGAAAAGTCCAACACGTAAAAGTAACATTAGTAATCTGTATTGAATAAGGTCAAATAAAACAATTTCAACAAAACTTTAGTGTTGCATCATTGAATCAGATATTATGAACCAGTCTTGTGGCCTGCATGGCAGATGGGGGATGGTGGAGGACTACTGAGCCACCATGCGGCAGGTATCATTATTGAATCGGCTATGCTGTGCACCTATCTCTAGAGACACCTACTGGCAGGCCATGTGTCTCCATGTAGCTTAGCCCATAGGTATTTACCCTATGTGAGCATATAGCTTACTCACATATGGAACTTCAAACAGCCCACCTTCCTCAAAACCTCTCTTCTCCCCACCTCAAAAATCAGTATAACATTTACACTGTACCAGTTAAATTAGTTAATCATCAATTACTCATCTGACTCATTCTCCGACTGTTCTTCAGTCCCAAAGTGTATTTCAATTTTGTTGACCAAGTTACCGGCTTCCTTGGGTCATTAAATAGGCATAATTTCCCAGAGTATATTGCCTTCAGTCTAGTAGGGTACTGCAGTGCATCTGTTACCCCAAGCAACTCAGCGTGGACCACAGCTGTCAAAATGTTCTTCCAGTCATGAATGGCAAAGCTGAGGTTGGAATAAAATTAGATTTTGTCCCCTTACTCTGACTCAGTGGGGCCCCTCATCCTTACAGTGACCACAACTCAGTCCTGTTCATGCTCACTGGTAATGATAATGAGGGAGGGACACAGGCATCAGGATTCCCCCCTCCTGTGTCTTGGGGTTATTCAGTAAGTGTGGGTTACCACTGGGGATGGGACAAACTTAAGTTGGTGTCGTAGCCACTGGGCAGAAAATCCACAGGGGTCCTCTGATTCTGCAACTTCTTGCAAGCCTAGTACTTGCACATTTAGTTGCTTTGGCTTTATTTTCAACCACAGCAAGCCAAAACCTGAGTTTATAGCTTCCAAGAGTCCCATTTTTGAAGCTCCCCTCCCAATTTTAGGCATTTCTTTTGCCTGTTTCTGAATCTCCCGCCTCTCATAACTTTCTTCTGATTTTGCCCCAAGTGGGACTGACTATGTGCTGTGTCAGTGCCTGATGCAGTTGGCTCAGCAAGCTGTACCATGGTGCTCAGTTGCAGCATTCACTTCTAGGAGCTGCCAATAGTTTGGTCTATTTGGGACTCTATAGTGCATGTGTGATGTCATGCACTTGGAGCCCAAACCGATCAGGACCCGATGACTGCTCTCCCTCAGGTTCAATGTTGCATGATAACAAAGCAGCCTGGATGACTTGGAGATGTATTTTGTGGCCAGAAGCCTCTCTCAGCTGATCAACACTCAACCTGCCAACTTTCAGAATTGCCAAGAAGACGTACACACTGTACAGGACCTCCATTCAGGAAAATCTCCCTGCAGCAGCTGCTCAGCTCTGACTGCTAAGAGAATGCACACATCACAAGGAGAATCCCACTGTGCCCTAAGAAAGCATGCCCCTTCCTCATTTGGAGACCCAACCTCAGCCAACACACCCAAAGAGAATAGAGAGAGAGGAGGGCCTGGGTGGTACTTTCATCCGAAGACCCAGTGGCAACCAGCTATACTGCAGACCTCACTTGAAACCCTGAGCTCACTTTTACAACTCCTGATGAGTCAGTGCTGCTTCACACTTGTCTTTTCCTTGCTAGTTTTATAGGGGAGTAAAGCAGGTGGGTTCTAGCAGCAGCCACAGTAAGAGGGGTGGGGTTACGTAAAGCACACAATCTAGTTCACTTATAGAACTGGTAAGTGTTCCTTTGCTGTTGTCTTTTCTGTGCTGTCTTGTGAACTGCAGCTTGGGGGGTGTACAGGTTTTGACTTTGTGCTCCTCTGAGCTCCTGCAGTGGCTGTTGTAGTTGGAGGGAGGGGATCAGGTGGGCTCCAGCAGTGACCACAGTAAAAGTTGGGGTGGTTGTGTAAAGCACCCAGTCTAGCTCACTTTTGGAAGTGGTGAATGCTGCTTCCCTTCTGGTCATTTCTCTGCTGCCTTGTGGACTGCAGCTGGGGGGGATACCATTTTCAACATTGTGCTCTTGCAGTGACTGCTATAATGGGGGGAGGGTGTAAAAGCAGGTGGCTCCAGCAGCAACTACAGTAAGGGAGGGGTTGTGTAAAGCACCTAGTGTAGCTCATTCTGTGCTACCTTGTGAGCTGCAACTGGGGTGGGTGTACATTTTCTGTTTTGTGCTCCTGTGGACTCCTGCAGTGGCTGCTGTAATGGAGGGGGTTAAAGCAGGTGGACTCCAGTAACATTAAAAGGGATGTAAAAACCCAGCCTAGCTCACTTCAACAACTGGTGAGTGCTGCTTCATTTCTTTGCTGTTTTGTGGACTGCAGCAGGGTGTGTGTGAAATGCAGCTGGGGTGTACAAGTTTAGACTTTGTGTTCTTGTGTGGGGTACAGTATGTGTGTGTTTGCAAGGCAGCACAAAGCTGAGTGTACAGCATGACGTTTTCTTTGCTCCTCTGGGCCCCAGCAGGGACTGCAGTAAGGGGTGGGGGTGGGTTGTAAGGCAGCTGAGGAGGGGTGTAGAACCATGCAAAGTGATGATTTGTGTATTACACTCTGCTTTATGCATATGAAATGATCATGCAAAAAAACTTCCTGGCTTTAGTTGAAGAAACCAGTAGATCTTTAGCATTTTAGGGATGTTGCCTTGGAAGGTCTGTGAGCAGCTTATTTTCTTTTATGAGGCCCAATGAGACCTTGGCTGCTTTGAAGGCTGATCCAGCTTTCACCTTCGCCTTGGAGAGTGCCGCACTCAAGTTGGTCTCAGAAAAAGCAGTCTGCTTTTGAAGTCCTTTAGTTCACTGTCCAAAGCAGTGACCCATAGATCTAAAGGACCATTTGCTTGCATTACATCGTTGATGGTGAAATCTTGCATGACCTGATCCCAGCCAGTCAATGTCGTGCCAGGATGACTGGGCCCAGCTGCCTGCTGTCCCTTCTTGCCTCTGCCATCTCTGGCTGTTTTATGGGATTGTCTAAACTAAACTCATCCAAATTTGGTAGTGAGTAACTTTTTACCCAAGAAAATAATGACTTCATTGTTAAAAAATACTTTAATTTCATTCCTAGAAGGAGTAGCACATCAATCCTATGACGGTTGATCACATCCCCTCATTTACCTTATTATTTTCTTTGCAATAAAGCTTTATAGGCCCCGGTCACCACCATAAGTCTGCTGTTATTTCTGCACATTTTGACTCCAAATTTTCAATATAGCTGTGGTGTTACCCCACCTCATGAACATGACAGATGTTTCTCAAATCCCTAAAGCATGCTTTGCAGTTTGTTTATTTATTGTTTTTTGAAAATAATCAGAAACAACATTTGAGCACAAATTGTTCATTTGCAAAGGTTCCACGTCATATGAGGAACAATACAATAGACAATACAGAGTACAAATTCGTATTAGTTAGCTCAGGCGGAGCCTCGTTGCAGGACTACTAGCGGTTACATAAGGTATACATGATAAGTATGGTACAGTATAATTCAAGTAAATAATCCATCTGCAGTAAATTAAGGTAACTGTGCAACATAATGTAATACAGCATAATTAACTGATTTGTGGGAAGATCAGGTAATAGTATATTACAAAGTATGCTCGGGAAATGCTTATACCACTGCCGTTCAGGTCTGGTCAAGGCAGTGGCAAGCTGGGTTCTTGGCAATATTAGCCCTGAGGGCCCATTTGAATTGTGAGATCTTGGGTAGACTGCTTATGCTGGCAGGAAGTTCATTTAGGCACATGGCTGCCCAGTTAGTAAAGTATCACGGACCCAGGCTCATTCTTTGCGATGGGATTGCTAGGCCTGCCAGGTCATACTCCATGTGGTGTAGGTATTATGGACAGGCCTCATAATGGAGCTAATGGCAGGTGGTGTAAGGCCTAGGAGTGCTTTCTTGGCCAGTAAGATTGTTTGATAGTGGAGCCTGGCAGAGAAGGGGAACCAGTTTATAATGGCATATAGATTGCAGGTGTGTGTGTGTATATTTATGCAAGCCAGTTATAAAATGACATGTGGCAGTTACCAAGTAAAATCATCTTTCAGATAGGACTTAAAAAAACGCCACTGGTCCTGATCATAATATTGGCTCATAAAAAGACTATGTTGAAAATCTGGGGTCAAAATGTCAACGGGGCAGTCCAGCATGGCAGATGACAGTTGCTGAGCTCCTGTACTATTGCCCAATTGTCGGCAATTGCGACTTTATGCCTATATCTCTGAATCTGACCTGAGCCTTTCTGTAAGCAGCGTTATCCCTGCAGCATGCATTACACAGGAGAATGGAACCAAATAAGCAAATTTCACCCTGTACTGCAGATGAAATTGTCTCATCATAATTCATCTGCAATACAGGATGAAATCTGCTTATTTGTCAGGAGTTTGATCAATGGCATTATCCAGCCAGACTTAGCCCAGAAAGTGCAGGGGCAGACATGGGGCCTCAGATGCCTTTCACCCTGCAGGCAACTGCTTACCAAAACCCTGCAGCTGCATTAAAGGGGTCCTGACCACATAATGTTTCTACAACAAGAAATGAGCTTGCCACTCTAGTAATCTTCCCCCAATTCAACAACAGCTATTTCTGACACCACAGACACAGCACCCCCCTTAAGGAATACATGCTGGAGTCTCTTGGCAGTCCCTTGGACAGAATAGTTTCATGGACATATCGGTATGATCACTAATTTGAGGCTTTGAGCCAAAAGACTGACTTTTTACAAACTGAGGCAAAAAAAAAAAATGAAAGAGAAACACCTGACAGTGGAGAAGCTGACCTCTGAACATAGTAAACAAATTGGAAAAGTGGGTGCAAAAATACAGGCACTGGAAGCTATGCTTCAGTGTGTTATTAAAGAGAACTTTAATATATCATGTAAATTAGAACAAAATGGGAATCTGCTACACTTTATAAATATGTGTTCTGTTAGCATTACTGATTGCTATGATTCTGAGTTTGTTTCTATATGAGATTTTGTTAAGAAAATCCTTACAGAAGCATTTGACTTCCCTCTAGTGTTGTGCAAAATTGAAATATTTTGCCTGGTGAAATATTACACGCAATTCCTCAAAATATTTTTTGCCTATGCAAAATGAAATTTCACCTGTTTTCTTGATTTCATGTAACGGCGAAATTTTGCTTAACATGCCATGAAGAAATTTTTCGCCTATGCAAAGTGAAATTTTGCTTGGTCCTACGATTTCGTTTAAATGGCGAAATTTCATCAAAATTTGTTGGTCTGCCAATTTTACCCATTGATGCTCCAAACTTCGCCTTCTGGCATAATTTTGCCAGCTAAATTGTGGTCCAAAGGCAAAATTTGCAATGCACTGTGGGTAAATAGGTCAAAAGTCATGTGTAGCTTGTTTACAGCTCATTCTGCTGCACATTGAGTTGGAGAGCAGTCTGTTGTGGTGCATCAGAGCCAATAAAGCCTTTGAAAACATAGCTAAAACTTGTTTTTGAGAGCTAATTGCTGCAAAATATAATGTTTTTTCCTACTGCTGCTGTGCTGCTAGGGAACATTTTCTAATTTTTCGGATTTCTGTACAATACTTAGATTAAATTAAGTTTTACTTTTCTCTCTGTCTTTGAGAGAGTTGTTTGGGGTAGGGTAGGAGTGTAAAGCAGTGCAGGCTATTTCTAGCCAAGCAGATTGGTATTTACTCACAATTGTGAGTTATTTATTTACTGTTATTTCTTATTAATTTTGTTATATCTTGCCATTTATGTTTCTCTGAAAAGCGTGTCCCTCCTGTTTGAGAGACTTCCTGATGCTGTCAGTTGTGTTATATATACCATTCTTCCACTTTTAGTTGTGAATTGATTGTGAATTCTAAAGTTTTAAACACACAGAGCTGATCCTTTATTTCATTTGTTTGTGGTTAGTTCTGTTTGCTGGAGTGTTAACTTGTGTTACTAAAACTGTGAAAATCAACAGTTCTATTTTTTTGTATCTTTACTAAAATACTTCTACTTGATCCCTTGAACTTGTCCATTTACAGTCGCACTGCATTGTTGAATTGTTCCCCTGTATGTTATTGCTGGAACTTGACTCTGCACATTGTGTGGTGTTCCTGTTTTAGTTAACTTACCTTACCTTTTCTCTGTTATAGCATTGCTTGCGTAACACCTGATGTGCGCATCATAAAACAGTATATATTAAAATAGTCATTTTCAAGAGATTTCTTGGTCATCTCTCCCATCCAGACCACTACTATATTGTGTGGTACTTGCCTTTGTTGTGGTTTTGTGGTTGTCTCTGCCCTTATATTAAAAAAAAATTGTGGTACTAATAACACATTACAGTACTTTATTTGTCCAGAGACACAGGTGATCTGTATTTAAAGTCTGCCACTTGTGCTATTTTTCCTTGTATGTGTTTCTTTAATTCCTATCCAGTTTGGGGGGAAAAGTTACCTTTTTGTTTTTTACTAGAATAGGCTGCCTACCATATACGGTATTAGTTGTACTCTAAGTGCTGGTACCTGCCCTGATTGTGTTTGGACTTGTAAGCAAGCTAATACTGTAGGTGTGTGATGTCATTATTCATGTGTGAGGTGTTATTCACACAGTTAGTAGTAATACATCCTTTCTTCAAATACTCCCAAAGAAAGGCAAAGCTTTGAAACAGCAGTCAGCAAAAATGCCTGCTTCGAAATGGCCAAGTACAGGGGGGAAACATGGCAGGAGGGATAAGGGAGCTAAGAAGTCTGCTGAAAAAAGTACAGTTTCAGTTCCAGTTCCCCATAGCAGTGAAAGCATAAGTATGTCTGCATCAGTGTCTTCTGATGTGGGCACTGGTGGTGCGGCAGGAACCAGCAAAGGAGTTGATGGCTGAACTGGGTCAGGCATACCTGTGTCTTACTTTTTGAAGCTCAGACTGTTGCAGCCTTACTAGTGGGGGATGCTGACAGTGAGAAGAAGGGAGACACTGACACCAGCACAGGAACAGTGGTCCAGGACTCGGAGGAGTGTGATAATAAGTCTGTCAGTGTGACTGTCAATGTTCCTGCAGGAGCTGGTGATGATAGTATTCAACAAGAGTCTGATAATCCTGGAGATAAGGATAGTCAGCCCCCTGAGATGGTTGTAGAGAAAGAAAAATGTGCCGTCCTCCAAGAAGACAGTGATAGGGGGAGGAGGAGGAGGAGGAGGAGGAGGAGGAAGACAAGGACATCATTGCTATTGGTGGTGATGATGATGATGACTGGGATGATCCCACATGGCAGCCTGAGTTAAAAATGGTCAAGAGTGATATAGGCCATTTACATGTATAGCCCATGGGTCGGTCTGTCACCAAGCCTATAAGCAAACCTCCAAGCAGTCAAGTAACCCCCCCTCCTAAATGTAGTTTTACTGAAGTGATGAGAGCAGTCCAAAAAACACACACTTCCACACCTGTGTCTGAACTCTCCCAATCCCAGAAGCATTTGAAGTCCAGCGGTCAAAGGTCTCTAGTTTATGACTTTTATGTGCTAGATCCTGCTGATGAAACCATAACAATGTGCCAACTTTGTCAAGCCCATATTAGTCGTGGAAAAAGGAAAGTCACATAGGCACTGGTGGCCAACACGCCCACCTGAAAAACAAGCATCTGCTGGGATGGCAGCAACACCAGAAGGATGCCAGAGCTGGTGGTAGCAAGTTACATGTAGTAGAGCAAGAGCAGGAGGAGGGAGGGCAGAGTGGGTCAGTTGTGGAGGAAGAGGATAAGTAATCCTTTGATCTGTCGAGTAGTGGCCATAGCAGTGACGGTGCAAGACCCAGCCCCATGAGTCTGAAAAGTACACCACCACACCCACAACCAACCAAAATAACTGGCTTCATGTGGCCTACACAGCCCCAAGAGTTAAGTGTTACCCCTAAAAGAAAATCATTTCTGCCACAAGTACAACGTTCTGATTGGACAGCCCCAAGATGCAGCCCACTCTGAAGACCATCCTTGAGCAGCAAAGTACCCCCCCAATCATGCTGCTGCATGAGAGTTAAATGCTGCCACTGCTGAAATGCTGGCCATTGATCTGTTGCCATTCTCATTCATAGAAAATGCTGGTTTCCGCAGGTTGATGGCCCGTGCCTGTCCCAAATGGCAAGTTCCATCGCAAACCTATTTTAGTAAGCGTGCCATGCCAGAGCTGAACAGTAGAGTTGCTGATTATATTAGAGATGCATTGAAGCATAATGCATCACACTATATCCGTCTTAGCATGGATATGTGGACCAGTGGACAAACAGCAGCAAGCTCGTATCTGTGCATTACAGCACACTGGGCACAGTTGCCTGGGACGGTACTTGATTTTGGGCCTGGCAAAACATACATGAAGCAAAATTGTGGTGGTAGCAACACACCTGATATTCAGCAGCATGCAACCCTGAGTATGACAAGTGTCACAGGTTCTCACATGGCTGCAAAAATGCTTACTGTTATGCTGGATGATATTAATGGATGGCTACATACACAGTCACTCATAGCAGGATTCATCACAAGTGATAATGGCTCCAATGTAGTGAAGTGCATTAGCGATAGTGATTTTTTCAGAGTGCCCTACCTAGCACACTGCCTTAATCTTGCTGTTCAGCAGTTTCTCAACCATGCAGACATTAAGGAAATGGTTACTGTTGCCCATCGCATCTGTGTCCACTTCGCCCATTCTGCAAAGGCCCGTGACCATCTACATGAGCTGCAGCATAATAACCATCTGCCTCAGCACCGGATGAAGCTTGATGTTGTCACCAGGTGAAACTTTACACTTTACATGCTTGACTCACTATATGAACAGTATAAGGCTGTGTCAGAATACCTGCTGCTGCACACCATCCATGACAGTGCTGGAGTGTCCATCACTCTAACAACAGAGTAGTGGCACCAAATTGATGGGCTAATACACATTCTCCATCCATTCAAGCATGCTACACAGGCAGTGAGTGGGGACACTGCTTTTTAAGTCAGTCCATACCCTTCATACGTGTGCTGAGGCAGACACTAGTGAATGTGCGACACCAGACAGAGGCAAGTGGGGATCATGGCAGCTGTGATCTAATGGATCACATGCTCCATGTGCTGGACACAAATGTCCATGTATCTGGCATTTTACAGTCGGCTGACTTTGCAATCTCCACCATGCTGGATCCACGCTACAAACGTGGCTTGCCCTCTGTAATTGAAGGAGGTCGTCAGTGAGTACAACAGTTGATAGAGAACCTCATTAGATTAGTACATGCTGCACAAATGAAAAATTCATGCACTGCATCAAAAATGGATGTTGCTACCACCACCAGTGGCTCACAGGCAACCCAATCAGAGAAAATGCACAAGGCAGAGCAGAAAACAGCAAGCAATCCCACTTGGAATGTTCTCTTTCAGGTGGAAGTGGAAGATACGGAGGAAAAGGAGGAGGAGGAGACAGATGAGGCAGCTGGACTCCGGGCAGCAGAACGAATGGTGGAGGCCTGCATGGGGGACCCAAAGCACCTTGCCATTACTGACAAGTCACTGCTGTACTGGAGCAGTAAAATGACTGACTGGCCAGCACTAACATTGGTTGTTGTGAAATACCTGAGCTGCACACTATCCAGTGTCACTGTGGAATGAGTGCTTTGTGTGGCTGGAGCAATAATGACTGATCGTCAGACCAATTTGTCACCCAAGAATGTGTCCAAGCTAACATTCATCAAAATGAATGAAAGGCACATTCCACACAACACAGTGATGTCAGTGGTGTTGCCACAGGAACTGTGTCTCAGTGACGAGGATGATGACGATCCCTCGACTAAGTCATCCACCGGCAGCGAGGTGGATGAAGCAGCAATGTTGAGAGAATTCCCACCTGATGAGAACTCCAGTCTTAAAGACTGTGAGGGGTGCTTCTTAGATGATGTGGAACTGGAAGTTGACAAAGGCTGAGTTTACTCTAAGGCCCCCCTCAACAACTTTCAACTCAGTACGGCGGCTGGGGTGTGTATATTATACCTTATTTTTAGCTATGTATCATGGGATTGGTTATGGTAATATGTTGTTATGTGCTGCAGTGTGTATACGTTTCATCTGATCACCCTTTGCCATAACCCATTGATTGGTCACCTCACCACCAGTCCCTCAAGCCTATATGAAGCAGCAGCAATGTAATTGTCATAACTGTAAATATTTTGCAATTGCATGATTACAGTTATAAAGTTTTTCTTCCAAAAATATCTTACTTTTCATGTTGACTATCCCAACCCCATCTTACAGCAAGATATGTTGTTTGGATGGCCTTAAAAGTGCCCATGATGGCAAATTCCACACTGCCCCACGCCCTCTAGTCACCTGATCTGACCTGACACACTCATGCACTCCATGCAACTGAAAAACATATTTCTGCCACTTGGTATCAGTGACATGTACAAGAATCCTAGCTCCTAGACTAGTAAAATCAGCATATGAATGTAACATGCTAATTCAACAGTTAACACCACAAGTTGAACACATTTTGAGAAATGGTGAATGGTGGCTATCTTTAATGATGCAAGTCACTAATTACAAAAGTAATCATGAAGAGGCTTGACAGCTTACAACATCAAATCCTCCCAAGAAGGTTACTTATGCTACAGTACCAGGTTAAGGTACACCGAAACCCCAGTGTTTCCTTGGGGGTGTCAGGGTAGGAGGAGGGTCCTGCTGTCCTCACTTTGGAATAGATTCAAAATGTTCATGATTACTGCAGCTATGTAATCTCCATTGATTAGACAAGACATTAATCTCCTCCACCTAATTATTTACTAAACATCATCTCAGCCATCTGTTTTCACATATAGTTCCTCCCTGTATGTGGGTGGCAGTGGTGATTACTCATTAATGGTAATAGTATGGATACCAGTCCAGTGGCCAACATTGCAGTTCAAGCAACACCCCTGTCTTCCACAGACACAACCCAGCTCCTGCAGGGCTTGGATGGATGTAGTCATCAAGATACGATGAAACCTCAACAGAGGAAAATGACCTAAGCAAGACCAAAGATAAGAAGAAATGATGGATACTTGTCAATCTGCGTACCTGGTTTTACCTAACAAGTTGGAAGAAGAAGCAGAGAAAAAAATGTATAATTACCGTACCCCGTGATGTCATTAAACTGTGGACATTCCTCACAGGAACATGTTGTGTGGTGCACATGATTCCAGACCAAGGTCCATGATGAAGCACAGTAGCACTAGCAGTAGTAGCAGGCATTCCCCTTCCCCTATAAGCATTGCGTACCTTGAAATAAGAAAAAAATAAGAACAAACTCTGAGGATTATTAAAATGTTCCCCTTCACCATCCGTGACCATCCATCAACACCCTCCCACCACAGAAGACCATAAAAAATGAAGAAATACTTACCTCAGGGACTGTGAAAGTGGAACCATTGCACAATTAAATAAATCCCCCAGCTCTGGTTGAGCAGCCAGCAGCAGCAGCGGCAGCAGGATGGCAAGAGACTTAACTTCGCTGGAATTCCTGATGTTGACAAAAGCAAAAAATAACACTATTATTATCAAGCTCAGACAACCAGATGGCAGTAACAGACATACCACACTAGTATGAAAATTCCAGTACTTACCGTCTGCATTGGGAAATTGGGAAATGATCCATAGATCCATAGATCTCGTTCGCTCCTGGCCTGGTATGATGATGTCATCCACAGCACACTGAAAATTAAAAAAAGAGCAGTGCAAGCATATTAGAACTCAAGATGCCATAATACCAACCCACCAACACACTTAACTTGTACAGGAAAAAAATGAAGACAGATACTTACATGTTCAGCAGCAGAGCAGCAGCAGTATGGACTTCATACTGCTGCTGCTGAACACATAAGTATCTGTCTTCATTTTTTTTCTGTACAAGGTAAAACGATTGTAAACAGTGGACCAAAGACCACCGTTTGGTCCGGGTGGTGGTTTGGGCACCATAAAACATCATGGCTGAGACCAGATTTCTGTCTGAATTTAATGTACCATTTTTTAGGAAACATTTCTGGACATTTACTGCCTGTGCTGCACTCGCAGAAGCAAGATGTGGCCTAAAAGCAATTGTAAACAGTGGCCAAAACAGCATTTTAATGTCTGGATGCTGGTGGGGGGGGGGGGCACCATAACACATCTTGGCTGAGACCAGATTTCTGCCTGACTTTAATGCAACATTTTTTGGGAAGCATTTCATTACCAGAGGGCCCTGTTTTACATGAAGAGGGCCAAGATTCACTCTCACGTAGCTTTCAAAATTATGTTTTACTCATGGTAAAGTTCTTATACTTGACATTTGTGGATAGGATAGAAGGAGCAAGGAGGAAACATAAAGAAAAATGGAGTAACATAAAAGTAGAAAGGTACATGGTTTATGGGCAAGGTACTACAACAAGGGGACGGGGATGGGGAGGCAGGAACTGGGGACATGCATGGTCAGGAGGTCAAAGTTATTCATATTCATATATGAGAGGGGATGGGAAAGGGAGGTAGCATAAACAATGGGAAAAGATAAAATAAACAAGAGGATATAAATCGGAAGACAAAGAGGACAGAAAATATATATATATTTTTTTAAGGGAGGGGGTGCAGATCAAGAAGAGTGGCAATAACAAAGAAAGGAGAAGAAAAAGGAAACAACATTGGCCCACCACCACAGCCACAGGCCATTCATTGGGCACTGCTGCCTTTGCCACCACCACCACCACCACGAAGCTCAAACAGGAAGTCCAATACCTTCTTCTGGTCCACCATTATTTTTTTGAGGTCCCCCCAACCTCATGGCAGAGCTGGTCAATGTCCTGATGGACACTTTGGACCTCAGTGCACACAGCCTCCAGGTCTGGCCTGGTGACCACCACCTGACTTGGCAGGGCTGCAGGATGCTCAGAGCAGTGGTTGCACCGTCGGGTCCTCCATCGTGCATCGCAGGTGGGGGATGCTTCTGTCTCTTCCTGCTCCGGGTGCGTCCTGCTGCTAGACCTCCTCCTCCCGCTGGTATGGAACTCCTGAGCCTCAGTGCTGCCTCCTGCTGCTGTCTCTCACTGGTTTGAGAGCCACTCTACAGCATGGTGGTCCTGCAGGTGGCTCCTTTGACCAGAAGTCCCAAAGTGGGACTCTGATTTCCTCCTTTTTATAATTTTACCACAAAGGCTGCCGCAGACAACCACACTTATATCATTTGCCTTTGTGGTAAAAAATGCCCAAACTGATGTTCTTTGGTTTGGGGGGGGCGCAAGCCGATATCCCCGGGGGGGCTCTCCCTCTACATCATCATGCTGGGATCTGGCAGCCACAGGAGCCACATGATCCTCCTGGGGGGGCAATGGGCACTGAGCCTGAGTGCTGCTGCTGCTGCTGGGTGGCTGTGGCTGGGTCCACATCCTGCTGCTGGGATGGGGAGCTGCTCCTGCTGACAGTGCTGCAGACCAGGGGGTGGAGGGAACCTGTTGGTTCAGGGCCAATGACCAGTGCCTGCTGCTGCTGGGGCTGGGGGCCAGATGCCGGGGCCAACTGCTCCTGCTGCTGGAGGAGGGTCTCACTTCTAAATATGCACCTGTTAAGGCAATTGCATCATCCTCCCCTTCCACTCTGTCCAGCTCCAGAGTCAGACCCACTCCCTTGCATCATTATTTAAAATAAAAAAGTTCTATTAAACTCCTAAAGAAAAAAATGAAAAAAGGGGTGAATGAAACACACACACACACACACACACACACACACACACACACACACCACACACACACACACACAAGATAAAGAGAGAAAACAGAACGCAAAAGAAAGATAAGCTTTTGTTAAATAAAGAAATAGTGGATGAACAAAAGTTCAGCATAATCACACACAACACAAATTCTCACTGTCTCACAATTCACAAACTACATGTTTTTTAGTCTCTGTCTATCTCTCTCTCTCTCTCACAGTCTCTTCTACTGTCTCTGTCCTACAAACTACAGGAAAAGGATATAGATTCAGTGGCTTCCTGTCTGAGTATAGGCACACATGTGACCTGCAGTCTGCTTCAGAGAGCAAGTCATATGACATGTCTTTCTTCCTAATTTCACCTAAGTTAAATGCTAAGGTGAAACTTACTAGTGGAAGCAAAATTTACTGGCAAAATTTCGCTGCACAATATAGGCAAAATTTCACCTCACTATACAGGCAAAATTCTGCCCCAAGGTCATAATTTTGCGAAATGTTCTGTAAGGTGAAATTGGTGATTTTGCCGGAATTTCACAGGTGAAATTAAATTTCGCTACATCCCTACTTCCCTCTGGGCAATCCTACTTTGTTAGTTTAAGCCTTTTGAGTGCCTAAAAGAAGCACATCTTACCCTGAGCACTATATCTACAATTTTGGCTACTATTGCTTTTGAGTAAGGTTGTGACTTTATTTTCAAATGTTCAAATTAGCAAAACTAAAAGGCTTGCTTGAACATAAAGGTACTAGATACCATATTTTACAGATTTTTATAAATGCACCAATACATGCAAAATTTTTTATCATATAGGCAAGAAGTTCTAGAGATGGGGACCCAACTCCTGGCTGCACCTGTGAAAGTGAAAATATGCAAAGTAAAACATAAATTTTTTTCAAAGTCAATGAGCTTATCTCTTTCATTAGAGCACATTACTCTGTCCAAAGCCCGCAAGATTCTCCGCCTGTCTCTCCCACTGTCTCAGAAAAGGAGATGATATCTGTGGAAACATTGACCTTGTAAAATAAATAAAAAGCAACATTCTGTTCAAATTATAAATGGATAATGATTGATATTTTATAATTTACTCTAGGTGAGATGCTCACCTAGAAAACAATGATAAAAAAAAAGCTGAACTGAAAGACAGTTAATGATTATTGAGTTGTTCTAATTCTGTACTATTTGGTTATATCGTCTATTTGTCAAATGTTATTAGTAAGGATGCTGCAATGGGGATAGGTATTACAGGTTAAATATTTATGGACTTGAATTGTAGAACCTTGCACTGTAAACTGCACAATTCTTTTTTTCATAATGTTTGTACCACCTGCTTCTGTCATGTAATGGACTAATTATTATCGTACAGTATGTTACAGCTTTTTTTATCCCTCCTTGGAAATGAAGAATGTTAATGATGAATGGATCATGATGTTAAAGAAATATGTAATGTATTTTTGTCTGTAAACATAAATGAAAATTCAAAAATATATAGTATAAAAAAGTATAAAAAAAGTTATGACAATGTATTTAGTTCACAGTTTTTTTAGCTCGATACCCCAATACCCCTTAGCATTAAATAAAAAACAAAATAGCCCATTGGAACCCAAACTACACCAGAAAATGGCTACTGGCACAAGAAAGCTGTGACCGCAGCCTTAAAATATTGTTGCTATAACTTGCAACAGCACGTAAGCAAACATGTTTGGCATTGACAGATGCTTATTTTGTAATAGGGCTCGGGGGGCAGGGGACAGCATTTGGAGAGAGTGTGTACAGAACTGACATTTCTGGCTACACTCCCGAACACCCTGGAGAGTTGGGACAAATTTTAGGTGGGCATGAACAAGCTGGACAATTGTCTATAATCCTGGAAAATGAGATTCCATGTAGCCAAATGCAAGTCTCCACACTGGGGGAGGAAAAACAGAGGTAGAACCTACACAGTGTCAGTCTCCTCTTGCCACAATGGAGAAGGAAAAACCCTGGGCATAATAACAGACTTGAGCCTGAAGCATGAGAAGCAGTGCACAACCACTGTCAAGAGGGCAGGTGGAATGCTGGGTGCATCAAAAGAGGGATGAACAGCAGGGAAAGGGAAATAGTCCTGCTGCTTTACAAGGCCCTGATCAGGCCCCACTTGGAGTACTGTGTATACAGCCCCAACAGTGACAAGTCAACATCGACCGACACTACTGTGACAACAGCTCCAAGTCGTTGTAGTGTCAGTGCTGGACCCCCGCCACTATTTTCTGGGGGTCTTGCACCCCCTCCTCTAATCAGCTCCTATTCAGAGTTGATTATTTTAATTGGAGGGGTGTGGGGCACAGTCCCCCACTTGAGGGATTTGGGGCCCCCGCAAAGAAAACATGATAGGCAGTGACTATCCTTATGCCAGCTGCAAATGCGGTTGATATAAAGGTTTCACTGTAACATCAGTCGACAAAATTTTTGTTGACCTGGCATCATAGATCCAAGTACTGCATGCAGTTCTGGGCTCCTCAGTACAAGAAGGACAATGAGGCAGTCAGAGCGTGCAAAACAGGGTGACCAGAATATAAAAGGGTATGGGTGGGCAAAGGCTATGTAGAGAGCCTGGGAGACCCATAACAAATTTCAATTAAATAAATAAATAAACAAATAAATACATGTGTTCACCTTGGAGAATAGAGAGCTGCAAGGGCCCATGATCTCAGTTGTCCACATACTCTAGTGTATCAACAAGACTGAACAGAGAGGTTTAATCTGGTGTTTTCCAGCTGGACTTGGGAACAGATGCTGCTGAGAAGGAAATATAGGGTGATGAAAGTGAGGAGGAGGACGAGATATCTCAGGAGGTTAGCATCATAAGTGGGGATGGGGATGAAGATATGGACCATCTATGGGAACCAGAGGAAAAGAAAAGTAAGGGCCAGGAACAGGAAATCAGTAAAGGTCCCCCCCACCCTTCTCCAGCTGTTGGCCCTGTTCAACCAGTAGTAAAAACAGAGAATGAGTCAACAGTTGCAGCAGACCAGAATTCATGTCCCAAACCACCCATTTCTAGCCCTCCAATAATATCCCAGTACCTGGTCCACCATCAACACGTGAAAGCAAGGGGTACAAAATCCCTAGTTTGGTATTTTTGCATTCTGGACCTGAAAGATATGAAACAATGGCTATCTGCCAGCTATGCCAAGTATGTGTACACCATGGAAAAAAGGATAGCCACCTTGGCACTGGTGGGCAACACACACACACACTTGAAGTCTAGGCACCTGACATTCTGGACTCAGTACCGAAGGAAAGCTGGTGCGGGGGGACGCTCTCCCTTATAGGCAATGATTAAGATATTAAGAAAGGTTCAGAAACAAAAGTACAGTACAGGGAACAAAACAAACAAAACGATTTAGAAATAAGAGGTTTCTTAGAAGTTCTGTTCAGCTGTGTGGCTTTCTCTAACTCCTGGCTGCTACAAGCTGAGCTCACACTGTCTCACTCACCACAACTAAGAGAAACTGAAAGCAACACACTTCCTGCCCTGGCAATACACAATGTCACATGCAGGAGATATCTCATGTGACCAGGACTGTCTTTTGTAAACTTTGCCGTTCTAATGCAAAGGTGAAGTTAAAAAGTGAAATTGAAAGGCAAAGTTACTATAGGCAAATTTCCCATTGGACAGGAGAAATTTGCAAACATATCCACAGTGGCAAATTTTGCGATTTTGCCAGAAATTCGCTGTCAAAGTAAATCTTTTCAGTGTCTCTAGTCCTAATGTTAGGAGGCCATTTCTCTCCCAGAGGGTGGTGCACCTACAGAATAACCTATTAGCAGAGACAGTGGACATGAAGACAGTACAGGCCTTTAAGGTAAGGGAAGAAAATGTCTGCTTGCTAAGGGAGTCACTGGGTACCCTGGGTAGTAGAGTGGGTACAGAATCCCTACAAATGAGTACATGTTTGCACAGCATGCCTACATGAATTCATCCCTGCTTCTAAACAAGAGGTGGACATGATGGACCTAGAGTACTCCCAGACCTTAAAAAACTATTTATTTATGTTAAAATTTATAACCGGGAAAGGCACACTGAACCAAGGCTTGTTTCCAGGTGCGACCTGGAGAAGGGGCTGCAGGGAGAACAGATACAATTCAGAGTCAGCACAGCAAATACAGGAATACAAGGTGTATACAGAGGCAGCAGCATCATATAATGGCTCAACATAATACATCAATTGTACAAGGCAGTAAACAGTAAATAATGAAGTGAGAGGCAAAGTGCCCAGTGCATGTTGGGGTAGGGTAGTGAGAAGAAGGGCAGCAACCAGGAAGAGAGCAGATGAGCAGGAACGGGGGAAGTGGGAAGCTGCCTTAGGTGGAGACGGAAGCTGGGAGAGAAGGTATGAGGCGGGGGGGAACAGATTCCATTGGGGGGGAGGTGATAGAAGAAGACCACTTTGCCAGCAGAGGAGTGAGCGTGGGGAATGGAGAAGGTGCAGGAGTCCCTGGAGTGAAGCGAGTAGTAACAGGAGGGTGCTGGGGCTAGCAAGGAAGATAGACAGTAGGGGGGGGACCCAAACCAGTATTTGGCAATGAAGGCAGTGCAGTGGGCCTGGCAATGAGACAAAAGGGGGAGGATGGAGAGGGAAGAGTAAAGGGAGCAGTGATTGGAATGGAGGGGAGAGTTGGTGGCGAGGCAGCAGAAGACATTGAACAGGGTATCCAGTCTGGCAAGGGAGGAGGAGGGGGTGATGGCATAGTCTATGTTCACATAATCAAAGACTGGGAAAACTATTTTGGTTACAAAGTCCTTAAGAACATGGGGGGAGAGGCAGTCCTTGTTGCAAAAAAGGGCACCTAGCTTGGCACTGAGTTTGGCATGAATGGCATCTATGTAGATGCAGAAATTGAGCTTGTTGTCGAGCCAAACTTTTAGATACTTGAACACAGGGACCACGTCCAGCGGGGTGCCATCTAGGGTAATGAAAACTGGGGGGAATGAGAGCATGGCCAGTTTCTGGCTGGTGGCGAAGTTCCTTGTCACTGTCCTTTTGGTACTGACCTTAAGCTGGTTTTCATGGAACCAGTATAGGATCTTATGAAAATCCTGCTGGAGCGGCTTGGTCACAGCAACAGCCATAGGGCCTAAAGTGTAGATAACCATGTTGTTGGCATGTTCAATGAGGCACATGCAGAGGGGGAGGTCATTGAGAAAAATTGAGAAAAGTAGGGGGAGAGGTGGAGACAAAACTCCTCCTACCTGTACAAACTGTTGTCGGCCCGAGAGGTACAAGCAGAACCAGGCAACAGTGTCAGCTGATAGACCAGCAGAACACAGTTTGTTAAGGAGGAGGAGGTGGGACACTGAGTCAAAGGCTTTGGGCCAGGTCTATGAATATAGCAGAGATGATGTGGCCCTGATCCATCCCAGTGAGGATAGAGTCAGTGACCCACAGCAGGGATGATATGGTAGAATGGTGCCTCCTAAAGGCAGACTGGAAGGGGGAGAGGAAATCAGAAGAGTGAAGGAAGGTTGCAATTCTGGAGTCGACGAGAGACTTCTGGAGCTTAGCTAGGGAGAAAGGAGAGAGATAGGTCAATGGTTACCAGGGGAGCAGGTGTCGCCCCCTTTATGTTGTGGGACTACCTTAGCAACTTTATAGGCCGGGGGCAGCACATATGGAGAAGTATATCTCTCCATCCAGTCCAGGTAGTAAAAATCCCAATTTATCTTGCTGGCTAGGGACCTGAATTTGTAGTCGTTTAAAGCTGACTATATCACATTAATAAAATTAGGAAATTTGCCATTGCTCTTACTAAATTCAGTTTTTCTTACATGCAATGCTCACTGAAAAGTTGCTGTCAAGGAATAAGCCATACTGATGTCAAATTAAAGTCTTCTAACTTCAAAGAAGACAAATCAAATGCCAAGACATTTAATACATCCCTTATTGCTAGTAGAACACAAATGGACTTTGAAATGTTAATGTATCCTTTCCCTATAAGTAGCACAGAACATCATGAATGATGCTGGTAGGATGACACAGTGATTTGAGGCCTGCAGCTCAGACAACTTCAGCACTCAGGATCAAGTTACCTATGTGTGTACTATTTGACTAGAATGTAAGACATTTAACTAGACAAAAGGTGAAGGGTCCCTTCATTGCTGTCTTTAAGGATTACATAGGATTAAAGCAGAGCAATTGCTTTTTACCAGAGGCAAAGATTTGTGAAATTGTTTTACAAGACGTGGTCAGCACAGAGGCCAAAAATCTTACCTTTTCAGTTTGCAGAAACCAGTTTCAAGTTGGCCCTGAATTTTCTACTAGGAAACCTGGTTAAAAACTCCTCGTGTAAATGAATAAAAAAAAAATTCACAAAGTTTAATGCACACTAGCTAAACTGGGATTGCCAATGGGTACCAGTTCTCAGATTCAATTGCTGGAATGGCTCTGCTTTCAACCCATACAGGTCAAATTGTTTAGCTGTGTGATGGTCTACTGAAAGCCTTTTGTGCTTCTGTGTCACAAAAACATAGAAACATAGAATTTGCTGGCAGATAAGGACTGCTTCGCCCACCGAATCTGTCCATTTTTCTCTGCCTACAGTATCAGTGCAGACCCTACTTGATCTCTGGTCCATTATCAATTTACCCCGCTCCAGCTATAGTACATATCATGTCCCCTTGTTCTTGATCACCTTTCTCCTGAATGCTTCCCTCCAGTACCTTTGTACCCACGTAAGGTATTTAAAGGTCTCTATCATATTCCCCCTCTCAATCTTCTCTTCCAGTGTGTACATATTTTTTTTTATGACTCTGTTTATCACCCCCAATCCCTGAACTCTCTCAGGCTTTTTAACTCACTGGCCGCTTCTACCACCCACTGTGATCCTGCTCCTCAATTGCATTTCTTTCTCCTCACCGAACCTCCTGCCAGGTAGTCTGCTATTTCTGGGCTCCCCTAATCCATAGCCCCCCCAGCCTGAGTCCGTGAGGAGACTGAAGGGGTGGAGACAGAGATCCAGTGTTGGGTGTGTGTTGGCCAGCATTGTGAGAGCCGTTGCCTATCAGGGCTGGAGGTTTTTTTCATTGTGTGGTTTTCCCTGCCCACCTGCCTTCCATGGAGCTCAGATGTGCAATGACGTCCAGCGTCTGCCAAGCTCCACCCCAGTGCCACATGGCAACATCCTCTAGGCTATCTCTGGATGCTGCCAGGGGTTGTGCTAGAGCAACATGTTGTCCTACACCTTCCCCCAGAAGGAAGAGCCATCCATCGGATGCTCGATTCCTTCCCTGCTCTGGCCAACCCCTGATGACCCGGGCTCGTTCCTGAACCTGGGTTGCCGGAGTGGCACGTGGTGAGGCATCTAGTGCCCTAAACCATCAGTGCCACCGGGCAGCCCAGTTTGTACATATGTCTGTTCTCGTTGGGGTTCTGATGCAGACCCTGTACCATTTTGGTTGCCCTCCTTTGGCAGGCCTCCACTCTGTCTACATCCTTCCAAAGATGTGGGGCCCAATTTTAGAATGGAGATAGAGCGACGCAAGGAACTTGTGTCAGGGAGGTTGATGCAAGGGGAGTCTTGTGTCAAACAGTGTGGCAATCGCAGTTTTGGAAGGCATCCTGCTGCAAACCCATAGATTCAAGGTCCTTGCACCAGACATCGCAAGTTAGACTAGCTCCCACCGGTCTAACTTTATGCCATGCAGAGACCCATTTTATGGGGCTCGTGCTAAAGTTTTGGTGCAAGCTACCATAAAATGTAAAAAATGTCAAAACTGTGGCAAACCTTCCTAATTTGGGATGCATTTCATCAAAGAAGTTTGATGCAGCTGCACCAAACACTGCAGTTGACATAGGGCTTGATGCAAGCCCTGCGTAAATCTTCTAAAATTGGGCCCACGGTCTCCAGAACTGGACACAGTACTCTAGATGGGGCCTTATTAATGATATATACAGAAGGAACACTTATAATATCCCTCCCTATGCACTCCACCATCCAACTAGCCCTCCCAACTGCCTTGTCGCACTGCCTGGCCATCTTTTCGAACATCTAATATACTGCAATTACCTCCAGGTCTCTTTCTGGTTTGGTGGTCATCAGTACCACCCCACCAGTTTTGTACTCAGTCTTCATGCTTCTGTACCCAAGTGCATTATTTTGAACCTTTTTGCATTTAAACCCTGCTGCCATACCCTTGATCACACCTGTTTTCTCAGATCTCTGCTTATCTGTTCCACCCCCCTTCCGGAGTGTCCACCCTATTGCAGATCTTGGTGTCATATACAAAGAGGCAGACTTTCTCTTCCAGCTCCTCTGCAATGCCATTTATAAAGACATTAAAGAGGATAATTTCCAACACTGATCCCTAAGGTTCCCCAATAGTCACCCTCCCTTCCTCAGAGTGAACTCCATTTACCACCACTCTCTGTTGCCTATTCCTTAATAAATTTCTTACCGAGCTAACTATGTTTGGACCCACCAAAAGCTACAACAGCTTGCTAATGAGTATCCTATGTGGAACAATGTTGAAAGCCTTACTGAAATCTTGGTAGACTACATATACTTCTCCACCCAGATCTAGTTCCTTGGTCACCCAGTCAGAGAACTCTATCAGATTCATTTGGCATGCCCTCCCCCCATGAATCCATGCTGCCTTGGGTCCTATAACGTATTGAATTCAAGATATTCCACAATCCTTTTCTTCAGCAGTGACGCCATTAGTGTCACTATTAAGTTTCCTAGCACTGATTTTAGGCTGACTGTCCTATAATTGCCTGCCTCCTCCCTGCTGCCACTTTTGTGTAGTGGGACTACATCTGCCCTCCTCCAGTCCTGCAGAACCACTCCTGTTTACAATGAGCTGTTAAATAGAACTGTCAGAGGTGCAGCCACTACCTTTCTGATCTCCATCAATACCCTTGGATATGTATGTGGATATTTTGGTGACCCGGGTTTAGCAGCAGACTTGGAGAGTCGGGTCAAGTGGCCAGGTGGTGAGTGACACTGCCGCACAGTTGTGCTTCCAATCAGGAGAGTGGGGCTCCCAGATTTTGACAACATAGTGACCCCTGTGATGGGCCAAAGGAGCTTGTCTCTCCCACAGGGCATTCATTTGTTCATTTGAGGGGTGAGTGTAGGGATGGACATCCTATGTCGGGCATCGGGGCAGGGGAAGGGGGAGGAGGAATGGGAAGAAATAAAATGTGCACGAGTCATCGTATATGATGCACCAGTTCCTTTGGGTCCCAGTCCATGTGGATCCCCACCATCCTGACAGCAGGGGAAGTGGCAGATGGGATTGGGGGACCAAGTGAAACACCAGAAGCAGGCATGTGGTGGAGGCCAGGGATCAAAAAGCTCTCTAAAAAAATGTGTAACAGCTTTCAATCTAGAAAGGAATCATTATCCCCATGCATCTTTTTTATTTATTTATTAGGCAATCGGAATTACAACCTTAGGCCTAAAAGCTCATCTACAAAGGATCCTCATCAAAAACAAGGGCAGGGGAGTACAAACAGGATAGGTAATACAGTGGCAGCCAGAAAGGCATTGTCAGGTATAAACAAATAATGGCATACAGTAATCGCTAATAGGGAATATAAGGCAAGGCGCAACATAAGATAATCATAGGCAAGTTTTACATAGCCATTGCGCGAGTGCAGAAAACAAGGGGATACAATTCCCATACCAGCATCGGTAATAAAGTGCATTAGTCAAAGAGAAAAAAGTATATCGTTAGCCAGCAAGAGTATAACATGAGTGATTAAGAAGGTAGCAATACATCAGTGTCAGTATCCTGAATAGTAGAGTCACATGAAATAGTCCGGAAGGAGACAGGACTAGTTGAAGAGAGGTGTGGCAGGAGAGTAGAGTGGAGGCACCAGAGGGCACCTTGGGGGAGGAAAATGGGAGCAGAGGGAGTACTGGCAGGTAAATGGGATGTGACAGGTGGGGGAGCCTTGTGGTTCTTTCTTTTATTTTGTTTTGTTTACATTTATCCTTATTCTCCCTCTTGATGGGCTATCCTACTCCAACCCTACCTTATTTGTAGTCTCTCAGTCTCCCACTGAGATGTTAACAATCATCTCTCTCTCTCTGTCTCTGGCTCTCTCTCTCTCTCTCTCTCTCTCTCTTTTACTCTCTTTCTCCCTCTGTCTCTCTCTCACTCTCTCTCTTTCACTCTCTTTCTCTCTCTGTCTCTCTCTCTCGTCTCTCTCTCTCTTGCTCTCTTTCTCTTGTCTCTGTTATTGATTTATTTATTGTTATTTTTTGTAATCAGGTAAGGCCCACTAGGCGCAGGGACTGTTTTCAGGAGCAACTAGGGAGGTTAAGTGACTTACTCAGGCTCACACAGTATGCAAGTGGAGGCTGTGGTGATCAACCCCAGCTCTGTTGGATGTAACAAGCTCATTCATAGCTTGTTACTCTAACCTCTAGGCTATATGGCCAGTAAATCACTAAGACCCTGAAGAAAACAACTAACCTACTCTGATTAAGTAAACCACAGTAGAGTAGTCACTCTGGTTGAATACAAAAACATGCCTAACTAGTATACGAAGCTACGCACATTTTTAAATGTAGTTTTCTATGTTTTTCAAGACTGAGACAGATAGTGAGATAGTCACTCTGTCCTTGCCCCTTTCTTATTTGAGGAATATTACATTTATTTATTTATTTATTTGCTTTTGGTAACCGGGTGAGTGCACTAGGCATAGCAATGCCTATTTTCAGGCACGACCCAGGAGAAGACAGTTTAAACATACAAAATGAAACATATATGTGACTCAGCACATGAAATTGGTGGAACACAGTGAGGAATGCAGGCAGCTAACAACAACTAGAACAATAAGATCAAAGAGCAGTTAACGTTAGGAATAATTAGGTGAGGGTTACAATGGAGGCAAAACTGGAGAATACATTTAGGTAACATAAACAACTAGAGTTACACGATGAGTGAAACAGGCATTATCAACGAAGGTTTAAGCAAAACGAAGTACAGTAAGTGCCTAAATTGAGGGCGAGATGACAAGAGAGAGAGAAAGGTGGAGAGAGTGAGGGATGGGGAAGGAGAAAGTGGAGGGGAGGAGAGATGGGTAGTATGAGAGGTGGGGAAAAGACAGAGGAGGAAAGTATTATAGTGAGAGAGGGGACAATGATGAAGTTAAGGTTGATTGAAGCAGGTGCACTGGCTGACTGATTGTAGATGTACCCGGTGTCGAGTTTTAAAGCTAGCATGGGTAGGTGCTTCACGAATATTTGGAGGTAGCGAGTTCCAATATTTTGGGGCCATATGTGCATAAGCGCGCGAGCCCATGTTGGTTTTACAGCTGGGAATGTGATAGGGGGCTAGGTCAGCAGATCAGAGCTCATAGGACAGGGGATGTGATCGGACCAGACAGGTGAGAGAAGATGGAGTGCCGGTGTGGACTGTGTTGTCAATAAGAGAACCCAGGGAGTAGAGCCGATGGCCAGAGGGGCAAGGCCAGTTAAGGTCAGAATAGAGTTGGCAATGGTGTGTGAAACGAGGGGATGCCGAGGCATACCTGCAGATATTGTTATAGGTGATGTCCCACTTATGGAGGGAGGATTTAGAGGCAGATAGATACGTGACTGATCCATAAGTCAGGGCGGGGAGTAGAAAGCCTTGAGCCACAGCGAGTCTAGCCGAAGGGGTAAGGACATAGCTGGTACGGTAGGCACTACCTAATTTTGCATTTACAGATTTACAGGTGTTGGTTATGTGTAGGTCAAAGTTAAGGGATTCGTCCAGAGTGATGCCCAAGTATTTGAGGGATTTGGTACTGTTAAGTGAAGAACCGTCGGTACAGGTGATTTTTAGGGCATCAGGGTATGTTGAGAATTCTCTATCAGCCACGACTGAATGGACGTGAAGTCTGAGTTAAGAGCTTGGTTGACGTCAAGTGGGTTCCTTGCACTGTGATAGATTACTAGGTCGTCTGCATAGAGGAGGGTTGAGCAGGTTGAAGCAAGCAGCGGGATGTCATTAATGAAAATGGAGAAAAGCAAGGGGCCAAGTATGGAACCCTGGGTCACTCCAACTCGGATGGAGGCGGGATTGGAAGAGACGGAATTGAAGACAACGGTCTGCTTTCTACCGGACAGGTAACTGTCAAACCAGGCAACTACATCTGTAGAGAAGACGAGGGAGCAAAGTTTAGAAAGAAGGAGGGTATGGTTTACCAGGTCAAAAGCTTTCGTTAAGTCAATGAAGATAGCGCCAGTCAGGAGGCCAGCGTCCATAGCAGAAAAGATATCATTGGTGAGATTAAGGAGGGCAGTAGTCATACTGTGCCCCTTACGGAAACCGTGCTGAGAGCTAGACAAGAGGTTATGCTGCTGCAGATAGTTAAGAGTTTGGATTGCTACAAGTTTTTCAAGGATTTTACTAAGGAGGGAGAGAATAGCTATAGGACGGTAGTTTGAGAGTAGTTTGGGATCACTCTTTTTTGGAATGGGGGTGACTTTGGCAGTTTTCCAGATGTTGGGGACTAAGCCGTGATGCAGAGATAGATTGAAGATTTTTGTAAGGGGAGAGGCTATAAAGGGGGCGGCAGTCTTTAGAAGCCTGGGCTTTAGCCCATCTGACCCTACACTGGTATGGTCAGGGGCTGAGAGGAGAAGCCTCAGAACTTCAGACTTGGTAATATTCCGGAACCTGAAGGGGGGATGTGTGACTTGAGATTTCACATTGAATTTGTCCGAAAGGACTTGAGTATTAGGGGATGGAACATGGTATGTGGAGAGGTCCGAGAAATGGTGGTTAAAAGAATTAGCTATAGTGGTAGGATTATTGCAGTGTATACCGTTTATCAGCATGTCATTTGCATGTGTTGTTTGATTTGCTCCAAGGAGGGTTTTTATTGTGGCCCAGAATTTTTTTGAGTTTCCCGCTGCTTTGGTTAGCAGATTTTTACAGAAGGAGCTTTTAGCTAACCGAATTTGCCTTTTGCATATATTTCTCTGGGCTCGGTAATGATTATAATCAGCCGTTAGCTCAGTGGTCTTGAAGCGATGCCACGCTTTATCCCTGGACCTAATCAATGCAAGTAGGTCTTTAGAGAGCCATTTCGTCTGTGATCCTCAAATCCGACGAGTGACACAGGGAGCATGGGTGTCTTGGAGCAGATGAAATTTAGCAAGGAAATGGTCTAATGCTTGTTGAGCATTATTAGAGGTGTGAATGGGGGACCAGTCGATCAGTTCAAGATCACTTAAGAAATTTTCTTGGTTAAAGTTAGCCAGGTTTCAGAAGGTGATGAGTTTAGGAGGTGGAGTCGGTTTGTTTGACGCACGCCAGGTGCAGAAAATAGGGGAATGGTCACTGATTGAGTCAGCTAGGGTCCCTGCACATGCTATGCTATCTGGGCGGTTTGTAAGGACCCAGTCTATAAGAGTACTAGCCGGAATGGGGGCATGACCCTGGTGGGGTCTACAATAAGTTGATGAAGATTGTGACCTTGGACAATAGTGTGAGAGGACTGGTTTAATTTACTGGTCAGTTTAGGTTCAGGTCCGCAAGAATGAGGACTTCATTATGACCAATGGCCTTATCAACCTGAGATAGCAGTTCCTCTAGCCCGGCTGTGCCACCAGCCGAAGGGTTATAGACACAAACCAAGTGAAGTTTCTTAGATCCAAGCTTTACGGTAGCATAAATTGCTTCACAGTGAGATAGAGATGGTTGGGCATTGAGGATTGAGGGATAATAGAATGTGTGGTTTGAAAAGAATGGCAACCCCCCCGCCCCGCTTGGTTAAGTGCCTATCCTGCCGAATGATGTTGTAGTTGGGCAGTGAGCAGAGCTGATCAGGGGTAGAGGGTTTTAGCCAGGTTTCAGATAAGCAGAGAATATCTGGGTTGTGCTGAGCAACCCACGCCTCCAGTTCAGCCTTATTGCGAAGCAGACTCCTAATATTTAGGTGGGCAATACGGATGCCCTTGGTGTCATGCCAGTTTGTAGCTTTACAGGATAGGTTACCTGGGGGTCCAGGGTTTTTCTCTATATCCCCCGCTAACATCAAGGTTAGGTGAGATAGATGTAAGAGTTTGCGACAGATGTGGGAGATGGATAGGGTTATACTTGGCATCTTGGATTTATACAGAGTGTAGGATAAGTGATATATGAATTTGTGCTGAATGAGGAGGGGGAAGGTGACAGGAGGCAGTTGAGGTGTTTTTCGCATAAGAAATGACCTGTAGTGGTCAGGGTAGGAGTAGTAATAGTTAAAGGATATAGAGTTGTAGAGTGAAGGGAGCCAGATGAAGCAGAGAGCTGTAGAGGTTACTAAAATAACGAAATGGGGAGAAATGGCCATTTTGGTATATTTGTAAGTGGTAATTAAAATTATAGGGATGTGTGGGAGTGAAGGGTACAGTCTGAGCAAGGATAAGATAAGAGATAAAATCAAGTGCCCCCAAGCAGTTAAGAGTGAAAGGTACAGTCAGGGCACTGGTAAAAATATAGAATCAATCAAGCGCCCTCTAGCAGTCAAAAGGTATAGGCTGCTAATGGAAAAGTGAGGAGATAGTTAATTTCCTCAACAGGGCGTGTATTCAGTGCAGAGTTTCAGCCTATAAAAGTAAAGCTGGACAAGGGTGAGTGTGTGGGGGTGGGTGGGGAGCAAGCTAGTGTGTGGGAAGCAGCACCCGTCCACCAGCTGTAGGCTGCTACTACAGACCCTTTTTTAAAGTTTTAAAACTGGCGCTTTTAACACTGGTGGAGAACAAAAATACAATATCACTGATCGCATTGTAAACAGGCAGCCGCTTACGAGAAAAGGCACCAAAATTTAAACAAGGATGGCCAGCTGTTGAGGCGCTGCTCGAGTCACAGGTAGGAGAGTCAAATTACCTTTTTGAGCCCGACGGCTGGTGGTTGGATCGTCCGGGGGGGGGGGCTCCTGGGCAAAGGAGCCCTCCTGAAGTCGCCTTCTGAGGAGAAAGAAAGAAATGAAGGTGAGCAGCTTGTTTATATAGGGACAAAGAGGAGGGAAACAGGGGAAAGGTAGTATGAGTAGCAGCAGTGGGGATGGACAGATCAGAGTGAGGTAGAGTTCAGAGATAAGTGAAAGGCAGTAACTCTCCTGACAGAGCTTGCAGTGAGGTATTTCTGGTGTTTGCACAAAACTCGCTCTACAGATAACATGTGGCTCTTGCTATGCAGTCAGATTAACATTATACACATCGTGACTATGTCAGAGAGATTAATCAGTCGGTTTTTACATACATTTTTAAGGTGTCCACAAATAATGCTACAGGAGTGCAAATAGTTGTAGTTCATGTAGCAGCAGCAGAGAGAGAAAGATTCATGAGGTCCCTTTAAGAGAAGCATTCTACAGGCAGCACCCGTCCACCAGCTGTAGGCTGCTACTACAGACCCTTTTTTAAAGTTTTAAAACTGGCGCTTTTAACACTGGTGGAGAACAGAAATACAATATCACTGATCACGTAGTAAACGGGCAGCTGCTTATGAGAAAAGGCACCAACATTTAAACAAGGATGGCCAGCTGTTGAGGCGCTGCGCGAGTCGCAGGTTGGAGAGTCAAATTACCTTTTTGAGCCGGACGGCTGGTGGTTGGATTGTCGGGGGGGGGAGCTCCTGGGCAGAGGAGCCCTCCTGAAGTCGCCTTCTTTTTGAGCCGGATGACTGGTGGTTGGATCGTCAGGGGAGCTCCTGGGCAGAGGAGCCCTCCTGAATTCCCTATTTTTGAGCCGAGCGGCTGGTGGTTGGATATCTCGGAGGCTCCTGGGCAGAGGGCCCTCCTGAAATCGCCTTCTTTTTGAGCTGGACGGCTGGTGGTTGGATCATCGGGGGCAGCTCCTGGGTAGAGGAGCCCTCTGAGAGTTGCCTTCTTTTTGAGCCGGACGGCTGGTGGTTGGATCGTCGGGGGGCTCCTGGGCAGAGGAGCCCTCCTGAAGTCGCCTTCTGAGGAGAAAGAAACACTGGGTAGAACCCTTCTTCAGGTCATGAAACTAACAGAAGTAAGCAATAAAAAATGACAAGGTGTGCATTGTGCTGAACTAACTGCATGCCCATAGGCATAGTAAGGTATAAGGCCGCAGACTGAGTGCCTTGATGCCGTGGAAGTGCTGTTATCTCAGCACAGTGCACACCACCACAAGTGTCTTATTGTGCTTCTAAAATGGGTTTCTTTTTTATAATGTTGCTTTTAAATTAAAATATACATATTTAAATATATATAAACTCAACTACTTAGTTAAATTGTTCCTAACATAGGTATTCCACCTGCTAGAACTTGTTTAATTTTTGCTTGGAGTTGGGATTTTTGTCCAAAATTGTTCCCATAGTTGTAGTTTTTTGGACACAATATGCTGTTTGTTTAAAATCCCCTCTCCCTCCAGCACACAGATTAATTTGTCTTTACACCCTTTACCACCTCAAAACACACACATTCATGTGTGTTTTTGATTGTTTTTTTTATGCAGCCAGCAGTGGAGAGAGAGAGAGAGAGAGAGAAAGACAGAAAGCTGGGTACTGCAACTGTGAAACAACTGTAACTGCAGTAAATAAAATGTTTCACATCCCTCCAAAAGACACTGATTTAATAACTACCACTCCTCCCCTTCGAAAAATACACATTTAAAGAAAAATTAGTAATTTTCTAGGTATGGAGGCTAACAGTGAAAGGAAGAATCAGCCATGCAGCTGTAGTGCTAGAGAGAGGAGAGAAATGCTGCACCTGTAATCATGAGACTGCAGCAGTAAAAATACTCATCTAACCAGAGAGCAGCTTCTAAAGAAACTGTACAGCTGCGGTGGTAGTGGAGATAGCTGCTGCACTTGTAATCACGAGACTGCAGCAGTAAAAATGTTCATCTGAGCAGAGAGCAGCTTCTAAACAAACTGTACAGCTGTAGAGGTAGAGAGTGGAGATAACTGCAGCACCTGTGATCAGGAGACTGCAGCAGTGAAAATACTCATCTGAGCAGAGAGCAGCTTCTAAACAAACTGTACAGCTGTGGGAGTAGAGAGAGGGGAGAGCTGCTGCACCTGTTATCATGAGACTGCAGCAATAAAAATGTTCATCTGAACAGTGAGCAGCTTCTAAACAACACATGCAGTAAACCTTGTCTCTGTATATTGTGAGGTAGAGAGATGGAGACATGGCTCTCTGTGCTAGTCTGGGGGAAGGCTCTGTTTGGGTGCAACAGGGAGTGCTTTTTACAAGACCAGCTAAACATTTTCTAATGCAAGACTTATTTTATGTATTTTGGGAATTTAAGCTGTACAGAGTGACAGTGTATGTAAGAGAGAGACTGCATTAAAGACACGAGGCCTGATTCCAGGATGCCATATGCATGGCGCAAAGCAATTTATGCCAAACTCTATGGCGCAAATTGCACCTTGCACTGTGTGATACGTTAGCTGCTATTCCAAGTTGCGGCTTGCACCTTGCCGTATGTGGGTTGTGCCAAAGATGAGCCACGCCACTGACTGCACCCACAGCCCACTGCGGCATGGTGCAAGGTTGGGTTACTACAACACCTGTGCCTATTCTGAAAGGGTGGCTGCTGTAACCCAGTTTCACCATTCCAAGTCCCGCTATAGGCTACGAGTTAGACCAGCATGGCGGTGGTCTAAGGATCATCGGTCCTGGCAAAATGATGGATACCCCCCCACACACAGTGCCATGAATTGCACATTGCCATGCCCCACGGACCCCCCCAGCACAGTGATGGCCCCCACCCCAACATTTCGGGGTGCCATACAGGTCATTATTCCACCATGCCCCCACTTGTGCCTGTGCCACCCAGCCTACTCCACATGGTCCACAGGATTGCGGGTATGTTTCCAGCTGGGAGGGCTCAGGGAGTTGTCACCACGGTCTCCCACTTGCGGCACCCAGGTCCATTGTGCCATTCCCATGGCACAACCCTGTGGCTGCCGTAAGTTATGGGACATAGGTGCTAGGGACCCTGCCTGTCCTGGAAAAGGGCGCAGGGCCCCTGGCATAGTGGCACATGGTGCAACTCGCATACGCCCACAAGTTGTGCCATGTGTTCTGGAATCGGACCCAGTTTATACCCTGGTATGTCTATGGAAAAGGAAAAATGTCAGCAGTTTTACTTAGCTGGACTCAGGGACTATACTACTGTGCCATACTTGTGTCCCTCTCATAGCTTGCCAGGTGACATCACTGGCAGTACACTACCATCTGTAGTAGCATGATTCAAAAAAATGCCACTGCTCTGCCCATGATACCTGTCTGATAGCTTGATTGGGAAAAGTGTGGTAGTTAGCTTGGTTTAATTGGTAGTGCTATATGTTTGGCAGCTAAAAAAAACTGTTAATTTACTTTGTATTTGTTTGAATTTTTTTTTTGAGAGAAAGATTTGTGTGTTAACATTAACTAATGATGGAGTTTTGGGTCAGCTAAAAAAAAAGTCACTGAACAGGATAAAAAGTTTGTGAGTCTATAGATACTGTATATCCTTCTATGGGGTTAAGTAAGAGAAAGAAAACAAATGCAGTGACCAGAGACACTGGTTTCTGTTTTGAAGTTTTTTTTCTTTTTGTTTAGGGAGGGTACCCAAACACTTTTGTTTTAAAATTCAATACCTTCATAGTGATTTGTGAAAAAGATGTTCAAGAACAAGGGAGCATGAAATGAAACTGGAAGGGGGGAGAGTTAGAGGGCATGTGAGGAAGTACTTCTTTATAAAAAGGGTGGTGGATGTCTGGAACAGCCTTTTAGCAGAGGTGGTGGGTACTGAAATGGTGACAGGTTTCAAACATGCATGGGATAGACCCAGGGGGACCTTATTAACAGGGCTGGGGGGGGGTGGGATAAGGCTGGAGATCAACTACAGTCTATGTTAGCACAGTAGGTAGGGACCTTAGGGCAGACTAGATGGGCCAGGAGGTCCTTTTCTGCTGACAGCTTCTATGTTTCTATGTAAGGCTAAGTAATAGGATGCCCATGCACAGTGTTGAATTAATGCACAGTCAGGTGACTGGTTTTAGTCAACAAAGATCAGAGGATGTTGTACCCATTTTATAAGATGTAATAAACAATCTTCACACCAAATCACTGTTTCCATGCACAATTAGACCATTTTCACATAAAAAATTATTTTTTATATTTCTCTATGTTTTTTTCCCTAACATTTGCCACTTTCACAGGAAGCACTTCATGAAATGTGTGCCGATTTCACCTGTTCCAGGTATGAATTAATAAAAAAACTTACTTGGAACAATATGGTAATTTGAAATAAGTGTGTGTATCACTTAAAGGAGAACTTCAATCAGAATTGACTAAAAACATTATAATGTATGGGGAGCCCTTATTATTAACTGAAATCAAGCAGATTACAACCTTATAGTGTATGTTAGAATGTTGTATTCACTTAAAATCTATCTTTCCCTAGTCTTGTTGTACCATCAATGTGACGTCACAATGTTGTTGTACCATCGTGAGTACGTCACAACGATGGTACAACAGCTCTGATCGCGTTTGTGCATGACAAGTTGCAGTATTTGTTCGAAAAATGGTACGGCAGTTCATCGAAGGCACAGGAGGAAGTTAAAATCTGTCAGTAATTGCCGTTTTTTTTAATCATAGCCGGCACACAGCAGGACACCCATATTTCTTTTTAAATTTATCATCAAACAGTATCTTTGTGGACCAGGAAGGAGTAGAGTGTTTTCATGGACACGGGCGGACGGGGTCCCCAACATCACAGCGTGACCATGGAGGGTCCCCAACATCACAGCGTGACCATGGAGGAAGTCACAAGCTGTTTTGTTTTACTTTTTCCATACACTATAAAAGACAGTGGATGGGCAACAGTAAACAACAACACTGGTTTTCACTTGTCGAGGTTTCATGACAACTGAAAACCTCTTGAGCTTCGCTCGAGAGGTTTACTTGGTCGTCATGACAACCTCTCGAAGTGAACAACAGTGTTGTTGTTCACTGTTGCCCATCCACTATCCTCTATGTTATGCCATCATTATGACCTCACTCTGTGGTTAACCCTTCTTGAGTATGTCATATCAATGGTATAACAAAACGGAATGCTCACAACAATCAATGTTCTGCAATGTAATTCAATCTATGATTACACAATCTTGGTAGCCCATACAGTATAAAATATAATGTATGATCTTTGGTTAACAACCACACTGAAAACACTTCTCGAGGTTGCCATGACATCTGAAAACCTCTCAAGCTGTGCTCTCGAGGTTTACAATGATGCCATGGCAACCTCTTGAAGTGTTTACAGCATGGTTATTAACCAAAGACCATACATTATCCTCTATGTTGTACATAGTCTTTTGATTTATGTGTGTTGTCCTAGTGCATTATTTACTTTGCTGTGTGTCGTCCTAGTGCTTTATTTGCATTTTTTTGGTGTTGGAGTTGTTTTTTTCTAAATTTGCCTACATGTTTTATGGCCCATGGGGATCTCCATGACTGTATCTTTTTTTGCCTTTCCTTTTCCCACTATGCCTCCTGCTCCTCATGACAAGGATGCATCGCAGACCAGTTGAGTTCTGTCTTACTCTCCTGTCTGCATCAGTAGAACTATTCTTTTAAAGTGCCTCTCCTTATACAAGAAGCACTAATAAAGGGTAGAATCACAGTTTGGAAAACACCTCAGGGATAATTGAGTAGACTGTTCTTTAGGGAAACAGTCTTCATTAATTTTAGAATTTTAACCTGGGGTTATTTGTGTGCTTTTTTATGGCTGTGAGTTAATGAAAAGAACATTTTTAAAAACAAAACAGTCAATTCTGCTGGCTAGACCTAGGCATACTACTAGAAAACATAAGCTCTAGCCAGAGCTGATACGGCGGTGGCAAGCTTTTGAAGTTGGAGAAGGAGCACCGCCGAGTGCCGCAGAGTACCATCTGCAAGATGATGGCAGTGATGCAAGTACACATGAACGACACTCACGCATATGTAGTTGCAGTGAATGGCATTCTGCTATTCCCAAGATGGCAGCACCGGCAGAACTGCGCATGCGCATGAGGCACACGTACATTGTTCTTGTCCCACAATGCAGATGTAACAGCCAAAATAGTGTGGATGTTTTGGTTATTACTCCATAGCAGTCGATTGTGGCAGAGTGCTCCAAGCTCTGTTGGACTTTCGGAAGAATACTTCCAAAAGTCCAACAGAAGCGTGCCACGATCGGCCATTTTAGGAGCCGATGCAAAACGACTGTAGGCTCTACCCACAGCCATAAAAATGACTAGTTTGAAAAGAGTTATTTATTTGAGGTCAGTACAACAAGCTTTTAACAGCACTGTGCTACTGCAGAACAGAATGTCAGCACTAACTGAATCAATAGTGTCCCACCCATCATGGTCAAATGGGACTGTAGTCATGTTTTGAAAAGGAAAGGCAATAAAAGATATTGGAGATCACAGAATCATAGAATCCTGCTGGTAGAAAAATGACCATTCGGCTCTTCTAGTCTGCCCAAAAGAGACAGCCCACCCCCTCCCGCTTTTTTACCTCCCACCCCTCGGCCCTTTCTCTCCTCCTCTACCTAGTCCCATGTAGTTATCCCATGCTCTTTTGAATTTATCCACCATATCCACCTCCACTACCCAATCCAGCAACCTGTTCCATGGACCTACCCCCCCTCTGAGAAGTAACACCCCCTTACAGCCCTCCGAAATCTGCCCCCTTCCAGCTTGAATGCATGACCTCTGGTGGTTTGTTTTCACTCAGTCTTAAGATGCTGTCTGCCTTAACTTTTTTATTCCCTTCATATATTTGAAGGTTTCCACTATGTCTTCCCTTTCCCTTCTCATTCCCAGCGTATACAGACCAAGCTGCTCCAGCCTCTCCCCATATGGCCTCCCCTGCATCCCCTGGATCATCTTGGTTGCCCTTCTCTGGACCCTCTCCCAGCCTATCCTTGTCACCATGCAAATGGAGCCTCCAGAATTGAACTCCATACTCCAGCTGTGGTCTGACCTGTGTTTTGTATAGTGGCATGATCACCTTCCTCCTCCTACTTGTGAAACCCCTCCCAATGCATGCCAACATTCTTGGTGCTTTGCCAGCTGCTCGTTCACACTGATTCCTAACCTTTAAAGTCTCAGTGATCCAATTTCCCAGGTCCACTTCTTGCTCCATGACCTGCAGTGTCTCCCCCCCCACCCAAGGCAGTAATTAGCCCTTGGATTATTTTGCCCTATGTGCATTATTTTACACTCTTTTGCACTGAATTGCAGTTGCCACTTTTCTGACCACTCCTCCAGCCTAACTAGATCCTGTCTCATTTTCTCCACCCCACCTGGAGTGTCCACTGTGTTATAGACTTTCATGTCATCCACGAAAAGACATGCCTTCCCATTTAGACCCTCTGCTAAATCCCCCACGTATACATTGAACAATATGGGACCCAACACCAGTCCTTGTGGTACCCCACTCATCACCCTTAGTTCCCTGGAGTGCTCCCCATTGCCCACTACTCTCTGAGTCCTCCCTCCCAACCAATCCTCCACCCAGTTTGTAAGCTTATCCTTCACTCCTAAAACTGCTTAACTTGCTTACCAGCCTCCTGTGGGGGAATGCCTTCCTGAAATCCAGATAGGCCACATCCACCACTCCTCCCTGATCATACACCTCCATTATGCCCTCGAAGAATTCAATCAGGTTTGTCTGACAAGACCTACCACCTGTGAACCCATGTTGGTTGTCATCAGTTAGTTCTTCCTTCTCTAGGTGTCATACCAGCCTCTCTTTTATGAGAGCTTCCATTAGCTTACCTGCCACAGAGGTGAGACTGACTGGGCGGTAGTTGCCAGGCTCATCCTTTCTCCCCCCGGTATAGTGGTACCACCTCCGTATGCTTCCAGTCCCCCAGAACCTTTCCCAATTTGAGAGATAGATTAAACAGCTTGGCAAGAGGCTCCACCAGTTTCTACCTTAATTCCCTATGTACCCTTGGATGTACTTGATCTGGTCCCATAGCCTTGTCCATTTTTATTTTTCCCACCTCCTACAACACCCTGCCACCGTGAAGGAACTTGTGTTTGCCTCCTTACCCAACCTCCCCCTTCTGCTTAATACAGGCCCTCTTCCTTCTTATTTATTGAGTAGAGTTGCCTTTTCCTCATCCCCCTCAACTATTATACCCCCTCCCTATTAAGTCTTAGAATCCCTTGTCTGCTTTTCCTCCTGTCACTCACATATCTAAAGAAGTTTTTGTCTCCTCTTTTTACCTCCCTAGCTATTTTCTCTTCTGTACATGCTTTTGCCTTTCTAATTGTTTTCCCACTTCCCTGAGCTTTTCCTTATAGACTGTCCTTTCCTCAAACCCCTGTGACATTTTGTAGGCTTTGACCACTTTCTTTTTCTCCCTAATGGCCTCCCTAACCTCTGCCATGAACCATAGGGGTTTCCTCCCCCTTTTGCATTTGCTAATTCTCCAGATGCATTGCTCCGTGGCCCTCAGGATTCCACCCTTTATTACCCCCCACAGCTGTTCTACCTCATCTAGGTTTTGCATCCCTTCAAGTTCCCTCCACAAGATGTCCTTCATCCTCCCAAAATTTGCCCTCCTGAAGTCAAGCACCTTAGTGGTTGACCTGCCCAATTCTGACCCTACCCAGAGGGAGAACCTGACCATCCAGTAGTCACTGTCTCCTAAGTTTTCCCCCACCTCTACCTCCCTCATGCTGTCCCCATTAGTCAAATCAACATCCAGTGTTGCCTTCCCCCAGTAGGTTTGTTTACTTTCTGGTTCAGGAATGCATCCTGCATGGATTCTAACAAGTATCTGATTTTTTTGGATGTGGCCGATGGGATTTGCCAGTGCACATCAGGTAGGTTCAAGTCCCCTGCCACTAGGATCTCCCCTATACTGGCCTTCTCTTGTATGTCCCTAGCCATTTCCCTGTCCACTTCCTCACCCTGATGTAATGGTCTGTAGACCACCCCTATCCTTATTGTCCCACCCTTTTTTCTGCCAAGGTGACCCAAAGGATCTCGGTAGATCCCTTATCCTCTTTAACCTCTACCATTCTTATCCCATCCCTTGCATACAGGGCTACCCCCCACCTTTTTTCCTCTGTCTATCTCTCCTAAAAAGACTGTACCCTTATAACTCCACCTCCTAGCTATGGCAATCCATCCACCATGTTTCAGTTACTGCAATTAGGTCCTGTTCGTCCACTCCCACCAATGCCTCTAAGTCTCCCATTTTATTCCCTAGACTCCTGGCATTGGTCAGTATTCCCTTCCATTCCACCCCACCCTTATGATTCCTTCCCTCCTGCTGTCCCTTGTCACTCACATTGGGAGAGTGCAAGCTAGGTTATCTCCACTAGGCCAATCTTCTCCTTCCCCCTAGTGCCACACTCTCCCCTGTCTAGTTTAAATTTAAGTCAACCCTCAGTCTCTCATCTATGTACTCCTGCAGTTTCACTCTTAGTAATCTAGCCCCTGCTTCACTTATGTGTAGCCTGTCCCTTGTGTACAGGTGCTCATCTACCCACGTATCCCCCCAGTCTCCCAGATGTATGAAGCCTTCTTCCCTGCACCACTATCTCAGCCAGAGGTTAGATTCATTTACTCTGAGTTGCCTGGTTGTGCCAGCACAATGTACTGGCAGGACTTCCAAGAAAGTCAGGGGACTGACCAGCCCTCTACACCTCTCTGCTAGCTCTCCAAAACTCCTTTGAATCACCTCCACCTCCACCTCTTTCCCAGCTAAGTCATTCAATCCTAGATGCAATAATGAGGCTTACCTCCCAGTAAATTGATGTAGTCCTTTATCCTAGGGAGTGCCCTTTTGGCCTCCATTCCTGGGTCACAAAACACTGACCTCCCCTTAAAAGCTACTTTCCTCCTTAGCCACTGAATCCCCTTTTTTGATCGAATCCCCATACACTACAACTGCCCTTGCACTTATTAGAAATAGAATAAGAAATAAAAAATTAATGAAGAAATTAAGAAAGAAATCCTAACAACAAAGGAAAGTGCGTACTTGGACTACACACACAAATCAAAACACATTGCACAACATACGGTATTTTTTGTGGATTTTGACTGTAGATCTGCTTTAAAACAGATAAATACACTGTGGTTAGGTCACTGGCCAGCATGTCACTGTACAGAGCTACTTAGCTATTAAACAATGTCACAAAGTCAGTAGTAGTCTGCCCTGGGAACATACAGTACATGCTATGTGTAATGTGCCCTAGGGACCTCGGCGGGGATTCATCCCAGATACGAGGGGGTCAGCCTGGGCTGCATTTTCAGGACCAAGACAGACACTGAGGATTCCCACTCTCAAATGTCATCAACCATTCCACTGAAACAGAAACTCAGGAAAGCAAAGGTAGTATGTCAATTTATTTTACCATTGATTCATGGACACATTGATTTAAGGGTTACATTCAATATACAGTATAATGCCCACACTTTTCCTTGTGCCCTTTTCCCAGGTTTGTACAAACATTTGGGACACTCCAGCAAAATGGTGTAGCAATCAGCATACCAACATCCCTGCCACGGCACAAAAACTACCGTGTCTCAGATTGGAAAACCTACAGGCAGGTTTCAGGTCCCGCCTGCCTTTGTCCCTGGACTCAGGCTTCCTCAGCCCATACAATCTAAGAATCCTGTCCAAACTGGTGTCCTAGCCTAAAGACTTTCCAGGAACTTTCTTCCAACTAGCCCTGACCCTCTAATGATTTGGGTGGCCTGACACTCAACCTTTCCTCCTATCATATTTGAGCTGTTGTTGGGACATCCTTCTCTTTGTCTCCTTCTTGAGGGTTCTTTAATCGGCCAACAACACCCTGGCCTGCACTCCAAGCCTGAAATCAATCAAAGTGCCTTCTAAGACCCCTCCCCCATCCTTCTATGGGCTAAATATTGCATGCCCCTTTCTCACTTAGAACTCTGTGCTCTAAATGCAGTATTAACTAAGTAGGTCCAGGTTTGGACTTGCTGCACTAGTATCTACTATGCAGGCAGAGAAATAACACTCTAATTCCCCATTGGTTGAAACCAGATCCTGGCAGCCCTGAACCCCTGGCATGCAGTACTGAACCCTCTGCAGGCAAGGGAGCACAAGTGTCAGAGTAACACACTCCTGCACCCTTGTGGAGGGGTGGGGAGGGGGATGTTCAGGGCCAGCCGTAGGGTACATGGTACCCCTAGGTGAACTTGCAAGTGGCGCCCCTTCCCCATTGTCTTTTTCAATCTTCTCAACCCAACACAAACCATGACATTCTTAACGGCCTGGAGGAGCAAGAGCATGGCATGGCAGAATAGCACAATGCTAAGGCAGCAGGCTGGCACAGCTCCAGTCCTGAGTCCCAGTGTCTGTGCTGTGTGACTGAGGGTGAGGGGCAGGGCAGCTGGCTTGGGATGCTGCAGCGGCATGCATTGCTGGGAGAATGGATGAATGCCTCTCTGGCTGCTGGTATGGGACGGCCAGGAGTAGGATGGGACAGACCAGACCCAAGGAGACCACTGCAGATGGTCAGTCAGTGCTGAAATGAGAGCCAGAGACTCTCTCAGACTACCAAACAATTGATTTTTCAATTTACTACTAGTTTAGTCTGTAACATATTACTAGGCTAGTAGGCTGTTGTGACTGCCAGCTGTCTTTAGTTCCTGCTGCAGTCTAACTCTTGCCAGTTACACAGCTCTCTTTTGGGCATAGGCAATAGCACTTGGCAGCTTCCCACACATGCAGTCTTGCCTTCATTTGAAATTGATTGTTAGGTCCCAAAACAAAGGAAAAACTCTTGGCACCCTGGCAAGTTTTCAAATCAGAAGTGATTTAGCAGCTGCTCCCTCCTCTGCTGTACTACCCTGCACATCTCTTCTGGACAAAAAGGGAAAAAACTAGAGGGTGGAAAAATGCTGGATAACCAGGATAAATGGTGAACATGGAGTTGGATTGTGAGCAAGGGATGCTAAAGGATGCTGCGTTGGGGAGCTTGCACTAGTGCTACTGTGTGAGAGCAAGAGATGGCTCTGTGCCCCCCAACCCCCACTAGCTAAGCACCCAGCATCATCCTAACAATGGAACCAATAACCGAAACATGCCATAGGACATGGTGACTGCACCAGATTCTCCAGCAGGCAGTAAGAGGGCCTTTCTCTAAGCTCTTACAGTAGTGCTCTTTCCTACAGTACCTTGTTACTTTTTCAATGGTACGTGGCAGTAGAGGCATTTAGAGCTGAAGCAAGATGCAGGGGGAGAACTATCTTTTTTGTGACATATGTCATTAATGGAACTCTAATGTCCTAAGAAAATCTTTCAACACAAAATCTGTTTTATTTTTGCTTTTAGAGTATATTTGTTTTAACAATGTACTCCTCATTAAATAAAAAATAAAGATGATTTCAGGAACACAGAGGTACAGCAAAACCCTATCTAGGGTCCTTTAAAATTTACTGTTGATATCAGGTAGTAAGAAGAAGGTCACAGTAATTCCTGGCAAACAATAAGTCAAAGGTCTAGACTAGGAGACGCTAGGTCAATTTTAAAAGGTGGAGGGCAGGCCAACTCAAAGACAACTGGCAGTGGCCAAGTGGCCAACACAAATGACACACTTCAGAATTAAAAAAAAAAAAAAAAGGTAAAAACCTATTCACTTGCTTACTCCTAATCCTCGACCTCACATGGACAGACTAGTCCTCTCGTCCTCCTCCTCGGTTTCTCCTCCTCCTCTCCACCGGAAACCCAGCCGTGCCGTCGATGAATCCAATGTGTGGTGGTCCGATTGTGGATGATTTTTTTTAGCCTGAGCACTGAGCGCCTTCCCAAAAAAACACTCCCCAGGCTGCAGCTGGCCATGCCCAAGTCAGGTCTGGCTTAATATTCAATTAACTGTCTACGAGTGACGACATTTAACGTGCAAATTGGGCAACACACTTCTCCCTCCACACACGACACATCAACTCTAGTGACTGACTACAAGGATCGTCAATGACTGATCAAGCCTCAAGAACCTCAGCCCACCAGACAATGCTAAGTGAGTGAGTGAGAAGAATTCAACGGCAGCACGCACAAGGCTAGCACAACAGTTGGCTGGCTGGGTTTCTGGCGGTTGGCATGACTGGCTGGTGCGCTCTATTAGGGAGGGGCTACTGGTGGTGGTGGGTGGGTCCTGAAGTTCACCATCCTACAAGGTAGGACTTCACCAAGGGTGGGCTGCCAGCTAGCCTGCACCTGCACGTTGGTGGCGGTGGGGGAGAGGAGACAAGACTGGCAAGCACACGCACCCCTCCTGCCCCCAAAACACATCCGATTTGCAGTCATCAGTGCTCAAAAAAAGGGAAAAAAAAAGATTTCGCCATTTTGTCACTGGTGCTCCCTGCTGCATGGCACCCTAGACAACCGCCTAGTTCACATATCCTTAAGGCTGGCCCTGGGGGTGTTACATATGTTGTTTGTGACTGCTCAATTAGTTATAGAGTCAAAGTTTAACCAACCATTCCCCTTTCACGTCAGTCTGTTTTCGTCACTGTCTACATACTGTACTTCTTACTTTTAGATTCCTTTTTTCAGAGTAGTTAATTACTGTTCACTTTCACTTTTTCTGAGTTTTTCTTTCTGTACCCTGGCTTTGTTTCCCCTTGTTATCTCCCCCCCCCCCATGAGCTGCTGCATTTACTCTTTTTCATGCAATTTGACCTTTTGACATCTCTAGTGACTTCATCACTCATGACGTCATAAAGTCAAACTGCACGCAGACAAAAATGTCAGCGATATTTTCATTAGATCTGCAGCATGTCTGATTTATGCCATCTCTTTTACTATACTGTGGCAAGGAAAAATGTCCTATGTCCTGACTGTTCAGTGGCTACCTTCAACAGTGATGTTATCCCAGCACAACCTCACTGTATAAAGAAGATCTTCAATCCTACCACCTAGTTCTACATTGTGACTATGGCTCTAGACTGAAAATATCACAATATTCTGACCCTAGGTTCATAGCGGCAAAACATAACACTGCTATGTGCTGTTTAGTATCCTCACAAGTATAGCACATATAAAATACATGGATGGAGATTTTTCACCACAGGACCCACTATTGTGTATTTCTCAGTATTCCTCAACAATTGATGCTGTATACCTATGAAGGAGAATCTGTATATCATGAGAAAAAAAATTCACCAAAGGAACATGTAAACACAGCTACCATACCATCAATTAAACAATCAACATCCCACTAAACCTAAGAAAACAAACCAAACACCAGTTAACAACCCCTCCCCCACACACACAAAAGATTTCCTAAATAAAACCAAAACAAACAAAAAAAAATTGTCAGATGAATGAACAGAAACCCTCCCAACCCAAACAGCTATATCCCTTGATACTCTTCTAAACTATCGGGGTGGGGGGGCAGGGGAACTGTGGCAAACTAATCTCTCCCAGACTCAGTCTACCAGTGTTACCAATATTCTCAAACCCTTCAGATGCCTGTAAAGGACCTCCGTAGCTGCCAGCACTCAGCATAGACTTTTTCTCAGGGTATGTTAAGGTCTGAGTCCCACCAGAGCTGGTGTTTATCCAGTACAGCACTTCTTGCTCAAGGCCAAACAACCCACACATCTGTCACAGCTGAGAACACCTTACTTTAGAAACAAATATGGTAGCTATATCTTTCTCTTCAGAGACAGAAACACAGTTTGTCAGGTATAAATCAATTGACTGTATCTCAAAGGACTCAGTCACAGAAACATGAAGTACATAAAAGAATAATATTTTAGTATCTTAGGAGATTTGCATAGATAATACAGAACACTACACAAAGGCTATGGGAAACAGTAATTCTACAGAAATGAAAAAGAAAATATTTGAACAGTAGGTTACACACAGAAAAACTGACCCCTTTCTTTCTCTCTCTCTTTCTCTCTGCTATTTAGCAACATAGAATAGCTTACTATACAAGGCACTCTGTTAAATCAGGGCAGACGCAAACACTTAGATGATAGCTTTTCATATCACTAAACCTGACAGTCTCATTTGGGCTCTGCCAGACCTTAAAGACACTCCTGCTGCCCACCCCCATGACACATCATCCAGTATGGCACTCTGACTTTAAAGATTCAACATTCTCTGTGTTTTGAGAGCTGGGTTGGTAAAGCGGTCTGATCTGGTCTTCGGACAAAAACATCTGTATTTTTTTTTGACTCAAGACTTGTCTAGCCCACAAGAATATTTGGTTCAGTTAGCAGCTTTCTGACATGAAAATACACTTTCTAAGGTCTCCCATAAATTGTCTAGGGGTCCTGCCATGACAATGGACAGCACAGATAGTACACCGATTTCAGAGCCAGTGGGTCTGTCTCTGATAAGAATTATGTCCTTTTTCCCAGGGATATCACTTTGTTCCTGCAGCTTCTGAATTCCAAGGGGTACCTATGCAGAAAGAATTTAAAAAAAATTAAAAAAATACATATATTATAGTAGCACAGTAGTGCCACTACAGTTAGGGTTGAGTACCCCATTTAAGGTTAAAGTGTTAAATTTTGCACCATAATAACTTTGCCACCATAAGACAGATTTGCCTGAAATTTGGCAGACTCAGAGCAGTAGCATAGATCTTGGGATCTGCCAAGTTTCATACTGGTTAGATATACGGTTGCAGAGTTATTAAACGACACTCCACAACACATTTATTCTTTTTTGTGCATTATTTGCTCATGCCTACAGGTGGCATGGCTTGCACAACTGGTCCAAAACCTTCAGAGAACATGCAGCCGGGTCCCCAATGTGCCTTTTGAAGATTTTGTGAAAATATATTAAACGGTTCAAAAGTTATTCAAAAAACAAGTTTCCCATTATAGTCAATGGGAAAAGTTAACAAAAAGTTTGATAGTGTCGCAAATAAGGATTTTAGTGTCGCAAATGACCCTAGTAGTGTTACAAATCTGCCATTTTGTTTTCAGTTACTGATCACAGAAATGCTTGACATTTAAAATTGGGACACTGTAGGGACACAGTTCTTTTTCTGTTTACCTAGTCGAATCCTGAGGATGCTAGGCATGTCTTTATCCTGGGGTTAAACACCCCAGAGATACGTTTTTGAAATTTTTGGGAACAGTAGTGTCACAAAGTAGTGTCGCACCTCTGACACTTTTGTGATTGTTTTGGCGAAAGTGTTGTGATTTGTGACACTACTATTCGACACTATGGGGAAAATAACAGGAATTCTTTGCCACCCTGCTGCAAAACACTGGTTTGGTCTTTTGGGCTGAAATTTGGAGGGAAGAAAGCCAACATCAAGTGGTTTGGTGACAAAATATTGCATGGATGGAAAGTTATGGTGCTCCAAAGTTGACGCTTTTTCCCATAAACTAACATTGCAGCATCCACCGTGCCTTTCGGTACCCGTATCTCGGAAACACTTCACGATACAGATTTTTCATTGCAAAAATGCTCAGCCTCCCACTAGGAGACTAAGTGCAAAACTAGCCAGGAAAGTCAAAAATAATCTGAAATTTAAATTTTTTTTCTACGTTGAAATGATAATGCACATGATGACGCAAAACGAAACGCAAACAGAAACAGTAATGGAAACACAAATGGTAACAGTAACGCAAATGCAAGCACAAACAAAAATGCAAAGGGTAACACACACAGTGGCGTAGACCGGAACGCTAATGCAAACGGTTACGGAAACGCAAGTGGAAATGCTAACTGTAACAGTAACGAAAGCGCACACCGTTTTTTCCCCCAAAAGCTGCATTGAGAAACACAGTGAATACAAAGAATGTATGCATAATAATGGGCCTCGGAGCAGAAAATGAGCACTTGGAACACTAAATTGCTTATACCTCAGGAACCGTATGACATGGAAAAAAAATTTCAATTTCATATAATTTATGACTTTTCTGGCTAGTTTTGCACTTAGACATCTAGCAGGGGGCTAAGCATTTTTCTCACAAAAAGTCTGTATCTCGAAGCGTTTCCGAGATACGGGCCCCGAAATGCATGGTGGATGCTGTAATGTTAGTCTATGGGAAAAACAGTCAACTTTGGAGTGCCATAGCTTTGCAGCCCTCTAATATTTTGTCGCCAAACCATGAAAAAGCACATCTGTGGGATCTTGACTTTCTTCCCTCCTGATTTCAGCTCAAAAGACCAAACCGTTCTTTTGCAGCAGGGTGGCAAATATTTCCTTTTCTTTTGAGCATAGTGTCGCAAAGTAGTGTCACAAATCACAACACTTTCACAAAAAAAATCATGAAAGTGTTCCAAGTGTGGCACTACTTTGCGACACTACAGTTTAGAAAAATTTGAAAAACATATATCTGGGGTGTTTCACCCCCCAAAAAAGACATGGCTAGCATCCTCAGGGCTCGAGTAGGTGAACACAAAAAGAATTGTGTCCCTAGAGGGTTCCAAATTTAAATGCCAAGCATTTCTTTGACCAGTAACTGAAAAAAACAAGCAGTTGTCAATGCCAAATGTTTGCTTGCTGGCATTGGAATTGGTAGTGTAGGAGTTAGAGAGCTGTATAATAGGAATGCCAGTAAGGTATTGACCTGAAGCCAACCCCACCAGCACTCTGCAGAGACTGACAGGCATTGGGGTGTGCCTTTGGGTCATCAGGCATATCGGCCATGCCATTTCACCACACCCTACCCTGCAGACACAGACAAGTGTCACAGTGTGCCTTGGGGTATTTGGCCCTTATCCTCACCCCATTCCATTAGGAAATACAGTGAGATGGGTGCTGTATAGGAGAATGGGGTGAACTTTGGGGCCGAAGAGTCCAAGGAACACCTTGATGCCTGTCACTGGCTGCAGGGTGTGGAATGGTATGAGCATTACAGGTGAGAATCCCAAGTCACACCCCTGATGCCTGTCAATCTGTACAGGGTGGGGCATTATGGCTGGAAACCCTAACGCCTCAGGCGTTCGTTGCCATTTTCACTCCAAATTTTCAACATGGGATTTTGTGACCCCCACCTTATGAACAGCAGCAATATCAGTTCATTAGCCGAGAGCTGATTTTGCACAGCAACTACGCCACTTGGCACCACAGGTGCGAAAACACATTTTGAACAGCATGTGAAAAATGACAGCTGTACTGTTCATGGGGAGGTGAAAAATGGCAATGTTGAAAATCTGCAGTGAAGATATTAAAAAAACTGGTGAAATCACGAGTGTGCATAGAAAATGCGCAATGCACACCCATAATGCAATTAGTTTGGGGATTTTTTACAGCAGATTGTCAACACAGGGATTTTGGAACCTCCGCTCATGAACAGTGTCACTGTGATTTTCTTAATCTGTCCCAAACAGTGATTTCCCACAGCGAGCATGCATTTCTGCACTGGAAGTGCGAAAACACATTTCGGCCATGGTGTGAAAAGTGACAGCTGTACTGTTCATAAGGAAGTGTGGAAAAATGCCAGGGTGAAAATCTGAACTGAAATTATTAGAAATCCATGAACTTGCGAGGGTGCGTGGAAACTGCACAATGGTCGCTCGTAACACAGTCATTTTATGGACTTTTTTCACCAAATTTTTAACATAGCCATTTTAACACCTCTGCTCATGAACAGTGTCATTGTGATTTTCTTAATCTGTTCCGAACATTGATTTCACACACCAACTGGGCCATTGTGCGCTACATGCATGGAAACACATTTTGGGCAAGATGTGAAAAATGACAACTGTACTGCTCATAAGGAGGTGTGGTAAAATGGCAATGTTGAAAATCTGGAGTGAAAATATTGAAAATTCGTGAACTTATGAGCATGCATAAGAACAAAGCAATGCATGCTCGTAAAACAGTAATTTTTGGAAATTTTTTCACCAAATTTTCAACATAGGGTTTTTGGAGGCCTACCTTATGAACTGTGACACTGTCATTTTGTAAATTGGTCCCGAAAGTTAGTTCCATGCAGTGACTGCAAAATCACCTTTCAGGCCCAATTAACAAAATGACAGTGACAGAATTCATGAGGAGGGGTCCCAAAAACCCCATGTTGAAAATTTGGTGAAAAAATTCCCCAAAATGGCTGAGATATGCATCAAAGTTAAAAAAAACCCTATTTATTCCATTATACAGCTTACCGGCATTTCCTCAGTTCGCGGTCGGCTTTGAAGAGTGCAGAGTGTTCCCGGTCCACCGAAGATCATCGTGCCGGACTCTGGAGGTAAGTATGTGGTGAGTTGGGGGGTGTGGGTAGGCTGGATGTACAGAGGGTGGGCGCCGGGTGGGGGATGGGGGTCAGGTCAGTCAGCGAGGAAGGTTTTTTCTTTTCAGGTGCTTTTCTGTTTAGGAGGACGAAGTGGAACATGTGCCACACTGGGATGGGCTCCCAGCATGGCAGCTGGAAGGCTGTTTGGGGGGGCAGTGGAGCTGATGGGGGATTGGGCACCCCCGTCGGCCATACGGACTATTGCTACGCTAGGGTGGGCTCCCAGCGTGGCACCCAGTAGTCTCTTGGGGGGGAGGGTAAACAGTGGAGCTGACAGGGGATTGGGCACCCCCATCTGCCATACAGACTGTTGCCATGCTGGGGTGGGCTCCCAGCATGGTACCTGGAACTCTGTTGGGGTGGAACGCAGGAGAGCTGACAGGGGATTGGGCACCCCCGTCGGCTATACAGTGTGTGCGTGGGGGGGGACGCATGAGCATGCAATATGCGTGTGTGTGTGTGTGGGAGAAGTGCATGAGCATGCTATATCTTATCGCTGCTCTCTGAAGCATAGCTCTCCCTTTCAACTGTACGGCACTGCATTTTCAACTGCTGTCATAAACAGCTGCAGCATTCATTGGCGAACTATGGCTGTGCCTGCAAACACACTGACTGAATTGGAAGACAGGATGCCACATCTCCGAAAACTCGGATGATGGCACTATGTTTCTTGCAGATGCATGCAAGCAAACATAAAAATGGCTGACTCAAGACACTACAGGGGTCATTTGCGACACTAAAAACTGCATTTGCGACACTCAAACTTTTTGTTAACTTTTCCCATTGACTATAACGGGGAAACTTGTTTTTTGAATAACTTTTGAACCGTTTAATATTTTTTCATGAAATCTTTGAAAGGCACATCGGGAACCCTGGCTGCATGTTCCCTGAAGTTTTGGACTGGTCGCACAAACCATGCTACCTGTAGGCATGAACAAAGAATGTGCAAAAAAGCATAAATGTGACTTTTTATTGTGCTTTATAGCTCCGCAACTGTACATCCGACTGTTATAAAACTTGGCAGATCCAGAGATCTGTAGTATCACTCAGTATCTGCCAAATTTAAGGCAAATCCATCCTATTGTGGCAAAGTTATTAAGCTGCAAAATTTCACACTTTTACCTTAAATGGGGTACTCAACCCTAAATATAGTGGCACTGCCGTGCCACTATAATATATATATATATATATATATATATATATATATCTATATATATATATATATATATATATATATAGTATCAAGTATACACACCAAATTGTTCCAGGAACACATGGGAAACAATCCTCTCTACTGAAACAGACATGTCTCTCGATGCTCCACCACAAAGCTGGGGGACCACATAAAGTAGACTCCCCATTTAATGTACAAACTCTGCCCATCCCTATGTATTATATAAATTAAATGATTGGAAAGTCCAGTATACTCAGAAAAATATCTATCCTGGTTGCAAATGAAATAAGGCTACTGGCCCTTCAGGCATGTGACATTATTTCATTTGCCCCTTGATAGGTATATTTCCTTGTATACCACACTTACCCTTCATCTTTTCTCTCTGTCATATATAACAAACAATATTTATCTGTCTGTCTCTCTATCTATCTATCAAAGTTTTTCTGCCTTTGTGTCAGCACTCTTCACTCATGTTAGCTTCCTGTCCTTCACTCTGTTCCTCTACTACAACTACTGGTCATGTAGTTCCCTCCCATTTGGAATGATGCTGAACTGGCATCTAGACTGCTGAACACTATGGGAACTAAACATTTCTATGCTCTTTCAGACCCTTTTAATTATATAACTGGCTTTGTGCACACGGGAGCAAAACAGGCAATATATAAGAAAACCCTGTGAAAGAAATCCAAAAATGTCCAAATCCAAGCCCAGCTTAAGGTTGAGCCGATGCCAAATCTGCATTCAGTGAACATGCCAAAATCCACATTTTTTGATATTGGAGAAGCAGGTCAAAAAAATTCTGTTTCCCTCTAGCACATTAACATAACAGAAACACAGAAACATAGACTTTTACAGCAGATAAGGACTGCTTGACTCACACCCAGTCTGCCCATTTCCCTATCTTTTGGATAAGCTGCAAATCCTAGTTAACCAACAGCTTACTTCCTCCTACCCCCACTAGAATTGCCTTATGTCTGCCCCATGCATTCTTGAATTCCCCCACTGTTTTTCACCCCACTACCTCCTCTGGAAGGCTGTACTTACATCCCAATAAGTGTTCCTATAAAATCCAAGGTAATGGTTGCAAACAAAGTCTTAATCCAATTTCCCTGAGGTGTCCTGCAAGTATGTGCTGTGGTTTGCTAGTAACTGCGTGTGTCCAAATGGGGCTCAGCATCCTCTTGAGCCTGCTCGTCCACATGAGCGTGAGTTCACTCGTGCTCTTGCACACTCAGTGCACATTGACAGTTGCTAAGCAACTATCTTAGGCTGCTAGATGTTTTGAGCAGCCATCAGGACGAGTGGGCTCATTCTGAAGAGGATCTTTTCTCCCTTTATACGTTCTTTACAAGTTAACATCTTGCTTGTTTACTGTATGACTATCAGTGTCTCCTTACCATTTCATTTTAAATAATTTAAACCAAATGCAAACTTTTTTATTTATATATACTGATAGTGGACCATGTGAGTGGTGGTGTAGAGTCCCCAACCAAATTATATATGCTGTCATCATTAAAACTATCTGAGCCTTCTATATGTCTAAAATATGTATTTAAGGATAAAAAGGTGTGTAACCCAGAAAAGATAAGAAGAATTCTAAAGAATTCACAGAACGTCTTGGTAATAGATTATCAGCTTTATTCAGGAAATAATATGAATTATATATGAAAAAGAATATAACATAAAGCTACAATTATACATACTTGTTTTTGATTTACAGAATGTAAAGAAGGTCCTTTAAAAAAGCACCAATGAATGGTGTGAAATATCAGGGCATCATTCAAATAAATTACTGTTTTTTTGGATATTGTGTGAAGATGCCATTTACTTCCCACAACCTTGAACATTTTATTTATTTATTTATTGAATTTTGATGACCGGGTTGGTGGACCTGGGGAACAGAAGCAATACAATACATACAATCAGGTGATCCAGAAGCAATACAGTACAATACAGTCAGGTGATACAGGGTTACTAGAAGTAGACAAGATAATGAGAATAACAGTACAGGCAATTATTCTAATCGTAGACCATAAGTGCAACATATGAAAGATTTAAGGCATGATTTAATGTAGGTTAAGGTGAGAAGAGAGGGGGGATGGGTGTTGTGATTAGGATCGGGGGTGATTATCCTATACCCTCACAGTGGCATGAGCTTGTCCTGAGCAAATGGGACTTAAGCCTAGTGCAAAAGATTGGTAACGAGGGGGCTTCCTGTACTAGAGGTGGGAGAGTGTTCCACAGTTTAGGGGCTGAGACAGTGAAGGAATTTTCTCCTTTGTGTGTCTTGATTCTGGGGATTGCCAGTAGGGACCGACCCGAGGTCCTGAGCATTCGAGGGTTAGGCTTAGACATGATTATTCCTGTTAGACTTGGTGGGGCCACTAGGCTCTGCAATTTGTATGCAAGGCAGAGCAGGGGATACTGTAGATGAGCCTCAAAGGAAGGCAAACGCAGCTGGGCTAGTGAGACGCAGGGGTGGCTTCTTGGTTGACACATTGTCGCAAACCTTGTGACCTTGTTGAACAGGAACTGAACCCTGCTAACCTCGCCCTTTACCATGCCTTGGATTACTGGGGCAGCATAGATTAATGTGGGTAGGAGGACACTGGAGGTGATTGCTCATCTAGCCTCTGGGATAAGTTGTTTTTTTAGCCTGTACATGGTGCCGAGTTTGACGTGGATAGATCTTGTTACCTGGTCAACGTGGGGCTTAAAGGTGAGACCCTGGTAAATAGTTAGCCCTAGGTATTTTATGTTGTCAACTACTTCTATTCGTTTATCCCCAAGGGTAGTAAGTTTTAGGGAATTGGTCTGATCCTGGCCAAGAGATCTAGGACCAAACAGCAAGGCTTTAGTTTTTGCTGCGTTGAGGATCATTCTGTTTGATGTGAGCCAGGCCTCAAGTGTGTTTAGGTTCCCTTGTTGGAAAGGGCCCAGATCATGTGGTGTGGACCTGGCTCGGAAGATGACAGTATCATCTGCATATTAAACTACTGAGCTATCCCCACAGTGCCGTTTAGGTAATTTGTGAAGAGAGAGAACAGGAGGGGGCCAAGAACTGAACCCTGAAGCACACTCTCCTTGATGGGTAAAGGGGCGGAAAGCTCTCTCTTCCAAATGACCCTCTGGGAGCAGCCTGAGAGGAAGCTCTTGAACCAGTTTAGGGCCTGTGCATCAAGCCCAATGCCTTGAAGCTTAGTAAGAAAAAGGTTGTGGTCCACAAGGTCAAATGCCTTGGACAGGTCTATGAAGATAGCACCCGTCGACATGCCCTCATCCATTCCCCTGAATAGGTCCACTGTGAGATTGATGAGTGCCATGTCTGTTCTATGATTTGCCGGAAAGGCGTGCTGTGAAGGGGCTAGGATTTGGTGGAGCTCCAGGTAGTCTCTCAGTTGCCCATAAACTAGCCTTTCTTGCAATTTGGGCAGGGTATGCAGCAGGGAGATGGTCCTGTAATTGCCAATTTGTTCACGAGAGCCACCCTTGTAAATGGGTACCACATTTGCAGCCTTCCACTGGTATGGAACATACCCTTCAAGTAAAGACCTGTTGATGATCCAGGTCAGAGGTGTGGCCAGGGACAGTGCACCATCTTGGAGTAGCCTCTTGCTGATTCCATCTGAGCCACCAGAACCTTTGTGTTTGAGGGCTATCAGAAGTTTACAGACCTCGCTCACCTTGACCATTCTCAGATGAAACTGGGGTCTGTTCAGACAGGAGGATTCATCAAAGGTCTGTACAGGCATGGGTGTTGGTAGCCCTACCTTGTATGCATCAAGGATGGTGAAGTGGTGGTTGATTGCTGAGGCTATAAGCTGGCAATCACTGATACACCATCCTAGTACCTCAATTTGACCTTGTGCCTCCTTGGAGTTGCCCTTAAGCAGTTCGTTGATTTGTGCCCAGAAAAGCTTAGGGTTCCCCAGTGTGGACCGTTGGAGGCGGGTTACATTCTCCTTGTTGGCAAGTTTGATGTCTAGCTTACATTTATTTCTTAGGGTTTTGTAAGTAACCAGGTCTCTGGGAAGGTGGGAGAGCCAGAATTTCTTCCAAGCCTTGCCCCTTCTTTTCATCTGAGATTTCACAGAGTGGGAGATCCATTTATGACAGCCTCCTTTTGTATGAAGTTTTTTGAAAGGGGCAAATAGAGATGCCGCATTGAGGAGTGAGTTTTGGAAGTAGGCAAAGGCCTCATCCAATGTCAGGAGGAGCCTAATCGGGCTCCAGTCCAGGCTATTTAGGTAGTCATTACATTTTGCTGGCATGACATTGGAGAAGTCACATACTGTGAGTATCCTGGGGGGAATCTTTTTTGCTCTGTTCTTCCCAATTCAGAATATTGGGGAGTGATCACTAATCGTGTCAGCCAATATACCTGCTTTCTGTATGTTGAGGGAGTTAGATACCAGAGCCCAGTCAAGAATAGTATGGTTCCCCATTTTCTAATTAAGCCTGGTAGGTAGAGAGATGACCTGTTCCAGGTCTGCGTCTTGGATTGCAGCCTTGAGGATCTTTTTGGGGCCAGTGGCCCAGTTCAGGTTGAAATCTCCCATTAGTAGGAGTTCATTGGTTAATTCGCTTCCAACCAATTTGGTGATGCCCTCAAGAGCAAGTTGGGCATTCTTAGGAGGGTTATAGACACAGCTGATGGTGAGATGCTTAGCATTACCAAGGGGTAGACGGATGAAGATAGACTCCCCGTTCTGACAGCTACCAAGGTTGGGCTTTAGTAGACTCACATTTAGAGTGTCTTTCGTATAGATTAGGACCCCTCCCCCTCTCTTTCCTGCCCTGTCCTTTCTGAAGGTATTGTACCCAAGGATCATGATCTCGTGGTCATGAATATGGGCCTTGAGCCAGGTCTCTGAGATTGCAAGGACATCTGGCTTGTAGAGGTTAAGCCAGGCTTGGACCTCATGGATTTTAGGTCTAAGGCTGTATACATTCATGTGCACTATCCTTAAGCCTTTCAATGATGCCCAGTGAGGATCCTGGGGGTGGATACAAGGAAATTGTCTAGAGGGGGCCCCGGGTTAGGCTGAACGTCTCCTCCATGAAGCAGAAGAAGAGCAAGTAGTCGAGCTAACACTTGCCTAATTGAAGGTTTGGAGAGGCTTTGCAGCCTTCAGCGTGCATCATGGATCACCTCATAGTAGAAGCCACGCTTTACCAACTCATGTGCTATGAGGCTTTCATTTTTAGTTGTGGGAGAGGTCCAGTAGTAATGACTACAAGGCTCAGGGTAACTGAGATTTTGCCTCATTGGGTCAATAAGTCCTTCCCCTAAGCACATGTCCACCCAGAAGAGAGACAGTATGTATACGAGGGCCAGGAGTACACCTCTATTTGGGAGAGAGGCCGGTGAGTTACTAGTCCAGCAGAACTTAAGACAAGTGGTGCCATAGTTGTATAAAGAGTATTCTGGGGCCATGTTGGAAGACCAGTATATTTCCTGGTGGAATCAGTTATTAAGTTGGAAATTTGGGGTAGGTGCCTGTGGAAGAAACCTCTTGTTTTATATTAGTGGCTGTTTTCCCTGGCCATCGGCCTTGTCCTAGTGGAAGACTAGGGGAAAAAGATCACAGTTGCCAGCGTGAATCAGGTGTCGCTATAGGAGTGTAAATTGGGACCTGGCCACACAATACCTAGCGAAAATGAATGGCAGGCACAGGTCTATGTACTGCACAATAAGTCAAAATATGCAGGTTAAACAGAATCTCAGTACTGCCTGTACTCAAGTAAAGCAGCTCTGCATGTTAATATTCAGGCTATCACTTTGTAAAGGTGCCTAAAGTATCCAGTGACTGAAAGTAAAAAGAAAAAAAAAACAAATTAAGGGACACGTGGGAAGGTATGTTTTAAAATAATTATGGGAGAGAGTAGAAGAAACATCGTGTCCTGGTTCGAGTTCAGCCTAGGAATAGAAAGGGAAACAAGAAACACCCTTTTGAAATTAGATTATGGCATGAGTTTTGTGCATTTCTAAAATCAGAAGCATATAGGTTTGAGTGGTGAGAGGAGTGGCAGGCTTGCCTAGCCCAATGAATAAAAGGCAGAGAGCAGCAGAAGGCGGAGACAGAATGTGCACTGGCAGGCAACCACAATGGGCGGAGTCAGATGGTACATTTAATACTGTGAGGTGGGTGGGAGAAAAAAATTCAGCAAGCAGCAGCAGCAGGTCTAAGTGAGCTGCAGCATCTGCTTCAATAAACTGCACTTAGCAGACAGGATTTTCTTTAAAAACTAGCAGGCTGCAACAAGAGTTATATTTAGTGATATTAATCAGCCAGGATTTAGTAACAAATTCGCAGGCTGCAGCGACTGCACTATTAGCTAGAAAAAACACACAGTCTCTAAGTAGAGCAACCAGGATGAGCAGGAAAAAGGCGCCAAGATTTAAACTGACGCAGTTCTCTCTCTTGTACCTTCTGATGGCCAGCTGGGGAACTTCAGACCGGGTGTGCAGCGAGGAGAACCTGGCGAGGGCTTCTTTCAGCTTAGCCCTCATGACCCTTCCGATGGCCAGCAAGGGAACTTCGGACTGGGTGTGCAGTAAGGGGAACCTGGGGAGGGCTTCTTTCAGCTTAGCCCTCATGACCCTTCCCATGGCCAGCTGGGGAACTTTGGACCAAGTGTGCAGCAAGGGGAATCTGGGGAGGGCTTCTTTCAGCTTAGCCCTCACGACTCTTTCAATGGCCAGCTGGGGAACTTCAGACCGCGTGTGCAACGAGGGGAACCTGGGGAGGGCTTCTTTCAACTTAGCCTTCATGACCCTACCAATGGCCAGCTGGGGAATTTCGGACCAGGTGTGCAGCGAGGGGAACCTGGGGAGGGCTTCTTTCAGCTTAGCCCTCACAACCCTGAAACAACAGTGGTGGACACTCTGTAAAAAAAAATGCTTCCTCAAGTTTTTCCCTGAGCCATCCCTCCTCCATCTTCAAATTCTGTCACTTTGTTCTTACACATCTCTTTTTCCAAAAGATGCTACCCTCTTGGACTTTGTTGATTCCATTGAGGTACTTGAATGTTTCTATCATGTCCCCTCTCTCCCTCCTTTCCTCTTGGGTATACATATTAAGCTCCTTTATTCTCTCTTCATATGGCTGCTGGTGCAGACCCTGCACCATTTTAGTTGCCCTCCTGTGGACTGCCTTCATCCTACAAACATACGAGCATACAAAATTTGCCAGCAGATAAAGGCCTAGAGGTCTATCAAGTCTGCTCGAATGTGCAGCTAGCACCCCTTATTCTGCAGCTGCCCCTCCCTTCCACCCTTCCCCACCATTGACCCTCCCCTTGTCCTGTCCCATCCCCTTTTGAAGCAGTCCACTGTTCTACTGGATACCATTTCTGCAGGTAACGCATTCCACCCAGCTACCACCCTCTCTGTAAAAAAAGTGTCTCCTCATCTCCCTCCTGAACCTTCCTTCCTCCAGTCTCATATCATGGCCCCTGGTGTCCCTCCCCTCCCTTACTTTGAACAGCCTCTTTGTACCTGTCTTGTTTATTCCTTTCACGTACTTAAAGGTTTCAATCAAGTCCCCCGTCCCTCCTCTCCTCCAGCGAGTACATGTTCAACTCCCTCAGCCTCCTCTCGTATGATAAGTCCCCCAGCCCCTTGATCATCTTTGTCGCCCTGCGCTGCACCCCCTCCAGTAACTTGATGTCCCTCTTCAGATATGGGAGCCAGTACTGCATGCAGTACTCCAGGTGCGGTCTAACTAATGACCTATACGTGGCAGAATCACCTCCTCCATCCTCGAATATATACCCCTTGCAATGCAACCCAGTATTTTGTTAGCCTTTGCAGCTGCCTTCCTACATTGTGCCGAGTTGTTCATTGACCCTGTAATAAGCACTCCCAGATCCTTCTCCTCCTCTGTCTGGGCTAGCTGCACTCCCCCCAGCTGGTAACTCCTCCTTGGGTTCTTCATCCCAAAATGCAGCACCTTGCACTTTTTGGAATTAAACCCCAGTTGCCAGGTGTCTGACCAGGTTTCAAGTTTTGCCAGATCATCCTGCAACCCTTGCCATCCCCCTTGGTCATCCACCACCACTCCTATCTTGGTATCATCAGCAAACAGACTGATCTTGCTCTTGATGTCCAATGATATGTGAGCAATGAATATCCCAAACAACACTGGTCCCAACACCGAGCCCTGTGGAACACCGCTCATCACTACCCTTGGGTGTGAGAGCTCCCCACCCACCACCACCCCCCTCTGTTGCCTTCCCTGAAGCCAATTCCTACCCATCTCACCAGCTTTGCACCTGCCCCTGTGCCTTCTAACTTATTTCCCAGCCTTCCATGTGGCACCAAGTCGAATGCCTTACTGAAGTCCAGATACAGGACATCCACTGCATGGCCCCTGTCCAGTTGCCTAGTTACCCAGTCATAGAACTCCACCAGGTTGGGTTGGCAGGATCTGCCATGCATGAAGCCATGCTGTCTGCTGTCCTGTAGTCCTTTGGCCTCTAGGAGGGCCACCAGCCTCTCCTTCAGGATAGTCTCCATTAGCTTACTCACGATGGATGTGAGGCTCACTGATCTGTAGTTCCCTGGTTGATCCTTGGGGCCACGTTGTGGAGAGGCATCACATGAACCATCCTCCAGTCCTGAGGTACACACCCTGAGTGTAGTGAGGCATTAAATAGGTCTGCCAAAGGTACTGCAAGGACCTCTGCCAGCTCCTTCAATACCCTGGGGTGGATGCCATCTGGGCCTGGCGCCTTGTCCACCCTCAGTGCCTTCAAACCCTCCAAAAATCTGCAATCCAAGATTTCCCCATCTGTCACCCCTTCCCCCCCCTGTTTCTGCCATTTCTCCCCCCTTGGGTGTCACCCCCTCGTCCCTTAGTAAATACCGAGCAGAAGTAATCATTTAGTGCTGCTCCTCAGCACACCTGCTTCCACCCAACCCCTCCTTTCTAATCCTTACTATGTGGTCCTTATAGCTCCTTTTCTCCCTGATGTACTTAAAGAAGTCCTTCTCCCCTTCTTAATGCCTTGTGCCAGCCTGAGCTCCGTAGATGCCTTGGCTTCCCTTACTGCCCTTGTCACCTCCTTCGATTCTGCCAAGTACTCCTCCCTGTCCTCCCCCCTCCCTGTTTTCTTGTACCTCCTAAAGGCAGCTCTTTTCCTCCTTACCTTTTCCATGACCTCCTTGCTCAGCCAGCTCAGTTTCTTAGCCCTAGCCTTCTTGCTCTGGGCCTTGCAGCAGGTTTTGGTTGCCTCCACTATCCCCAGCTTTATGAGCTCCCACCTCTGGTTAGTGTCCATACTAGATTGAATTCTGGCCAGGTACCCCTTTTACCACTTCCCCCATCTTCCCAAAGTCAGCCCTCCTGAAGTCCAGCACTCTTGTGCCAGATTCCGTTCCTTCTTTGCCCATATGCAATGTGAGCCATACTGAGTGGTGGTCACTCCCTGACAGCAGTTCCTCCACTGTAAGTTCTCTCACAAAGTCCCCATTTGCCAGCACAAGGTCAAGGGTATTCCCTAACCTAGTTGGTTCACTGACCATTTGCAGCAGGAAGCTGTCCTGGACAGCATCCAGCAGTACCTGCTCCCTTCTGTTACTGGTTGTTGGGGTACTCCAGTCCACTTCTGGCATGTTGAAGTCCCCTCCCAATCACCACACTACCCTTCTCGCAGGTCATCCTGATCTGTCCTGCTAGTTCCCTGTCTAACTCCTCCGTCTGAGATGGCGGCCTGTACACCACTCCCATTCTAAGAATCCTATTCTTGGAATCCTGGATTTGCATCCAAAGTGACTCCATACTACCCTCCTCCCCTTCCTCCCTTACACACTTCAGTCCTTCCTTCACATATAGTGCCACCTCCCCTCCTTTCCCAATCACCCTGTCCCTACGAAATAACCTGTACCCTGGTACAGACAGGTCCCAGTCATTGTACTTGGTGGCCCATGTTTCTGTGATGGCTGCAATGTCCACCTCTCCCTCTGCCATGAGCACCTGTAACTCTGCAGTCTTCCTTCCAAGGCTCCTAGCATTAAGGGTAACCACCTTCTAGCCTTCCCCTCCTCCCATCCTGCCTTCCTTTACTAGCATCACCAATAGTGCTTGACATTTGTCCTTTGTCACTGTTACGGGGGGTAAGCTCATATGGTTTCCCAACCTGTGGTCTCTGCATGTCTCTTGCCCAATTGCCACCCCCCCACTCCTAGTTTAAATTCCCAACTTCCTCTATGTACTCCTCCATCCTCTGTTTCAACACTTTCTTTCCCTCCTCACTCAAGTGTAGTCTGTCCTTGGCATAAAGACTACTGTCCTCCCAGGTCCCTCTCCACCCGCCAACAGCCCATACCCTTTAGCAAAACACCAGGTTCTTAGCCATCCATTAAATTCCACTATTCTCAGCTTTCTTGTTGTGCTTGCCTTGGGCACTGGAAGTATCTCTGAAAAAGTTACTGATCTTCCTGCCCCCTCACATAATTGTCCTAGGTCCTCAAACCTCCTCTGGACTATATCTACTGTCTTGTTAGCCAGGTCGTTCGTCCCAAGATGCATAATTAAATGAGGCTTGTCCCGTCCCCTTCTAGCATATTTCAGAACAGATTGTCCCACCCTTTCTGCTGTCATTCCTGGCATGGCCTCCACCCAAATGCGACAATGCCTATCCCCCTTGCTACCCCACCTGACTCCTTTTAGTATTGAGTCCCCTAGCACAAAGATTCCACCCCTGTTACTCCCTGCTTGCTTCCATTCATCTCCATCTCTCAATTCTGGCTCGTCTTCTTCCTCCTGCACATTATTTCCCCCTTTTGCTACTGTTGCAGTTCTCCCAGCAGAACTTCCCCCAGCTCTGATTTGGTCCAGGCATTTATCAATTACTCCTCCAATTGCATCATTTCCCTCCTCCTTCTTCCTCTCTAGCAGTGCAGAACCATTTTCTGAAGACCCTTCACAAATGCCCACTCTCTCTCTCTTCATAGTAATCTGTTCTCTCCTTTCCACTCCATGACTTTTGCCACTTCTTCTCCTCCCCTCACAAGTCCCTATCTCCTCATTCCATTTGTCTTTTGTCTCCTGACCTTGTTTTCCGGCAATCATTCTTCCTGGCCTGGGCCCCTTTGTCTCTGGTTCCCTTCTTCTGACCCTCTCTTCACCACTGTTGGCTCAAATTGCCCTCCCTCATCTCCCCTCCTCCCTCCATCCCTCCAGTATTGAGCTGAATCCACCCCCAGTCTGCCTTGCCTGTCTTAATTCCTCCTATAGACCTTCGATCTCCTTTCTAAATTTCTCTATGTGGTTGCACACTAAACATCCCCCCACACTCCAGGCAATTTTTAGAAAGACTGGTGCACCGCAGTTGTTGCAGTCTACCAACCTACCCATTGCTGTCATTGCCCACCAGTGACCCCCACCCTTCCAGATGAAGGATACCAAACACTCCCCCAAGTCTCTCCTCTTCCCCCCCTCTATCAGTGCAAAACATTCTTTTCTTAATTTCCCTCACCCCCTTTGTTGTACATGTTTAGATAAATTGAGCAACTGCTTTTTACATTCCTAGCCTTCCTATCCACACCCAAAAGGAGACTTTAACTATTGCACAACCTTCTTCAAACTCCTACTTCCCTTCCACTGAGATAGCAGTCATCTGTTCACTCACTGCTGTTCCTTTCCTGGATGTCTGCTTCTGCTATGACAGGTGCATGTCCTTTTCCCATTTGAGGAAGTGATGTCAGAACCCCTGGTATAAAGGAAATCACAGACCAGGGGCGGAGATGAGGTCTCCAGAACTGCACACAGTACTCTGGATGGGGTCTCACCAACTGTCTGTACGGAGGGATAATAACTTCCTGTTTTCTACTGGTGATGCCTCTCCCTCTGTGTCCCAGTATCCCCCCAGCCCTCCTTACTGCCTTTCATATTGCTTGCTTACCTATAGGTCATCTGATATCGCTACCCCAGGTCCCATTCCATTGTGTTGTTGTTAGTACCTCCCCCTTCTTTGCGTACTTTTCCCCTGGGTTTTTATTTCCCAGGTGCATTACTTTACACTTCTTTGCACTGAATATAAGCTGCCATACTTTTGATCATTCCTCCAACCTTGCCAAGTCCCTTCTCGTCCTTTCCACCCCTCCTTGTGTACGAGCCCTGTTGCAGAGCTTTGTGTCATCTGCAAAGAGGCATACTTTTCCTTCCAGCCCCTCTGCAATGTCACCTATAAATACATTAAAGAGGACTGGTCCCAGTACTGAACCGTACGATACCCCACCAGTAATCCCCTTTTCCTCAGAGTGGACTCCATTTGCTATTAACCTCTACGTCTTGTTGTCCAGCCAATTTTTTACACAGGCTACCACTCTGGGACCCACTTCCAGGCTGGCTAACTTGTTTATTAATCTTTTGTGTGGGACTGTGTCAAATGCCTTGCTAAAATCTTGGTAAACCACATCCACAGCTCCTCCCTGGTCTACAACTTTGGTGGCCCAGTCAAAGAAATCTATTAGATTCATCTGACATGACCTTCCCACTGTGAATCCATGCTGCCTTGTGTTCTGCGCCCCGTTGACCTCTAGGTACTCAACAATTTTTTCTTTCAGAAGTGATTCCATAATTTTCCCTGCCACTGAGGTCAAGCTAACAGGTCAGCAGTTTCCTCCCTCTGCCTTGCTCCCACTTTTGTGGAGTGGAATCACATCCACCTTCCTCCGGTCCTCAGGTACCACACCATCCTCCCATGATTTGTTCAGAAGAGTAGTCAGCCTGCCCGGTGGCACTGAGGGCTGAGGCATTGGATGCCACACCTCGTGCCATGCCAGTGACCCGGGTTTGAGATTGGACTCGGGACACTGGGGATCAGCAGGGGAAGGAGAGGATTGAGCATCTGGAGGACTGCTCCCCTCTGCTGGGGAGGGTTGGGGAGCTTGCCTCACTCTGTGGCAGTGCCCGGTGGAGACTGGGAGCACTGCAGAGTAGCGCTGCACAGGAGCTAAGAAAACCAAGGAAAAATGGTGTCTCAACCGATCAGATGATGTCCACCTGGACCCTTGCAGCCACAAGCCCCCAGACAGCCGGGACTAACCTCAGCAGTACCCTGGACCAAGAAAGGTAAGCTGCAAGGCACATTCTTTCTGGAAGGAGAGGACCTGTCCGACAAAGGGAAACGTCAGGTTACCCTGTAGAGTGGCTGCAATGTGAGGTGTGAGTTGGTGACGGGAGTTCTTGGGGGAGGTGAGAGTGTCCCTGGCGGCCCAAAGGAGAGGCCGGTTGAGATGACGAGGAGGAGGCAGATAAACAACTAATGCAAAAAATAGGGTAATCAGTGGTGTCACTAGTTCTGCCCTTAGTTCTTTTAGAATTTTGGGGTGAATCCCGTCAGGCCTCATTGCTTTGTCCACCTTGAGTGTTAGGAGTTCTTTCAGGACCTTTTCTTCTGTGAATTGACTGGTATCAACCCCCCTATCCAGGTGTTTCTATTGTTTGGTTTAGATACCACCCTCCTCTTCTTTTGTGAATACTGAGCAAAAGTATTTATTCAGGATCTCTGCTTTTTCACTGTCACCCTCTGCCCACCTCCCGTCCCCTTTATTAGGCCTCACTATCCCATTCAGTTGATCTTTTTTTGCTCCCTATTGAACCTATAAGGTTTTATCCCCCTACTTAACCCAGCACGTTATACAAGGAGGAAACGTTGAGCATGTCTACATTGTTGACAAGCCACATGACCTGCAGCAGTTCACTAGCAATGGTGGAGCTTGAGAACTTTCCATGCAGCAAATATCTAACTGCCATTTCCAGCTCTCTCTCTCGTAGGGAAAGGACCCACAGGACAAGTCTGGCCAGGTGTCCCCAGTCAGCTTAACAAAGAAGGCAAAGCCTCAGAACTGTAGGCTTGTGGGGATTGGTAAATAATGCTGGTGTGGCCATACCATCTGCTCTTAGGGAAAGGACTAGCTACTGAAAGGAGCTCTTTTTGTTGAAAAGGAGTGATTACTAATTAGAAATATTTTGCAATCATCAGAGAATCATACATTGTCATTCCAGTTTACTAGAGTAAACACTGATTTAATGAAAAGATATTTCTTGAGGTATGACAGGTGGGAGCAACCAGCCACACCCCCTTCCGAGGCTATAGCTACAGCTTTTCCAGCCTCATACAGCTTTTATTTCTTTACTGCAGCCATGGGCACTGCCTCCATAGTTTTTGCTTTCCTCTCAGTTGTTCTGGGCCTTTCTGTTTGTTATTTTGCCTGACTTCTGTTTGCTAGTACATTCTGCAACTTCGGGTTAGTGGGCAGGATTCACGAACTGCCCAGAACCTAAGTCCCACTCCGCAACTGCCTTTGCAGACTGGAATCATCCATTTGCTGCGGCGATGATGATTCACAACTGCAGCAGTTGTAGAGGATTGTCTGGCTGTCCCAACCCGTAGCCCATTCCGCCAACTGCGGCCATCTCCCCGGCGACACCACCCGCAAGCAGCCGTAGGTCATGGAGCCGATCGTAATCCGGCTCCACCTTTGTGAATACCCGCCACTGCGGGTAACCTGCAGATCTGCAAGTCGCAACTGATTTGTGCTGAGGTTTACCAGCAGCTGTGGGTATTTCGTCGAGTTTCATGAATCCTGCCCAGTATGTTTTGCTTTTCTGGCTAAGGCATGTTTATTTCTGCTTTTCTCTAGGATAGCCACAAGCCAGTCCTACTGCTCTCATGTCCTCATTTACCTCCAGTGCTTACCTGTAGTGTGTTTGCTATGTATTAACTCGATTCTATGTCCTGCCTCTGTCATGCTGTTCTATTTCACTTCCTTTTTTTCTGATTGTTTTACCTGCTGTTCATAACCAGCATCAGCAACCTTTTCCCTGCAGTTCCTTTGCATGTCTTCCATTCCAGCTAACAAACCACTTAATCCCAGCCATTTCAATCTGCCATTCTCAGTCATTCTGCCATCTCTCAGTCAGTCTGTTTCAGTATTTGCACTGCAGTCATAGTAGTACTATATACCTCCTTGCAATTCCTGCCCATGGCTGAGTGTTCACAATGATAATGGCCTTTGATATGTGGCACAGTTTTCAGTACCTTATCATTCGGTTCTTCTTCTATCATAGCAGTTGTTCATCAGCAGTCTTCATTCAGTCCAGTCCAATCTATTCATTCACTTGTCATCATCATGCAGTCAGTCCATTTCTGCATCATCCCATCAGGCTCTATGAATACATTCCTACTAGTCGTTATCATATTCCCCAATCCTACTTATTCTCTCCCTTTGAAATCCACATCTTGAGGGTAAGACCCATGCCAGGTAGGGGTCCTTTTAAAGTTGCTTGCTTTCTGTGGCAACGCCTGGCAGTCCCACCATGTGGTGAGAAGAGCTGTTATTTAGGGGGAGGCTTCAGCCATGCAGACCCACTGCTGGCAGCACCTCACACTGTAGTTTGTAAGACATGAGGTGCTGGAGGATGGGACCATGAGCTCACATGGGTTCCTTTAGATGTGTAGCATATATTGACAGGACATCCAAAAGCTATTCTGCTTATGTCTGTCTAAGGTCAGCCTATTCTCACTGTGTATCCCCTTCCTTTAGTTTTCAGTCAAGGTTAGGCCTTCATATGGCCTTGAGACTGGGTGCTAGCCTTTCAGCAGAAACTACTCTCCTCTTTCCACATTTTGGTGGGTGGAACTCCTTCAAGGGTTCTTCCTCTAGCTGCACGATTGCCTCATTAGAGGGATGGAGGAAGAGTTATGCCTCCAAAATGACCCCTTGAATAAGAATTCCAAATTGGCCAAGTGAGCTATAATAAGAGTACCCATGGCAGGAGGGATGGTGGCCAAGGCTCCAAATCCCCTGAGATTTCCTCTCCAGGGATTTATTTTTTCTGTCCTGAGTGGTAAAGGCCAAAATGTGGCATCCATTATAGCATTGCCATGATAGCAGGATTTCCACTGTGAGTTGGTATTCAATGGTGGTTCACCTTATTCTACAATTCTGCCATTCCATCCCTTCCCTGGAAATCATGCTTCTGCTTCCTATCACTTACGACCAGCTATCAGCTGTCATCACATTGCTCATCTGTGTTTGCAGCCCCTACTTTGTAGTTATTTTGGGCTCCATCATAAGGATTACCAAAGTAATCATGTTCCTGCAGGGGTGTAACCCTCCACAAGAGGGTTCCTTTGCATTCTTGGTACCTCAAGAGGGTGCTAACTCCTCAGAGACAGAGATTGTGACTGGTCAAAGTAACTACATATGACAGTCAACAATCCAATCACTCTTTCCTGGGCTATGCAATCAGGCCAACCCTCATTCTCCAGTGGCTTGCTTCTGTCCTTGGGATCCTTCCTAAGGTACCTTTGGCCAAAGCCTTCTTAAGGTATCTTAAAAGGAATTATCATTCCTATGGTACCTATGGGGTGGAACCCACCTCAAGACGGTTTCTTTGCATTCAGTGTACCCCAACAGGGTGGTAGTCCCTTAAGGGACACAGAGTATGACTGGACAAAGTAACTAAAAAAAATAACCAAAACAACAATCCAATTATGCAACTAGCTTTCAGTTATCAACATGTTGCACATGTATTACTCCATGCTGTGGTTGTGTACATCCATTAAACTGTACTTTCATGCAGGCAGGCAGGTGGGAAAGCAGGGCAGTGAAACTGTACCACAGTGGAGAAGAGAGCTCACAGTGTGCAAGCCTGCACTGTTTGCTGTAGCAGCCCTGCATTAGAAGCAGGGCCAAGCACATTTGAAGCCTGACAAATGGTACAGGGGCATTTTTAAAATGATTTATGTTATAGACATTTTTGACTGAGTGCTGGTAGTGTAGAGGGCTCTGAAATTCCTCTTCAAGTTTTTTAGTTAATTTTTTTGCCTCCATGGCAGGAGCTGGGCAGAGTGAACTTCACAACTGGAAAAGGTATAGGGAGAGTTTTGAAGGATTCATATGAAAATATCTTTTTACTGACTGCAGGTGGTGCATGCAGGACAATAAGATACATCTTTATTTTTAGAGCCACTGACAAATTTGCATCAAGTGAGCACATCAACATCTGATACTTTTAACTCCTGCAAAGCTGGTCCAAATGGGCTCAGTTTCCTTTTGCATTTGCGTACTTCAACATATCATGACTTAATGTTTTTCACAAGGAACCTATAATGGACATATGCAAGCTGTTGTCAAGCAGCATAACCTGTTGCAGTCAACAAGAAATGCTGGAGAACATGAACTCTGAGCTGCAGCTGTCCAAGTGCCATTTCTAGCTCTCATTCACAAAAGAAGGATCTGCTCCTAAGAGCATTTCATTTTTATTTGAAAAAGTTGGATTTTGTGATCAGAAAAAGTTAAAATTGTCAGTCATCAGATAATCATGCAGTATCATTCTAGTTAGCTAGTAAACAGCATTTAAATAACGCGAGTGTGTGTGTGTGTGTGTGTGTATATATATATATACATATATATATTCTATGCAAAAAACTGCATTAATGCATCATTTGGGGTTAAAGCAGAAAAAGACAGGAATTGAAAAATCTTTAGGGTTTCCCCTCCCCCTCCCACGCCCACCAATCATCCCAAGACTGACAAATGATGGGGTGTGTCATTGGGGTCATGAGCCCTAAATGTCACCCCATTCAATGTGTAATCATATTGACAAGGGATAGCAAAAAAGAATGGGGTGACATTTAGGCCTCATGACCCAATGACACACCCCGACATTTGTCAATCATGGGATGAGTGGCGAGTCTGGGGGGGGGGCAACCCTAAAGATTTTTTTATTTCCTGACTTTTTCTGCGTTAACTCTAAATGATGCATTAATGCAGTTTTTTGCATAGAATTTGCTTACTTTTTGAGAAAGAATAGAAAAGTAAGAACTTGCGCAACTTGGTGGGAGTGCAGACCCTTCAAAGGCCTTGCTGAAATTCAAGTACAGAATGTTTACTGCTACCCAGCAGAGAGAGATGAACAATCCAGAGGGAGCACAACTAAGCCACAGATGAAGATACAGTGATGGGCACCCCAAAACTGAAATACAAGGGTGCCCCTGATGGGACATGTAAGAAAATAACACTGTATAATCCTAAATCAGAATAAAATAATGATAATTATTTTTATAATTTTATATTTTATAATTAAGCCATACAAAAGTGATGGTACTGGACTTTAGGAGGGCTGACTTTGGCAAGATGTGAGAGTGCCTCAGAAAAGCACTAGCAAACAGGCTAGAAGTAGGTGTGGAGCAACAATGGGGAATCATCAAAACTGCCATCACAGAGGCAACAAGCCTTTGTGTGAAGCAAATAAACAAATCAAAATGAAAGAAAAAGCCACTATGGTTCTCAAAAGAGGTGGCTGTGAAAGTCAGGAAAAAAAAGATAGCATTGCAGAAGTATAAGGAAACACAGAAGGAGCAGGACAGAGAGCTGTACCAGTTAAGGCAGAAGGAAGCAGGGAGGGAAGTCAGAATAGAAAAGGCACAAACTGAGGAAAAGATAGCCAACTCAGTTAAGAAGGGGGATAAAACCTTTTACAGGTACATCAGCGAGCATAGAAAGACAAAGGGAGGGATAGTGAGGCTGAATAGAATGAACGGTGGGTGGGCAGAGGGGGACAGTGAAAAAGCAGGGATACTGAATGAATATTTCTGCTCAGTATTCACAAAAGGGGAGGGGGAAGTGCCTAATCCAATTAACAGAAGCACTCTTGATAGGAGGGTCGATCCCAGTCCTTTCACAGAATAAATGGCTCTGCAAGAACTCCTAAAACTGAAGGTGGACAAAGCAATGGGTCCTGATGGAATTCACCCTAGAATTCTACAAGAATTAAGGGAGGAACTAGTGAAACCACTGGCTACTCTTTTTAATAAATCATGGGAGGAGGATGGTGTGGTACCCGAGGACTGGAGGAAGGCGGATGTGATTCTCCTTCACAAAAGTGGGACCAAGACAGAGGCAGGAAACTACAGACCTGTCAGTCTGACCTCTGTGGTAGGAAAGTGATGGAGTCACTTCTGAAGGAAAGAATAGTTGAGTACCTAGAGGCCAGTGGGCACAGGACCCAAGGCAGCATGGGTTCACAGCGGAAGGTCATGTCAGACGAATCTAATAGATTTCTTTGACTGGGTGACCAAAGTAGTAGACCAGGGAGGGGCTGTGGACATGACCTACCTAGACTTTAGCAAGGCATTTGACACAGTCCCACACAAAAGATTAATAGTCAAATTAACCAGCCTGGGAGTGGGTCCCAGGGTGGTAGCCTGGGTAAAACATTGGCTGGACAACAGGACACAGAAGGTAATTGTAAATGGAGTCTACTCTGAAGAAAAAGGGGTTACTAGTGGGGTACCGCAGGTTTCAGTATTGGGTCCAGTCCTTTTTAATGTCTTCATCAGTGATATTGCAGAAGGACTGGAAGGAAAAGTATGCCTTTTTGCAGATGACACAAAGATCTGCAACAGGGTTGATACACAAGGAGAAGTGGAAAGGATGAAAATGGATTTGGCAAGGTTGGAGGAATGGTCAGAAGTATGGCAGCTAGGATTCAATGCAAAGAAGTGCAAAATAATGCACCTGGGAAACAAGAACCAGGGAAGAATACACAATGGGTGGGGAGGTAGTAACAACAACAAAAAGGAAAGGGACCTGGGGTAATCATATCAGATGACCTTAGGTTAGCAAGCAATGTGAGAAGGCAGTAGGGAGGGCTGGGGGTATACTGGGATGTATAGGGAGAGGCATCAGCAGCAGAAAACAGAAAGTTGTTATCCCTCTGTACAGACAGTTGGTGAGACTCCATCTGGAGTACTGTGTCCAGTTCTGGAGACCCCATCTCTGCAAGGACATAGACAGGACAGATGCAGTCCAGAGAAGGGCAACTAAAATGGTGCAGGTTTGCAAGAGAAGCCGTATGAGGAGAGACTAAGGGAGCTTAATATGTATACCCTTGAGGAAAGAAGGGAGAGGGGGGACATGATAGAAACTTTTAAGTACCTCAGTGGAATCAACAAAGTCCAAGAGGGTAACATCTTTCAGAAAAAGATACATGCAAGAACAAGGGGACACAATTTAAAGATAGAAGGAGGGCGGTTCAGGGGCAATGAGAGGAAGTATTATTTCACAGAGAGGGTAGTGGATGCATGGAACAGCCTTCCTGAGGAGGTTGTGGGGTCTAAAACTGTGGGAGAATTCAAGAATTCATGGGACAGACATAAGGCAATTTTTGTGGGGGGAAGGAAGAAATAGGCTGTTGGTTAACTAGGATCCGTGGCCTATCCTGTAGGTAGGGAAATGGGCAGACTAGATGGGCCAAGTGGTCCTTATCTGCCGTCAAAGTTTATGTTTCTATGTTTCTATGTTTAATTAGGGGACCCAGGATGAGAATAACCAGCTACGTTCCCTAGTACACAGTACATACGGGACCCCAGGCAAGAAAAAATTAACAAATGCAAATGTTTGCAGCAGCCAGATAGGGAGGCAGCTGGACTAGAAAGCAGTAACTGTAAATACAAGTAGATCAGGAGGTGGCGAGGATAGATAGTAGATTTTAACACCAACAACAACTATTGCAATAATCATGTACAAGCCCAGATTTTGGTGCCACAAAATGGGCCCCCCAAAAAGGGAGACTAATCATATCTGTTAAGTAGATCTATCTGCTGGAGTTACTATGGTAAACTTTTGATTTTCAGCAGTAACCTAATTTTGTACCGTGTTACGGCCACATTTTATTGTCATGTGTATCTTACGTCTAGGCCTCAGGGGAAGGGCACCATATATATAAATAAACTCGACTACTACTACTACTACCACCTGTGCCTGATGTTGATCACATTTGAGCAGCAAAATAATATATGCAGTTTTGTTAAAACTGGCAGAGAAAAGGGGACTTTTATGTGAGGTTGACTTACAGGCAACTATATACAGTTATCAGCAGCACCCAGACAGAGAGGCAGCTAGAATATCAAGCAGCACAGCAATAAAATATTAGCAGCACCCAGCCAAGGAGGCAGCTAGAACAGTACACAGTTAAGGCAAAAAACAAATACTAGCAGCACCCAAACAGGGAGGCAGCAGGAATAGGAGGCTGACCACAATAGAAAAAACTAGCAAGCAGTAATACATACATGGCTTACTTAAATTTTCATTTCCAAAGTGGCACTGTATTCGTACATATTTACTACTAAATTTGTCTTATTTCCTTATTCTCCCCCCCATAGAAATGAACCCTGGGTTCTGTTTACTTGCTTGGGTGTTACAACTACATCAATAAACTGCCAACAGCTGTTTTTTGTAGGAAACTTCAGGAGAACACCAGCCCTCAAAAAAAATAAAATAAATAAAACTATAAAAAAATGCAAAATTCATCTACAAATTCCATTTCATGAGGCAAGGACATCCATCAGCCCCATACCGTGCCATATCGTTATGGTTTTAATTTAAGGTTCAGCACTCAGTAAGGAAGCCTATGCTCTGGTTTTGTAATAGTTTTCTGTTAACATTGTAGCATTACCAAACATGCATTTCTGACAAAGGTATTACAGTAATTTTACTTTCTTTGCATGTGGTATATGGTTTCAACTGAAACATTAAAGATTCGTTTGAGCATAAAACATGTACCTGATGTAAAGCCGCAACTGCAAACACTACTAACAGAGATCCCAATGGAGAGCATGAGTTTATACAGCTCTAATAGTGAGTGTAACGTGCCTACGATATATGATTTATACAGAGCTCCAATAGTGGTATAACGTGCCTACGATATATGATTTATACAGAGATCCCAATAGTGAGTGTAACGTGCCTACGATATGTGATTTATACAGAGCTCCCAATAGTGAGTGTAACGTGCCTACGATATGTGATTTATACAGAGCTCCCAATAGTGAGTGTAACGTGCCTACGATATGTGATTTATACAGAGCTCCCAATAGTGAGTGTAACGTGCCTACGATATATGCATATGACAGGCTCCCAATAGTGAGGTATAGCGTGCCTACGATATATGCTTTATACAGAGCTCCCAATAGTGAGTGTAACGTGCCTACGATATATGATTTATACAGAGCTCCCAATAGTGAGTGTAACGTGCCTACGATATATGATTTATACAGAGATCCCAATAGTGAGTGTAACGTGCCTACGATATGTGATTTATACAGAGATCCCAATAGTGAGTGTAACGTGCCTACGATATGTGATTTATACAGAGATCGCAATAGTAGTGTAGCGTGCCTACGATATATATGCTTTATACAGAGCTCCCAATGAGTGAGTGTAGCGTGCCTACGTTATATGATTTATACAGAGATCCCAATAGTGAGTGTAGCGTGCCTACGATATGTGATTTATACAGAGATCCCAATAGTGAGTGTAACGTGCCTATATGTGATTTATACAGAGATCCCAATAGTGAGTGTAACCTGCCACGATATGTGATTTATACAGAGATCGCAATAGTGGGTGTAACGCGTGCCTACGATATGTGATTTATACAGAGCTCCCAATAGATAGAGTGTAGCGTGCCCTACGATATGTGATTTATACAGAGCTCCCAATAGTGAGTGTATAACGTGCCTACGATATGTGATTTATACAGAGCTCCCAATAGTGAGTGTAACGTGCCTACGATATGTGATTTATACAGAGCTCCCAATAGTGAGTGTAACGTGCCTACGATATATGCTTTATACAGAGCTCCCAATAGTGAGTGTAACGTGCCTACAATATATGATTTATACAGAGCTCCCAATAGTGAGTGTAACGTGCCTACGATATATGATTTGTACAGAACTCCCAATAGTGAGTGTAACGTGCCTACGATATATGATTTATACAGAGATCCCAATAGTGAGTGTAACGTGCCTACGATATATGATTTATTTAAGCAGGGAGCCAGATGCCTACTAACTATGGGACTGAAGCAGAAGGTACCATTACTCACAGAAGTTAAGAAAGGACTGACGGCTGACATGGGAACCCACAGGATTCCTATATCTTTTATCCTCTTACTAAGCCTCCCTCAGTGCAATCACAATCAGAGTGCAATCTGCGCCGATCCGCAGCAGCCAAACCTGTTTCCTTGATCGAACCACGATCACTGCTCTTTATTAAATAAATAAGACATAACCAATTTACCATTGAGAGCTGCTACATCGATAACAACATACTGGAAAAGCTAAGGGTAGACAGTGGTAGACTAGAGGTGGAATGGACAGACAGATAGGAGATAAATAATAGTAGTGAATGTGTTTCTAATTTTTAGACTGCATACCTCAGAATCTACCTGTCAGTGTCTGCTGCATAATATATCCTGGCAACTTCAGTGTTAGCTGCTGAAAAAAAAAATAATTCTCTCAGCCGGAAGTTAAGAATGGACTGATGCGGTTCCACTGGATTCATTATCTTTTCTTTTCTCACCTTATTAAGCCTCCCTCACGCATCCTTTCGCACCGATCAGCCACAGCCAAAACTTTCATTGATCGGACCATGAATGATCACTGCTATTCATTAATTAATATGTATGTAACCCAAACTCAAAAAGATTTTTTTTGTTAGATAAATAAATCTTTTTTTTTAGCCAAGGTCTCAGTCTCCAATACCACTAGTGGCTAGCTGGATACTCCAGTGATACAACGATCAGCTCCCTCACCGATAACTTGACCTTCATGCATTCTATACTGCATATTGCGATCTGTCTGCTAATAGCATTCAGCCACTATCCATCGCTCAGAAAAGATGTCAGGCTGAAAAGAAAAAAGCAAGTGGTGCTAACACCTTTTATGCCTTACTGCATGTTCCCTTTTTCTTACAATTAGAGAGACCTGAGACTAGTTTTAATGGCTTTTTGGTATTGCTTATTGCTGTTTACTGTTTTTTTTTTTTTTGTTTGACCATAGAAACATGTTGCATTAAAAAAACACATTACTAAGTACAAATCTGTTACTAAATACAAAAGTACAATAAAATCACACAATACTAATGCAAATCCAACAATTTGCCTACAGTGATTATTATAACAGCATGAGATACCTATTTACAGATCTGTTATCAAAGATTGCAATTCATTGTTCTTTTCTAACATCATAACTTTAGGTATATAAACCCTGCTGGCCCAGTGGTGCTGAGTGCTGAGGTGCTGGTAGCCTTACCTCGCGCTATGCCAGTGACCCATGTTTGGGAATGGGCACGGGCCACCGGGGGTCAGCAGGGAGGAGAGGGATTGAGCATCTGTAGGACTGCTCTCCCTCTCCTGGGAGGGGGGGACACCTGTGTATCTGTGCCTGACTGGCCCCTGGTGGAGGCTAGGGGTTAGCGAACTGAAATGTCACAGAATGGGAGTAGATGAGGCAGATGCTCGAGGTGCATGTACGGGAGTGTGCGCGCTCGCTCCTTGTGGTGTCATTGCATGCCTCGCCTACGGGGACAAAAATTACAAGGTGGAAAATCTAGGGACTGGTGCTGCAGAATGATGATCGGTCCCCGCAGGCCCCGCCTCTGCAATGGGCAGTAATCCCTTCAGCACCGGATCCAGAGTTAGGCGGGTTGAGGTATCCCAGACCGACCCACCATGGGGGGCAAGCCATGGGGCAGCTGGAGGGGTAGGCTGCGAGCAGGGGACGGGGCTGGGGGAGCCGATAGGAGACATCGCCACCAGGGTCCAGGCAGATAAAGAGATTAACAAAAAAAAAAGTATGTAAACCCTGATAAAAAAAACCTAATAGAAAGATATGCACCATCCAGATCTTTTTCTTATGATTGTTTGGTACAATTGGTAAGCCTATGCTCACACATGTGCTTCAATTTAACCCATAGAGAGAATAGTCCTGAACCATAGGAATTATACCAACCTGTGCCCAGTACTTAGAAAGAAGAAACTCCATTACACACACACGTTACTATTCTACAATCAACTTTCTATTACTTTTTTGGGAATATACCATGTCCAAAAGCACTTAGCACAATACTCGACTCTCTTTGTGGAGGGGCTTAGGATATGCCATAAAAGGTTACCTCCTTGGTCCATTTATTTCTCAGGAAGTGTAGACCAATTAGACCAACCTATTAGTCTGTTCTGGGCAGGCTTCCCAGGGAGGCTTCCTTTTAGGTCATTTATGGTCCTAGCGCTCCACCTTTGGAAATTAGGACACTGAGTAACCCAAGGCTACCTGGATATAGGACAACTAAGGTCATGTCCTGGTATGCACAATTCAACTCAAGTAACAATGTTCTGCCTCAAGATTTCTAGATCAGCAAATCACAGACAGCAGTCTAAGGTGTCCAGCAGAGTGCTCCCATCTTTGCCCTAAGCAAAGCCAAAGTATATCCCCGGTGCATTTAAACCATCTCTAAAGAAAATAACCTTACAGCATATTGTTATCCAGATTCACCAACTATCCAGCAACTACATTTAGGATCCAAATGGGAGAGTTAATTGCTAAACAATTTGAATTTAATTAAGTAGGTTTAACCCAGTAATTATAAACCACTTATACAATTATTCACCGTTATTCATTAGTTAGATATCCTTGCTATCCTCAGTCAGAAAATAACCTCCTAAACTCCTAAACACTATTCTTCCTGCAAATTTCAACATTCAATTAAATATCAAAGTATTGGCTATCAATCAGTGTAATATTAAGTACACCAAATTTATAACATAACCTTACACCACAACTCTTGCAGTTTCCCTAAATTCCCTAAATAACTTCAGTAATTTCTCATTTTCTTCAGCATAAACCCATAATAACCATAACATATAAAATTGACTCAACAAGAATTCTGATGAATCAGACTAAATTTAAACACTAAATAGGACATTTAAGGGTATTGCCATGTTGTCCGTCTGCCGTTTCTCATATGGAGTTATTAGAGGATGTCAAATTAATTATTCTATACGAAGTTTAAAAAGTGTCAGAAAATTCCATGTGTCAGAAAATATTCAGATTTTACAACTATTATATCCCTATTTGTCTTTGACACAAGTTTGTTGCCAGATTCATTCATTACCTAGTCCCAGGGCAACTCAGAAGTTCAAATCCAGTATTGCATCTGCAAACCACAAATCAGAAGTTCAGGTTCTATTTTCAGTGGGACACAGTTCGGTCACAGAAAAAAAAGAGTAAAACCGTGAAAACAGTACCTCGTAGGGCAAATACCCTTTGTCGAATCACCATTAGTGACTAGTGTGACTAGTGCCAAGACCCTCAAGGCCTACTGAACAAATCAAGCCACTCGAGGTTTATGAAACAAATTAAGTTATGCTCCTGTTATCACAGCATGAAGCCCAGGGGTCAGTTACCCTCCTGTACAAGGCTCTCACTGCAGGCTCCCAACTTCTCCAAATCCTGCTTCCATTACTGGGATATCACAAACTCCAGGCATCTTTTCTTGACACATTAATAAACATTTCTGCACTTATATTGCCAGGTCTCTGTCGACCACATCAAGGGTTTCTCGGCCTCTGTAATTTCTGATGTTTTTCCAGCATCTGGCTTCACCTCCATCTCTGGTTGTAAGTCAGTGTTGGTGACAATACCACACAAAGGGCAGCTCCCCGCACCTCCAGCTCACAGATGGACACTCAGCAAAAATGATAAAATCATAAAAACACATGGAGAATAAACGGTGCCATAGAAAATGGAAAAAACAATAAAAAGAACTCCACTCCACTCCACTCAAGTGGCTCGCAGCCTCAACAAGTATAACAAATATGTTACCGGCAGTATATCTAACCAGCAACATGCTACAATGGTCTTAAAAGTGATCTTAAAACAAAATATCTGTAGGCTTAGTAGTGTTTTGGCTTTAGTATAATGCGCCAAATGCAATTTGAGTAGAGGTTTCCTTCACCAAAATAAATAAAAATACATCTGATTTAGCAAAGGATTTACAAAGAACTCTCAACAAAGTTGGAGCTCCTGTGAGGAGCGGAGCAGCATTGCGGCCACCTTGCTGCTCCACCGATATTGCTTATTGAATTTTCCCTATCATTGCCCTATCTATTCCACTATAAAAAAATCTGGTCATCTTGTCCCTATTTTGCGATCAAAGAATTTGCAGGGTCACGATCAAAGAACAAAAAATGCTATAAATCAAACATTTGAAGGAATTCCAGTAAACCACCACCATGGTTCAACAGAATGAAGCCCCCTGAGAAAAACCCACCCTAATTTGTCTTCCTAGGGCACTCCTGGGCTGAGAAATTAGATTTTTTAATTCGGCCATTTCGTCCCTCCTCGCGATGCATGATTACGATCAAAGAATCTCACGATCAGAGAATTTGCAGGCTCACGATCAAAGAATAAAAAATGCTGTAATTCAAAAATTAGAAGGAATTGTGGTAAACCACTGCCATGGTTCGACAGAACAAAGCCCCCTGAGCAAAACCCACCCTCATTTGACTTCCTAGGGGACCCCTGGGCTGAGAAAATTGATTTTTTAATTCGGCCATCTCTTCCCTCTCTCATGATGCCTGATCATGATCAAAGAATCTTATGATCAAAGAATTTGCAGGCTTGCAATCAAAGAAATTGCATGCTTGCAACCAAAGAAAAAATGGTGAAACACAATTTTTCGACCTATTTAAACAAAACTAACTCCATGCCTCGATAGAACGAAGACCCTGAGCAAAATCCGCCCTCATTTGTGTCCTTAGCCCACCTCTGAGCTGAGATAAATGTGTTTTTAGCTCACAATGCACGATCGTGATCAAAGAATCTCGTGATCAAAGAATTTGCAGGCTTGCAATCAAAGAAATTGCATGCTTGCAACCAAAGAAAAAATGGTGAAACGTGATTTTTCGACCTATTTAAACAAAACTAACTCCATGCCTCGATAGAACGAAGACCCTGAGCAAAATCTGCCCTCATTTGTGTCCTTAGCCCACCTCTGAGCTGAGATAAATGTGTTTTTAGCTCACAATGCATGATCATGATCAAAGAATCTCGTGATCAAAGAATTTGCAGGCTCGTGATCAAAGATCATTAACAAGCCGCAATCAAAGATTTTAAGACCTGATAACTCTATTTTTTCACTATTTTGGATGAAACCAAAGACATGGCTCGATAGATCGGAGCCATCTGAGTAAAACCCATCCAGGTTTTACTTCAGGAGTGACTCCTGAGCCGAGATATTTGTGTTTTTGTAATCAGAAATCTAAAAACAAGATGGCAGACCTCATGAACAAAGAATTCTTGGGGACAAAGATTCTTGAATCGTGAGGCTGCAAATTCTTTGACTGCCAGGTGGGACCAGATGGTCAGAACCCCATTCCTTGTTCGCAAAACATAAATATAAATTTTCCCATTGACTTATAATGGGAATTTAAAAGTGGCATAACTTTTGAATGCCTTAATATTTTTTCACCAAATGAAAAGCGGCATGTTCAGCCACCAAAGCTCTTTCAAACTAGCCATCTCATAGAGCACATACCACATGATGGCAGTGCAGGGCCGTGTACAAAATCCCAAAAGCTGCCTCCAAAAATGGATAATTTTGCATTTTTCAGCAGTTTCTTGCTCAAAGACTGTAAGTCCGACTGAAACAAAATGTGGCAAATCAAGAGATCTGCCATGCCCCACTGTGCATACCAAATTTCAGGCAAATCCGTTGAATGGGTCCAAAGTTATTAACATGCACAATTTTTACTTTAACATAGAAGTGACATCTCAACCCTAAACATAGTGGCACGACTGCACCGTAATTATATATATATATATATATATATATATATATATATATATAGATAGATATATATTTTGAGCCAAAGTGAAAGTAAGTAGGCTCAGCTGGTGCAGTGAGACAGAGACAGTCAATGTTTTTCATTGGGGCTGTGAGCACGGCTGTTTTTTATGCTGACCTTAGGGGGCACATGCCCCCCCCCCCCTCCATTTGCAGTGCCAGTCAAGCATGTTGGGTTGAAAAAGGTTGTAAAAGTATAATTTAGTGTCATCCCTTGAGGCCAGCCTCCTCTATCTCTCTCTGTCTCTCTCTCCTCAATCACATTTTCATGGCAAATAAACAATAAATCAATATTTACGTAAAAATAATAACAATTATGATTAATTATAATAATGATAATACTAATACAGTCTCACTCATCTTAAACCATTGTTATGCATCATTGTGGCATGTGGGTACATTCCAGCAGACTAACAAAGCTGTTTGGGCCTTACCTTCTTGGTGGGCCAGCTTCTCCTCCATCTCTTCCTGTTGAATCACATTTCATGGCAAATAAATAAATAGTTACACAGTAATAATAATTATAAAAATGATACAAGAAAAGCATAAACACATGAATCATGTTTTCACAAATCATGAGTCATGGTTTCATAAATCACGAATCACGAACAATGTTTTCATGAATCACATTTTCTGTACAACAGCACCTTCCTCCATGCACAACAAATGGAGCTATCCACTATCCAATAGGACTGGTGTCCGTTTTCTTTAGGAAATAAGACTATATGAACTGCAGTCTTTCTTCAATCAGATGATGCTTGTTAGCAAGGATGCAGAGCTTCGAAGCTTACTCAGAGCTCAGTGCTGCCTTTTTGATTTTGCTTTATGTCCCATTTTCTGTCATCACAAATCACATTGTCATGACTAACATTTTCAGAAATCAAATTTTCATGGTATTAAAAATAAAGTAAATGTAAACAAACAACCCTTCATATGGGTCATCCTGTGGTGAGTCTACCTTCACTCCATCTCCACAATTGATATTATTTATAATATTAATAATAAACTAGGGGAGGGAGCTGGATGTCATTGTCCACCTAGGGACAAATGACCTGGCTAAGAAAGGGATTACAGCAGTGCAGGAAGAGTGTGTGGAATTGGGGAGGGGCCTTAGACAAGTAGAATGCATGGTAACCTTCTCAGATATGCTGCCCATCTATGGTGTAGAAGAGGCTAGGGCGTTCTGCACCATGGGATTCAATCAGTGGTTGAAAAACTGGTGCAGAGCTCAGGGATTTGGCTTCATTGGGGACTGGGGTCCACCTGGAGTGATGCAAGCCTATACTGGCATGATGGACTGCATCTGTCCAGGAGGGGAACAAGGATCCTAGGTGATAGGTTTAAATGCTTCATTGGCAAGCATTTAAACTATCCAAGGGGGAGGCACTGAAAAGAAGCAGGGAAAACCTAGCCCCCCCCCAAAAATCACGGTAATAAGTACGGTAAACACCAGCATAGAGGTGGTGATAGGGAGAAGGGCAGAAGTAAATGGGGAAAGTGACAAAGGTAAGAAGGACAGGGATCGGGCAAAAAGGAGTAAGGCCATCAGGAAATGGAGGGTAATGAGTACCAATGCCTGTAGTCTGGGCAACAAGCTCCCTGAGCGGGCGGCCTTGATGGAAGAGGGATGCCTGGATATTGTAGCAGTCACAGAAACATGGTACACAGAGAACCATGACTGGGATGTTAACATACCAGGGTACATAACCTACAGGAGAGACAGGCAGGAGAGAATAGGGGGAGAAGTAGCTCTCTATGTAAAGGAAGGGATAAAAGCAACTGAACAAAAGAGTAAACAGGGCGGAGAGGAGGCACTGTGAGTCACCTTGCAGACTGGAAAGGGCACCACAATCCACACAGGGGTTGTGTACAGACACCCATGTCAAGGGGAAGGAATGGACAAGGATATGATAGAAGGCATTCTTAGGATGGCAGAGAAAGGGGAGATACTGTTGATGGGAGACCTGAATATGCCAGATGTTAACTGGAACACATTTGCAGCAGCCAAATCCAAGAGCAGGGCCATTCTCGATGCCCCACAGGTGGCAGGCCTCAGACAGCTAGTTTCAGAACTCACTTGTGAGGGAGCAATCTTAGACCTTATATTCTCAAATGGGGGCAGTGAGAGGATCTCAGATCTAGAAGTGGGTTGCCATCTGGGAACAAGTGACCATCAAACAGTGTGGTTCATGTTAAACTCAGCTACAGAGTCAAGCCATACAAAAGTGAGGGTACTGGACTTCAGGAGGGCTGACTTTGGCAAGATGGTAGAGTGCCACAGAAAAGCGCTAGCAAACAGGCTAGAAGAAGGGATGGAGCAACAATGGGGAATCATCAAAACTGCCATCACAGAGGCAACAAGCCTTTGTGTGAAGCAAATAAACAAATCAAAACAAAAGAAAAAGCCACTATGGTTCTCAAAAGAGGTGGCTGGGAAAGTCAGGGAGAAAAAGATAGCATTCAGGAAGTATAAGGAAACACAGAAGGAGCAGGACAGAGAGCTGTACCAGTTAAGGCAGAAAGAAGCAGGGAGGGAAGTCAGAATAGCAAAGGCCCAAACTGAGGAAAAGATAGCCAACTCGGGTAAGAAGGGGGATAAAACCCTTTATAGGTATATCAGAGAGCGTAGAAAGACAAAGGGATGGATAGTGAGGCTGAATAGAATGAATGGTGGGTGGGCAGAGGGGACAGTGAAAAAGCAGGGATACTGAATGAATATTTCTGCTCAGTATTCACAAAAGAGGAGGGGGAAGTGCCTAATCCAAGTAACAGAAGCACTCTTGATAGGAGGGTCGATCCAGCCCTTTCACAGAAGAAAGGGTTCTGCAAGAACTCCTAAAACTGAAGGTGGACAAAGCAATGGGGCCTGATGGAATTCACCCCAGAATTCTAAAAGAATTAAGGGGGAACTAGTGAAACCACTGACTACTCTTTTTAATAAATCATGGGAGGATGGTGTGGTACCTGAGGACTGGAGGAAGGTGGATGTGATTCCCTTCACAAAAGTGGGACCAAGACAGAGGTAGGAAACTACAGACCTGTCAGTTTGACCTCTGTGATAGGGAAAGTGATGGAGTCACTTCTGAAGGAAAGTATTGTAAGTACCTAGAGGCGGTGGGCACAGACCCAAGGCAGCATGGGTTCTGGCGGGAAGGACATGTCAGATGAATCTAATAGATTTCTTTGACTGGGTGACCAAAGTAGTAGACCAGGGAGGGCTGTGGACATGACCTACCTAGACTTTGTCAAGGCATTTGACACAGTCCACACAAATATTAATAGTCAAATTAACCAGCCTGGGAGTGGGTCCCAGGGTGGTAGCCAATAAAACATTGGCTGGACAACAGGACACAGAAGGTAATTGTAAATGGAGTCCACTCTGAAGAAAGAGGGGTTACTAGGGGTACCGCGGGAGTTCAGTACTGGGTCCAGTCCTTTTAATGTCTTTATATGTGACATTGCAGAAGGACTGGAAGGAAAAGTATGCCTTTTGCAGATGACCACAAAGATCTGCATCAGGGTTAGTACACAAGGAGGCGTGGAAAGGATGAGAAGGACTTGCAAGGTTGGAGGAATGATCAAAGTATGACAGCTAGGATTCAGTGCAAAGAAGTGCAAAATAATGCACCTGGGAAGCAAGAACACAGGGGAAGATTACACAATGGGGAGGAGGTAGTAACAACAACAAAAAAGGAAAGGGACCTGGGGGTAATCATATCAGATGACCTAAAGGTTAGCAAGCAATGTGAGAAGGCAGTAGAGATGGTTGGGGGGATACTGGGATGCATAGGGAGAGGCATCACCAGCAGAAAACAGGAAGTTGTTATCCCTCTGTACAGACAGTTGGTGAGACCCCATCTGAGTACTGTGTCCAGTTCTGGAGACCCCATCTCTGCAAGGACATAGACAGGATAGAGGCAGTCAGAGGGAGGGCAACTAAAATGGTGCAGGGTCTGCAAGAGAAGCCGTATGAGGAGAGACTAAAGGAGCTTAATATGTACACACTTGAGGAAAGAAGGGAGAGGGGGGACATGATAGAAACGTTTAAGTACCTCAGTGGAATCAACAAAGTCCAAGAGAGTAGCATCTTTCAGAAAAAGAGACGTGCAAGAACAAGGAGGAACAAGGGGACACAATTTAAAGATAGAGGGGGGGCAGTTCCGGGGCAATGTGAGGAAGTATTTTTTCACAGAGAGGGCAGTGGATGCATGGAACAGCCTTCCTGAGGAGGTTGTGGGGTCTAAAACTGTGGGAGAATTCAAGAATTCATGGGACAGACATAAGGCAGTTCTTGTGGGGGGTAGGAAGAAATAGGCTGTTGGTTAACTAGGATCTGCGGCCTATCCTGCAGGTAGGGAAATGGGCAGACTAGGTGGGCCAAGCGGCCCTTATCTGCCGTCAAAGTCTATGTTTCTATGTTTCTACAGCAGCCCAATGAAGCATATTGTATTATCATAGTACTGTTTATTATCATGGCATTGTCATGTTTGAGGAGCTGGGCATTCAAAAATCCTTGATGACTATTGTGAGTCATCATAGTTAGCATTTGGCAGTGGCTGCACCATGTCATCATTTGGCTTCTTCAAACAACATTCCACTCTTGTCCCATCCTAATCATCATGAACCGTGAATCACTTCAACACTTTTTCAGTGTATAAATAAAAATAAATAATAATAAAATAACATTAAAATAAAACTCACAAAAGTTAAATGGTTCTGAAAGCAACACATTGAGCAATATCACAAATCATGATATTTTGGCACACAAAAAAATAGTAAATAAGAAGTAATGAAAACAATTGTTTATGCTAGCATCACTATAGTACTGTTTATTATCATGTTACAGCATGGTCATGCTTAGAATGCTCAGTCCTCAAATAAATATAGTTAAATGCATGAATGTGCACTGCGCATGGGCATACTCTTCCTCCTCCTCCTCCTCCTCAGCCATCTTTACATAGTGCTAGTGCTGCACTGTAATAACTGACCAGCTCAGTTTTGTGTCACCTGACCCCACCATGACAGTGAAGTGGATGAGTAACTATGCATGCTTTACAGCTCTTCATGTCATCAGTTTACTACAATTTTACCTCTTCATCTTCTTCTCCTCTTCTTCTTAAAGGAGTATGACAGTTAGCATTTGCAAAGACATAAGTGTTGCAGAGTGTTTTGATTTGTACATTTAGCTCTCATGTGTTCTTCCTTTTGTTTGCTATTATGAGTTTTTTTCTAAATTTGCCTACTAGATTTGTGGTGTCTGGGGATCTCCATTTGAGCATGCTTTATTGCGGTTCTTTGTTTTACAATGCCTCCTGTCTCATGTGACAGCAATATGTCTGGGACCACTCATTCAGTGAAGGAAAGTACTGCAGCTGTAAGCTGAAGATAACTGAATGTTCTGGCCTCAATTAAATAACTCTAATTCAATATTTTTGTTTTCTATATGTTTGTCTAGGTGTAGCCATCATCAGCAAATGTTAAGCTTCTAAAGCATTTAATGTCTTCTAACTACACCTAGTCATAAAAAGCACACAAATTACACTAGGTCATTAGTGCTGGTTCCATTTCAGGTCTGTGAAGACACGACGGCAACCATGAAAACAGCGAGTGTTTCACGGCGACTGGAAAAAGGGTGACAGGTGTATTTGCAGGCCACTATGTCCCCAGCACCCCTATTGCAGGGGGCTTTGTCCCCTGCACCCCCTTTCTATTGATACTAACTCTGAGGTTGCATCAAATTGGGAGGGGGGAATAGGAATATCGTCCTCTTTCAGGTCACCATGAAACAATCACTGTTTTAATGGTCACCATTTTGTTTTTGCCCACATGACGGGTTACCATTAGTGCTATAATTAATAAAGCTGCTAGCTGTTTTCCTACAGGATGTCCACTCAGTTAGACCTCAAGTGAGTGCTAAGCTGTAAATGTAGCATTCAGTGTACACTGGATAAGGAAAGTGACTTAAAATCACAGCTATACTGCTGTAAAATTGACTGTGTACCAGTACTTGCTGAATGTATGGTCCCAAATGCATCACTGTCACATGGGACAGGAGGCATTATAGGAAAAAGAAGAGCAATAAAACATGGTAATATGGAGATCCCAGAGGCCATTTGACTAGTAAGAGAGGACATAAAACTAGTATGCAAACCAAGAAAAAACTCTAATAGCAAACAAAGGGAAGGACACCAGGACTAAATATACAAATCAAAAATACTCTGCACATCATATGTTTTTTTGCAAATCTTGACTATAGTACTCCTTTAATCCTTCTATATATCTATCTATTGTCATGATCTGTTCAATACAAAAAAAGTATGTAAATAATATCTCTCTCTCTCTCTCTCTATATATATATATATCAAACATATAAAAAAAAAAGAACAAATACTATAAAAGAATATTACTATAAAAAATGAATTGAAAAACCTGTTGAACCACCAGGGAGAATATAGGAAATACATAACGGGTTGCAGTGGAATGACATATTTATCTCCTAGTGAATGGTAAGACCCATAAATCATAAGTGGCAAAGCCACAAGTTAATTATGTGGGTCTTAGGCTGGCCCGGTGGTATGTGGGGCTGAGGCACCAGCCTCACCCACCACCACACTGGTGACTCAGGGTCAGGATCAACTTCAAGCAACTGGGAGTTGGCCAGGGAGAGGAGGATCGAGCATCCCAGGACTGCTCTTCTCCTCTGGGGAATGAAGGGTCTCAGTGACCAGTGCTAGCCAGTCCCCTAGTGGAGGCTAGGAGTTGGCACACTGATACTGTTAACTGGGGTGGAGGCAGGACAGATGCCCAGTGTGCCATGCACGGGAGCATACATAGCAAAATCACTGGTATCATTGCATGCCCTTCCTCTGCTGGGGAGAAAAAGGAGGAGAAAAAAGCACCAGTGGCTAGATGATGGCAGGTGCTCACAGGTCCCACATTTGACCAGTTGGGCTGCCATCCTGAGCTGAATCTGTGCCTCAGCAGGGGCCTGGCACCCCCTGCTGACCCTGTGGAGGAGCAAGCCCTGGGGATAGAAGGCTGGCAAGTCAGAGGATGGGACTGGGGCACCCTCCTGAATAAGGGCTGACTGGGCAGGGTGAGAAATAAAATAAGAGAAAAAATATTATGAGGGTGTTATAACTTATTTGTGATGAATATGTTATTCCACTGCAGCCCATTATGTAGTCGATATAGAATTACTGGTGACCCCTTTTATCACATGGTTTACAGACCTCTTTGGAATACTGTAATAACCAGAAAACCAGTTATTATGGAGTTTTTTAAACTTTCTTTCTGTATCAGTGTCCTCAGCTGTGTCACTCATTCATGGCATGGGCAACTAATGGCGAAACAGACATTGATGGACAGTTTTCATTTTACAGGATTTAAAAAAAAGAGGGATGGATTGCATTCTGACACTGGGATTGGACACCTCAGTGTTGGGTACACTTGAGAATGGTGGTGGGCGACCTGGAGGGGAGGTGGGGTGTCAAGAGAAGCAGTTGCAGGAGGTGGGCACCCTGCTCCACTTAAATTAAAATAATATATAGAGAACAGTGGTGGGTGACCTGGAAGGGGAGTGTCAAGAGCAGCAGTTGCAGGGATGGGTACCCCTCTCCACATAAATTAAAATAATATATAATCAGAAGGGAAGTGGGTTGTCAAAAGAAACATTTGCAGGGGTGGGCATCCCACTTTGCTTAAATTTAAATAATATATGTAGAGAGATGGGAAGGACGGGTGGGCAGAACAGACATTTGGAGGGGACGGGGACATTAGAAAAATAATACATAATTTTTAATTCCTGAGTTCAACTAAATATGTTTGTAGCTACAAGAGAGAAAGAAAGTTGAACTCAGGAAACTAGTTAATGTTTTGAAATGGGGGTAAAAAGTACTATAATCATGCTCTGAAAGAGGAGCCATGCCACTGGGCATGTGGGTATGCATATTCATACACGTATGCATACGCGCATACCCAGTATCACGGCTCCACCTACAGGACACAATTACAGTACTGTTTACCCCCATTTCAAAGCATTAACTAGTTTCCCAAGTTCTGCTTGCTTTCTTGTAGCTGAAAAGGCAGAAGGGGATAGGGAGAAGTACCAGGAGAAGCAAAGGGAGGCAGGGAGGTCAGTAAGGGAAGCCAAAGCTCAGACAGAAGAACACATTGCAAAATCAGTGGGTAGAGGGGAAAAAACCTTTTACAGGTGCATAAGTGAAAAAAGAAGGACAAAGGGAGGGATAGTGAGACTGAAGGGGGAGGATGGGGGCCGCGTGGAGGATGACAACAGTAAAGCTGACATATTGAACAGGTATTTCTGCTCAGTCTTTACTGAGGAAGAAGAGGGTAATGGATCTAAAGGGAGTACAAGGGGTGAGAATGGTGCAGAAATGGACACAAGTCCCTTTACACATGAAAGGGTCCTGAAGGAACTGGAAGTAATAAGAGTTGATAAAGCAATGGGGCCAGATGGGGTGCACCCAAGGGTCCTAAAAGAACTAAGAGAGGTGGTGGCTGAACCTCTGGCTATCCTATTTAGCCGATCACTGGAAACCGGGGAGGTAACCAAAGACTGGAGGACAGCAGATGTAGTCCCCTTATACAAAAGTGGGAACAAAGAGGAAGCGGGGAACTACAGACCAGTCAGCCTCACCTCGGTAGTGGGGAACATCATGGAAGCACTACTGAAGGAGAGATTGGTGTCAATGGACTACAGGACCCAAGGCAGCATGGTTTCACCAGGGGGAGGTCATGTCAGACCAACATCATTGAATGTTTTTACTGGGTGACTAGGGAGGTGGATCAGGGGAGGGCAGTGGACATGGCCTATCTAGACTTCAGCAAGGCCTTTGACACTGTGCCACATAGAAGACTATTACACAAACTGGGGAATATGGGTGTAGGCAGGACAGTAGTGTGGTGGGTGGGTAACTGGCTGGGTGGCAGGACACAGAGGGTGGTGGTAAATGGCTGTCCTCCACAGAGGTAAGAGTGACCAGTGGGGTACCACAGGGATCAATGCTGGGACGGTCCTATTCAACATCTTCATCAGTGACATTACGAGGACCTATAAGGCAGAATTTCACTGTTCGCTGATGACACAAAGCTCTGTAACAGAGTAGACACACCAGAGGGTGTAGACAGATTGAGAAGGGACCTGCAGAAACTTGAAGAATGGTCAGGGATTTGGCAGTTGAAATTCAATGCAAAGAAGTGCAAGATAATGCATATGGGGCACAAAAACCCAGGCACAATATATCAGTTGGGGGATGAGGATATAGCATGCACCAAGCAGGAAAGGGATCTTGGGGTTATCATCTCTGATGACCTTAAGGTAGGGAAACAGTGTGACAAGGCAGCAGGTAAAGCAAATAGGATGCTGGGATGCATAGGCAGGGGCATCACCAGCAGGAAAAGGGAGGTCATAATTCCACTATACAAGACACTAGTGAGGCCCCATCTGGAGTACAGTGTACAGTTCTGGAGACCTTACCAACGTAAGGACATAGACAGGGTAGAGAAGGTTCAGAGGAGGGCAACAAAGATGGTACATGGATTGCATCACAAGTCCTATGAGGACAGGTTGAAGGAACTGAACATGTACTCCCTGGAGGAGAGGAGGGAGAGAGGGGATATGATAGAGACATACAAGTATCTTACAGGGAGGAACAGGGTGCAGGAATACACTATTTTTAAGTGAAAAAGATGTTCCAGGACTAGAGGGCATGGGATGAAGCTGGAGGGAGGATGATTCAGAGGAAATGTGAGGAAGAATTTCTTCACATAATGGGTGGTGGACAAGTGGAACACCCTGCCAGAGGAAGTGGTAGGGGCTGAAACAATCATGGGATTTAAGAATGCATGGAATAGACATAAAGGAATTCTGGAGGTCAGGGGTAAGGGGCAACAGACTTCTAGGAAAACATAAACTGAACTTATAAGCTCAAATGGGCAGACTGGGTGGGCCATAGGCCCTTATCTGCTGACACTGTCTATGTATCTATGTATCTATGTAAAACATATCTAGCTGAACTCGGGTACACTGGTCTGACTCCATGCCACTAACAAAGACAGGCTGCTGGTGTTTACAGTCGATCAGCTGGTCACTGACTAGCCGGCTTCATGCAAATCAAAGAACCAAAGCCCTCTGATTGAAGCAGCTCGGTCCTTTGAAATACACAAAGTTTACACCCCACAAGTAGCGAGTGATGTCAAGCAGAGAGTGCGTGGTCATTGGTATAGACTGTTGAGCCCCTGCTATTCTCAACTGCAATGGGCTAGGCAGTGACGCTCCCCACTAATCCACTTTCACTGTAGCAAAACATTTGGTGTGCACTTGCACATCAAACGTAAAAACAGACTGCCTACAATAGTGGTAGAGGTATGCAAAGTTGGTGAAATTCATCAGTGACTGCAATTCACGTATTTATTCACTCAGCAAATTGGTGGGTGAATTGGGAAATTTGCATATTTCACTGTGTAAATGTGTGCAGTTCGCAGATGAAACACTACGTAGATTGCAAGTCTAACTTTAATAAGAAAATCTCCCCACCCACTGTGCTGTAATACCACTCCCCCACCTCGCAAAAACTTTGTAGTCATAATACACCCCTCCCATCCTCCACTGGCACCCTCTTCTCTTCCCATCCACCCTGATGCATTTCAACTAAAAGTCATACAAACACATAAGTTCAATATATCCTTCACACCACCCATGAATAATACACTCCCCCCCTCCCCACAGAGTCCCCACCAGTTCTGTAGTGACAGCACCCCCACCCCAACCCCTATTGGTCCCCATCACCCTCCTCCTCCCGTTCACCACCCAGAAAAAAGTCAACCTGTAAGAAAGAAAATGGTTCCTTGGTGCAGAGCATCTGCTCTTCTCAATACTCATTTTGGTAATGGTCCCAGCATGATTGAATGGGGATATAGTTTGCTCTCAGTAAAACCTGAATGGCTAAAAAATCCAGCCAATCAGGTTTTTCTAGGAGCAAAGACATCATCATTCATTCATGTGCCAGCACCATTATCGAGATGCTCTGCACCAAGGGACTGTTTTTTTTCTTACATGTCACATTTTTGGTTTTGTGTGCTGGTGGGGGGAGGAAGGTGGTGGGGCTGGGGTTGGTGGGGATGTTATGACTAACAGACTTGGTGGTGGGCCTCAGATGGGGGGAGTGTGTTTAGCGTGTGGGCGGGAAGAGACATTGAACTTATGTGCTTATCTGACTGTTAGTTGAAATTTGCCAGGGCTGGGAGTATGTGCCAGGAAAAGGTTTGGCAGGGGTATATGCCTGCAAAATTTACAGTCTGAGGGTTTTTTAAGCAATTTGCATGTCGAAGTTGGTGCAGCAGCCAGAAAACTTGCAAAATTTGCAAAGTACACGTTTTCATAAATTTGTGCCAGTTTCGCAAGTAAATTAAAACTTTGCTGCATCTCTACATAATGGTGCCATCACACAAAAACATGTTTGTTTATAGTACTTTATCAACTTTTGCTATATCTTTCTTGGATTTTGAAACACCCATGGCACAGTCTAGCCATGGATGATGCAGTGAGAGGGTAGAAGACCACGAGTGGCTGCACTGTTTGGGGGTTTTCAGGGAGTATACAACAACAGTAGATCAAAGATTTGAAAGAAAACAAGGCAGTGTATACAGTAATTACACTATTAGCACGTATTCAAGTTCCACTAAGAAAGGAAGCAGATAAAACAACCAGCAACATCAATGAATTTTAGAAATGGTAAACAATTATAAAATGTGGGTTTTCAACTAGAAATAATATGATGCAAAAATGGCTGACAGTGTCCCTTTTAGGAAGGGATACAGCAGTGTCTGACATTGTCAAAATTAATTCATACAGGAACTACAAAGGAGGAATTTTCTGGCAATGCTAACTGTTATCTATTGTCCCTTTAATTAATGAAGAGGTGAGAGGTGCGGAGCAGGAGAGTCACAGATCAAATTGGATCTGGGGCTGCAGCAGTGAGTAGGGAAATGAGCAGACTACAGTAAGTGTTCTGTATGGTCCTTATCTGCTGATAGATTCTATGTTTCTATGTAATTATGATTTGTAATTAACTACAGTGAGCCCTGAGGTCTTAGGCAGTTAAAGGTAGTAATTGCCTCTAATTACCTCACCCTATAACTAGGCTGTCGCGGAAGATCCCTATAGTTACTGCAGTGCTTCCTGCATGTAAATTTAATTTCCACTGACTTGCCACTCACACCAATTCCCTAGTAGTCCTTTTAATCACAATATTTTGTTTTGTTCTGTCACTTGTGTGCCCATTAAATGTAAAGATCAAACAGATACAACCAATACATATAAAAAATGAATGACATGGGTATAGCCAACAGAAATAAATACTATTAAATATTGCAATAATGTGGGTCACATGCAGTTCACATAGAAGAGAGATCCTTAAAGAGCTACTGCTGCCTCAAAGAAAACTTTAAAAAACATAATCATTAGGTACAATTCTGCTTGCATTCCATTTATATTTTATGTATTTCTCCTCCCCATAATTTATTACTAAGGAAATGTGTATGATTATATGATCGTTGTCCCTTAGAGTTTATTTGGAGTTCATTTGCCTCTATAGCTTACTCCCTACTCCAAGTCATAATCCTCTGTTGTGACATCACAGTCTGTTGCCATGAGAGTAACTGTGAGGTCATAAGTAGTGCTCTATGACTTCAGGTAGGAAGAAAGCAGCAGGAATAGATGAACTCTTCAGGAGCAGAAATCCTGTTTTCATACAAATTACCTCAGTAATAAATAATGGGGAAGAGAAATATAGAACTAATGGGAAATACAAGCTGCACTGTATCTAAATATTATGTTTTATTAAAGTTCACTTGAACATGTCACCAGCTCTTTAAGATAGCAAGATTAAGTATACTAAAGAATGTCTGAATGCCACTTTGACAGATATATCAACACTCCACTCAAATCAGGAATGAATAAGCATCTACTTATCTTGTACATCTACTGAGGTTGTACGTTTTGAACATATTTAACATGAGTATCAAGACGGTTTTGTATGGTTGCTGTCTGTCTATTTTTGGACAGGAGCATCTAGTTAGTTAGCAATAGGACATGACAAGTTGTGCATGAAGTGTATCTTCTTATACATGGGTGAGATTTGAAGCAAAAAATGAGTGCTTTCGGCCACCTGGGAAATAGTGGTATGCAGTTCAGCTTTTCCTGTTTTTTTAACTATAGTATGATTTTTCATCCCCTGAGCACCTGACTGAGCGCCTGACTTGTAGAGTTTTCTATAGCACTCGAGGACAAGACTAGGAACAAAGAGATCAGGGAATTCAACCATTGGCTCCAGGGTTGGTGCACATACAATGGGATGCACTACATTGGAGACTGGGGACCTTCTGGGACAGGAAGCTCTTCAAACATGATGGTCTGCATCTCACCAGAGAAGGAGCGAGAGCACTAAGGCAGACGTTGGAGGTCTTCTTGGAGGGTTTAAGCTGGGAGATCTCCAGTACAGAGAAGAAGACCTAAATGAGGACACAGCAGAAAGATACAAAGGTAAGGGGATCGATGAATGGAAGGGCACCCCCCAACATCGGAGTAAAGGAAACAGGCATGGCCATGAGCAAGGAGTGGCCATAGGTAAAAAAGGAGGGACCTCAGGTAAAGTACAGGAGGGGCGGACACTGGAAATGGGGGCTGGTACTAAGGTTACAGCAGAGGGAGGAGGCCGTGATTGGAAGGCTATGGTGACAGCTCGCACCACCACCATTGGTGGGCTTGTCACCACTCCCCATAAATCCAAGGGAGCATATACAAACCCAGAAAGAGAAATGCAGAACCTGGGCATCTCAACCACAGAAATCTCGATTAGCATTCCGCAACAAGATGGCAACTTCAAAAATCATTCAAGCGCAAACAGCATGTTGGCACTGTCCAAGAAGAGGGTGCAGCCCAATACCAAAGCGATGCACATTCCTGGAAGGTGATGGTTGCAAACGCTAAAAGCCTTGCAACCAAACTACCCAAACTCACAGCCATCAAGGTAGCAGAAAGATTGGACTGGGTTGCTGTGACAGAAACATGGTTCACGGAAAACCACAGATGGGACACAGTTATACCTGGATACAATCTGCTCAGAAAGGATAGGCAGGGGCAAAGAGGGGGAGGAGTAACCATTTACATTCAAGAAGGCATAAAAGCCACAGAGGTGCAGACTCACCCTGGGGGCACTGAGTCACTGTGGCTTACTATAGATACAGGAAAAGGAAACACCTTCAGGATCGGCATAATTTACAGAACTCCAAATCAAGGACGGAAAGGGGACAAAGACCTGATAGAAGAAATACACAAAATGACTCAGAGAAGAGAGGCGATACTGGTGGGGACTTCATCCTTCCAGATATAAACTGGAGTACACTAATGGCAGCAACAAGAATAAGCAGGGATTTCTTATTGCCACTACAGGGAGCAGGACCAAGTCAACTGATCAAACCACCAACAAGAGGAGATGCCATACTTGACCTGGTCCTCACAAATACTGAGAGGGTCAAGGAACTCGATGTGGGATTCCATATGGGTAACAGTGACCATTGCATGGTTATCTTCAAGGTGAACATAACTGAGGACATGTGCCACTCAAAAATAAAAGTACTAGATTTTAAAAAGGCGGACTTCAACCAAATGAGGACCAACATAAGAAATGACTTAATTGATCTACAAGTGGACGAGGTCAATGTCATGTGGGGGAAACTTAAGAAAGCAATCCAGACAGACACTGACCAATGTGCCAGAAGGGTTACCAAAATGGAAAGAAAACGAAACCCCTTATGATTTTCAAAGGAAGTGGCTAAAATAATTAAATAAAAACAGAAGGCATTCAAGCTATGCCAGGGAATAAAAAAGAAAGAACACTGGGTGTCATACAAGGAGAAAATGAAAGAAGCCAGCAAAAAAGTAAGGCTGGCAAAAGCGCAGACAGAAGCAAGTATAGCAGAGAGGGCAAAGAGAGGAGACAAATCCTTCTTTAGATATATGCTGGAAAGAAGGAAGGCAAATGGGGTATAGTCAAGATTACAACTCAGGAAGGGAAAACAACAGAAGACGACCCAGAAAAAGCAGAGATCCTGAACAAGTACTTCTGCTCAGTATTTACTGAGAAGGACCCAGGTGATGGCCCAGAAATGGAAAATGCAACACCCCTGGACAGGGGTTTATACTAGCTCCTTCACAGAAACCAAAGTACTGGAGGCACTAAATAAACTGCAAGTTGACAAGGCCTTGGGGACAGGCAAAATGCACCCCAGTATCTTAAAAGAACTGAGATTAGAGTTGGCTGCCCCACTGGCTAAACTATTCACCAAATCCCTAAAGAGTGGGTAGGTACCCACAGATCAGAAAAGGGCAATTGTGGTCCTGCTCCTCAAATCAGGCAGTAGGAAGGATTCTGGAAACTACAGGCCAGTAAGCCTCACATCCATAGTGGGGACGTTAATGGAGACTTTACTCAAACAGAGGATTAGGGCATTCCAGGAGGCTAGCGGCCATCAAGACCCCAAGTAGCATGGTTTCACAGTAGGTAGGTCATGCCAGACAAACCTGATTTTGTTTTTTGACTGTGTTACAAAGGTTATAGATGATAGTGGGGCGATAGATGCGGTCTACTTAAACTTTAGCAAGGCCTTCGACTCGGTTCCTCACAGAAGGCTGGTAAAGAAGCTAGACCACACAGGAGTTGGATCAGAAGTACTTAGATGGGTTAAAAGTCAGTTACAGGGCAGAACCCAGAAATTGCAAGTAAATGGAGCACTGTCATCAGAAGGTAGGGTAACCAAAGGTGTGCCCCAGAGTTCAGTACTGGGGACCCTGCTCTTCAATATTTTCATATCGGACATAGCTAACAGACTACAGGGAAAGGTCTGTCTGTTTGCAAATGACACCAAAATATGCAATAGAGTTGACATCCAGCAAGGAGTGGACAAAATGGAAGCTGACCTCAAGAAACTGGAAGAATGGTCTGGAGTATGGCAGTTGAGATTCAACGCCAGAAAGTGCAAAGTCATGCACATAGGAAAAAGAAATCCAAATAAGGCATATTACCTTGGAGGGGAAAGACTAGCTACCTCCACCCAAGAGTGCAATTTGGGAATCATTATCTCAGACAACTTGAAGATAGGTAAACATTGTGAGAAGGCAGCATTAAAGGCCAGCGATATGCTGGGATGCATTGGGAGGGGACTCACAAGCAGGAAGAGGAAAGTGATCCTGCCACTGTACCGATCACTGGTTAGGCCTCACCTGGAGTACAGCATCCAGTTCTGGAGGCCCCATCACAAAAAGGACATTGACTGAGTGGAGACGGTGCAGAGAAGGGCAACAAAAATGATTCAGGGACAGCACGAGATGTCCTACGGGGATAGACTGAAAGAACTGAACATGTATTCCCTGGAACAGAGAAGAGAGAGGGGTGACATGATCAAAACATTCAAGTACATAAAAGGCATAAGCCAGGTGCAAACAGATGATATCTTCCAATTTAAGAAGGGCAGCAGAACCAGAGGACATGATCTAAGGCTGCAAGGAGGGTAGTTCTCCACCAACACCAGGAAGTTGTTCTTCACAGAAAGAGTGGTAGATGCCTGGAAGAGCTTGTCTGCAGAGGTGGTGCGGCAAGCACAGTGGTAGGTTTCAAGAATGCTTGGGACAGATACAAGGGAGCCCTCAAACCCAAGGGCAGTTAGAAGGCTAGGCTAAAAGACAATGGGCAGACTAGATGGACCTGGTGGTCTCCTTCTGCTGTCAATTTCTATGTTGTTGCTACTCGGTGTGTCATGTTAAATGGCCTGCTTAGTTGTGAGGGCTCCAAATTACTGATGGGTGGCATGTTAAAAAGTTCCACTCTTCCACTCGTGCAGACAAACCTACCCATTCATGGGCAAATACACACATGCTCCCTACCCACCTATGTACAAGACATCACACTTCTACCCACATGCCTTCCCACTCATGTATACATGAATCCCTGCTACCCACTCACCCATGTAGACAAGGACACACATATCTACCCACCCATCAACATAAACATACCTCTAGCTACACATGTACCTCTGCTACTAATGAAGTCCCTTTCTATTGCTGTACTCAGCAGTGGCACAGTCTTTGTAGCTTCCATTAGCAGGGAGACCTCCTTAGTGACATTTATCTAGATACAAGGTAAAAAGACATAGAAACTCAGCACAAAAGCAATGACACAAGGATTACCCAAAAGGGGCACTGGCAACAAAGCCAAGCTTCAAAGGCATACAAAATCACAATATCCCCATAATGCAAAGCATCATGGGATGCATATGCAACTCACCATGAACATTTATATAGCTTACTTTCTTATTTTGGGCCCACTATTGCCTAAACCTGTAAGACCACATAAGGGCTTTGGGATAGTTAATTTTCCCCAAGGTTGAGATACAGATGTGCACACTGATGAGTCCTGAAAAAGACGAAACATATGTCTGTGTCTTCTGTTCTCAGCCTTTACAGATTGTGTAAAAGGCCCTTTGGCACCATGCACTCCTTCTTAAAGCAAAACCAGGCCAAATGTTCATGGTGATTTGCGTATACAGTATATTCCATGATGCTTTGCGTTACTGAAGTATGAGTGATTTTTATTTCTGTGTCTGGATGCCCTGCTTGTCAGCAGAAAAATGTAGCTGCTGACCAGGTGACCCTCCAACCTGGTGGGGAGTTTTCTCCACAGTACCCTAACTGAGATACAACATCTTTAAGCAGGGTCCTGCTTTTACCCATCTATACACCTTGGGGTGTAAATGCACTGAGAGGTTAAGTGACTTGTTAAAGAGTAAGACAGTGAACAAGTAGCTCTGGTGGGGTTCAACCATGTACTTAGTTATTTTATTTAGAATTTCTGTACACCAGGATATGAAAGCAATAATACCCGACAGGGTGGCCAATATTGGGCAATACCAGACTGCCCAGGGATGTAATGAGGTCCGACACCACAGGCACAGGGTGTTATAGCCCCTGGAGGGTCCAGTATTGCCCATACACCCACCCTGGAGGGTATTATTGTGCTTAATAAATGGACACATATGTACATTTTAATTAAGTAATAAAAGTAACAGAGGAACTGACTTTCAAAATGGAAATTTCTAGTAAATCCCCCCCCCCCCCCAAAGTGTACTGGCATCATTTTCATACACGTTCACTGCAGTTTCTGCAAGAGTTTTGTTTCTTTCTACTTTGTGGTCATAAGATGCGGCAGTTAGGTGTGCAACCTTGTGTGACCCTGCTAAGTAAAAGCAGGAAGTGGAGATTGAGAGGTCTGATGTGACACAGCAGCACTCTACATGTTTCTTTTTTCATTGTTAAGATTAACAGATCAGCGATTTGGATTTTTACATTTGTGGCGATGACCACGGAGAAAGCCCATTTGCTGGCAAGTTGTTTAGCCCTTCTATTTCATGTCTTTAGTGGTCAATGGAGATCAGGGATGTTTGTGCTAGAAATGGAGTTGCAGGCTGAAAGAGACGCAAGCAAAATGTGAGGTGAAAGTAGTGTTTTTTTTAAACAGTAAGCAGTTTTTTTTTTCATTTTATTTTGTTTACAGTTAAACTTAGCTGAAACCAACTGGAGGGGGGCTTGTCTGGCCTTCAACTCACCCACTAAATGGGGGGAGGGGATGGCAGGCTGTGACTTTGAAAATTTGGGGTGCCCAAGGATACCCTAAGTAACTGGGCATCACAAACTGGCACTTGTTTTCCAATGGTAGTCTCACGAAAGTTAATGTACCCCCCTACTGTGGCTCTCAGTCAATGAAAGAGCTCCTAGTATCTAGCCCATTTTCTAACTACACTTAAACTATGTGTCTATTTATTTGGAGGGATTCAATGGAACCTGTTATAGCAGCATGAAGCTACTAATGATGACTGTAGCCTCTGACAGAGTGACCGTGTCAGAGACTAGAAACATAGAAACATAGAATGTGACGGCAGATAAGGACTGCTTGGCCCACCTAGTCTGCCCATTTTCCTACCTAACAGATAAGCTGCAGATCCTATTTATCCAACAGCTTACTTCCTCTTACCCCCCAACTAGGACAGCCTTATGTCTGTCCCATGCATTCTTGAATTCCCACACTGTTCTTGACTCCACGGCCTCCTCAGGGAGGCTGTTCCATGCATCCGCAACCCTCTCTGTGAAAAAATACTTCCTCATATTACCTCTGAGCTGTCCCCCCCTCTATCTTCAAATTGTGCCCCTTGTTCTTGCACATCTCTTTTCTGAAAGATGCTACACTCTTGGACTTTGTTGATTCCTTGAGGTACCTGGAAAGTTTCTATCATGTCCCCTCTCTCCCTTCTTTCCTCAAGGGTATACATATTAAGCTCCTTTAGTCTTTCTTCGTATGTCTTCTGGTGCAGATCCTGCACCATTTTGGTTGCCCTCCTCTGGACAGCCTCCATTCTGTCTATGTCTTTGCAGAGATGAGGTCTCCAGAACTGCACACAGTACTCCAGATGGGGTCTCACCAGCTGTCTGTACAGAGGGATAACAACTTCCTGTTTTCTACTACTGATGCCTCTCCCTATGCATCCCAGTAACCCCCCAGCCTTCCTTACTGCCTTCTCACATTGCTTGCCCACCTTTAGGTCATCTGATATAATTACCCCCAGGTCCCTTTCCATTTTTACTGTTGTCAGTATCTCACCCCCCATTGTGTACTCTTCCCCTGGGTTTTTGTTTCCCAGGTGCATTACCTTGCACTTCTTGCACTGGAAAGGAGAGGGGGATATGATCAAAACCGTCAAGTACCTGAAATGTCCCCTGTGGCATAACACACGGCTAACAATAGGGGGCAAAGCACTATATTGGTCTCACTGGAAACAGGTATGGCTATCGTTGGTGGGTGATCTTTTTTCCCCTAACACTAATTTTCTGAAATCCTTCTCTGACTTGCAACAGGAAGCCTCCCTTTCAGTGTCTTATCACTGGCATTACTAACAACTTTGCCATTTTCTCTCCACAATAGTGGGTACACAGCTGAAGCTGCCAGGTATGGGTAAATGGGAGGGCCTTTTTGGGAACTCAGCTAGTGGGCACCAGTGTAATACCTCTCTTTGTACAGGATACATTTATAGGGCCATCCTTGAGGAATATACCCCGACACCTCTCGCATGAAGACACGGTGGGAGAAGCTTTTGGGATATACCCTTACAGTTGTCAAGTGGGATCAAGCGTGGGCTAATGCTTATGGTGTTTGCAAAGACATCGTAAGTTGACTGATGCAACTTAGAATTCTTCATCTTTGGTAGCGCAGCCCGGCCCTTTCACATAAAAAGCATTTATTGCCCACTCCTGTTTGCTAGCATTGTTAAAGCCACTGAAGGCATCCTCTTTCACCTATTATGGTACTACTCCAAAATAAAGGGCTGGTGGGAGGTGATTCTCTCCCTTATGGAGAAAATTATGGCCTTTCCCATTCCACAAGATGTTTCTTTACTAGAACTGGGCAACACTTTGTGGCTTCCTACTTACCACAGGTCACATCATGATTGGTTTATGGCTGTTATCACAGAGGCCAAAAGACTCCTATTTCGGAGATGGAGAACTATAGATGTGCCCTCAGCAGAGGAATGGATAGGTAGCATGTTTAAGTTAGTTGGCTATGAATGATTGTCTTATATACCTGCAGGTAAATACCACAGATTTCAACAGGTTTGGGATCCTTTCCTCCTTCAGTATGGACATTCGACTGCCTTAGATATGACTCTGACTTCTCAAAAACATTCCAGTTTTGTTCAGTATAGGATAAGTCCTGTAATTTGCCTGTCTCAACAGCTATGGGTAGCAAACTGGCTGCACAACAGAACACAGAAGGTAATAGTGAATGGAACACATTCTGAAGAAAGGGGGGTTACTAGTGGAGCACCTCAGGGCTCAGTACTGGGTCCAGTCCTCTTTAACATCTTTATAGGTGACATTGCAGAGGGTCTGAAGGGAAAGGTATGCCTCTTTGCAGATGACACAAAGATCTGTAACAGAGTTGATACACAAGGGGGGTAGAAAAGATGAGAAGGGACTTAGCAAGGTTGGAGGAATGGTCAGACATGTGGCAACTTAGATTCAATACAAAGAAGTGCAAAGTAATGCACCTGGGAAACAAAAACCCAAATGAAGAGTACACAATAGCAGGGGAGGTACTAACAACAACACAAATGGAAAGGGACCTGGGGATAGTCATATCAGATGACCTAAAGGTGGGTAAGCAATGTGAAAAGTCAGTAAGGAGAGCCAGGGGGATACTGGGATGCATAGGAAGGGGCATCACAAGTAGAAAAAGGGAAGTGGTTATCCCACTGTACAGACAGTTGGTGAGACCCCATCTGGAGTACTGCATGCAGTTTTGGAGACCTCATCTACGCAAGGACATAGACAGGATAGAAGCAGTCCAGAGGAGGGTAACTAAAATGGTGCAGGGTCTGCAGCAGAAGCCATATGAAGAGAGACTGAGAGAGCTTAATATGTATACTCTTGATGAAAGGAGGGATGGGGGGACATGATAGAAACGTTCAAGTACCTCACGGGAATCCACAAAGTCCAGGAGGGTAGCATCTTTCAGAAAAAGAGAAGTGTAAGAACAAGGGGGCACAATTTAAAGATAGAGGGGGGACGGCTCAGGGGTAATGTGAGGAAATTGTTTTTCACAGAGAGAGTGGTGGATACATGGAACAGCCTTCCTGAGGAGGTCGTTGGGTCTAAAACAGTGGGGGAATTCAAACATGCATGGGACAGACACAAGGCAATTATAGTTGGGGGTTGCAGGAAGTAGGCTGTTGGTTAACTAGAATCTGCAGCTTATCCAGTAGGTAGGGGAAATGGGCAGACTAGGTGGGCCAAGTGGTCCTTATCTGCTGTCAAAGTCTATGTTTCTATGACTTTAGTTTGCCTAGATCCACCTCTACATTTCCCCTTCTGTCCCCCATGCAGCTGTGCTCCCAATTTTTGTCCTTCCTTTAGTTTATTGCTCTTTAAGAGTGGTTGGATGTTTGTCATTGTTCTTAGCAGTTCTCACTGTGATCTTCTTCCGATAGTTGAGGGAATGGAATTTTATGAGGGCAACTGTACACTTCTTGATATATGTGCACAGTTGTTTGTTATTGTCAAGGTAAACTGGTGTGCTACTTGGTATAACAGGAATGTACTTGGGCATTGCATGATTCCTAGTGCATATCTGCATTCATCTCAGTTGATTTCTTTAGTCTGTAACCCAAGGAGCAGACATCTGTTCCAGCTAGACTCTGAGATGGCATTTTGACTTGGGCTGTGGTACTTGTTATTTTGGAAAATCTCAATAAACTATCAATTAAAAAAAATGTACATGAACGGTATCAACAGAGTTAACTGCCAGGGGCTGTTCCAGCTCAGTGAGGGCAACAGGTGACATAACCTGAAACAAGCTGGTGGCCAGTTCAGGGAAAACACGAGGAAGTATATATTTACAGAAAAGGTGATGAACAGATGGAACTATCTGCTGCAGGGGCTCATTAACATTCAGGCAGTGGATACCTTTAAGCATGTGTGGGACAGATTCCTGAGCCGATGGAGGGCAACTGCAAGGTTATGGGGTAGGGGAGACATGGGTGCAGCTCCCAAGGTAGTAGGCACTGTTTAAACAGATTAGAGACAGGGTAGTACTAGACTGGCACAAAAAACACAAAGCTTCACCGAGCTTCCGCGTTGGTGATGATGCTGCACCACAAACTGAGGTGGCTAATCTCTCAAAACTGAAGTCCAACACGGCAGTAGTGCACAAAAGAACCACAGTGCACTAAAGTTGCTGGTGTCAAGTAAATTTTACTTGAATATTCAAAAAGGTGCACATAAGAAATTAACCAAACAGGTGTTCAGTAAGATGCCCCTAGCGCCTCGACCAAACAAGTCTTCAAGGGGGTAATGCTATAGAAACAATCAATCAATCAATCAATCAATCAAGTCTTTATTTAACCAGGCATTCATCGTTGAGCAGAAGCTCATTTGCAAGATGGACCTGGGTGGAGCATGAACAATTGTATATACAGGTCAACACAGGTATTTACAAGGCAATACAGATAATACTCTTTACAGAGAGGAAGAAAAAGAAGTTCATATGTACATAGAATTATACAGATATTGTACAGATTACACGGTATTTACATACATAGAAGTGTCTATAGGAAGATAAAGCAGGTTATCTAAGGTTGCAGGAGGAAGTAATGAAGAAAAATAAAATAAAATATACACCAGGTAGAGGTGAAGGTAGGGGGAAGAGAGGGAGGAAGTAGGGGGAGAAAGGCTAGGAGGGCACGGTGCACAGAAAGGAGTTGGTAAAGCTGGATGTAGAGAAGGTGGATGGAGAAAAGGAGTATGTGTGAGCCCCGGGATTGAATGCTATAAAGTACGGGGCATGGTAGGATGTCACAACCCAGGGTAGTGAGCTCCTATCCGAGGTTGGGAAAGGAAGAATACCAACAAGAAACAAATCACTCCTGAAAACAGTATGTCACTTAAACATCATTATGCCTATGTCATAGTCTTCTTATTTAAAGTGACAGAGCATTTAAAAGCATTTACCAATTTAACCTCTGTGTTTCAAAGACAACAAATATATGTATCACAATGCTATCAAAACAAAAACATCCTTATATTATTATTGTTGCAAAAATATCATACACACTAATAAAAAGAGAGAAAGAGAGAAAGCTGTGATGCTACCACATCCTAATGGTATTTGTATCTTGGGACTATCAAGCAGAGAGGCTGCCATACTCCATATAGGCAATTGCCAACCATGTAGGTAGGAGCCCAGATAAGACGGGTTAGTGACACCTATAAAAGAGAGAAAAAATGGAAGAACACATTATTATTTAAAAGCAGGTAAATACAGCATGCTGTCTGTTGTTTCAAACTTCACAAAATAAGGCAGTAAAGACAGATTGATGTTGTCAGGTAAGTCATCATGATGTCTCATAATGAAGAGGACAGAAGCTGCTAGAATAAACTTCAGGAGCTCAGGAGTCATACTTCCTGTACAAAACTAGCAGAATTTTTAATTACTGTCCTTTTTCAATCACAGAGACTTGCCAAACTAGGCATTCAGTCAGCTAAGGTCACCATGAATTTCTTTTAGGACTGGAAAAATCTTAGTGGATAAATTGGTTTCTAGTCACTTTATCTCCAGAGTAGATAGCAGTACTTGGTTACCGCTTAAGCCACAGGTCTTTTTTTCCATCCTTTAGAGGCAATACATGTTGCTATGCTAACAAATAAAATGTTTTGTGCACCCTAACTCGGGCCAGGTTGTAAAAACTCAACATTTGATCACCAGCACTACTAAATGTGTGGTTTACATATTATGGTGCCAATGTGGATAGCTTAATGTGGGAATGACAACAAGAAATTTAAAAGAAAGAATACAGGAACAGTTCAGAGTGATTGCTAATAATCACTGTGACAGCCCTATGACAAGACATCGCCATGCTAATCACAATGGCAACCTTAAAGTGTTTAAATTTCAGGGTTTAGATTGGGTACCACCTTCCCCTCATAGCAGAGATGGACAAGGATTTATTAGGAAAGAATGTAAAGGTTTATGATTTAAAAGCATTATCACTGTCAGGTCTGAATGAAGAGTTGGATTTAATTCCCTTTTTAATGGTATAAAGAATTTATTTATCACATCACATCACAGAGTTCAAAGACTTTTTTCCCTCTGGCTTTTCCCATTATTCTTTCAGCCATTTTATGAAACTTTACAGCTTGATTAGTTGCATGAACTGTCTTCCCTTGCCTCATGTGTTTTATATACTTTTCTGTATTTTTATCTTCTCCCCTCCTTTTACTCATGAACTAGTATATGGGTCTACATATTGAACATATATAATGTCATACATTGTGGCAGATTGGATTGGCAATCTTTATGGAGATCTTGTCATAAATATGTTTCCCAGGACAGATTGCATCTCATGCAATACCGTATATTGCATAACATGTTTTGTACCCCTGTTAAATTAAAGAAATGGGTTTTTTCGAATTCTAGTACTTGCATTAAGTGTACGCAAGAGGAAGGAACGCTCCTTCACATGTTTTGGTCCTGCCCCAAAGTCGCCCTTTTATGGAATTCAATCAGGTTGTCTCTGGATCCCATTCTGGGCCTTCAGGAGTATTTTATTCCTGAGATATGTCTCCTAGGGGACATGTCCTCTGTCAGGGTCAAAATCAGGAAATTTCATATTTCCTTGATTGCTCTATCTGTCAGGAAACTCATTTTACAACATTGGAAAGACAAATTCACCCCATCTTACCAAGAGTGGTTGCACGAAATCCTTGCTAATCTTCGTACAGAAAAGATGATTGCAAGCCTTCACAATAGACTTGCAGTTCACAGTAAAATATGGGATCCCCTCCACTCCTTACTCTCGCTGTCTCATTTATGGATATGTCGTACCTCAGTCCTTCTCGCAGGCCCTCTGGGAACAATCATAGCTCTTAGGGGTTATATGATACTGTTTCAGCAAATGATACCTGGAGTCCTCTGTTTTGACATTAATTTCTTTTTTAATTTCATTAGGTTCACCCCTACATTTCGCTCCTACGAGCTTGATCACGGGGGCTTCATTACCATCTATTTTAAAGAAACAAATACATTTTGTTAAATTATAAATTTCAATTTCACTTTTTCTAAATAAATTAAATGAATATTCATTTCAAGTATCTACCTGCACACAACATTTCTAAGTGTTTAAATCACTTTGAAACTTCAATGTTCCTTCTAAAATAAATAAAGAAACTGCAATGTAATAATTGCTTAAACTCCAATATACAACGCTTTGTAGCAGCAGACTCTGTCCAAAATGTAACATGAGTAATTACTTAAACTTTCCCAATATCAAGCATACCTCAAGAAACGATCAAAACATGTGTTTTTTTGACACTTTCTCTCTCTTTAAAAATCTATAAATACAAAAACACAAATTTGGTGTGAGCCTTTCAACTTATAGATACAAACTGGTATCTCTAAAACAGTTTAAACTTTTAAACTTCCCTGTTGAATAATATAGTTCACCTTCTTAATGCAGTATGCTGATTCTTGCCATTACCTTTCCAAATACCACACAAGCGAGTAAAATGTTTGATTTTTAAGTTTACTTTTAAACAAAGCCGTAATGGCGCCTGCTCGCATAAAACGCTATAATCGCAGATCTTTCTTTCTCGGCTGCTACGCCTCTTAAGCAGCCTGAATTTCCCGCGGGAGTGACGTATCACTTCCCGAAACTCTCGTGGGATGCGAGAGCATTGCTGAGCAACTGAACACACTCCACTAAATATTGTGGATGTGTGCGGGAGGACAGGCTGCTATAAAACGGACGAGACTGTTGCCAAAAAAACAAGACTCATTAAATGAATATTTTGTAAGGGAAGAAAGTGATCACCCATATAAAGCAACAAGGGTGTTTGCAAACTTAAACAATTTAGTGCAAACTATGTTTGAAACATATTCAAAATACAGAGAGACTTTATCAAACAAGACAGAAAATATAATGGGGTGCCATCTTCTATCACAATTCATCTTGACATCTCATAGAACAACATAGCTGTGTACAGCAATACATTATGGCTACTACATGTATTGGTATTAAAAAATAATAATAAACTATTTCTGCATAGCAGACTCATTTTATAAACCGTTTGGTTCACTCCAATGTTATCTGGCAATGATGTAATACAGAGTCCATACAGATATTTACAGTAATCATTATGCCATTTATTACTGTAAATAATGCATCCCACGAGAATTTCGAGAAATGATACGTCACTCCCGCGGGAAATTCAGGCTGCTTAAGAGGTGTAGCAGCCGAAAGAAAGATCAACACGTTATAGCATTTTATGCAAGCAGGCGCCATTATGGCTTTGTTTAAAAGTAAACTTAAAAATCAAACATTTTACTCGCTTGTGTGGTATTTGGAAAGGTAATGGCAAGAATCAGCATACTGCATTAAGAAGGTGAGCTATATTATTCAACGGGGAAGTTTAAAAGTTTAAACTGTTTTAGAGATACCAGTTTGTATCTATAAGTTGAAAGGCTCACACCAAATTTGTGTTTTTGTATTTATAGATTTTTAAAAAGAGAGAAAGTGTCAAAAAAACCACACATTTTGATCGTTTCTTGAGGTATGCTTGATATTGGGAAAGTTTAAGTAATTACTCATGTTACATTTTGGACAGAGTCTGCTGCTACAAAGCGTTGTATATTGGAGTTTAAGCAATTATTACATTGCAGTTTATTTATTTATTTCAGAAGGAACATTGAAGTTTCAAAGCGATTTAAACACTTAGAAATGTTGTGTGCAGGTAGATACTTGAAATGAATATTCATTTAATTTATTTAGAAAAAGTGAAATTGAAATTTATAATTTAACAAAATGTATTAGTTTCTTTAAAATAGATGGTAATGAAGCCCCGTGATCAAGCTCGTAGGAGCGAAACGTAGGGGTGAAGCTAATGAAATTAAAAAATAAATTAATGTCAAAACAGAGGACTCCAGGTATCATTTGCTGAATAAGATTTGGGAGCACCACAGACAATAGTCTAAAGAACATTATATTGATCACCATTTCCCAGAACATTGTTGTTTTGTATAGGTTATATGATACTGTTGCTGCTGTAAGGAGGGGATGGGCGGATGGGGTGGGCAGGGCAGTTTCTTCTGTATATGTGGTATGTCACATTTTGTTCTTCTGTATCTGCCCTTCATATGGGGAAATGTATTTATAAAGTTTAAATTGAAAAAAAAAGAAAAAGGCAAATTTCTGCAAAGTTTTTGCTAGTCATGTCAGCATCACAATGTGCATTATTCAATTCAAAACAGTTATCCTAGCTTGCACCTTACTAGGACCTTAGCCAACAGAAGGAGTTTCGGCATGTGATATTGTCTTCATACACACATTTTTTTCATAGTAATTGACATCATGTTCTTTTTATGGTCCAGCAATTTCTGAGTTTTTCAACCTGTTTGTTTTGTAAAGCATGTAATTTTGAAAAGAAGTTCTTTCATTTTAGAATACATTTGATGTCTAAGACAGGATAATTAAAATTTGACTGTGATGTTCCCCTCCTGCTGTTTCAAACCTTGAATAACAAGATCATCTAAGTATTGATATGCACTCCTTGATTGGATAAAATTAGACTGATTCATTAAGTAATTAAACATAGAAGGGTTTGAAAACAGGTGTAGGGGAATATGTCAGCATTCCCCCTGATGAAGAGACTGGCTGAGCCTCAAAGCACTGGGTTTTTTTCCTCCTGGTTCCAGCATCTACAGCATTTATGGTCCATCCCTCCAGCTCCCCTTCCCTCTACTCCTGCTCTTCCAGGGTTGTTAACACCACTACTATTACATCCTTCATTACCTCTTTCTGTCCCACACTCCCTCTCTTCTGTGCTTTCCCTCTCTCTCCTCCCCTCTATCTCCATCTCCCTCTCTCCCTCCCCCTCTTTCTACTGTGCTCCATTTCTCCCCATCTCTCTGTCTCCCTTCCCCTCCCTCTCCCCCATTACCCCAGCCCTCTCCTGATTTCTATCCCACCTGTCTCTTTTCTATCTCTGATATCTCTGTACCTTCTCTTCTTTCTTCTCTCTCTCTCTCTCGCCCTCACTGGTACCTAAGCTATGACTTTTCATCTCTCACAGTGCTGCACCAGACAAGGCTCCTCCAGGTTTGCACTTTATGAATACTGAATTGTAGACTTATTCATATTTTATTGTATTTTCCACATTTTGTACCTTCATCATTCCTCTGGAAGAATGTGTGTATCTATAGAAATAAGATGCTAGTAATCTTGTCCTGTAAATGAAAACATGTCTGAAGAGTATGTCTTGTGTTCATGATGTGGACCCTTTGAAAAAGAGTTCTGATTCAAAGACTGTTTCTGAATATGCAAATAAAATAAATAAATGGTGATGGAGTATCATGGAATTACAATATAACACCTGTTAGCATCAGTGTAGTCTAAGAGGGCTATAAGTCCACTTTTCTCAGAATGTTTTTTGAGGTATCACCAGGATTCATTGTGAGCGCTGTTTTCATTTTTGATCTAGTACTAGACTGGAACCCGGACTGAGGTATAGACTGGACAGACTAGATGGACTTATGGATTTTATATGCCCATAATATTCTATGTTTCTATGACTAGATTGATGTTGTCATGTAAGTCATCATGATGTCAAACAGGATGGAAGCTGTTAGGATAAACTTCAGGAGTTCAGGAGTCATACTTCCTGTACAAAACTAGCAGCATTTTTAATTACTGTCCTTTTTCAATCACAGAGACTTGCTGAACTAGGCATGCAGTCAGCTAAGGCTGCTGCGGTTGAAAAATGACAAGCTCGGAGCCAAGGAGTAAAATACTATCCTTTTTATGTTTGCTTAGGAAGCACGTGAACATATTGTTATCAGTGTGAGCTGCAAGAGGGCTATTGGGGGCATATCCATCCTCCACCTATCACAGCTTCAGAATACCCAGTCTGTTAACCAATTCAGCCACTCTCCACCTTTCTCTGCCCACTGCTTTTTCCTTTGAAAGTGCTTGGCCAAGCACAACACTGGAAAATGTAAGGTTGAAGTGTGTTTTTCTTGTGCAGCTTGTACATCTTACCAGCAATGTTTCCTGTGCAGTTTCTTCCCCATTATTGGTGCCGTCCACTCATTTGTTCCTCTGCTATCTCCAGGACAGCAGAGATATTGTACAATGGCCACAATGGCCACAGCTTTGCCTATCTGTGGCCACCATTAACATGCACTAAACCTGTGGCAGGTAATCAACTCCTCCTCCTGCCTAACCCAACTCTTTTTAAAAAAATGGTGGCGTGTGCTCAATACCACCACTGGTATCCCCCTCCCACCTGACCCAACACTTTCACAAAAACCAGCAGCAGGTGCTGAATCCCACCACTGGTATCTCCCCTATCACCTGACCCAGCTATAATACAAAACCAGCAGCAGGTGCTCAATCCCACTGTTGATATCCCCCCTCCCACCTGACCCAGCTATAATACAAAACCAGCAGCAGGTGTTCAATCTCACCACAGGTATCCCCCCTCTCCACCTGACCCAGCTATAATATAAAACCAGCAGCAGGTGCTCAATCCCACTGCTGGTATTCCCCCTCCCACCTGACCCAGCTATAATACAAAATCCAGCAGCAGGTGCTCAATCTCACCACTGGTATCCCCCCATCCCACCTGACCCAACTATAATACAAAGCCATCAGCAGGTGTTCAATCTCACCACAGGTATCCCCCCCACCTGACTCAGCTATAATACAAAACCAGAAGCAGGTGCTCAGTCCCACCACTGGTATCCCCCCACCTGACCCAGCTATAATACAAAACCAGCAGCAGGTGCTCAACACCACCACTGGTATCCCTCTCTCACCTGACCCAGCTATAATACAAAACTAGCAGCAGGTGCTCAGTCTCACCACTGGTATCAAACCCACGCCTGACCCAGCTGTAGTACAAAACCACAGCAGGTGCTGAGTCCCACACCTGGTATCCCCCTCCCCATCTGACCCAGCTATAATACAAAACCAACAGCAGGTGCTCAGTCCCACTGCTGGTATTCCCCCTCTCACCTGACACAGCTATAATACAAAACCTGTGGCAGGTGCTCAATCCCACTGCTGATATCCCCCCTCCCACCTGACCCAGCTGTATTAAAAGACCAGCAGCAGGTGCTCAATCCCACTGCTGGTATTTTCCCTTTCACCTGACCCAGCTATAATACAAAACCAGTGGTGGGTGCTCAGTCCCATTACTGGTATTCCCCCTCCCCCCATTCCAACCCTCCAGGAACCCGACACTGGGGTTCCCATCCCAGTGTTGACAAACAACAACCCCCCACACACAAGCAGTCCCCCAAGGACACACTTCCAAAACTGTGATGGGCAAGACCAGTGCTGGCTAAAACCCCACACCACTCTTCATTACACTGGGGTCCCCACCTAGGTGCCGCCAAACAACCCACTGAAACTGGGGTGCACAATCCACAGCATGGGTCCCTGAAATAAAGAAAACTGCCTGATGTTGTTCTTTTTTCCTGTAAAAAGGAAAACAGCCCAGCAAAGTGTTCTACTGACCCCAGACTATCCGATCCTGCCACTTTGACCCCTCTCAGTACCAATCACCCCACACACCCCAACCTCTCACTTACCCATACACCAAAGTAAACCTATCCAAGACTAGGAACTGTCTTCCTTCTATCGAGGCTAACCCTGAACTGACTTAAAACAAGGTAAGTTTGGTTAATGGCCTTTTAATGCATTTTTAACCTTTGATCGTACCTTTGCCATTTTTCACATTTTTCCCCAAAATTTTCAACATAGTCTTATTTTAACCCCATATCACGATCAAGGCAGAACAGATTTTTCTAATCTTCTCCAAAACAAGTTTTTGGTGTCAATCTGCAGAATTACCATTTAGACAGCATCTAAAACATTCCAGCCATCTTGATCATAAGGTAGGGTCATAAAAAGATTATTGGCCTGATTTTCGAAACCCCTCTTAGATCAGCATACCATGTGCTGAATCCTTGAGTGCAACAAATTCAGGTGTGCCGGGGACCCTGTGATGGATTTTACAAGAATTGGGGTCTCAGCACCAAACACCCCTAGTTTGCCACAAGCCATCCTATGTGCCAAATATACAGCACATGGGAGGGGAATGTTGCAAGCTATGGGACATTTGGCTGGTAGTGGCAGCCATGGCAGAGACCCACTGGCCAGGCATCCTAAAGGCTGGAAGGGTCCTTGGAAGGCAGAATGGCATGGGTTGGGGGCTGTGGGTGGTGATAGACCCAGACAGAGCCAGGGAATGGCTGTTGCAGTGCTAGGGACTGAGGTGTGGGGGATGCGGTTAGGTGACTGGTGCCAGGGGGTTCCTGGAGGCCACCAACTGCAGCTCCACCATTGCCAGGATAGGTGACCAGGTATGGGATGGCTGCTGAAGGCTCAAGGTGTTCATACTAAGGTTCATACTAAGGTGGAAAAGGGAACAAAAAGGCCATGAATGCTTCATCCTTATGCAAAATACCTCAGGACCCCTCCTGCTAGTATATGTTTATCCAACTTTGCTTTGAATTCACTCTTACTATTGGCTACTATGACATCATATGGAAGCAAGTTCCATAAATTTACAACTCTAGTTATAAAAAAAAAATGTTTGCTAGCATCAGTTCTAAATCTTTTTTCCCTTTATCTGTAAAGGGTGACCCCTTGTTTCCATATTGATGTCCTAGAAATCTATTTCTAGTTCACACATTAATTCTGGGTCCTGCATAACGTCATACATAAAGAGTATGTCTCCACAAGCACGACGAGTTTCAAGACATGAGGTTTAATAATTTCAACCTGTCCTCATAAGATTTTTCCTGCTGCCCTATTACAATCTTGGTAAGTCTATGCTGCACCCTTTCCAATCTATTTATTTCCCCTACCTTATACATCTCTATCTTACCAGTTTGTCCAAACTCCTCGAAAAAATAATAAATAATCAACTAAAGGAGCTTCTGGAGAACTCTAATTTATTTCATCCGTTGAAGTCCAGTTTTAAACAGAACCATAGAACTGTATCAGCTCTGGCTAAAGTCACAAATGACTGGTTCACTGCCCTTGATGCCAAGCAAACCACGGGCACTGTCTTTTTAGATCTGAGTAAGGCATTTGACACGGTGAACCACAACCTTCTCCTCCTCAGTCTTAGATCACTAGGTTTGGATGGTCACTCTGTGAACTGGTTTTCAAGTTACCTCGCAGGAAGGCTGCATTGGATTAAAGGTGATGGACTTCTTTCATTTCCCTTGCCGATCATAAGAGGAGTTCCACAAGGGTCCATTCTAGACCTCTATTGTTTTGCGTCTGTGTTAACACCTTGGGGAATAACATCCAAAAATCCAAGCTACATTTTTTTGCAGATGACACAGTGCTGTACACATCCAAACCTTCTCTGCTTGAAGCTCACATTGACTGTCTTACAAAGAAATTAATAGTGAGGCTAGAGTTCTTTTACAGGAACAAGTCCCTTTTCTCAGCGACATAAGATGGAGATTGCTGCAAGCCACCTTCCTCCTACTGTTAGATTATGGGAACATTATATACAACTGCAGCTCAGCATCTAACTTGCACAAACTTGACATATTCTTTCACCATGCCCTGCACTTCATTAAAAATGTACCTTTCAAGAAGCATCATTGTGACCTACACCAGGCCGTAGGCTGGATGTCTCTTGCCACTAGAAGGATGCTCCACATCGGCTTGTGGATGTTGAAAATCTTGAGGAACAAACTTCCACAGTATATCTGCTCACTCATTCGTAGGACCCAAAGTAGCTGCTCTCTGAGGAAATCTGCCTTTATCCTTTTGAATGTGCCCAAAGTACGCACCTCTCATGGCAGGGGTGCTATTAGCTACGTTATCCCATCAGTATGGAACAGAATCCAGTCAGTGCTCAGATAGCCTGAACTTGTCTCTGTGAACCTCTTTAAATCTCTGGTTCTCAAAACCTTTAAAGAAACCTGCTGCTCTCACAATAGCTAGCACTTCACCTGTCATACTCAGCCATGTTCTTTACATCTAGTATCTCAGTTCCCTGAACCCCGCCCACCCTTCCTCCTTCTTCCTCAGCCTTATTTGGCTCGATAGCTGACACGTGGTAAACTATCTACCCTGCGAGCCAACCTCTGGTTTCAACCTCCTTACAATTCATCTAACCCCTGGCACACATTAACCTTAATAAAATTTATATTACTGTAACAGACAGCCAAATTGGCGTTTAAGCACTTTGTTCTCCATGTCATCTCTGAACACCCTCCCTCCTCTAAATCATTTGCTGCTTTCTGTAATGTTTTGTATCAATTGTGTGACCTACTGATTGAGTCCTACCAATAATGTGTCCTGATTGAACTCTGTATTTTATTGGGATACACATTTTTGTACTGTAACACTATCTGTATACTACGCTTTTTATATTATGGTTACCTGAATCAATAATATGCTCCTGTTTGTAGACACCTTTATATTGTGTCGTATGTTTTTGCCATGTAACCCTGTTTGTATTTTTAAATTTCATATTACGTTCATACTTCTTTACCAGGACCTCCTTGTGAATGAGCTTGCTCAATGGAGTTATTTTCCTGTATCAATAAACTTGAAAACTTGTAACTTATACAGATTCCACATTTCTGATGAGTATTCCAAATACAGTCATGCATATAATCTACAGTGTATATTGGCATCAGGACCTCACTAGTTCTTGATACAATATTTTTCTTGATCGACTATACTGTCTTATTGTCCTTCTTTGTGGCCTCATTTATTTGTTGTGAAGAACCCAGGTCATTTATAATAGTAACTCCCAAGTCCCTTTCACATTCTGTTTTCTCAAGCTGGTGACCATTAATATTGTTGTTAAACCTTTAATTTGTTCTTACCAAATGCATTGCCTTGCACTTATTTAGGTTTAATACCTTATCCCATTTTTTAGTCCATTGTACAACTTTATTTTGATCTTCTTGCAATGTTAATGAATCAGTCATGCTCCTGCATCGGGTACCTATTTTTGCATCATTTGCACACCTGATAGACCAGCAGTTAAGCTGTGAGGTCATATTTGAAACAAAAATGGTAAAAAGGACTGGGCCCAACACCGACCCCTGCGGGACACTGCTTGAAATATTTTCTACCGCTGAAACATGACCATTTGCCACAACTCTGTCTTCTGCTAGTTAGCCACTCTACAACACAGTTAATTATAATTTTATCTGTTCTATGAAAATGCAGTTTTTCAATAATTAACCATTGTGGTGTAAGGTCGAAGGCTTTAGCGAAATGTAAATAAATTATGTCACAAGGGATGTTATTATCCAGGTGTTGACTAATCTTTTCATAGAAAGCCAGTAGATTTGTAGTACAGCTCCTTCCCTTAATGAATCAATGCTGATTATAATCAATTTGATTAGCAGACAGTAATATTATATCCTTTATTATACTTTCAAGCAGTTTTCCTGTAACACTAGTCAAGCTAATTGGTCGATAATTTTGATTCAGTTCCCTATTCCCCTTTTTAAATATTGGAACTATATGTGCCAGCTTCCAATCATTTAGGACTTCTGCTGTCCTGATAGATTGTGCAAACAAAAGTTTCAGTGGTAATAGTAAGTGTTTTGCCATCATCTGCAATAACCTTGCTAATATTTTGTCTGGCCCTGGAGAAGAGTTCTTATTCAACTTTTTAATTTTCTCCAAAATTTCCTCTTTAGATATATACATCTTGCCCTTGAGATCGGAATAGTCTCTTTTAACTTCTTCCCTCCATTCTTAATATACACTACAAAAATATTGATTGAACGCTTCTGCCATCTGTTTATTATCTGTAATAATTGTTGATTCATGATTGATAGGACCTACTTCATTAGATGGTGTTTTGAGCTAGTTGATGCATAAATAGAATTGTTTATAATTTGCTTTATTTGCATTTTCAGCTAAATTATTTTCAGTATTCGATTTTGCCTGCCTAATTTTAGACTTCCACTGTTTTTGTATTCTTTTAAAAGCCTGTAAGGAAGAGTTAGTAGTGGTTTGAATATATTTCTTACATAATTGTATATATGTATAGTTTTCTGTGAGCCTTATTGTTTTATGATCACTATTTGCAATTGGAGGACCAGTAATGCAGTCTTTAATAGCGATAGTAGCAGAGGCTAATACCAAGTGCAAGATTTCCTGTCCCCTAGTGGGATCCTTAACATGCTGGGTTAAATTGATTTCATTACAAGTACCAACAATACTGTAAGTGTGCCCACACTACAGTTTGATTAATTTTCCAACCCGTTTATACCATTAATATTAAAGTCACCCATAGTGACAGTTTCACCCATCTCCTCTGCTCTACGAATCTCTGTCATTACTTGCTTGGTAACATCAATAATACTCTCCAGAGGATGATATATGCATCCAATTACTGTGGCCTTGGTGACTCCCCTATTGATTTGTACCCATATTGATTTAAATCTATCATCAACTCTGATTTTGCTAATTATGTCGGTAGCAACTATATCGTGTTTTATATATAGTGCCACTCCACCACCTTTTTTATGCAGTCTATTACTTTCATACAGTGAAAAACCTTCAATATTTTTGCCCCATGATCCAGAATCATTCCTCCTCCATGTCCCTGTAACAGCTATTATATCAACTGGACATGTGTCTAAATTAACTAATAAGTCATCCATTTTATTATTTAGGCTTCTCGCATTGAAAGTTAGTATTCTCCATTTGTGTTTACAATTTATTCCCCAGCTTGAACTTTTTTTTTAAGTTTCTCTTTATACTCCCCCCGGCCATCAACCCTCCTCTCTTTGGGAGTCGCTTATGCCTTGTATGTCCCCGCTCTCCTACCTGGCCTTCTGAGCGGGTCTCATCCTGGAGCCTTGGTTTACCCCCCAGGCGGGGTCAAGGTGGGGGCCTTTTTACCCTGTGCTTCCTTGTCTCATCAGGATGCCGGTTCGGTAGCAGGCAGGAGGCTTCAGGGATCGGGACTAGCTCTCTGTCTACCGGAGATGCCGTGGCCATTTTTTCCATTTTTCTGTGGACGTGTGTCTTGTAAAGTTGTAAAGTTGTCTCTTGTAAAGTTGTGATCCCCTGATGTCAGGGCGCATAGCGCTGACACCCGCGATGTCCTCCCCTCTTTGCACATCGGCGTATACTGTGCCCCAGACCTCCATCTGGGGCCAGTCTTGCACCGGGATGTCGACCCCCCCTCCCTCCCTGGAGAAGATACGCTGTCCTTGGGATGCTCAAGCCTTCTCCCTGGCTGGCCCTCCAGCTTCCCGGGCTCATTCCCGAACCCGGGTCTCTGGCGTCGCAAGAGGAAATCCAACTGCTGCGCCGGTGGGCGGGCCCTCCAGCTTGAACTTTTAATACACAGGTTGCCAATGTCACCCCTTCCTCTTTATTAGCTTAAATCACCAATTTGCATAGCCTTATTGAAATTTTATGCCAGCATCTGAGCCCCTATTTTATTTAAATGAAGTCCATGCTTCCCATATAGATCTCTTTTATTATTAAATGTGGACCAATTATCAACAAGTTCAGTCCCTTTCTCCCTGCATAAATTAGCCAACCATGCTTTAATCTTTTGAATAGTTGGATTTTTTTTTTCTTTATGCACTCTTGGGATTGGTAAGATGTTAGAAATAATAGCCTTATGCCCTTGACTCTTTAATGAAGCCCCTAGTTCTATTAATTCATGACGTGTCCTTTTCATGTTCTTTTCCTATGTTGTTCATTCCATCATGGAGGGTTACAGTGGAGTTACATGGGATATTATTTGTAGTAAGACATTTTGCAATATCACTTATTCATGCACCAGGATAGCATGAGACCATTGTCTGTTCCTTATTTCTTCCACAGAGGTAGATGTCACAAAATCTGATAATAGAATCCACAATTGCAAATTTGAATTAGCTGTCACCTACTAATTTAGACAGTGTTCTTGCAAAAACTGGATTTTCTTGACTATTACTATGGGACTGCATAGCTACCTGAGATAAATAACTATGGGAGGAATTAATGATGGATGGCTGACCAACATTCTTTGAAGTAGGAGGTGTTCATCAGCCTGAGTGTTACTATTTGACTGCTCATCATTCTGGATGGGCAGGAACCTGTTTGATGTTTCTATATTAAAAATGTCCCCTACAAGATTGTTTTTTTTTTGTTTCGTTCTTCCTCTAATAGTAACCTTTGTTCTGTCAAGGTAGAGGTTATCGTTGGTGGCTTCCCTGATTTTTTTGGGCTGGGGAGCATACTCAGTTGTATGTCCAGGGCTAGAATGGTTGTCTCTTGCTCTTTTTTTTTCACTAGTGAGGTGTTCACCTTTCCTGCTCCACAGTGTTCTAAACTCCTGTATTTTTATGATTTCTTTGAACTCTTTCAGCTCTTCCTTTAGTCTGAGATTCTTGGCTTTGATAACACCCAGTAACTCACATTTAGTGCATAAATTTATTCATGACATATGTCCTTTTCATATTCTTTTCCTATGTCATTCATTCCAACATAGACTGTCACAGTGGAGTTACATGGGATATTAATTGTAGTAAGACATTTTGTAATATCACTTATTCAAGCACCAGGATAGCATGATAAACCTCATGCATATAGTTATTTTAAATACTTGGGGGTGACCCTGGACCCTTCCCTCTCTTTTGCTGAACACATTAACCTTGCTGCTCACAGAGTGAATCAGAAACTTGGTACGGCCTATCATATCAAACACTACTTGTCTATGGAGGCCCACCTGGCTATCGTAGGAAATCTCCTTCCCATCATAGATTACAGCGCTACTATATACTCACGTGTATCCACTGCCCTTCAAGCTCAACTCGCATCTGTCTACAACAATGTCTGCTGATATGCCCTACTTGCCCCATTCTCTACCCATCACTGTGACCTATACTGATCCCTCAGCTGGTTAACGCTCAAAGGTCGCTTTGACTTTGCCCTTGGTTGTATCATCAACAGCACCCTTAGGACTGGGGATGTGTCCCCTCTCTCCTCCTTCCTCAAGATTAGACATTCTTCCCAGACCCTTTGTTCCTCGATTGCCCCCCTTGAAGTTCCTAGGGCTGCAATTTGTATAGGAAGTAAAGCATTATTGGTTGCAGCCCCACCTTGTGGAACAACCTACCCCCATCTCTCAGATCAGCCTCCTCTCACCTCGCCTTCAGAACCAGTTTCAAAACCTAGTTACTTGGGGATTTTCACTGCAACTGCTCACCCAGGTAGCCCCTCCCTCACCCCTGTGGTGTGTACCCTCCTTACCTCCCTTTTCTGCTGCACCTGTGCCTGTACCCTCTCCTGTGCCTATGATTCAGTGGTTATCTGCCCATGGGGGTGGTCCAAATGCAGTCTTGATGGTAATCACTTACTGCTACCTCTTTTTCACTACCTATGCCCTCAACTGTTGGCTAGTTGGTTTTCTGTTTTTAGGAACCTGTCAACTCTTAAGTTACTCTTGTAAAGTTGCTGTCTCTCATATTTCAACCAGTATTTCATTGTACTGCATCGACTGTGCTTGGTAAAAATTATAGACTATGTTTTGTATAGTAGATAATTATCATGCATGTATTGCATTGTATGTATGTGTTCCTTGTCAACTCATCTTATGCTGCATTTTGTAAAGTTGCTTACTACTCACTTCTACAAGTATCTCACATCCCATTCCGCCTGTACTCATGGTATATAATTATCACGTCCTGTTCTGACTGTACTTATTGTATATAATTATCATGTATTGTATAGTAGCGCTTTATCATGCATGCAATCATGTATGTATGCATTTCCTTGTCATTACTGTGCCACGCCTGTGACTCGGGTCATACCGGAAAACAGTACTTTGGATCAGTGTACCTACCCAGTAACCAAAATCATAAATAAATAAATAAACTCCAATGTGCTTAATTTCACTTGGTCATTCCTCTTAAGCATACCACAAATAGTGCAGTGTATAAGCACATTGTCTTTTTGAAGTACATTTAGTATGCTGGCCCGGTGGCACAGAGGGCTGAGGCGCTGGACGTCTCACCTCACTGCACGCCGGCGACCCGGGTTTGGGAGCGAGCCTGGGTCATCAGAGGTCAGCATGGGGGGGTGGATGGAGCAGGATGGAGTGGCTGCAAGGCAGATCTCCTATCCAGGGAGGTGGGGTGGCATCCCTCGCTCTCGGCTACCCCCTGGAGAAGGCTAAGGGGGTCTGTGCAAGTGAGGGTGCCGGTGATAGGCCAATGGGGCGGGCGGAGGAGGGTCATTACTGGGGCTGTAAGGCACATGTGTGCCTCCACACACATGCGTCCTTCTCCTGGGGTCCTCAGGAATAAGGGGGGGGAGAAAATGGAAAAAGGCAGCCGGTGGCAGGATGGCGACCAACTCTCCGCAGGTACTGCTTCTGGACCAGGCATAAGGTAAGCCTTGGTAATTCCGGGGGATGGGACTAGGGGAGTCAGTCAGATGGGGGCCACATGGAGCAAGGGAGAAATAAAGTAGTTAAAAAAAAAAAAGTACATTTAGTATGCCTTCCATAGAGTCACCTAAGATGCGTTCTGCTATTTTTAGGGAGGGTTTCTTCTTTTACAAAGGGTGATCAAAGATGTACAAAGAATTACAGATATGTAGTTCTTCATGACTCAAGTCCTTATATTCTTATCCTGCAAATAGTTGTATGTTAAACTACAGCTTCAGGAGTGCTACCTCCCTGGAGTATTTGTCTCACTGCTATAGGGCTTTCAAAACAGACCTGCCCCTTATGTTAATGCCAATCCAATATGCACTTTACCTATTACACATACAGCATGTAAATTTATCAGGACTCACCCTTGAAAGCACAAAGGGTAGCAAGGTAAGTTATGATTTTTTTAACCGCTTTTCACTATGGGGAAAGTAGCTGGCCCTCACCCCACCATCTCCACTGGACATGCCAGACACTCGCTGATACATGTGGGACTGACCATCTCCCACCTTGACATGGCCCATGGAATGGCTCTAATGGCACATGGATCATTAGACCAGCCCCTGCCTGGTCTAACGTTGGCAGCTGATGCACTCATTGGGGGGGGGGTGAATAGTCCCAGTTACAGGGATGCTTCAGTGCAACCCAGGCACAAGTCCCCCTCTGCCTTGGCATACCGGTGCATCCATCACAAGGACAACACTATCCCAGCCAGTGCCAGTTGGCACAGGTGGCCTCTAAAAATCAGGTATGGTGCACGCTGTGGTGTTGGATGCCTCTTGCACCATGCATTATTGGTGCAAGCACCGTGTACCATTCCCATTGGTTGGAAAATCAGGCACTATGTTTAAAATTGGTCAAAATGTCAAAAAAACTAACAAAGTTATAAAGAAATGTAGAGATTTTTTGACATTTACCTGTAACTTGGTTATTTCTGCAGATTTTTATCCCACATTTTTAATATAACTCTTTCCTTATCCCACCTCATGAACATGAATGGTGACATTTTTCAAACCCTGCCCAAAATGTCTTCTCACATTCATGCTGCAAAATGACATTTTGGCCAGGATTTCATAAATGACACCTGTCATGTTCATAAGGTGGTGTCATAAAAACACTTTGTTGAAAATGAGGGATCAAAATCTCAAAAACCAAAGTTAAGAACATGCATTGACATTTTTCAACATTTAGTCATAACACTGCAATTTCTTCTTATTTTGTGAACCCACATTTTCAACATAGTCATCTTCCCCCATCTCATGGACATGGCAGGTGTCATTTCTATATCCCCCTCCAAAACCTGTTTTTGTGGCTGTTCTGCAAAATCGTATTTTGGGTGGTATCTGATAAATGACACCTGCCATAATCATATGCTGGGGTAATCAAAATACTATTTTGAAAATGTTGGGTCCCAGTCTAAGAAAGCAGTACCTTATATGTGAACATGTTCATTTCTCAATCATGACAATTTCATTATTTTAACTTCTGTTATTAATTTGTTAATTTTAACTCCTGTTCTATCTATGCTCAATAACCATACAGCAAATATAAGTAAGTGAACATTTAACATCAGCCAATGCTTGTTAAATAGTAGGGATACACTGAGCTATGCAGCGTAATCAGGGAAGGTAGCTGACACTGTTGAATGACAAGCTGTAACTAGCGGAGTCTTGATTTCTGTATCTTTAAAATAATAAGAATGTGCTGAACTAGGAAGCACATTCAGGTAAAACTGCTGAAATTAATGAGGATAAGCTGTGGGTAATGGAGTAGATAGGAATTGGGTTTTATATGGAAGAGATTTTGCAGAGCTCCTGTTGGCAACACATTTGGACAAATGACAAGCTGTGAGAAATGAAGCGGAATTCTATTTGTTTTAACTGGTAGAGATATTTTGAACTGCACGCAGGACAACCGTGGCTTTCACCTAATTGGTGAGCTCCCCTGTGGACCTCTTATTGGCCAGAGCACATGATATAAGCAATGAAGTCAGAGAGTCTTTTCCCCATAAGACAGAGATAAAGCAGGAGAACCTCAGCTCAGAATGGCACGGTAAAATATGCTTTTTCCTGACTGATGAGGCAGTCACCTTGTTGTGCTGGTCAGGCTTGATCATAATTCAGTTGAAAGCTGAGACCAAGAACCCCTGTAACAATCTAAATAAAACAAGCAAAATGCTGGAGTTATTTGAATAAATTGCAGGCATTTAAGCAGCAGAGTGGGGGGGCACTGGTACCTTAATTATATGCGTTTATTTGGTCACACACCAGGTGAATCCCTACAAACCTTGTAAAGATGTACTGTAAATGTGATAGGTTGCACTTTCAAAGCCTAATATATTAATTTGTGGAAAAAGCAGCCATGACTGTCACCATTCACTGATTCACTGAGACTGCAGCAAGAGCTCTTGGTAGATAGAAGAGGCAGATGGACCACAGCAAGTACAGTTGGATTTCAGAACTGCAGCACGGGTGGTCAATAGCATGATGACCACAGTAAGGGTGATAAGTAAAGAGAAGGTTGTCTAGACCACAATAAGGATGGGCAGCATTTGAGACTGCAGCAAGGGCAGACAAATTTCAGGACAACAGCAAGTTCAGTCAGCAGAACAAGGACTGCAGCAATGGCAGTGAGTAGAGAAGGCTGTCTGAAGTACAGCAAGAGCAGTTGACATTTGAAACCAGAGCAGGGCAGGACTACGGCAAGGGCGGTCACTGTAGAATAATGCCAGCAGAAATGGTGACAGCAGGAGTGCAGAGAAAACAGATCTGAGAAGCAGAGGTCTCCAAAAACACATGCAGAAGGAACAACACCAGTACCACACAGAGGCAACACATTAAAGCCCTGAGGGATGGGCATGCTGTACATGCTGGGCTTAAATAGGGCAAGTGGGTGGAGCAAGATTTGTCTCCTCCACTGAACTCAAGGTGTAGCCTGCCAAATTATAAATCAAACATTCAAAAAGTTTAGATTTTACATAATAAAGAAACTGGACGAAAGTTGCCAATGTCATCCATCCATCTCCCTTTGTGAATTGTGCTAATGTTGGCAACTTTACAGTACAACAGTCACATTGTTCATCTCTACTGAGTGGTTGGATAGGTAAGTTAAAGCCTATAAATCAATAATGCATCACATTTAAGTATCTTGGTTCCAGTCTATCTGGACCACACTTTTTCTAGAATTTAAAGCTAGCAAGACTTCCAGAAATGCAATGGCAGTAATGGCCTGAAACAGAATCTGAACATCATGGCCAAGTGTGGCCCCATGACCAATATAGAGTGATACTGGTACTGAATTAATGTCATTAACCCTGCTTGTTGTAGCAAATACATTGCCTGTCTCAATGAAATAATGATTAAAATCATCTACTGTAATGTGCTTTCCCACTGCATATTGTATTACCAGAGACCATGGAAGACAAACTGATGCCAGAATACTGTTTTACTCGTCTAACGCCACAAGTTGGCATGACTAAAAAATAAAACCTGGACAACTCCAAAATTTAAAACCTGAAAACATCAACAACACAAAAATGCTTCATAGACAACAGTTTAAATGGCTTTGCCCTATTTCAGCTATATTGATGACAGAACAGCCAACAGCTGTGAATTCTACAAGCAACCAGGAGTTTCATACTCATTTTTACCTGTTCTTGGTCCTTAACACACTCACTGTAAAAATATTGATATCAGATAAGAATGAAAATTAATATACTAAAAAGCATGTTCCACCATCCTAAGGTTCTGATAACACAGAAAACCACATAACCTTTGCTCCCATTGCTTATGATGCCATCAGAAGTACCCCTCCATAGTAAAATAGCCTTGTAAGATATAACCTCTTAAGCAATAAGACCAGAAGTTGGAGTAACAGTCTGTTAATCATCTCTTAAGGGCATCATGTGGCATGAGGCACATCCAGGTGCCATATTGCAAAAAGAGGGTAATCAACTGATTGTTAAACTACCTGCTGGGAGTGCCTTAGTGCTGTTATGTAAAAATTACTCCAAAAGAAAAGTGCTTGAAGTGTACCCTTTGAATGTGTTGCTTGTTGAGAAGGAGATTTTTAATAACATAGTTCATCAACCAATTGTTTAAAAATGCTGGTTCAGAATCAGAATGCATCATTCCAGTCATTCAGCAGTGCTGCAAGATGGAATACTGTCAGGAAGAGCTAATGTGCCATGGTGATCAGGTAGTACATGACAGTATAACAGAGATTATTGTAATGGTCTTGGAATGCTGACTGACAATCAGAATGCAACATTTCTGAGACCATTTTTGTAATAATCCATTATTTATTTTGGATTATTGACTCTTTGTGTAGCATTCCTTGACAATGGACCTGTGGGCCAAAACATCAGATGTCAACTATGTTGTTTTGTTTTAATGTACCATTGTTTGGGGGAATGAGGTCAGCAACCATCAACACACAGGTCTGGATCCTCAGTCAATGGATAAGAGACATTTCCTATTATTCTGCAAGTACCATATGGAAAGCTTCCTCATGTGGTATTGTTGTCAAAGGCAAAAACACATATTGTACTGGACTTCAAACCTCAGAACTGACACAGTGAAACTGGAAGAAATTTTTTGATTCAATTTCCAATTCATGCTTGAACTGGAAATTTCTTTTTTTGCAACGCTTTACAACTGCTGTACACATTTTCAGCCTTTTCAGCCACTGATTGTCCTACAAATGACCATTAATGGACCAGAATTGCTACAAATGCCATATGTGGCTGAAGAGACATGCCCATGAAAAGGTCACAATTTCTCTGCTGTGATCCCAACACATTGCAGAGTTCAAAGACCACTTTATTTCTGGCCTGTTGTGCGTGCCTTAATTACACACAGGTATTCTTTGGCCATTGTCCTTTACTATGGAGCCCAACTGGCTGCAGTTAGTTTATGGTGACAAGTCTCAAAGCCTTTCTTTACTTTATGTTTCTGTTGTGTGCTACTCTGTACATCCCTGGATCATTGCGTAAACTCTAAGTGTCTTCTAAGCTAGTTGAGTCCAGACATTTTGTTTGCTATCAATCACCATGTTAAGCCTTAGCCTGAGCTTTGACAAATTACTTTCTCTGTATCTATCTCTGTCTTCATCTTTTCTTTGTGTCATACACCTCCTTTTTCACCTGAATTTAAGAAGAGGTCAGTATGAAAGCTAAATACTGTCTCATCCTTTGCAAACAAACAGCTCAGCTTGACCAACGCTTTGAAAGAAGAAAGGAGCACACTTGCACGTATTCAGCTAATCTTCCACATAACATCTCCTTGTTTTCAACATTAAAGAGCCTCTAAGGATAGCCAGTGCTGCAGTTTAAACCAGAATATTACGAATTTAGGGGAACTGCAAACTTACCTGGTGTTTACATGTTCCACCAATATATGTGGGACATGTTTAGGAGGGACAGCAGTACTGCTCTTTTAGGAAGAAGAGAACTGGTCTCATACCAAAATAAAATGCTCAGTCATTTATTGGTAATAATGAAACTGAAAAACCTTTCTAGGTACAACTATGCAGTCTGCTTTTAGAGGATGAGATATTATTTATAGTTCTGAGGCTACTGCTAAAAGATTTGCTTAGAGTGTTGATTTATACTGGAGAATTAGCAAAGTAACTTGCTACTGTATGTCTGAAGAACAGAGCTCCACTAATTTCCATATCCCTGCATTATGAGAGTATTAATAAACAGTAAAGAAGAGAAGGAGGAGGTGTCATACAATGAAAAAGATCTACAAGGTCTCAGCCTCAAAAAGCTTGCAAATATTTCTGTATGTGTGGAGTAGTTCTCCAGATTGCAGAGATTTGCTCCTAATCTATTTATTGGGTTTCCCAACCCGGACATAGCCATGTGTGGGTCTGTTTCTACTGTTTTAAGATGCAACTTATCAATCAGCCAGCTAGAAGTGAACTGCAGTTGCCTGCATCATTTTATCATTTTGTTTTTCATATCACTGCCTCCCTCCCCTGCAACCAGGGATAGAAGCCCATGACACCAAAATGATAAGAGTTCTGTTGTCTGCAGAAGCATTAGGTACACATGCTCATTGTATGACACTAACACACTGATGGACCTGTGCTTCTGCAGCTCCAGGTGTAAGACATATACACCAACCTCTGGCTGCAGAAGCACAAGTGCCACAAAATCCATGATACTAAAATTGCAACAGTATTTCTGTCTGCAGAAGCTCAGGCCCCTGAGGATCCCTTGCCTCTTCAGCCACAGGTGTAAGACATACACACTAACTTCTGGCTTCAGAAGGGCAGACCCAATACTGTTACAATGTGGGTATCATGGTTTCCACAGAAAATCTAAAAATGTTTCAAGGGGGTAGCAGTTTTTCAGATACATGGCCGCATATAGAAAACCATGCACTAGCAGATCATGCTGTCTAGCAAGGTACCTCATATAACATGCTTGAGTACCTCTAGCTGCAGAGGTGCAGGTCCCATGAAGGCTTCCATTTGTAGACCCCATGGGACCTACATGTCTGCAGCTACACATACTCATGCATGCTGTATGAGATACGCAGGTGTGGCTGCATAAGCACAAGCTCCTGTGAGCCCAGTGCTTATGCAGCAGCAGTTACAAATCCATGAAGGTAGCACATCAGTGCAACTGCATTTATGTCATCTGGAAACAGTTGTATGTTGTTTGTCTTACCTGATAATGGCTGTTGGTGGTTGCTTATATGGTCTTGCCTTTTGCTGCTTGAGGGATGGGGGTGGGACGCTAGATTTGGAAACACTAATGCCACATTTCTCTGCTTTTGAGGCATTAAGTTGAACCCTAACTGGTGCATTAACACACATTTTTGCAAAGAAGTCCCATTCCTTTTGAGATAGTGGAATCATATTCTCATTTGCGCAGGCCCCTTAGGGACCTGAGTGAACAGATGCAGATGTGCAGGGCTCTCCAGGCCCTACACCAAGGGAAGACTACATCCACCTACAGAAGTGCAGCAATGGATATCAAGAAATCATGGGGCTGTCTGGTGGGCTGCACTTCCATGTGACTGCAGATACAGATGCACAGGGAAAAGGTCCATCTCTCACCCAATGCACAGGGCAGTCTTGCACCCATGGATACAAAGCTGTAGGGCCCTATGCAAAAGAAGAGTTCTCTTTACTATATCATACTTGGGCCTCTGCAGGCAACCCTGCACCTTCCCTTCCCAGTCTGTGGGGATATGTTGCATGACAGTTCCATCCCTCCAGCTTCAGACCATCCAGTTGGGTCACTAAGCTCACCCCCAAACTCAGCTCACCAGCACAGGATCACAAAATAATACCCACTGGTGTAAAAGCTGGTACTACACACAATGCTTCTTAATAATAATAATTTTTTTTTATTTTGACCCCAAATTTTCAAGATAGTTGTTTTATGAGTCCCTTTTATAAACCTGACATGTAGCATTTATAGAATATTGGCTGAAACATAATTTCACACCACAAATGAAAAAACATATCTAATGCAGTATTTGAAAAATAACACCTGTCACATGTATGAAATGGTGTGAAAAATAGTTGTGTTCAAAGTCTGGAGTGAAAATACTGAAAATTAGTGAAGTTATGAGTAAATATTGAAATGTTGCAAAGTTAACTCATATATTATTGTACCATATTTTTACACCAAATTTTCAACAAAGTCTTCTAACAACCCCTCCTCATGAATTTGGTAGGTGAAGATTTTCAGATTCTGGCCAAAATGTGATTTTGCACAGCAACTGTGAAATCACCTTTCAGCATTTATCTGACAAATTTCAACTGCCTTGTTCATGAGGTGGTGTCCCAAAAGGCCATGTTGAAAGTTTGGTGGAAAAATATTGCAAATTAATGAAGTTATGAGTGAATGTTGCAATATTTCAACATGCATTCATAACTTGGTCGTTTTACCATATTTTTACATCAAATATTCAATATATCCTTCTTATTACCCCTAGTCATAAACCCAGTAGATGAACACTTTTAAATCCTACCTGAAAGGTGATTTCACAGATAGACTGCAAATTCACCTATGAGATGGATTTGGAAAATGTCACCTACAAGCACAGAAATGCTGCAGAACATTGCAGAATACTGCAGTTTACTGCAGGGGCCATTTAAGTCAATGGCAATTAAGACCTTTTGTAATGCAGGATTTTGTGACAAGTCATTACTGCAAATTACTGTGCTTCATCCTGGCTGACACACCCGTACCTTGTTCATGAGGAGGGGTCCCTAAAAGATATGAATAAATGTTCAAACCCCACTGATATACATTAAACTGGACTTACCTTATTTTCTCATATCGCAGTCACTGGTTCCAGCGGCAAGATGTATCTTTGATGAGAGAGTGGATCTACACTGTGGGATTGCTCTAGGTGAGTGAAGATGTATGAGGGGTGTGGGATGATGGGTGCTGAGTGGGAGGGGGGGTTGGAGTAGGGTTGGGTGAGAGTCTGGGGGGGCAAGATCACTGATGGACCATTTTCTTATTTTTCAGATTCCTAAATAAAAAGATCAATGAGGGATGATTTTGTTTATTTCAGGGGGACCAAAGTTAACACTGAGGAGTGGGCACCCCAATGTTGGGATGATCTTCAGCAGATCCAGGGGTGGGCAACCAGGACCTTTTGCTATATATTGATAGATAGATAGATAGATAGATAGATAGATAGATAGATAGATAGATACATACATACATACAGTGGTAGTTGCTCAAAAGTGGACCGGTAGTGCAGTATTCTGAGTGGTGCACAAGTGAATAACATGTATTGCAGTATCGTGCAATGGTGTGCACCATGTGGTACCAGTCAATTTTTGCACGGTTACCACTGTAGATAGATAGGTAAATGAGAGAGATGGAGAGAGCCAGCGATGGCCGTCTCACTGCTCTCACTCAAGCTGGCAGCAGCACTCCAGCTGTGGCAAAAGAATGAACAAAACCATAGTTCTTTCATTTGATCTCACAAAAGAACTATAGTTCTTTTGTATGATCCAGCGATCCCCGTCTCACTGCTGTCACTTAAGCTGGCAGCAGTGCTCCAGCTGTGACTGCAAAAAAACAAGAAAGTCCTACTGTTGGGCTCATGCTTTTGAGCTCACAAAAGAACCATAGTAAATTTGTATGAGCCCTTGCTAAGATATCATTATGCTTTCCACTGAAGTTTTGAGGAATGTCCCAAAACCATATTTCATAGTCATTTAAAAAAAAAAGACTCCAGAATCAAGCTAAATGGGTCCATTTAGCTAGATTCTTGTGTTTGATTTTCTCTAGGGCATCGTTTTTATGAGTTTACATTTTCCTTTTTTTTAAAATATAAAGCAAGATGGTGGCCATATGAAAGAAGATTTTTTTCTCATGAAAGAAGAATTTCAGCTCATGAAAGAATGAAAGTTTCTGGCACCTGGGTTCCCACCCTTGCTGCCAATTAAGTCCCACCTTTGTTTTACATTTCTGAAAAAGGGGTCACAATTCCTGGTGTCAGTTAAGTCCCCCTGCACACCCGATGCAGATCCTAACACCAGGATGCATAATCCCCTTGCTAGCTACATGATCCCACACCTGCTGCAACCGTGTGACACTGTGGAGCTCACCCCCAGTGCTGCCAAACATCAAGCTGACACTGGGGTGCCCAACCCTGGAGTGCTATAGAAAAACAACCTCTGCAATTTTTTTTGTGGCTCCTGCAATAAAGAAAACAGTCCACTGATGCCTGTTGCTCCACTGCTGACATCATTTCCCTCCCCAACCTGAACCCCCACTCAGCACCCACCACCCCACACCCCCTGTACCCATTACTTACCTACTACATACAGGGTTGTAGTCCTCCCTGGACCGGATACAAGTTCTCCTCCTTCTTCAGTGCTGGACCAGGAGCAAAGGAAACTAGGCAAGTGCAGTTAACATATTTCAATGCATTGCAAACTTTTACTCATAACTTGGTATTTTTGCAATATTTTAATTCCAGATTTACTACATGGTCTTTGTGAGACCCCGCCTCATGAACAAGGTAGATGAAAGTTTTCAAATCCTGCATGAAAAGTGGTTTTGCAGTCGATCTATGAAATCACCTTTTTGGTAGGGTTTGAACATTTTCACCTTCCAGGTCCATGAGGTGGGTTCATAAGAAGACTATGTTGAAAATTTGTGGTCAAAATATTAAAAAAGCAACAAATTTATTAAGGTACATTGACATTTTTCAATGTTCACTCATAATATTGGTCATTTCCAATATTTTCAACCAAAAGTTTCAACATAGCCATTTTTTCACACCACCAAAAAAACAACAAAGTTCTGAAGGTATGTTGACATTTTTCAGTGCTTGTTCATAGCTTTGGTAATTTTCAGTATTATGGGCACTATGCACTAAAGGTCAGGTAATATGCGCCTGAGGCGCATACCTTGCCCGCATACCTATGTGGCCCCAGACAGGTGCAGGGTGTGCGGTATGTATGAATGCTAGCATCCATGGGGTGTCTTTCCATCACCATGCCCACTTGGCATGCAGGGTCACATGGGATTTCAGGGGCGGAGTCACAGACCTGGGTGGGTATCCAATCAGATGCCTGTACCGGGTCTCGAAGTGGATCCCTTGCACCCATGCGCCGGGCGCACAGAGTAGGGGCCAGCTGCATAATGCAGCACCTAATATACAGCCACTGGGCACTCATCTGTGCCTCTGCCCCAGCCTTCCCCTGCAATCCAGTGGGCTGTGGCTGCACGGCTTTTCATTTCCCAGTGCTGCTGTGCCCGGTGGTCAGAGAACACCGGGGCGCATACTGAGTTATGCCTGGTCTCAGATGGAGTACCTGATGCCCCCCTGTACCCAGCACTACGTGGTTTGGTGAATGCTGCATAGTGCAGGCATGCCCCTGACACACCCCCAGCACAGAGCCACCCATGGGCTGGTGCGACGCACACGTAAGTATCCTGTGAGCCATTAAATGAATGCCACTGGGGGGGTCACAGGACCCCTGCTGCGTGGCATTCCAACATACGGTTGCCTACTTGCCTCAGATATGCGGCGCATAGGTACCAATCTCGGTTGTGCATTAGGCCCATTGACTTCAAATTTTCAACATAGCCATTTTGTCACACCACCTCATGAATGTGACATTTGTTGCTTTTCAAATCCTGGCCAATATGTGTTTTCACATTTGTGGTACAAAATTAGATTTAAACCAATATTTTATAAAATGACACCCATCATGTTCAGAGGGGAAGTAATAAAAAGACTATGTTGAAAATATGGGGTCAAAATACCACAAAGAAAAATTATTCATTTATTTTTTTGTTGACCGGGTAAATGCACTAGACAAATTCTGCCTATTTTCAGGCACAACCTGGGGGGGAGGGGGGATACAGATGAATGCCAACTGACCTCAAAACCGATTAAGCTGTCGGTTGTACTTTTAGTGAATGGCAAGAAATTTGGCCAGGGCACCGGGGAAATTCCCCTACTCTTGGAAGGGGACACTGTCGGCTTCCTGTCCAGGATGACCGATTCTCAGTCAGAGGAGGAGGAGGAGGAGATGGAAGAGACATTCCATCAAGCTGGAGAACTAATTATGGATTATGATATGGATACTGATGCTGTGCTATTCCCGATTTCAGAGGAGCAGAACGAGGAATAGATTATGGAGATGGCAGGGCACTCACAGGAAGCAGTGAGGGTGAGTGTTAGCTAACAGACTGTCATATTAAACCAAAATGTAATTATCAACTCTGAGGGTATTGAATCTGGAAAGACTGCAGTTGGGGACGCTGCCTGTGGAGAATTAAGCACAGCACTTTTGGAGAGGCAAAATGCCGCAGTACAAAGCACCTCTAGTGCAAACAACACTGTGACCACACCACTAAATGTGTTCTACTTGGGTAGTGAGAGTACTGATAGGAGACACTGGGCAGGTGATTCATTTTCTGAGTCCCGCTCTCAGCATACTCCTCAGATGCCAACAGGTGTCTCAGCTTCAGCACAGCATGAAGCAGATTGTCCTATCAATTTCGTGTCCTGGTCACCTGAAGAAGCACTAGAAAGTGCTGACTGGAAGCAGACAACAGCAGGATGCTGGCCCCAAGACTCCCAGTGGATGGATTTTTCCCAGACAGAAGAAAGTAAGGCTTCTGATCTGCAGAATAATGGCTATGCTGATAACCCAATGTTGAGAGTGGGGAGCAGAGTACAAAATACAGTGAAAGTTCCAGTACTGGTATGGACAAGGCTTCCATTTCCCTTGATGAAGTGAATAACAAGGAGGGGGTTAATCCACAGCCTAGCACTCAGACTCTGTATACAGGGGACGTACAGGCTGGGACATGGTCTAGGGAACTACCTGCTTTCAACCCTGCACACATATCTCCCTCTTTACAGTCACATTCTGCCATGGGGCAGAGCATTCTACTGCTTGAAGATCACTAAGGGTTATCACTGGGGCTTCTCAGCCACAGGAAAAGTCAGAGGAAGACTCTTTTCCTTCCACTGATCAGGAACATACCTTCTTGGAGCTGTTTAGACATAAACTTACTCAAGCCCCCAGAAAGAATGCAGTTCAGCTAAGGTACAGAGGGGGCTTGCTGGAACACCCAGATAGAGTATTTGTAGCACGAAAATTCCTGAAAGAATCAATGTTGTTCCATCCATCAGAAATCTACGCCCTGATTCATATTTCAGGGGAGGATACGCTTGAAGTTAGTTTTTGGCAACATGCTGGATTGGATAGATTTTGGATGAAATACAATATGTTGAGGTCCACACCCTTGTGGACTAACTTTATGGCCATTCCTTTAACCAAGCCGCTCACTAAAACAATCACTAACATGTTTCACAATGAGGGGTAAATGTGAAAGATATTTAATTTTGGTCACAGAAGAGGTGTACGGTGTTGGGGCAACCTGAACCAGTAATAGATACGGAAGGCATTTGGACAGGGGGGTGGCGATTTCAAATTAAATGATTTCAAATGGACTCAGAAATTCACCATATTCCCAACAGCTTTTTCTGGGACATGATGGGGGGGTTTGTTTTTATGCAGGCCAGCCAAAGACCTGCTATAAATGTGGTTCACATACGCATTTAAGCAGCACTTGTGATCGGCTGCAATGTGCTCTGTGTGGGGACTTTGGCCATGCCTGCATGGCATGTTCAAATGTGTTTAAGTGCAGTTTATGTGAAGAGGTCGGCCATGCATATCACCAATGCCCTTGGGCAGGTCAAAATAGGGCAGATGGCATGAACCAGAAAAACTTAGTCAATACAGCTCAAGGAAACTCGGGAGTGCCAGACCCCCCAAGACCTGAGACCACACAAGAACAGACAAGATCTGCCAGCCCCCGCCGAAAAGGGTTCTACTTCACAGCCACCACAGGACCCTAAGGAGGGCTCAAGTCAAGCCGAGACAGAGATGCCTTTTCCTGCAGACAATCCTCAGGCATCGGAAGTTCACAGTCTGACCACTGTGGCTCTAGTAGAGGCAGTTGCTCTGGCTAACCTTAATATGGATCCCCCTCCTCTCCCCTCCTGCAGAATTTCAATCGCCCAAAGCAAGGAGGGTGACTCGGGCCTCTCTGAAAAACCTGGCAAAAACATGCACAAATTCCATTACAAAACACCTTTCAGGCTTTTTAATCTAGAGACGGAGAGTCAGACTTAGAACCGGATGTTTCCTCATGGTCTGAAATAGTTTCAGATATGCAGGAAGAAATAGCTCCTATACCTTCCCAAACAAAAAAGGAGAAAGGTAAAAAATGAAAAACACCTGACGAAGGAAAAGAACAAGCTGAGTGGTGGCTTTGTACAATATCCAACAATAAATAATGTCCACTTTAAGAGTAGCTTCCCTAAACGTATGCAGTATAAAGAATTATAGAAAACGATTGACAGCACTATCATTTTTGCATTCCACAGCATGCAACAGTATCCTTTTACAAGAAATCAGGCTTAAAGCACTCTTTCATAGTAAACAGGCTAGGAAAGGATGGATGGGGTTCCTTCATATTGGACTTTTGGAACTGATGCAGTAGACAGGTTGGGTATCCTATTTAAAGGGACAGATTTTACTCTGCATAGATTAGTTGACATCTACCGGGGAAGAGCTTTATTGTTAGATTGCTCTTTTAGACATTTTTCACTCAGATTAATAAACCCTTATGCACCCCAAACCAAAACAGCAAGGATTGAGCTGTTTGATAGTATTAGACCTTATTTATATACCACTAGACACATTCTGTAGGGTGGGGGCATGAATTGTGCCCTAGACATGAAAGTACAGGACAGCATACAACACAAAGTATATTGTGACTCACGTGCATTAAAAAACATTATAGTAACAGTTAATCTCACAGACACACATAGGAAATTGCATAGGGATATGGGTTATACCTATTTTAGGAACAGGTTTGCCACACGAATAGACTCTTTGTTTTATTCAAGACAATTATGTCCACAATTCTTTAAAACACTACCATGTGAATTTTCAGATCACATGCTTCTTGACTGCATAATAAGTTTGGCTAATGTTTCTCCATGCCTCTTTTCTTCACCAAAAAGATGGAGGATGTACTTCTTTGTTAGATCAGGAGCAGTTAGTTCTGGAGCTTCTCTGTCTTCTACATATTAAAAAAATCAGTAGTAGAACAGTATGACAGCTATTGGCAGTGGTGGGCAGACACTAAATTGGATATTAAGCACTTACTAATGCATCTAGGATGGGTGAAATCCAATAATGACTATCTCGATTATTTAGGCTGCAGAAATAGACTTTACTATTACATGTCATATACCCAGGACAAGAGAATGCAAGTCCTAGTACACATTAAAGAGCTGAAAGAACAAATGTTTAGTAGGTACCAATATGATATGGTGGTGTCCCTTGAGGCAGAAATGAAATATGGTAGTACCAATCAGCCCAGTTCAAACCCTTTTGCAGCATGCAAACATAGATTAGATGCCACATTAATGTCTATATTATAGGGTAGGGCTAGAGTTATAAAAACTAAGGACATGGATATTTTACAGGTAGTACAACAGCATGTTAGAATGTCTTTCAATATCACATCTAATACAGCATTTTGGCTTAGTGAATTGTCTCAGATACAGTTGCCTTGGATAGAGGAAGAGCAATTAGAAGAGCTTAATGCATATATATATATATATGTGTATATATATATATATATATATATATATATATATATATATATATATCTCAGTTCAAGAAATGGAATGGGCTATTAGCTCTTTGAAAGAGGCTCATCTCCTGAGACAGATGGGCTACCAGGTGTCTTTTTTAAGAAGTTTCCTTCTGATTTGGTTGAACCATTGTGTAAGGTTTATACAGAATTGTTAACTGAACTCCATGAAGAGGCATGTTTTGGTGAAGCCATAATGTTTTTTCTATTTACAAAAGGGAATAGGCAACTTTTGAGTAATTGGAGAACAATTAGCTTACTCAATTCGGATGATAAAATTCTATCTAAAATTTTAGGTTTAAGGCTTCAAAAATCAGCATGAAATTAATACATCCGGCTCAAACTTATTCAATACCTGAACGTAGTATTACAGCTAATCTTACATTCTTAAGAGATATATTTGAATATGGCAGACAGAACAAAGTCAAAGGTTTTCTTCTAGAGATCGACCAGGCTAGGCCTTTGATAAAGTTTTACATGATTATTTGTTTCAGGTTTTGCATTTTTATGGTATCAGTGGGAAAATGTTGCTTTGGTTGAAAAATTTGTATAAGGGAGCTAGGATCACACCTTATGTAAATGGCTTGATGGGGGAATCAATAGCCATGAAAGTTGGGATCCGGCAGGGATGCCCAGTTAGTCCCCTTTTGTACATTTATGCATTGAACCCTCTCATATGACAAATTTTGGTTAATACTAATATCAAGGGTCTTTCACCAGGGTATGGATTAGCTGGGCAAAAACTGGCGGTATATGCAGATGATCTCTGTTTTCTTGTAGAGTCCCCTGAAGCAGGTCAGGAGGTCTTTCAGACTTTAGAGTGGTACTCTCATTTGTCAGGGGCCCAGATTAATAGAGATAAAAATGAAGTGCTTTGTATAGGACTATCTGTTGGGCAAGGGCAGATCTTAGATTTCTTAAGTATTCCCATTGTTTCCACCTCAGTTTCAATATTAGGAATCCATTTTGGAGAAAGAAATCTCCAGATATTGAACTGGAAAAAGACACCGCAGTTCTGTAAATCGAAAGTACAGATACGGAAAAATTGGAAATTTTCAAAACAAAAGAGAGTGCTTACTATAAAAATGTTTTACTCCCTATTTTTAGTTATTTGAGCTTTGTCTGTCCACCACCTGTCGGTTTTGAAGCCAGATTATTCAGTTGTTTTTTTTCAAATGTTGTGGGGAAGCAGGCTCAACCTTATAAAGCGTGAGTTTACTTATCTAGCACTGAAATCTGGGTTTTGGCAAAGATAAACCCTTTGGTTTTCTTTCATTCATTTTTTTTTGGTTTCTACAATTAAAATAGTTTGGGGAGTAGAGCTGACCCCTTGGCAAGAGTGGTCAAAATCCCCTTTTCAGATATATTGTACAAAATGGGATACAGTTGCCCCAAAATGTTGCTATCATTAAATATACCAGAGTACGTTGACACCTCACTACGGAAACGTAGGCAGTGGAATGTGTGTAAAATCTCTTTAGCATCTGCCACTAGGAAACAATTATACTCTTAGGTAATGGCAGCACAATATGCTTCCAGAGTGGAATTCCCTGACTGTTTCCCTTCTAAATATCTTAAGATTCTCTCTCTGTTAAATGATAGAAGAATTCCAGTAAAAACTTGGGATGTCCTTTGGTTAAGCTGTCATGTCAGGTTTGGTGTGGGGGGAATTTGAAGCACAAGTCTTTAGATGAAAGTTATTGCTCCAGACAGAAACTTTCAAGTACCTCAAGGGAATCAACAAAGTCCAAGAAGGTAGCATCTTTCAGAAAAAGAGGTGTGCAAGAACAAGGGGGCACAATTTGAAGATGGGGGAGGCGGCTCAGAGGTAACGTAAGAAAGTATTTTTTCATAGAGAGGGTTGTGGATGCATGGAATGGCCTTCTGGAGGAGGTTGTGGAGTCAAAAAATATGGTGGAATTCAAGAATGCATGGGACAGTCATAAGGCAATTCTAGGGGTTGGGGGTAGGTAGAAGTAGGCTGTTGGTTAACTAGGATCTGCAGCTTATCCATTAAGTAGGGAAATGGGCAGACTGGGTGGGCCAAGCGATCCTTAACTGCTGTCAAATTCTATTTTGTCTGTGTTTAAAGGGGGCTGCTTTCAAATTGAAGAAACTAAGATGCATTTCTTTAGAGATTGTCCTGACACACAAGTGTCATTACAGGGACTGACCACTAGATGGCAGTGGTCTATTTTAACAAATCTTTCTTGGGAAGCTTTCATGTTTGGGGATTACACTGGACATTTGAAAGTACATTAAATGTAATATTGCATGCACTACATTTTTTTTTATGTCAGGTGAGATGTCAATATTTAACACAGCAGCGTAATACTTCCCTGCTTTCTTTTGCTGTGATGATTGAAAACACTCTAAAAATATCTAAAACAACAGACTATAGGAGACTTCTAAAAGTAAGGGCAGATGCTTTGTGGCATCGGATTGCCTGGTTACATTAATTGTACTGTTCAGCAACAGGACATGTTATAGCTCAGTGGAGATGTGGGAGCTTTGACCTGCTGGCATACTATTGGAACAAGGGTGGAAGGTACCCCGGAATTAAAAAGGGGTGAGTATGAGAGACAGGATTTCTCAGTTAATTAATATAGATCAAATTATTCATCTAATGCCTTTCTTTGGTTTCTTTTTTGATAATTTGTTAGGGTATGTGAGTTGGATGTTTTCATTTCTTGTCATCAGAATGTGTATCTTCGAGGTGAATTTACTGTGAAGTAAAAGTATTTATATTTGTGTTTTTTTCCTTTCTGATTGCATTACAATGACTACTGCCTATTGCTTTGGTTGTTTCTTTACTGAATTATCATGTTTGTATTTTGGGATTTTGCTCTTGTTTCTTTTCTTTTTGTGATGGTTATGATTTGTTCTAATAAAATTCCCCTACTCTTTTCGAGAAGTGCCATAGGATCTTTAACATCCACCTGAACAGGCAGATGGGACCTCAGTTAAACAACTCATCTGAAAGATGGCACCTCAGGAGTATAGCCCCCACCTTGTGCTACACTATAGTGTCAGTATTGGGATTTAACCCAAATGCCTGATGTGGGGATAGAACCCACAGCCTTCTGATCTCCCAGCCTCAGAGGTGAGTGTGCTACCTGCTGAGCCACTGACACTGACTGATTATGAAGTAACATCATTTGCATGATGGCTGTTGGTGCAGGATGGACTACGTTGCCTTCCCATGTGAAAGGTGCGGACATCATTCTGCCATGGTGGCAGTCAATGAATGGAACAACTTGCTCCCACTCTGAGATGCTGATTTGTATCCACATCTCCAACACTAGCCTCCATGAGTGACTCAAGCCCATTCCTGAACCTGAGTCACCGATGTGGTTCCTGAACCCGAGTCACTGATCCCGAGTCACCGATGTGGAATCTACCTTCCCAACCAACCCACTTTAAAGCCCTCCAAAAATACAATCCTTTTCCACCTGACACAGTTTATCATTTTTTTATTAATCATACTAACCCATTTTCCACTTTATGTCTACAGGTCCAGTGGAATGATGAAGACTAGACACCAGCCTTGGTGTTGGAGGACACTGGCCTTGTGTAAAGCATAAGTACTGTTTTATGTTTAGAGTGTCTTGTTTGTCCCAGTTAGTTACTAAACAGCTGCAGATCCTTTGTGGCCCCATTGCTATTCTTATTTTACACATACAACACGATATTCCCTCAAGCTGCCCAAACTCCATCCCACAATCCCAGAACCAAGACAAGAAATCTTTCTTATTGGTACTAGGGTGCAACAGTACAACTACATGTTGTAAGACACAGTTGTCTTTTACTTGTTAGTTGTTCTGTGAAGCTGGGCTAGAAATAGCTCTACTAGCCCATTTATTTAATTTTGTGCAGGTACTGAAGGGACCTGTGTGAATGAAGATACAATTCCATTATCACAAAAAGAAAAGGAAATTCCTTGCCAAAAAACCCCAAAAACTATTGATGCATTACGTTAGGGTTGAAGAACACAAAGTGCACTAAGTAGGGAAAATAACAATATTAGGGTTTTGGGTCTCCAGAGTCTTGACAAATCAGTGGTGGGGTCTTTCTTGGGCTTGTCAGCCCTAATGCCCACCCCCTCCCCTGAGCAAACAAGGTCAGATCTTTTTTCTTCACGTAGGGCCCTGTGGACCCTTCATGAAGCAAGTTATGACACTTATTGTTGGCAACATGTGACAAGCCATACTTCTCTACCTCCAAAGAGTGCATCACTATGAAGCACTGGCTTGTGCTTAAGACAGAAGGTTATGGGCTGGGGGTGGTGGTGCTGAGCATTAGGAATGGCAAGCCCAAGGAAGACCGCACCACTGATTTGCAAAGACTCCAGAGACACAAAACCCTAATATTCTTTCATTTACCTACTTTGTGTGCTTTGTGTTTTGGATCCCTAATCTCTGCATTAGCATAATTTTTTTGCAATGAAGATATATATATATATATATATATACAGTATATATATATATATATATATTTAGTTATATAGTAGTGCACCTATTATCAGGGTTGAGTAGACAGTTTAATGTTAAATCCCAATTTATGCAGTATAATAATATGGCTGCCCCTGGACAGAATGACCTGAAAGTTTAGATCCATGAAGGTGATGCCATGATCTCTGGACCCACTAAATTTAGTAATGGTTGGTTCAGCAGTTTTAAAGTTATAAAAGGTTGAAAATACATATAAATATGGAAATTAAGACCTTTCTGGACTCACAGATAGCATATAAATGGCTGTAGTTGAAGCCTGAAACTTTCAGGTTCTTTTAGAGTTTGGCCAAAAGATGATTCTTTAATATGTGATTTTACTAAAAAATGTTTAGATGTTAAATTATTAAGAAAACAAAATGGCAGTTTTAAGCATCTGCAGTATGTTTTTCCAACATTTTATTCACAACAGGAGTTTTACAAAACTGCAAACCTGGTATACATCAGTTTTGTGAGGGGGGTCTCTATTTTTCTGACTTGACACTGCTGTTTTCATGTAGTTACGAGTCTCGGGACAATCAAGCAACTGAAGCAACACAAGCAGCTCACCTGAGTAGCTGAGGAAGCCAAATCTCCAGCCTGATAACTTTTGAGGCAGCCCCAAGCTAGGCACTCGGGACAATCAAGCAACTGAAGCAACACAAGCAGCTCACCTGAGTAGCTGAGGAAGCCAAATCTCCAGCCTGATAACTTTCGAGGTAAAGAGAGCCTCTTCTCTTTGTCTGGACGCCTGCAGAGGGGTGCTACCTGTTGAACACTTATATTTTATGAACTTTGTTCCTGTTCACCACTGGGTGGGCTTGTTATTTGCTTCTCTTTGTGCTACTAATGCTGAAGTGTAAAGCTAGGGACTCACTGGTTTTCTAGAGTTGCCTTGCTGATTTCATCTTAAAGCCAGATATACCAAGCAGCTAATATAGATCAGACTTGTTTAATATGGTGGTATTTGGAGCTAATTGCTGATTACATTTTAAAGTCAGATATATCAAGCAGCTAATATAAATCAGACTTGTTTAATATGGTGGTATTGAGCGAATTGTGCTTGTAACTGAAGGCATTAGGTTAGCTGGGTCCTAGTGTGACCTCATTTTGGAATAGCCCTGTTTGCTTAGAGTGGAGCTCCTTTGTGTAAGTCACAACATATTCTCCGCTGCATAGTAATGAGAGGCTTTGTTTTCTCCACAACATAGGCTCCCCAAGCTAGGCACTCGGGACAATCAAGCAACTGAAGCAACACAAGCAGCTCACCTGAGTAGCTGAGGAAGCCAAATCTCCAGCCTGATAACTTTCGAGGTAAAGAGAGCCTCTTCTCTTCGTCTGGACACCTGCAGAGGGGTGCACTAGCCGATGGGCGCTTCGTGCCGATCTGCCCACCTGCCCCAACCACCCTCCACCCAGAGCGGCTGTCAATTTAATGATCCACCCGTGACATCACATCCGGTGTCATCACGTCCTGTTGCCCAGAACCTATCTCCCCACTTTCCCATTTGCAGGTTATACCTGCTGGCCACTAGAGGGACCTATGCTCCTCACTACTTCTCTCCTACCTGTACAGCACTACTTCCCTGGGATCTTGCTCACCACAATGTATGGCCCTGCATCACGCTTTTCCTGTGCCTATCCCCACTAGCAGTGCACTTACCCACTTACCCATCTGCTAGTCCACAGTGTGCCCTGGCACCTCCCTCCCTTGCTCCTGAACCTCCTCTCCTGCCCCTTGGGACCTCTGTGGTCCTCCCTGCCCTCCCATAGCTTTCTCTTCAACCCAGGCACATCTGGGTGTCTTCTTATTCTTGCTTTCCCTCCTGTACCTCCCTGCCCACCCCTGCTCCCTTAGCCTCCCTCCCTCCCCTCTCATGTCAATCGTAGGAAAACCTCTCACCATCTCCCAGCCAGGGTGTTGAGTCATGCTACTACTCCTGTCAGGAGACATTCATCAAACCCTGGCCCGGTTCCCAGGAGCTCCCCAACTCGCACCACAGGCCTGTGCATGGTCTCCATGAATATCTGTAGCCTCTAAAAAGTTTGACTCACTACAATGCCTGGTCACATCAATTAACCCTGATGTTATCACCCTGGTTGAGACTTGGCTGTTGAAATCCTCCTGACTCCTAGTCTCCTTCCTGGTTTCACCCCTTTTCGTTCCGACCGTGTTGAGAGCCGGGGCTTGGCGGCCTGCGCTATTTATGTCAAGATCTCTCCCGTATTAGCCCTGCCGCTCCATCCTTGACTCCAGGGCCCAGGCTCTTATGCTGAAACTAACCCTGACCCTTAAAGGGACCCTTTATCTGACTTCTGCATATGTGCCCCCAGGGACCAAATGCAGGCCATTACCTCTCTTACAGAATACCTTACCTCTCTACCTCCTACCGCTGATCAAATTCTGGTGGGTGACTTAAATGTCAACTGGCTCAGCCCCTCCTCCTCCTCTACCGAGACTCCTTTTCTGCAATAGACCTAACGCAACTAGTTACCCACCCTACCAGGACTAACCCCAAGAGAGGCTCCAGTACCCTGCTTGATGTGGTACTCACCAGCCCCTAATCGGATCCCCAATGTACAAGTCCTCCCAGACTCTCTCAGCGATCACTCTCCCATTCTATTCAACTGGTCAACCTCATTCCCCAAACCCACAGCACAGTCCACATGCCGGCGGCGTCTAATACCTGGTGGACTGATAAAACTTAAAGAACTTCTGTCCCAAATTGACTGGTCTCCTATACTGGCAACTCCTGACATCGACACAGCTCTCTCCTTCTTTACCCAAACTTTTAATAATGCCTGTGATATCTTTGCCCCAGTGTTGACCCGCCGTTCTAAAAGGAAGAATGTCCCCTGGGTTACCCCAGCTTTGATCCACCAGCTCAAACATAGGGACAACCTATGGCACTGCCATTGAGACTGGCCGCCAATGACAGGCGGTTATATGCACCACCCAAAACAAGTGCACTCGGGCCATCAGAAAGGCCAAGTCTGAGCACTATCGGTCCTCACTCACTGCCTCATGGGGAATCCCAGAACCTTCTGGGATAACATTAAACAGTTAAATGGAGTGCACACTCCCACCCACCCAGATCAACATTAATGGTGTGATCTCCTCAGACCCAGCCCTCATAGCCAACCACCTCAACACCTCATTCACTGACCTTAGCTCTATCCTCCCTACAAATTTTTTGACTCTCCTCCCCAGCACCTGCCGAAATCTTTCTGCCCTTATTTTCTCCTCTGCCGTGTTTCTGCCCAAGAACTTAGGCAGCACCTTATCACTGCCCTCAAGAGTAATAGTCGGGCAGTGACACCCTGAATCCGTGTATCCTATGGCTGGTCTTAGACACAGTCCTTACCCCGATCACATGCCTCATCAACCACTCTCTTTGCCTGGGAAGGTTCCAACTGCCTGGAAAGTCACCACTGTCACCCCTATCTTTAAAGGTGGTGATAGGACTGTGGCTGGAAACTATCGACCGATCTTCATTCTCTCTCCTCTCTCAAGGCCTTGGAAAAGTGGTGGCCTCTCAAATCTCTGACTACCTCTCCACTTACAATGTCCTTTGTCCTGAGCAGCATGGCTTCCGAGCGGGCCACAGTATCAACACAGCCCTCCTAGAGTTCTCCAACTTTCTCCACTCCTCCTTAGACACTGGTTCTCTGGCTGGTGCTGTCTTCATTGACCTTTCAAAAGCTTTTGACACTGTCTCCCACCCCCTCCTTCTTGATGCCCTTAGTCTCTCTGGTTTTGCTGCTGGGCCTATCTCCTGGTGCACCAGTTATCTGTCTGACCGCTCACAGCGTGTAAAAATTAATGGGACCTGCTCAGACATCTGTCCCATCTTTTCTGGGGTTCCCCAGGGCTCCATTCTGGGCCCCTTACTATTCTCCCTTTACCTTAACACCCTTCCACACTCTTGCTCGGGGAACATTCTATTGTAAGCTGATGATGCAGTCATCTTTGCCTCAAGTCATAACCCTATTGCCTTCCAGGACTCGCTGCAGAAGTCCTTCACTGAAGCCGAGGGCTGGTTCAAGGAACATAGATTGGTGATAAATCTTAAAAAAACAAAAACTATGTTCTTCTCTCATCCCCAAAACAAGTCCTGCAACTTCAAACTCCTCATTCACTCTGGGTCCTCATTCCCACTCGAACAAGTTTGCTCCTATAAATACCTAGGGATCCATTTTGACCCCTCCTCTCCTTCCATGGACACATCGCTGGCCTAGCCACTGCCACTAATATCCGATTGGGCATCTTACACCAGTATAAACACTGCCTCCCGGAGAACTCTTCGACTACAGTCACCTCCTCTATCCTGTCCCTAGTGGACTATGGACTGCCGTGTATGGTGCTGCTGATCAGACCACACTCCATAAAATTCGCACTACTCTGAATAAGGCCTGCAGGTTAATTACTGGAGCACCTAGGATGACACACACCTGTCTACTGTATGCTAAAGCGCTGGTACTTGATCTCGACGAGTGCCTCAAATATCTTACCTGTACCCTTACAAAAAAGACCCTCCTTGGGCTTTCCCCACCAGGATTGACCACCACCATACGCCGCTCTGTCCCACTAGTTCATACTCGGACCTCTGGGAAAACCTCTCTTGTTATCCCTAGAGCTAGGACCTCTCACGGCCAAAGAGCCTTCAGCTTTAGGGCCCCTCCTGGTTCAACACACTGCCCTCCATCTCCGCCGCCAAGCTCCAACTATATCGTGCTTCAAAACTTCCTTACATAACCACCTTATAACACCCGATGCTGTAACTGCCGCTAGTCAAAGCCGCACTAATACTTATGACAAAGCTTATTACTAAGCTGCTAAGGACAACATAACTCTGGTATTGTTTGCATCCATCCTACCTGTACCAGCTTGTTTGTATCTATGTCTTAATTTACTGTTATACCTATGTGTTGTACTGCTATACTGTGTATTTTGGTTTGTCTTACTGTGACAATGTACCTTTGTAAATGAGCCTATGGCTCAAAGGTTTTCCAAACTGCTGTTTAAATAAAATAAAATAAAATAAATAAAAATAAAATTGGCTCCCTTTCTTTTGGTAATGATTACCAGTGGCTGAGAGCCTATCCCACCACCAGTACCAGACCCTCCCCCAAAATGTTTGTCTGGTGGTCAGGAGCCCAATCCCACCACTGATATTTCCCCACCCAAACCGTAAAGCAGCTGGCAGATGGGATCCCAGCCCTGCTGCCTCTACCCCCCTCCCATCCTCCCAAACTGTAAAACATGCAACAATGGGTGCCCAACCTCACTGCCATTACCCCCTCCTGCCTCCCTACCTGCCCCAAATGTAAAACAGTGAGTGCAGATGCCCAACCCCACTGCTGATACCGCCTCCCATCTGATTATACCAACTGATGGGCAGCCAGCAGTGGGTGTCAAGTGTTGCCACCAGTACCCCCTCCCACAAGCCCAAACTGTAAAGCAGCCACCAGTGAAGTTGGGCACCTGCCTGTCCCAACTGTAAAGCAGCCAGCAGCATGTGTCCAGCTCCACTGCCCGGACCCCCTCCCACCTACTCCAAATGCAACCCAGCTGGTAGTGGGTGCCTAACATGACTACTCCCCTCTCACCCAACTGTAAATCATTTGGCAGTGGGTGCCCAGCCCTGCCAGTGGTACTCACTTCCCATCCGCCCCAAATGTAAAGCAGCCTGTGGTTGGTGCCTAAATCAACTGCTGGTACCTCCTGTCCACTCCTGCCTGCCACAATTGTAAAGCCACTTGTGCCACCCTAATATTGGCATCATCTATGCAAGCATAGCTGTGCCATTTACTATGTGTGACAAGGCAGTGCCAATATTAGGTTAAAGCCAACACCGCATTGCTTGACTGCTCAAATCCTGAGGAAAACCACACTTCAAATTCACCAAGATTCCAGAGATTTTTATCTCCAGTGTTTCATTTCTCTGCTGTTTTTTTGCTGTAACCCTAACAGATGCATTAGCGTAGTTTTTTGCAATTAAAGTTTACTGTATGTATATATACATATGGGGAGAGAGAGCGAGAGAAAGACAGAAAATGAGAAAGAGAGAGATGATAGGTACTGTTAAGTGAGACGTGTAGGAAAATAAACCCACTAAGTAGGTATCATGAGGTCAAAAAGCCATGAGCATGTAGGACAAGTGACATTATTACCTCATTAGGCTCACACAATGGGTTTAGGCACCCTGTGCAATGCAATCACTTACCTACTTAAAATGTTAGGGTGGTGGTTTATGTTTTGATTGTATTTGTGATCTTTTCTAGATGTTGCATTTGCATTTTCTGTCCAATCATTTTTCCTTATTGTAATTGAAATTTTGGTGCCTCAATTTTTTCCCTTAGTGTTTCCATAGTGTAGGGTCACCTTATAAAAGGAGGCATTGCTAGGGAGTCTGTCCTATGGATCAGCATGGTCAGTGCTGGGGGGCAGTGTAGTGCCTTTGGTTATGAGTGATATGACATCTTAGTCAGTAGTGTGGGGTTTGTGTTAACACCTGAAGCACGTCAGAGTAATTGGCAGCAGCATGGAGGGCCTGGGATAGCTAAAGGAGGGTGGAACTGGTTGCTGCAGCATGGAGGGCTTGGTGTCTGAGGGGAGAGCTGTAGCATCAAGAGACAAGATTGCTTTGTGACAGTAGGAAGGGAAGGGGTGTGTAGAGAAGGAATTTTAAGGGTACTGTAATCTGTAGTTTAGATTAATGAAAGGCTGTTCTTTGGTAGTTTCTGCTTTGGTACAGTAATTAATGTTGATCTGGCAAGTGTGTTAATTGTAATTAGTTTTCATTAGTGAGGTGGTATAGGGGTCTATGTACTGTGGGTGTACACTTCGCATTACATTGCTCTAGTACATGGCTTCAATTGCCACAGTATACAAGAAAGTATATTATGGAATTTTTTATGGGGAAAAAGTCATGTAAAAATAGAACTATGCGGTAGCACAAGTATATATAGTTAGGGTTGCTCTTCTGTTACTACAAATCCTGGAATTCCCTGTAGCTGACATCAGAGCAGCAGGCAGCAGTGAGAGATTCAATAGCCTGCAGTGCATTTAGAGCTTTTATAATCTCCTGTCTGATGCTTTCTGAGTCTGCATTTCTCCAGGTGCTGAGAACAGTCCTTTTTGACTGTACTTAGTCCAGGGAGGACAGCAGGACCAGCAAACAAAAGATCAGAGCTTATATTAACTCTAACATGCACTGCAGACAATTGAATCTTCCACAATTACCTACTGCTGATGCCATCTGCATGGGATTCTGGGATTTGTAGCAACAGAAGATGTCAGCCTAGAACTAAGCAAAATGAGTCTGATCAAATCTACTATAACTATGTTAAACATAAGCAAACCAAAATGTTTCTACACACAAAGTGCACATTGGGACCAGCCCCACAATTAGGTGTGGGGCCCTTGGTGCTAACTGTTCCACTTTAATGTGAACCACACAATATTGCATCTTAATAACTTTGGTGCTGTTCAATGAAATTGCCTGCAATTTTGCTTGGGTGGCAAGTTCTTAAGATTTTGCAAGTTTCATGAAAGAAGTTCATCAGGATTCCAAGATCTGGAATTTTTAAAAGCTTTTAAAAAATGCACATTATGGCCATTTTTCTGCTCACCTATGGAGCAAAAATGGTTTGAAATATTGTTCAGAACATTAAAGAGACACTGTCAACCCCCTTAGGCCTCATAGTGTCTCAAGTTTAAAAAACACATTTTATGATTGCCAACATCCTGCAAGGTAAGTCTGTTTGCTGATGACACCAAAATCGGAGCAGTGGTGGATGGAGAGGAGGGGTGGAAGCAGCTGCAGGGGGACCTAAGCAAGTTAGAGAAGTGGTCAGAGAGGTGGCAGCTGGGGTTCAATGCAAAGAAGTGTAAAGTTATGCACTTTGACGTGAAGAACCCAAGGAGAGAATACTAGCTGGGAGGGGTTAAGCTGGGAATCACAGAGGAGGAGAAGGACTTTGGGGTAATGATAACGGGGACCATGAACAACACTGCCCAGTGCAGGAGAGTGGCTGCAAAAGTGAACAAAATGCTGGGGTGCATAGCGAGGGGGTTTTCGTCCAGGGTAAGTGAGGTGATCTTGCCCCTCTACAGATTGCTGGTAAGGCCGCACTTGGAGTATTGTGTGCGGTTTTGGAAGCCATACCTAAAGCATGATATCAGGCTGCTGGAGGCGGTGCAGAGGAGGGCAACAAAGATGGTTTGTGGAATGGAGGGGAGAGACTATGACAGCAGGCTGAGAGACCTCAGTATGTGCACCCTGGAGGATAGAAGGACAGGGGGGACATGATAGAGACATTCAAGCATCCGAGGGGAATCAATAAGGATGGGGCAGTTGGGGTCTTTAAGTTAAGGAGGGGGAGGGTCACCATGGGGCATGGGCTAAGAATCGAGGGGGGAAGATTTAGGAGGGAGATGAGGAGACACTATTTCATAGGGAGGATGGTAGCAAAATGGAATGCCCTACCAGAATGAGTGGTATCATGTAAATCTGTGAACAGCTTCAAAAGGGCATGGGAAAGGGAACAGGGGAGAGTGAGATTGGGGGTGGTGGCAGTGGGATGATAAAAGGGAGGGGGGGTTAGGACAGCTGCAAATTAGGGGTGTTGGCTGCACACTCGAGCAGGCTTAGATAGACCGGGTGGTCTGTTTCTGCTGGCACATTCATATGTTCGTATGTTCGTTTATCAATATACATTACCATGCATTTCAGTTCTACTAAACAAGCAGACAAAACAAATAGTGTCATCAAAGAATTTTGGAGAAGGTAAGCAATCATAAAATGTGAGGTTTTAACTAGAAATAATATGATGCAAAACAGGTTGACAGTGTCACTTTAAGGGTATGCCATTCGAAGGTTTTGTGAAAAAATATCTATCAGTTCTTAAGTTATAAGGTTTAGAAATTTGACTTCTAAGCAGCTCAGTAGCATTTTTGAGATAACCATGTGATACAAAAGAAAAAATATATTTTCATGAGCCATTTTTCTTTTGTGAGAAAATGTTTTTCTTTTGTGAGAAAAAAATTTTCTTTCGGAAGTTTGAGCCTTAATACCTTTGGTGTTCTTCAACAAAATTGCATAACATTTTGTAATATTTTGTAAGCCTAGTTCCCTTAATCCAAGATGACCCTGCCTATTCTCTACCTTTTACCTATTCTGGCCTCCCTTTTGGCTGCCTACTCTTTCACCCCAATTTCTACCCTATTCCTTAATACCTCCTTATTTTTTATCATTTAGGTATGAGCTCTTACTCAGTGGAGACTATATGGGACTGTCGTCTCTTCTCATTTCAGTAAAGCTTATCATTATACACCTTTGCATGTTAATTATGTTGACCGGTATGTATAGGCCCATATTGACCGGCACCTTCACAATGCTTTTTCTTTTTTTTTTTTTTGCACCCGATGTCCACCATAATTGTAATCTTATGAAGTGTACTGTATTGTATTTATGCCCAGGACCACCTTGAAAATGAGCTTGCTCAATGGTGTTTATGCCTGGTTAAATAAAGTGATTGATTGATTGATTGATTGTATGAACTGTTATGGTAGCAAATTCTTATGATTCGGCAGGTTTCAAATTTCATTACAGCCACTTAACTGGATTTCAAAATCCAAGGAGTGTAAAAAAGGAATAAAAAGCTCTTTTTTGGTTATTTGCTCATGTGTAACGTAAAAACAGTTTGGAATTTTGATCCAACATTTTCAGGGTAGAAGAGGCTCAACCCAAGGCGGTGTCTTTCAAAGATTCTGTGACAATATTAGTAGGTTCTTGAGATGTGGCTTCTGAGTATAGATTGAGAAGGCACATTATTGTTAAACCCAGATATCTGCATCTTAATAGCTTTGGCACGGTTCGACAAAATTACATGAAATTGTGCATGCAGTCAGGGCTCCATGTTCTTAGGATTTGGCAAGTTTTGTGATGTCCACTTGCCTAGATGTTTGTGCTTGCATCTAGAGCAAAAGCAGTTAAGAATTTTGTTCTGACATCTTAAGGTAGAAGCAAATTAGTCCAAGGAGGTTCCTTTGGAAGATTTTGTGAAAATGTATTACTTGGTTCCCGAGTTATAAGGCTTTAAAAATTTGGTATCTGAGCATGAGTTGAGTAGGCACTTAAATGTTAAACCATGATTTTTGCAGCTTGATAACTTTGGCACTGTTTAACATGAAATTGTGCATGCATGGTCCAGGAACAAAGTGCTTAAGAGCAGAAAATAGACTTCAGCACTCCAGCATGTTGGTGAATAATTTAATCTTTTGAATGACACTGTCAAGAAAACAACAAAATGGAGTACAATCAGTACAATGAGCGCAAAAAGCCCACTTCTGTTCAACCCCAGCGCTTCAAGGGGGCACCCCCTGAGGAAGAGGTTTGATACCTCGAAGCGCTGGGGCAGAACAGAAGTGGGCTTTTTGCTCTTATTGCACTGATTGCACTCCATTTTGTAGTTTTTTTGACAATGTCATTCAAAAGATTAAATTATTCACTGACACACTGGAATGCAGGAATTTATTTGCTGCTGATATACAGGTTTCTCCAAGCACCTATCCAAGTTGAAAGCACAGCATGGTTTGTGTGATAGCAAAGTCCTTAAGACTTTGGAAGTTTTGCAATGGCCACTCATGCAGGTTCTGAGGTCCAGAACTTTATAAAGTCTGTAAAAATGCACTTTTTCTGCCATTTTTTTGCTTACCTATGGAGCAAAACCATTTAGAATTTTGATTCCAAAGTTTCAGGGTAGAAGAGGTTCAGCCCAAAGGTGTGTCTTTCAAAGGTTACATGAAGAAATATCAGTCATTTCTAGAGCTATACAGTTTTAAAACTGGGCTTTGGCAATGCTCAGAAAGGTTAAAGAATTCATGTTCACAAGCCAATTTTTGTTACACGAGAAAATGTTTTTTAAGTTCATTAGGAAACTTTTTTTGTCATGAGTGCTGCCATCTTGATTTTTGGGGGGTAACTTTTTTTCTTAGCAACACATAAAATTATGCTTTTCCAAAACACAACCACGTGAACCCAGGTAAATGGAATTCATTTAGCTAGATTATGGAGTTCGAGTGAATAAAATTGACACAGAACTATGTTTTCTGGGTACCACAAAAATCTTTGGATGCTAGCTTAGCAAGGGTTGCAATTCTTTTGTCACCAGACAAGAATTCTTTGTTCACGAGAAAGTGGAACAAAGAATCTCACAAACAGGGAAGTCTTTGTTTGTGACATTCACATTCCATGAGAAAGTGTGAACAAAGTATGTCACAAACAAAAAATTCTTTGTTCACAATATTTAAAAAATGCAAACAAAGAATTCTTTATTTGTGACATCAAATTTGGACTTTGTACCCCAAATCAACTGTCACTCATGACCCACCAAATTTTCAACAATCTTATTTTTGTAAGGCCCTTATGTGAACACAATAAGTGACATCTGCCACTTCACCACATAATGTAAAAATCTGAACAAACAATTCTTTGTTCTCAACATTGAAAAGTGCAAAGACTTCTTTGTTTGCAACATAAACATGTGCAAAAAGGTATTTTTTATTCATGACATATAAAATTGGAATTGTGTACCTAGAATCAACTGTTACTCATAACTCAGTAGTTTGTTACCTTTTTATTTTTTTACAAAATTTTCAACAATATAGAGAATACTGGATGGGCAACTATGCACAACCAGTGTGTTCTGCCACAGAAGGGTTCTGATTCCCTCAGACCTCGAGAGCAAAGCTCGAGAAGTCCATGGGAATCAGAATCACGAGGTGACAGAACACACAGGTTGTGCATAAAGTTGCTCATCCTGTATTTTTTATAGTGTATAGCAGTATTATGTGAAATGTATGCATTGTGTTTTTCTTTTCTCTTTTTCATAATGAAACTGATTTGTGAAGTCTCTAGAGGTTCTAGAATACTGTCACCACAGAAGTAAATAGAGGAAAGTAACAATGTGCCAGCATTACAAGTGGTTCTGCTGCAGTAGTGACATCACTACTGCAGCAGAACATCATAATGACATCACTACTGCAACAGAACAAGCATATTCCAGGCATGGAATTTCATGCATAACAGCATTCCACTATACACTATATCATTTTTTAAGGCCCTAAGATGATCACAGTGGGTAAGAATGGTCACTTCCACCTCAGAATGTGTTTCTATGTTGCAACACCATTAAAAACACTTTAAAGGTCAGATTGCAAGTCTGCCATGTCTGTGGATGTTGCAGAGGCATAAAATATAAGTTCTGAGAATTTGGTACAGAAATATTAAAACATCAGATGTGCGTTGTGGTACAATTCTGCAAGTATGCACATTATGCTGGAATACAGGAACTGTGTAAGGCTCTTGGGGCTCTACACAAATTCTGAAGATGTATGTAGTGCCATTGTAAGGGATCTGCACTGGGACCAAAGTGCACTACACAAATTGTGCACACATGGGACATCCCATACATGCATGGAGCTAATGTACATAAGGCTGTTGTATGATATTTTCTTTGGGGGCCCTACACAAATCATACACCCATGTAATGCATAAGCAGGGCTGGGTTGTACTTTAGAGAGCATGGATTTCTATCTGCTTTTGCAGCTAGACATGGATGTGTATGTCTTGTGGTGTGCATGTGTATCTGTGGGGCCAGCGTGTCTGCAGCCAGAAGTACTGTAGTAAACAGAGTTTATTAACTTTCTCAAAAAGAAAGGAAACTCAATGCTATATATATATATATATATATATATACACATATATATATATATATATATATATATATATACTATAGAGGCGTGGTCGTGCCCCTATAGTTAGGGTTGAGTAGGCACGTTTAATGTTAAACCTCAAATTTTGCACATTAATTACTTCGCAACCGTTAAACAGATTTGCACGAAATGTGGAATACACAGTCTGGTATGGTAGCTCTCTTGATTGACTAAGTTGTATTTTGATCAGACATACAGTTTTTGCTCAGTGATGCGCCAAAAATGCACTTTTCACCACTGTTGATGCATTTTCTGCTCGTGGCACTGCATGGACATTGTGTGGTCTATTGGTCTGAAACTTGGAACATAGAAAGAGGTTGGGACAAGGAACAATCCAATGTTAGTTTGGTGAAAAAATATTAATCTGTTCCAAAGTTATTTAATAGTTTTTTTTGAGTTCTGAGCATGCTCAGTTCACTCAAAAATGTATATAAATATTTTGTGAAAGAAGAATGGCATCAAGGCTATCTAGTTGTCCCCTCACAGCCAAGTATTTTGCATGCTCATGGTGAAAAATCATGCCCCTCAAGAAATTTTTCCTTTGCGAGAGCCGGCATCTTGTTTTTAGTTTTCTGTCAGAAACAAATGGTGTAGTTTTCTCCACGGGTGACTTTTGGGGCAAATGAGGCATGTGTTTTGATTAGGGGGGGCCCCCCTCTATTGAACCATGACTTTGATTTGCTTTGGTTTTGTCAAAAAATAGAGTTTTAAAATTTAAAATTCTTCATTCTCGACTCCCTAACGATTTTCTGCTGAGAGCCTGAAAAATTTTTAGCTGCGAGACGATTTTCCCCCATGAGCTTCCTCTGCAAGGGGATGACCAGATAGCCATATTTTTCACCACAAGATGTCCATGGGGAAGAACAGATGACCCTAGGGATGACCAGATGGCCCAGACTGGCACAACTAGATGGCCACTAGCGGCCGAAGATTTTGTTAACTTACGGCCGAAGATTTTCTTATGACCAAAAGTTTTTTAAAGGTGTAAACATTTTAGAATTGCATATCTCAATAACGGTTTGGTCTTTTTACTTAAAATTTGCAGGGTGTTGAGTGGATGTCCTAGAGATGTGAATTATTCTGTTTAGGTATTGGGGACCTAATTTATTGCAGAGATATTCAATAACAAATTTGACATTTTTCCCATAAGATGACATTGCAGTCTGTGTCATGCCTTTCAGTGCTGTTATCTCAAAAACAAAGTGAGATAAAGACTTTTCTCTACCAGCAGCATACATCACCTTCATGCACTGGAACAAGATTTTAAACTGTACAGTAAGCCTACAGTGGAATTTTTTTCATAGGTTGCACAGTTCATGAGATATTGTTATGTTTGTGTTTAAGGGCTGGTTGCCTTATAGGGATGTTGTATAACTATGCGTAAGTGGGAGTGTGGGCCCGCCACAGATCTATATTGTTATGCAGTAATGGGCTACTTGGTGATGCTCTGCACTTCCACCAATATATGTTTTTTTACTACTTATATTATACTGTTATGCAGTAATGGGCAAGTGGGTTCGGGCCCCGCTCGCACCAATACATGTTTTTTACTACTTATATTATACTTTTTCAAAAAGTAAGGACATTTATTGCAAAAAATTGTGTTTGATGCATCAGTTAGGGCTGAAGTGACAAAAATCAGTAAATGAGATGTTAGGATGAGCATCTAACCCCCAACACCCCTCCTCCACAGACTGACAGATGCTGGGGTGTGCCATGGAGTCATGTGGCCTAACTCTCACCCCATTCTCCTTTACTGTAGCATGTCAACCTGCTTACACATGGAATGGGATGAGAGTTGGGCTGCATGACGCCATGACACAACCTGGCGTCTGCCAGTTTGTGGAGGAGGGGTGTGAGGTAGATGCTCACCGTCCCATTTCCTGACTTTTGTCACTTCAACCCTAACTGACGATTAAATGCAGTGTTTTGTAATACATACATACATATATATATATATATATATATATATATATATATATATATATATATATATATATATATTTATTTATTTATTAATGGCAAGAAATCCATATATCCTGATTGGCTGAGACTTGGTTCTAGCCATTGGCTGAGACTTGATTCTAGCCATTGCCTTAAGAGAGCACTACCAATGGCTAAAAACAAGTCCCTGCCAACTGGGGCAACTCACAGAATTAATAAGCCACTTGTTTCCTAATCTCCATCGCAAACATGGATGCAACCTTTACTTATATATAAAAACTTTTGGCTAGGCTCTAAAAATAAAAGTCCATTAAATTAACTAAAGTAAGTAAATAATTTAATATTATTTTCAATCAAGAGTCTCTCCTTACACACATACTGTACACACATTTAGAAAGCCAAGTATTATTTAGACTTTCCATTGCTGGTGTTTCTTTGATGACCATGAAAACTCCCCCTCCTATCACCGCTGATTTGCCAAAGAACTCCTTGATCCTTACCTAGCAACAGATGAAACTGAGGTTCTGGTTCCACTTTGAGTGTGTGTGTGTGTGTGTGTGTGTGTGCCAGTGGAACTCTGAAGACTTTTGAATTCATGTATTCCATGTTACCATTCTGTGTGTGGGGGGAGCTGGGGGTCATTCTAATATTGGAGTAATGCAGAGCTTTGCATTCTTCTATTCCATGGAAAACAATCACACTGTGTACTGAATATGAAGAAAGACAGATGACTATCAGGTGAAAAACATCTGTGGAGGGACTATTTTACATTATTTAGCAACATTTTATTATAACTTTAGTGGGTTTGAAAGCTTTTAGAGTGTTTGTTTTTTAAAATTTGCCTCTGGGCCCATTTTATATAAGCAATAAGGCACTTCAGGGACATTGGTTGTACTAGGTTTACCCACGATCAGGGGCTGAAGGCACTCTGCTTCACCTCATACCTTACAATGCCCATGACCATGGAGTAAACCTAGTACAATCAGTGCTCTGTCATGCTTTATTGCTCAAATATATTGCAAAAACGACATTAATGCAGTCATTATGTTTGAAGACATAAAGTGCCCAAAGAAGGGAAATGAAAAAAACATTAGGATTTGGGGTCTTCATGGTCTTGATGAATCAGTGGTGGTGTGTTCCTTGGGGTTGTTGACCCTAATGCCCACATCCTTAGCCATAGCTTCCTGTCCAAAACACAAGATATGGATTCAAACCAGTACCTCATAGTGACACACTTTTCAGAAGTGGTGAGGTACGTATTGCCATATGTTGCCAACAGAATCAGTCATAGCTTTCTTTACACAGGGCTCTGCAGGCCTTTTGTGAAGAAAAGACATCTTGTCTGACCTCATTTGTTCGGGGGAGGTTGTGGGTTTTAAGGTTAACAACCACAAGGAACACCCTACCACTAATTTGTCAAGACTCCGGAGACCTAGCACCTTAATGTTTTTTTCATTTCCCTACTTTATTCACTTTGCGATCTTCAACCCTAATATCTGCATTAACATGGGTTTTGCAATGAATTTCCCTTATCTTTGTGATAGTGGAATCTTTTTCTCATTTGTGCAAGTCCCTTTGGGACCTGCCCAAAATGAAATAAAGGGAATAGTGGAGATATTTCTAGCCCTGCTTCAACATACAACTAATAAAATAGGAAAGACATAAAATAAGTCATACTACCCTATAGCCCCACCCGATGTATAACAACAGATGCACTCAACCTCCCTGCCTTCACATCTTCTCAGTGGTTCTCTGTCCATTCACTGTTACTGCAATGGAGGGGAGAGCCTCAAAGATGGGATGGGTCAAGTCCATCCCTCCCAACCTGCCATCCCACCCTTCACATCACTTTAGTGGTCATCTGTCCATTCATTGTTGCTGCAGTTGTTGTGGGGATGGGTGAAGAAATGCAAAAATGGGATAGACCAACACTTCACCTCAGCCCATCCCCCATGTAGCATATCTCTTCAGTGGTCACCTGTTCATTTGCTGTTGCTGTAAAGTGGGGAGGGGGTCATGGTATTGTTGCTGCAGTGTGGGGGGGAGAGACGTGAGAATGGGCCTTGGCCCATCCTTCACCCCCACACATCGCATCTCCTCAGTGGTCTCTGTTCACTCAGTGTTGCTGCAATGGGGGTGTAGGGTCACAAGAGGGATGGGCCCAAACCCCACTTCATCCCTAACATCACCTTAGTCATCATCACTTTATTCACGGTTGCTAAAATGGGTGGGGATTGCCTTTAGGAATGTGCAATAGCCCATCCACCACTTCTCCTCGCTGATGGTGTGAGGGTGTATATGAGGATTAAAAATAATGATCTCAAAAACTAAGTATCAATCACTTACATTTGTTTTCTATGTTCATATGTCTTAATATGAACACACACAAAATCATGCGAACATTGTTTTCAAAATACGAAGACATGACTTAACAGTTACTGTATGTGTTCATATTACCTGAATGTCAACAATTTCTGACTCCTCTAAATAAACCAATAAATCTGTAAAAATGACTAAAAAGCACACTACTTCAAACTTTTAAAGACAAACACATGGTATCAGTGACAACAATTTTACATATATAGCACTTGTTGAAGGAACAGTGCTTTGACTGTTTTTCTGCATTCACACTGCTATGTGATATGAATGCATAACATTAATGATAAGAACACATGCGGCCAGAGTTTTTGGAGGGCAAGATTACTGCAAGCCCCAGGTGCACCAAAGATATGGCACACCAGGCTTCCAGCAATCTATAAGGGATTTTCTATCCCATATGGCAACTGACACAAGTTACAACTGACTGTCTAGCATGCTTACCTGGCTAACAGAAGCTAAATAAATAAATACATAAAAGACCATCTTTATTGTTCTAGCTTGCATCAATCCCAGGGACTGTATTTATGGAGTTTGCCCCCAAGATTTGACGCAAGCTGCCATAAAGCAGAAAAACTGTCACAACTGCATCTGACCTTTGAAAATCAGGCACAGTTGCAACAATTGGCTTTGGTGTAGGGTGGCAATTTCAAGATGTTGTGGCACAGGACTTGATTCAAGCCCTGCACTACCCTTTGAACATGTAGCCCATGGTTTCAACACACAAACATGTAGCTCATGGTTTCAACACATGAACATGTAGCCCATGGTTTCAACACATGAACATGTAGCCCATGGTTTCAACACACAAACATGTAACCCATGGTTTCAACATATGAACGTGTAGCCCATGGTTTCAACACACAAACATGTTGCCCATGGTTTCAACATATGAACATGTAGCCCATGGTTTCAACATATGAACACGTGGCTTTAATGGTTATGTGTTTGTATTTACATGAATTGCAACACTTTCCAGTTTCCCTCAAATTAACAAATCTGTAAAAGTGTACTTAAAAGTACACTACTTAAAATTCTTAGAGACAAACACATGCTATCAGGGTCAATGATTTTACATATTTACCATTTTTTCAGTGAGCAATAGTCTGACCATTTTTTATATGAATGCAAGACTTTTGTGACATGAACACATGTTTCTTTATAGGAACACATAAGACATATTCATAGAAATTCAATTGTCCTTAGAATGCATACTGTACTTTTCTAATCCCACATGTGCAGAAGTGGAACCATTTTTAGTAGAAATGTAAAAATCTACTGAAGTATGGTAGATAAAAAGCCAAAAGCTCACACCTTGGGGTAAGCTCTATCAAACCTGCAAGCTTCAGATTTTAAATCCCTCTAGTTTTTAAGTTATAGGTGAGAAAACATATGTCTTAACTGATGACATTGTTATGATTTTTGCACCTCTGTAACTTTGCCCCAGTGAATCAATTGCCACGCAGTTTTCAGGATCCAGAAATCCTGGTACCAACTCTATGCTTGCCAAATTTCAAGTAAATCAATGAAACAGGCGTGGAGTTTTTTAGGTGCAAAAACTGGGATTTAACATTAAAGTGATTAATCCTAATATACAGTTGTGACTGTGTGTGTGTATATATATATATATATATATATATATATATATATAATAGAAGAAAAAATCCATTTAATGCATCAGTTAGGGTTGTTCCACAGTGACAAAAGTGAGGAAATTCAGTGTTAGGATTGAAAGCCCCCCTTGGACCCCCCAGCCCACCTCCCCAACCAGCATCAGGGTGCGCATTGGGGTCTTTGGTCTTAACTCTCACCCCATTCTCCTATACCTTGCTTATTTACCCATGTGATGGGGTGAGAGTTAGGGCCAATGACCCCAACATGTCCCCAATGCTGGTTGGGGTGGGCTGGGGTCCAAGGGGGCTTTCAACCTGAAAACCGAATTGCCTCACTTTTGTCGCTGTGGAACAACCCCAACTGATGCATTAAACAGATTTTTTTCCTTGAATTTCCCTTATTTTTGAGAATGAGGATTACAAATAGTGAATGGAATGTGATGGCGGGAGCGCAGGGCCACTACATGATGTCCTGTTACATAGTAACAGGAACTGCAAAGCAAACACAAGCAGCAATGGTTACACACATGGTAAAGCAAACATAAATGGTAAAGCAAATGTTAATAGAAATGCAAGCGTAAAAGTGACGCCGAAGCAAACAGTGATGTAAACGGACACACAAGCGCATACAAAAATGCAACTGGTAATGTGCACAGTGATGGTACTGGTACTGTAAATGCAAATGTTAAGTGTTACAGCAACAAGAACGCCAAACATAACAGAAACAAAAACGCGAATGGAATTGTGCACGTAAACGTGAACCGTAATGCACACGGGCATGGTACCACAATTCTAAATGTAAATGCTAAAGTTAACATGAACAATAATGCCAAAGGAAACAGAAATGTAAACACAAACATAAACTCTTACATAAACACAAACCGTAACACAAGCGGTCACGTTACCGCAATTGTAAATGCAAATGGTAACGGTAACAGTAACAATAATGCCAAAGGAAACATAAACGCAAAAGGAAATGCAAGCACATATGGAAAAGCAAACTGTAATGCGCACGGGCACAGTAACGCAATAGGAAATGCAAATGGTAACAGTAACAGCAACAAAGACACAAAACGAAAGACAAACGCAAACGCAAAGGAAAGGGCTGCCATAAACGCTAATGCCAGTGCACACGGTGATGCAAACTGAAATGCAAACACAAACTGTAGCAGAAACGCAAATAGTAACAGTAACGCAAATGCAAGAGCAAACGAGAACACAAAGCATAACGCACACGGTGACATACACGGGAACAGTAATGCAAACGGGTGTGTAAATGCAAGTGGAAAAAGTAAGTGTAACATTAACAGAAGTGCATACCCTGTTTCTCCCCAACAGCAGCATAAGAAACACAGTGTGTACAAAGAATGTATGCATAATAATGGGCTTCGGAGCTGAAAATGAGGTGTTGGAATACTAAATTGCTTATATCTCTGTAACCGTACGACATAGAGAAAAAAATGCACATGATTCAGAATTTTCCTGGCTACATTTTTGCTGAATGGGCTACACATTATCACGATGAAAATTCCGTATCTCGCACCATTTCTGAGATAAGAGCCCCGAAAGGCGCGGAGTACGCCACCATGTTAGTCTATGGGAAAAAATGTCAACTCCGGAGTACCATAACTTGCCATCTGTGCAATATTTTTTCACCAAGCTGCCAAAATGCACATCTGTGAGGTGTTGGCTGCTTTCTCTCCAAATATGATCCCAAAAGACCAAACTGTTCTTTTGCAGCAGGGTGGCAAAGAACTCCTGTCATTTTGGCCATAGTCTGGAAAAGTAGTGTCGCATGATTCTTGACTTTGGCAAAATTGCAAAGTGTGTAAGTGCAACACTACTTTAACATTCTCTTTCCAGAAACTTGAAAAACATATTTCTGGTGTGTTTAACCCCAAAATAAAGACATGGCTAGCATCCTGAGGGTCCGACTAGGTGGACACAAAAAGAATTGTGTTCCTAGAGGGTCCCAATTTTAAATGCCAAGCATTCTTCTGATCAGTAACTGAAAAAAAATGGCAGATTTGTAACACTTCTAGGGCCATTTGCGACACTAAAAAGTGCATTTGCGATAGTGTTGAACTTTTTGTTAACTTTTCCCATTGACATAATGGGAACTTGCTTTTTGAATAACTTTTGGACCATTCAATATTTTTTCACAAAATCTTCAAAAGGCACATTGGGGACCCTGGCCACATGTTCCCTGAAGTTTTTGGACCGGTTACGCAAACCGTGCGACCTGTAGGTGAGAGCAGGGCCCCGCAAAAAGCGTAATTGTGCTTTTGGTTGTCAAGCAATAACTCCACAGCCGCATATCCCCGCCTAGCATTTAAGGTTGGTAGATCCCAAGATCTACCATGCTCAACCGCGGTTCGCCAAATTCCAGGCAAATCTGTTGAACGGTAGTTATTAAGGTGCAAAATTTCACCCTTAACTTGCAAAGTGCTACTCATCCTAACTATGGTAGCACTACAGTGCTACCATATATACAGACATATATATATATATATATATATATATCTATATCTATATCTATATATATATATATATATATATATATATATATATTATACTGGTGTGGTAGTGCCAGTATACAGTAGTTAGGGTTGAATAAGGTGTTTAATGTTAAGCCCTAATTTTTTGCACCTAGAAACATAGAAACATTGAATTTGATGGCAGATAAGGACTGCTTGGCCCACCTAGTCTGCTCATTTCCCTACCTAATGGACAAGCTGCAGATCCTAGTTAACCTAGTTAAGCCTACTTCCTCCTACTCCCCGATTAGAATTGCCTTATGTTTGTCCCACGCATTCCTGAATTCCCCCACTGTTTTTGACTCTATGACCTCCTCAGAAAGGTTGTTCCATGCATCCACAACCCTCTCTGTGAACAAATACTTCCTCACATTACCACTGAGCCGTCCCCTCTATCTTCAAATTGTGCCCTCTTGTTCTTGCGCATCTCTTTTTCTGAAAGATGCTACCCTCTTGGACTTTGTTGATTCCCTTGAGGTATTTGAAAGTTTCTATCATGTCCCCCCCTCTCCTTCCTTTCCTCTAGGCTATACATCTTAAGCTCCTTTAGTCTTTCTTCATATGTCTTCTGGTGCAGACCCTGCATCATTTTGGTTGCCCTTCTCTGGATAGCCTCCACCCTGTCTATGTCTTTGCAGAGATGGGGTCTCCAGAACTGTACGCACTACTCCAGATGTGGTCTTACCAACTGTCTGTACAGAGGGCCAACAACTTCGTGTTTTCTACTGGTGATGTCTCACCCTACACATCCCAATATCCCCCAGCCCTCCTTACTGCCTTCTCACATTGCTGGCCAAACTTTAGGTCATCTGATATGACTACCCCCAGGTCCCTTTCCATTTTTGTTGTTGTCAGTATCTCACCCCCCATTGTGTACGCTTCCCCTGGGTTTTTGTTTCCCAGGAGAATTACTTTGCACTTCTTTGCATTGAATCTAAGCTGCCATACATTTGACAATTCCTCCAACCTTACCAAGTCCCTTTTCTTCCTTTCCACCCCACCTTGCGTATCAACCACATTGCAGATCTTTGTGTCATCTGCCAAGAGACATACTTTCCCTTCCAGTCCCTCTGCAATGTCACTTATAAAGACATTAAAAAGGGCTGGCCCAGTACTGAACCCTGCGGTACCCCACTAGTAACCATCCTTTCTTCAGAGTGGACTCCATTTACTATTACCCGCTGTGTCCTGTTGTCCAGGTAGTGTTTTACCCAGGCTACTAACCTGGGACCCAGTTCCAGGCTGGCTAATTTGTTTATTAATCATTTGTGTGGGACTGTGTCAAATGCCTTGCCAAAGTCTAGGAAGGCCATGGCCACAGCCCCTCTCTGGTCTAATAACTTTGGTGGCATTTGACAAAATAGTCCCAAATTTGGCATGCTTTGTCTGACTGGCAGGGTGTCAAGATGTGAAATGTTTCATGATGGTATCTTATGCAGCTTCCAAAATACAGAACACTAATTTTAATGAATTATGGTGTTTTTTCCTATACAGTAGAAGCCACTTAAATGGGGCATGGATAATCTGGATGTTCATTTAATTGGGACATCCCGTCAGGCACCGTTTAAGTGACAATGCTATCCTATGGTAGGTAGTGCTGTTTAAATTGGACATTAAATTGGGATGATTTGGCAAGCCTTGTCCTTCACTAGTCCCTTAGTAATACATCGCAGTCCATGACAGTCCCTCCCTAATCACTCACCAATCTCTTTCACGTGTATCAACAGGTATGAATTTATTTTCACTACTGTTAATCTGACCCTCCCTCCTTCTTCTCCAACTCCAACATTCTTCTTTGCTGTGTTTTTTCGGTTCCTCTACCCTTTTCCCCATGTTCTGATCATTTTCTGGCAGAATGACCAGTTGGACTGACCCCCACCCATCACACCCATGCAGGACATTGTGGAGACATAGTGCAGACAGTTGCTGAATTATGTTAATTTTTTTTTAACCTCTTGTTTCTCGAGCAACTTCTGACCTCCAATAATGCCCATGCTCAGAATAACTACAGCTCTGATGATGGAAAGAGCTTTACGTAAATTCCAGTTGTCATGATTGAGCCATGATGTTCACACTGACTGGCTGGACTGAACGGCATATGTAGGAGACAGTGAGGAAATTGAAGCATGATGGAGTAAACTGTCAGCAGGGTAGAGAGATGCTAGCTGTTACAGAGAGGGTTGTGTTAGGTGAAAAGTGTAAGGGAGCTTACACTACTTTAGAAAAGTTGTCTTTAAGTATACTGTACAAATTACAATGTAATGGAGAAATTGGAGGAACCTGGTGGAGTTGTATGGTGTGTGAGAAAGCCACATCAATGGGCTTCTGATAAAGGTGATGGTCACTAAATCAGGATGGAAGTACTACCTGCGAGAGGCATGGGAGAGCATAGGGGTGCATGCACCAGGAACTTTAACTCATGGTTGAAGAACTGGTGCTGTGAGGAAGGGTTTGGATTGGTGACTGGGGACCCACCTGGAGGGATGGAGGCTTGTTCAAGCCTGACGGCCTGCATCCATCCTGGAGGGGAATCCAAACACTCAATGATAAGTTTAAATGCTACATTGACAAGCATTTAAACTAGCCAAGGGGGTTGGCAGGCCAGCAAGGAGGTTACCTAATTGCCCACCCCCCCCACAGCTAGCAGTGGAACCAGTGAACCAGAGGAGTAGATATCTCTACAAAGCAGTGTGCAAAAGATGGAGATAAGTGCCCAAGAGGTGGATAGGCAGAAAAGGGGCAAAGTTCAGCAGAAGGGTAGACAGCAAGGAGAACCAGGGATAAAGCACAACCAGGGTAGGGGCTGGTGTAGAACAGCTAAACAGTCTAGGGAGGTCAAATCATGGAAAGCCATGTGTGCCAATGCCAGGAGCCTTAGCAACAAGATGGAGGATCTGGAGGCTGTCATGGTGCAGTCAGACCTGGACATTGTGGCCATCACAGAAACCTGGTGTAATGATAACCATGACTGGGAGATGGCCATACCTGGCTACAACACATTCAGAAGAGACAGGGCAGGTAGGAAGGGAGGAGGAGTGGCACTGTATGTGAAAAATGACATATGGGCCACAGAGATCCAGGAAGAACAAAATGAGGGAGCGATACTGTGGGTTAAGCTGGAAAGAAAAATGGGGCCAGCCATCCGCACAGGTGTGGTCTATAGATCACCAGCCCAGGAGGAAGAAACAGATAGGGAGCTGATGCTAGCCATCCAAAGGATGGCAGACAAGGGTGAGGTAGTGCTGGTTGGAGACCTCAATATTCCAGATGTGGACTGGAGCATCTCAGCAGCAGCAGCATCAACTAGGAGCAGATTTATCCTGGACTCCCTTCAGGGTGCATTCCTCAACAACTGGTCATGGAACCAACTCAGCAGAAGGCAATACTGGACCTTGTGCTCACAAACAGGGACAGTGTGATGGGGTAACAGTGGGGGAGCACTTGGGGAACAGTGGCCACCAGTCATTGTGGTTTGAAATCACAGAAGGAGCAGAACCAATCCACACAAAAACACGTATCCTGGATTTTAGAGGGACAGACTTTGGGAAAATGGGGAGATGCTTGAAAGAGGCATTAAGGGGAATGAGGCAGGAATCATGGGTTGAGGAACAGTGGGCAGTATTTAAAATGTGTATTACAAGAACAACAGAATTATGCATTAAGCAGGTTAGCAAGGGGAAAAGGAAGAGGAGGCCATTATGGTTTTCCAAGGAGGTAGTGGAGAAAGTGAAAGCCAAAAAGATTGCATTCAGGCAATACAAAAAGACACAGGCAGAAGGGAATAGTGAAGAAGTACCAGGAGAAGCAAAGGGAGGCAGGGAGGTCAGTAAGGGAAGCCAAAGCTCAGACAGAAGAGCACATAGCAAAATCAGTGGGTAGAGGGGCAAAACCTTTTACAGGTACATAAGTGAAAAAAGAAAGGCAAAGGGAGGGATAGGGAGACTGAAGGGGGAGGATGGGGGCCGCGAGGAAGATGACAACAGTAAAGCTGACATAGTGAACAGGTACTTTATTTCTGCTCAGTCTTTACTGAGGAAGAGGAGGGTAATGGGTCTGAAGGGAGTACAAGGGATGGGAATGATGCAGAAATGGACACAAGTCCCTTTACACGAGAAAGGGTCCTGAAGGAACTGGAAGTAATAAGAGTTGATAAAGCAATGGGGCCAGATGGGGTGCACCCCATGGTCCTTAAGGAACTAAGAGAGGTGGTGGCTGAACTTCTAGCAATCCTGTTTAGCTGATCACTGGAAACAGGGGAGGTGCCCAAAGACTGGAGGACAGCAGATGTAGTCCCCTTATACAAAAGTGGGAACAGAGAGGAAGCGGGGAACTACAGACCAGTCAGTCTCACCTCAGTAGTGGGGAAGATCATGGAAGCACTACTGAAGGAGAGATTGGTATAACATCTGGTTATCAATGGACTACAGGACCCAAGGCAGCATGGTTTCACAGGGTAAGGTCATGTCAGACCAACCTCATTGAATTTTTTGACTGGGTGACTAGGGAGGCGGATCAGGGGAGGGCAGTGGACATGGGATATCTGGACTCCAGCAAGGCCTTTGACACTGTGCCACATAGGAGACTATTACACAAACTGGGTAATATGGGTGTGGGCAGGACAGTAGTGCAGTGGGTAGGTAACTGGCTGGGCGGCAGGACACAGGGTGGTGGTAAATGGCTATCACTCCACAGAGGGAAGAGTGACCAGTGGGGTACCACAAGAATCAGTGCTGGGACTGGTCCTATTCAACATCTTCATCAGTAACATTGCGCAGGACCTAGAAGGCAGAATTTCACTGCTCGCTGATGACACAAAGCTCTGTAACAGAGTAGATACACCAGAGGGTGTAGACAGAATGAGAAGGGACCTGCAGAAACTTGAAGAACTGTCAGGGGTTTGGCAGTTGAAATTCAATGCAAAGAAGTACAGGACAATGCATATGGGGCACAAAAACCCAGGCACAATATATCAGTTGGGGGGGTGAGGCTATATGCACGCCCAAGCAGGAGAGGATCTTGGGGTTATCATCTTGATGACCTCAAGGTAGGGAAACAGTGTAAAGGGCAGCAGGTAAGGCAACTAGGATGCTGGGATGGCAGGCAGGGGCATCGCCAGCAGGAAAAGGGAGGTCATAATTCCACTATACAAGGCACTAGTGAGGCCCCACCTGGAGTACAGTGTACAGTTCTGGAGACCTTACTTACGTAAGGACATAGACAGGGTAGAGAAGGTTCAGAGGAGGGCAGCAAAGATGGTACATGGATTGCATCACAAGTCCTATGAGGACAGGTTGAAGGAACTGAATATGTACTCCCTGGAGGAGAGGAGGGAGAGGGGGGTATGATAGAGACATACAAGCATCTTACAGGGAGGAACAAGGTGCAGGAATACACTGTTTTTAAGTGAAAAAGATTTTCCATGATTAGAGGGCAGAGGATGAAGTTGGAGGGAGGACGATTCAGAGGAAACTTGAGGAAGAATTTCTTCACAGAAAGGGTGGTGGACAAGTGGAACACCCTGCCAGAGGAAGTGGTGGGGGCTGAAACAATCACGGGATTTAAGAATGCATGGGATAGACATAAAGGAATTCTTGCGGTCAGGGTTAAGGGGCAACAGACTTCTTGGAAAACATAAAGTAAACTTACAAGCTCAAATGGGCAGACTGGGTGGGCCGTAGGCCCTTATCTGCCGACACTGTCTATGTATTTATGTATCTATGTATCTAAGCCTTCCACTAGGTGTCCTGACTTAGCAGCTTGCATTGTAGTTAGTGTACTTTTTTCTGCTCTCATGTACAGCCTAGACAGTATGACATTTTTTTTCTGAAACTTTAAGGTGTAAGTGATCTGTGCCAAGATAGTACTTTTCAAAGGTTTGTGAAAAAAATATTAATTGGTTTTTGAGTTATAAAGATTTAAAGTTTTTTTTCTTATCATGTTCAGTAGTTTTTTTTTTATTATTCAATAAATGTTATTGCTTTTCCAAAAAAGGATACAAGCCACACAACAAATACATAACAATAACAACAATCACAAAAAACAGAAGCTCAGTGACCCCATAGGAAGTATTAGATATGTCAGAGGAGTAGTACTACAGATTAAAGGAGTATTGGTGGTAAGAAGAAATAGTTAAGCCCAAGATTATGATCTTGCAGAAGATGTGGACAGAAGTGTGTAAAGTGATTTCCATCATAGAAACATAGAAACATAGAAGTTGACGGCAGATAAGGACCGCAAGGCCCATCCAGTCTGCCCATTTCTTTTTCTACCTCATAAATGTGCCATCGGCCTTTGCTCTGTCAGTGACCTATCTATTCATAGTCATTTGTATTGCTCCCTTATGCCTATCCCATGCCTGTTTGAAGCCCTGCACTGTATTCATAGCCACCACTTCTTGTGGTAAGCCATTCCATGCATCCACCACCCTTTCTGTGAAAAAGAATTTCCTCATATTCCCCCTTAATCGGCCTCCCTCTAATCTCATGCTGTGTCCTCTTGTCCTGCTATTTTTCTTATATTTAAACATGTTAGACTCTTTCACCTTGTTTATGCCCTTAAGGTGTTTAAATGTCTCGATCATATCACCTCTCTCCCTCCTTTGCTCAAGGGTATACATATTGAGCTCCGTTAATCCATCCACTATGGAATTGGTTAGGACACTTCTGTAATGAAGCAATCTGTTTCTCGACCATAAGCCCAGTCAGAATGCCTTGATGCCATTTTTTGTATGGGGGAACAGAGTTGTCTTTCCAATGGTGAAGTATGATTAATTTCGCTATGGTCAAGATTAATGCCATATGGACTTTACAAATACAAATTAAATCTTGAGGAAATAGACCCACAGTGCAAATATTTGGATTGAAAAGATCATCTAAACCCATAAGTGGGTCTAACAGTCTTTATGGCATTCCACAAGGGAATCACCTTTTCGCAGTCTCATAAGACATGCTTGAGATGACCTTCTGTAAGGCTACATCAAGAGCAAATGGGGACAAAAGCTTACCCATCTTATGCAGCTTAGATGGAGTATAGTATAGATTATGGAGAATTTGGAATTGAGTCAGTCGCAGTCTGTCTTGCTTGACGTATTTATATAAATAGTGTCAGACTGAATGCCATACTATAGGATCATCTGGGATGCCCAAAGCTTGTATCGAATAATAGCAAACTCCAGTGGGAGTATTGGCATCTAACAACTGGAAAAGCCTAAATAATCCAGACACAGAATGTTGTTGTATCTCAGCAATAAAAAAAGCTCAGGGGTAGATTGGTCCATCAGTGTCCATGATTTTATGGCCCAAATATGATTAAAGAGTATGGGTTACCTGCAGATATTTAAAACTTAAGGTTTCAGGCAGCTGAAGGTGCTTACAGATGGACTGAAAGGTCAAAAAATCTTTCCCCCTCTGAGAGGAAGGATATTGGTTTGTCCTTAAGCTGAGAACTGAAGGACATAGGTATGAGATGGCCAGCAATTCTAAAAGTAGGTTTACCTAATATAGGTTGTGTCAACCCTTTGGTCCAATCCAAACCTAGATAAGATCCAAGTTGTCGATGGACTTTCAGGGACCAACCAATAGTACATAAGGAGGTGGGTATCAGAGGCAATTTAGTATAAAGCAAGCTGCTGAGCTGCAGTCTGTAATTGTGACAAAGTGAAAGCTCAGTTCCTAGCCATAGTGGTATGTAGGTAGTATCTGGCCACACACTCCAGGAGTAACCTCATTGAAAAAACTTGCTACCGTAAAGGGCACAATAATACAAAAATATGTTAGATAGATGTAGACTGTCATTAAGTTTTGGTGCCGTTAGTTTAAAATATGAGCGGTGTCTGGACTGGCCCTTCCACAAGAAGTTGTTGAGTGTACTTTGCCAATGAGCAAACCAAGATTTGGGGAGGAATACACCAAGCATTCCTAATGGATAGAGTAAGTGAGGCAAAACATTCATCTTAACTATGCTAACTCATCCCCAGAGGGAAAGGGGCAGGGATGATCACCTTTGTAAATTTAATTTTAAAGTGTGCAATAAGAAGTTAAGATTGTCTTTAAACAAAATTGTAATGAAACGGGAAAGATGCACCCCCAAATAATTTATTGTCCAAGGTTCCCAGGACAGTCTGAAGCTGATAACCTCCTGCTTATTAACTAGACTATTTAAAGGTAAAATTTGTGTTTTATTCAAATTGAGCTTGTAAGAAGAAATTGCCACAAAATGGTAGATTTCTTCCAAAGCAGCCAGGACTGAGGTGAAAGGCTCTACAACATGCAGTAACAAATTATCTGCATATGCTGATAAAAAACACTGCTTCCCGCCAACGGAGATTCCCTTAATCTCTGGGCTTCTTTGCAGACTAAGATCACTGGTTCTAGGTATAAGTTAAAAAGTAGCGGGGAAAGGGGCAACCTTGTCGTGTTCCATGACGTGGAAGGAAAGGATCTGACAATATACCATTACACCATATCCAGGCAGCAGGGTTGCTATAAAGTATTTGAATCCAGTGAATATATTCATGGAGGAGACCACATTTCTGTAGTACGGAGAAAAGATTAGGCCATGAGACACAGTCAAAAGCCATTTCCGCATCCAGGGAGACCAGGGCCTCTGGAGACCTGCCCTCCCTAGATGCAGAGATAAGGTGGCGAAGCTTCTGAAGATGATCACTTGATAATCTACCTTTCATGAAGCCCATCTGCACAGGGCTAATCAGGGCATCCCAGACCAAGGCTAATTGATTGGCTAAGACTTTAGCCAAAATTTTTAGATCAGTGTTGAGTAAGGAAATCGGTCAGTAGTTCTGCTGACTGTAATTCGTCCTTACCCAGCTTTTTTATGAGCGCAATCCAGGCTTCCAAAAATGAAACTTCTGAAAAACCCAAGGAGTACCAAAAATTGTATAAATGAGTTAGCAAAGGAGCCAGTTCTGCAAGGCAGGCCACATAGAAATTGTTGGTAAAATCATCGGGCCCTGGTGCCTTTTCAAGGGGTAATTGTTTTATGGTCATTTGAACCTCAGCAAGGGAGACTGGATGACTAAGCAATGCCTTTTATGATGAGTCGAGGACAGGGAGAGGGAGATGATTGAGATAGGATGAGGTTCAATCCTCCACAGATGAATCTGAGAGATTGTCGGTGTACAGTGCAAGGTAATAGGAAAGAAATACTGCCACGATAGTGTAGGGTTGGGTCTCGATAACGGCATTAGGACTAGGTCAGATTCTGGGAATATTTTTGGATGTCTCTAGCTGGTGAAGGTGAGGTGCCAAGTTTCCCGGCCCTTTCACCTGACTAGAAATATCTTATCTTTGTTCGCTGCAGAGCCAATTCACCTTTTTGTGCCAGGAGGCCTGCATACTGGGCCTTTAAAACATTTAATCTTGACCAAACATCGGTGGAAGTGTTCTAACTAAGGGTGTGTTCTAAATGTCTAATGTCCTTCAAAAGCTGATCTAGGGTTGAAGTGTACTTTTTGGAGCATATAGATGCTAACCTAATACATTCTCAGCGCAGGGCACACTTTGCTCCACGCCCTTCCCCCAAGAGAACGTCGGGTGCAGATACGGAACCCTTGTTCTGCAAGACAAAATTGCATAGAAACTCTCTTATCCAGGAAAAAGTGTTTGAATCTTGCAGAAGCTGAGAGTTGAGGTGCCATACTGAATCACGCTCCTCAAGCCCTCTCAAAGTATGATATAAACTTACTGGAGCATTATCTGATATAACAGTATGGTGTATTGTGGTGGATATTAGACTATGAAGACTTTCTTGGTTAATGAGAAAATAGTCTATTCTAGAAAAACTTCCATGTAAGGGGGAGTAGAAAGCGTATTGTTTCTTCAAGGGGTGGAGGAGGTACCACGGATCGATGAGATCCAGATTGTCCATCAACTCGAAAAGCCCCCATTGCCCTGGAGAAATACCTTGCCTATTCAGGCTGATTTATCTAGGTTGAGTTGACAAACCAAATTCCAGTCCCCTCCAAGAAAGATTGAGAGATTAGAGAAAGGGGATAGGAGCAGGGCCAACTTAGTAAAAAAAGGTGGGGGAAACAGAATTTGGACCATAAATAGAGCATAACACAATCTGGGAAATCCCCAATTTACCATGTAATAGTATGTGGCAACCCTCGGGCTCCCAGTACTCTGTAATCTACTGAAGGGAACTTTCTAAACAATTAGAATCACCATGCCACCCCTTCTAGTTCTATTACCAACCCCATAAACCTGTCCCACCCATTTGTGCCGGAAAAAATGGATATTCTCCTGTTTAAGGTGGGTTTTCCTGCAAGCAGGTGATTCCTGCCTGAATTTTTTTAAGATGCCGCAGCACCATGTGATGTTTGCACTTATCTTGGGCCCCCTTGATTATTCCAAGTTAGTAACGTGTAAGGACGCCATACCTCTACAGTAAGAAAAGGATTAGGTATTCTACTCACAACTGAAATAACAAACAAATAAAATCTTAACGGAATTGATGAGCTACTAAACATTCCCCCTCCCCTCAACCAGTCACCCCACAAAACTTCAACAAGAACAGGTACCAGCAAGTTAGCCTACCCAAGCCTGACCAATGAAAAACAAACACCAACAAGAGTAACAGCCTTTCCATATCCTATACACATATAAAGCTAAAATACCCCCTGGTCCTAGTGATCATAACTCTAAATTCCCCAGGTCCATGATGAGAAAGAAACCTCCATCAGATAACCCTTCCCCCCTCTGTTCCCCACAGTACAAAGGCACATCCCCAACATTATGCCACTACAATAAACCGCACCACTTGGAGACCTAATTAAAGGCAATATTTTAATATAAAGTAACACCATAACAAACACTGCAACGCTACAGGTGTGTGAAACAAAAGCAACCTCTACCAGGCTCGCACAGTTGGCGTCATCAGGAGGATGACCAGTCAAAATACATAGGCCCTTATATAACCAGTGAACCTATTAAGTTTAAAGTGCCAGTACAAAAAATAAACTAAACATTTAAAACACAGGATCTACATATGACATCAATAAAAAAGTGTAAAAGTTATAATTCCTACAGCTAGGGGGAAGTTAGGACCAAAAAAAAAAACATGTATAGAATTCCTAAAAGGCATATAACATTAATCTCACATATACATCCTTATTCCCATCATACTATATAGAACATATTAGTTGTTCATTAATAATAAATGTATATATCTTATATCATACAAATATACTTATAACAGCAGGGATCGACAAATTTCAAATATATGTGGTAGTCCAGGACAAGTGGCCCATCCAAAAATGATAGTCCCACTGTCACAAGTGGTAGTCCGATGGTCGGATTGCCATATTTTAAGGAAAACATATAAAAAATTATGTAGCAGCAAAATAAATGGCTGTGTGTCATTCTATTATTAATGCTGCATAGATATAGGCTATAGAAAACAGTAAAAACAAATATGTAAATATCTTTAAATGTTTCTTAATACAGATTGTGTGATTTGAAGTCTGAGTTAAGTCACATGGTGCCACAGAGACTCCATCCAGTCCCACATAAGCCAGAATGAAGCAGAAAATAATTAGGGCAAACATAATCAGAACTCCTCAGATTCAGAATTGTCACCAACATCAAGTGTACTAGTGGTGCTAGGACAGGATGATGATGGAGCAGCAGCAACAGTGCTAACAGTATGAGATACAGAAGCATCAGATTCAGTTGAACCAGCAGTAGTAGCATGCCCATAAACATGTCGAGTGCCTGGACCAGACAGCAGCCAGTGGTTTATTGCTGGATCTGGATTGAAGTCACATAGTTCGGGACCCTCTACTGCTATTTGAAGAAGTGACTGTAGTGTGTCATCTGCCAGACGTGTCCTTATTTTTGTCTTTATCAGGTTTTGAATGGAGAACACTCGTTCGCACTTTGCAGTTGACACACTCATTGCCAGTAATATTTCCACTAACTCTAGCATATGAGCAATCTGGGGTGGTTTTTCTTTCAGCAATCTTGTATACACCTGCAGATAGGGTTTGCCAACTACAGATTTCAGCAAAGCCTTAAATACAGCATATTCTGATCTAATAGTTTCCTGCTGCTCTTCTGTAAAAAAATTAAAGTATGCTGCTAAATTAGCCACTTCATTGGTCCCAAACTCTGCAAGTTGTTCTCTTGGTAGCTCAAATTGCTTGAAATCCAGGCAGCTGAACCATTTCAGAGGCACCTCCGAGAAATGTTGAAATCTTACATCGATGTAAGATATTGCTGCATCTACTAAAGTATGCAGTTGTGTATCTGTCCTGAAATTTATTTCGGGACAGTTGCCTCTAAATGTGAAGGGGAACAGTCTTCTCAACTCCCTTCTTTGGAATTACAAAGTCCATGCATCTGTCCTGAGGTTTGTAATTAGCTAGGAAAGCTGTCATGTATTTCCCTGGCTTTGATTTCAGTTCCATCAGCTGGAGGAGGCAGGTCTCGATGAGGTGTAATACTTCAAGAATTATTAAGTCATCTCTTTGAAACTGCAGTGACAGATTTTTAAGAATGGGCAAAAAATCTTGCAGGACATAAAGAGATTTGACAAAGTGCACTGACTGTATCTCTCTTAACAACACCTTTGCTTTTGAACCATCAGCACCAGCTGCAGTTTGTTGCAAGTGCTGAGCAACCATAGGTAGGTTCACCTGAACTGCATGTACTGAACGAGATCTGCTGGCAAGCCATCTCACCTGTTTAATTGCACTAAAGTGTGCCAGATCACTGTCTATCACTTGTGCAATTTCTTGAAGCTCCCTCATTTTTTGGGGACTATAGTGGTAGAATTTAAAGATGCCCTTTAGAGTATTTTCAAGGTTTGATATGAAAGGGTTTGTTTTCATCATATCAAGAACTGCCAGCTCCAGCTTATAGGCAACACAGTGCATAGCAATGATGTGAGGACAGTGCTCCGTAACTGCGATGGATTTCCACCCTTTTCACCCAGCATTACACTTGCCCCATCAAAATTGGCAGAAATCAGAAGTGGCCCCGGATTGCTCACATTTGATAGGTCAGTGATAGGAAGATGTGAAGAATCTAATGCAGTATTCATTGCATTAAAGACACCTTCAGCATTTGAGGATTCCAAAGTGCAGGCCTGGATCAGATATGTACATATATCTTTTGTGTTAGGATTTGCAAAGCGGAGAAGATATTTTCCCATTCAATTATAGCGCATCAGTGCTGCCGTCAGCAAGAACTGTAACATATTTTGCATTTTTAATAGTCTGCATCTGTGTGTTGCATAGAACAGCAGATATAGCTCTGCAAAAGTCCCTGGCTCGCTTATCATTGGTGTAATTTGTACCACACTTAATTCCATTTTTCTCTTGCAATTCACATACCCAATCCATGTCGGAAAAAGGGCGCAGATTTTTTGCAATGGAGTACGCTGTGTTAAACAGGCATCTCATCTTCACCTTTGTGGCCTCTTCCAACTGTGCAAAGGCTTGATAGAGTGGTGACTCACTGATATCACAATGAACTGCACGCTGGCCACTTTCCAGAATATGTTGGTTCTGGCATAGCACATGTGGACTGGACTTTTCGTGTGCACGTATTGACTCAATTCTAAAATTGTTAGAACCTGTGGCAAACACATTTGTTTTTTGGAAAAGGCTGGTGTTGCAATAGTGGGATACTTTTCGCACACTTTGCAATACATCAATCCCTTTTTTTCATTGTATCTCAACCATTTATAAGTTGTCAGCCAATGAAGCTGAAACAGCCTGGCCCTTTTTTCTTGGTCATGTTTCTTGTCTTTACTTCGCTTCTCTTGCAAGTCATCATCAACAGGTACAAAACTGCGTTTCATTGGAAGTGACACAGGAGCTTCAGCTAAGGCCTCACTAGGCAGCTCACTGCTTAAATCAAATGCCTGATCACCTGTTCTATCTAGTGCCACAGATGCAGACTCCTTATTACTTTCATCTGCGAAGGTAGTAGTTGGTGTATTTATATTAGAAGAACTTAAGGATGCCGTTGGTGTTGCTGACCAGAGGGATAATAGACTTTGCTGTTTACTATGCTTAGTACTAGTCTTCTGCATTTTGAATGCCTCAATGTCTGGCTCTCTGCTTACACAGTGCTTACTTTATTTTGTGATGCTAATAAAATTTATTCTGTTAAAGTCACTGTGTGTGGTGCGTGTGTTTTTTTCCACTGGTGTTTGTTAGATTAGAATGGGGCCGGGGGGGAAGGTGGAGCTGGCAGCCAGCAGCAGCCAGTCACTTATACTATATATTTCTTGACCTTTACAGGTTAAGGCTGCGTAAACTACAGAATCAAGGCAGTCAGGCAGCGGACATCAAGAATGGGAAGAAATAGCAACAGCAATACTAAGGGGAGGAATGGAATGATGTTATTGCTGTTGCTTGCTTTGATGCTTACTTTTTTGTTTATATTTTTTTACCTTTTTCTCACACTGCTGCACACACTTTCTTCTGTGCCAAGCAACCACATAGACAACACACACAATGTCCGTCCCAGTCTCAGTGACTGTCCCTGCGCTCATCCAACACACAGCACAGACAACACTATTATTTTTATGTCCTCCCTCCTCCGTCCTCTCTCAGTCAGTTAGTTCTGTTTTTTTCGTTCACTTCACTTTCCCTTTACTTTTCTCAGGGCAACAACACAGAGCCCAGCAAGCAAACCCTTCCTCCTTTAGACAGGCTTTACTGCCCTCCTGAGTCCCTACTTAGTGCCCTTGCCCTTTACTTGTTTCTGTTCTGGCTGGCTGGTGGAATCGGGATGCAACACAAACAACACGCACACAAAGCACAACCCAGTCCCCTTAGCTCTCTGTGCAAAAACACTTGCTCTCTCCCAGTTTCCTCTCTTTCTCCTTAAGTTTTAAATGGAAGGGAAGGGAAGGGATGGTCTCTCATTTGGTTCAGGTCGTTCAATCAGTGCCCTTTTTGGATATTTTTAATGTCTACTTCACTAGCAGACTCAGTCTATCTATGTCCAGCCTGTTTTTGGCCAACTAAGTTTTTTATCACCACTTCTTCTGGTGCTAAATTCCTGTCCAACCAAATCTCTTGTTAGTTGTTGGAATCAGCTAATAGTATGCTGCAACACCTCGTCCTCTAAGCTCAGCTGCTGTACTGCAAACTAAGTGCTTGCAAACACAGTTGTTTCCCCTTTTCATAGGGCAAGGAAGTGAAGCAAAACAGTCAAGCCCTGCTCTGTTTGGTCTCTCTTGACTGACTTCTCCTAGGATGTTTTAATTGTTCACTCTCTGCTGTCTCCTCCCTTGTAAGAAGAAGAGTTACTTGCTCCTCTAGTCTCTGGCAACACAAAGCCCAACCCCCTTCTTCTCACTTCTACAGATCTGTTCTGGTGGTAATAAATTCACCTATATGATGTTAGTCTTCTCCCATTTACTGCAGCAGTTAGTTTTTTATCTCCTTCTGGCTATTACAGGTCTGTCTGTCTGTCTGTCTCTCTCTCTCATCATCACTCTGGCCTTGTTAGTAGTGGTAGATCATCACCCTCAGAAAGGAAAGAGCCAGGAAATCCCTTCTGATTTATTAGTCCCACGCCTCACAAGCAGCAGCACCAACTCGACTTGTGGTCGTTGGTCTTGCTTTCCTTCCGCCCTTCCCTTCCCCTGGCTGACAAACTCCCATCCAGTCAGTCCCAGTTCTAAAACTCCCTCCAATGACTGATCCTGCTTTTTGCAACAGTCGGGTACAACAGCAATGGGAAGCGGAGTCCCGAGTCCAACTCCTCGCCACACAACAAATTAAACTAAACTCAGTAGCTAAGCACAACACGCCACGTCCTTTCTCCCAAATGAGCTGAGAAAAGTGAGTGAGCACTGAACGATGCATGAGTGAGTGGGGCGCGACTCCGATACCGGCGCCAAGTCATTGACCAATGCAATCGGTGTTCTTACCACAGCAGCCCAGATCTGTCAATGCCTGAATGGATGGCACACCTGCCAGTCTGATGAGTGGCTCCACCTCTGTCCCCCCCCCGTAGATGCGGCTCGCTCCTGACACACAGCGCTTGCTCCTGGGGCACTGAAGATCATGTGGCTGACAGGCTGAGCTCCCTGTGTCGATCACATGATGGCTGGATGAGTGGTGCCATTGCCAGCAAGCTCCCTAGTGGAGGAACATGGCAGTGCAGCAAAAAAAATGTTTGCAAAACTCTACTTGTCCGTGGACAAGTACTCCTGTGCCATCTGCTTGTCCATGACTGTGATCTGGTAGCCCGGGACGTTGAGCTATAGTATTTGTTGAACCCTGTATAACAGTATATGAAATTTTATGCTTTAACGTTATCATCGTGAATTCTATGTCCATAATGATATTTAGGATTAAGGCATGATGAAACAGAGGAAAAGCACTATTTCCTGTAACCTGAACAATAAACATAAAAATATATCACAAATAATACACAGATACAAAAACTGTTTATCAAAACTTATCACAATGTGGATATTAGAGACAAATATGTACATATCTATAGTTAAATAGTTATACTGGTTTTAATCCCACCACTGGTACAATCCAATAGCATAACCTCATAAGGACAACTATTTACTTCTCTTGATACACGATAACAAATCAATTCTATCATTGAGACCAGGAGGTTTTAAAGCTTCCAAAGTGAAAATCCAAAAAGATTCACGATGGAGCAATTTTTCATCCAAATTACCACCACGTGGTCCCAATGTTACCCTTTCAAGAGCACAGAACTTGAAAGAATGTTTGTCATCTCTTGTGTTGTTAACATGCATTGCCAATGCATTCTTGGCATCATTACTTGCAATAGCACGAAGATGTTCACCAATCCTAATTTTAAATTGTCTGCTGGTTTTGCCAACATAAAATGACCCACATCCACATGTTGCCAAATATATCACATTATTACTAATGCAATTGAAGAATTCCCTAATTTGGAACTCCTTCTGAATGTTATATGAAGTGAATGTGTCAGTCCTCAAAATATGGGAACAGCATTTACAGTTCCCACAACTAAAATTCCGAACAGGTAATGGTGGCAACCAGGTTTTCAATACTGGCTCTGTCTTATCAATCAAGTAACTATGCACTAATCTGTCTTTTATATTCCTACCCCTATGATAAACAAAACAAGATTTTTCTTTAACATCTTGGCTCAAGAGAGGTTCATTTTCCAAAATGTGCCAGTTTTTGTTAATAATATCCTGTACCTTATGAGTATGCCTAGTATAACTAGTAACAAAATTCAACCTAGATGTCACCACTGGTTTTGGTTTAGCTGTCAGTAGTGTTTCCCTTTCAACATCCAAAGTATCCAGGAAGGTCTGATTTACATGTTTAGAGGAATAACATTGTGCAATAAATCTAATACACATATCACTACCTTGAGCAAAGAAATCATTATCTTCAGAACAGTTTCTACGAGCTCTATACAATTGGGCCTTGGGAATGTTTCTAATCATATGACTTTAAAATCTCCTGGTCTCAATGATAGAATTGATTTGTTATCGTGTATCAAGAGAAGAATAGTTGTCCTTATGAGGTTATGGATTGGCTTGTACCCGTGGTGGGATTAGAACAAGTATAACTATTTAACTATAGTAGATATGTACATATTTTTCTCTAATATCCACATTGTGATAAGTTTTGATAAACAGTTTTTGTATCTGTGTATTATTTGTGATATATTTTTATGTTTGTTTTTCAGGTTACAGGAAATAGTGCTTTTCCTCTGTTTCATCATGCCTTAATCCTAGATATCATTATGGACATAGAATTCATGATGGTAACGTTAAAGCATTAAATTTCATATACTGTTATATGTATATTTGTATGATATAAGATATATACATTTCTTATTAATGAACAATTAATATGTTCTGTATAGTATGATGGGAATAAGGATGTATATGTGAGATTAATGTTATATGCCTTTTAGGAATTCTATACATGTTTTTTCTTTAGTCCTAACTTCCCCCTAGGTGTAGGAATTATAACTTTTACACTTTTTTATTGATGTCATATGTAGATCCTGTGTTTTAAATGTTCAGTTTAATTTTTGTACTGGCACTTTAAACTAAATAGGTTCACTGGCTATATAAGGGTCTATGTATTTTGACTGGTCATCCTCCTGATGACGCCAACTGTGCAAAACTGGTAGAGGTTGCTTTTGTTTCACACACCTGTAGCGTTGCAGTGTTTGTTGTGGTGTTACTTTATATTAAAATATTGCCTTTAATTAGGTCGCCGAGTGGTGCGGTGTATTGTAGTGGCATTATGTGATTTATTATGTCCGCACACTCTATACACTGCTGAGCTGTTTTGTTTGTTTTGACATCCCCAACATTACACAAAGAAAAATGAAAAATCAAGCTCCCGAAACCCACAGGAGAGCAAACAGGAAGAAGTGGTAACACAGATGAACAGTGTAAACCAAGGAACATTTCACATCATATGTCCTCAGTCACTTGTACAGTTGCAATGATCCAGGATAAACTATATAATCACAGGAAACTAAGGCCACATGTCCAGAAAAGAAAATGGCCCTCACAAAACAAAACTAGGTCTATAATTCCTGAAACCAATGAGGATGGTAAAACATCTTGTTATATAGTATATATAAAAAAGCATAACCAATGAAACCATTTAAACTGTAAGCCTGTCATCAAATTAAATGAAAGTCACAGTGCCATTGTCCGACATAAAGAATAAAACAGAAAAGATTGCACTTGGCAACACCACTACAATACTTCCATTAGTCCTTAGTACATACTAAAATACTACAATGCCAGAAGAGTAGGCCTAAAGGTTTATCGAGTCTGCTCGAAAATCAGCACCCGGTCAGGACACCATTGCCGCCCTCCTCTCTTCCCCCATAACTCACCCCAACCGCATCCCTCAAAAGAGTTTCACCTCCTGATCCAGCAATCTTCTGTTTTACCTTCCCCTTATATCTGTCCCAGCCCCTCTTCAATCCCTCCACTGTATCAACAGCCACCAGCTCTGCAGGTAGTGCATTCCATGGGTCCACCACTCTTTCAGTAAAGTAGCATCTCCTAGTCTCCCCCCGAGCCTCCCTCCTACATGATGAGACTGGAAAAGAAAATGGAAGTCTCTGAAGTCAGAATCCAATCCAAAGGTGTCCACAGTGTGGGTCTTCCTCTCCTGGAGCATAAGTGAGATTTGGAGAGAAGTATCCTGGTGACAACAATACCCATTCTAAGATGAGGAAAATTAATGTATGCAATCATCGGCATCTGTACTGTATGCATATAGTGCCACTGACAGAAGGATAACCCCCCACTAAGTAGGTGCCTGCTCTAAGGTCATAAAACACAGGATGGGAGGCATCACTGGTGATGTGCACTGAACATGTGAGGAGAGCATGGAGTGAAGTGAATTTAAGCATTCTACAGGCGTCCCCCACAATAGAAAAAAGTCACATAACTATGTCCCAGCAGAACCAGTGCACCAGGGGAAACACCATAATAAGTTTGGAAACACTGTTACAATAACATCCCAGAAGGCAGCTTATATCTAGTCTCATTGTACTCATAGTCCTTCCTAGGTGCAAATGAAAGCAGTACAGTAAGAAGGAAGAAAAAACAATCCTCCTTGTGCCAGAGATGTGAAATTTACTACACACTGGAGATTGTCGACCGGGACTCAAATAAGACCCTCTCTGTTCACAGTGTCGTCCAGATGCCTCCCACAATCCAAAGACAGGCTATAATCCAAAAATGAGAAATAAATTCACCTTTCTTCTGATAGGTGCCCAAGAAGGGAAGAAAATCACCACACTATGTCGTCAGGTCAAAGGTTTAAACAATTCAGGGAACATCTTGGGAAGTTCCTTGTGAGCTTGCTCACAGGACTCAAATTTCATGAATGTCCCCTGGTAGTTCACCTGTAGAGTAGCCGGGTAGTGCATGCGGAAGTCAATCTGGGCCACCAGTAGTTTAGAAACAATTGACCCATATGCTGCTCTCTTCAAGTAAATGGATTGAGAGAGGTTCTGGACAATCCAGATTTTGCTGCCCTCCCAGGTAATCTTTTGGAGACCCTGATTTTATTAAGCAGATGTTTTCTAAGTAGTTTAAGAGCTTAAGATGGCCAATGTTTGGGGACATATTTGTATATGGTGCAAGACTGGGACAGCTTTTCAATTTCATTCCGTTCTTGGCCTCAGAGACTGTAGAGTGGTCGGTCCACCCGAATATTGCTGGGTGGAGGACTGCATCGAATGAATCTATTTCATTTCTTCCCCCCCCTTCACTTCGTGTGCTGCAACATAGAAGATATGGATTGAGAGGTTCAGCTCCTGTTATACCACTTTGCAGCTGGACAGCACTGTCAAGTTTTATTCTAGTTGAACTTTGCTAGGAGGGGAGTGGGGACTTGGATGGCATATTCTGTTGTATCTGTTGTGTTTCATTAGACTTAGAAAAGCAGGAACATGTTTATATCTGGTTATAATGCCTTGACCTATTGTTTAAATGTTTTTCATGTTGTTATTAGGTTTTACAGGGATTTTTCTACTAGTTCAATATCAGCGTTACTGTTATATTTATTAGTGGGCATGGGTTTTACTATGGCGCTATGACAGCCGCAGCGCCGACATCCCTGACATCCCCGACAGCGACAGCTGCAATGCCGAGTATTGGTATTGCAATTTTGAGGATACATCCATGTTCCTTCGGGGTCTGAGCCCCTGAATCTACACCACCCGGTATCTAGATATCTAACTCCGAGTCAGAGTTGGATCGGGGGAGGACAGAAAACCAGGAGCTGCACCACCGGTGTCTGCTGTTCACCAGCACAGTGACTCATCGCATCTTGGCAAAATCTGTCACAGTGCTGAACTTCGCGGTGGTGATGTCGACCTTGTGTCGGCACACCGTGGGCATGGGACCTTGATTGGTTTAGGGACTTGGGTCTGCAACTGCATTTTTTCCAGTGCGGCCCTACTCTAGGTAGTCCCTGATGAATGATTTTCCCGGGTGTCCATTCAGGGTGGATAAAGCTCCTTATATGCTGGACATCCAGGCTGGTTATAGGAGGATTCAGATGAAAGGGGGGGCAGGGACTTGTGTATCTCCCATTGCAGTTCACTGTTACTTTCTTAGGGCTCTAGGCTTTGTGCTTTATGCCCCCCTCCACTATTCTCCATGCCCCCCTCTCCCCTAGACTCACTCATTTATTTTTCTTGTTTACTATTCTTGCTAGTTAACTGTTTCCTGGGGGAAGGGGTGGGTCACTGGGGTGGCTGTCTTTGCTGGAGGTAAGGCTAGCCTTCTAAATGTGTGGCTTACTTTAAGTGTTAGGGTTCTATGGGAGGGTGGGAGCAGGGGATGAAGCTGCTGATGCAGCCGTGAATGGGGTTGGCACAAGCTGAGACACTGGAGTTGTCTTCTCCCTAGATAATTTTTATTTCCTGTATTGTTGGTTAGGTTCTTTATTAGGGAGGGGACTTTTTCCAGGATGGGAGGGGTTTTGGGGCTTGGGGCAGGCAATGGTTTTGGTGGTAACTTCAGGGGTTGTTAGGTGGAGGGGGTGGTGGCAGGGTATATTAGGTTGGTGGAGCTTACCAGGGGGTTTTGTTTCTGTCTGGAGTCACTCCTAGGCACTGAGTTATATTGGGTTTATTGTCAACATGGCTAATACTTTAAAATTTGCTTCTTGGAATGTTAAAGGGGCCAGGTCTTCCACTAAGAAACACCAAATCCTCAAACACTTGTAGCATACCCAGTGTCATATAACCTTCTTAGAAGAAACTCACCTGTTGTCATCAGAAGGCAACCTGTTCCAGAGACAATTGGTAGGACAGGTATTCGCAGCGGGTTGTGCTAGGGCTAGCAGGTGGGTGGCCATTCTGATTTCGAAAAGGGGTCAACTTTCAAAGTTGTCAATGCCTCTTAGATCCTTGGGGCAGATATGTATTTGTCAGGGGGATCCTAGACCACATGGACGTTGTACTGGGAAGTGTTTATGGCCACACAGTGGCCGACCCCTCCTTTTTTATGGACCTGACAAACCTCCGTTCTCTGCATTTTCCCCAATTCCATTAGCTATTGGAGGGGACTGGAATGTCTACCCTTCACCAGACTTGGATAGGTTGGGGGACCCATGGTAGGTCCCTGACTGTCAAGCATTCCTTGAGGGACATGATCAATTCCCTGGGGCTATGTGACCCATGGCAGATTTTGCACCCTCAGGATAATACCTATACAGTTTACTCTGCCGCTCATGGTTCTTACTCCGAGTTTGATTATGTTCTCTTAAGTCATTCTATTTTTGGCAGGGTGTTGGATGGGGAGATTGGTGCCAGGTTCCTCTCGGACCACTCCTTGGTGTGGGTCAAGCTTCTCATTAATGCTAATCTAGACAAGGACACGATATGGAAGGTTAACAACCAACTCCTCAATGAAAAATTTGTTGTTGAATGGATTAAGGATCAGATTGCTTTATGTATACAGCATAACACAGGTTCCATTGGACAGGCTGACTTAGAGTGGTCTGCATGCAAATTTTTCGTTAGGGGAGAGCTTATCAGGCTTACCTTCAAGTGTAAATGCATTCGCATGCAGGTCTCCGAGGACCTTCTCAAGCAAATTACCGCTATTGAAGAAACTCTTTCCCCACAAACTCCGGAAACCACTTTATGGGAGCTTACAATTTTACTGGATAAGTATGTAGATCTCTTAAGGGAGATGGTTGAATACACAATCCTTAAAACCAAAGCAAAATACATTGATCGGGGGATAAGACGAATTGTCTGTTAGTGCTCCTTCTTCAACAACAGGAGACTTCTAGATTGATAGCTGCTATTAGAGCCGGTGATGGATCCCTGAGGATTCCACCCAGGGATATAGCTCAGAAATTAATTTCCTTTTACAAGGAGTTATATAGTCACAGAACTTCCCCTCCATCCCCTTCCGAATGCACAAATTATCTCATTGATATTTCCCTACCACAATTGGCTTCAGCCCAGCAGAATATGCTGTCCCAGCCTATTTCTGAAGCTGAAATCCGTCTGGCTATCTCAAATTTGTCATCTGACAAGGCCCCTAGGCCAGATGGGTTCACCACCAATTTTTATAAGCTCTTTGTTGAGCAACCGGTCCCTTTCCTACATCTTTCTTATCTATATATTTATGAGTCGGGCATCTCCTACCCTATGGTCTTGGAAGCGTTAATCGTCATCTTGCTTAAACCCGGCAAATCCCCAGAGTATGTATCTAATTACAGGCCTATCTCCCTGATTAATTGTAATATTAAGATCTTATCTAAAATTCTCTCTAACAGGGTTAATCAGGTTTGGGCAGGCCTTCTTAGCTGGGAGCAGGTGAAGTTTGTTCCTAATCAATCCTCTATGGATCATTTTAGGAAACTGGCCCATGTCTTCTCCATGTCCAGGGGCTCCGTTATTCCCATGGTGTTGGTCTCCCTGAACACGGAGAAGGTGTTTGACAGGGTGGATTGGGACCTCCTACTTTTGACATTGGAAGCTTTCAGCTTCCCACAGTCTATTCTTAGCTGGATTCTTGCACTATAGTCTTCCCTGTCCGCTAGAATCTATTGTAATGAGGTGTTATCCATTTCTTTTTATTTGGCCTCAGGTACCAGGCAGGGTTGCCCCCTATCCCCTCTCCTTTTTAATTTGTATTTGGAACCGCTTCTCTGCAAGTTCCAATTTAACTGGCATTACAGTGGGAGCAGATACCTTTTTGTTGTCTGTGTATGCGGATGACATCTTGTTACACATGGCTTATCCTGAGACTTCTTTACCAGCTGTCTTCCATGTAATTGATGAGTTTGAGCTCTTTCCTAATTACAAGCTCAATCTCAATAGAACTGAGGTACTGCCTCTTACATCGACCATGTCTAAAGAGGAGGAGTTGTCTCTTGGGTGACTTGATCCCCCCAGCAAAATTAAATATCTGGGCTTATACCTCACCAAGGACACTTCTCTTATGCGTAAGTTTAATTTAGATGATTTAGAGGTCTGTGTGCAGCAAGATCTACAGTGATGGCAGGCTCTTCCTTTGACACTCTGGGGATGAATCTCTATTGTCAAAATGAATGTCCTTCCCGGTTTTTTTAATCCTATTCATATGTTAAATTGCTGGCTTCCTCTTGCATGGTTCAAGCATCTACATAGACTGATTACAGAATTTATTTGGTTAAAAAAAAAACCTAGGCATGCTTATAAGAAGCTCGCTGCCCCTAAACACTTAGGGGGTCTTAAGCTTCCTCATTTCCTCATATATTATTTTTCTAGTCACTTTAGTAAGTTTTTTAGGTGGTTTCGCCCTTCCCCATTGGACCCTATTCTTGAATACATGCCCCTGTGGCTTGAGCTGGAGCTAAAGCTATTACAAGAGTCTGGTTTATCTCTGTCATTCCTGTTGTTTACTCCTTGGAAATCACTTCCTTTGGAATTGAAGGATACAGTCATGGGAATCTCTCTTTGTGTATATTACTAATTCTGGGCTTTAATTAAACAGCCTATTTCCAAAGATATTACCCAGCCAATACTTTATAACCTTAACTTTAAAACTGGGGGTCGGACTATTAAGGCAGATTGGATTCCCCAGTTGGCAGATGTTAGAGTCTGTGATCTGCTGCAGGAAGGGATATTGTTACCATCGGTGAACATTCTGGAATGATTTGAATTGGAGAACAAGTTTACTGTATAGTTAAAATGTTCTAGCTGAGACATGCCTTAACCCATTGGTTTGGGCCAGCCTCATTGGACCACTGATTTTTCAGGGCTGCTCCATTCTTTTATGGAATAGGCCTCCAGACCTCATGCGGTGTCTACTTTGTATTCACAACTGCTTTCCACATTCTCCCCAGAATTGGATGGCTCTTCTCCTTATTGGGATCAGTTGTTTCCCATATCTCCCCCCTCAATGGCAATCTGTCTGGACTGATTTATATTGGTCTGTTGCTCAGGCTAGACTGAGGCTCACTCAGTTTAATATTCTAAATCACCTTTATTTTACCTCACAGAAGTTAGCACATATGGGGCAGTTGTCATCATCCAACTGCACTACGTGTGGTCAGGATGAGGGTTCTATGTTTCATATTTTTTGGTATTGCCCCAAAATAGCTTCTCTCTGGAAGTTGATTGAGGCCAGGGCAGATCCGTTGTTGGGGCTAGAAGGTTTGTTTATGCCAGAAATTTGTATCTTGGGGGACTATAGTACTATTTCAGTTAAGGAATGTAAATATTTCATGGCTATAATTTCTCTTTCCCTGAAGAAGGTGGTCCTGAGGCATTGACTCGACCAGAACTCTATTATATATCAGGAATGGCTACAAGAATTATTGTTCTACCTTAGGGTGGAACGTATGATTGCAAGTCTCCACCATAGACTTCCTAGCTTTGACAAGAAATGGGGGAAATTGTATACGCTTTATCCTATAGAAGGTCCTAAAGCATATATGTTATTGTGTTGCCTTACTAATTGGGCATGTAGTTTATTATAGGCCTGGAGTGGATAATGCTTTCTTTCTTTCTTTCTTTCTTTCTTTCTTTCTTTCTTTCTTTCTTTCTTTCTTTCTTTCTTTCTTTCTTTCTTTCTTTCTTCTTCCTTTCTTTCCTTCTTTCTCTCTTTCCTCCTATGAGGACCTATATGGATTTTCATCTGTTGGTAGATCCACCATTGGGGAGGGATGAGATAGGGGGTGGGCTGGGGTTAGGAGGAGGTTTTTATAAGTTCACCTGTTACATTGTTTCATTGTCTTTGTTGGCCTTAATATTTTCAATAAAGTTTATCTAATTTAAAAAAAAAATTAAAAAATCAGGGTCCAGTGATTCACTCCTGGTGGAGGCTTTGGCCTGAGGGCTCTGTGGGCCCATTCTACAATATAAGATGGGCTGTTGGGAGAAGGGCTGGCAATTGTTTCACAAATTTCTGGGTGAACAGGATTATATTTGGCCCTGCTACACCCTCTGGTAAACCAATCACCACAATATTGTTTCTGCGGCTACGCCTCTCTGTCTTCTATACGGTCCTCCAAGCGGGTGAGCTTCTATCAGAGAGATACAAACTCAGGATCTAGTCAGCTGTGCCAGTCCTCAGTTGAGCTGATTCTTGCCTCTGCATCACCAACGCTCCAGTTTAGGGGTTCTGTCATTAACCATATACTCTTCAATTCATCCGTGATCATTTGCAAGGTTTCTTTTAGTGCTGAGAGCTCCTGCATGAAGTAGTCCTCTGTTAGCACAGTTGAAGAAGTAGGTGAATGAGTAGCAGCCGAGTCCTGGGCTTTAGAACATTTAGACCCCTTATCTCTCTGTGGCGTATTTGGTGGTGTGTGATGCATAGTCGCGGGCTTCATTTCAGCTTTCATCTTGCACCATACCTTCCCTGAAAAAGCAGTCCTGGAGCTTTTGGATGGTAAGGAAAACAAAAATGTCAAGGATGCATGTAGTTTAACTGAATATAAAGATGAAAAAGGTGAGGTAGAGAGCTGAGCAGTCAGTCTGAGCCGCTTACACAGAGCAGTGCATCATGTTACTCCCTCAGTAGGGTTTTTTTGATAAGCCTCTAATATAAACCATACATTTTCATAAGAGCATTTTCATTTCCAATTACTAAGTTGTCATGAACTGCAAATGGTCCTGGCAAACTGAATTTTTTTTGGGGGGGTTGGGTTCATGATGGCTGCCATCTTGGTTTTGTTCAACGAAAAAACATGAAATATACCTTAAAATTATATGTTTTTAACAAACAAACACCTGAACCTAGGTAAATATGACCTGTTTAGCTAGCTTCTGGTATCTGTTTTTTAAATAATGCCCAGAAACTAACTTTTCTGGGCACCCCAAAGGCAGCTTTAGACAGCTATGCGTGAACCGCATTGTCTGCATGAGGATAACAGGACCTTTCCTCACTGCTGCAGCTGCAGATGAAGATGTGCTGCCTGCTTGAGTGGCAGCAGTGAGCCGGCAGTCTCCCTCACATCTGAAAATCATGCTGCTTGTGTGAACTAACACAGAGCCAAGTGGCTTATCTGTCTGTCTGTCTATCTGAGGCTGCCTGTCTGTCTGTCTATCTATCTATGTCACTTACCCTAAAAGTAGAAGAATAGTCTGCCTGAATAATTCCCTTTTGATACCTGCTGGCTGTGGCTAAGATGACAGATGTTAACGGACATAGGAATTGGATATGTTAATAAATGACAATGATATGTACCATATTTGTGTCTGGTGTATTTATTTATTTAGTATGTAAAATAATAGTAGGAAGTCAATTAATCAGTTTGTTTGGCTGATCGCTGCCTGGGCACTGATTTTTTGAAACAGCACAGAAAGTCAGTTCATCTCGCACTGTGTTTACAGCTAATTCAGACAGGTGACGTGTATTACTCCCAAATGCACAGTGTCACTGTGCTGCTGAAAAAAACTGCCAGTTTTAAACCCTTGTTCCTATTTTGTGTCTGATTATATGAAAGTGCCAAGTGTAGGAAGTGTATTGCAATATGTTTTACTGTTTTACACAACAATCAGCCTCATTGTGCCTTTTTATCTTTTTTTTTTTACCAGCTTTGTGTGAAAGAGACCATTTTTGTGCTTGGTATGTACTGCAGATTGTGATGTCTGTGTTGAATCATGTTAACGTCTTTGTTTTTTGTATTATAGCAATTGTATAGAATGTGAAGCATCTGTGACGTGTTTTTGCATGGTGATGCGAGTTTCTCACTAGTGATCTGCATCCCCATTAGTATCGGAATGCATTTGTCCTGTAGCATATAGGTGCAGTCTCTGTTGAAGTGTTGTGTGAGTGGATTACTCAGAAAGCATATGGGGTGCAGGGTTATGGGGTTATTCAATGAGCACAGGCATGAGTGGGGTACTCAAGGGGTGAGAGGAATTGTTCAGAGAACATGGGGGTGTATTTTCTCCCAGAACACATTGAGGGATGAGGGAATTGCACTGGAAGCACATAGAGAGAGAGACAAGGAAATTGGTAAAGGATAATGGAGAAGTGGGGTTGAGGTGGTTAAAAATGTACTCCTCACAGAGAATTGGGGGGGGGTATATGTATGGAAATTCCTACGTGATCATAGAGGAGCAAGTTAATAGATCCAGGCCTGTGCAGGATCAGTTAATACAGGGAGGGGTGTGTAAAAGCTCAGTGGACACATGGGCCCAAGAACATTGCTAAATAAACTGAGAGTAGTGTAGGTAGAAGAAAATTTACCAAAAACTGTATAAAGCTGTGCCTAACTGGTTAACCACTGAGTTCGGCAATGAAAATGTTCAAAATCCTTATAGTGCAAGAACAATTTCAGGTGGAAATGTAAATTTGTATGAGTAAATGTGTTACTCAAACCCAGGGGAAGAGTACACAATGGGGAGTGAGATACTAACAACAACAAAAATGGAAAGGGACCTGGGGGTAATCATATCAGATGACCTAAAGATGGGCAAGCAATGTGAGAGGGCAGTAAGGAGGGCTGGGGAGATACTGGGATGCATAGAGAGAGGCATCACCAGTAGAAAACAAGAAGTTGTTATCCCTCTGTACAGACAGCTGGTGAGACCCCATCTGGAGTACTGTGTGCAGTTCTGGAGACCCAATCTCCGCAAAGACATAGACAGGATGGAAGCTGTCCAGAGGAGGGCAACTAAAATGGTGCAGGGTCTGCACCGGAAGACATATGAAGAGAGACTTAAGGAGCTTAATATGTATAGCCTCGAGGAAAGGAGGGAGAGGGGGGACATGATAGAAACTTTCAAGTACCTCAAGGGAATCAACAAAGTCCAAGAGGGTAGCATCTTTCAGAAAAAGAGGTATGCAAGAACAAGGGGGCACAATATGAAGATGGGGGTGGCTCAGAGGTAATGTAAGGAAGTATTTTTTCACAGAGAGGGTTGTGGATGCATGGAACGGCCTTCTGGAAGAGGTTGTGGAGTCAAAAACAGTGGTGGAATTCAAGCATGCATGGGACAGACATAAGGCAATTCTAGGGGGTAGGGGTAGGAAAAAGTAGGCTGCTGGTTAACTAGGATCTACAGCTTATCCATTAGGTAGGGAAAAGGGCAAACTGGGTGGGCCAAGTGTCCTTATCTGCCATCAAATTCTATGTTTCTATGTTTCTACAAAGACATACAATATGTCAACAGTATTGCAAATGTATAATAGTTATTTTTATGAAGCTCTTTTTCTCCTCCCAACATCTGGTTTCAATGTCAGATTGTAAGCTGAACGATGTTAGAGCATTTTATGGATCTCACCATTTTGTAACACACATAATTAGCACTAGGGTGGAGTTTGCCTCCATCAACTGAAAAATAATAACATTAAATCAAGATTCTTCTCACACATATTCAGATGCATAGCTACCTATAACACTCTGTTCAATATAAATCCCTTCACCCTCCCCAAAATCCAGTGGAGCAGTGGACCAGCAACTTCAGCGGTCGGTTTTTCTTTCTTTCTTTCTTTCTCTCTCTCTCTCTCTCTCTCTCTCTCTCTCTCTCTCTCTCTCTCTCTCTCTCTCTCTCTCTCTCTCTCTCTCTCTCTATATATATATATATATACACATATATGTATCAGATTAATTTCTAAGTGGACCAGGGTGCCCACCCCAGTAATACTGAATTATAATCCCTCCTTTACAGAGCACCCCCCATCCAAATACAAGTGGCAGCACTGGAATGCCCTGAAAAGTATCCCAACACTAGGGTGACCAATCCACAGTATCAGCTAGAGTCCATTCAGGTCCACCTTTAAAAAAAAGTCCCTCACTGATTTTTTTTTCAATAAACCTGCAAAGAAGAAAATGGTCCCTCGCTGATCTGACCCCCACAACCCTCGACTCAACACCCACCACCCACACCCCCACACAACATCACTCACTGAAATATATTAAATGGCATAGATCAACTCTCCGATCGAAAAGATATCTTGCTGCTGGAACTGGTGATGGCAATATGAGAAAATAAGGTAAGTCTGGGTAATGTGTAATATGTATTTCAATGCATTTTGAACTTTTACTCATAACTTTCCCATTTTTCAGTATTTTTACATGGTTCCTCCACTTTAGGGCTAAAACAAAGTGCGTTCGGTAAAAAGCGCCAAGCAACAGAGCGACGAAGATCGCGACGTAAATCATATTGCCCACACTGGACTTGCACTGTAGCTAAGCAATATTTCTGCAGGAGTGTGCCCCACACCACCCATCATTTGGGGCAGCACCCTGCACCCCCCTTTAAATAGATATAATCCCCTCCTCCCTGGCATATTAGGGAGGAGGATGTGCAATGACACGCTCAGCACATCGCTACCACAAGACCCGGATGCTCACCTCAGGTGTGGCTCTGCTCATGGCGCCCACACAGCGTCCTTTCCGTGTCTTGTGGATGGGATACCTTTACACAAAAATTTCAACATAGCCTTTTGGCACCCCACCTCATAAAGCAGGTGAAAGTTTTCAAATTTGCTCCGAGAGGTAATTTCACAGTCACACTGTGAAATCACCTTTTTGCCTGTGATTTGAACATTTTCACCTGTAAGGTTCATGGGGTGGGGTCATGAGAAGACTATGTTGAAAATGTGGTGAAAAAGTATGGAACATGACCAAGTTATGAGTGAACATTGAAATATTTCAACATTCACTCATAACTTCACTAATTTTCAGTATTTTTCAAACAGGTTCAACTTGGCCTTATTGGGACCCCACCTCATGAACAAGGCAGGTGACATTTTTCAAATCTGGGCTGAAAGGTGATTTTGCAATTGCTCCACAAAATCATGTTTCAGGTGGTATTTGAAAATTTTCACCTATGTGGTTAATGAAATGGGGTCATAAAAAGACTATGTTTAAAATGTGGTGAAAAATATAATAAAATAATATAGTTACCAGTGAACATTGAAATATTTCAGTGTTTACTCGTCACTTCGCTAATTTTCAATATTTCAGCTCCAAACTTTCAACATAGTCATTTTTTCACACCATCTCATAAATGTGACAGGAGTCATGTTTCAAATCCTGGATGAGACGTGCTTTCACACTTGTGTTGCAAACTGATATTTCTGCCACTATTCCATAAATGTCACGTCTTTTTTTTAATTTTATCTTTGCTTCTTGGGACAGCTGGGGATATACCCCACATCTGTCTTACTGGGTCCCACTCAGGTTCGGGTCAAGGTCAAAACTGGTCAGGAATTACCGTACAGTCAGTGATCATGTAGCCAAATCACCGAAGGTAATGACAGCGTGATGGGGGCGCAACAGTCAGGGAGGCGCACGTCAGGAGACAGTTACGATTTATGATTACCAGCCCTGGAAGGGTGACAGTCGGGGGAGTGTGACAGTCAGTGGGGCAAAATTTACTATTCTTAACCTCAAGGGTGACAGTCGGGGGGGGGGGTGTGCCATTTTCATCAATGCTATTTTTACTGTATGCATTTTTCTGCATGATTATTCTGACGCAGTGTTAACCGAACACCTTCAGGTTCACCCCCATTGTTGGCACCACTGGAATTCACCTGGATCCCCTGGGAGACTGTGGCTTGGCCCCCATGGTGGGGCTCCCCCCACTACCCAAATGAGGAGGGAGGACTGAGATGCTAATCCAGAGGCTGAGGTGGCTCACTAGACAGTGGAAGTTGCACTAGTAGGGATCCTAGATGCTGCCCATGCTAATGGGTTTTCAAGCCTACTGTTATTTCCCTGGTGGAGGTGGATATGCAATGACATTGGTACACAGTCAGCTGTGCTCCCATCCCTGATGTGCAGACATCTGCTGCCTTCGCCAATCCCGGCCTCATCACTGGTCCCAGGCTTCCCCACCCCTAGCTGTCTGTAGGGGCCTGTATGTTGTTGGTGTGCAGATCCTTCATTCCCCACAGAAGGTAAGCAGTATGATGGATGCTCAGTATTCTCCCCATGACTGGCCCTCTGACAGCCCTGGGTTCACTTCCAGACCCGGGTCTTCAGCTTTGCAAGTGGTATCGCTGCCACTGCATCAGTGGGCTAGCTAACACATGTCTTATTTATAAGATGGAGTCATAAAATGACAAGAACAAAATCGGAAAAATGGCACATAGGAACAGAAACATAGAATTTGATGGCAGATAAGGACTGATAGGCCCATCAAGTCTACCCTTTTCCTACCTTCTAACAAACTGCAGATCCTACTTTATCTCTGTCTTTACCTCTCCTTTTTTATCAGTAGGGTTCCCCTATGATTATCCCATGCAGTTTTGAATTTCCCCACCATCTTTACCCTCACCACCTCTTCAGGGAAGCTGTTCCATGCCTCCACCACCCTTTCTATGAAGAAGTATTTTCTCACATTGCCCCTTAATCTACTCCCTTCCAATCTCATATCATGCCCTCTAGTTGTAGAGTAATTCCTTTTTTGAAAGATGCTACCCTCCTGTACATTATTTATTCCATTTAGGTATTTGAAGGTCTCTATCATGTCTCTCCTCTCTCCGCTCTTCCAGGGTATACATATTGAGAGCCTCCAGTATCTCCTCATATGAGCTATGGTGTAGACCCTGCACCATTTGTGTTGCCCTTCTCTGAACTGCCTCTACCCTGTCTATGTCCTTTTGGAAATGCGGTCTCCAGAACTGGACATAATACTTTTAATGAGGTCTCACCAATGACCTGTACAGTGGCGTCACCACCTCTTTTCTTCTGGTTGTGATACCTCTCCCTATGCACCTCAGCACCCCAGCACCCTGCTGGCTTTCCCCACAGCCTTGGCACATTGTTTGGCTACTTTTAGGTCATCAGATATGATTAGCCCCAGATCTCTTTCCTGCTTGGTGGCTGATAACAACTCCCCACCCAACATGTAATCCTCCCATGGGTTTCCGTGCCCCAAGTGCATGATTTTGCACTTCTTCACATTGAATCCCAGCTGCCACACTCTGGCACCTCTGGCAAGAGTAGGGGACTTTCCACGGTGTCCTGGACAACATTCCACTTCCCATAATACTGGCTCATGCAGTTGTCCAAGGCTGTGTGTGGGTGTTGATGTGTGAAATGGCTGCCACTACATACTCAGCCACTTCACTACCAGTCTGCATTGCTTGTAAAGCACTTTGGGGGTATGATGTGTATAAAAAGCTCTATATAAATGCTGATGCTTCTTCTTCTGTTCCTTATGTAATTCTGACAGGTATATCACTACTTAATACCAATTACATTCATTTGGATATTTTCTGAAAATGACTCTTTATACTGGACATTGTCCATCTGCTTATGAAGCTAAAGATTATACTAACACATTGTTGTTGCTAAGTTAAAACAACTGTACCTCAGATTTTTCTGCCTATGGGAATCACATCAAAGTAATTTAATGATAATCATTTTGTTACTCTACAAGTTGCACAAAGAAATTGTTGATTAGATTGAATCAGAATGTCTGAGTTGCATATACCAGAAAAATATGCATTTTGGAAGGAACTGATTGTGTTTTAGATCAGATGAAGAGTGTGAAAACTTGTTTTATCTGTGATGACTTGAAACCTGCACAAAGAGATAGCACGATAAACAAGGAGGCAATGGCATGTACTGAGGAGGATCTGCCAATTGTTAGGTGAGATTGCAAAACTGTTTTTTGTTATCAGAAATAAAGAACATGTAAGTGCTGGTCGAAAATCTCACAACAATGTGGAATATATATCATGGAGTTCAGAATTACAGATTACAGAGTGAATGTGACAAGATAGGGTCAGATTATTTTGAATTATATTTATTTTACCATTTACTGTATTTATGCAGCACAGACCAAATGAAACACATATTCTTATTTGCAGTGGGGTCCTGTTTTGATCTAATTTTATAGCTAGGGGGACAGAAGTGTATCAACACTTCACTTTGAACTAGTGGTCATGTTGGAATAGGAAGTTAGAAAACTTTGCAGCTCCTTATTGAATCTTTTGGTCCCTGGCATCTGACTATGACTCTAATATGTTACACCAGAAATGTTCATTATGGAATCCTCTCATTCAAGGGAAAAAAAAGACCCCACTTTGTATTACAGTAATCATTTGATCTGATGTTTTTGATGGCTTTAAAGCAGCAGTACCTGTTTTTAAAGAAGAAGTTAAATTCAAAGTACTGTGTCGCCATTTGTTGTATTTTTCTGTTAGTTCCAGTGTTGTCATTAAGTTTAGTAATGACTGACAGAGCATGATGTCAATCCTTACCAGAAGGGGTTGACTTTTTCAAAACTGTGGCATCATCATAGAACCTTCCCATCTCATGGTGGCCATATTCCTGTGAAGTTACAGTATTTAAGAGCTTGAAGTCCTAGGCTTGAACTGTGTAAAACATCAACCAAGCTGAAGGCATGCAGAGTACAGTTACTGTACTGTGTTGGAGACTCACTGTTACAATCTCCCATAATCAGCATTTCTTATTTTGTGTAATGCAAATAGCCAGCTTTAAGAAAGGCATCAAATTAGCCACGTGGGCCCCAAATGATCCCAAGTGCTGCAACAGCTCCTGAAGTTTGGGGGAGGTGGTGGTTCACTAGGTAGATGAAGGAGTGTTGCATTGCTTCTTTTACCTGTCACAATCCCATTCTTGCATTTGTCCCTTTCTGTAACGCTCCACATTATCACTGGTAAGTTTTATAAAATGGGTTGGAAATTTCCTGCTTCCTGACTGGCTAAACAAGTTCTGAGACCCATAACTTAATTCCCCAGAACTGTACAGGTTGATAAAAGTTTGTCAGTGTGATTTGGAATTTGGGCCACTCACATGCGACATTGATAAGCCACTTTGCTCATAGCATAGGTCATTATGAGCATATTTAGACAATGTGTCCATTAACTGCTCAGCTCCTCTCTCAATGGTTGTATCCTACAATTGCATTCTCCTCATAGTGTTTATTCAATTTTGTTTTAAATTCCTCCATTGATCTACTACCTACGCTTTTCATTGGGACATAATTCCATATTGATACTACCCTTTGCTAATACCGCATTGTCCTCTTCTTAGTATGATTCACATCACCCTTCAGTTGGAGTGTATGTGTTCTAGTATTGTTACGTAGTTCTTTAGTTTCCAAACCAATGCATTACCATAGGTCATAGTTATTAAATGTTCAAAATACTAAACATAAATCACCATGTAATCTACAATATTAAAGTTTGTGTAGATTCAGATTCTTTACTCTTTTATCATATCACCTATTCCTCAGACCTGCCGCCTTTTTTGTTGCTGTACGCTGCACTCCTTCTAAAGTTTTTCTCTAATGTTTTGTATATGGTGGCCAAGTTTGTAGACACAAGCTTATCCTTATCTATAAAAAGACCAAAGTAATGCTTTTCATGGTAAGCATAGTAAGCAAAAAGCTTATCAGCTAAGAGTCAGGAATAACTTGAACACTCCCTTGGAACAGGTTCAGCATTTCAAGCACCTTGCAGTGACCCTAGATAGCACACTAGCCTATACACACCATATAGACAATATTGCTAAAGCAGTCAACATACGTATCGGTCTGCTGTATAGGCATAAGAAACGTCTGACTCCTGAAGCCCTCAATCTGGCACTCTAAAGCTCTGTTGTCTCAGCCATTGACTACGGACTTGTAATTTATGGGTCTGCCACCAACACAGCCCTCTACCATGTCTCTATGACACCAATCAAGGCTTGTAAACTACTCACTGGTGAAGCACGCCTTTCGCATACTTGGCTCCAATTAAAAGGTAGGATCACTTACCAAACCTGCCTGTATGCAAATAAAGTAAACCTTGGTCTTATGCCCCAAGGGGTTCAAAGGATCCTTGCTCCTTATTGTAACACCCATCGGACAAGAGGCTCTGACAACCATACCTTCCTGGTTCCCTGTTGCCTCACGTCACAAGGACAGCGATCGTTTGCCACCAGAGCCTCCCTATGGTTTAACACACTTCATAGAGATATCTCTACCACTATCACGCTTGGCGCTTTTAAATGAAAACTGCCAGCATCTTGTATCAACCGCCACCTGTGACTGATTCCATTAAAATGTTCTCTAGCCTCCTCCCTCCCTCCCTTGTCACCAGCCCTCCGCACTTATTAACCATACCCTGTGCCCTAGCCCTTACCTTCCTTTTCTATTGTCACAGCTTGCTTACATCCATTCCCCCTTCCTATCCCCTACCTCATATTGCTCCTCCCCTCCTCCTATGCTTTCTCTCTCTGGTACTCTTACTCTAGTTCACTGCCCCAATTCCTACCCCACATGTTCCATTCACCCTCCCCTCCTCCTAAGCATGCTCTCTTGTACTCCTTCTCTTGTTCACCACCCCTAAACCTACCCCACATCTCCGTTTCACCTTCCCTCTGATTGCACCTCCAGTCACTAGCCATTGAACTTAATAATCTACCACGCACTCTAGCCCTTACCTACATTTTCAGTTGTCACAACTTGCTTACATCCACCCCCATTCTATCCCCTACCTAATCCCCCCTTCCCCTATGCTCTCTCTTTCACACTCCTACTTTTGTTTCACCCCCCCCAATTTGCCCCACATTTTCCTTTCACCTTCCCTCTCAGTCACCCATATTTCACTCTACTGTACCTGCTCAAATCTTGTTTTCGCCCTCCATTTCTCTACCTGACCTTGACAAGGCCCTCTGGGCTGATTATTTCTTCTTTTACTCTTTTATTTGAATTGAATGTTTAACTGATGCATGTTTATGTGTATATTTGACCTTTTGCCTTTTATACTTTGTACTATCCCTTCTAGATTATTATTGTTGTCCTTGTCTGCTCTGCCAGTTTAACTTTGTCATTTTGCCCACTTTTTTGTATCATGTTTGTACTATGTTATTCTGACATGGAACCTATGTAAAGAGCTCCCAGCTCAAAGGTGTTTAATCCAAGATCCAAATAAATAAAATAAATAAATAAAAGTTAGGGCACAGTAATCCAAGTGTGGACTGATAAGTGAACCATACAGTGGCAAAATCACTTTAATATCCCTACTATTAGTATGTCTCTTTATACATCCCAAAATTAAATATGCCTTCTTTTTTGTTGTTTGGCAATGTTTCTTAAAGGTCATATCATTTGAAATTATTACTCCCAAATCCCTCTCCTCAATTATAGTTTTTAGCACTTGACCACCTAGTATATATCATACCCTGCTGTTGTTACACCCAAAGTGCATTACTGAACACTTTTCTATGTTGAACCCCAATTTGTGTTCATGTGCCCACTTTTCCATCCTGGTTGGTTCATTTTGTAGGTTGTTGATTTCTGCTGAGTTAGAAACAACAGATCCAATCTTTGTATCATCCACGTATTTAACCATTGTCATTGCATGCCATTGCTGTCACAAACATATTAAATAAGCTTGGTCCAAGCACTGAACCCTGCTGCACCCCACGGGTTGCAGCTGTCCATTTAGAGGCAATACCTCATATGACTACTTGCTGCTCTCTGTCCTGTAACCAGGACCCTATCCATGCTACTAGTCTTTCTTTTATAACTAGGTTCCTTAATTTCTCCACTAATACATACTGTAGTGCGGGACTTTATCATACATTTAACAAAAAGTACTATTTAGAGTTTCCATTTCAGATGTTTCTTCACTATTCAAAGTTTCCATTTCTGGTATTTCTTTGACAACTAAGAAAAATGTCTGTCCTTCCCTTACCAGTTTGCCAGAGAACTCCCTGCCTCTTACCCTGCAACATATGAACCTTAGACTTTATTGGTGAAGATCTGTGTGAGGGCCACTAAGCCACAATTAATATTTTATGAGTGTCAGGAAAGTAGTACGTCTTAATTACAATATTTGGTGTCTGATTTTTGTAGTCTGGTGCCTTGGGTAAGTCTTGTGGGGCTTACTTTTATATTTGACAGTTTCCTTTCCCTTGCATTAAACTACAGCTTGGTTTAATTCTCCTTTAGCCGATATATTGTTTATTCAAGTATCTCAGTTGACTTATGCATGTTGGAGTGACTGAAGATTGCTTATTGTTCTAACTTTAGAATTCAGGCTACCTGAGGCTTTCGGAGCCATTTGTGAGAGTAAGTGGCATTTTTATGCCATTTTTAATTGCCTTAGCTAACACCATGTGCATGTTAATTTTGCACACTTTAGAGTAAAACTGTCCATTCTCTACTGATGCAAAGAAGGTGTTTACACACCTTTGTCATATTTTGTGTGGTTTCATAGAAACCATGAATGTTTTGCTCATCCAAGCTGTATTTTTTGTGCACTTTCTTTGTATTACATGCAATTATTGTTGTGGCAGTTCTGGGTTCATTATGGTGTTCTTTGCATCATTTTTGCTATAAATATTTGACATACGGTAGCTGTTTGTTTCATTTTCTGTTGTGCTTTTTGTACATTCACCAGCTTTTAGTCACCCTCTTCCCCTGTGTTCTGTCTTACAGATGTCATTAGCTTGGGGGGGGGGTGTACTAGCAAAAAATTATATCAATTTGGCACTGGCACCATGGCTTCTCACAGATGAATTTGGCTTCACAGTTCAACGTATGTTAGGAAAATAAATGTATTTGTGCTGCTCTTGTACTTCAGTCCAGACTCGATTATTAGATTGGGCATCTGGATCAGAGCCCTAAACCACACCGCAGAATGGAACCACAAAGTTGGTCGAAGCTTTAATCAGGAAGTCAGTCACTTGGTAGGTCACTGATTTTACCACCAGTTAAAAATTAAGAAATCAATCAGCATCAAAACCAGAGGGTGGGCCGATCACTGGAGAAATATCAGGCAGTGTGGTGTATTTGGTTGCAGCAGAATGGGACTGCAATCTGATGAAGTCTGTACAGTTGCCAGGCATGGTGCAGTGTGGTCAGTGGGTTGTGGCGCAGTTGCAGTGCAGTTGCAGTGTGGTTCGTTAAGAGCAACACTAGGGCAATGGGCTCATATGGCATATGAGCTATGAGCTTCGTAAGAAGAGGAAGCATTTATGTGAAAAATATTAGAGAGAAGATTGCAGGAAAAGTAGAACATTACACTAGACAGCAAAAAGTACTCCCCATACATTAAACAGCATGTAACAACTCCATAATGGGACAACCACAGGGGGGTGTTGAGGGTGAGGGGTGCAGGTCCACGCAGATAGCGGGACAAGTGGGCAGACTCGGTGGGCCTTGTCAGTCCTTTTTTGCCATCACACTTCTATGAATCTATGAAAACCACCTCACAGGTGTAAAGTGTCCCAATTATCCAAAAATTAGGTCATCAACTGCAATGAAACAGTACCAGGGGAAAGTCCTAATTAAGTGAAAGTCTCTATTATTAAGGTCCTGAATAAGTGAATTATAATGTACCTGTATGTTTGCTCTATTACCTTTATTTGTATCTCCTTTTTTCATTTTTAGCACCATTTAATTCAAATAGTTCCTCTGCATTTTCTCCACCTTCAAATTGAGTTCTCAGTGTTTCCAAGGCAAATAGAATGTATAGCTGGCTTCAAGGCACTGCAGGTTCATGACAGAAATGCCAGTGTAAACATGCTCATGTTGTTACCATGATAATGAGAGTGCTGGACAGTCAGAATGAGTGCTTTCATGAGCAGGTACTGGGCATCATGAGACATTGCAGCTAGTATTCCATGGAGATCGAGAGTCTCGCTCACTGTATATGGGATTCAGGATCCCACTTTAAAGCAAGGCATGTGAGCAATCAGAAAGAAATGATGGCCTGTTTCCCTATTTTCTTTATTTTATGTAGCATCAAACTTACTGTAGCTGAGACTCTCTGAGTAACTCACCACAAGGTTGTTAGGTTTTACATTTAAACCATAAACATTGTTAGCAACAGGGGTAGTCATGGTGGTCATTTCTCCAGAAAAGGTTTGTACGATGGAATGATTAGATAGTGGGTACTTCAGAGATTCATTCACAGGTGAGTCAACCGAGCAAGTATGTTTTTATAATGTTAACATAAGGCTTGTAGAACTGGTGTCAGCCAATCAGAAAATTGTTTTCAGTTTTACCTTTGATAACAATAAGATGGTGTCTCATCCAAACAGTGCTAAAATTCTGAAGTTCTAAGTTCCGATGGCTTAATAAATTTCTTTCAAAGGGGTTTCTCTAATATTCTGCAAAGTCAGACATTTTAGTTTTAAATAAGATTCATTTTTATTAATCTAGAAATCTTCATTATGATTTAAAATATGTTTATTTGTACAGTTCCTGTGTCTCTTATGGTTATAATAGTCTGTATATATCAGAGCTGCCTTTTCCCCCGACATGCCTGTCTCCACAGGTGTCCCCCTGAGTTCCATCCTGGGCCCACTATTATTCTCTATCTTTATTAATTCCTTCCCCACTGACTGCCTTACCTGTGAAGCACTTATATATGTTGATTATTGCATCCTCTTTTGCTACCCCCTTGAAGAAATATGGCTCGGCCCACAACTGGTTCCTGTTACAGAGGCTCCTGGTTAATGTTAAAAAAACAAAGATGATGCTTCTTGGGTCCAAACCATACCTGGCCAACATAACCAAGTCCGGCTCCTCTCACTCAGTGTTCATGCCAGATGGACCCTTATTAGAAAATGTCCCACATTTCAAATACCTGGCCGTAACCCTTGACTCCTCCCTCTTTTTCATGCAGCACATGAACTCTGTTGTACGACGGGTTAACCAAAAGCTCAGGGCTGCATATCAGCTGAAACAGTTCCTGACCAGAGAGGCCTGCCTAGCAATAGCCCAAGGTAATCTGCTCCCTATCCTAGACAACTGCTCCCCCATTTACACCCTTATATCCTCTGCCCTTTGCTTGTGTCTAACCTCTGTCTATAACAATATATGCTGATTTGCAGTACTGGCACCTTACTCCACCCACCACTGTAACCTGTACCAGGATCATGGCTGGCTCCCATTCTCTGGCCATCATGAATATGCACAAGGCTGCATTGTTGACAATGCCCCAAGAGATGGCAACGCATCCCCATACATGTCCCTCCTAAAAACCAGAACAGCTCCCAGGTGCCTACATGTGTCCTTGGTCCCCCTTTGGACATACCTAAAATTTCCACTGCTATGGATGGCAAAGTGCTCTCAGTTACAGCTCCCTCCCTATGGAACAGCCTCCCTGTGTCACTCCGATCTGCTGACAACCACTGCATCTTCAAACTCCGACTCAAAACCTGGTTACTGAGAGAGGCCAAATGCCTGTGCCAGCCAGGGTAACCTTTCTTTGACCTGATATTCCCTTCTTCCCAATAACCCTGCCCTCTTTTCCTTTTATTTTTTTCCCCTTTATAACTGTACTACCACTAAAGCACTTGGTCCCCTGCTCCCTGAACAATAATTCAGTCTTTCCTACTGTTTTTGGAATCATAGAAACATAGAAACATAGAATTTGATGGCAGATAAGGACCACTTGGCCCACCTAGTCTGCCCATTTTCCTACCTAACAGATAAGCTGCAGATCCTAGTTAACCAACAGCTTACTTCTTCCTACCCACCACTAGGACTGCCTTATGCCTGTCCCATGCATTCTTGAATTCCCCCACTGTTCTTGACTCCACGACCTCCTCAGGAGGCTGTTCCATGCATCCACAACCCTCTCTGTGAAAAATACTTCCTCACATTACCTCCTGAGCCATCCCCCTCTATCTTCAAATTGTGCCCCTTGTTCTTGCACATCTCTTTTTCTGGAAGATGCTACCCTCTTGGACTTTGTTGATTCCCTTGAGGTACTTGAAAGTTTCTATCATGTCCTCTCTCCCTTCTTTCCTCAAGGGTATACATATTAAGCTCCTTTAGTCTTTCTTCGTATGTCTTCTGGTCAGACCCTGCACCATTTTGGTTGCCCTCCTCTGGACAGCCTCCACTCTGTCTATGTCTTTGCGGAGATGGGGTCTCCAGAACTGCACACAGTACTCCAGATGGGGTCTCACCAACTGTCTGTACAGAGGGATAACAACTTCCTGTTTTCTACTATTGATGCCTCTTCCTATGCATCCCAGTATCCCCCCAGCCTTCCTTACTGCCTTCTCACATTGCTTGCCCACCTTTAGGTCATCTGATATAATTACCCCCAGGTCCCTTTCTAGTTTTACTGTTGTCAGTATCTCACCCCATTGTGTACACTTCCCCTGGGTTTTTGTTTCTCATGTGCATTACCTTGCACTTCTTTGCATTGAATCTGAGCTGCCAACATTTGACCATTCCTCCAACCTTGCAGTCCCTTCTCATCCTTTCCACTCCATCTTGTATATCATCCCTGTGCAGATCTTTGTGTGTCTGAAGAGACATACTTTTCTTCCAGTTCCTCTGCAATGTCACTTATAAAGACATTAAAAGGACCGGTCCCAGTACTGAACCCTGCGGTACCCGCTAGTAACCTCCTTTCTTCACTGTGTACTCCATTTACTACTACCCTTTGCGTCCTGTTGTCTAGCCAATTTTTTTATCCAGGCTACCACCTTGGGACCCACTCCAAGGCTGGCTATCTTGTGTATTAATCTTTTGTGTGGGACTGTATCAAATACCTTGCTGAAATCTAGGTAGGCCATGTCCACAGCCCCTCCCTGGTCTACTACTTGGGTCACCCAGTCAAAGAAATCTATTAGATTCATCTGACACGACCTTCCCATCATGAATCCATGCTGTCTTGGGTCCTGTGCCCCACTGGCCTCTAGGTACTCAACGATTCTTTCCTTCAGAAGTGATTCCATCATTTTCCTACCACTGAGGTCAAACTAACTGGTCTGTAGTTTCCTGCCTCTGTCCTGCTTCCACTTTTGTGAAAAGGAATCACATCTGCCCTCCTCCAGTCCTCGGGTACCACCCCATCCTGCCATGATTTGTTAAAGAGAGCAGTCAGCAGTGTCACTAGTTCTATCCTTAGTTCTTTTAGAATTCTTGGGTGAATCCCATCAGGCCCCATTGCTTTGTCCACCTTCAATTTTATTAGTTCTTTCAGAACCCTTTGTTCTGTAAATGGACTGGTACCGATCGCCGTCTTCAGAGTGTTTCTCTTGTTTGGTTTAGGTAACTCCCCTTCCTCTTCCTTTGTGAATACTGAGCAGAAATATTCATTCAGTATCCCTGCTTTTTCACTGTCACCCTCTACCCACATTCCTTCCCCTTTATTAAGGTTCCATATCCCTCCTTTGGTCTTTCTTTGCTCCCTAATGTACCTATAAAAGGTCTTATCCCCATTCTTAACAGAATTGGCTATCCTTTCCTCAGTTTGGGCCTTTGATATTCTGACTGCCTTCCCAGCCTCTTTCTGCTTTAACTGATAAAGTTCTCTGTCCTGCTCCTTCTGTGTTTCCTTATATTTCCTGAATGCTGTCCTTTTCTCCTTAACCTTACCTGCCACCTCTTTTTGAGAACCATAGCGTTTTTTCCTTCGTTGTGTTTTATTGATTTGCTTTACACAAAGGCTTGTTGCCTCTGTGATGGCTGTTTTGATCCTCCCCATTGTTCCTCCACCTCCTTCTTGCCTGTTTGCTAGTGCTTTTCTGAGGCACTCTCTCATTTTCCAAAGTCAGCCCTCCTAAAGTCCAGTACTCTTGCTTTTGTATGGCTTGATTGTATGGCTGTGTTTATCGTGAACCACACTGTTTGGTGGTCGCTTTTTCTCAGATGGCTACCCACTTCTAAATCTGAGATTCTTTCTCTATCCCCATTTGAGAGTACCAGGTCTAAGATTGCTCCCTCCCGAGTGGGTTCCAGTACTAGCTGTCTGAGGCATGCCCCCTGTAGGGCATCAAGAATGACCCTGCTCTTGGATGTGCCTGCAGCAAAGGTGCTCCAGTTAACATCTGGCATATTCAGGTCCCCCATCAACAATAACTCCCCTTTTTCTGCCATTCTAAAAAGCCTTCTATCATTTCCTTGTCCATTCCCTCCCCTGAGATGGGGGTCTGTATACAACCCCCATGCGGATTGTGGTGCCATATCTTGTCTCCAGGGTGACCCAAAGTGCTTCATCTGCTCCCTGTTTACTCTTTAGTTCTGTTGCTTTGATCCCTTCGTTTACATAGAGAGCTACTCCTCCTCCTCGTTTACCCTCCCTGTCCCTCCTGTAGATTGTGTATCCTGGTAGGTTGACATCCCAGTCATGGTTCTCTGTGTACCATGTTTCTGTGACTGCCACAATATCCAGGCAACCCTCTTCCATCAAGGCCACTAGTTCAGGGAGCTTGTTACACAGACTACGAGCATTGGTACTCATCACCCTCCACTTTTTGATAGCCTTACCCCTTTTAGCTCCATTTCTGTCCTTACTGCCTTTGCCTTTTTTTACATTTAAATCTGTTCTGGTCCCTAATAATTTCTGTACCTTGGTGTTTACCTCACTAATCACTCTGTTTTGTGGGGGGATGCTGGGATTTCCCTGCTCCTTTTCAGTGCCTCCCCCCTTGGCTAGTTTAAATGCTTGCCAATGAAGCATTTAAACCTCTCACCTAGGATCCTGGTTCCCCCCATGACAGATGCAGACCATCGCACCAGTATAGGTCCGCATCCCTCCAGGTGACTCCCCAGTCCCCAATGAAGCCAAAACCCTGAGCTCCACACCAGTTTTTCAACCACTCATTGAATTCCCTGGTGAGAGTGCCTAACATCTCCCTTGCCATAGACAGGCAGCACCTCCGAGAAGGTTACCGTATGCGCTACTTGTCTAAGGCCCCTTCCCAACTCTACAAACTCCTCTTGAACTGCTCTGATCCCATTCCTAGCCAGGTCATTTGTCCCTAGGTGGACAATGACATCCAGCTCCCTCCCTCGTGCAGCTCCTCCCACGATCCTGAGGATTCGCTTCCTAGAACATGCCATGTTCATTTGTATTTGCTATTTGCACAGTTTTTCCCCTCTGTTGTCTTATATTCTTCCTATCCTGTTCCCCCAGTGTAAATTTGTAATGTACTTTTGTTCTCCAAACACTTTTGAAATTGCAGTGTATCTGTTGATATTGACACATTTTGTCAACTGTACTGTATTCTATTGTTTTCTGCCTGTACATTGATTGCACAAGTATGTATATTTCACTGTGTACATTGTTGTATTTTGCATATTTCGTTGTGCCACTTTGCGAGCATGGATTGTGCCTGAAAACGGTCCCTTGGATTAGTACACTTAGCTGGTAATCAAAGATTTAAATAAATAAATAAATAAACAGAGGAAAAAATGGCTACCAAGAAACAAGGTTTAGGTCCCTATCAACAGCCAGATCTACATACACTTGCTTCACACATTGCCTGCCTGTGCAGCCCCACCACCCAATACTGGTCTACAGCAGATGGCATCCACAGTCTCTGGCCATCCTTCTCTGCAAGCCTGGAGTAAGGTTGAATGAAGCAGGAAAGAGCAATCTTTGGTTAGCCTTCAGGTTGGGGCCTCAAAATTCTTTTCAGCTTTATCAGATCAGCCAAACCACTCTGGCCCTCTATAAAGTAATTAGCATGGGGTAAAACAGATTACAAAGCATCACTTCTTCAAATGGTTACAGTGGTCGTCAAATTACATGCATTAATTCATGTTCTCTGAATCAACAGGCTATTTTCCTTAGTTCTATGATAGCCTCTGCTAGCTGGCTCACTATCCCTTTAATCATTAACCAATATCTGCCTTAATCTGCATATTTTGAAGGCCACTGTAGCTTTTTGAAGAAGTAGTAATTGTCACAAAATGTTGGTGAGTCCAACACATTGGTGACTGGGTACATCAGCAAAATAAAGTTTAGTGCTTTTTACTAATTTAGGAATTGAGGCATTCTCATCATTTTCTCAAGGTTGTAATTGCCATTTAGAGGGATTCCTCTAGCCTAAACTTTATCTCCGCACATTTGAAATGGGGAGTCATCTGGGGAAACTCTACCTTTCGTTTTATGACATTTTGTTTTTGGGCTTTGTTTCATTCAACAGTCTTCAAAAGGCAGCATCCTCTACAATGGAGAATGGCTGAAAATCCAAGGCTGTCATCTTCCCAATATGTTTTTTTGATTCGGACAGAGGTTGGGTGAGTTGGTGGCAGTTTAGTGCAGGCATGTTAGGACTCAGGCTGTGTAGTTTGTTTTGTTTTTGGCATTAAAGTGGCACTTTTGAAGCAGCACAAGTTCCCCGGGGATGCATCATTTTGCTGCAGTGGCTGCCATGATGGCTGCATTATTCCTATCCCATGCCCAACTATCCCTGCTCCTGCTGGCCTGTGCGATGTGAGTTGGGATTGGGAATTGATGTGACTGTTATAGGGCTGGAGAAAATGTATTTTACAGTGGTGAAATTCTGGCAAAATTCTGATTTTGCTTCTGTGAAATTATACAAAATGTTCACAAAAATTTCACAAAATTTTGCCGCAATTGTGATTTCAGTTATTTCCATCTGCTTTTTTTAATTAAGTATACTTTATTAGTTTTCAATAACAATATAACAAAAAGGAAGAACAAACCACCATACATATTATAAAAAGGTGTAAAAGCAACAATCCAAAAGAAAGGAAATTAAGTTAAATTATACACACAAAAAACCCCAAAAAATAATGAAAACACAAAACCTGAACCACACCCCTAAATGAGGGCTGTGATCCATTGAAACATAACAGAATTTGCTTGTGCCTAAGAGAGAGGAAATCCACCTTGGAGGTCTAGTGGGTTTTCTTCACAGTAGTTAACCAAGCATACAGTATCCCCACTTGGCTAAAAAAGTATGTCATCTATGCCGGATATTTGCAGTATGTAGTTTTGCATTTAAGGTGCTAAGGGTTTCAGCGTGCCATTCAAACCAAGAAGGAATTTGATCCTCAAGCCAGTGTCATAATAAAGCAATTTTCATGGCAGCCAAGATTAAAGCAATACAAGTATTTTTATTGGTTAATGAAATGTCCTTATAGAAGCCCAATAAACAAATCTCAGGTGTAAATGCACCAACCATGTCAAATGAGGGCTCTAAATAAGTTTTAATGGGCATCCAAAATGAAACAGCCTTCTCGCAGGCCCAGATTATCTGAAAAAGAATACCCATATCCTTATGACACCTGAAACAGATGGGTTGAGACTGTCTGCCAGTCTACATACAGAGTCTTTGAAGAGTGAAAAACAAGTTGTGCAAAATTGAATTAACCTGTAGTGGTCCTATTTAATGATCTTATAAAGCTCTGCCCAAACTCTTTGCTAATTCTCCGATGCCCACTCTAGACAGGCAGTTTTGCCTATAATAATATGTGCCTGTGGGTTTGAGCAGATGAAGGATTTGACAAATAGAATATAACCATGCTACAGCATGTTGGGAACCTGATGCCCAGATCATTTCTTCAAAGAGGGAATGACCCAGATCTGTGGATATGGGGGTATTTTCTTGAAGGGGAGAAAAGGTAGACCAATGGGAGTTTGGGCACTCTTAAAGCTGGGGTAACAAAATATAGGTTGGGCTAGTCTGTGTGTAGCAGTCCTATGAAAGTATTGACAAAATTGAGCATGGGCTCACAAAGACCAATATAGTGGGGTGGTTTTCAAAGGAGGAGGGAGGACTGAAGGGGGAGAGAGAGAGAGAGAGAGAGAGATATAAAAGAGCCAAAAGTTGAAGGTTAAAACTCTGACACAGTGCTCTTTCAGTTGTTAACCATTGCAGTTCATATATATCACTTTCATCCTAGATGGACATCCCCACTTGAAATACTTAGATCCCTGAAAAGCAAAATAATAAAAATTAGGAAGACAGAGCCCACCCAGTTGTTTAGGGAAAGTAAGTTTATAATATGCTCTTCTAATGGATTTACCCCACCATGAAAAGGTATTAAATAACTATTGCAATTGTTGGAATCAAGCACATGGAAAAATAATATTTGGCATCCCTAGAGGGTATAGAATAAGAGGGAGAATATCCATTTTGATTACATTCATCCAACCCCAAAGGGAGAAAGGCAAGGCAGTCCATCTATGTAAGTCCTATTTAATAGAACAATGTAAAGGGTCTAAATTTAGTTTACGAAGGGTAGAGAGATGTCATGAGATGTATAAGCTTAAGTATCAAAGTGCCTTAGATTCCCACTTGAGGCTTAATGCAAGAACAGTACCCTTCTCTACAGATAAATTGAGTGGCATAACACTAGTTGTTCCCAAATTTAACGTATAGGCTGCTATTTTCCCAAAAGTTACATTTTGGCTACAGCAGCAGGAACAGATGTTTCAGGGTGGGACAAATGTCATAAAATATCATCAGCATAAACAGAAAGCTTGTACTTTGCTTGTTGAAGTTGAATTCCTTGAATCTGTGGGGTTCCCTTCAATTTTACAAGTAAAGGTTCCAAATGCAAGTTAAACAGGAAAGGAGACAAGGGGCAACCTTTCCGAGTACCAGAGGTAATAAGAAAAGGTTGAGAGAGGACCCCAGTACATAATATAGTAGAACAGGGGCTGTGATATAGAAGTCAAACCCAATGGATAAAGTTGTTGGGAATAATAATAATAATGATAATAAGTGTGAAAGACCTCAAATAGATAAGGTCATGAAACTCAATCAAATGCTTTCTCTGCATCCAGGGAGACCAAAGCTGCTGGGGTCCTGGTCTTCCCAGATGCCGAGATTAAATGAAATAATTTACGATTATGATCAGTAGAATGACAGCCCTTCATAAATCCAACTTGTTCTGGACCTATAAAGTTAACACAGACACCTTCCAGTCTCTTGGCAGTATTTTAAAATCAGTATTTATAATTGAGATAGGGCAATAACTAGAGATACGAGCTTCGTCCTTTCTGGATTTAAGAAGGAGAGTAATACAGCCCCTGGAAAGAGATAGATCAGTCAGATTGTGGGAATGTAGAAAATTAAAAACATCAACTAATACTGGTGTAAATTCATGGGAGAATGCTTTATATAAGTTAGAAGGGAAGCTGTCAAGGCCAGGGATGCTATCAATAGGAAGAGAAGAAATTGACTAATGTACTTCTACTTTTGTGATGGGACCTGCTAGAGAAGTACTTAACTCATCGGAAAGTAGAGGCAAGGGAAATTCTTGTAAATATTGAAAAATCTAATTATGAAGGTCAGGGTTGCCAGAACTGCAGAGTACAAGTCTTCAAAGTAAGTCTGGAAAGCAGCTACAATATCTCTTCGTTTAGTAATGAGGTCTCTAGAACCATTCAACTTAAGCCCATGCATCACCTAAGCAGATTCCTGCTGCCTTAAATGAAGAACTAACAATCTGCCTGTCCACCCCCCCTTGCTCCAAGTAATGAACTATTGTTCAAAAAATTGCCAGCTCTGCTTTTTCATTCAATAGAGATAAATATCTGTAGCAAAGGAAGTTGAGGGAAATCCAAGTTGGTTACAGTGTAGAGGGAGAAAGGGAAGCTTCTAGAGTTCTGATTTGAGACAAGAGGTCAGTAAGTTGCATCTTTTATTTATTTATTTATTTTGATTGCAGATTAACACATTTGAGCCAGAAGGCTCTTTTACAAAGGTTCCATGTCGAGTGGACAAGAGACAAAATATACAAGACAGGTTACATAACATTCAAAAACAGATTCCTTAACATTCAAAGATAGCAGGAGGTTACATGCTGAATAGGTAGCGATTGAGCAGGCTGTTTACAGTGTCAGCAGTATTACTATAGGATTGGTAGCTTTTCAACATAGAGAGCTGGTATCAATATAAACATGGGAAGGGAGTCTTACAAATGAATGCTCAGGGCATGGCGGAAGCAGCCTGGGGTGGCTTAGTCACAAAATGAGGAGGGGGATATAAGAAAAGGTAGGGAGGTAGTGGGTAGCCACCATCGGGTATTGTCAGAGATGGGGGTGGAGGGAAGGGAGTGAGAGGAAGGAAGGGGGGTAGGCAAGGGGGTGGGTTAGTTATGAAGGTGATTGGTCATAGGTATTTGCTAGCTGCAGTCACAGAGGGACATTTGGATGAGGAGGGTTTTCAGTTCTCTTTTAAAGGGGGCAATTTTCATGTATTCCCAGGTGGCAGTAGGGAGTTCATTAAACCAGGTGGGTCCACAGTAGGAGAGTGAGTGCTGTGCGAGGCAGGTTCTTTTAAAGGGGACCTGGAGCACAACCTTAGCCGAGCTCCTAGTGACTTTAGTGGAGAGGGCACTGAAACAGAGAGTGATGGAGGTCAGGAGGGCTTTTGCCTATTGAGGCAAGTTTGATATTAGCCCTAAGGTGAAAGGAGCCAACCAGTGGAGGTGTAGAGGTGCAGGTATGGGTCTGGTGCTTTGCCCCCAGGACCAGGTGGCAAGCCTTGTTCATCAGTACTTTAACCCTTTTTAAGGCAGTGTCTGAGGCAACACTGTAAATGACAAGGGCATAGTCCACGACCGACAGGATGGAGCTTCTGGTGACCAGGTTAAGAGCTTCAGGGTTCATGGCTTGCCTATGCCTATAGAGGACTCCTGGTTTAATATTGGCTGTTTTGACAACATGGTCAATATGGTGTATGAAAGATAGGGTGTCATCAATATGCAGCCCAAGATATTTAAAGGAGGAGACTTGTTCAATGCCCTCCCCTTTTTGGCTATAGATAGCCAGGTGTTCATCATGCCTTTTGGCTTGTGGCAAGGTTAGGAGCATACTTTTTGTTTTTTTGTAATTTAATAGGAGTCTGTTTTGGGTGAACCAGTTCTCAAGCATGGCAAAGCTTTGTTGAAGGTTTTGAGATATTTCTGATGTGAGGCTGCCAGGCACACAGATTACAGCGTCATCCGCATAGAGCAGCATTTTTGCAGGGCAGGCACTGGGGAGTGAGTTAATGAAGAGGCTGAAGAGAAGTGGCCCTAAGAGAGAGCCTTGGGGAACCCCTAGGGTTACCTATTTGAGATCGGAGGTTACACCCCCTATCCTCATACACTGTGTCCTGTGTGAAAGGTAGCTGTTTAGCCAGGAGGTGGTATCTGCTGACAGTCCCAAGGTCCTAAGGTGTCTGAGCAGGATTTGGTGGTTAATGGTGTCAAAGGCTTTTGTGAGGTCGATAAATATAGACCCCATTGTTTTTACAGAATCAAGGGCTTCAAAGATGTGAGTAGTGAAGTCAATTAATGCTGTGATGGTGCTGTGGCCTGTATGAAACCCGTGTTGTTGTGGGCAAAGCAGGTTGTATTTGTTTAAGTATTCGGTCAGCTGGTCCGAGACTGCCCTTTCTAGTGCTTTAGAGTGGTGGTAGTATTGAGATTGGCCGGTAGTTTCCCAGGTTAGTTCTGTCCCCATTTTTATACACCAGGGTGACAGGGCAGTCTTCCACCTATCTGGGAATGATGCTGTTTTGCCTTTTTAGTGGCAAGATGAATACCTTCAGCATAAATGGCAGTTTTAGCTGCACCCCACAGCACTTCCGGATGAGCTACAGATTTTATATTAGCATCAAAAAAGGACCAAATAAATAGTCCTAAATTGTCCACAGCTACATCATTTAGTAACAACTGCACATTAAAGTGCCATACAAAATCATTATCAGAGCCCCCCTCCAATGGAAAGGGCAAGCAAAACTGGGGTGTGATCGGAAAGAACTATCTCTTGAATTTCACACCCAGCTACACAGAAAACATTTTCTTGGTTTATAAGAAAGAAATCCAACCTAGAAAAGGAATTATGTGGGGGGGAATAAAATGTGCAACTACGTTCAGTTAGGTATAACATAAGCCAAGGGTCTGCAAGGCCCTAAAGATCCATAAATTCCCTTAGGCCTCGCCGTGCAGGTGAGAGGCCTTTTCTAGGTTGGTATGATCTATCTAAATCTAATTGGAATGCAATATTCCAAACGCCCCCAACTATAATAGGAATATGAGCATATGAGGCCAACAGAGTGGCTAACTGGGTAAAAAATTGGGGGTCATCTAAGGTAGGACCATACACAGAACCCAGTAAGACTTTGTGCAATCCAAGCCTCCCATGTATGAAAATTTAGTGTCCCTCAGGATCCCATATTTCTGAGATAAATTGAAATGGAAGTCATCTTACAATCAAAATACAGACCCCCCTCTCTTTTTAGTACTATTATCTGCACCTAAAACATAGCCAACCCAGTCCTGCCTAAAAATGGAAATCTGGTCTCTGGTCAAGTGAGACTCCTGAATATAAGCAAAGTCAAATGCTTCAGCAACATTGAAGGCCAATACAATGCTGGGCTGCACTGGAGAGGAATCATGAGCAGGAGGAGAGAGGTGGTACTACCACTGTATAGATCGCTGGTAAGGCCTCACCTGGAATACAGAGTCCAGTTCTGGAGGCCTTACCTCAGGAAGGACATTGATCAGGTGAAAACAGTACAGAGAAAGGCAACAAAAATAATTCAGAGTCTGCAGTACATGTCCTATGAAGAAAGACTTAGGGAACTGAATATGTACTCCCTGGAGCAGAGAAGAGAGAAAGAGGGGACATGACTGAAACATTCAAGTACATAAAAGGCAGTAACAAGGTACTGGCACAGGAACTTTTTCACTTCAAGAAGGGCTCCAGGACCAGGGGACATGATTTCAGGATGCAAGGAGGGAGGTTCTCTACCAACATCAGGAAGTTTTTCTTCACAGAAAGAGTGGTGGATGCCTGAAACAGCCTGCCCCAAGAGGTTGTGGGGGTCAACACTGTTGGGGGTTTCAAAAACGCATGGGATAGATACAAGGGAACTCTGACTATAAAGGGCAACTAAAGTGTCAAAATAAGTCTAAAACAAATGGGCAGACTAGATGGACCTAGCGGTCTCCTTCTGCTGTCAACTTCTATGTTTCTATGTTTCTATGTTTCTATGTTCAGGTGTTTCAGGACAGCATACCGCCTCTTAACATCCTGAGCGTCTTTTACATTTCAGGTAGAAAATACATAGTGGCTCCCTATAATTTATTCATGAGAAGACAAACTAAATGCAACAAAAACCACTGTATGCGAATGAACAAAGCACAGGTAGCAGCATCCCATACCCACCCTTGGTATATACCTTACCTTACCTTACAACAGAAGCAACATACGATTCACAGAAGAAACTTAAAAAAAGAACAAAGTATAACAACAAAAAGCTGTAGTAAACAACAGAGTAGAAAACAGTCCTGGTCCCAAGGACCATGACTCCACACCAGATAGGCCCACAATCAATCCCAACCAAAACTCCCAGAGATGGCACGCTCCAGCCTCCCCATTAATGGAATAAGAAAAAATGACATGATATTCCATTAAAGGAGCACACTAATGTAATATCACATTATAAAACCTCTTATAGTACTCCAACAGTAATTATGTGAAAAAGGAACCCACCCATATAACAAAGAAAACCAAGAGCTAACGGATTTGTAAAGACCAAAAATCAATATACCATATTGCATGTATAGTACCAAACAATGACTGAATCAAGCTTTAAACACTGCACAAGTGCTATTGAACATTGAATAATCACACAATGTGTTTATCCATTAAACTAGTATAGTATTGTGGTATAAATGTCTAAAATCTCCTTGGTGCCCCAACAGACACAAGTGTACAAAGAGAAGCCCACCCATCAAACAAAGAAACACTAAGAATTAAAAAACAAGTAAAGACTGAGAACAGTATATATATATATATATATATATATTTTCTTTAGGATTCCCTGAGGGGGTTTCATCTTCTGTGCTAGCAGTCTGGTGCTGAACAGAGCCGGTCGCAAGGTGCTCCCCAGTCTGCCCTCAAGAGCAAGGATCCAGGAATCCCTGAGGGAGTTCCATCTTCTGCACTAGTAGTCTGGTGCTGAACAGAGCCAGCCACAAGGTGCTCCCCAGCCTGCCCTCAAGAGCAAGGATCCAGGTACGCTTCAGGAAAGCAACTCCAGCCCAGCTTGCTAACCGTGAACTCAGTTGGTGGATGGTGCCTGAATTTTTGGTCTACTATAGGCTGATTCAGCACTCCGTCTCTCCCTGATTGGCTTCAGCTCCTGGGGATTTGAACTGCCTAGCACCTTACCCTGGAGCTCATCTCTCAGCTGCCTAAATTTCTTCTACTACTTTTTTTTTTTTTTTTGCAGCTGAATCTGTATTGTGCCTAATGTCTCCACTGCTGAATTTGAATTGTTAGTGTAGGGCACTACAACCATTCTTGATTTGTTAAGCGTAGGAAATTATATCATTTTTGGAGTGTTTCATCTGCCTTAAGCTATTTAAATATTAACAAATTTGGAAAGTTAAAAACTGCTTTGTCTAATTGGTGAATCGCTGTTTCCGCCTTCTGCAGCCCCCCACTTGCCTTTCCTCTGTATACTGGTGACGCTGCCTAAATCTCTTTTACTATCTTTTTTCTTTGCTGACTTTTCCATTAGCAGATCACATTTTCTTGCCACTAGAGGGCTATATCTCTGGTAGGAGTGAAATTTACTTTGTCCACTCCACCATTAGCAGGTTATACAATGCTGCCACTAGGGGCTCCTGTCCTATCTGGCACATCAAGTACCTTCCTAAATACAATGATGCTGACTCATCTGCTACCTCGCTTATTTGTGCTCACATTGCTCATTTTGCACACTAGCTCACCAGGAGCCTGCTACCCCCTCCCAACCTCCCTGCTACGTGCTCAATAAAATCTACCTTACTCCTGGTACTCTCACCTCCTATCCTCTCTCAGCACATAGTAGCTCTATGCCTTATGACTGGTTTGACGCTTACCATCAGGGATGGGTAACATCCACCCATACTTTATCACTCTCCCCCATTATCCCTCATGTCCATCCTCTGGGAATGCTGACAACAACCAAGCTGGGTCACCAGACAGAGGTGGATGGTAAGACTCACTTACAGGCGGTTAAGATTCTGCCTGCTCAGACTTATACTTATGTTGTTACTGCTGTCTGGAAATATTCACCCAAACCCTGGCCCCAGACCACCACATAAGGCAGCCTCTTTAATGCAGCTGGTGTTACTTACTTTAGCAGCTATGAACATCTGCAGTCTCCTCCCTAAACTGGAAGCTCTACAAGTCTTTGTTAACCAACACAATCCAGACGTCCTGACAATTTCTGAAACATGGCTTACACCAAAAATCCCTGACACAGCTATTGCTCTGCCAGGTTACACCATCTTCAGAATGGACAGGACTACGAAGAGAGAAGAAGGATGTGCAATCTATCTCAAAGAGTACTCATGGGACACCCCCTGCCGGTACCTACTGCTGGGTCAAACACACAAATACTAGCCATCAAAATTCTGCTAGGTGCCCATAATAAGGCACTTACTGTAGCATCAGTGTACATCCCTCCTAAAGAACAGGGGAGGGGTCTCAATTCTGTCATGGCTTTATGAGAAACCAACTCCTGGGCTCAGAGTTAATTCTGATGGGAGATTTTAATATTAATTGGCTTGCAACTGAGAATGAGAGCTTTAGGAACGTCATCTCTGCCACAAACATTTCCCATCTGGTTAAGTCCCCAACTTGATCCAACTACAAAATGGGATCAAGCATCCTACTGGATTGGGTCCTAACCAGTCATCCTGATCACATTACTAACACTACAGTCCTCCCGGACATGTTCAGTGACCATTTTCCTATAATATGCACATGGACAAACAAATTCTGCAAACCTCCACCAAAGACAATCACCAGCAGGGTCCTAGCATAGGGTCATCATCTTGAACGCCTCAAATTCCTCCTTAGAGTGCAAGATTGGACTCACATCGACAGTGCGGAGGAAGTCAACACGGCACTTGATTATTTCATCAACACCTTTAATGCTGCCTGTGACACCCATGCACCCTTAAAAAAGCAGAAAATCAAAGGCCCTTGCAACCCCTGGCTCTCTGCAGGCTTATTAGCTAGTACAAAATCTAGGGACCACCTCTGGCATTGGGCTCGAGCCACCGGCATGCAATTGGACATTCGATAATAAAAAAGAACACAGAATGATTGCACAAGGTCCATCCTCCTTGAAAAAAATAAATACTGCAAGGGAGTGCTTACTGACACATGTGGCAATAATAAAGCTTTCTGGAATAATATCAAAGAGGTTACAGGGAAAAAACCCAAAACATCACTCACGTTACTCGACGGTGATGGGACTACAACTCTGGACCCCCTAACTATTGCCAATACCTTTAATAATGCATTCATGGACCTTAGCAGTGTTCTTCCACCTGACTTTTTTGATGCAGATGTCACCTCGACCAATCCTGTAAGCTCTCCTTCAATGATCAGTCACCCACCATTCTACTTCAAACAAGTCTCATTGCATGAAGCCCAAAAATAGATCTGTAAAGCAATTAGTAAATCGAGACACAGTGCGGACTCCCTTCACCTCAGACTGCTGTCCCTCACCCTTGAGGAAGTGTTAGTGCCTTTAACCAGGATCTTTAACCTCTCACTCAGACTTGCACAGTTCCCCAATAAATGGAAATCAGCCATGGTTACCCAGGTCTACAAAAGTGGAGACATGACTCTTCACGTGAACTCCCGGCCTATCTCCATATTACCACCTCTCTCTAAGGCTCTTGAACACACTGTAGCTGACCAGCTTACTGATTATCTTGACAAACATAAGATCCAATGCACCCAACAATATGGGTTCAGAAAAGGGCATAGCACCACCTCGACCCTTATGGAATTCACCGGTTCTATACACAGCTCCCTGGACCATGGTCAATTAGTTGACGCTGCCTTCATTGACTTGACAAAAGCATTCGACATGGTCCATCACCCTCTACTACTGGAACAACTACTTAATGCAGGGCTTTCCTCTGACTCCACTGCCTGGTTTAAAAGTTATCTGGACAACCGCACTCAACAAGTTAAAATTGTCAACATCCTCTCTGACTCAAGACCTGTTTGCTCTGGGGTTCCTCAAGGGTCCATCCTGGGCCCACTCCTTTCTAGTCTCTTTCTAAACAGTCTCCCAAGCTCCTGCCCTAAACAAATCCTACTCTACGCAGATGATGCCATAATTTACACAACTCACTCAGAGCCTATACCCCTTAAGAACCAGCTACAACTCGGATTTGCCTCAGTAGAGAAATGGTATAGTCATCACAAGTTGATACTAAACTATAAAAAAACTAAGCTTATGCTCTTCAGCAGCTCCCATAACAAGCACAGGAAACATCCTCTGACTATCACTAACTGCCTTGCTACTGCCCTCAAACAGGTACAATTCTTTCAGTATCCTGGAGTCACCACAGACAGCAACCTATCATATGGGATGCATATACATAGGTGCCGGAACAGGGTGGGCCACTAGGGCCATGGCCCTACCACTTTGATAAGTGGCCCTATCACTTTTTTCTATCATGGTAATATATTTAATAGGGGAAAATTTACCCCTTACGTCTTTGGCCCTACCACTTTTCAAACCGTTCCAGCACCACTGTGCATATAGATAACATTGCTAAAGCTGTAAATATTTGTATTGGTCTAATCTACAAACACAGGTGATCTCTGACCCCTAAAGCCTTAAGAATAGCTGCGCAAAGCTCTGTTATTTCTATAATTGACTATGAACTGATCATCTATGTCTGTGCAACTGATATCGCCCTCCGGTGTATCTCCACTGTTCTTAACAAGGCATGTCATCTCATCTCAGGAGCCCACCATCTCACCCACACGTGTGACCTCTATGTCCTAACCAGCTGGCTACAGCTTAAAAATCGAATCAAATACCAAACTTGCCTGATGGCCAAGAAAATAACCTTAGGCCTCTTGCCAGCTGGAGTACAAGATCTTCTAAGCCCCACTCGTAATCCACACTGCACCCGAGGTTCTGAATCTCAGCTCTTCAGAGGAGCTGGCTTTGATAAGGTGGCCAACAGAGTTAAGCTAGCCCTGGAAAAAAGAAATACAGGTGAGGGGGTACAGGCAAAGTGGGCAAGCATTAAAGATGCAATACTTGAAACAACATCCCATTGTGTTAGAGAGAAAAGGAAGTTCAAAAGAAGAAGGAAACTACTTTGGTTCTCAAAAACAGTAGCAGAAAAGGTCAGAGCCAAAAGGCTGAACTTAAGGAAATATAAGGGAAATCAGCAAGATGAAGACAGGGAGGCATAACAAACTTCCCTAAGGGAAGCAGGGAAGGCAGTAAGGCAGGCAAAGGCCCAAACCAAGGAAACACTAGCACAAACAGTAAAAGAAGGTGACATGGCTTTCTGTCGATACATTAATGAAAGGAGAAAGTCCAGAGGGGGTATTGCTAAGATCAAAGGGGATAAGGGGGCATGTGAGGAGGAGGACCATGTAAAAGCATCTATCCTAAATAGATGCTTCTGCTCAGTATTTACTGAAGAGAAGGTAGGGCAGGGCCCACAGCTCAGCACCATGGACACGGGGGAGGGAGGTGTGCACTAGTCCCTTCACAAAAGAAAGGGTCCTACAAGAGCTCGATAAACTCAGGGTGGACAAGGCAATGGGACCTGATGGCATACATCCCAGGGTACTAAAGGAGCTAAGGGTGGAACTAGTAGAGCCATTAGCAGAACTGTTTAGTGAGTCTCTGAGCATAGGAGAGGTCCCAGAAGACTGAAGAAGGGCTCATGTGATCCCGCTCCACAAGAGTGGTAGCAGGAAGGAGGCAGGGAACTACAGACAAGTCAGTCTTACCTCAGTAGTGAGCAAGATTATGGAGGCACTCATTAAGGAAAGGATAGTGCAACACCTGGAATCCATAGGAGCACAGAATCCAAGACAGCATGGGTTTACAAAAGGAAGGTCCTGTCAAACTAATCTCATAGATTTCTTTGACTCGGTAACCAGAGTGGTGGACCATGGGGAACAGTTGATGTCACCTACCTTGACTTCAGCAAAGCTTTCAATACTGTTCCACATAGAAGATTGATTAATAAGCTGGGTAGGATGGGGGTGGGTCAGAAGTTGGTCAACTGGGTGGCAAACTGGTTGACAGGCAGAAAACAGAGTGGTGGTAAATGGTATACAGTGAGAAGAGATGCAAGTCACAAGTAGGGTACTTCAGGGATCAGTCCTGGGGCCAGTCCTCTTTAATATCTTCATCAGTGACATCGCAGATGGACTGGAGGGTAAGGTTTGTCTATTTGCAGATGACATCAAGATCTGCAACAGAGTAGATGATCCAGATGGGGTGGGCAGAATGAGAAGAGATCTGGATAAACTAACAAAATGGTTGGAAGAGTGGCAATTGGGGTTTAATGTAAAGAAGTGCAAGATCATGCACATGGGGAAGAGAAATCCTGAAGCCACCTATAGGCTGGGAGCGGAGTTGCTGGCAGTCACAAGGGAAGAAAGAGACTTGGGTGTCATAATCACCGATGACCTAAAATCATCCAAGCAGACCACTAAAGCAGTTGGTAAGGCAAGCTGGATGTTGGGGTGTATTAGTAGGGGTATCACAAGTCGGAAGAGGGAGGTAATAATCCCTCTTTACAAGACACTGGTTAGGCCCCATCTGGAGTACTGCGTGCAGTACTGGAGGCCACACCTTCACAAGGACATTAACCAAATTGAGGCAGTCCAGAGAAGGGCAACCAAAATTGTGCAGGGACTGCATCAGAAAACATATGAGGATAGATTAACGGAGCTCAATATGTATACTGTAGAGCAAAGGAGGGAGAGAGGTGATATGATCGAAACATTCAAACACCTTAAGGGCATTAACAAGGTGAAAGAGTCTAACACGTTTGAAAATAAGAAAAATAACAGGACAAGAGGACACAGCATGAGATTAGAGGGAGGCCAATTAAGCAGTAATGTGAGGAAGTTCTTTTTCACAGAAAGGGTGGTGGATGCATGGAACGGCTTACCTCAGGAAGTGGTGGATATGAATACAGTGCAAGGCTTCAAACAGGCATGGGATAGGCATAAGGGAGTAATACAGATGAGTATGAATAGATAGGCCATTAACAGAGCAAAGGCTGATGGCACATTCATAAGGCAGAAAAAGAAATGGGCAGACTAGATGGGCATTGCAGTCCTTATCTGCCGTCAACTTCTATGTTTCTATGTTTCTATTGGTCCTTCATTGCTGAACCACCCAGGAGCAACGATTATTCACCGACAGAGCCCCATCTGGATGAATGCTTTCAACAGTGACATCACCTCCAAAATTAAACTGGACCCATTCAAAGTCAAGCTTCGGTCACTACTCTCTACAGCTAGCACCTGTGACTGTCTCCCTTAACAATGTTTTCCCAAACCTCAATCTTAGCACTCAACATCTTTCATAGTATCTTAGCACTCTCTCCTCCTACCCCTCCCCTGCATCCCCCATACCCCCTCTCCACCCTTCCTCCCCCTTCCCCTTGCCCCACCTCTCCTCACATCTTCCACTCCCACCCCTTCTCTTACTCTTCCCAGCCCACCCTCCCACATCTCTTCCTACACCCTGTGCCTTGTTTGTCTTGACAAAGCCTGCTGCCCAATATGAATGTATTGTATGCATTTTCCTGTGCCTGAAACTGATTACCATAATGTGTCTCTGTTGTTTTACATTGAATGTCCATTATGATTTTGTGTCCATTATGAGTTTTGTACCTCCTATTTACACTTTATTGTACTGTACTTTACTGTCCTGTTTAAACTGTTGTCCTTTCTACTGACATGGAACCTTTGTAAAAGAGCTGTTAGCTCAAAGGTATATGTAATCTGAGACTTCAATAAATAAAAAATAAAATAAAATATATCTCGCAGCAAAAAATATTTTAAAGTCAAACAATTAGTGCCGTCCATATTACCTTGAACATTAGGTGGCAGCATAGTAATATGAAAAGAAAAGCATGTATGGGAGTGCAGAATCATGATGCAAAGTTATACCAGTAACCAACTAAAAGGAGTATGCCATATTAATGTAAGAAAAAAGCTGAGGAGCTGGTATTATCAAAGCACCGACGTTAAGTACACTGAGGGGAAAAATATTCAAGTTTTAAACACTAGGTAGTTATAAAAGACTATCACTCCCAACAACAACAGTATAGGCTAACCCATCAAAAATGATTTTCGGTCTCATTAAACTGCCAACCAGTGTCAATATTCCACACTGAACATCAGTTAGATTTCTTGAAAAGATCGGGAAAAAGGAGAAGAAGTTATGCTTGGGCTTACTCCATGGTGTTAAAAACCTTCTGGTTGCCATCACAGAGGATTTGTAGTTTAGCCAGGTATAACATCCAAAACTGAATACTAGCTACTAGCAATTTCACTGTGAGAGGACAGTATGCAGCTCTATTCTGCCAAGTTTGAAAAGGCAAGTCCTGGAGTATAAAGATGCATTTATCCTACCATAGAACTTTCTGCAAGCTCCACACTTGCATTAAAATACGTGGCTAAGAAATTTAAGAGCTTGAAAATCAGTGGCCATGGTTATCCCCCATCTCCAGGCATTGGTCAAAGGCCTCTATGAGCCTGTTCTAAAACATATTGAGGGCCATGAGGTGATGGGCCAGCAATCTTTTCACAAAGATGTTGAACAAAGGCAATAAAATGTTCTTCTTTCTGTCCGCTCCGGCAAACCAGATATTACCAAATTGTTTCATCTGCTATGCCGGAGAGCTGGCTATTACTGCTGGAACATCACATGACTCTCATTTCTGTCTGCTTTAGAAAGTATTTATTCAAATTGCACCAACACTGGTATGGTGAAATTACCAAGATCCATACAGAAGTGTATCAATTTGCAAATCTGTATCTTTAAAGGAGTACTATGGCAAAATAGTGAAGACAATAATAGCGCATGAAATTCAGCACAAACAAAAGTAGCGAACATCATAACGCCAAACAGTGAAAACAGCGAAAAGGATGGAAAGCATCACTAAAACACAAGTGGTGCAAGAAGAAGTACAGCACTTGTGGGGAGTGGGGTACAGATTTGTTAAACTAACTCGGGGGGACGCAACTCAGGGAGCGGGACAAAGTTGGAACGAGGGGGCAAATTCAATATTCTTACTCTGTGGGGGAATGCAACTCAGAGATGGGTTCAAAGTCTGAGGGGGGGATATTTCATATAACAACTCCAGGGGAGGGATGCGCAAAACCCAGTGCAACATTCAAATAAAATGAAAAAAGCAGGAACCATGGGAATTGAACCCAGATCTGCTGCATGTAGCAAGGACACATTACCTTGTGACTCTAATCACTGGTATGTAGCCACATTGGCTGACTTTTTGACAAGGAGCCTTTGGAAACGAGTCCATGAGGACTCAAAGGATTGTAATTCTGATATGTACACATAAATAAATATATAAATAAATACATCTGAATTACATTGTTAAACTATTTTACTACCTACATTGCCAAAATAACCATTTGCTATAAAGACCTTATAGCTAATGTGACATTAACTATTATTGATTCACAGTTATTCATTCACTTAAATTCACTTATTATTTTGATAGGACACCTTTTAAAGGTGACTGAGTGAGCCTCCAAACATTCAAAACTTTTAAAATTACATTTGAAATCATGTAAACTGCAGAATGTTAAGCCCCTATAACTTTAAAACTAGGGAACTGAATATCACCAATTTTGCTGGGTTCACTGACCCTAAACGTTAAGCTTTGAGGCCACCCCTGTGACTCAGCAGTAGAGCATCGTGTTGCCATGCTGATGACTCAGGATCAGAAGTGAGCCAGGGAATTCACATCTGGAGACAGCCATGGCAGAGACAGCTGCTGTTCAGCAGTGTATCAACATCAGGGAGGGTTAGCGGTGGGTTCCACCAGCACAGCGACTCCTGCAACAGGGCAGAGAGCTTGCTTCTGCCACTGTGGCTGTGTGAGGCTGACAGAGGCACCAACCCCCATCATGGGAGATAGGAGGGAGAAAATGTGAGAGAAAAACATATGTAACCCCCTTGTTACCTGGGGTTACCAGAATCCCAGTAAGACCTAGTGGTAGGCAGGGAAGGCAGCTTGTGAAACTCCAATTAAATGGGTTTCACACTGTCTCACTCTGTTCTCAGTCTCAGCTGAGACTGAGGGATGACATCACCAATAGAACTAGCGCAGCTGCATGAGCCACATTGGAATCTGCAGCAAGGGAGTTGGTTAGAACGTTGGGAGGATTTTGAAGTCAGTCTTCAGTTCAGTCTTCAGTGAGTGAGTGTGAAGTTGGGAGCTTGCTGGTAAAGCAGCTCAGTGAAGGCTTTAGGAGCCTTAACCCTGACAGAGGGCTACTTTTAAGTAATAGGGTGTGTGTCTCCACCTTAAAGAGAGACACAGAAGATTACTGAAGTGGTGGAGACCGCTGTTTTCGGGTCTCAGTGCCCCCTCCCTCCGGGGGCAGAAAAGGTTTCCCTGCAGATTCCTGGAGCAACCCCCTAGTTCTGCTTGTGAAGGAAAAGCTGCCTATGTGTTCCAGTGTTTATTTGGGAGAATAAGAAGATTTGTGAGTTGCCTGTGGGGCACCTGCAACGTGAGGGTGAGTGTCTGCTCTTGCTAAAAGGGCCTATGTTTTTCACCCTGGGACTTGTGTGACAATGTGGGGATTGAACTACTAAATATTGTGAAGCCTAGAGTAATGGGCTAAGCAAGTTAAAAGTAGGTTCAAGTCCAGAGCTTGTTGGGATACAAATGATATGTAGAGATGTGACAGACATCTACCCAGAATCTACATTTGAAAGTTCAGTAAAGGAATTGTTCAGTTTCCAGAGAAATGGCCGGGTATGGGCTGTGGAAGCTGGAGGTGGGTGGCCCCCCATCTTTAGTGACCAGGTCCACCTCTACGGATTTCTTCTGTGGATTTCTACTTTACCTTAGTCACTTGGCCAGTCATGAGGGAAGTACCCAGATGTGGGATTGTAATGAAAATTCTCTCTAGGAGTTGAAGACTCTAGTGTGGTTTGGGGAGTCACAACAGGATAATTGGTTCATTCTTCAAATGGACCGCGGATCAAGTGGCCGGTGGGGGAGCCAGGCCAGTGGGGAAAACCCAAGTAGTGTACAAGTTGGGCTGTGTACCCAAAGCTGCGTGCAAATCTGGGCTGTGTGCCTGGTGGGTTTAGAGCCTGAGGGCTGGAAATAGTGATAAAGTGTTCTGTTGTCTCTAATATGTGTTACCAGGAAATGTAGCCCCATGGGGGTCCGTCTATGCTTTATTTGTTCAGCTTGGAAGTGAATAAAAGCCACACTGAAGAATCCCATTCCTGGTTCTGGACATTACAGTTATTGCTTCCTGTGTTCGGATTTACTTGGGTGCCCCTGTTCAGAGTAGCCAAACCTAGGTCCCCTGTGCTGAGTAACCTCATCCTCCCCGAACCCAGTCCTCACCACGTACTGCTGTCAGCTTCAACAGCATACCACCTGTCATTTTGCTAAAAAGACAGGGGTGAGGGGTTACACATGGTAACCAACAGAATTATGGCTGTGTTCAGCATGATGAAGGTATACCCCTGGGAACAGGGTATATCCCTGAGAGATAAAGAAAAAACCAGTATGAAAAAAAAGAATCTGTATCCGTCAATTCTCTAATCTCCTTTTCAAAGGCTGGCTAAGTTATAAGCAGCCAAAGATTCCAAAATAATGTCAGTAATTTAAGTTGAAGTTCATGAGCTTTTGTAAAATTGTGGAATGTTGTGAAGCTTTGTTGAAGCCATGTCCATATGTTTTGCCCAGTCATACACTTCAGTTGCCATTGTAGAGGAAGGTAAAGGCTGGGTAAAGTGGCAATAAGTGAGCATTCATAGGAGGCTCCATAGTAAAAGTATAGTGGTGCGAAGTGACAGAACACTATCTTTTTTTTTTTTTTTTGACTTTTGTTTTCACTCCCGTCATGGCCTCGAGGTCCTCTGTCAGGCATCCCATCCGTTGTCCTGCCCACCTGAGCCTCCTGAACCGTACCTCCTCTCTCCTTGCCAGTGTCAGCACCCCCAGCTAATCCTATCCGGGGTGGGTTGCCCCCTCTCCTACTTGTGGCGCTCTTACAAGGCAGGCTCCAACACCGAACGAGGAGTAGGCACCCAAAATCGGAGGTCGGTCAGGGAAGCCCGGTGAAGGGCATGGGTGACAGATGCCATCGCCTGATCCTCGGCGCCAGGTTTTTTCCTATGTTCGAGTTTTTTCCCCTTGATATGGGACATGCAATGCCGCTCAGCCCTCAGCATAGATGGTCCCACCCACATCAGGAGAGCAGCCGCCCAACGTCACCCTGTACTCTCTATGAGCCCAAGTGCAAAGCAATGCCACCGGTGGCCGCTGCTGCACCAGGCTACCCCTGGATCCCACCCCGAGAGAGGAGTGCAGTCCTATGGATGCTCAATCTTCTCTCTCCCCTGCCGACCCCCGATGGCCCGGGCTCATTCCCGAACCCGGGTCGCTGGTGTAGTGTGAGGTGTGGCATCCAGTGCCTCAACCCTCAGCGCCTCTGGGCCAGCACCAGATCACTATCTTGAGTGACATACCATAAAGAATAGTCATGGAGATCTCTGTGCACTAGCCTGCCTTCATGAAATATGCCAGCTAAACACTAGAGCTCACTGTGTTAATGGCTTGTGGAAGCATGTGCATGTGCAGTATTGTTTCTGTAAAATGCCACCTGCTGATTCTTTAAAAACCCTACAGAAAACAGTGTATATCTTTACTATTTGAAAGCAAAGCATCAGGTGAGACCAAGTATTACAACTAGCTGCAACTTTGGCCATTGTGACAGAAGTATCTGGGTATCTTTAGTCATGATGGAGCACGATGCTGGGTATCACTGTGGCAGTAGTGAGGGAGGTGCATTGCAGGGCCGTGAGGCTAATGCAGGCAAGGTGCTTCAGTGGTGATAAGTGCTTTGTCAAAGTTACATTTCACAGGTGGAATCTTACCAGCATTACCCATTATGCATCCATGAATTTTTGAGCAAATTAGTCATTTCTAAAGCATTCGCAATAAACTATAACCTACTAAACCATATCCACCTTAATTAGATTCCAGGACATATTTACTTTGGCATGCATGCCAAATCATGTGTGTATACCTGCAATAGCAGTGGAGCTAGACATTTTCACACAATTTTACAAAACACATTGTGAAGTTTTGAACACCTGTAGCCAAGTTATGTAATCAACTATCCCTCTATTTAGCAGTTTCTATGATTCTTTCAATAAAGTATGCATATAAATTTTCAATTATGTAGCTCTAAATGTGGATAAGTTGTAAGCATAGAAATATTTTCAGAACTTTTCACGACTTTTCACACGACTAATAAATTGTCAAATTATGAGCCCCTACAATTCCCCCCTCCCTCATCCAAATATCATGAAACTTTGTATACTTTTAGGGCATTTTCTAAACAGTACGCATGCCATATACCAGATCCCTAACTATAAGACTGACCAGGTTGTGACCAATTAAATCTTCAGAAAATTCCACAAAATTTCATGAAATGTCACAAAATTTTGCAAAATTAGTGGAAATTCACATAAATCTCATGCTATTGGAATCTGCTAATTTTGTCCAGCCCTAGACTGTTAGGAAATTCCATGTTTCTCCCTTTGAGAATCTACCAGAAAAATGATTCTCAATGTCCGAGTTGAATGAAACTGGCTGGTCTTTCTGTAACACAGACTGCAACATGCTCTTAGTGCTCTTAGTTTGACTGCTTGTGTTATGTTCATCTGCTTCTACCTGATTCTGAATAATGTCTAACTTGTATCATGTTGTCCTCTATATGAACCTGTATTTCATTGTACTCTTCCGAGTCATAGCTGAAAATAGGCAAATGTCTTGTCTAGTGTACTTACCTGGTCAACAAAAGCTAAATAAATAGTGGACTTGTCAAGGCATTGCTAAATTACTCTAAAATTTCAGGATATTTGTTTTTTTTTTTTCATTACATGAATGTACTGCTGGGGTTCCTTGGAAACAATAGAGTGGTGACTGTGAGATGACTTTTTTCTGTCATGGTGGAATGACATAGCTGGGGCGAATGCCCTGACAAGGCAGCAGTGACAGCAGGAATACTAGGGTTATGATGAGGCTGGTCATTGGGGGGGGGGCCTAGTCATTAGATTTTCCTGCCTGACTGTCTTGTTTTTTTGCTTTTCTCTTATTAATTTGCCCATCTACTCCCTTGATTGTCTCCACTCCTTTGTATCACATTCATTGTTAGGACTTTTTGGTGTAAATGACAGAACATTTGCAACCTCCTCTGCTTCATGCTTCTCTTCCTCTCCATCATGTTCTTCTTCCTCTTCTGTTTCCTCCACTCCCACTTCTTCATCCTGCTTCTCCTCCTCTTCAGTGTCTTCTTCTTCTTGTTTCCCATGCCCCTCTGTCTCAGTCTCATGTAATTCAGCAGCTGTCCCCTGTCCTTTTGATGCCTCTTCCAGATGTATTTCTGCTTCCCCCTCCTCTACTACCTCAGTGTCAAGTAGAGATGTGCAAAGTTGGAGAAATCACTTTATGAAGTATTACACAAATTTCCCCAACTTCACCGACAATGGGGTTGGCCAAGTACCACTAAGCTTTGGTAAAGTGCCACTACATGTAGTTTTGCTGGGCAAAGTAGCACCTCACTGGCCAAACCTACACAAGTGCTTTTTACTTTTTTTAAAGGAACATTTTTTTACTTGTAACTCCATCCGCCACCCACACTGTGCAAACAAATCTTGCCCCCTCCCATTACTCAGTTCTATAAAAATGATGCCCCACTACGCTGCTACCCTCTTGCAGCCACCCCATTCTCCACACACAGTCCTGGTGAAGTTTCCTATACAATTAATTAACAGCCAGGGATCGCATTAATCTCTTTCCTTGCCTATCCCATGTCCATCCTGTAATTGAAATAACCCCCACCTCACCACCCCAGCTTCAAATTAAAACCCCCACCCTCCTAGCACTGAACCTTCCTCCTACCCCCAAATACCTAAAAGTATAAGCATACATATTTTTCATCATCACCCACAAAACAAAAAAATCGTACTGCAGTGGAGCAAGTGTGCTCTTCAGTGTCCTGCAGTGCATGAATAAATATGAACATACGAACATATGAAATTTGCCAGCAGATAAAGGCCTAGAGGTCTATCAAGTCTGCTCAAATGTGCAGCTAGCACCCTTTATTCTGCAGCTGTCCCTACCTCCCCCCTTCCCCTCCCTTGACCCTCCCCCTTGCCCTGTCCCAGACTCTTTTGAAGCAGTCCACTGTTCTACTGGATATCACTTCTGCTGGTAACACATTCCACCCAGCTACCACCCTATCTGTAAAAAAGTATCTCCTCATCTCCCTCTTGAACCTGCCTCCCTTCACTCTTATAGCATGGCCCCAGATGTCCCTCCCCTCCCTTACTTTGAACAGCCCCTCCATACCTGTCTTGTTTATTCCTTTCATGTACTTGTAGGTTTCAATCATATCCCCCCGTCCCTCCTCTCCTCCAGTGAGTACATGTTCAACTCCCTCAGCCTCCTCTCATATGGTAAGTCCCCCAGCCCCTTGATCATTTTTGTCTCCCTGCACTACACCCTTTCCAGTAACTTAATGTCCGTCTTCAGATATGGGCACCAGTACTGCACGCAGTACTCCAGGTGTGGTCTAACTAATGATCTATACAGTGGCAGAATCACCTCCCCCTTCCTCGAGGATATACCCCTTGCAATGCAATCCAGCATTTTGTTGACCTTTGCAGCTGCCTTCCTACATTGTGCCGAGTTGTTCATTGACCCCGTAATAAGCACCCCCAGATCATTTTCCTCCTCTGTCTCTGCTAGCTGCACTCCCCCCAGCTAGTAACTCCTCCTCCTCCTTGGGTTTTTTCACCTCAAAATGTAGCACCTTGCACTTTTTGGCATTGAATCCCAGTTGCCAGGTGTCTGACCAGGTTTCCAGCTTTGCCAGATCATTCTGCAACTCACGCCATCCCCCTAGGTCATCCACCGCTGCTTCCATCTTGGTGTCATCAGCAAACAGACTGGTCTTTCTCTTGATGCCCAATGATATGTCTGCAATGAATATCCTAAACAACCCTGGTCCAAACACTGAGCCCTGTGGAACACCGCTCGTCACTACCCTTGGGGATGAGAGCTCCCCACCCACCACCACCCTCTGTTGTCTTCCCTGAAGCCAGTTCCCTACCCATCTCACCAGCTTTGCACCCGCCCTTGTGCCTTCTGACTTACTTCTCAGCCTCCCATGTGGCACCGAGTTGAATGTCTTACTGAAGTCCAGGTACAGGACATCCACTGCATGGCCACCATCCAATTGTCTAGTTACCCAGTCATGGAACTCCAACAGGCTGGATTGGCAGGATCTGCCACATACGAAGCCATGTTGTCTGCTGTCCTGTAGTCCTTCGGCCTCCAGGAGGGCCACCAGCATCTCCATCAGGATAGTCTCCATCAGCTTACCCACGATGGATGTGAGGCTCGCCAGTCTGTAGTTCCCCAGTTCATCCTTGGGGCTGCTCTTGTGGAAGAGCACCACATGAGCCATCCTCCAATCCCGAGGTACACACCCAGAGTGTAGTGAGGCATTAAATAGGTCTGCCAATGGTCCCACCAGGACCTCTGCTAGCTCCTTCAGTACCCTGGGGTGGATGCCATCTGGGCCTGGTGCCTTGTCCACCCTCAGTGCCCTCAAACACTCCAGAACCCTGCCCTCCATGATTTCCCTATCTGTCACCCTTCCCCCCTGTTTCTGCCCTCCCTCCCTCCTTGGGTATCACCCCCCTCTTCTCCTTAGTAAATACCGAGCAGAAGTAATCATTTAGTGCTTCTGCCTTATCACCCCATGCTTCCAACCAACCCCCCTCCTTCCTAATCCTTACTATATGATCCTTACAATTCCCTTTTTTCATAATGTATCTGAAGAAGTCCTTGGCCCCCTTCTTAATGCCCTGCACCAGCCTGAGCCCCGTAGATGCCTTGGCTGCCCCTACTGCCTTTCTCACCTCCTTTGATTCCTTCAGGTACTCCTCCCTGTCCTCCCCCTTCATGTTTTCTTGTACCTCCTAAAGGCATCTCTTTTTCTCCTTACCTTTTCCATGACCTCCATGCTCACCCAGCTAGGTTTCTTTGCCCTAGACTTCTTACTCTGGGCCTTGCTGCAGGTTCTGGTTGCCTCCACTATCCCAACTTTATGAGCTCCCACCTCTAGTTAGTGCCCATACTGGGTTGAATTCTGGCCAGGCACCTTTTTGCCACTTCCCCCATCCTCCCAAAATCGGCCCTCCTGAAGTCCAGCACCCTTGTGCCAGATTCCACTCCTTCCTTACCCATATCCAATGTGAGCCATACTGAGTGGTGGTCACTCCCCACCAGCAGTTCTTCCACCTTAAGTTCCCTCACAAACTCCCCATTCGCCAGCATAAGGTCAAGGGTATTCCCTAACCTGGTTGGTTCACTGACCATTTGCATCAGGAAGCTGTCCTGGAAGGCATCCAGCAATACCTGCTCCCTTCTATTCCAGGTAGTAGGGGTACTCCAATCCACTCCTGGCATGTTGAAGTCCCCCACAGTCACCACACAACCCTTCTCACAGGTCCTCCTGATCTGTCCCGCTAGTTACCTGTCTAACTCCTCTGTCTAGCAGGGCAGCCTGTACACCACTCCCATCCTAAGAGTCCTATTTTTGGAATCCTGGATTTGCATCCAGAGTGACTCCATACTACCTCCTCTCTTTCCTTCCGTACACACTTCAGTCCCTCCCTCACATATAGTGCCACCCCCCTCATTTCCCAATCACTCTATCCCTATGAAGTAATCTGTACCCTGATATCAACAGGTCCCAGTTGTTGCATTGGTTGGCCCATGTTTATGTGATGGCTGCAATTCCACCTCCCCCTCTGCCATGAGAGTCTGCAGCTCTGCAGTTTTCTTCCCAAGGCTCCTAGCATTCAGGGTCACCACCTTCCACCCCTTCCCCCCCTCCCATCCTGCCCTCCTTTACTAGCATTGCCACTAGTACTTGCGCTTTGTCCTTTGTCACTGTTGTGGGGGTAAGCTCATATGGCTTTCCAACCTGTGGTCTCTGCATATCCCTTGCCCACATGCCACCCCCCACTCCTAGTTTAATTTCCCAACTTCCTCCATGTACTCCTCCATCCTCTGTTTCAACACTTTCTTTCCCTCCTTGCTCAAGTGTAGTCTATCCTTGGCATAGAGACTACTGTCCTCCCAGATCCCTCCCACCCCCACCCCCACCAGTCCATACTCTTTAGCATGACACCAGGTTCTTAGCCATCCATTAAATTCCTCTATTCTCAGCTTTCTTGCTGTGATTGCCCTGGGCACTGGAATTATCTCTGAGAACGTTAGTGATAAATGATGATGTCCTCCTGCGATAACAACCAATTGGCTGTTTGTTGATTGATTTTGCTTATTTAAGGTGTGGTGGAGGCAGCGTATTACAATTATGGGAGTTGACATGTGTGGAGGAAAGGGATTAATGCTTGTCTGGCTGCTTATTAATTATATTGGAAACTTTGTCCGGACTGTGGAGGCAATAGTGCTAAAAGGTGGTGGGGTGAGGTGCATCATCTTTAAAGGTCTGGGTGGTGGGAGGAACAGCAGTCATTTGCACAGTGGTTGGTGGGTGGATTAACATGCATAAAATGGGGAGGAACAGCAGTCATTTGCACAGTAGTTGGTGGGTGGATTAACATGCATAAAATGGGGACGAGAAATTCAAGTAATTTGATTGGCTGTTACCTGTGCATTAGAAATGTCTAATGCATGGGTAAAAACTAGCTATGGCAAACGGGGGGGTTGTACATTTGTGAAATTATTGTGCCAAGTAAGAATTTTAAAAACTATAACAGCTGCTACCCCACCCCCGGTAGATTATTGAGAGGGGAAACAAATCACAATGGTTTGCTTTTTTAATCCTTGAAATATATTCAATAAATCTTCCTTTTTACGTTTGCTTGCGCGCATGCGCAAGGAATGTTTTGGGAGAGTAGCACACTTTGGAGGTGTGCCTCTCCCATCCAATGCACTGCTCCCTTGAGCAGGCGTGGCGGTCCTGCACCAATGGGTGCAGGAGCTCTGTATGACAGCGGTGTTCCTCTGCTTCAAAGCAAAACACCGCTGCCATACTGAAACTGCCGCCGTCCCCACCTCGTGTCCGCGCTCCCCAGCGTGCGTCAGCCCACCCCAAAGCTTTGGTGCCACGCTGGAGAGCCCACCCCAGTGTGGCAAATGTTGTTTGCCGACGGGGGTGCCCAATCCTCCGTCGGCTTCACGGCCCCACTCCAAGCCATCCTGCTGCCATGCTGGGAGCCCACCCCAGCGTGGCAACGTCGACGTTTTTGGCTGCCGACGGGTGCCCAATCCCCGGCCAGCTCCTTGCCCCCAGCCATCTTCTGCCATGCTGGGAGCCCACCCCAGCATGGCAAACGTCCCACGCCGCTCATCTTTTTAACCTGTAAAATAAAAATGGTCCCGCATGCTGCCTCCCAGCCCCCTCCCACAACCCGCACCCACCCACTGGCGCACCCAGCCTCCCCACACCCCTCACCCCATACTTACCTCCAGACTCTGGCACGATGATCTTCGGGTGGACCGGGAACACGCCTGCACTCTTCAAAGGCGACCGCGAACTGAGGAAATGCCGGTAAGCTGTATAATGGGCTAGATGGGGGGGTTTCAACTTTATTGCATATCTCAGTCATTTTTTGGAATTTTTTCACCAAATTTTCAATATGGGGTTTTTGGGACCCCTTCTCATGAATGATATCACTGTCATGGCGTTATTCGGGCCCGAAGGGTGATTTCGCAGGCACTGCGCAGTCACTGTGTGAAATCACCCTTTAGGCTTGAATAACGCCATGACAGTGACATCATTCATGAGAAGGGGTCCCAAAAACCCCATGTTGAAAATCTGGTGCAAAAATTCCAAAAAATGACTGTTTTACGAGCGTGCATTGTGCAGTTCCTACGCAGGCTTGTAAGTTCGCGAATTTTCAATATTTTCACTCCAGATTTTCAACATTGCCATTTTATCACACATTCTTATGAGCTGTACAGCTGTCATTTTTCACATCTCACCCAAAACATGTTTCCTCCCATGTAGCGCACAATGGCGCAGTCGGTGTGTGAACTCAATGTATGGGACACATTAAGAAAATCACAGTGACACTGATCATGAGCAGAGGTCTTAAAATGGCTGTGCTGAAAATTTGGTGAAAAAATTCCTAAAATTGACTGTTTTACAAGCGTGCATTGCACAGTTCCCACGCACTCTCGTAGGCTTGCGAATTTTCAATATTTCCACTCCAGATTTTCAACATTAGCATTTTACCATACCTCCTCATGAGCAGTACAGCTGTCATTTTTCACATCCTGCCCAAAATGTGTTTCCGCCCATGTAGCGCACAATGGCGCAATCGGTGTGCAAAATCAATGTATGGGACACATTAAGAAAATCACAGTGACACTGATCATGAGCAGAGGTCTTAAAATGGCTGTGTTGAAAATCTGGTGAACAAATTCTAAAATAACTGTTTTACTGAGCGTGTGTTGTGCAGTTCCCACGCACGCTTCTAGGTTTGCAAATTTTCAATATTTTCTACTCCAGATTTCAACATTGCTATTTTATCACACCTCCTTATGAGCACTACAGCTGTCATTTTTCACATCCTGCCCAAAACGTTTTCCGCCCATGTAGTGCACAATGGCGCAGTCCGTGTGCAAAATCAATGTATGGCACACAGTAAGACAATCACTGTGACACTGTTCATTAGCAGAGGTTTTAAAATGCCATTGTTGACAATTTGGTGAAAATATCCCTAATAATGACTGTTTTACGAGCGTGCATTGCACAGTTCCCACGCACGCTCCCTAGGTTTGCAAATTTTCAATATTTCCACTCAGATTTTCAACATTACCACATTTTACCACACTTCCTTATGAGCAGTACAGATGTCATTTTCACATCCTGCCCAAAGCGTGTTTCACGCCATGTAGCGCAAATGGGGTAACAAAAAGGTCCACGCTTGACAATTTATTGTCCAAATACCAGCAATTGCACAGGGCATTAGGGTAAAGCACCATACATGCCAAACACCACTGCAAATACCTGCAAGTGAACGTTCGGCATTGACAAATGCTTGTCTTAACTTGAGAAGGTTTTCAACTTACTATGTTTTTCCCAGTTTTAAACTAACTGAAATTATTCTCATCTTACAGCCAGCCCACCCACCAGCTCGCACACCAGCCCTCACCCCCCCCACTTGTATTCTTTAAATTCTCCCCTAATGTGTCTTGTTTGAAACAGTGAGTTGTTTCCTTTAAAAATAAATTGTTAAAACTTCAAACAGGGCTCCTGCTCTGGGTTTCTTTATATTGTAAATCGTGACTGCACTTTCAATTCTCCGTCTGCCTTGCTCTCTTGGTGCCTACAGCACCACTCACTTTTTCCGTTCTCACTTTGCTTTTGCTGGGCCATAAAACAGGTACTGCAGAAAGGCAGCTAATGATTTTTTTTTAATTCTTACCAGCTCTCACAACTCGTATATCAGCTAGAGCCAGCCCAATACTCCGATGCCTGATTAATCTTACTAAGCATGCAACTTTCATCATGCATGATTGCTTTACTCCCCTCTGTTGCCAGGTCACACACTCACTATCAACAAAAATAAAGAATAATAAAATAAACATAAAAATGTTGGTAAACTATGGGGGGGCTGCTGACAAATTATGTGGTGGGGGTATTGCTCAGGTTGTCAGAACTATAGATGCTACTAAAGTACTGTACAAATGTCCTACTGCAAATTTAAGATCACAAGGGCTACAGCAAGGAGAGGGAAGCTGGATGTCATTGCCCACCTGGGGACAAATAACCTGGCAAGGGACAAGAAAGGGATTGGATGAATACAGGAGGAGCTTAGAAGACTGGGGAGGGGCCTTAAGCAGACAGCAAGCTCCACGTCCTTCTCGGAGGTACTGCCTGTCCATGGCACAGGGGAGGCTAGGACACTCAGCATCAAAGAATTCAACACATGGTGGGAAGAATGGTGCAGGGAGGAGGGATTTGGCTTCATGGAGGACTGGGAGCCCACCTGGTGGGATGGGGGTCTGTATAGGAGAGACAGCCTGCATCCATTGAGGGAGTGGACCATTGTCCATAGTGAAAAGTTGAAATGCTTCATTAACAAGAATTTAAACTATCCAATGGGTGCCGTGGAGGATGGAAGAGAGGTAGAATCCCCCCTCCAAGATCAAAAATCATCCTTGGGAGTCCAGAGGGAGAAAAACCAACACAGTATATAAATACATATTAAGTCAAGGAGCTGGAAGAAACAGTTACTACTAGTAAGTCTAGTGGACAAAGCAGGGATGGGCAAAGGGAAATAACATGGGGTTGGAAGAAACACAACCTGGAGGGCCATGTGTACAAATGCTTAAAGTCTGAGCAACAAGATTGGTGACCTAGAGGCTACCATGGTGGAGGCAGATTTGGACATAGTGGCCATCGTGGAGACCTGGTGTAATGACAACCAAGATTGAGAAATGGCCATACCAGGTTACGCTATATTCAGGAGGCACAGGATAGGCAGAAAAGGGGGTGGAGCGGCTCTTTATATATGAGACAACATAAAGGCCACAGAAATCCAGGGGGAACAGGGAAGGGAGGAGATACTGTGGATCGTATTGAAAGAGAAGAAGGGGGCAGCAATCCTCATGGGTGTGATCCACAGATATCCAGGACAGGGGGAGAGATAGATAATGATACTAGCAATCCAAAGGATGGCACAGAGGGGGGAGATGTAGCTGGTAGGAGAATTCAACCTACCAGATGTGAATTGGAGCCTCCCCACAGCAGCAATAGCCAGGAGAAGAAACATCTTGGATGCCCTACAGGAGGCATTCCTCAAACAACTAGTCACGGAACCCATTTGGGAGTAGAGATGGGCAAAGTCCTCAGACTTCGCTCTGCTAAATATTTATTGAATTTTGTGCAATTCGCAAAATATTCCATGGGTGCGAAGTACAAAATTCCACCCTTGAAATGTGGAATTTTGGTGCCAAACAACGATATTTCACCTGCAAACAGAGGAATTTCACTTGTTGGTCACTGCAAAAAACACAGTATAAAAGGCAAACTGGTTTATACCCAACATTGGACTAAAGTAAAGGGGCCAACCACATGAGTGGATAATAAACCAAATGGTTTCCTTAATTGTGGTAAATGGGCACATTGTTCAAACAGTATTAGAACAAAGGAGTTTAAAAGCATAGCAGTGATGAAACATTCCAAATAACTAGCTTCAGGATATGTGACGTAGTTTATATCATACACTCTATACACTGTCCATGCAGCCTAATGTACATAGCCAAAACCACCAGGCCACGTCAATAAAGAATCTTGGAGAAGAGAAGTATTATAAGAAGACAAAACTGCACCACTAGCTAGACATTTCACTTAGTATCGATACCCTGTAGCAACTCTTTGTTTCTTTGGTACTGAAAGAAAGAATGAATCAGGCAGAGGGAAACTGGGATAGAGTTTTGTTAAAATGGGAAGCTTGGTGGATAACTAGATTAAAAACAAGCATTTGTCAATGCTGACTGTTGTCTTGCTGGTCTTGGCATTGGTAATGCAGGAGTTAGGGAGATGCATAATAGGAATGGCAGTGAAGTATGGAACTGACATCAACCCCACCCCACCCTGCAGAGAGTGACAGGCATTGAGGTGTGCCTTTGGGTTATCTGCCATAACGCTCATGCCATTTCACCTCACCCTACTCTGCAGACTCTGATAAGTGTTGCATTGTGCCTTGGGGTCATCGGGTCTTACGCTCACCCCATTCCATAAGGAAGTATGTTGAGATGGGTGCAGTATAGAGAATGGGGTGAACTGTGGGGCTGAAGAGTCTAAGGCACACCTTGATGCCTGTCAGTGGCTGCAGGGTTGGGGTGGGTGGGCAATGGCGTAAGCATTACAGGTGATAATCCAAAGGCACTCCCCTGGCTCCTGTTAGTCTGTACAGGGTGGGACGTTACGGTTAGAAACCCTAATGCCCTGGGTGTTTGTTGGTATTTGCACTCCAAATTTTCAACATGGCCTTTTTGTGACCCCACCTCATGAAAGCATTTGGGAACTCTGTTCATGAACAGTGGTGCTGTGATTTTGTTAATCTGTCCAGAATGCTGATTTCCCACAGCGACCGTGCCATTTTGAGCCACGTGTGAAAACACAGTTTGGGCAGGAAGTGAAAAATGACAGCTACACCATTCATAAGGAGGTGAAAAGAGATGGCAATTTTGAAAATCTGGAGTGTTAATATTAAAAATTCTTGAAGTTACGAGCGTGCATGAAAACTGTGCAATGCAAGCTCATAACACAGTCATTTTTGGGAATTCTTTCACCAAATTTTTAACATAGGAATTTTGAGACCTCTGCTCATGAACAGTGGCACTATGATTTTCTTAATCTGTCCCAAATGTTGATTTCCCACTGCGACTGCGCCATTGTGCGTCAGATGTACGAAACCACATTTCGGGCAGGATGTGGAAAATGGCAACTGTACTGTTCATAAGGAGGTATGAAAAAATGGCAATGTTGAAAATCTGGAGTAAAAATATTAAAGATTCTCAAAGTTACAAGCGTGGGTGGAAACTGCACAAAGCATGCTCGTAATACAGTCATTTTTTTGAATGTTTCCACAAAATTTGTAACATAGGCTTTTTGGGAGCCCACCTCATGAACAGTGACACTGACATTTCACTAATCAGTCCTGAAAAATGATTCCACACAGTGACTGCAAAATCACATTTCAGGACCAAATAATGAGATGACAGTGACTGAATTCATGAGGTGGGGTCCCAAGAACCCCATGTTGAAAATTAGGTGTCAAAATTTGCAAAAATGGCTGAGATATGTACCAAAGTTGAAAAAAAAACATTTATGCCATTATACATCTTACCGGCATTTCTTCAGTTCGTGGTTGGCTTTGAAGAGTGTAGACGTGTTCACGGTCCACCAAAGATCATCGCACCAGGCTCCGGAAGTAAGTATGGGATGAGAGGGGAGTGGGGAGGTGGGGTATGCAGAGGGTGGGTGCGGGTTGGGGAGGGGCACCAGACACGATGAGGGACTGTTTTCTCATTTTTCAGGTAAAGATAAACAAAAAAACATAAAGACAGTGCAAGTCGGTTTTCTTATTTTGCAGGTGTGTTTTGGCACACTGGGGTGGGCTCCCAGTGTGCCACCTGTATTTTTGGGGAGGGGGACTGAAGCCGATGGGGATTGGGCCCCCGTCAGCACAGAAATGTGTTGGGGGCACATGATGCCGAGGGGGATTGGGCATCCCCTCGGCACACAAATTAAGTGATAACAGGGCCATTATGCTGACAGAGATTGGGCTCCCCTGTCAGCAAACTGAACTGGGAAGGGGGCATACTGACAGGGGGATTGGGCACCCCGATGTCGGCTTGATTGGGACTGTGAGGCGGACAGCAACAGCCTCCGCCATCTTTTATTGAAATGTTACACCAGGCAAGGCACACCCTGCAATGAGGGGGAGCTCCCTCATTGCAGCAGCTCAATCATTTCAAGTTGGTGACACGTTTTTGCACTGCTGTCATAGACAGCGTGCAATCTAATTCATGCCACGGAGCCCAGCCCAAAAAAGCAGTGGCGCCACTCACCACAACAGGACCATGCCTCCAAACCCTACTATTCTGAGCCACCCCAATATGTTGCTTAGTGTGCACAAGACAACATAACACATATAGATATGTGTAGGGTAACCGCCACTGCAAAACGAATGTTCCATCGAGGGTTTGGTGATGACATCATGAGACTCAGATAAAGCTCGAGAGGTCTAATGATGTCAGCACAAACTCGAGATGGAAATATTACTGTTTTGCAGTGTATGGTTACCTATATACTGTTTTATATAGTATATGAGAGCCTTCCGTTTTACACCGATATTTCAGATTCATTTGAATTTGAACTTATCTGTGTTCCTTGTCCCATGCATTTGTTGCTCCCACTGGTATCTGCACATCACACAGTCTGTTCTCCATTATCCCTTGTCTGTGGCCACTGTTTAAATAAAAAAAAATGAGAAGCACCTTCAGTTTGGTGACACGGAGACGTTTATGGCTCTTTGTGTCTAAATTGACTCGATCCACCATTTGCCGCTCGTTAACTACCGCCACCATTTTTCACCAAGGTTTTTTCTTCTTTGTGGTGCATCTTTGGCCAATGAGGTGGCAGGTCAGACAAAAAACTGTTGTACTATCGATGTGACATTAGAACAATAGTACAACAAGTTTTTTGACCTTTGAACTGTAGTACAACAAATTTTTGGGAGCTGCCGGAATCGGTGTAGAACTGAAGGCTCCCATATACTATAGAAATAATATTGCTCAAATGATTAATTGCACTGGGTAACATTTACAGTAGGTAAACACAAGTGTTAATCAAAAGGTAAAGCATTATTAAGCTTATGTGTATTGTTAAGTTTTCTATTATTTATAAATTTTCTTTTGTTATAGATTCTTGATAGTATCTTGCATACATGCGTAGCTCATGTAAAATTCCCTGTATATTAGAGAATGCTCCCCACTAAAGCATATGAAGCCCCCCCACCACACACAGACACACAATCCCTATAGCACCTTTGCTAAACGTAAATAAATTGCTGGAGAAAGGAATGTTAAATGTTTCTAACTACTTTCATTAGTATCCTGTCTAATGCATATTACTAGTCCTTTCAGCCCTCACATACTGCATGAGCTTTATTAAATTTACCACTGTTGTCTTAGTTAGTGCTGTGAGGAATTTTCAAATTCCGGTGGAATGAAATTCTGCCAGAAATGGAATGGTGAAATTCTGCGGCAGAAAATAGTTGTGGAATGATTTTCTGTGGAAAAAATTCTGTTCCACGGAATATTATTCCATGGATCTCAATATTTTCAGCAGAAATTGTTGCGGAATAATTTTCCACAGAAAAAAAATGCTGTGCCATGGAATATTATTCTGTGGATCACAATAGGTGGAATTCCTCAAAAGAACCAGTGAAATTCCAGAGGAAATTCCACTGACGGAATGGTCATTCCACGCTAATTCTGCCGGCGGAATTCTGCATTTCGCACAGCACTAGTCTTGGTTGTTTTAAAATAATACATTTACACTACTATTTGGACTCAGTGAGAACTGGGTCTACAGTGCCTGCATAATAACTGGAAAAAGTTGCCTCATGCCTCAGATTACACTGCCCTTTAAAACAACGTATGACTTTGACACTAAGAACACCAATGACTATCATAATACTGTCATTGTTGCTAATATTGTACATCTGTGAATATGTGAGTTTTGACTATATCACTGTAAGGTTTGCATTGTGTTTGCGAAAGAATTCTACTCGAGCCTTCAGATTTCTTCTAAGAGTTTGTTGCGGTTATTCATCTTCACATGCATGTTCATTTAATTTCGTCGATGGTGCTGCTTATTCAATTTACATACAGTGTTTGTATAAATATTTGTTATCTTGAAAAAAAACAACACCCCATTATAAGCCAATCATAAAACAAAATAACATATTAATCTTAGGATGTAGTGAATTTCACTCAAAACAGGTATTACTTCATTTCTTGCACAACCTCATAGGTGTTTACTACATTTCTTGCACAACCTTCTCTGTTGCACACCTTTCTTAGCAAGTGCACTGCTGCTACAGAAGGTTCTTTGTTGCACTCCTTCCTAAAGAAGGTTCTTGGTTACACACCTTCCTAAAGAAGGTTATGATAGGGCATTTTTATGTTAAATGTTGTGAAATTATAAGGATTTAGTTAAATGTTGTAAAAGTTTACACTTAAGTAAAATGTTACACTACAATTCACCCCTCTGTAATTGGAGATCACACGATACGTTGTTGCCATTGTAACATTTGTATTTGTCTAATCAAGTGTCTCATCTTACAATACAATAGCATTTGTATAATAACAAGAACACAGATTATTGCAATACCGCATATTATTATTGCAATACCACATATTACCACTTTTAGGGTTGGACTAGTACCCAAAGCAGCCGAGCCCCAATCCCACCAGGATATAATAGGGATATAAGATGACTGCTTCTCTACCTCTTTAGCAGAGGCCTTTTGTGAGAAAATAAGTCCTTCAGTTTGTTGACGATGCAACAAGGCACCAAGTGTAATTTAATCAATTTTGGATAATACAAAATGAGGTGGAGTTGCCAAATCAGCGAGTAAATCCAAGGCCATACTGGAACCATCAATATGGGTAACATTCGTTTGGCTATAGGCAGGATGTTCCTGGAGGGTCCAGTTTGCAACCCACCAGGTTTTGTCACTACACCCCCATACATTCCAAGGCTGATCTATGATTACACGCCATGATTGGTTCCATCTCATAGCTTGGCGGTATTCATTTGCAGATGTTAGGGTAAATTTACATTGATCAGGAAACCATGGGACGGTTGATGTCTCTTCCCCACATATTAAGGTTTCATGTTCTTGAACACACTGTTGCTTGGGTAAGACAACATATTTATTGTGTACTGTGATAATTGTATCACCTGGTATTTGGAGTCTCATGATCTGGTCATGTATTAATGCTCCCAAATTACTGATTTTCCACTATTTTTTCAGCGGTTCAAAACATACAGGTATTATCACTAGTATGGGAATCACATGTCACAGCACTTGTGCATATTGATTTGGTGAGTTCCATACTTTTACCATAGCTAAGGGTGGTAAAAATACAGTGGGATGATCCAATAATCTAGTCACATTGGTCTCACCTATTCCTAAAGGTAACCTGTTTGTTTCAATTCTATTTAATTCATTAACTAGATAAGCATGTGCTTCAGCAGCTAATTAAGAGCAAGCCAGTTCTACATAGCGGTCTTTAGACATATTAGAAAGTGAGGTATAAAAATGGCTTACTATTTGAGCAATAATTCGAAAATTCTGTAATGTTTCTCTAAATGCAAACCAATCAATTTCTTCATTATCAGCCGCTAATCTCAGAGTAGTTGATAATGGTCCAGTAGCCATACTCTTTAAAGTCGTTTCCAAAGAGCGAATATGACCTTTTAAAACCATAGAATCAATACCATTAATAATTCCTAATCCTGAGCCTAACCAGCCCCACACGTCTCTTTTATGACGAGATAAGCCGGGCGATGCTTCTGCAGGAATTTCAAATGACCACATTCTGTGTCTATCATGATATTGATTTAAAGTATTATTACAATAGTGTTGCCACAATAATACTGAAGCCTGATCCCTACATTGAGGCAGTAATCGTGGTAAAGACAAATGTTGCAAAACATTATAATACTCCAACTTACATGGATAATATAGAGGATATACATTTTGGGTCAAGATAATACTATCTGATGCGGGCAAGAATTTTTGCCGATGTACCTTGTTTTTGATACACTATATTCCATGCCACAAAATTATGTCATGCTTTTAATTTAACATCACATTCCATTCCTGGCCATCGTGCACTGCCAGTATAGGTTAACAAAGGATATTTATTTGTTAATGGCAATACAGTGAAAAATTGCTTAACCCTACTGTATAGTTTGCTACAATAGATGTATTATGCGCTTGCCAGTTCGTGAGGTGGGCCACTTGCTGTCTCCTGGCCACCGTCGCCTGACTCCTGCAACACAGACTGACCGCCCTCACAGTCCCTGGACATGGATCTCAATTAAAGGAACCAGTGCCACAAGTGGCGCTTGCCAGTTCGTGAGGTGGGCCACTTGTCACCTCCTGGCCACTGTCACCCGACTCCTGCAACACAGACTGACTGCCCTCACAGTTCCCGGACACGGATCTCAATGCCAGGAACCAACGCCAGAAGCGGTGCTTGCCAGTTCGTGAGGCGGGCCATTTGCTGCCTCCTAGCCACCATCACCTGACTCCTGCAACACAGATTGACCACCCTCATGGTCTCTGGACACGGATCTCAACACCAGAAACCAATGCCAGAAGTGGTGCTTGCCAGTTCGTGAGATGGGCCACTTGCCACCTCCTAGCTGCCATCGCCTGACTCCTGCAACACAGACTGACTGCCCTCACAGTCCCTGGACATGGATCTCAATGCCAGGAACCAGCGCCAGAAGCGACACTTGCCAGTTCATGAGGCGGGCCACTTGCTGCCTCCTGGCTGCCGTCGCCCAACTCCTGCAATACAGACTGACCTCCCTCACAGTCCCTGGACACAGATCTCAATGCCAGAAACCAGCACCAGAAGCGGCGCTTGCCAGTTCATGAGGCAGACCACTTGCCACCTCCTGGCCGCTGTCGCCCGACTCCTGCAAAACAGACTGACTGCCCTTGCGGTCTCTGGACACAGATCTCAACACCAGGAACCAGTACCAGAAGTGGCATTTGCCAGTTTGTGAGGTGGGCCACTTGCCACCTCATGGCCACCATCGCCCAACTCCTGCAACACAGATTGATCACCCTTGCGGTCCCTGGACACAGATCTCAATGCCAGATACTACTGCTATTCTGATTTTTGGTGCCGAGGCCTCTGATTGGTGCGGCTTCTCCCAGGCATGTCTCTGATTGGTCTACTTACTGCCTCAGAGCCCTTCTGATTGGAACGCCTTTTACTATTGACTTTACACTGACTTGACCAGTGCTGAGCTCGGTTATTTTGGCTGTAATCTGTAATTACTTGTAGTTTTAAATCACTGCCTTAGATCTGTTGCTAATAATTGTCCAGTACTGTTTAATATTACAGCTGATTAGTTTTAATCCCATGTGCCTTGCCAAACTGTGCTTAATGTAATTCTTAAAGCCTGCTGTTTTAACCTTGTCTTCAATACCTTATTACTTTGCTCCCTGCCTGTTTTCTATACCTCTGCCCAATATTTTCTAACCTTTTTTTTTCTGCTTTCTATGTCTTTATCCTTTAAGATTACTGTTTTCTGCTAAATCTCCATATTGCCTGCATTTCTTCTTCCTGTTTCCTAGCCTACACTCCCCCTCCCGGTGTCTCTCTCTGCTCGCTTTTCTGTTTGCATTGCCCTCCCCTCTGCCATCACATCCCCTCTCCTTTGTTGGCTTTCTCCATCCTCCTGCAAACTTTTGTCTCTGTTAATTGCTGTTGCCATTATCCTTGTCAGCTACACCCCACCACCCGCTGATGGTCTGTCTCCAGCTACCCACCCCCTCATCTCCCTAACCTTACTTATACTGCCTTTCCCTTCTTTCCTACCCAGGAACCAGCACCAGAAGCGGCGCTTGCCAGTTCATGAGGAGGGCCACTTGCCGCCTCTTGGCCGCCATTTCCCAACTCCTACAACACAGACTGACTACCTTATGGTCCCTAGACACGGATCTCAATGCCAGGTACTACCGCTATTCTGATTTTCAGCGCCGAGGCCTCTGATTGGTGCGGCTTCTCCCAGCCGTGTCTCCAGTTGGTCTACTTACTGCCTCAGAGCCCTTCTGATTGGAGCACCTTTTATTATTGACTTTACACTGACTTTGCCAGTGCTGAGCTCAGTTATTTTGGCTGTAATCTGTAATTACTGGTAGTTTTTCTCCCGCCCCCCCCACTCCTTCCCAGACCTCCTTTAAATACTCACTTGCTCCACCTACACTGTTATCTCCCCTCTCCAATTTGCTCACTATGTCTTGTGGCTCTTCTTCCTTTCCCCAAACAGGCTGACCTAGATCTCTCATTTCCAATCCTACCAGATTGTCATTCATCATTTCTCTTTTGCTACACCTTCTTATTTTTTTCTAATCTTACACTTCTTTTTCCTCCTGGCTGGTCCTGACTCACTTTCCTGCCGCAAGCCAGTCCCCTCTTGATTTTATTTCAAAATGAAACTACTCATATTACTGTCTCTTCTTATATCATGTCTTGCTCTGCTCCACCTACCCTTGCCTACTGTTCATCCAGCTCCCCTCGCTATCCCACTTTTCCAGCCCCAAGACTACTTTTTCTCCAACCTTCTCCTGCTGCCCTCTCCCCGTTATGACCCTACTCCTTTTCTATCTAATAAGCCCTGGCTCCTGATGATAGCCTATGCACTCAAGCATTGCACCCTGGACATACGGACCTCTATGCCCCTTCCTGAGACATAAACTTTGGTATCTCCTCATTCTTGCCCTACTGCTCTCAGGTGATATACATTCTAACCCAGGCCCAAAGAACAATTTTCAGGATCCCCTTTCAAATGCAAAGGGTCTTAGTGTAGTGCACCTTAACATCAGAAGCCTACTGCACAATTTTGCTGAATGAGAAACTTGGGTCACTGTCCACAAACCAGATATCATCTGCCTTACTGAAACCTGGCTTAAATCTTCTATCCAGGACTCAGTGCTCGCTTCCCTCCTACAATCTCCTGAGGCTGGACAGACCTGCTCCAAAAAGAGGGGGTTGGCACAGCAGTATATTATAAAAATCACCTACCGCTCTCCACTGTCTCCTCATCCCCCCAATCCACTCTGAAGCCCTTCATGTCCTCCTTACTCTTGGCTCCAAAAAACTACATATTTTCTGTGCCTATAACCCTCCATCCAGTGGTTTAAAAGGACTTGATGAGCTGCTTGCTCAGACTGCTCTTCCATCCGGGAGATATGAAGTTCTTATTCTAGGTGATCGCAATCTAAATTGGCTTGGGAATTCCCAACCTACACTACAGTCCAAGAGTCTAAGTTTCAACTTCCACCAGTTGATCAGTGACCCCACTAGAACCGCCCTACACTCCAACTCCAGTACTCTGTTAGATTGGATAATGACCAACCACCCAGAAAATATTATCTCCTCTGGCATACTAGCAGATATTATCACAGACCACTCTCCCACCTTTTGTGTATGGGGTAAAACTAGGCCCTCCCCTTCTAAACCTCGCTTTATTACGTTCCGTAACTACACAAATTTTGACCCACAATCTTTCCTAATGGACATTGCTACTATAGACTGGACCCCCCTTTATGCCTCAGATGACCCTCAAACTACTCTAAATCTCTTCTGTCTCGCTTTCTGGTGATCCAGGGCAAACATTGCCCTCTTATTACCCGACGTGTCAAAAATAAGCATACTTGGTGGCTGAAGTCCGACCTCTCCAAGCTTCAGCTGAGGGACAAATTATGGTGGGTGCCACTACAAAAGCACGGGACTCCCAGCTGACTTAAATTCCTATAGAACACTCAAAAATTCTTGCAAGAAGGATATCAAAAGGTCCAAAAGTGCCTATTGTAAGGATCTATTAACTAAATCACGTGGTGACTCCAAAAAATTCTGTTACAATATCAAATGCTTCCTAGGATCAAATCCATCCCCCACCCCAACAGACATGGCTCTCAATGGGGTCCACTGCAACAATCCCTCCACTATTGCTAACTTCTTCAATGCCCAGTTCTCTGACCTCGCCAACTATACTTCATCTTTCCTGGCTACTTTGTACTGTAATGACCAACCCAATGTTTTGGGTCCCAAATTTCTATTCAAGACAGTCACTCACCTGAAAGTTCTAAGGCTACTCAAAAACATCTCCGATTTCACCACCACTGGGTCTGACAACCTCGAGCCCAAACTTCTAAAGCTGTCTGCACATTACATAACTTCACCTCTTGCTAAATTTTTTTCCCTCTCCCTTTATCACAGCTATGTCCCAGATATCTGGAAGACTGCTAGGATTACCCCTGTTTTCAAAAAGGGTGACTGTAAAGATCCCTCCAACTACCTGCTCATTGCCATATTGCCTGTTCTTTTTTTTCATCTCCCCTTCTTCCTGGCTGCCCACTCCTTCGGGTCTCCATCACCCTTCCCAGCTGCCTGCCCCAATTTCCACACTGGCTACCAACCTCCAATTGGCGGTCCCCCCGGGTAACCCGGCGTAACCCTTTGCCGGATGGGTCCCCCTCCTCCAAGGGAGAAGGCACCGGTGGGGGTGGCCAGTGCTACTTTATTGGCCAGGGGTACCACTGAGGTGTGTTGGTCATGGGATTGGTGTTGGCAGAGGACATAGAGACCATCATCCGGCCAGCCAGGAAGCATTTTTCCTGGCCTTTTTTTCTGTGGGGAGTGATGTCCTGATGTCAAGGCATATGCCGACGTCTGTCACTCCCCCTTGAGCACCGAGCCCAGCTGTCACTGTTGTACTCCCAGCCTCTGCCAGGAGTCAGCATGCACCAGTGCACATCCCCATCCTCCCCCTGGAGAAGGAGAGCTGTCCCCGGACGCTCCATCCTTCTCCCCCTGGCTGACCCTCTGGCGATCCGAGTCCATTCCCGAACCCGGGTCACCAGCGTCACAGACGGAAAACCAACTGCTGCGCCGATGGGCCAGCTACTGCCTGTTCTTAGCAAAATCCTAGAGAAGCTCGTAGCCACTCAGACCATTGACTTTCTGCAGAAGCATAATCTTCTCTCATCTGCACAGCATGGTTTTCATAAGGGTCACAGCACCACCACTGCTTTACTCAAATTTACATCCGATACCCTAGCTGCCATGGACTCAGGTCTCCTTACGGGAGCTATCTTTATAGATATGACCAAAGCTTTTGACCTTGTGGATTATCCTATCCTCCTCACTGCCCTAAGATCACTCGGTTTCTCCCCTGGTGTGACCGCATGGTTTAACAGCTACCTGACTGACTGCTCACAAGTAGTTAAATTCAGCTCCACCTTGTCTAATTATGCTACCATAAATATTGGTGTGCCTCAAGGATCTATCCTCGGTCCCCTGCTTTTCACCATCTTTATAAATGACATCACCTCAAACACTCCCCAGACTGCCTCCCTGCTATATGCCGATGACATTATCCTGTACACCAGTGCAAAAAAAAATCACTGAAATCAACCAACGTCTGTCCTATGATTTTCAACGAATTGAACAGTGGCTGTTCAGCAATAAGCTTGTACTAAATGTGTCCAGGAGTCAGGCCATGCTGTTTGGTCCCAATGCAAAATGTAAACTTACCCAACCCACTTTTAATGTCTCTGCTAGAAATGGCTCATCTGTTATAGTGGTACCCTCCTTTAAATATCTGGGTATCACCCTCGATCCAGCCCTCACTTTTGATCTCTATATCCAACAGACCTACAAAATGGCCAACATGAAACTTGGTATGGCCTACCAGTCTAGCTACATACTCACTCCCTCTGCTAGTCTTGCCATAGCTCGAGGCCTACTCCTTTCATCACTCACTTAAGTGGTGGCAGCATATGCCTCATCAGGTAAGACTAGATTTCAGAAGTGGGATGTCGCATACTACAATATCTGTAGATATGCGTCCTCCTCACATAGGCTGAAACACCACTGCCTCCTCTACGCAGAACTCGGTTGGCTTTCTCCAGCAGCCTCCCGAGATTATGGACTCTGTTCAATCATAGATAATATCATCCAGAATCAAATGCCGTAGACACTGGCGGACCAATTTCTAAACCTGACATCAATTAGTGACTGAACTTCTCTTCTGGGACTATATTGCCCTCCTTCCCTCCCCTCCACCCAAAGCTAGTTCTATTTTTATAGGCACAGGATTTGACTGACAACAGAAACTTCCTGTTTAGGGGCAGGAAGTGAGTGATCACAGAACCACCAAGGACCCACCATCCTAGAAGGGCAAGAGTAGCTCTCCGGCCCCCTCTAGCTGCTGGAGGTCTGCCTCTGAACAAGTAAGTGGTCTACTGAGAAATATAGGATATTCTTGTCTCAGAACAGGACAATCAGGAGCTTAAAGGGCACACAGGCAGAAAGTAAGGAGAGAGAAAAAAAACAGAGGAAAGAGTAAGGATTGCAAACAGTTAAGGGGCCAGAAATAAGACATGATTGGAGTGGTACAGTGCAGTGGCTGTGGAGCAGCAGTCTTCCGGGAGATTTTCTGGAGGATGCAGTGTTGTCCCATCTGCAGGCACCTCTCTGGGCTGAGGGAGGAGGTTGCTCATCTCCAGGCTGAGTTGGCCAGGATTTGTGGGACCTCCTCTTCCATCCAGGGACCACCAGTGCCACTGCCGTTGTCTCAGAGGTTGCCAAGAAAGAGGAGTGGTTGGACCACAGTGGGCTCAGGGAGGGTGAGGGTGGTGGAACAGAGGTGCATCCCTCCAGTTTTACCTCTCCACAATTCCTATGCCATTCTGGCAAAGTGTGGTTCCTCTATGGAGGTACCCACATTGGAGACCAAGGAGGATGCTGGGAACCTCCAAAAAGGAGACCCACAGGAGGGTGGCAGGGGACCCTGCAGGAGAAGGAAATAACTCCTGGTGGGGGACTCCATTGTTAGGAAGGTAGAACTGGGCAAGGAAGGGGAGAGGGAGGTAAGGTGCCTGCCTGGCGCCATGGCTTGGAGGGACAGGGAGCGAACCCTCAGGATTGCCGGAGCAGCTGCACAGGGGAGGGAGCTGGATGTCATTGTCCACCTAGGGACAAATGACCTGGCTAAGAAAGGGATTAGAGAAGTGCAGGAAGAGTTTGTGGAATTGGGGAGGGGCCTTAGTCAAGTAGCATACACGGTAACCTTCTCGGAGGTGCTACCCATCTATGGCATAGGAGAGGCTAGGGTGTTCCGTACCATGGGATTCAATCAGTGGTTGAAAAACTGGTGTGGAGCTCAGGGATTTGGCTTCATTGGGGACTGGGGGTCCACCTGGAATGATGCAAGCCTATACTGGCATGATGGGCTGCATCTGTCCGGAGGGGAACCAGGATCCTAGGTGATAGGTTTAAATGCTTCATTGGCAAGCTTTTAAACTAGCCAAGGGGGGAGGCACTGGAAAGGAGCAGGAAAATCCTAGCCCCCCCCAAACAATCACTGTAGTAAGTGTGGCAAACACCAACATGGAGGTGTCGATAGGGAGAAGGGCAGGGGTAAATGGAGAAAGTGACAAAGGCAAGAAGGACAGGGATGGGGCAAAAGGGGGTAAGGCCATCAGGAAATGGAGGGTAATGAGTACCAATGCCGTAGTCTGGGCAACAAGCTCCCTGAGCTGGTGGCCTTAATGGAAGAGGGATGCCTGGATATCGTAGCAGTCACAGAAACATGGTACACAGAGAACCATGACTGGGATGTTAACATACCAGGGTACATAACCTACAGTTGAGACAGGCAGGGGAAAAGAGGGGGAGGAGTAGCTCTCTATGTAAAGGAAGGGATAAAAGCAACTGAACAAAAGAGTAAACAGGGAGGAGAGGAGGCACTGTGGGTCACCTTGGAGACTGGAAAGGGCACCACAATCCGCACAGGGGTTGTGTACAGATCCCCATGTCAGGGGGAAGGAATGGACAAGGATATGATGGAAGGCATTCTTAGAATGGCAGAGAAAGGGGAGATACTGTTGATGGGAGTCCTGAATATGCCAGATGTTAACTGGAGCACATTTGCTGCAGCCACATCCAAGAGCAGGGCCATTCTTGATGCCCTACAGGTGGCAGGCATTAGACAGCTAGTTTCGAACCCACTGTGAGGGAGCAATCTTAGACCTCATACTCTCAAACGGGGCAGTGAGAGGATCTCAGATCTAGAAGTGGGTTGCCATCTGGGACAAGTGACCATCAAACAGTGTGGTTCACGTTAAACTCAGCTACAGAGTCAAGCCATACAAAAGTGAGGGTACTGGACTTTAGGAGGCTGACTTTGGCAAGATGGGAGAGTGCCTCAGAAAGCACTAGCAAACAGGCTAGAAGGAGGTGGAGCAACAATGGGGAATTATCAAAACTGCCATCATAGAGGCAACAAGCCTTTGTGTGAAGCAAATAAACAAATCAAAATGAAAGAAAAGCCACTATGGTTCTCAAAAGAGGTGGCTGTGAAAGTCAGGAAGAAAAGATAGCATTCGGAAGTATAGGAAACACAGAAGAAGCAGGACAGAGAGCTGTACCAGTTAAGGCAGAAAGAAGCAGGAGGAAGTCAGAATAGCAATGGCCCAAACTGAGGAAAAGATAGCCAACTCAGTTAAGAAGGGGATAAAACCTTTTATAGGTACATCAGCAGCGTGAGAAAGACAAAGGAGGGATAGTGAGGCTGAATAGAATGAGCGGTGGGTGGGCAGGGGACAGTGAAAAGCAGGAATACTGAATGAATATTTCTGCTCAGTATTCACAAAAGAGGAAGGGAAGTGCCTAATCCAATTAACAGAAGCACTCTTGATAGGGGGGTCGATCCCAGTCCTTTCACAGAAGAAAGGGTCTGCAAGAACTCCTAAAACTGAAGGTGGACAAAGCAATGGGTCCTGATGGAATTCACCCCAGAATTCTAAAAAGAATTAAGGAAGGAACTAGTGAAACCACTGGCTACTCTTTTAATAAATCATGGGAGGATGGTGTGTACCTGAGGACTGGAGGAAGGCGGATGTGATTCCCTTCACAAAAGTGGGACCAAGACTGAGGCAGGAAACTACAGACCTGTCAGTCTGACCTCTGTGGTAGGGAAAGTGATGGAGTCACTTCTGAAGGAAAGAATAGTTCAGTACCTAGAGGTCAGTGGAGCACAGGATCCAAGGCAGCATGGGTTCACAGCGGGAAGGTCATGTCAGATGAATCTAATAGATTTCTTTGACTGGGTGTCCAAAGTAGTAGACCAGGAGGGCTGTGGACATGGCCTACCTAGACTTTAGCAAGGCATTTGACACAGTCCCACACAAAGATTATTAGTCAAATTAACCAGCCTGGGAGTGGGTCCCACGGTGGTAGCCTGGGTAAAACATTGGCTGGACAACAGGATGCAGAAGGTAATTGTAAATGGAGTCCACTCTTGAAGAAAGGGCGGTTACTAGTGGGGTACCGCGAGGGTTCAGTATTGGGTCCAGTCCTTTTAATGTCTTCATCAGTGACATTGCAGAGGGACTGGAGAGAAAAGTATGCCTTTTGCAGATGACACAAAGATCTGCAACAGGGTTGATACACAAGGAGGCGTGGAAAGGATGAAAAGGGACTTGGCAAGGTTGGAGGAATGGTCAAACGTATGCAGCTAGGATTCAATGCAAAAAGTGCAAAATAATGCACCTGGGAAACAAGAACCCAGGGAAGATACACAATGGGTGAGGGTAGTAACAACAACAAAACAGGAAAGGGACTAGGGGTAATCATATCAGATGACCTTAAGGTTAGCAAGCAATGTGAGAAGGCAGTAGGGAGGGCCGGGGTATACTGGGATGTATAAGGAGAGGCATCAGCAGCAGAAAACAGGAAGTTGTTATCCTCTGTACAGACAGTTGGTGAGACCCCATCTGGAGTACTGTGTCCAGTTCTGGAGACCCCATCTCCGAAGGGACATAGACAGGATAGAGGCAGCTCAGAGGAGGGCAACTAAAATGGTGCAGGGTCTGCAAGAGAAGCCAGGAGGAGAGACTAAAGGAGCTTAATATGTATACCCTTGAGGAAAGAAGGGAGAGGGGACATGATAGAAACTTTCAAGTACCTCAAGGGAATCAACAAACCCAAGAGGGTAGCATCTTTCAGAAAAGAGACTTGCAAGAACAAGGGACACAATTTAAAGATAGAAGGAGGGCGGTTCGGGGAATGTGAGGAAGTATTATTTCACAGAGAGGGTAGTGGATGCATGGAACAGCCTTTCTGAGGAAGTTGTGGGGTCTAAAACTGTGGGAGAATTCAGAATGCATGGGACAGACATAAGGCAATTCTTGTGGGGGGCAGGAAGATATAGGCTGTTGGTTAACTAGGATCTGCGGCCTATCCTGTAGGTAGGGAAATGGGCAGACTAGATGGGCCTAGCGGTCCTTATCTGCCATCAAAGTCTATGTTTCTATGTAATCTATGAACTACGCTGTGCTGCCAGTGCCCATGCTATCATCCCAAGACATCATTCCTCAAAAGGTGCTAGCTTTCTCCTGCCATGCTCCGAAAAAATGGAACCCCCTCCCTCTAACTATTCATCAGGCATCATCCCATGCCTCTTTCAAAATATTGCTGTGTGACCATCTTGCTGTCTCATGCTCCTGCTCCTGCTTCAAACCCCTTAGCACAGTAAATCTTCTTAATGTCTCCTACCCCAACAACCTTACTGTGCTCTTTATAAATAAACATTTTTCTGCACTGCTGGACTGTCTCCTATCCTGTCATATTTACACTTTAATTGCATTTTAGCCATCATCTCTTACCTCAGTTTTTCCTTTCCTATCCTATCCTACCTCCTCATACCTCATTCCCCCAAATACCCTGGTAACACTGCATTTCCATCTTCCTCTACTATTTAAGTTACCACTCTGCTTTGTTTTTCAAGCTCTTTAGACTGCTACCTAATGTTGCCTACATATGTTTTATTGTTGCTCTCCCATAGTTCAACATTATATAGTTTCTGCTGAATCAATCAATCAATCAATTATATTTCTACTGCCTGTACTAAATTACTATTACTATTTATTAAGTCACCTACTGTTTCATGTTGGATTGCTCTGTCCTGTTTCAAATTGTATTGTTTTTCTGTAAACTCCCCGGTCATGCCTGAAAATAGTCATTACTATGGCTAGTGCACCTTACTCGGTTAACAAAAACTTAAGTAAATAAATAAAAATTAAAAATTATATAAATAATGCCACATATTACGTTTTGAACCAGTGTAAGATGCATTCAACAACGTAATATTAGGTGGCTAGTGTAACATGTCCTTCTGTTTCATTCAAAATAAATCTTGTTCTTCTTTTGTCAAATTCGTTGTATCCCCCAAAGTGGAACGGATATAGATCCCTTTCTGGGCTGTTGTGTTCACCACATACATCACTGTGCAAGGCCAGGCTTCTGGCGAGCATCCCCATGTCGCATTTTGACATTGTCTATACCAAATAAAGTACCATTTGATAAGAAGATATGCAGTGTGTCCATGTCATTCTCCCAACAGCACTGGGAGACCCCATGCAGAACGATTAGCATATGTCCTGCTATATAAACTGTTCCATATGTGCCCCGGGCATCCATATTTGTTGGAAGTTATCAGGATCAGTAAGGTACTGCACAGTATAAGTACAGGATACATCATTGTACTTCACCTATTGGTAGAAACAGAGCAGTATCAGTTGTTATCATTTAAAGGCTGATACAATTTACATTGATCCAGATTGACCCACTTGATCTCTGTAGACCCTTGTTGGATTAGACGGACGTGAATAACCATGGCCCCAATACATCAATAACCATATAAGACCCCATCCAATTAGCATCCCATGGTCCCTTTTGACTAAAATTTTTAATCATGATGTGATGACCCATTTCAATGGGCGTTATCACTTTTTCATCACGTCTCCTTTTGTTTTTCCAATGAGTCTGTGCCATATTTCTGGCAGCATGGGGTAAATACAGAGCTAACTGCTTCTGTATTTGTTGTAGAAATACATCAGTTTTGTTGCGGTCTAACACAGGTGTAGACAAATCTGGATCTGATGGATAATATAACAGCATATCCCATCCAGTCATCAATTGGTATGGGCTATAGCCAGTACTCTTGTTTTCTGTACCTCTAATACTCATTAGGATTCCTGGTAAGTGTGTCACCCACCCTTTGCCAGTATCCAACGTTGCCTTTTTCAGTGCATTTTTCAGAGTGTGATTTAACCTTTCTCATACCCGAGGATCATGGATGGTAGGTTAAATGCAAGAGTTGAGTGATACCTAAGATATCACACAAAGCTGTCATTATTTTTGCTGTAAAGTGAGTCCCTCTATCACTTTCCAGGACTCTGGGAAAATCCCAAAGTGAGAACACTTGTTCCCACAATGCTTTTGCAGTAGCTTGTGCACTATCATTGCATACTGGTAGTGCTTCTACCCATTTGGAAAATATATCAGCAATGACTAGTAAATATCAGAACCCCCCCTTTTGCAGTAGGCAAGGGCCCCACATAATGAATTTGTAAGCTGGACCAAGGACCATCCGCCAGGAGTATACGCCCTAACGGTAACCCTATTACCAGACACTAGAGGATTCATCTGTGCACAGATGAGACAAGCTTCCAGGCACTGCTTGACGTCTTTTCCCATTTTTGGCCACCAATACTTTTGTGCCAGCATTTTACATGTTTTGTGGAGTCCACAATGACCTCCAATACGATGATTGTCCATGATAATATATTTTCGAAATGAAGTGGGTGGTATCCACTTCCTAAACCCTGGTTGTCATTCCCATATTACCATATCTTCCCATATGGTAACATGTTTGGTAGTAAATTGTCCTGTATCTTTCCATAGGTTCCGACAACCAAGTAGCCAAGCATCAGTATCTTGGATTCGTCCCAAACTAGGGACTTACGATAATGCTGATACCCATTTTGGATGATTTTTATCATACTCTTCAGCTTCCCACAATTGTTTAGAGTTACCTCCTAGAGGGTCTACCCATAAATGTGTTTGTTTTGAGGCTATTTTAGCCAAGTTATCCACCAGATTATTGTTCAATTCGTGGATATCCGTTGGATCTTTTTGATGAGCTCGAACTTTACAAATTACAATTCTCAGCTGTATTTGAGTTCCTATATCCCATATATGCTGTAATATGGGGGCAAAAGCCATGGATTCACTGATGGCTGTATGCATTCCTCTTTTCATCCAAATAGGAAGAAAATCTAACAAAGAATTGGCAACAAAAGCACAGTCTGAGAAGACATTAATGGCTTCCTGTGGATATGCCATAAAAGCTTCACGTACTGCCTCTAATTCCGCTCATGGGGCAAAAAATAATGACGGACACTGTACTAATGTTTCCTGATTTGTTCCAGGGGTCCAAATAGCATATCTGGTATGGAAATGGCCATCATCCCAAAAGCGGGAGCATCTACATAGACATCAATACCCATAACATTAGGTTCAGCAGCAAAAATTCATTTGTTTTCAATACCCATGACTTCCCTACAGTCATGCGCATCTCCCTCCCAGGTCATTAGCTCTATTAACATGGGGGAAGTACATTTTTCCACAGTGATATTTTTCCCTTGTAAGGCCAATGCCCATTTCACCAGTCTCTGGGAGGACACTCCCCTTACATCCCTTTCTAAGAAAAATTTCACAGGTGTATGTGAGGTTTGCAAAACAATGTGATTAAACCCCACAATATGTTTAGTAGCTTGCATTGCCCAATATACAGCTAATAAGTGTTTTACACATTCTTCATAGGTTTCTTTGACTGGAGTTAATACCCGAGAAAAATATCCCACTGGATGTAAAGTCCCTAATCACATTTGTAACAGGACTGCACTGATCACTTGATCAGTGGCATGTACCTGTATAACAAAATCCGATGACTCAGAAGGGCTAATGAGGGCAGCAGCCATCACTAGTGCTTGTTTTAGAGCCATAAAAGACTGCTGATGCTCTGGTTCCCACTGGAGGATATCTGTCTCTTTTCATTCATTTAACAAATTGCACAACGATTTTGCCATACTAGAAAATGCTTCTACAAAATCTCGACAGAAGCCTACCATTCCTAAAAACTGTTGAAGAGCTGTTTTCATTTTAGGTCTGGGTAACTGTTGTATGACCCGATTCTTATCTGGGTCTACAGTACATCCTTCCTGATTACTACAAATCCTTAAAAAGATGACTCGTGATTGCCCAATTTGAGCTTTGCTCGGGTTCAGTTTTAACCCTCTTTTGTGTAATACAGTTAACAGTTCTCCAAGTAAACTGACATGTTCCTGATATAATATGTGTCAGTCTGTAACAATATGTCATCCACATATTGTATAGTTGCCTCAGGGTGGGAAAATCCTAGCAATATCTCAGCTAGACATTGATGGAATAAAGTTGGTGAGGAATGAAATCCCTGGGATAAACACTGGAAAGTGTACTGTTTATCCTGAAAAGTAAATGCAAATTTATATTGACTATCAGGGTGGACAGGGATGGACCAAAAGCCATTTGACACATCTAATACAGTATAAACTGTAGCCATAGGAGACAGCCGAGTTATCAAGTCAGGAAGCCTTGATAACACTGGGGTGACCAAGGGTGTGACCTTAACACCCTATAGTCCACTGTTAAATGCCAGGTACCATTGAGTTTGTGTACCAGCCAAAGTGAGGAGTACACTGTTGAACATATAGGTCTAATGAACTTTTGTGACTGTAACTGTTTCAGTATCACACATATTTCTTCATGAACTTCCTTGGGAAAAGCATATTGTTTTTGTGGAGGGGGTTCTGGTCCTTCAGTTTGGACTTCCATACTAGACAGCCTGCCACACTCTGTAGCATTTTTAGCTCAAATTGTTTTATGTTGTTTAACCACAGATACTATCCATTGAGGTATGTGTTTGCATAATTCCTCTACACGGTAGATTTTCAAAGATTTTACAGTATATATATACTATGTGAATCATCCACATTTGGTCCTGGGTTAGTAGTACTTCCTTTCCATAAAATCATGTTACTAAGGTCTACTACCAAACCATGTTGTGCTAAAATGTCCATACCTATGATGGTACCTTCAGGTGTATTACATGTCCAAAACACGCATTTTAATTACTGTTCTCCAATCTGGACTACAACTGTTTTTGTTAGGTATGCTGTTAACCTTCCCCGAGAAGCCTGCAAACTTATTTACTGCTTCCCATGGGTTGTTAAGGGCAAATTTATTTATTTATTTATTACATTTTATTAATCAGGTAAGCCCGCTTGAGCCCCGGAGGTCCTTTTTTCAGGGCGACCCGGAGTTAGTTAAATAGAGCAGTGCAAGTACAATCAAAGTATACATAGCAGGACAATGCGTACAGAATATGATGACATTGTACAATAATCATTGGAGAGGGTGGTGACATACGACAATACAACAGTGGCAGCTGTTAGACTTAGGGCAGGCAGTACAATTACATATGCATGCAGTACAGTGTAGGACACTAGGTAACAAGTTACATTGGAAATGACCGGTTTTCAAAGGACAGAGTGACTATTTACAGAACAAGTACACAAGATCAAGGGTGGCAGCTAGGTGCCAGTTAGAGCAGATTAGACTTTCCCTGGTCAAGCTACAGGGGGTGTATTTTGGCTAGCCTTCAGGACAGACGCAAGAGCTAAGATTCCGGAGGTGAGTGTGTAGTCCCACCTAAAAGATTGCTAGGGAGGGGGCTTCTTGGAGCTGACTGGGGAGTTTGTTCCACAGTGTAGGGGCTATGTGGGCAAAGGATTTACTGCCCACTGCACATCTGGACTTGGGGAGTTCAAGCAGTGTTTTGCCTGGAGTGCGGAGGGGCCTGCTGGGCCACTTTGGAGTGAGTGACCCGATTAGCCCTGTGGGAGGATCAACAGAGAGGAGCTTATATGTCCAGTTTAACAGGGGGTACTGCAGCCTAAGATTCAGTGTGGGCCATTTGAGTGTGGCAAGGGCTTCACAGTAGTGGGTCCTCAGATGGGCTTTTGTGGTGAATCATGCGACTTTGTGGTACAAAAAATCTGTAGTCTGCCATGTTCAAGTTTTGCTATACCGAGTAGGATTGGGGCTGCATAGGTAAGAGTAGGTAGGAGGACACTCTGAGCTATTGCCAGTCTTGTCTCAGGTATCATGTTGGCGCTAAGTCAGTAGAGCAGCCCGAGTTTTTGATGGATGTTTTTTGTCACCAGATCTACATGAGGCTTTAGTGTGAGTCCCTGGTCTAGTGTAAGACCCAGGTATTTGATGGATTGGACCACTTCGATTGTAGAGACCGATGTGGTGACCAAAGGCAGGAGATGTTCCCGGGAGGGACCCAGGAATTTAGGACCAAACAGGAGTGCTTTGGTCTTGTTTGGGTTGAAGACCAGGCAATTCTCAATCAGCCACTCTTCAGCCTGGGTGAAATCAGACTGGAGCAGGGGTCCTAGATTGTCTTGACGTGGCTCAGTTCTACAGAGTACTGCATCATCAGTGTACTGCACCATGGAACTGCCCCCATAGTGGAGGTGGAGGTCATTGATGAACAGGGAGAACAGGAGTTGGCCAAGGATGGAGCCTTGAGGCACCTCCGCATTTAATGGTAGCAACTCAGAGGTTGCACCTCTCCACTTGACCTGCTGGGAGCGGTCAGTCAGGTAGTTACGGAACCAATTCAGAGAGTGTTGGTCCAGTCCAAATGTGCTCAGCTTGGTTAGTAAGAGAGGGTGGTCAACCAGGTCAAAAGCCTTAGTTAGGTCTATAAAGGCAGCCCCCGTGGGGGTGCCCTTGTCCAAGGCAGCTAGGACATCAGAGGTGAGCCTGATGAGGGCAGTATCTGTCCCGTGATTTTGTCAGAAACCATGCTGTAAGGGTGCCAGAAGCTGATTGTCTTCCAGGTAATCCCTCAGTTGACCATATACTAGTTGCTCCTGGATCTTTGCCAGGTGGCAAAGGATGGAGATGGGTCTGTAGTGGCCAATAGTGTCTCTGGAACCACCGTTATGGATTGGGACCACATGGGCTTGTTTCCATGTTTTGGGGACAACTCCCTCCAGTAGGGATCTGTTTATTAATATGGTGATCGGTAGAGCTGTAGCGGGGGCAGCAGCTTTGAGCAGTCGTGGATCCAGTCCATCAAGTCCCGGTGATCCCGTGGGTTTTAGGGATTGCAGGAGGGGTAGCACTTTTTTGACTCATACAGTCCTTAAGTGGAAGTGGGGGGTCAGAGGGTCCAGCGTTTCAGTGACCGGTGGGACCCAGGTGACTGTGTGGGCAGTTGCTTCTAAAAGTGCCCAGGTCCATGAAGAAGCTGTTGAAGGCTGCAGCAGCCTCTTGTCCAGCAGTTAGGGTCAACCCACTGTAGGTTATAATGCCCAGCTGTGGTTTGTTTGTGCCTTTTAATAGGGAGTTGATACAGGTCGAGAAGGACTTAGAGTCAGACAGAGTATCCTGCTGGAGAGCTTTAATATAGGCCCTTTTAGTGGATTTCTAGGCTTTCTTGCACTTGCTCCTCAGGGACCTGTAGTCAGCTAGGTCTGCTGGACTAGTGGAGCGCCTGGCCTTTTTCCAGGCCTTGTCTCTGTTTATCATTAGGGATTTCAGCTCACGCGATATCCATCTATGGCATTGACCTTTTACGCGTCTTTTCATTACTGGAGCATGGAGATTAGCCTCTGCAGAGAAAGTGTGCTGGAAGTACTGAGCCACTTCATCAATACTACCATATCACTATCTCTACTACTAACGATAGCTCCAGTATTGACCAATATCACAGTTTGGCAGCCCTGAACCATAGCTAAGACAGTAGGACGACCCTCCCAGTCCTCTATAATAATTTCCCTAAGACTTGGAAAGAGGGGGCTTCACCCCGTCATTGCCCTAATTGTATCATCAGTTCTTTCTTCTTCAGGTTGCTATTTAATGGCTGCCACAACCTTTGGTATTGACCAAATTACTGAGCATTTCAATACATTTTGTAAGCCTGCCTTACCACCTGGTTTAGTATCATTACCAAGAGCTTGTGCTCGTCTCCTTTCCATTACCTGTTTTTGTTTTCCCTCCATGTTCCCACCTTTTGCCCAACACTCCCTTTTGAAGTGTTCTTCTTTGTTACAATTATTACAGGTATATCTACTTTTTCCTTCTGTTTTGACAATAGTGGCTACTCTCCGCTTGTCCTTTCCCTTTCTGGGCTTTGATCATACAGTTGCATTCGCCGCCAGTCAGTCAGCAACTCTTCTTTTGCTGCACATGTAAGCAGTCACTTACACAACATGCGTATTGACACAGGGACTAAAATAGCCTGCCGATCAATCAAACTAAGAAACGGCTCCCTATCTTTACTAGGGTCGGCCACACCCACATAGGTGGTGTATACAACATATAATCGATTAATAAACATAACCGGGGATTCTTCAGGAAGTAGTTGTACTTCATAAATCTTTCCCCAATCTGTGTGGGACATGCCATGTATTGACTGCAATGCTGCTTGGATCTCATCTACATTTGCCCAAGTCCCATCACTTTCCAGATTAACCTGCGTTCCAATCACTTTTGCTGGTAAGTTTTGTAACAGCACAGCAGGTAAGGACAATGTGACTACCTTACATGCATCTTTGTTAGTCAGATTAAAATTTGCTACTAAAGTTTTTAACTTCGCACAGTAGGGTACAGGATTTTGTCCAGGTTCCCACTTGCCTAACTGATCCACTAATTGCATGGACTCTTGTATAGTCAAATCCCTTTGAGAAAAATGTTGCTATATTTCCATTTCTTCACTTGCCTGTTGTATGACTGTTTCTTCAATATGAGCAGCCTGATCTTCTGCTATTTGGTTCTCATAACTCTCTATTAGTTGTGTGGTACATTTAATTTTATGTTCCAAACTACACTTTTTAGCTGAATCTCCTTCTTTATCTAATTTTTCCCCTAGACTCTCTAATTTCCTTTTAGCTGCTTCCATTTCAGTCCTTATATTTTTTCGTTTGCCTGTCAATTTACTCTGACTTTTTTTCCTTTATGAGGTACTTTTGCTCCTTCTCCTTTAGTTTTAACATAGAAGGGAGCAATTTTTCCTTTTCCCATCCTACTTGGTTCTTCCTCGCTCTCAGAACTACTGGAGCTTGAGGAACTGTCCGTAACCACCTTACAGCCACAATGATGTTTTGGCTGAAAGGGGTGTTTAACCTGTACCAGAGCCATTTTATATCTTTGTACAACTTCACCCAATGAGGTAATTTGGTGTCTTAATTCTAAGGAGATTTGGCACTGCAGCTATGCCTCTGCTTGTAATGTATACACGGACTATTCCTTATATGAGAGGTCTTGGGCATATTCTTGATTTGCCTGATCTAACCTTTCTACTGCCTGCTGCAATTGTCTGGTCAGTGCATTAATTTGAGCTCGACTCTGTTTATTTACAAATTTAAGATTCTCTTCTAACTGATTATTCTAAATTTTTAACCCACAAACCTCCCCTTGTGCCACATTTAATTTATACTCCATTTCTTTGGTATCAGTGGCATATTTTTGCATCTCCTTCTCTAATTTCTTTTCCATGCTTTTTGTTTCAGTAAGACATTTTTGTGATTCCTTTTCTTGGGAAAGCTAAACCTTCATTACATTTCTCTTCATTTTCTAACATCTGCTTCTTCATGTCACATATGCTAGCTGTTATTTCATACTGATGTTGTACATACATTTGACAGATGTTGGCTAACTTTGTTCTATCTACTTTAACCTTCTCATTTCTGTCCATACATTGCTTAGTACAGTCAATTCCGGATGTGTGCACATGGTCGGGACCTGCAATAATTGTGCACACATCCGAAATTGCATGCAACTGAAATTTAGCTTTGTTTTTCATCGTTGGTGTAAATAACGACATTTGGTGATGAAATGCATTTAAATGCTCTTTTATTTATAAAATAAGTGCAGAATTGTAAAAAAATATGTGCAAAGGAAACATATTAAAAAAACAGACTCTTCACTGTTTTACTGATAAAAGTCTATAATGTTTGCCTGTCTTACTGTCTTGACAGACAGTTGTTCCAGCTTTTTCTCAAAGAAATAGAACCATGAGAAGTCTGCCTGCTCGTGATGATCAATATAGTGTTTGATTTTCCCTATCATTTGCCAAACCTCAGCAGTAGAAGGAACCGGGATTTCCTGATCGTCATCCTCCTCTTCGTGACAGCCGTTCTCTCTGTTCTCGCCAAGGACTGAGGCGCATATGACTTCCTCCATAAGCTCACCGCTTGCTGGTTCATCTGAATCTACAGCTGCAAATTCATTAAAGGATTCTAGTGGCATTCCGGTTGGGGAGGGGGACTCGCTCAATAGCAACAGAGTTGGTATTTTCTTGATCGTATTCTTCTCCTATGCCAGCCTTTTTAAAACAATTTTCTATTGTTTGAGGGGAGACATCACACCAAGCGGAGTGCAGTAAATGAATAGCATCCAATATTGTGATAGATTTGGCAATGTCATGGAATGCAAGAGTATCTTGTGAGTCAATTTCTAACAAAATTTTATTCATGATTTTCTTTCTGTAATGCTGTTTGAGATTGTGGATCACCCCGATCCATTGGCTGGATGACAGCTGTACAATTAGAGGGTAAAAATATAAGATGCACATTTCTTAAAGCCAGAGGTTTATGCGCTGTGCAATTGTCCATGATCATCAGGATTTTATGCCTCTGCCTACCCATTTTTTTGTCTATCAGCTTTAGCCAGTCATGAAATAATGTTGATGTCATCCACGCATTTGAATTTGCAATGTATTCCACAGGCAAAGCAGAGACATTTACCCCTTTGAAGCACAGTGGCTTCTTAGACTTTCCCACAATGAGCAAGGTTAGTTTTTCTGTCCCACTGCTGTTCACACACACTGGCATAGATACCCTCTCCTTGGCTTTCTTGTGTCCTGAGATTGCTTCTTTTTTAAAGGTCAGGGTGCCATCTGGTGTGGCTCTAAGGAAGAGTGTGGTTTCGTCTTCGTTGAAAATGTCTCTGGGTGCAAATGATGCTGCTAATGTTGGCAGCACTTCCCTCAACCACCTCTCTGAGCTCTCAAAATCATTCTCTGCTCTCTCACCGTGCACTTTCTTGTAACCAATGTTATGGCGCTCTTTCCACCTTGACAACCATCCAGCTGATGGCTCGAAGTCGATGCCCATTCCAGCAGCCAGGTTACATGTCTTTTCTGTAAAGGATATAGTCAGACAGAGGAACCCCATGATCTCGAGCAGCTGTAAACCACTTCAGAAGAGCTTTGTCATCTCTAGAGTCTTTGCCCTCCCTCTTTCATTTTCTTTCATTTTTTGCACCTGAATGCCACTGTGACAATATCAACTCTCTCTGCCTCAATGTCTGGCAGACACAGGACACATCGATGGAGAACTCTGCCGCTAGTTCTTTACGAGAGAAACACCGGGTACGAGGGCTTTCTCTAGGAGCTGAACCTTTTGCTCCAGGGATAACACTGTGCATGACAACTTCTCCATGGCAGGCAGGACAAACAAATAATCTGATCGCACAACTTAAGACTACTGCTCAGAGGTAATCAGAGGTAATCGCTAACAGGCTACAGGTGAGGGAGATGTAGACTCATTGGGTTGGAACAATTAAAAGCTTCACACTGTTTCAATAGCACGCTTCTAAAGGTGTTGAATAAAGTTAACTACCGTTTAACATGCTGGTGGAGAAAATAAATTAAGTAATCAAGCAGTAAATAATGACACCGACTAGCGAGTTCAGGTCAAAATGTGTGCACACAACCGAAAATAGCAGTGCACACATCAGGATAAAATAATTAAGGAATAATACAGAATGAATTGGGACCTGCCAAATGTGTGCACACAAGCAGAATGTGCACACAACCGAATTACACACAAGTGGAATCGACTGTAAAACATAAGTACGAATCTTCCTGTTGTTCAGGAGAGCAGTACGGACCCTCCTTTAGTGTGATTCTAAAAATTTACGTAAAATGGTATCCATACTGACATCTATCTTGTGGCTGGCAAATCACGTGTGACTTCACACCAGTCCTCCTGAGTCCCTTTTTCGACTCCCTTCTGTACTTGATTGATCAGGTCAGGTGCAGTAAGGCTTTCCCCGCAGTGTGGCCCCTTTGGTTCATTTGATGTCATCAGCAACCATATAGACCGCCTTCAGACATTGAGTCACAGCACCAATTGTAAGGTTTGCATTGTGTTTGCAAAAGAATTCTACTCGAGCCTTCAGATTTCTTCTAAGAGTTTATTGTGGTTATTCATCTTCACATACATGTTCATTTAATTTCTTCAATAGTGGTGCTGCTTATTCAGTTTACATACAGTGTTTATATAAAGATGTGTTATCGTGAAAAAAAAACAACACCCCATTATAAGCCAATTATAAAACAAAATAACATATTAATCTTAGGGTGTGGTGAATTTCACTCAAAACATAGGTATTATTTCATTTCTTGCACAACCTCATAGGTGTTTACTACATTTCTTGCACAACCTTCTCTGTTGAACACCTTTCTTAGCAAGTACACTGCTGCTACAGAAGGTTCTTTGTTGCACTCCTTCCTAAAGAAGGTTATGATAGGACATTTTTATGTTAAATGTTGTGAAATTCTAAGGATTCAGTTAAATGTTGTAAAAGTTTACACTTAAGTAAAATGTTACACTGCAATCACAATGTAAAAACATTAGTTTGTGCTTGTTTATTGCTTTTCTATTAGTAACTACAGTAACTATTCCAATTACAAATAATGAACCATATTGTAGAAGGCAGCCGTGTAAATGCACCCCCGATGTCCAATTGGTCTGCCAATCCCATTTCTTTTTGTTACATTAATGATTATTGCTTGACCGGTGGCCTTATGAGACCCTGTTTAAATTACAGTAGGCTGATGCCTTTTGCTACTGTTTGTGATATGTACCCTGTAAAACCAAATATTAGGAACCATGTGGATGGCAGAGGGTGGTGGTGGATATGTAGCAACTAATCTTCTGCTGCACCTGACTTTATCATCTACCCCCAACAAAAAAAAAAATTAATAAATAAATCTGAAAATTAATATATACATAAGATACAGACCCTTCTAAGTGCATCCCTTTATTTTTCTTAATGCTAAAACCCAGCCTACATTTAAAATGACCCCATCCCACACACACGCACACTTCAACAAACACGGTCCATCATGGATTGAAAGGTTCTGTTAGCATTTACAATAAACTGCTGGAAGTGATGGTTGTCTGGACCTGTTGCATGTATGCCTCTATGCTATAGAAACATACAAATACATGAGCACATGAAACTTGCCTGCAGAATCAGGCCTCACAGTCCATCAAGTCTGCTCGAATGTGCAGCTAGCACACCTGTATTGCAGCTGCCCCACCCCATCCCCACTTTCACCTCCAGAAACTGCTCAGTGTTGTTTACCCAGCCCCCTCCTCTTGCCCTGTCCCATGCCCTTTTGAAACTTCCCACCATTCTGCATACCACCACCTCCTCTGGTAGAGTGTGCCATTCTGACACCACCCTCTCAGTGAAATAATGCCTCCTGATCTCACTCCTGAATCTGCCACCCTCCAATCTTAGCCCGTGCCCCCTCATGTCCCTTCGCTTTCTCAGCTTAATGATATGTCATCTGCTTTACAGAAAATGGAAACACTAGAGGTCACTGTAACAACTCAATAAAACTAGAAACACTTTTTTTTCATTATTCAGTGTGGATTATAAATGTTTAATCACATGGTTTAACTCATTTCTTTGTGTGTCCTGTTTTCCAATTCATAATTAGCTTAGCTATTACATTTTGTGAGATTGGTGCAAACTGTAATATACAAAATAAGTGGTTCTTGGCAGTAGCAGGATGGCATGGTTTTCTGTATGACTACCATTACAGCCACCGTCAAAAGGCACAGAAAACTGACTTCAATGAAATGTAAGCCCGAAGCATAACTGCAGAATGGGCATTCATATTAAATGCAAAATACATTAGGGGAACCTATGTTCTTCAGCAAAGTATCTATCAATTTACATCGTAAAGCTCTGTACATCTGTTTAAACTGATTATGTGTTAATTGTTAATGAAGGTGACTACCTCTTGAAACTTGTTCTGTTAATTTAGGGTTCATCCTATTGGAAGACAGCATCTGAAATTAGCTTAATCAAAAGCCAGTCTATTCAAAGTGGCAGTGACCCAGGTGCTGGATCACTACCCCCTCATATACTGACAGGTTGCATTCATATACTGTTGCGCTGTACATAAATTTCAAAATAGTCAACCTCCATTGTATACTTTTACTGCTGAATTGATCCTGGACTTTATCCAATTATCTAGACAAATGATATGTGTGACAGCGACCAGTGATTAGTTTTGAGTGTATACAGGCTGTTTATAACAGCCAGAGTCAGATTAGTGCCCTCAAGCACTTGCTTTTCACTGCTGCAGCAGTAAGAGAGTTTTGTCTCCATGACAACTGGGCAGTGTGGTGAATCAATAGTCACTGATACATTGATTGAGTAATGTCACTACCTCGCACCATCAGCACACTGTCCAATTCTACTGCTCAAAACTGCTCCTGCATAGGTAGGGAAGCAAACAAGGTGTCTCTCTGTGCGGTCAGTCATGATCTTGTGGCTAGTGGTACTTAATAGAATGCAAAATATAGAAACAGAACTTGTCAGCAGCCACTCATGGGTGCAGTTCTGCCATCTGTGGGTGAAATTCTACTGTTCACAAGTGAAATTCTACATTTTGTGGGCTGAATTTTGCACTTCGCACCAATGGAATATTTCTCGATATGCCTGAAATTTACAAAATATTTTGCGAGGCAAAATTCCTGACTTTGCTGGAATTTTGATGGCAAAATTAAATTTGGCTGCATCTCTACTCAGGAGGTGGCACTACTGGACTTAGTACTTACAAATGGGGACAGTGTGGCAGAGGTTACAGTAAGGGAAAGCCTAGGGAACAGTGATCACCATACTGTGTGGTTTGACATAAAAAATTGGCCAGAATCAAATCACATGAGGATGAGGATCCTGGACTTCAGGAGGGTGGATTTCAGGAAAATGGGAGATTGCCTGAGAGACCCCCTAGCAGTGGTAGAGAACATGGAGATAGTGGAGAAACAGTGGACAACTATCAAGGAGGGAACTGAAGTAGCGACACATCTCTGTGTCAAACAAGTCAGCAAGGGCAAGAGGAAGAGGAGAGCACTATGGTTTCCTGTGGAGATGGTGGAAAAAGTAAAAGCAAAGAAGATAGCATTTAAGAAATACAAACAAACACAGGAGAAGGGGGGTAGGGAGAGTTTCCTGGAAAAGCACAGGGAGACAGGAAAGGCAGCTAGGAGAGCAAAGGTGCAAACAGAGAAAAGCATTGCAAACTCAATGAAAAAGGGGATAAAACTTTTTTAGGAACATAACTGAAAAAATGAAGGCAAGTGGTGGGATAGTAGGGCTGAAAGACAAGGAGGGAGGTTGCATAGAGGAAGACCACCAAAAGGTGGACATATTGAACAAATATGTTTGTTCAGTATTCACAGAGGAGGAAGCAGGTAACGGGCCAGCAATAAAGGACAAAGGCATAAAGGGGCAGGAAGTGGACACAAGTCATTTTTCTGAGGAAAGGGTTCCTAAGGAACTAAAATCACTGAAAGTTTATAAGGCAATGGTACCAGATGGGGTGCACCCCAGGATACTGAGTGGACTAAAGGCAGTATTGGTTGCACCACTGACAGACATGTTTAACCTATCACTGGAAATGGGGGAGGTGCTGGGGGACTGGAGGAGGGCAGATGTAGTCCATCTATACAAAAATGGAAACAAGGAGGAGGCAGGAAACAACAGGCCATTTAGCCTGACCTCAGTGGTATGCAAGGTAATGGAAACACTATTGAATGAAAGGATAGGGGAACACTTGGGTGCCAATACTGTAGTCTGCAAGACACGAGGCAGCATGATTTCACAGGGGGATATCATGCCAGATGAACCTCATAGAGTTCTTTGACTGGGTAACCAAGGAAGTGTATTGGGGGAGCAGTGGATATGGCATACCTAGATTTTAGTAAGGCCTTCAACACCATTCTATATAGAAGGGTAATAAACAAGCTGGGGAACTAAGGAGCAGGTTCTAAAGTAGTGAAATGGGTGGAGAGTTGGCTGGACAATAGGACTCGGGGGGTTAATTCCATATGCTCTGGAGTGGACAAAGTGACCAGTGAGTTGCCACAGGAATCAGTGTTAGGCCCAGTCCTCCTCAATGTCTTTATCAGGGTCATTGCAGAGGATCTGGAAGGGAAAGTATGCCTGTTTGCAGATGACTCAAAGCTCTGCAACAGAGTGGAAACACCAGGGGGTGGATAGAATGAAGAAAGACCTAAAAAGGCTGTTGGAATTGGCAAGGCAAGGGATTGGCAGCTGGGTTTCAATACTAAAAGTGCAAAATAATGTACATGGGGCACAGAAACCCAAAAGCAATTTATTAACTGGGAGAGGAGGCAATAGCAGGCTTAAAACAGGGAAGGGACCTGGTGGTTGTCATCTCTGATTAACTGAAGGTAATTAAGCAGTGCGACAAGGCAGCAGGGAAGGCTAACAGGATGCTGGGAAGCATAGGCAGGAGAATCACCAGCACAAGAAAGGAGGTACAGTAATAATCCCACTATATAGATCATTAGTGAGGCCACATCTTGAGTACTGTGTCCAGTTCTGGAGACCCTATCTTTGAAAGGACATAAACAGTGTAGAGGCGGTT